>CM077878.1:82080260-83435760 GCA_039720435.1 Amazona ochrocephala
TTCTCTCTTTCTCTCTCTCTTTCTCTCTTTCTCTCTCTCTTTCTCTCTCTTTTTGTACTTATCAATGACTATTTGTATGTCTGTTTTCTTGCTTATCAATAACTGTAGTTTTTTTCTGTTCTAGTGTGGCAAAATTAATCCTTTGTGGCAGGTAAGTTGATTCACATAAGCTTTGTAGCCTAGTATATATATTTTTTAAAAATTTTAATTAGGGCATTGAATTTTACAGTCTTTGATTCTAAAATAAAATGCTGGAGAAGGAAATGTGTGCATTTTGAATCAGTAGAATACATATCAGGGTCCTCATTAAAACTGTATATCAAAACAAGGATATGAATTCAGTGAGTATGATCTTCAGCTGAGACATCAGTTTACAAACTGGTTAATTATGTATCTTAAATACATAATTATAGCAAGGAAAAAGTCTGCTTGCATGTCAAATAACTGGGTACACTATCACCAAATTCTCCAGTTGTTTGGGAAAAGTATTCTTTCTTCCTTTTTATTTTAAAGATCAAATAGAGCATACCCTCCATTTGTTTGTCAGTGTCAGAAAGCTAAATTAGGATGACTTTTAGAGAGAGCAGCTATTTGCCACCTTGCTGTTAAAATCATGTTTTGCTGCCTGCAAACACAATATTTTCAACATTGTAATGCTAGGCAGGAAGCAGAAGATTACTAGTTATCCTTTCTGATTTCACTGTTTCCTGTTTCGTGTTCTTATCTGGCTTAAAATTTCTGTAGATAAATGCAGTTTCCAAGTTAAACACAGATGTGGTGCAGTGTAATTCTGGCAGGTGCTATTGTGTTTGTGCAATAAGAGGTGTTACCTGATCTTGCTTTTCTTTAAAGCTGAGGAGACAGGGGGGCTGATTCTGCTTTCCCTCGAACATGTATAGTGATGTAGAAAGGAAAAATCTCCACCAGCAGCAGCATTTCGGAGGAGGCCCACAGCGAAGAGCTTGTTTTCCAGGCCTTCTTGGACTCTCACACATAGCCACACTAGGTTGTCTGTGAATTATGCTTTCCTTTGCAGTTTTTGAGTGTGCATTACAGCAATTTGTGGAGATGCTGATACAAAAAAAAATAAAGGTTAAGGGTGTTCTAACAGGCATCATGCAGAAAATAGGTAGGAGAAGAAAAATATGCACTGTAATGTGGAGATTAAGACAGAGTATTGCAAGAAATGATCTAAAGATGCATGTAAATAGGAGAATTAAACAGGAAAAATAAGGTAGTAGACCATGATTGAAAATGGTTAGCATGAAAGCACGAGGCATGCAAAAAGGGGGGAAGACAATACTTATTGAAATTTCATCCATCAGAGGAACAAGAGAAACAGGCACCTAATTTTCATGAGCGTCCTAAAGTTCAGCAAGCATAAAATCATAGTTAGATTACAGAATACCAACACTCTAAATCATGCATACATACATAAAACAAGATGTTTAAAAAAAAAATAAAATGTAATCTTGTTTAAAAGAGCTTATGGTCCCCTCCAGAACCAATTTAGCCATTTTGTCTGTAATACGCTGAAATGGTTCCTGTAAAAATGGGAGCACTTTGAGATTCATCAAGTTGGTTAGCAATTTAACTGGGGGAAAAAAAAATCAGCTTGGTATATTCAAATAATGTTAAAAAGTTTTACTTAAACTCACAAATTACAGAACTCAGGCATGACTAAGTGGTCCTACTTAACCCCCTTCACTCTGCTGAAGGATTACAGCAGCTATCCATTGTTTGCAACTTGTTTTAACACTTCAATTCAACAGATCAAAGATCGGATTTTAAAAATTGAGTAATAGGTAAGAAGTTTGTGAGAATAATAAAGACAAAAAGAGCCATTGTCACCAAATTATTCTATTTTGATAGTTATATTTATAATTGTGTTGGATAATGCCCAGGAGCTGGAAATATTTTTAAATCCTTTTTAACTTTTGACTGTCATTTTTCTCTTTGAGTGATATGTCTGTTGTGCCTGTAAGGAAGTTGCTCAGAAACTAGAGATAATACTGAAGTTGAAAAACATCTTCTTGTTTTAACTTCTCCAGTATTGCCAACATGATTTTTCTGGTTATCAGAACACACTGATTTGTGAGAATCAGATGCTTGGCTAATAAAAAGTACAATAAAATCTGGAAAGCATTAATAAAAAAGATTATGAAATGGCTGCTTCTAATAGAAAAGAAATGAAGTCTACATTCTTCTTACTCCCTGTCATAGACAAATGTGTTTAAGGAGTTCTGACAATTGTTTTGTTTTTATTTAATTATAATATTCCTTATGGAAATATTAATATATACTATAAAATATCTATCACATTTAGGCATATCCATCATATTTGGGTAAGATGAGTAGAAGTTGTAATGGTTTTGTGATAACAGCTACAGAACTTTGGCACAAAGTTAAGCTTTATTTCTCAAAACGGATAGCTGTGAAATTGAGTACTAATAGATTCAATGGGATTTGATAAAGATTAATGATGCATTTGAATTTCAGACAGTATGTGTTTTATTGAACTGTGGGATAAGGTATTTCTCTATTACTTTTTCGGGTGAACACTATTTTTGAAGCTCTTCCCTCAAGTAGGCAGTAGATCAGCTTTTAGAGCAGCTGTTATGATTCCGCACCCTTCAGAGCCCAGGAAAGCCCTCTCTTAACAACTAATTTCTTAAGGTTTTATTTTTACTTTAGGTCATCTCTGGTCCTGTGATAATCAAGAGGACAAGTAGAGATAGAGCAATCTGATAGCCTACTGACAGCAGAGAAAGATTGCTTCTTTGTTATTAATGGTTTTGTTAATAACAATAAATACTGATTTTCACAAATTCAATCTCTAATGCACAAAACTCAAAATAAACATGCTTTCTATATCTAATTGAAATGCTTTTCTTGGACTGAGATTCTTCTGTTCAATGTTTTTGCTTCAAACTACTAGCATTGCCTTGGCAGCTTGACAATTTAGTATTGGCATTACCAAAATGTTCTCACAGACTTCATGTTCCTTCAGACTCTCATCACAGGAAAACATACATGAGCGCTTTGAAGCTTCATTCCTTTGAAGGCTTCATAAACCCACACTCAAGAGCTATAAACAAAATACATTAGTCTCACATATCTTGCAACGGCATCAATGTCTTTTAGTTCATACTTCACTGGTCCATCCATTCATTCAGAAGCACTGCTGAATTCTGAATTTCAAAACTTTTAATTTAAGCCATTGGTTTGTCAGTTAAATGCTGATAAGACATTTCTTGCCATTGCATACAGGCAGAGGCAGGCTGGCTACAAGATTTCAAATGCTGTGAGACCAGAACTCATATACTGTGACTGAAGGACGAAAAGAATTAGTGCAGCAAAGAAGCAAAACCACCTGAGAAATTGAAGGTAAACTATCTTGTATGTTTGTGACAAAAGAAATGGTTATTTTGGACACAAACCAATTACGCATGTCTGTGATACTATGCCACCTTCTTACCTGTTTATGGTACTAACTGTTAAGGTAACTTGAGACTAAACATATGAACTTTTATAGCCTTAGATTTTATGCCTTCAGAGTAAAACTGTTTAAAATATTGCAATTAAAATATTCTGGGAATGTATTTTTCACTTGGATTTTTTTTTTTTTTATAATAGTAAGATGAATACCACTGTGGATTATGTCAGTCTTGTCAAATTCTATCATGTCAGCTATCAGAAAGATAAATGGAACAAAGGAGGGAAACAAAGAGGTAGGTTACTGAGCAGGAGACAAATCAGGATGTATATATAGTGAGAGATAGAGAGGATGACATAAAAGAATGAAAGGAGAACTGACAGTACGGTATGGAGCAGAGGAGGTGAAAAAAAATGATGATACAATGAAAAAGGAACATAGCGCTATACAACGGTGAAAATCTCCATTAAGCCACCTTCAGTAAACAGTCTAAAAATACTTTAATAACCTTAAGATGCTTAAAGATAGCTTTAGGTTATCTCAGTATGACTTTGTTTGACCTTCATTTGTCATCCCCTTCTATGAGAAATCCTGAAGAAAAGTTTCCCTAGGTCATATGCTATACAAAGTTTATGCAAGGAAGGCATTAATACATTGTTGCTGCTTATACCATCCTTGTTTTTAACATCGCAGGGACCCAACTCATAGTGCCTGTTAATGCTTTTCCCCAACCACAAAATTTCTCCCATCTGTCATTGCATCTTGTCCCATCTATTTTGTCTTTCAAGATCTGTTAATTATGAACTACACTGTTCGTAAATACAAAGGGGATGGTAATATAAACCAGTCTTCAGTTTACATTAAAATATCACATGGCAGTGCATGTGAGATTCTTACAATTAAGAGGAACTGAGGTTTGTAGTGTTGCAGCAGATTACTTGTTCCACTGAATGTCCATGAGGTCCCTGTCACCCTGGTACCAAAGCCCTTGTGAAAACCATGCTGCATACAGAGAGCTGTTATTACTGCTCTTCCTCATACAGGTGCTTGCAAATATATCGATTGCTTGGATGTTAAAAGACAGAAGATTTTGTAGATTGTCTTTTCCTTTCTGTGCTGACTTAGGAGCATCCCAGTGGTATTTACAGCAGCTGATTATATGGAAACAAAATATTAAGGAAGAACATTTGATTTTTTTTCTTTTTCTTTCTTTCCCTCTCTCCGTTATTGACTGTAATGTAACAGTGAGAAGAAAAACAGACTTGTGATTTGCCACCATCCTGATCACAAGCAGCATGTATCATCGTGGTCCACAGGAATCACTTTAGGAACCACCCTCTAGACTGAGCACTATATAAAGAAATGTGTTGTCTGTGGTTGCTCTTGGACGTGAAGCTCCATGAAGAATTTAGATCTTTGTTTTAGAAGCAAAGCTTGTGGCACAGTGAATACCAGTTCCCACTCTCCCAGAGGTGAATGTCCTGCACACAAACCTGTAATCACAGGCTTTTTGTACCACTGCCTGTCAGGTGTCATGGATCTCGGTCTTAGAGTACATACAGTTTTTGCCATAAAGATTTTTTAAATGTAATCCATAAATTTCAGTGTTCGCTTTAGAAAAGCAAGTCTACATTTATATGCACACAGGTCAGGGTAAAGAAAGCTTTTTGCCCAGCAGAAGACAGGCATATCTCACTGAGAATGTAGAAGCATACACCTCAGAAGGGTTGTTGGAAAAGCTTGTTAGAAAAAAAAGTCTTCTTTATGGGAGACTGCAAGGAGCCCACCATTGAAGTAAGGTGAAAAAAGAAATATACTGGAAAGCAGCACAGAACCAAATCTCAGGATTGGCAAGGGTGTTGAAGGAAAACATGATGGGAAGAGAAGTGAAAAACAGAAATATAGTCACAGCTCTTTATCTGAGATTAATTTCTGCCTCCCACATAGGAATAAATATTATTTTCATGCTTAATGGAATTTCAAAATTCCTTCAAGATTCCTTTTTCTCAATTGAAGGCTAATTTCAATTAACCTTATATTTTTCAACTCTCACATGAATTTCCTCCTGATAGCTGGCATCTAGATACTGAAAGGAATGGTGCCATTTACAAATCCTTTGGGAAGAATCTTCAGTAATTTATACTGCATTGATGTCAACTGTGTACAAAGAAACACTTGTAGGTTAAGGAGGTCAATAACTGAACCCCTTAGTTAATGATAAATATATGGTTTTGCTAGGAGGTCATAAAGCACCCCGGGGTAGCTGCCAGATATGTGAAGTGTCTGATCATCCAGTCTTAGCATCTCTTGAAGCATTGAATGGTGTCATCTTTTCACCAGAAATATTTTTTCCAGATACCTATTTTATAAGTTGTCACTAAGAGAAAAAATCAAAAGGATCCACAGATAAAAACATAGTTTAGAAGATTGTAACACCAACTGACAAAATTTAAGAGACTGAAAATGCAACGCAGGTCACAGCCTGTGTTTTTCTTTGCAGCAGCACAATAAGGCAAAGTTCCACTCCTACCATTGAACTTCCTGGCTTTTGTCATTTTTGTCATCATGTTAACATTGATAAGCATTCAGCAGTGCCAAAGGGGTGTGTGAAAATGATTGCATAAATACAGTATTGCTATGCATATAATTAATATAATAACAGAAAATATGCACAAACTACTGCTATGCTTGACTTTTTTGACTTTCATTGGTTGAGCTAGAATCTGCACTTCGTTTCAAGTGTTAATATGAAGTGGGGATGAGGGAAATGTGCTAATTCTTGGAACTATTGCCCTTCTGAAGAGTGACAAGGTGGAATTTTCTAGGATACTTGAGATTTCAGTCCACTAGTATGATTATAGCATGTTGCAATGCAAAGTGGAATTTCCTATTTAAGAATGTGTCTCAGGTTCCTAAGCCCCAGGCCAATGAAACCTGAGCGTACTGTGAAGGTGAAAATGTTCAGTCTCCAAAGTAAGAGAGCCATCCACACCAATTTGCAGCAGGCTAAGTGGCATCAGCTAGGGGAGGCAAACTTACAAAATCTAGCTTTGAGAATTGTACTGCAGGAGTTGCATAGCACAGAATGAAGGTATCTATCTGAATAAATAAGTTAGAGGCTTGTAACTAAAATACTCCAACACCATTAACTCTATAGAAGCCTAGGGCTGCAGTGGAGAAGATGATAAAGGAGAACTAATATCTCCTGCATAACATTAAATAATGTTGACTGTATTAAGGAATAAACTTGGTTGGTTAATACTATGCAGCAGCTGGGATTTACATCAGACCACGTATTAGGGAAATTTGTGAAGTAAGCTTCACTTGTGATATCGCAAAACTTTGAGATTTTACATTTGCAACTACATGTACGTGTATATATATATATATACATATGTATATATACGTGGTCTGTGTGAATCTGCATCCCACTCCTCACCATGAGATTCACTGAAGAGTGAGCACCAAATCTAAAATAAAAACTCCCCAAAGCAGCCAAAATTGTCCTGGTACCCACCACTACAATGGCACTGATTGGGCAGATTGATTCAATGCAAGTTAAAAAAAGGCCCAGGCCGTTTCTTAAGCTTTATGGCCTCTGATGATTCTGTAAAAGCACATAGAATATGAATTAAATTATTATAGTGGCATCTGAAAGCATCAAAGTTCTCAGATTTTAGGTTTC
This sequence comes from Amazona ochrocephala, assembly GCA_039720435.1. NCBI lineage: Eukaryota > Metazoa > Chordata > Aves > Psittaciformes > Psittacidae > Amazona > Amazona ochrocephala. The sequence goes on from CM077878.1 coordinate 82,087,382, forward strand.
ACTTTGCTCTTCTGAGACAAGTAACGCAAAAAAATTGAGTTAAAATAGTCTGGCAGAAGACAATTATGTAATGTTTACGGAAGAGTGCTCGAAATTGTGATATTACTACATTTTTAAGAGAACATTAAAGCCTTCAAATAAGACCTGTTTGTGTTAATCTCACCTTATTTTCTTTCAAAATAAGGTTAATCATAGAGACAAAATCTGAAAGCAGATATTGCAACCTGATACTTCAATTTATTTAAAGTAAGGTGTCAATTTAAGTTCTGGTTAAAAGGCATACAGAAGTGAAGTCTGTATGGAATCAAAAAGGCAAATGGATGGCAGATGTTGTTAATGCTATTAGCCATACACAAACCCAGATCCAGAGAAACCCCTATGCGGGAGAGCCTGGTATCCAGACAGTGATCTAGAACCAAGCTTTACTGTCAAGGTTATAGAAAATTCTGAACTTCCAGAAAGATTTTCCTCCAGCTTTCAGGAGTGTTAAACTTCAGATCCAAACTTAAGTGCTTCTTCCATTCCTAAAATTTTCTATTATTTGTTGTATATGTATAATAGTTTCAGCAACTGCATACTGATAGCAAGCATTGTAGAAAATATGTTTTTCCTTATAATGAGAGTCAACAGAACAAAAATCCCTAAAAATGCAATATAACATTTGATGCACCATGGAGTGACACCTGCTGTTGTCATCATAAATACCTGCTACAGTGGCAAAAAAGAAGCTATACTGACATAATTTAATATATTGCATATATCCAAACACACAGCCCAGGAGAGCTTATACTCACAGATAGTTTTCAGTGAATATATGCAGGGGTGTTTATTCAGCTATAGAATTGAAATGGCATATGCATATTTGGAAAGTAAACTTATTGTTACAGGAAGAAAACATGGTGGCGGAAACTGTCAAAAAGAGAGCCTCTGTCCTCACTGGTATCCTCAGTTGCTTCTTTACTAAAGAGGTTCACTGAGATGCTGAATACCTGAAGGTCTGCTGGGTTCATAACTTCAGGTTCCCACAGTTGAATTTTTTTTTTTTTTTTTTTTTTTTTTTTGTTTAAAAGATCAAGTTTTCAGGCTATAGATTTCAAGCACTTTTATTTAACTGGAAGCTAGGCATCATACGTTTTCATCTTCTTATGAACAGTTTCAATAAAACGTTATAGATAGCCACTTGGAAATATACGGTATATGTTGATTTTGCATATCTACAGTATTTTTCTCCTCTTTGGTGAATGTCAAGCTCAGCGCACGCTTGTGGATGTTAAATGTTGTGGTGTTCCCTTTTAAAAAGATGTTCTTGTCACTTCCCTCCGACACAGTAGCTCTGTGAGGAGGAAAGAAGAAGTTCAGTAGAAGCTGCATGGTAAGTAAACATTTTCAAGGAATGCCTTTCTGCATGACAAGTTCAACATTTGAGATTATTAGCTTTCAGTTGTGCTATTTTGTCCAGCAGAGCAGCATTTGAAAGAGATAGATAGTTAGAAAGGAATGAGTGGTAGAGGGATTTGTCTTGATTTTGGCAAATTCTCTAACAGTCTTTAGGAACAACATGTAAAAGGACTCATTGCTGTAATGTACCTGCTTCCACTGTGCTGCTGATTGTGTTCCTGTTGCTGGCTTGTCTGGACAGCTAAGCGGAACTAAATAACATGTACAAATAAACAAAACAGTACAGATATATCTGTCCAGAGGCCAAACATGAGCAAACAGGAGGGTGACATATACAGAGGCTGAAGGAGACTCTTGAAATGAATTGGGAACTGACAAACAATAATGATAATAGCAAAAATGGTAATAATACTATAAAATTATTATTGGCACTCACTTTGGAAGCAGGAACAAACATGAGACAAGACTCAAATCTAGAGAAGATTGTATTATGGCAAACCAACAGTTGTCCCAGGTGATGTGTGCTAGAATTGGAATGTAACATTATTGTCACCCAATAACCACTTTCTACTTTCATGGTGAAAACTTTTTCTACAGCGGGATAAAACCAGGATTATCTGTGCAGGTATGGGTTTGACTGCTGTGATTCTAATTTTTACTAATTACTGCAGGAGGTTTAGAAGGCTTTTCTTGCACAACTGCACTTAAATTTTGACTAAAACTTTTTTACCTATTTCATTACCCAGTTAAGTTTTCTTAATGGAGAAAAAATGGTGCAGAAGTCAGGGAACAATTTAACACCCCAGGCAGTACTGACATGATGGTTTGTCATGGGTTTACATCTGTTGTGTGTACTTCAAATAAACATCAGACTTCCTTACTTTTCATTTTACTTTTCCTTTTCTGAAGTTTTACATGAATATGTGTGACTGCTATGTTATGAAATTCTTCTAGGTCCAGCAACGCATGAAAAGCTTTGATCAAATGCCTTTCTCTTCATACAAAGGTCTCTCCCTTTTGTTCCATGTTTTGAGGGAATTGAAAGGCTGCTATGATAGTAGGACAGTCTGTTCCAATATGGAAGAGTAGATGAGTAGATGCTTTATATAGCAAGTTTGGGTTGTGGAGCGCAGCATTATGATTTCCCTCTGTGGGAATTTCCCTGTGGTGATATGGAACTATAGTCTTAAGCTTTGTGATTCATAAACTATACCTGGAATCTTGTACAAACATAGCTTAATTAGGAGGGCTGTCTGACAGACACACTAGACAATAGTATCCCACAAAAGCTAGCCAGGAATTTTGTGACAAAACGGCTTTTCATCATAGAAAAATGATTCATCAAGCCTAAAACTTTCAGTGGAAATTTTCTCTTTCACCCTACCCTTTGCAGAAAGATTTTACAAGCTCAGGGTAGAAATAATGACAAAAATCACAAAGTTAGACAACATTGCTATGACAAGGGAGTTCATCAAAAAGAAACACCAGGCCTGGTTTGGGCTGGAAACTCAGCTTTTGGCCTTCCAAATGTCCCTTGCACATCCTGACTTTTCTCCAGAGGGCAGCTATTCTGTGAAAATTAAAATACTGTGAAGCAGGGACCTGAACCTTGGTCTTCCATGCCCCTTGTGGTTTCTCCTCACTGTAGTATAAAGCAGTTTCACCCTGTGATGACACACTGGTTGCTGAGCTGCTTGAAAGGGAGTGACTCTATCAAGGAGGCTCAGCAATGATGAGTTGTACATTCATCTGCACTGAAGATTAAGAAGTTTGCACACCCAGGTGAACCCCTTGGCATCCTTCCCATCTTCTTTCCCCCTCCTGCAGAAGAGATTGAGATGGGTATTTCCTGTCCCCTGTTATTCTTCATCACATGCTTCTATTTTTCAGTATCTGCTAAACATGCAGCTTTTTGTTCCTGAGCTCTACCACAAGATATATTCTCTGAGAAACCTGTGTGCATTGTGTTACCATGCCTGCAGGGAAATGCTCCAGGTGACAAACAACCTGTTACTGCCTGTGCCAGAAAGAAAATATTTCTGTCTGAAAGCTACTTTATTCCTTTGGGTGAGGATGCCCTGAGAGGAAGAAATATGCATGTGAGTGATCTTGGGACAGCTGGGTTCTGTTGCCAGCATTAAAATTGGGAAGCTTGGGCAAAGGAATTCTAGATTGCGTTTTAATTTAAGCATTGCCTGCACTGTTCCTTGGTGCTCTTTTCATCACAAACCTTTATTTTTTCATTTCTTCTGTTAGCTCCTGAAAAAGCTATTTTATCTTTTAATGTACCAATATCATTTCTCTCTTTGGAAAATCTTTTGCCCGCTGTCCAAATCATTGTTGCTTCTTTCTGTTCTATAAGGGTCTCATGAATATGGCAAAAAAATAGATTATAAATAATCTTTTCAAATGCAGTTGAATCTTTTGTTAAGCCTAATATGTATTCAAATGAACATTGCTGCCCTTGCAGTCTCAGCTATCCTTCAGTCTGGTTGGAGATTTGAAATGTAACACAAAATTTCTCAATCACAACATTTAGGGATAAGGAGATGGAAAGCATGTCTGATGCTGAACTTTGCCTTTTTTGAAGGTAAAATAGACTTGATTGCATCCATGTCTAACTAGACATTGTATTGTAAGTCCTCTTTGCCACTTGTTTTATAATTTTTTCCCACGACTGGACCACACAACACATAACCTGGGAAATATATAATTAGAGGAGAAGATCATATTATTTACACACAGGCAGCAACATGCAAAGTTTTGCCAGTGTGTGCAAAACCTGTATTTAATAAGAAACAATGTGTTACAGAAACTAGTACACCTTCCCGTCCCCACAAGAGCTTCCTATAATTTGAGTCCAGTTATCAATTGATACATAAGAAGATCTTTAAGGAGAAATTTTTATAGCATGCTGAGGGAAGGAAAGCATGATGCCAAAAATAGGCTGCCAGGATTTCTATTAGTCTGTTCCCAAAAAGTCATGAAATCATCTTAAAAAGAAGTACATTTGGATTTTTTTATATTTACCTCTGGGTTTTGTATATAAGGTTTTGTGTTTGAAGCATTTCGCATCACAGTAAAGATGAGGCTTTTTTTAAAAAGGAAAGAGAAAACAGATTTTCACGTAATGCCTTCAATTCAGATGACGAGATCTAGGAAAATCACTGCACAGCACAAAACTTTCAATAAAAATCACAGGAGTTGATAATACAGCCTCCAAATAATGATTTGATTTTTTTTTTCACTGCAGATTTCTATCCTGATAGAAGAACATCTTGAGTTCAGATCCAGCATACAGAATAGTCGCTCTTGAATGTGAGTTCTTTCCTAACTAAGGCAAGAAAACTATTTATCGTCACTTCCATTTGCACTGCAGCGAAATACGACATTTTAGTTCATTGTAAGGATCTCATAAGACAGCCTCACAATATCTGTATTTGGTCTCCAACAGTAAATTTTGCTTAAGAAAAACAATTGTTATTTGGAATAAGTTCAGCTGCTTTACAGACATTTTGCAGTCTAGCTGTCAGAAGAAGGCTATTAAAAGTGAATATTTCAAAAGTGAAGTCTACTGTATGATTAGCAGGTATTTTCAGCTTCCAAAACTATTTTTATTGTTTCTCAAAGACTAAATAATATATATTGAATTGGAGAAATTCTTCTTTTGCTTACCACTGAGTGGATCTAGAATAATTCCATTCTCTTGAACAGTATCATTTCAGCATAAGGGAAAGCAGGATTACGTTCTGTATGTTTCTCAATTCATTGTGTTTCTGTATGTGTACAAATGTATTTCACAATTTTCTTAGTGTTAGTTAGTAAAGCATACTTTTTTTCAATTCAGCCAATTTTGCTTCTCTTTCTCTTGTATTTCATAGAATACTCTCTCAGCACATATTTACCAGTATCTGTAATATTACTAGATATGGTATAGAGGTATTTTATTGTCTTCCTAATGTTAGCTGATATAGTTAGTATTTCTTGGTTATTGCAATACTGTATCTCTATATATATAGAGGAGGTATTTCACACTCCCATGGTTGGGAGTATTCTTCCATTTGTCTGCAATATTTCATTACAGTGTATTTGAAAGTTCCAAAACTGATTTTTCAGCCTATAATGTGTTTCTTACAGAACTTTCTTCGTTTTGATATTGATTTCTCTGTATCTTTGCATCTAAATTTTTTGTACTTCCCAATTTTTTTTAATATTAGCTTTGGGTATAAAAAGAAGTGTTAATTCTTGCTCTTTGATGCTACTTGGACTTTCTGAGTTGCCTCTCCTAGTATGCTAACTTTAGTCTTAAATTGACTTAAAAGTCAGGGGGCCCTCTGGCTGTCAGAAGCCCCACAACCAACATTTAAAAATCCACCCATCAGCTTCTCTGTGGTAAATCTAGGAGTTGGCTTTTTCTTTTTCCCCCTGCTCCTGCATTCCAAGTTTCATTTCTCTTCCTTGATTCCCAGTTTCCTATTTCTTATTCACTACATCCTTCATTACACTTCAGTTCCTCTTCCACATGTTGTTCTTCCCTTTATTTCCCATGACACATTACCCAATTACACTATTCCCTGCTTCTTCTCTTCTAGCCTGCTTTTCTGCTCCGCATTTTCTACTACAGCCACATTTAAGAAACACAGAAACAAAAGTTCATATTTTCTACTAGGGGCACTTCAGTATTTGCCTTCAAAGACTTCAGAAAGGTACTGACCATATTGTGGAAAGTATCATGGCTATAACTGTATTTGGAGTAGTGGGAGAAAATGGCATGTTAGTAAAGGGGAAAACCTTACAGATTTGTTTCAGGAGGTAAGCCTTAAGGGAATAAAGACAGTTGCTACACTTCTGGCAATGCTATAAGCATCAGGAACTCAGCTCATAGTCTTCCACTCTGCAAAATGTCCTTTCTCTCCTACTCTCAATTTCTGCAGATAGCAAGGTAGAACAGGAAAAAGTAATGCTCTGCGAGGAGGGGAAAGCATGTATAAACCACAGAGGGAGATGTAAGCTGATGTTTTTGTTTAAGGAGAAGACATTTCTCTGGTGTTTTACTCCATTTTTTTTTCAATGCAGCTAATCTGACATTATGGTACAACAAACATAATAAATACTGAAATCTTTTCCAAAATACTAGAAAAAGGGACTATTTTTAGAATGTTGCTTTCCATAACAGTATTTACCTTATTCATTTGTGCTGTGACATGCTGAAGGGAAATGACATGTGTAGAGGGAAGGACATGAGCAAGACCCTAAATTAGAGGTATATAGAGCTGCAGATGGGGGTGTGTGACTGCAATGCAATGGATCTAAATTATCAAAATAACTTTGTCTAATTCTTTGCTAGGCCTTAACTTATTAGGTAACGTTCAGTTTAGTTCTCATAGAAATTGAAAAGCACATTGCTGTGAACTTCTTATAGTAGTTCACTTTTTCTGACGTAGGTATTTCTGGATTTCTTTTTGCTATGAGTTGCTATGAGTTACTATGCATTTGAAAAAAGGGCTAGGTGCAAGTGATGGGTGGAGTGAGCAGCTAAGTGATTTTTTTCCATTGTGTTGTTTAAACCCATTGCACTAAACTTACTACAAGATTTCATTCCCTAAGTTTGATGGTATGTAAACTCCACATTTATAAGGTGTGAGTTCTACAGTATAGCACTGAATATTAGTTGATCAGTGTAAGTTTTAAATATACCCATTGGGAATATTAATTATTTTAGAATATATATTCAAACCCCAGTTTTGCGAAGACCAAAGCATCTACTTCATTTGTTCTAAGTCACTGCATGGACTTCAGAGAAATTACCCGCAGCCTATGCACGTATTTTTGCTAGATCAGGGTCTCCATTAAGATTTTGCTGCAATTACTTTAAAGCAGTTCTAGCTTTTAGAAGTACCTGCAAAACTACTTAGTATATGGGACAGATAGATAGATATAAAAGGAAACTTAAAATTGTTTGACTATGGTTGTCAAATGTTCTAATGAATATTTAGTTGGAGGTGATAGAAAGATTATTTGCTCACATCTGATTATTTTTAGAATAAAATATTTTAGCTACAATTTCACAAATAGTAGAAAAGAATATACTTCCAAGTAGCTTTAGCTTGCCCTGAATTTATGAAGATACAGAGCAGTGCCTCTATAATTGACATTACATGCAGTGGAGAATAAAATCTACATGGAGTATGTTTGGCTAGGTGTCGTGATTTAAGCTGTAAGTCACGCAGTTTGCTCACTCACTCCCCCCTCTTTCTTCCCCCCAGCTCCCAGAGGGATGGGGAGGAGAATCGAAAGAATGCAACTCCCACAGGTTGAGATAAGAACAGTTTAGTAACTAAGGTATAACACAAACCTCTACTGCTATCACCAATAATAATAATGACAAGAGAAATACAAGGAAAGGAAACAACTGCTCATCGCTTTTCACCAAGCCTGACGCAGCTGCGAACTGAACTCTTCCAGGTTCCTGCCCCCATTTTTTTCCATCGTGGGTATGACATGCTGTAGTATGGAATACCTCTTTGGTCAGTTTGGGTCAGGTGTCCTGTTCCTGCTTCCTCCGGGCTTCCCCTCCTCCCTGGCAGAGCATGAGACTCAGAAAGTCCTTGGTCAGACCAAACATTCTAAGCTGTAACTATAAACATCAGTGTTATCAGCGCTGTTCCCAGGCTGAAAGTTGAAAACACAGCGCTGCACCAGCTACTAAGAAGGAGAAAAATGACTGCTACTGCTGAACCCAGGACACCAGGTGAAATAGGTGTCAATAAACATAACTCTTGACTGGCAATGTGCAAAAAATATTTAAGTGATATAGATTATAGTAGTAAGTGAAATAGTTTATAGGAATTAGACAATTATTAGTTGTAGTAAGTGATAGAGATTGTAGTAATAAGACAATTCTTAGTTATGATAGAGAATTATAGTCTGGAGTTAGCTCATGATGATGCTATACAGAGGAAAGATATCATATGAAAAGTTATTTGATTGCTTCTGATAGAGCATTCTTGCAGAAGATACCATTTTATACCGGGAAATTAGAATATGGAGTACTATTATTAACAGCTTAATTGAGTGAAAGGAGCTTAAAGTGCTGCTGATTTTTTGGACAAAATTCCAGTCAGGCTTTTAAAGAGAACTATGCAAAATGGCGTAGTTGAACTCTCTGACCATAGACAGAAGGCAGACTTAAATGTAAGATTTCCTTAGCCAATTTGGTTCTGAAGGCTTTCATGGACCACACGGACACAATGGACTAAACCAAAAGTCTGAAAGAGTTTGTTCTGATTTTGACCTGTATGCATACATGCATATGTGCATATACTCAACAACACAATTGATATCCAGGAAACAGAGAGGGCTCTCTGGAAAAGGGTGTGTCTTTCTTCTCTTGAATAGTATTTGTGGAAAAACTAAGGAACAATGTTTTGTGGAAAATCTGGGGTTTAGGCAGAAATAGTTTTCATTTAATAATTCTGTCTTCATAATGGGGCACATTAATCATAGCTGTATTGTAATTAACTGAAGTCATTCAAGGTTATTTTTGCCTAATAATTTGACTGAACAAAGGAACCTCTGTGGGATATGAGGACATTTTGCTACAGCATGAACCTTGTCCTTAGGTCAAATGTTTCATTGCTCTTTCCTGCTATATGTTACTTTGTTTTTACACTCAGAAGACGAGGAGGGAGAGAATTCCTAAAGCGAAGTTGTCAGTTAAGAGTGTAGTATTTTAAATGGCATTTTTATTGTATCTGAAAGCATATGCTTACCTTAAAGTGAACTGCAAAGCACTGAAATGGATAGAGCCCATCAGCTGGAGTAGAAAGCGTAGGTGCCTTCTGACAAGTGCTGTGGGATTGTTAATGGCTAGAAGTGGAGGGATTTGGTTTTGCAGCTCATCCAGCACAAAGAATACTTCCTTAGTTGAAGGCAGCTGGAGGACTTGGTTCTTTACTCACCACAAGACTTGCATAGTGGGCAGCGGGAGTGCTTCTGTTTGAGTGCTGACCATGTGGCTTGCCTTGCCTGGTAAGCCCACAGCTCAAACTGGTACTGCCTGGCTCTATAAAATTCAGGATGGTGCAAGACACTTTCAAGCTTGTTTATCCTCACCCTTCACGGAGATGTAATTATTTCTTGTTGAAGTAGTTAAATCCTTTTTGCTTTAATTCAAGAGTTAAAAAAACCAAAACCAACACATCAAACAAGTAATGAAGATTTCTATCAATGATTTGTATCATCCTATAAACTAACGGAAATGAGAGAAGTGAAAATCAGGCACATGCCAAATTCAGAAAAAAAAATCCAGTGTTTTTTGGAGTTCTTAAATTACAAGTATAGAAAAATCTTAGGAAGAAGCTGGCTTTGTACAGGAACATGGATGGTACATTTATATTTATGATCAGAAGAACCTTGGTTCATAATCTCACAACATATTTTTTCCTGTAGACTTTATTCTTTGCCAGTTTAGCATTAGAACAAAAAACACCTGAATTGTAATAATACGTTTGAATGAAATATGCTTTATTGTATCAAACAAAAACCATTGAGGTGACACAGAAGCACTGTGATTTAGCACACTGAAATCTGTCTACCAGAGTTTGAATCACTCAAATTTTTCACACCTATGTCAGCATTCTGTTTGCTATGATTTTTGTTTTAGTTTGCATCCTAGTGTAGTTCTAGATGAAACTAAGGGACAAGTTAAAAATCAACATGGCGTACAGCTCACGATCTTCATTGGAATATGAATAAGTGCAACCTGTATATAAGATGGAGGGGTGGGGGCAGCGGGAGGCTTGAAAGTAAAAGTGGAGACAAATGCTGTAGAAATTATACTTTTGTAGTGTATTATAAAGGAAAGACAATGCATCTAACAAATACAGAGAGTGGATCTGCTTCAAGCACTGGGAAAGAATGTCTTTTCAATTGAAAAGGAAATTCTATCTAAAGTTAAATAAGTGTTAAAGCCACTGTTCTCTTATAAATGATCTCATAAATGAGAGATGAAAACACCTGGAACCTAATAAAGACTGTATAGAACATAGGACATAGAAAATCATGCAAAATATGAGATAGAGGCTTTATCTTACAAATGCCTATTAGACTGACAAAACAGAAGCTCTGGAATACATGGTTTTCAAACAGGCAAGATTTCTGGGAAGAATAATATATTTTATCCCCTTATGATATGGGGAAAAAATAAATAACCTCTCTCAAACACATAAGTACTTCATTAGAACTGGAGTAGAAGCATAAAACAATAGCTTGTTGTAATAAATGTGTGGGTTGTGATAAAAATGCTGAGCCTCAAAAAGACACCCTGGCTCAGGTTTGCTTTAAAAGTAGCTGAAATTTAGTTAAATCTTGGCACGTCTGTAACAGAGCAGGTATTCTGTTTTCATGAGTAAAATAGAAGTGGCAAAATAAGTTTTATTACAAACTGACAGACTTTCTTTTCTTCATGCTTTCTGTTTTGACTTTGCATTATTTTATTTTGAGTCATTTTCCCTACTTTAAGAAAGGGGGAAAGCTTTGGAATTCATGTCCAGAAAAGATTTTATTTCCTTATAAAATAATAAAGTTGTGAGACCTTTTTAAAATGGCTTGTGTTTCTTTTGTGGTTCCTTCTGCAAATATTCCAAAGTGGTGAATAATCTTAATGCATCTACTTCGACTACAGTTGCTGGCAGATGCTTTTATGGTGCTCTTGCTCCGCTGAGGTTACTGGGCTTTTAGATTTCTACTCAGATTCTGTAGAGAATTAGAAAAATGCAACATACATTGTTTCATAGCCATACTCACAATGAGCAACACAGAATATCACTTACAATTTAAGGATTTATGAAACAGAAATCTTATTTGACTCCCTTGCTTCAGTGGGTACTGAGCTTAAAGCACCCTTTGATAGTGCATTTTATGATTTTTCAGACTAAAATGTGACAAACCACAATATGCGACATTAGAACTTCTTTTTCATGAGTATACTGGAGTTCAGGCAGCAATGTTCATTTGTTCTCTCAGTACCCAATTACAAGACTGTATAAAACACTGACAGTAAAAGAACAAAATTTGTTTCTAGAACGGTACTTTTTTCCCCCTTCTTTTTCACAAACAGTCAAAACCCTCATATTACAGTTGAATTAAAATTCTACATTTTGCCAGAATCACTGTGGAACATGTTGCCAAAAATGCCAGAAAGTCAGCCTAATTTTCAAATACAGGCATCTTAATAGGATATCTAAATTGCACATTTGGGTACTTACATGAACACTTAGTCGTGTAAATGCTCACTCCATGGAACTAAGTGCTGATTTGAGCATACACATCTGAGATTAAGACATGCCATTAAAACATCCATATTTGATACTGGGCCCATAGAGCGCAAGTGTATTATTAATGTTTAAATAGAGCAAGAGCATATGAGCCAACTATGCATCTTATATAATACTGGGTAGCTGAGTGCATTTCTAGTGCATACACATTGGATATAATGAAACAACACCACTGACGCTCCCTGTAAATGTACAGACAATGCTTTGAAGTACCTTAGATAGGAAGAACATGAAATGTCTGCACTATAAAATAAAAACAATTTTAGGATACTCTTTTACTTCTAAATGCATGCACTACAATAAATTTAGGAATATAAATATAGCAATAAACGTTGAACCTTATTCTTGTTGTGCATAGTTCTACTAAAACCTGAAAAAAGGTCACTTATTGTAATAAAGATGTTCATGGTTTAAGATGTTCCCTAAGCAGCAGTTGCCCAGTGTATTGGATATTAAGCATTCCAGACATACCAGACAAATAGCCTCATTTGGTCAGGAATTCATGTGTCTACCAAGTTTTTTCATGCCTTCCCCTCTTGCTCATTGAACAATCTTTTTTAATGATTCTTGGGGCTTTTCAAGCTTTCTTCCATGCACCCTAGCTTAAGCATAATCTTCTGAGTTAGAATCACTTCAGGCATAAAAAACCACAATTAGGCAGGAATAAGAAAAACCAATCAATCCAACCTCCTGTGAAACTCTGAGCACAATGTGAAAATCTTCGTGTTTGTCTTTTGATTCCAGGTGTGCAGCAGTGGTTGATGTTAAGCTTGGAGGTGTAATGAAAGTACAGAAAAGCTGTGACAGACTTGAATGTGATTTTAAGTGGAAAAATGTAAAAAAGGAAAATGGAAATGTAATTTAAAAAAAAAAAAATTGTGCAGAAAGACTGATCTTGATGAAGTAGGCACCTGAAAGCCCTAGCACAGACATCCGGACTTGTATTTCTACAGAAGCCTTGAGGCACACAGGTCCTTTGCCAGGGGTCCCAGAGGCCCTTCGGGTGGAGCCCTGCCTGGGGATAGAGAAAAGTGGTGGCTCTTCCTCAGCTGCTGGGTCCCAGCATGAGACGAATCACATCAACTTTGCTTAGATGAGATGCAGAAATCCTCCAAATTACTTTCTTTTTATCTGGAATGGAAATGGGAAGGTAGAGTTTTACCAGGTTTTTCCTGAGTATGTCCAATGCAGGTACACCTTCTGTTATCAAAGGTTTCTTGTTCTCTGTTTTTTGCAGAAATCAGAGTGAGATCTAAAATATGCATCAGGTATAAAAAAGCAGATATGAAAATGCTTATGAAAACAAGTGTGGACAATGGAATGATAAGAGAGTGTGTAGGAAAACATCAGTCTTAGCATAGGCATCACAGAAACATGGTGGGATGGCTCCTATGACTGGTGGGTTGGAATGGAAGGTTACAGGCTCTTTAGGAAAGACAGGCCCGGTAGGGAGGGAGGGGGAGTTGCTATTTTTGTTAGGGATAGGCTGGAGAGTATGGAACTCTCTCTGGGGAAAGGGAGAACAGCGTTTGTGGATCAGGTTTAAAGGGAGAACAGAGATGGGAGACATTATTGTGGGGATCTGTTACAGACCGCCTGATCAAGAGGACTCGGTGGATGAAACGCTCTATAAACAGAGAGGAACAGCCTCATGCTCGCAGGCTCTTGTTCTCATGGAGGACTTCAACCACCCTGATATCTGTTAGAGGGATGGTATGGCCCAGCACAAGCAATCCAGGAAGTTCCTTGACTGTGTGGAAGACAACTTCCTTCTGCAAGTAATAGAGGAGCCGACAAGGAGAGGTGCCATGCTTGACCTTGTCCTCACCAACAAGGAAGAGCTGGTTAGAAATGTGATGCTCCAAGGCAGTCTTGATTGCAGCAATCATGAAATGGTCAAATTCGAGATCCTCAGGACAGTGAGAAGAGCATGCAGCAAGCAGATTTTGGCTTCTTCAGGAACCTGCTCAGTAAGACTCCACGAGATACAGCCCTAGGGGCCCAAGACTGTTGGTTGATATTCAAGGATCACCTGCTGCAAGCTCAGGAGTGGTACATCCCTACTAGAAGGAAGTTTAGCAGGAGGGCCAGGAGACCTCCTTGGATGGATAAGGAGCTGCTGAGGAAAATTCAAAGGAAAAAAGAGGCATTTAAAAGGTGGAAGCAAGGACAGGAGGCCTGATGAAATCCATCTGTGGGTCCTGAAGGAGCTGACAAATTAAGTTGCTAAGCCACTGTCCATCGTATTTGAAAAATCATGGCAGTCAGGTGAAGTTCCCGATGACTGGAAAAAGGGAAATATAACCCCCATTTTTAAGAAGGGGAAAATGGATGAACCGGGGAACTACAGACCAGTCAGTCTCACCTCTGTGCCTGGCAAAATCTTGGAGCGGATACTCCTGGAAGGCATGCTGAGGCACATGAAAACCAACAAGGTGCTTGGGGACAGCCAGCATGGCTTCACTAAGGGAAAATCCTGCCTGACCAATCTGGTGACCTTCTATGAGGGGGCTACGGAACTGATGGACAGGGGTAGAGCAGTTGATGTCATCTACCTGGACTTGTGAAAAGCATTTGATACTGTCTCACATGACATCCTTCTCTCTAAGTTGGAGAGACATCAATTTGATAGGTGGACCACTCGGTGGATAAAGAACTGGCTGGATGGCCGCCCACAAAAAGTTGTGCTCGATGGTTCAGTGTCCAGCTGGAAACCAGTAACGAGTGGTGTCCCTCAGAAATCGGTGTTGGGAGCGGTCTTGTTCAACATCTTTGTGGGTGACATGAACAGTGGGATTGAGTGCGCCTTCAGCAAGTTTGCAGATGACACCAAGCTGCGTGGTTCGGTTGGTACGCTGGAGGGAAGGAATTCCATCCAGAGGGACCTTGACACACTTGTGAGGTGGGCTGATGCCAGCCTTATGAAGTTTAACCATGCCAAGTACAAGGTTCTACACCTGTGTCAGAGCAATGCCAGGCACAGCTACAGGTTGAGCAGAGAAGAGATTCAGAGCAGCCCTGCGGAGAAGGACTTGGGGCTGTTGATTGATGAAAAAATGAACATGGACCAGCAGTGTGCGCTTGCAGCCCAGAAAGCCAACCGTATCTTGGGCTGCATCAAAAAGAGTGTGACCAGCAGGTCGAGGGAGGTGCTCCTGCCTCTCTACTCTGCACTTGTGAGACCTCACTTGGAGTATTGTGTGCAGTTCTGGTTTCCTCAACATGAAATGGACATGGAAGTGCTGGAACAAGTGCAGAGGAGGGCCACGAGGATGATGAGGGGACTGGAGCACCTCCCATATGAAGATAGGATGAGAAAGTTGGGGCTGTTGAGCCTGGAGAAGAGAAGGGTGTGTGGAGACCTCATAGCAGCCTTCCAATACCTGAAGGGGCCTATAGGGATGCTGGGGAGGGACTCTTCATTAGGGACTGTAGTGAGAGGACAAGGGGTAATGGGTTCAAACTCAAACAGAGGAAGTTTAGATTGGATATGAGGAAGAAATTCTTTCCTGGGAGGGTGGTGAGGCACTGGAATGAGTTTAGCAGGGAAGTTGTGAATGCTCCATCGTTGGCGGTGTTCAAGGCTGGGTTGGACATAGCCTTGAGTGGCATGGTTTAGTGTGAGGTGTCTCTGCCCATGGCAGGGGGGTTGGAACTAGATGATCTTGAGGTCCTTTCCAACCCTAACTATTCTATGATTCTATAATGATTAGTTAGGTCAAAAAAAAAAAAAAAAAAAAATGGTCATCTGAAGCAGACAGGAAACAAGCACACATGAGAAAAAAAACAAATATTTTCCTGCTATAAAAAGACCTTACTTTATTTAAACTCAGCTCAAATTACAATAGAGTGAAACAATTTTGACATATTTGAGTTACAATCATCTTAAACAATCATACAAGTATAAATTGAGTTAACACTCCAATATCTGAATCAACAAACTCAAACTATGGGTAATTTTTCTACCATTCAGATTATGGTAATTGGGAATAAACAACAATTTTTAATATTTTCTGATGCAAACATGCATGCCAAAAATACACTACAACAAATTTCGGGCAATGATTTTTTAAAAGGTTGGCACTTAGCTTTTCTGTTCTGTCTAGCTTGCACAATATTTTAATGCCATTATGTAACACAGTAAAATGCATTGCAAAGCCTTATTCAGTTCTGGTGCAAATGAATACAAGTTTTAAGTTGTTTTGCATATTTAAGACTTGATATGTTAGGTCCATCCTCTTCCCTGTACTTGGAAATAATGAACATTTATTTTGCCACTGAAGAAATTGCCATCACTTACTTTGCATAAACGTGTAAAAGAACTCAAAGGTGTACAGTAGGTCTGATTAATAAAACTTTAAAATTTGCTTGAGAAACACTGAGTTAACAAGTGACAGCTGCTGCTGAAGAAACATTGTATATCAATAAAAATAATTACCTTTCCATTACGGTATTATGAATTTAAATTTAAGCATCTATGTTTCAGGTAGGACAAGTCCAAAGAAAGCAATTTAAGTATAAATTAAGGGTTGCACAGTTTGTATAATTTAAAAATAAATGCCTGACTTTACAAAAGGATTATAAACAACTACATGAATATGAGAGCAATTCTTCAAAAATAGAAATGTGACGTGGTAAAAGAGATAACAAATGAATCTTATTTATAATTATACCATATGAAACTGCTCTGGACTTTTACTCATTTGCATATTTCAGGATTTTTCAATTTACTGGTGCTACTGAAAGTTCAAAAAGGCTGTCAAAGCTTACCCATTATATGTAACTCATAACTTTGATAAGCCAAATAATAAGTTTTATTCTATTTTACATGTTCACAAACTGCTTTTTTGAGAGGATGATAGGATTTGTAGGATGAAAAGTTTACCTAAACATTATCCACAAGATGGATGAGAGTATTGCTGTGACCCCAGAAACCTTATAAGCCATGTCCTGAGGACACTCACTTGAAATGAAGGAGACCTATACTGAGGTTCTCCCCTCCACACGTATTGTCTGAACATTTTCTGCTTTTAATATCTTACAAAATAGTCAACAGTTTTAAGAGCCAGTAACAGGATGGCTTTGAAACTTCTGGACAAAACTTGAAGGAGGTGATGCAGCTAGTTTCCTGTCCCCTGAAGCAATGCATTCTTTTGTTTAATGGTGTGAAAACATCTGATTCTTAGCCCTTGAAGCCAAACGTTTTAAAAATATAAGAAATGTTGAGGTGAACTGTTCTGGTATAATAATTTTTTTATTGTTTGCTTTTGGTAGAAACTATTAATTAAACATGACTCATTTGTGAGTGGCTCACACTCAGAAAAATTATAAATTCCTTTTTTCCGAAATATAAATAATTTGCCATGCTCTATTTGTATCTTGCAGGTTGGGAATTACCAATATCTTCTCCAAATGTGGTAAACTGGCCAGTAATAGAATTCAGTTAAATACATTCTTCCTGTGCTTGTCTTCCTTGAAATAAAGATGGTCTGCCCTCCGTTTCCTGACCACTGAAGAGGGGCTGTTGTTGTTACAAAATTTGCATTATTTAAAGTAGAATTACTGCAGTTTTAAAATACAGGTGGTATAAAACAAATATACTGCAAACGTGTTTCAATCTGAAAATGCTCAATGCGTTAGGCATTTTTCAAATCGATTCAAGGTTTATGAGGATTTTTGTTGTTGTTTTGACATTTGACCACAGAGATGATTATTTGTCCCATGTATTATATTAAATGCCTGTGTTTTGTGTTCATCTCTGAAAGAAATAGATTGTGAATAGTTTTCTTTGAACAGAAAACATGTCTGTGGACCTTGATCATGTATCACTCCTCTGCATCATGCTTTGCAACACAAACTGTACTGCAATTAGCAAACAATGTAGTCTTATTCTGCAAGGAATATTAAACACAGTTAAAGAGAGGAAAACAGCTTCTTTAAACTTCTAGTCAGTTTATTAAAACTTGGCAAATCCTTTGAAATATCAATAGTCCAACTTAATGTTGCGTGAATAACCAAAGTTGTATAAGTGATAAAACTCAGTGAATATTAATCCAAGTCAAGTACAATGCATGGAAGTCTCTTTTTTCCACCTGAGACTTTTTCAGTGAAATACTTCATTATAATAAAAATTAATATTTTTAAAGATGAATCTGAGGGAACAGAGAAGTAAAGATACATTTTTATTGAAAATTGATCTGTTTATAAAGCCTGCTGTTAGCGAAGCAGTAGCTTCAATATATGACATATTCAGACACACTCAATCTGCTAATTAGTTATTAGATGCATTTGACTTTAACTTTTAGGGGTTTTTTGTGGTTTTTTTCTTTTTTTTCTTTCCTTTGGGTCATAAAATTGGCAGAGTGTTTTGTTTATTCACATTTTAGCAACAGATTTGCATTTCAGAAGGCAACTTCTCATCTCTATTTTTGTCTTTCACAGGGTGTTGGTTCCTTTTGGGAGATGTGGTCCAAAGCTTCTTCCAATTGAAATCTGTCTGGGATGGTTATACTCCTATTCTTGTATGGCTGACCTTCAGCACCATATATAAAAAGTAATAGCTATTAACCTTGTGGCAATTGCCTTTTTTTTTTTTTCCCAGGCATCTTCTGTGTATTACCTTTGGTTGAATTTTAAATTATGATCACATTTTGGCAAGTTAAGATTGCTTGATTGCAGTCTATTTAATAAGCATAAGCTACCGGAGACAATTTCACTCCTTTAACTAATTTCATTATTGCATGAATTATTTAGTAGAAGCTATATCTTCTGCTGGTTTATGACAATAATTCTGCTATATTGACATTTTTTGATTCTTAAAAGCTCTGTCTTGTTATTCAATGTTCTTTGAAGACAGCATATTTGTATGGAACATACCATGTATGCCTGTGTGCAGGTATAGGTGATTCTTACCTTCAGATCTTTTCAGTCTGAGATTGAGGTTATAACAGAACCATTTCTATGTTCAGGGAACTTTGATCATTTCTTCACCCAGCTCAAAGAGTATTTTTTTTTTCATGCTTTTATCTGTGCTTGAAAGTTTTGAAGCCCTCATATTGGTGAATATATAATCTTTTCACCTTAAGGTGTGTGGGGGGGAACTACTGTGTGTTATACTGCCATCAGAATGGTGTAAGTGGTCTTTCACAAGCACAATGTATGTATGTAAAATTTTTTTGTAATAAACAGCTAAATAGGCAGACAAGTCCAAAAACTCTGTCAGCTGCAGAAGGATATTAAGACCTCTTAAAAAAAACCTAGTTGGGGCTGCTAGTCAAGTCTTTACAATGCTGACAGCCTATGCAAGGCAGGCGAAGATGACACTTTAGATGTAATTACTGATTCTTCAGAGATACAGCCCATTATCTCCCACACTCTTTGGACTTTATGCGGATTTGACAATATTACTTTATTTACCTGAAAATGATGCACTTTTAACTACACCTCTGCTATATTTCGCATTGCACTTGTTGCATCTAATTTAGCTCTTCTTCCCTCTGCCATAATCATAAGCAGATGGAAAGTTCATTTGCCTCTGTGGATTTGAATCAACACTGTCTGTCTTGCTTAGTGCAGGGAAAAAGATATAAAGCAAGAAAGAGAGAGTAGCACATGTTGAATGAAAGTGCACAAAATCAAAACCGACAGTTGGGTATCTCTGTCTGATTGAAAGATCCCAGGGAATGACCTATCATCTTGGATTAGGTCAGACCTGGAGACAGAGTCAGGGCTCAGTTATTCTGATTTTCAAGGCTGGCAATACTGCTAACTTGACTGTTTACATCACACGTATTGCTGACTTACTGTTGTGTCATAACTGCCTCACTCCCACAGAGCAGCAGGCTGCTGGGTGGCAGACTGGAAAACAGAAGGAAAAATCTGTGGAAAAAAGGGGAAGTTGTTAAAAGATGGTTCAAGAAATAAGGAGAAAATCAAAAGCAGGAGCAAAAGTTGCAAGTAAAAGCCAGAAGGATGTAACTGAGAGAAGGAACCTCAATTGAATGGTTAGATAGGTCATTAGGTGACTGAACAGTCTGACTGTTTAAAAGCATACCATTTATCAATGAGAGAAATATAATCAGCAGGGGCCTTGGAGAAAGGGGAAAACATGGTTGGAAAATGTCAGGTTGCCTTGAAACACTTTACCAGTGAGTGAGAAGTCTTCGTTTTTTTTTATCTTGTTTCAACAATCTAGAGATTGTATTTCAGATGTGATTTGGATGAGCGCGCAGGATGACTAAGCTATATCAGGGCATGGGAGTGAAGATTATACCGCCTTGTATGAGAAAGGAGGTATAATTTCATTGTTGAAGGGAAATTTCTCAAAGCTGAATTGCGGGAGGTAGTAGCTTTAAAATCTTCTAGAACTGTTTGGAGAAGCCAGTGGTGTATATTAGTAGTCTAAAGTATCTGTGCAAGAGGTGTTTTATTGCTTCTTTGGAGACATTTCCTTTGCTCTCAACATTTCTATTTCATACTTTTTGCTAGACAGAACTTGAAAAGAATTGTGAGTATTTCTTGGTAGTAGAGCCGCCCTTTGAGAGTAAAAAAAGGTTATGAGGTTAAAGCTCAAACCTGGGGAAAAATGTATCTTTAGAAGAGGTATTCCTGATTCTGATCTGAATTGCACCACGGATATATGACAAATTTATTTATATGCCAGTTCAAGACCTTTAAAACAGAAGTAATTTCTTCCAGAATGCAGAAAACTAAATGGCTTTTATCCCAGACAGGGGGTAATGCAATGGTGAAAGAAATAATAGTGCTCATGGGAGACTTGTTACCTAGAATAACACACTGATGGGTGGTAGGAAGAATTAATGACAGAAAGAATGATATGACAGCTTAGAGATTTAAGACAAAGTTCTGTTTTGTTTTTCTTTTTTTTTTTTTTTTTTTAATTAAATAAAGAGGGGACAGGAGGCCATTCAGTGTTTTAAAAAGATCTGCAATTTCCTCAACATGTAAGTCAAATATATCTCATTTTGCCAGATTTTCAGCTGTCCAAATAAAGCATTGGAATTTAAAACAAGCAGAAAGTTATCAAATGTTTTCATACTCAATATTAAGGAAAAATCTGAGTTTGCAGGATGTGGTTGATATCTTGCTATTCTTTTACACTCATTAGCTCTAATATGCTTCACAGAGCACTGAATTAGCACACTCGCTACAATATGGTGCAGTTTTAGCCTCTGTGTTTTATTTTTAGTCTGTCTATTCTCTGTGAGCTGAAGTGCTTTCAGCACAGCTGATCATGCTCTTAAAATGCCATCTTTCTTGACCTCTTGAACCTTTCATGGTTGCTTTCATACCTCTTTAAGATCTGTCTCCCAAAGAGCTGCCAAAAGCGATTCTTATTCATCCCTTGATTGGTTCTTCCTTCTCTGCTACAGAAAACAAAGCCGATTCCCTTGTCTGTCATCTTTTTGTGTCCTTGCACTGATGTTGCCTTAAATTCAGATAGCAAGTCTTTTGGATCAGAGTCCGTCATTTCACCTGCTTGTGCTCAGGGCCTCACTAGGTTGGAGGCTACTCCTTCGCTAGGTTTCCTAGGCATTTTGGTAATGCAAGGTATTAACAACACTCACAAGTCTAAGGTCTTTTCCAGTCCACAGGGAAGGGAAATTAATACAAATAAGTAAATGGACAGCTGAAAATAGGACAAGCTTCCCAAGCAACAAGAAAGTGACAAAAAAATGTATTGAGTCTGTAATTAGGAGTAGAACCAAGTGAAAATACTGCCTTCAGAATATGTTGTAGAATATAATTCTTTATTGACTTCGTCTATATATGTCTTAGAAGGCTCTAACTGCTTGTTACTCAACTAAATTTTTATGAAAAAGAAGATGATGTGATTTACAGAAATCCTTTCAAAAAATCCTTTTACTTTTTAGTTGAAATATTGTCACCTCTACTGAAAAGCAGAATACAGAGATATCCCAGTTTTTCCAAAGCTGTACCTTCCCCTCGCTTTTTATTTCATGTTTTTGCTTTCTTCCCACTCCCAAAACTTACATAAGGCTGTATCCGAAGAGTTATGTTCACAGGGTGAGACATTCTGCTTTGTGGATTTTGCTCTACAGGACATTTTCTGGATCAATGACTTCCTCAAGAGAGTGTGTGCGTATTTACGAAGTCTTGTCCTGTCTACTGAAGCAACCCAGAAGCTGAACATGCTCTACAAATGAAAAGAAATGCAAGCCTTAAGTACAAATGAAGGTTTGGTGTAGTTGGAGCACCCTGATATTGGAAACGGGTTACCAAATCAGTCACGCAGCTGAATGTGCCATCTTTTTGCTAACGAAATATCACTGTGGAAGTAGGCTAGTGAATCACTGACTGACAGAAAAAAGTATAAGCCAAGACAATTAATTAAGTAGTCGATAGCAAACTCATTCCAAATGTTTGCAATAAGCAATATGACAGTGTAGAAGCAGCATTGCATTTAAACCCCAGATACTTATCAATACTGGTAGAAAGCACTCCAAGAAATTGGATGTTGTTTGTAGTGGATCATTTCAGCAGTAATTCGTCAAATGCTATCGCATATATCTGACAGAACTCAAAACTGGCAAATGTTCTAATGGAACATAATAACAACGATGAGTCGTACATTTGTAGCACTTAGTAAAAAGAATTCCAGGATTGACAAATTGGAGTGGCAATGTTGGCAGACTTAAAGTGAAGCATTTGTACAGTATATACAGTACTCAGAGATGTGGAATAGATTCCAACATGAATTGCAGAGAGGTTTCTTAACATCTTTCCAAAGCTTCATGCCAAGATGGTGCCTGATTTTTATCCTGTCACTCACAAACTCCTTTGCATCTGTTGTTTCAACGTGCGAACAGTGACCCTGTTCAAGCTGCTGCTACAACTTAAGCATTAATTAATAAGGAGAAAGCTGGTTGATGGATAATTAAGAGCAGAGTAGGAAATTCTGGACAGTGTATTTGCAAGGCTGCACTTGGAAGAAAGATGCAGTGCGGTTTAAGAAATATAAAACCATTTTGAAATGAGATATTTCGGCAGAAGCATCACACATTTCAATCAGCATGGAAGGCTTCAACCTTTCACCTTCCTCGGAAGCTTCACTGTAATCATCGCAGCTGCTGGACTGGCCTTGTACTTGACTCAAAGTTGCATCTCCTCTCTCAGGGGCACATAACCAAAAAGCAATTTTTAAAGGGCCCTAGCTGTTCAGTGTTACTTATAGTAGCAGGTCTACAAGAGGTGTAACTGTTAATCTGTCTCTTCATGTAGTGTCATGGTTTAAGCTTCTCAGCCACGCACAGTTTTGCTCACTCACTCACTTCCCCCTCTCTCTTCCCTCTGCTCCTGGAGGGATGGGAAGGAGAATCGAAAGAATACAACTCCCACAGGTTGAGATAAGAACAGTTTAGTAACTAAGGTATAACACAAATCACTACTGCTACCACCAATAATAATAATGACAAGGCAAATATAAGGAAAGAATACAATAGCTCACCACCAATTTCAAGCCCGACCACGCAGTGCACCCCCACCAGTGCCCCCCACCGGTGCACCCTCACCACCCTTCCGGGTCTCTGCTCTCCGTTTCTCCCTCCTGGACATGACGTGCTGTGGTATGGAATAATCTCTTTGGTCAGTTTGGGTCAGGTGTCCTGTCTCTGCTTCCTCCCGGCTTCCCCTCCTCCCTGGCAGAGCATGAGACTCAGAAGGTCCTTGGTCAGACCAAAACATTCTAAGCCGTAACTATAAATATCAGTGTTATCAGCGCTGTTCCCAGGCCCAAAATCAAAAACACAGCGCTGCACCAGCTACCAAGAAGGAGAAAAAAAAAATGACTGCTGCTGCTGAACCCAGGACATGTAGACACCCTTACTGTGGAATTAACAGAGGGGCTCCCTTATACCAGTATGCCTGGAGCTCTCAGCTGAATATTAAGCTTGTACTGCAAGAAAGTACCCTTTCATCACCAAGAATTGCTTGAGGCACAAGACATGCACAATTTCTATGTGGGCCTGTTGTCTCGAACTTGTCTTAAATCTATTTATCAAATACATTTATTTCTTTGTGATGTCTTCTGAGAAGACACATTATGTTGTGCTAATCCATTGTCCTTTGCCATTTTGTGCCTATTAGAAATTCTTCTTTGAAATGGTTATTTTTTACCTCCTCTTTTCTTATTTTGCTGTGGCTGAACATAATAGGGCAGCAATCCAGATCAGAGCTTTCCACAAAACAAATGCAGTCTCATGTGTAGCACAATGGAAAATATTTTGTAATTTTTTATGTCTCTGAGATTCTTTTTATCTCCTGTTCACTTCACTTTAAAATACAGTTTCATGAATGGGACTATCTGATTTCTTTTTTTTGAACAGCTGAAGTTGATCAAGTTAAGTGGAAAAACTGTAGCTATACACACGCACACACAAATTAGTTTACATTTATTCAGGTTTTGGTTGACACGTAAAATCATGTTAAGTAATGGTTTTACTCAAAGGTACTAACTACAGAAAAACTACCAGTCACAAATCTCTAGGAAATAATTCCAAGCATGTTTTGATGAGGGTGGTGGGGCCCTGGAATGGGTTGCCCAGGGAAGTTGTGAATGCTTCATCCCTGGCGGCGTTCAAGGTGGGGTTGGACATAGCCTTGGATGGCATGGTTTAGTGGGAGGTGTCCCTGCCCATGGCGGGGGGGTTGGAACCCGATGATCTTGAGGTCCTTTCCAACCCTTACTATTCTATGATTCTATGATTCTATGATTAACAACCACTAGCTTGCACTGTTGCACAGATGCCAAAACACAGGAAGGCACAATTATCAGAAGGCATGAGAAAGGCTCTAAGATTATGAGTGAATCAGCCATATTTACCTGGCCACATGATACCAGGATACACACAGAGGTGGAAAACAGGATTTTCTGAGAAAGAGCCCTGTGGGCTGCAACAACTGCTTCTTAAACCATTGCTGCTGCTTCCTTCATAGATCTCAGTCTTAAAGAAGACAGAAAACAAGGTCTGAACACATTTATCAAAAATCCTTCAATTAAAATCAGCAAGTCCTTTTATGTCATATTCCTCAAACGGTGCCATACACAAACATCCACACGCATGTTATGAGAATGAATTTCAGGAGTGAAAGAAATAAAAATGCTATCAGAAATAAAGATGTGGCCTATCTGAACAGAATGACTGCCTATGTACTTTCATCTTCTTCACTTACTTTCTTCTAAGTCCTAGCACTCCATTTTCAAACTTCTCTTTCAACAATGATGCCTTGATGGTCATTAGATATTGAATCCATTCTGCAAGGAGGATGATTTCTGTTTCTGCAGGCGATGAGCTCTGGCAGAGATAATTCTGGTAGTCACATCAATGTGATCTTCCTCAAGCATTCCCGCAGCCTTCCATCATGGAAATATACAATTTTACATTTGAGATTCACATTTGAGTACAATTTAGATTCCAAAAGGTGAGTGAAAAATTATTTTTTATTCTGCTTATCTGAGGCAAATACAATTGCTATGTTACTTCAACTCTTTTTCAGATCAGTACTCAAAGTTTCCTTTTGTGCAGCCTGGTGCTTGCTGTCAGATTGAAGCAGCTGGGTGATATTTTGGCCACAGGTGCTGGGTTCCTGCTGAACTGAGCAGAAGCAAAGAGTCAGGAGCTGCCTGCTCAGAGAGGGGAAAAATCCCACTGCAGTGGAAAGGGTCTGGTTTGCAGAAGGGTCTGAATTTTCTCCCTGGTGACAGGCAGAGTCTCCTGAATCACAACTCCCTCTGTAACTTTGCCATAGCTGAGTGGCAGAGACCTGGCCCCCTACAGCATGCCGCTGAGCTCAGCAAGGTGCAATGGGTCCTCAATTCAGACTGGGAGAGGAGCAGACCTGGAACCTGCTGCTTCACACAGCCTGCAGAAACGGAGAAGCGGTTCCTGCTGAGCTCCTCCAGGACCCCTGCATGAAACCGCCTTGCAAGGAGGGGTAGAATCATCTCAGTGTGTTGGCTCATCATCTTGCCTCATTGTTAGCAGCTCTGGCCAGGGGTGCCTTGTACATATCAAAGCAAATCACTCTTTCCGAGATTTGAGTAGGCACGCAGCACGTAAGCATTACCATCCCAGGGCTGGGAGGGCTTCTATTTTCTTCTCCTTTCCTTGAGCAACAAGATGAGAGCCCACATAATTAAGTTTATTTATGATTCTGTAACTCAGGAGTAACTCCTGTAAGGTCAATAAAAGATGAAAACAGGGAGCATCAATTCCTGAGGCAGTTAGGAGGTTGGGCAAAATTAAACCCCCCCTGCAAATAGTACTATCTCTGAACAGGATGTTTCTTCATAATGAACATGAGTGGAAAACTTCATTATTTGCACAATTTTTGTAAAAATTCAGTTTGAAACAAATATGACTCAGGATTTATAACTCTGACAGATATGTTCTATGAGGTGAAATGAGTTGTTTTAGTCCAAAATTAAAATGATATTTTTTATTTTGTAATTCAATTTGGAAACTGGAACTCTTGGTATCTGTTGTGTGAAAAGTGATATTCTTTTTCAAAACACTTTATAACTTAAAAAGAAAGATAATATTGATTGACAACTCATTTCGTTTCTTATAATATTTTTATTTCGAAATTGCCTAAACACTACAGTTGCTAGTCCAAACTTCTTTATGCGTTTGACTGAAAGGTGCTGATGACATAAAGCAGAAAGCCTTTAAAGGCTACAAAAAAAATCTTTTAAACAGTTCCTTTCTAGCAGCCTACAACAGGATGGGCTGTTGGGTTAGGGGAAAAACAAAATATATTGGAAAATACACAGTTGCATTCATTTCAAATAACCATAATTACGTAAGTTCGTAATGACATGTAATCAAAATATGATTTGGGAGAGGTGTCTTCGCTAGTGTAAAATCCTTTTTTTGCTGAAAACATAATAATAATAACTGCATTTAATGACAATCAAGATGCAGCTGGATAATGATTTGATGTGCTCTTCCATAACTATTCTGAGGTCTCAGCACATCTGAATATCATACTTTCCACTGGAAGTTATTCTTTTTTAACATTGCTGATGTCAAGGTGAAGGGTTTAACCTATTTGCTGGGTTAAAAAAAAAAAGGAATGAGTTTGTGTCTATCATCTGCTGGAAATGAAAGGCCTGTGGACTGCTGACAGGCACTGTTGGCAGCATGGTGAGAGGCAAGAAGTTAGAAGGAAGGATTGCAGTTGCCTGTCCCCTTAACATCAGAGAAAAGGAAAGTCAGAGCACTACTTAGCTGGTGCTATGTTCTAGCCCAATCCTGACTGCTTCTCAACAAGGATTTTGTTTGCTTATTTCCTAGGATTCGAGGTACTTTACAGGCTTTGACATATCTCCGTAGGTCACTCACTCTTGAACTACTGCCTCCCGGAGAAAATTATTCTGTTTAAAGCTGTTATGGACTTCATTCTTGAAAACCACCAGAAACTCTGAAGTGTCTCATTAAACCATTGATCCAAAATATTTCCCTGTAATTTGAATTTTTTTGGAAACCAGAGCAGCTATCCAGTCTCAGAAGCTTAATACCAGCCATGAAAACCAAAGTGGACTTGTTTGAAAGAGATTGTGCAATCACTCAGTTCTCAAAACTCTTAATAATATCTGAAATCTGCTTCCTTTGTTACATTAAGCTGTATTATGTCCCTTTCTCCTAGCGTTGGCATTTTGAAGCATCTCTCTGAGCCTCAGCTACTCCATGGCAATTTGGAGGTGGTTTCTCTGTCTGAATCAATTGGGAAATTCTCCTGCTCCTGCGCAGAAAATCTAATAACGTTGTGTTGACTTCATTGACAAGGGGGTGGAAGCACTGGATTTTAAAGATTTGTCCTGATAGAAGGAAGGTTTTCTACTTAGGCATTTCTATATCACCAAAATCTTGGTGTGGGAACCCCTACATTCAATTTTTTTCATATATAACTCCCTTAAAAAGTCATATCATCTTCATATCATATGAGCTCAATCATGGCATTAGCCATACAAGGCACTCAAGACTGAAACCACACTGTGCTCTGCAACTTGAGCACTGAAGATGGATTTTTCTCTGTATGGCTGGTGCAAACTGTCACAGACAGAAAATAGCTAATATTTGTTGTATAACAAGCAATTCTTTGTTTACAGCGGGAAAAGTATTAGCCATCCTAAATAAAGGAAAAGTTTGCAAACATCCTCAAGCAGCAGCATTCAGAGGCATAAAAAAATAAAAAAGAGAGAAATGGACCTCTGGGAGTCATGAATATATGTTGAAAACTAACAGGCAATTGCCACTTTGTGCCTCTCTGCGGGAGGCAGAGATAGAGGAAAAGCTCCCGCAGATTAGTGCTTGAAAGTGCCTATACAAATATTAAGCAGCATGTTATCCTCCTACCCAGACAGTGTTATTTGTGCATGGACGAGACTGGACCCACAGCTGAGGTCTGCTGAGGCAAAGATGTTGAGGAGGTTATCAGCAAGAGCAACTCTTCCTTGAGCAGACACATAACAGCACTTTTTGTTATAAAGCGGCAGAGCTGGGCATTTCCCCGCTTTATCTGTTCTGCAGTGGGCCATTCCCTGGAGACTTCCACCTGCCACAGCACCTGCTGGAAGTACCTGGCCTTTCAAACTTTACATGCCCTCAAGAATTTGTTTGCATGTTGTTGTCAAACTTTAATGTGTAAAGTCTGTATTTTTGTACTGCTGTTTAGCCTTTCATACAGGAATACAGCTCCATACTATAATCACCGGAGGATAAAACCAAAGTACTTATTCAGCAGTATTAAAATACAGTAAGTTCTGAATAATTTATGACAAAGCTTTAGGTGTAAAACTATACCAGAGACTGCTACTAAATTATTGTATTAAGGAAATGGAAAGAACAAGGGGAATATAGTAGAAGTATACGAATTTGACCATCCCTTACCATCCTCTCCTTTTATATTTTCTTTCTATGACAGAACTCTGTTATCATTTAGAGCCCATTAACATCACTCTCCCACTAGAAGTTAATTTTTATATCCTGCGAAGATATTAAATAAATAAGCTTTTTCTGTATAGCGTACATGAAATAGTTTGCTACAGCAGGCTGTCTGAAGCAGAAGAGGCAGAACATGACACAGTATGTGGCTAGGTAGATATATAAAAATTAATTTTCCCCTGAAGCTGAAAAATGTGTCTGTTCTCAGATTTTGGTGGCATATTCTCTATCACTGGAATAGGATGACACAACATTATTACTATTCATGGCAAATTACTGCATGTTTCGACATGTATTTTTCTTGACCTTCTGTGTGTTGATCACTTGGACCATTGGAAATTTTACAGGATATTGTTGCTTAACTGAATTTTCCCACCTGTTCCTCAAACTTCTTTGGAAAACATGCATTCAAAATTTGTGAGATAATTTTGAAGTAAATTAATGCAAAACCAAAAGAAAAAATGCGCAGAAAACTAAAAGTATCAGTAGCTGCATTCTAAAATTCTTTCTCTATTAACTACTATGAAAACTATTTTTTTTTTTGTTGAATGTGTCCTTTACCTTTCTGATCTTCTGAAATGATTTTTGGTGTTCTTCTCTTTTTGTGATTCAGCTTTTCTGCTTTTTGCCTCAGAGACCTTTTCAACCCTTGGATCTTCTCCGTTTCTCTGATTTCATGAAGATAAGGAAAAACAAAGCCTCAAACCTTAATTACTTTGGCAAGATATTCACCCTGAATGCACTTTATCAGCATGATTAGATTAATAATAAAGTTAATTGGCAAAATATTTTACTACTTTTTAGTTATTTTTATTTCTTTTACAGAGGGTGTCCTAATTAAGATTCAAAACTAACAGTCAGAGGAAAGAAACAGGATAGAGCAAGATGGTCAGTTGTGGTGTGTGCAGAAACAAACTTCATATTGGTATGATCCTCTGGATGCAGACATTTGATGGTCTGGTTTTCAGATGAAAATGTGAAAGTGTGTGGTAGATCTTCAGGTTAGACTCTGGTTATAACAGAGTCCAGGAAGTGTGGGAGTGAGCAAACCCACAGCAGTCCAATAGCTGAGGTGCTTCCCCCTTTTCTTACTCCTTTTTTGTGGAGGTAAAGCCTTTGCTTTTCCGAGTCACATTCCTTTCTTGAAGTGCAGAAATAGCTCAGTTTAAGCTACCTGATGGAGTTGTACTTTATACAGTATGTTGCAAAATATTTTCAAACCCAAACTGTTCAGCAACTTTAGGACCTGTTCTTTACCTGTAAGAGTAGCTTGCGTAGTTTATTTCAGCTTGGTCCAATGTTTTACTCTTTACAATAATTGTGTATTCTATTTTATATAAACCAAGATCTGAAACAGCCACTGAGACCCAGCTAAAGGGGTGCAGACCTTTCACTTTTGTATCTCTCCTGCAAGTTGCCTGAATTGTACAAAAGTGACCTCTGAAGAAGCTTTCAAGTGTAGATAAAATATTTATCACAAAGCACTAGCAAATGAATGATAATTTGTGTGTGGTAACATAACAACATAGAAAAATGGCTTTAGTTAGAATATATATTTTTGTTGCCTGAATGTTGCCTGAGGTTTACCTCAACCTGCTAAAACCTACTGACTGCATCTGCCTTGCCAGCACTCTTACACTGCCCGCACTTATGACTACAAAGCTAAAACCCTCCATAATTAAATATCTTCTACCTTCTGCTAATGGAGACAGGTGTAGGAGTTGTGATTAACTGGTGGTATTGCTGTCTTCTGCCTCTCACCTGCAGTGCCCATCTGTACAATGCATTCTTATTTGAGGTCACCTGTACTAGTGCAGCCCCTCGCTTTCCCACTGCTGCTGGCCCCCCAGCACGTCACCTAAACACACCATCAGGGCCTCATCTGTTCACCACTGGGAAGTATTTTTGTGGAGAATAATGTCAGAACTTTGAAGAGTCTTTGATGGCATCTTTGATTTTCTTAACATCCCTCCGGGGTCCTTAAGGACAGGACTCTCTGAGGGTACGGCTGTGCTCTTGGATAACTCCACCATTAGTTTGGCATGTGATAAAAGTTGATTTGATTTCTACTTTTTCAGGCTTCACAGCCTGCTGTCTAATCTGCTAATTGGGTTGGAGAAAAGGGGGGAGGAAGTGGGAAAAAAGGCAGTAGTGATGAGAGAAGGTGAAAAAACACTGCTGTTGGGATTAGTAACAGGTGCAGAGGAACAGGTCTTTCAAAAGGTTTCTGAAAGATCAAGGTTTGCTCAGACCTGCTTTAATCACATAAGAAATGGCAGTCTTTCCTAATAACTCGTGGTCATTCTCAGTACTTTGGAGGAGCCAAAGGAAGGCTCCCCATGCACTAATAAAACACTGCCCCTCTGTCAGGAGTTACATAGTCATCTAGATTAGTTCTCTACTTGCTCCTATTTCCAAATCACAATTTTATTATAATTAATATGCTATTGTACTTTTAAATATCATTTATAAATATGCATAAACTGAAAAAATCTGTATCAGAAAGGAATTGGGAGTAAAAACATTATGAAACCTATGCATTTCCAATATAAAATATTATAATGTAAACATATTGCACATAATTGCATATAATGACAAATGTGTCTCTGTGTGGTATGATTAGTAGTGTTGTAACAAAAGAAGAAAGAAGAAGACATCACTCTAGCTGTCAGCTGTGTCAGAAAATAAATGCAGACAAAGCATCTCTCTCTCGCTGCTATTCTATTTATTCATTAAATAGTCACTATAAACTAAGCAACAACTTGCATTTGACTATAGAGTTACATAAATCCAAGAAGGAAATACAGAAATGATCACCCATACTCCTCTACTGGGACAATGAGTTGGATTCAGATTCATACATCTCATTTAGACAAAGAACATGTGCAAAATGACTCATCATCTTTACAAGGAGCAGAGGAGCTTTGCTGTAGTTATTTAGAAACCAGATGACAAATTATGCTCTGAGCATGCCTTCATAAGATTATTATTTGGGAGACCTAGAAAATGGTTGGGGAAGAATCAAATCTAAACTGTATTAGACAAAAGCAAGGTCTTGAGTAGCTATAGGAAACTTTCACCAAAGACTTCTGAGAATATACATATATGAAACACCGTGGTGAGGATACCTATGGAAAACTCTCCAAAAATCAGAGCAATGAGCCTGGACCTAATGCTGTAGAGCTGGCAGGGACATTTTAACTGAAAATGACAGGGACATTTAAACTGAAACTGCTGTAAAATTTCTAAGGCTCTGCTTAGGATGAAAGCATCCACCAGTCTGAGAGCAAACAACAACCATCCCTTCAGTAAGGTGGGAGAGGGCAAAAAAAAGGTCAATGTCCTAAGTGAAGTAGGTGAATGGGCTTACCATTGAACTATGGGGAAGTGAACGGTGGCCCTAGCTTGCTATATCTCATTTTTGTAAGAGATTTCTGAAGATACCTTTTTTATCCAAAAATGTAACAAAACCAACTTTAAAATATTGGCTTTTTTATAAAACAAAATTTCTACACAGCTTGGACACAGAGCAAGTAACACGAAATGCTGAGATTAAGCTAAATGTCCTGGAAATAGGATGATGAAAAGTGGTACCTTCAGTAGGCATGAAGTTACCTTGGAGCAGATATGTTTATATTTTAAAAAAATGTAAGCACATATATGTCCAGTCCTAGTGCTGTATTACATTTCTGGCCTTCCAGTCTGTTTAGCAGTGCTTATGAAGTGCATACATTAAAGCTACAGTCAACTACACATACAGAGTGGGACAGGAAAAAGTAGTCCAAGTTGCCTTACACATTAAACAACTGCTGTGACAGTATAAACTAGTAAATGGTAAACAGAAATATAAAGGTAAGCCATATTTGTCTTGGCACACGTAAAAGTAATTCAAGTAAATGTAGAACATGCTTATAAGTCTAACTTTATTGCTGGCTAAACGTCCACAATAATTTTCTTCAGACATGAAGAATGTACACTGTCTTTTTGAAACAGTAGACTGAAGGAAAGTGCTTCTGTAATTGCCAACATAGCAATAGACATTTTCTTGCTGCCCACACCACTGAATTGTGGAAAAAAATACTCATCTATGGAATATTTTGTGGGAATTATAAAATATATCTCCCCTCTCCCTCTATCTTCCTTTTATTTTTTTAAGAAAATTAAGTAGCTCATGAAAGACTAAATGTATATCAGTGAAGAACACACACGTTTCTCTGGTTTTTTTTCTGCACACAAAAGATAAATGATCAGAAAGCAGTATTTACTACAGTGCTTTCTTTCCATAAGAGCCCTTGATTTTTGCCAGAAATGAAAAATACTTATCATCTGCCTACAAAATCACATTTTTAAAGTGAAACCAAATTATCAAGGGAGTGACAACTCCTGCAAAAAGAGAGCTCAATCAGTGACAATAAGGCCAAAGAGGGGGAGAGGAAAATTTCAGATGCATAGAAGGACCTTCCTGATGGGAGAGCATGTCTTTACCCCCAGATGGTAGGAGCTCTCCCCTGCCTCCTTTTAGATTTTCTCTGTTCTCCTCTTCCCAAATCAACCGTTTCTTTTGCTCCCCCCTGAGGGAGGAGGAGAAACAATGCTTGGGAGAAGGGAGATTAAGCCTTGTTTTCTTTGCTGGCACAGCACATTGGTCTAGAGTGACAGCCCACTCCACACAGGACAGGATTCTGGCTAGATCTGGCTCTCAGCTCTGAAATCTTACATTATATTTATGGAATCAGATAAAGTTTAAACCAAGCCCAGATAGATAGGATTTATTTGCCCCTTCCATGGAGCTTTTCTTCCTCAGTTTCTGTAAAGTGCTCTTCCTCTCCACTTGGTAGCTAAACCTCTGTAAATTGATTCACTGAGCTGTGGCAAGAGTGAACAGCGAAACCGCGTGCCAGCCATTCTTAACTCCTGCAACTGAGCATAACACCTCCCTAGTAAATCAATTGTTATTGTTGGGGAAGGAGCAGAGGGTGTTAGAAAACTTAAACATGTTGTGCAGCATAATTTCTTTGCTTTTTGCAATGAGGAAGAGTGAATGGGAGGTCAGCATGAGTCTTCCTTCAAATAAAATAACCTGAAAGTACCCTCAACTAATTCTATAAGAGAAGAAAAAAAAATAGATGAAAGCAAATGTCAGAAGAAGCTGAATCAGTCCAATTGATTTTTGTCCAGTTTGCCACTACTCTAAAAGCAGGGTTGTCTGGGGTTTCACACTCCCTTTTATAGCCCGGGCTTCAGAGTTACCTTGCAAGCAGCAAAGAATACTTTCATAGTGAGCCAGAAACCTTCATTGTCCAAGGACTACCATGGAAGCCTCCTGCAACTGGGAAGGTGGAAGAACGGTTGCAATGACAGACAGTTTTTCCTTTGCGCTGTGATAAACTGCTGGCTTTTGATAACAGCTGCCGCATCTCAGTGCACATTCCTCTTGCCATTACAAATACTCTGAGGAGAAGGAGGTCTGTATTCTACAAAGATCCTGCTTCTTGTAAGTTAGACTCAGCTCTAAAGCCTAGAGCAATCTCATACCTCTGGGATCCTTTGTTTATTCTTAATTGACTGTTAAGTTCTGAGAAAACAATTTCAGAATGTCACTTTTAGTCAACACAAGGCTTGCATTTCTCTGTCCCGTTTGTTAGTGTCAACATCTTAGTAAATCAAGATATTTTTAGTAAATTCCATTTTGGATTACTGTGGTCATTTTGGAAAATTATATTTCAACATTTAATTTAAAATGTACTGTAAGAAAAGTATATTTTCAATGGTATTTTTTGTAGCCAGCTTTTTCTAAAGTGAAGTTTCTGGACGGAAATATCAAACAGGTAGTCCTGTTTAAAACAAAGCCACCTATGAGGAGTCCTGGAGCAACAGAATGCTGCAATTCTGCAGCATTCAGGTCTCCATTTAGCCCTGTTTTCGATCACAGTTGCAATTTGTGAGTGCAAGAGGCTGGAAATAGGCAACTGTACAAGATAAGCTTCTCCTGCTAACCCCTATGCATAGGTTGCCAAATCCTACCAACCATAAGAACATACAACCGCATTCACAACTATTAGCTTTAACTTTTTACCAGCAGAACACTGGGTATTTTTGTCACTTGTTAATACCATTAGTTTGTGGCTTGTTGTGTTTGGTGCTTGCAGAGCTTTCATAATTTATTGCCTGATTATGCCACTGAATAGCATACACAACTCTTACAGACTTCAAGGGGAGTTTCACACAGAGAACATGGCAATATAATGCAACACTTCTAAAATAATTCCTATAACTATTCATGACTTTGTATACACTAGTATTAAGATGTAAACTGAAGAATGGAAAATTATTCCCAATAATTCCTTTTGTCATACTACTTTTGTATGTTATGAAGACAATAAGAATTTGCAACATTATGGTTCCTACAAGAACAGGAGAAAGCATATAATTTGCCAGT
Source organism: Amazona ochrocephala (assembly GCA_039720435.1). Lineage (NCBI taxonomy): Eukaryota > Metazoa > Chordata > Aves > Psittaciformes > Psittacidae > Amazona > Amazona ochrocephala. Next base: position 82,122,541 of record CM077878.1, read on the forward strand.
TAAGTCCACTATGGAAGCTGTATAGTTAAAAATCTATACACAGAGGTTTTGGCACACATAAAATTCCACAATAAGTGACCTAAACAGGTATATAAATGGGAAATGGAAAGTGCTGTGAAATCTCCAGGAAGAATAAGCGATTGTTAAACAATTTTCTGATCGTATGTTTCCAGCGGGCAGGTAAATTTGTAGTCAAGTATCCCCAGCTCTCTGCTGAACATGATGATGGCAACAACTACAGCACTTGACATCAGTTTTAATGATTGAGGCCCTCTCTCATCACAAATGTAACTGTTGCTTATTTACTGCGTTTGGGAACAGATATGTTAGATCATTGAACTAGCTTCAAGGAAGGCTGTTTGCTAGCATATTCTCTCCATAAATCCTGGAGAGTATCACCTTTAGGCCTCAGAAGATGTCCCACTTAAACTCATCAGCCTGGCAAGACAGAGTCTGTACCGGCAGAGAGGTAACTCAAAGAGGAAGATGGGAGATTATTCCCAAAATAATGCAAGACAAATGACAACTCCAGAGCAGAGGCTTCTGAATTATTTTTCAGTACTTTTTGATAGCCTATTGCCCTGAAGGACAAAAGGTGATTTATAGAGGTGCCTGCTGAAGGATGAAGAGGTGCTGGCTTGGCCCCCAAAATAGGCCAGGAGGAGCCTGTGAAAATGATGTTTTGCCAACAGAATGAAAGAGCTAAAACTCAATATATATAAACTGTAAGTGATTAAGACAGACATTTTCTTACCATGATGAGAATACAGCTGTATTATGCCGGGACACTAAGCTGGCATCAGTATTGCGTGCAGTTCTGGTGTCCTCAACATAAAAAGGACATGGAGCTGTTGGAACAAGTCCAGAGGAGGGCCACGAGGAGGATCAGGGGACTGGAGCACCTCCCATGTGAAGATAGGATGAGAAAGTTGGAGCTGTTCAGCCTGCAGAAGAGAAGGCTGCGTGGAGACCTCATAGCAGCCTTCCAGTATCTGAAGAGGGCCTATAGGGATGCTGGGGAGGGACTCTTCATTAGGGACTGTAGTGAGAGGACAAAGGGTAACAGGTTCAAACTTAAACAGGGGAAGTTTAGATTGGATATGAGGAAGGAATTCTTTACCGTGAGGGGGGTGAGGCACAGGAATGGGTTTCCCAGGGAAGTTGTGAATGCTTCATCCCTGGCGGTGTTCAAGGCCAGGCTGGACATAGCCTTGAATGGCATGGCTTAGTGTGAGGTGTCCCTGCCCACGGCAGGGGGGTTAGAACTAGATGATCTTAAGATCCTTTCCAACCCTAACTATTCTATGACTCTATGATCTAAATTTTTCCAAAATTATTATTTTTCCTTTTTGCAATCTTTGGTTGAAGAATCTTAGCTATTCAGTTAGAATCAAGGAGGAATAATTTTGAAAGAACTATCTGAAGGGCAAAAACTCCTCCTTACCACAGACAGTGATCATTCAGGATGATGAAGCAAAACCACCTCACTCAAAACCAAGGCAATTATAACTTGGGAGCGTCTTCAAATGGACACCTTTGCAAATCCTCTTGCTGAAGAGAAGCATATTCAGAATAAGCAATACGCCTATCTTTGCAAGGGTAAAAGAAAATTCTGGGCTTGTAAATTCTTTTTGAGAACATAAAAAGTAGATTTTTGGTTGAGGAGATCTTTGATTCTATGTGCAGATAAAGTGAATTGCAGCAAAGTTTAGGAAACAGGCTCTGGAGACAACTTGCGTTGCATGAGGTGTCAAGTTAAGAAAATCATGCTCTCAATTCAGCCCTTTGGTAGGTTATCTCAGCAGGGCTTTTCAGGAAAGATAGCAAAACAAGACAACAAGACACATTAAAGTGTCTAGTCTGTGCAATTCAGTAAGAAGTAACATAACCTTGGCAAATAAAGTTTAGTTGTAAGAGAAGGAAATGGAAAAACTAATTAATTCTTCTGGCATTGTCTTTTAACCAGTGTTACATGAAGACTTTAGCGAAGGAAGAACTTCATGTAAGAGATCATATTCATGGAGTTCTCAAGGTTTCCTGTCTTAATAGATATTGGCAAACAGGGATTTCTCTGCTTCCCTGCTGATACTGCTTCTGAGCCATTTGTGTGCATCTACTGTAACAGAGAAACATCCACAGAACCTGCGGGCTTCCTATGGATGTGGAAGGAAAGTGGAAAAACAGTCACTGTCATTGATACCTAACCTCAATGGCCAAGGACACTCCACTTGCATATTGGGTGAATTGGGTGAGGGAGAAGAATTGAGTCAAAGAAGAACGCCTGACTTCTATCCATGAAAAGACACATTGACTGTTTGAAAAGTTCAAAACCTCCGAGAGTTAAAATAAGAAGCTCAGCTGCAAAGTACTTGACTTGGAAGAAAAACTTCCAGTGAGAGATTTTGGCTAGTCATCTTTAAGGTATGAAATGAGAGAGCCATCCAGCTGGCTGTCAAAAGAAGTGGGGCTGAAAGGTGATACTGAGATGCCAGTCTAAAGCAAGGACAAGAAGCCATTTATTTGACTTAATGGTTGTGGTGGCAGGCAAACTTGCAGTCAGGGACTGGGGAGATTTTAGGTAGTATCTTACTTACCACTGTACCATAACTTCTAATATGCCAAAGATAGGCAAGGCTGAATTATGATCTGGCATGGCCCTTTATCTCCTAGCCTACATTCTCGATGCTTCATTCTGCTTCCCCGTTCATGATTACCTTACCACACCCCTCTCTTTTTCGTCAAGGGATGAAGTAAGGTATCTGTTCCATGAAGCAGGAATTAACACAGAAGAAAAAGGGGAACTGCTGCATCTATAGAAGAAGTGGTTATTTTATTTTCGAATGCATGAAGCAAGAATACTGTCTTGAGACATGAGATGTTATCAAAACATAGTATATACTCATTGTTAGATGTCTTTGAGCATACAGCTCACTGGTTGTAAAGCACCTCACTGCAATGCCAATGAAGTCAATGTGTGAAATTCTCTCTAACACCTATGAAACCCAGGAAGTCTTCAGCGCTGCTGCATGTACCTGGGGGTGAAAAATTACCTAAAGTGTGAAGTATATTCTGGAACATGGTTTGAATATATTATGATCTGAATTTCATTCATTAATTTTAACTGAGATGTGAAATAGACATAACATATATTTTGCCTTTGGTTTAGTAACAATACATTGGAACTCGATCAATTGAATGATAAAGACAGGTTAGGGACACCGTGGGCCCTCTCCAGAAGCTATTGGGAGAACTGGCTACCCTGGATTTGGAGGAGGCTGAGGTTCTTAATGACTTCTTTGCCTCAGTCTTTACGGGCAAATGCTCTGACCACACCACCCAAGCCTTGGAAGGCAGACGCGGGGACGGTGAGGGTGGGGACCCTGGGCCCACAGTGGGGGAGGATCTTGTTCGGGACCACCTTAGGAACCTGAATGTATACAAGTCCATGGGACTGGATGAAATCCATCCACGGGTCCTGAAGGAGCTGGCAAATGAAGTTGCTAAGCCACTGTCCATCATATTTGAAAAATCATGGCAGTCAGGTGAAGTTCCCGATGACTGGAAAAAGGGAAATATAACCCCCATTTTTAAGAAGGGGAAAATGGATGAGCCAGGGAATTACAGACCAGTCAGTCTCACCTCTGTGCCTGGAAAATCTTGGAGCGGATTCTCCTGGAAGGCATGCTGAAGCACATGAAAACCAACAAGGTGCTTGGTGACAGCCAGCATGGCTTCACTAAGGGGAAATTCTGCCTGACCAATCTGGTGACCTTCTATGAAGGGGCTACGGAACTGATGGACAGGGGCAGAGCTGTTGATGTCATCTACCTGGACTTGTGCAAAGGGTTTGACACTGTCTCACATGACATCCTTCTCTCTAAGTTGGAGAGACATCAATTTGATAGGTGGACCACTCGGTGGATGAAGAACTGGCTGGATGGCTGCACGCAAAGAGTAGTGCTCAGTGGCTCAGTGTCCAGCTGGAGACCAGTAACAAGTGGTGTCCCCCAGGGATCGGTGTTGGGACTGGTCTTGTTCAACATCTTTGTGGGTGACATGGACAGTGGGATTGAGTGCGCCCTCAGCAAGTTTGCCGATGACACCAAGCTGTGTGGTTCGGTTGATACATTGGAGGGAAGGAATGCCATCCAGAGGGACCTTGACACACTTGTGAGGTGGGCTGATGCCTCCACCTGGGTCGGAGCAATGCCAGGCACAGCTACAGATTGGGCGGGGAGGAGATTGAGAGCAGCCCTGCGGAGAAGGACTTGGGGGTGTGGGTTGATGAAAAAATGAACATGAGCCGGCAGTGTGCGCTTGCAGCCCAGAAGGCCAACCGTATTCTGGGCTGCATCAAAAGGAGCGTGACCAGCAGGTCGAGGGAGGTGCTCCTGCCCCTTTACTCTGCTCTCGTGAGACCTCACTTGGAGTATTGCGTGCAGTTCTGGTGTCCTCAACATAAAAAGGACATGGAACTGTTAGAACAAGTGCAGAGGAGGGCCACGAAGATGATCAGGAGACTGGAGCACCTCTCGTATGAAGACAGGCTGAGAAAATTGGGGCTGTTCAGCCTGGAGAAGAGAAGGCTGTATGGAGACCTCCTTGCAGCCTTCCAATACCTGAAGGGGGCCTATAGGGATGCTGGGGAGGGACTCTTCATTAGGGACTGTGGTGAGAGGACAAGGGGTAATGGGTTTAAACTTAAACAGGGGAGGTTTAGATTGGATCTGAGGAAGAAATTCTTTACTGTGAGGGTGGTGGGGCCCTGGAATGGGTTGCCCAGGGAAGTTGTGAATGCTTCATCCCTGGCGGCGTTCAAGGCCGGGTTGGACATAGCCCTGAATGGCATGGTTTAGTGTGAGGTGTCCCTGCCCATGGCGCGGGGGTTGGAACTCGATGATCTTGAGGTCCTTTCCAACCCTTACTATTCTATGATTCTATGATTCTATGATTCTATAAGATGGAAATAATACTTACAATTTAAACTGTAAACAGTACCTTTTGGGGGCTGAAGGAATTATTGTTCAGCAAGTACTATAGCACCGAATATTTTTGTAAACACAGGACAATGGTTAGTGTCTTTCAAACTACTGGTGTCAAAAAGATCATTTTCAAAACAAATCTTAAACATGCACAGATATCACGTGATTTACCTTCCCAAGCCAGGCAAAAAATCAGGAAACAATTCTCTTACTTTACTTAGGAAATTATTTTAATCACACTACCTGCAAACTCATGTACTGCAAAAGCAAAAGAAAGACATCGATTTTTTCTGCTACCATGAGACCATTCTTTGCCATGTTGTCTTGTAGCCAACTGGAAAGCATAATTAAACACCTAAATATGCAATAAGCAATCTCTTTACTAACCAGGAGCTTCTCTTTTTTTTTTCATTTTAAAAAAATCACTTTAAAGTTATCTGCTGTCTCATTTGTATTCCCTGGGTTCTTTATGTGTGTTCCAGAAAAGCTGTGCCAAAGAGGTCCCCAAAATTTGTCAGAGTTAACTATTTCACTTAACTTAAAGCTGCCACCTCTGGTGATTAATCAAATTTTGCTCTAAATAGGATTAATTCGGGTATATCTGTGAAGAAGATTGTCGGAGTGCATGTCCCTCTTCTCTTCTGTCCTCGGGTCTTTTTTTCTTGCTGAATTTAAAATGAAGCTTGAGCTATAATCTTGCATGGCAGATACTGGATCGTTCCTTTGATAAACATCTAAAATGCTAATGAATGTGGGCTGCAGTTCGGAAACAGCAAAGCAAATGATTTGACAAGAATCTGGAGGGTAAAAGAAAAAAAAGGAACTTTCTGACTTAAAAGAAAAACTCTTTTTGTTCACATACAGTATTGTTTCCCCAAGAAAAATCTTTCTGCTCTGCAGAAAACAGAAAAAATCCTACTACATCAAAATGCGGAAGCATGAAAAACTGATGAGCTTTCAGATTGTCCTCTTTTGCATGCAAATCATATCAGAAGTTCTCATTAGCATAAATGCATGAGCAACTCTAAATGCTTTTAATTTCCAATCTCAGCCAGCAGAGGAGTAATTTGTCACTGTCAGGGTGAAAATCTAAAAAGAAAAAAAAAAGAGAGAAGGACTCCATGCTAAATTGGAATCATATAAATTTTTGATTTGCTAATTGACTGATGCAGCAGTTCAATCAGCTGCCTTGAAGGTGTAAATAATTCAGTGTACAGTCAGAAATAAAAGCATAATGTGCTCCTACTGCAGGCATATTGCCATTCATTGCACCAGGACACACCTGACCATGTCTTTTTCATAATACCCTTTAGTCATGTTCTAACTCCATGTTTGCAGGTGCACTACACTAACAAATAAATCCAACTCTGAAAATATTTAGGCTTTCATATTAAGAAACATGCTGTAAGAGATAGTTCAAAATATTTTCACTCCAAATAACCTAGTAAGTCAGCCCTAATACCTGCAGGAATGGTGGAATACATTTGTATAACACTAATGCAATTATAAAACATAGAAAGTGCATAAATGTAAATCCAACACTTCTATCAACTTTTAATTATCCTTTTCCCTTAATCAACGGCTTTAAATGTCATATGCAAAGTGTATTTATTGCAAAAATGCTTTTCATCAGTGTGCATACACTAAAGATATGTTAGAATCTGTATAGGTAGTTACAATAGTTGGTGATTTACAATAGAGGAACAATATTCAGATGCTTTGTACCATTTGTGTTAATCAAAAATTATTTCTTTCAAAGCTGTTGCTTAAGTAAAACCTATTTTCAACTGACTGGCCATTTTCTCATTACCTAAATCAAATAAGATTTATAGCCGTCTTATATTTTTATAATATTATTAGACTTCCGAGGAAGCAAATGAATAATTAACGAAAACACCTTGAATATACAAAACCCCTCCTATGGAACAAATATGATCTATATATATAAAAGATCCAGTTTATAGTTTACCAGATGCATTAAGCTAATCATTAAAGTCTCATGGACTGGTGGATTTGCAAATCAAATATGGCTACACTGACCCACAAAATGAGTATTGTTGTGAATTACATTTTGCATAAATTCTAGTTGTGCTATTTTGTTGACATAACACAAAAATGTATCAGATACACCCTATCTGTTCTTTGGATGCATCATCAAACTTGTTTTCTCTGTCCTTATCCCTCTAAGCATATGTTTAAAACAGGTTTGGTTTAAACAATTTATGTTAAGATTTTATACCAGGCAACGAGCAGATTTAATTGCCAGTGGCAATCTTACAATGGAAATCTAGGTTTCCAATAATGAAAGCCTTACACCAAATTCCCTAGGGTTTTGGATGGGTATATAATCTGAATAAAGTCTGCAGGATTAGGTTCCAAGGTGTTCAGTTTGACTGAGCATTTGATTCTGCTTTCAGTGAAATCAATGATGGCATTGATTCAGTCATTCAGACCTTTTACTTGTCATAAATTGCAAGTTTCCTTTTAAAATAGTGTTAAAATATGAACAACAACAGCCAAGTAGTGGGAATACATGAAATATAATGGGTTGAATACAAGCTGTAAGGATTCAGTTTCCAAAGAACCACTTCCTGCTTACTCTGATAGTTGACTAAGGAAGAAGGCTAAGTCCATTTAGTTTATACGAGTCTACAAAAAAAAATAAATCTGAAAATCAGTTTTATGAATGTATTTTTTTTATACGCCAGGTTGTGTAAAACCCAACTGGAAGGCAAATCTCCAAATTCTTACTAGACAAAGGGAAAGCTAGGGTGAAAATATCTTGTGATGGCAACTCAAGTGTTTCTGCCATGCTGAACATAGCCCAGAACAGTAGCAGATCACACTCTGGCCCAAAGACCCTTCAGCACAAGCGTAAGAGGCAGGTGAGAGCAGGCTGAGGAGACACCCACAGATGTCATTTCAGATAGCAAAAGGCAAAAGGTAGAACTGGCAAAAAAAGCTAGGATGGCTAATTCAGTCTCCACATCCACTGAAGTGTGGCTGCTACGCTGCCCTCGGCTGGGGGTGGTCCAGGGCACTGGTAAGGGATCCTCAGCAACTGAGCTCCTGGGGGTTGCTTATAGGGCTGCGCTGCCCTTTCCTTCACACTGGCAAGCCCAGGAAAGGCACATGAAGGGGCTCTGCTCAGACAGAAATGATTTCTGCAGGTCCTGCTCCTCATTTTTACAGGCTCTTTCATGCTCTGGCATCCCAGGAAAAGGGAGCATTGTGAGCAAAGCCTTACCAAAATATGGACATCTCACCACTGCTTGGTTCACCATTTGAAAGACAAGCTGCTTTTTCTGCTGGTCAGGGTGAGTTATAGCCCTAGTTCCCAGTGGGACTAGCAAGGGGGAAATGAGCTGGATCACAGGATTAAACAATGGGGAAATGTCCTGGTGTTTCTTTCAGACTGTTAGTTGGCAACTAAAATTTTGCTCTAAATGGTGAATGCAAAAAATATAACATTTTAAAGTATTTTTTTAATAGTTTCTCAAATACCCTTTAAATATCTGTATTTTTGTCTTTTTAACCTCTTCTTATGTAGCCGCCTCTAGCTCTCTTGTGACTTGTGCATCATTCTGGTAACAACCATAGCAGCCTGTAAGATGCAGCAGAAGGGAGATTACTTGAATTAAATTCAGTCTTGCCCTGCCAAGTTGTTCATATCTACACTTAAGACATTCGTATGGAGTACAACTGCAGTCTCTGACAAAAGCATTGCAAGTACTCATGATAATGGTATTACAATAGTTTAGAATCCCCATTAATACATCCACTTATTTTTTTTACATAAAGGAAGAAAGACAAATTTGGAAATTTGTGAGCAGAATCTCTTTACTGCTTGGAGAACAGAGGGGCTTAGACTCTTTGGCTGTAAAACCCTGCCCAAGTTACTGCCTGGCCACTGGCACAGGCCCAAGGGTTAAGGAATTTGCAGCCCTGAAGCTCCTGTGCCAGGCAACCCTGAGTGGGGTAGACGGCATTATGCTCTGTCAAAGTTACAGCTTACCAGGATAGGATTTCTGAGTGGATGTGCTGCATTCCTATGACCACTCAAGTCACACCAGCGGGAGTGTTTGTGCTGAACTAGACTGTGATGGCTGGCGGGTTCACCAGTGTGGTTTGAAAATATCTACCTGCGCACTGACCACTGCTAACAGAAAGATGTACTGCATTTGCTTCTGTTAAAACAACAAACAAACAAAACCAAAACCAAAACAACAACAATGAAACAAACAAACAAACAAAAAAAAACAAACCAACCAAACCAAAAACCAAGAAACCAAAAAAACCCAAAACAAGCAGAAGAAAAAAAAAATCAACTTACCCTCACTTTACCCCATTTCTTGAGAGCAGAAGTGGGTATCTTCATTTGCTTATTAAAATGCACTGCCATTCATAGATGTGAAATACAGTAACCTTCCTGAGGCTGCCAAGCCCATTGTTCTCCATCCCATTCTCCTTCTCTCAAGTGATTTTTACTCCAATTCATTGCATTAATCTTCAGATTAAAAATAAATAAGTTACTAGCGATCCCTTGGGCCTGGGTTGAACCCTTCTGCATGTCCAGAAAAAAAAGCTATGGCCCTGACCCTGTAGGAATGTAGTATGGTGGTCAGGTTCACAACTGTTGCAATGCTGTCAGGACAGAATTAGGAGGGATTGCTGCTGCTGCTGCTTCCCAAGGTTTGTGTGGCAGCAAAGCGGTCTCATTAAGAGCTCCACTCAAGGGCCAGGAGGGTGGCTCCTCCCAGCCCAGAGCTTGAAGTGACTATTTGTGCAAGAGAGGATTATAAGTACTCCTTTCAGTATTCATAGCTGCATTGTTTATCCAGTCTCAGTAAATCCCAGAGTCAAGTTGTGCTGGACTTGCAGCCTGGGGACCTTGCTGGGGACATCACAGGCCTTGGGGAGCATGTATTCAGAACTCAGTACTGATCATAGAATCGTAGAATCATAGAATCATAGAATAGTTAGGGTTGGAAAGGACCTTAAGATCATCTAGTTCCAACCCCCCTGCCAGGGGCAGGGACACCTCACACTAAACCATGCCACCCAAGGCTATGTCCAGCCTGGCCTTGAGCACCGCCAGCGATGGAGCATTCACAACTTCCCTGGGAAACCCATTCCAGTGCCTCACCACACTCACAGTAAAGAATTCCTTCCTTATATCCAATCCAAACTTCCCCTGCTTAAGTTTGAACCTGTTACCCCTTGTCCTCTCACTACAGTCCCTAATGAAGAGTCCCTCCCCAGCATCCCTATAGGCCCCCTTCAGATATTGGAAGGCTGCTATGAGGTCTCCACGCAGCCTTCTCTTCTCCAGGCTGAACAGCCCCAATTTTCTCAGCCTGTCCTAGCTCATCTACATGTATTTAGCAGTCAGAAGATATTGTGATGACCAGAAACACAAAAGCACCCTTTTTACAGTTTGAAGGCTTGGGTCTGAAAAGTGTTATGTGATTTTGTTTCACCTTTTCCTTCCTGTTTTTTTACTTACGGTAAATCCTCTCTGTTTCAGTTGATTCTTAGAGCCTTTTTTTCCCATAGTAACATGGTTCACTCTTGCAGAAATGTATGCAAATTAACTTTTTATGAAAAATGGGGGCAGAAATAAAATATTATGCTGCTCTTGCAAAATAAAAAATCATTAGTGATTGCCAAAAGCGACAAAGTTGATCTCTTGGCAGCATATAGTATATAATTATAATTTTCTATTTTATTTCAGTCCCTGTGAACAGGAGAAGAATAGACTCATCATAGGACACAAAATACTTCTGACCCCACAGTAACTCACTCGTCTGCCTCATTCTGACCAGCTTCACATCAGCATTGCTTTAGACAAGCTACATTTTCACTGGAGCTTGGAGAAGGAGGGAGAGAGCAAACACTTTTTCATTACTTGAAAAGTGCCAAGGATGCTATAAGCATACCTCAGGCAGATTTAATTGTAATGTTAATTAACTGGTTCACTTGCTCACTAATTAATCTGCTGCCCTATCTTTCTCACACTAACGTATTTCAGAAGCAGATTCAGAAGAAATGTTAGAAAAGTTTCTTTTGACAATCTCTCTGAAATTTGAAGAAGTATGTGTACAAAAATTACATTAGGATCAGAAGGGCAATACTTAATCTACTACCTTCATTTGATCTAGTAATCTAAACATAGAAAGAGGCAACTACTCACTGACTGGATACCTTGACTAAAAGATAATCCAAATATATCTTAAGAAACAATCCTTAGAGTTGCTATAGACTAACAAACATATGTACTAGTGATATCCATGTAACAGGTTTTGCTGCTGTGTCTTTAACTACAAACATTTCTCAACCACAGAGAAATACATTATAGATAATAATATTAAATTAGTATTATAAATACATGGAAAACTCCACATAGACTCTATCCTACACAGCCTTCCTTGTTATTTCTCTCCTTGATTTTTTTTCAGCCACTCCATGCAAACAACTGTTCCCATATCTACAAAAGCCAACCAGCAAGAAAAGCATTCCCCCACTAGTGGCATTCCCATCCTGTTGATTTGGAAACAAGACACTTCTGTCATCAAAAAAGAGGAGACTGCTAGCCTGCTGATGAGATGTACGGCACTGTTACTTGTTCAGTCAGGGCCGATAACACCGGCTTTAATCTAAGGCACTCTTATTCATGGACCAGGTTTAGAAGCATTTTCAATATATTGGTTACAATTTCTCTTTCCTTTTGACAGAAAAGCTTTCTCAAGAGAGCTTCAGTTAACAAGGAAATCGGCCAAAAAAAAAAAAAAAATCATATTCTTCGTGCTGCTTTGCTAGTGCAATGATGGAAAGCTTCTTAAGGGGGCAAGGTAAAAAAATATTCAGATCTCCTGCTTTAGGCTATGGCAAGTATACAACTCTAGTGCTAGATAAAGGGCCATGGCAAGGTTTACACATGCAACAGCATGACAAATGTGCCACCAGCTGCAATTCTAAGCACTAAGTGCAAACATCTTTTATCACCTCTTGGGATTTAGGACCTGTTAAAAAGTAAGACCAAACCACAGAGCCTAAATGACTTTCCCAAGATCAGACAACAAACCTGGGGCAAAACAGGAAGCAAGTCCATGTCTTCAAGTGCACAGAGACACTTAGCACTGTGCTGCATTTTCTGCCTCTAAGATGTTTTTAGAGGTAGGTAGAATAAGTAGCACACAGAGAGAAAATGATGGCATAACTTAACTTTATGGTTTATTTCACTGTCTCGGGGCTGCCTGCATAGGTTTCGCATGGCTTCAGCACACTGAGTGTAAATTATTTCCCAAGCCATGATGTTTTTCTTTTTCACTAGCATTACTTTGATAAAGAGACAAAACACATCCTGCTAATAAGCACTGTCAAATTGTTTCAAGTGGATAGTCCAGTGTTTTGGCTCAGCTCTTAATTTAAAGGTTCTTTCAAGCTTATACCTCCAACAACGGTGATGAAATCAGTGTTCATTCTTCAAGTGAACTGCCTCTGAGACTACAATAAAGTTAACACTATCTTTTTGTTGGAAAATTTTTCCTTATCAAAATTGAAGAAAAGTTATTTGTTATACAGCTAAAGATGTTAACTTGATTAAACTTAAATATATTTCAGTAGGCAATATCTAGTGATCCAATTTATACTTTTAAATTGGCAAAAATTGCTAGGGAATAACACTTTGAACAGAACAATTTCAAAACGGTCTAAAGTAATTCAATGAATAAATTTTTAAGACTTTTTGGTTGGATGAGGACCTGATCCCAGTGCACTCATACATTTTCACTAAAGTTGTCACTGAGCAAGACATGCAGTCACTCTCACACATATCCTTACAATCACATTTTGATAAAAAGGAAATTCTTAAATCCAGCAAATTACTGAACCAAGGAGACACAAGAAAAGGATGGCAATAGTAAGTTTTTCCGAGTTATATTTCTCAAAATTCTTTCTCTGTGTACTGACTCAGATTTCTTTGGTGTCATGTGCCTGCCAAAACTGATACACTTCCTCCAAAGCTTGGCCAAGTAGAACGTTTTGCTTTCCATTAAAAATCTGCCTGGGAACAGGCAGATAATTGCTATCTGAATAACTAATATGCATTGCAAACAAATGGTTCAGCTGTCAGAATAGTAAAACAATGTCCATTCTAAGATAAAAAAATGTTTTTGAAAAAGGTGCAAGTTGATATTTGAAACTGCATTTCAAATTAAATCATTTTTGGATGTCCCCTCACCAAATGGTGACTTAGTTTCTTGCACACATTAATAAAGAAGCATGAGGAGATCTCTGCTTTGTTTATAGCAGCCTTTTAGAAAGATCTGCAACTGTAAATGATAGAGGTAATTTGGTGTTCTACTCTGTCTCAGCAGCTAAACACTTTCAATAAAGTAAACTTTTCATTGACTATAAATCGACTTTTCCTAAGCAAAAATAGGCTTCTATTTGTTCCACTTTTTTTCCCAGACCCTGCTTACAGAAGAACAATTTTGTGTCAATTATAAATCTACCAGATCAAGATGTTCAGCAATTTGTGTGGACTTGGGCAATATTCAGCATCCTGCATTGTCTTGTGTTTACTGGGAAAAACAAACAAGAAGGGAGTTAGCCCACAGAACTAAGAGTTAATATAGCATACACCAGCATATCACTCTCTCTTTAAGATGTACTCTTCAGTATAAAAGGAAATTTTTCAGAGTGCACAAGTCTGGGAAAATCTGATTATCTGAAAATTGCTGGAAATCTTCCCTGCTTTCTGGATTAAGAATTCACCCTGCATTTCTCCACTTAATAGCCCCCTCATTTTAAAGACAGTCTACTTTTATTTTTATAACTTTAGAAAAGGTAGTAGCAGGTTTTCTTGTGAGGCAGTAGCAACTCTGACAAATTGCTAGTGAAAGCCTGCTTTAACTCTGAAATGAGAGACACAGCGTGTGTAAGAGGCACTTGTCATAAGAGTCGCAATCTGGCCAGGTAAACATTTGTATTGCTTTCTGGGAGGGAGAGTCTTGAAATGTTAAAAAATAGCTTTTTGATTCCACCAGCACATTTTCATCTCTTTTCAATCATGCTATGAACATCTTCTGCTCACTGGAAATACATTCTGAGACTTATGAGACAGATTAGCTATTGAAGCCTGAGTCAGGTGGGGTTTTTGCCACCATCTGGTTGTGAACCGTATAAAGAAGCTATTGATGGGTCTGCTTGATATTTAAGTGGTAGCCATATCCACACTGGTGTACAAATTAGTAAAAAAAAAAAAAATGTTATTTAATTGGAAAGACAAATTCACACATTTCCAAATTTTATGGCAGGCCCAGATGAGAACAAAAACCCAAACCATAAAAAAGAGACCAAAAAAACCCATCCTGGTTATGTCAAAACTGGATTTTTCTCAAATTGGCACAGAAGTGGCCGTATTTTGCTCAACAAAATTCTGAACTATCCTCGGTGGGATGGGGGAAGGAAGAAAAATTTGTAATTATTTTTCTGATATAAAGAGGGAGGAAAAAGCATGTGGATTCCAAAATGGCACCTTTCCAGGAACCTGATGAAAAATCTGTTATCTTTCGAGAAAGAAATTAAGTTTTGTAGGTTTCTAAACTGAACAATGAAAGGCTTAGATATTGCTAGCTTTTAAAGACTTTTTTTGGGATTTTTGCCAGCATTTTGGAGGAGCTCCTATTGGCCTAGTTTAAAAGGTAGCCTGTATTTACTAGACCTAAATGTATCACCTGCAGCGAAGGCATAACTTTTTTCTAATCTGATTCAGAGTTCACTGAATGTTTCCTTTCAATTCTACTGCATATAAATACCTTTCTCTAAAGTAAGTAATGCACAGCTACTTAAAACCCTTTACCCCTATGACCAGATAAAATTACATATGTAAGAACTTTATTTTTAGCCATTTTCCTACAAAAGTGTGTGCTACTGTAATTCCCATGAGCATTAGATGCATGGGTAATTGCAGTCTTAAAAATACAGCAAACTGTTAGGCCTGCATTACAGCTACGGGAATCAGAACTTAACACATTTGGATAATTTTAGTTTTAAAATATTCATTTGTTTTAAGCTGAAACAAAAAATAATAATCCTTATTCCCCAGCAATATTATAGCTAGCAGAGGTATTAAAATGCCATCAGAGCTCATGTTTGAGTTTTGTTCCACCAGTGCATAATAATGTCCTTTGAATCCTAAATATAATCATGATAAATTAATGTATTTCATATATGTTGGATTGCCGTTAGCTAAAATGGGCCTGTCAGTTTGCTCTCGAAACTGAAGTCACTTTTTTTTCCACATACATAAGCGGTGAATCAGTAGCTCCTAAGTGTTAAAAGGTGGACTGGCGTTGCCATATTTGTAGTATAGATAGATGAGATCATATCGAAAACAATCAATCCCAGGTTGCTGTTCCCCTTGCCCGCATATTAATGTGGGAAATAATGGAGCATACTTTTTATTCTACAGCAATGAATTGTCAGATGCTGAGAAATGAGACCAAAATCCTTATTGCAGTGAACATATAAAGTTCAGTAATTGCTTTACCACAAGGAAACCATCAAAAGTTTCTGGCACTGGCTTAGTAACAAAATTGTATCTAAACCAACAAATGCAGAGCATGATGCTTGTTCAGCTGAAAAAAAAAGGAAGATATTATAAGAAAGTGTAGAGAATATATGATATATTCTTAAATACTGAGTTACTGCATACATGGGTACCCATTATGGAAACATTCACATAATTTTATGTCTTTCAAGGATCTTTTCCTAGGAAAATGGGCAGCACTTCAGGCAAATTAAAAGCGCAATTCCCAAAGAGGCTTTTTTCTGCCTAGCGGCTTTATCTGAAGGCACGTAGTAAATGCATGTTAAATACGCATGTGGTGCAAGCCTGCAATCAGACTCCTAGGGTTAAATCTACAGCAGCATGTGCCGGAGTCAATATATCTTAAAATGAATACAAGAGAGCAATGGGTGATATTTGAAAATTTACCAATACTGATGTCATATCCTAGAAATATATCAGCATCTATCTCCTGTGGTCAGGCAACTCGCTATGCTGTTATGTTACAGACTCCACCTTCCCAGGCTCTGCTTAAGCAAAGAGGCCAGAAGGCAGAGAGACAGTGAAGTGACTGAGGGCTGCTATAAACACACCGTTGTATTACAATATGAGGGATCCCCTATAAAAGATAAGAGCTGTGAAATAGCTCTGCTTTCCTCTCTGTACACCAGCCAGCTGAGGTAAGACTGAAAGGAGATTAAGGAAGAAAAGAGTGTAAGCATGGCTCTGAATTACAGCATCTGCTCTGATCTGCTCATGGGATGTTATAGCTAGGTGATACTTTCAAAAAATTGGACAAAAACTTGTAGGCTATAGTCTAGGTCAGACATTGCAATCTAACAGCCTAATCCATACCCTGCAATTTTTCATCCGCTTTTGGATTCATACATGTAGTATCTGTTAGCAATGTGTATTGGAATGCTGTGTGAAATCCATCAAAGTTTTATATACCTAACTTCAGTGTGAACTTCAGTGAACTGTCTCCTGTGCACATGAACAAACTGAATGTGCAGTATTTGTATTCCTAGTGAGACTGATGAAAATGTTGTAAGTATCACAATGGGGATCGGTAAAATTCAATAGATGTATTTTTTTTTTTTTTAATCCTCTGAATTTGTTTATGTAGATGTGGTCTGAGAAGAAGCTAATTGATAAAGGAAGAAAATATTTAACATTCTCCAAACCTGCAGTTAGTGTCTGCTGAGCACTGGAAGGTCTCAGTACCAAGGAAGTAAATTTCTGGTGGTGTTTCTTCTCAGGGTGCTCAAAGGCCAGAAGTTTTGACCTCCAGAGAGTTCAACCAGGGCTGCCTACTTTACCTACTAGAAGGTATCTGTCAGATAAACCCTTAAATGCAGCAAAGCAGAAGAGAGAAAGCTTTCTGTTATAAAGAGTCACCCAGATTTTTTATATCCTTTCTTATGTGGATTTACGTCATCTAACTCCTAGGAGCACATTCTGACCACGAGCTTCTGATGCGCAGTGACATATCCACCATCATATTTTCTCATAAAAGCTGTTTTACTGTATGTAGGAGACACAGCAAGATCTATATCATGGGTTTCCCAGAATGCACACCAGCTAGCAACCAAGCCACTTTTTATTGTCCCTAGCCAAAGGAAGAAGATTAATTCAAAAAACCTGACATGGAGGAAGAAGCTAGTGTTTGCCAGGTGGGCTGTATCTGCCTTCTTGACATTTCCTTGCAACTGGTCTCCTGATTGAATTGTCTGGCATCTTTGTAATTGCATTTAGGTGTCACACCAAGGGCAGCAGGTGCTGTAATCCTAGGTACAGTTTTATATTTGGATCTAGATGGTGATAAAGAGTTGGTTCAATCTAGACCGTATACTGTTTGACTGCTATGGCAGCTGCTGCTTCAATAGGCCATTGTAAAACAAAAATGTAACCTACACCAGATAAGTAACCTAAACCTCACCTTCACAGAAAGGTACACATCTCATGCCTGTAGCAAGAATCCCTCTAGCTCACACGTAAACTAATTTCACCAATGTAAACATTTTCTAAAACAGAACTGCCTAGGAGTATTGCACATTTTAAATGCTGTACTCTTCTCTTCATAAGGCTTAAATTCAGAGATATTCTTCCTATGCTATACAATCATAGAATTTGTCTCATGAGTAAGGAAAATTCATGGCTCTACATTAATCACATGGGGGTGATATGTAGTATTTGGGCTCCAATATGTTCTAAGAAATCATACATACAAGCACATGAGACATACATATACATATACAGAGTTCAGAATGTGCATAAATTTAAATTAACTCTGAATGAAGTTTTAATGTATTCCCAAATTAAAAGAATGCAGAAATTAATATACTAAACAGATTAAAATGTCTATATTTGAACTTTATAGTCATTGCTCATCAGCCTTTTGTGTCACATTTAAATTGTTCACATTCTGTTTGTTATAATAGTTCTGCTAAAGCTGAGAGGAGTTCCTCAAAAACGACAATAATTAAAAAAAGAAAAAAAAAGAAAATTTAAGGAAACAGTTAATGAAAAACCCAAATCAATGAAAGGTTTGCATGAGAAAAAACAGAAAATGGCTTCTTGGCAAAAGATTTTTTCTGTCTAGGTTGGTCAAGAGCAGAGATTAAAATCCCCTAAGTGAACAATATAGCAATGAACAATGTTATATGCAATACAGGGGTATGAGAACAACCATTGAGGACCTTTGTCTTGGCTGTTAGCATCTCAATCAAGTGCCATAAGCACCAGGCTACTAACGATCCTGTGGCCAATGTCTCCTTCTAAGTCCCAAAAATCTTCAGTGGATCTGAGGTCTGACAAGCACAGAAAAGTCTTATAAAATCACAAGTCAGTGGGACACAGACATTGATTGTTTCCTGACAGGTTCTATTCAATATCTGTTGGTCACTGAAGATAGAAAAAGAAAAATAATTCTGATGCTCTAAGTTTTTTAAAATGCATTTGCTCAACAATTTACAAATGCTAAATTATTTGTGAAACAATAAGTTGATATTAAATTTCTAATGAACTTCATGTGTAGAACACACAGACAGATCATCTGATCTAGGACAGCATTCCCTATTTAATGCTGTATCATATTTCTAACAGTGTTCAGAGGCCCAGTTGCAGAGGCAACTATGAAGCTGGAAGACAAAGGAAAAAAATAAATCATAATTCCTGCAGATGTGAGCATACCTGTGGCATGCTGTATCTGATATTACACAATATAGAACTTATTTTAAAAAGTAGCACATTTTCCCCCATTGGAATCTAAGCAGTATTTACTTTATACGTCACAGGCTCATACTTTATACATGAGAAATTTTTTCCTCAAAAAATTGAAGGAGAGTCATCCAAAAGTTTTATTCTTGCAGAATGTCCTTTTATTTCAATGGAACAATATATGCCTAGTGCTATTTCATTCAGTAACGATCTGTGCGCTCTCAGCTCCCAACTACTGTCCACGTGATTAGTTGTTCCAGACAAATAGGATTGTTTCTCCGCTTCTGTAATTGATTCTGATGTGCAGGTCTGGACATTGTTTCTGTGTTGTGCCACTTTGATTGGCCTATTTAATTGAAAATGTGTTATGTTTACGGAGCATCAGAAGGATCACGTTTGTAAAAGTCTGTTGAAGCAACTTTCAACCACAAGATGGCAATGGTGTTCACATTTTTTATTAGCACTTAGATTATGTTCTGGTATATAACCTACAGTTTGGTTTATGTTACAAAATAATTACGATTTGACTCTGAACTGGCATCTTCAAATCTCTAACCATCTATCTAAAACTTTAGCTATGGCCTTCACACCATCAGGGAACATGCAGTGAGTCACACTATGAAAGCCATCCCACTGTCTCCACCTTCCAAGTCAAAGGAAGGCACAATGACACCAGATGGCTCGTTGGAAGACAGCTTGAGTCCAAGGGACAAAATTCATTCACCAACACGAACTCACCAACTGCCTCGCACACACCTAGGGTGAGATGCTTCATGCGTTTTTATTCCCAGAGATGTTCATTTGCTAACATGGATTTATTTTCATCAGTAGCATCCTAATATCCACTCTTAACCACCTCTGAAAACTTAACCTGCCATTTCCTCTACATTTGCTGCCAAACTGGCTGGACTGGTTGGTTAGTAGACTTTCCTTCCCAAGATGCTTGCCTTACTCTCTTCAGACAGGATCGAATGTCTGTTGAAGGCAGCAAAATCACTACTTGATTTGACCAGGACTTCAAACTCCTGCTGTTTAGCTTCCTCCCTGTGACATTACTGCCAACACACTACTGCCAACACACCCTTACTCCACCATGGTGTTAATATATATGTCTATGCACATTACCCCCCCCCCAAAAAAAAAAACCAAACACAAAAACATTTTAAATGCAGCAACAAAGCAAATACAGAATTGTCAAAGCAAACTCCTAACCCTGCAATTGTAACTGCATTATATCCCTTGGCATGGAGCTTAGAAGTTAGTTTATTTAATGATGTGCTTCAATGCGGAATATAATATTTTAGGTCAGGGAATATTTATTCTTATTTTTTGCCTAAAACATGCCTACAGTACAAGCAATAGACATACATAAGTAATACGATACAGAAACACTAGAGCATGATAAACAGCCTCACGATAATAAACACTGATGAACATCATCTTGTCTGTCTTGTTCAACATCTTTGTGGGTGACATGGACAGTGGGATTGAGTGCGCCCTCAGCAAGTTTGCCAATGACACCAAGCTGTGTGGTTCGGTTGATACACTGGAGGGAAGGAATGCCATCCAGAGGGACCTTGACACGCTTGTGAGGTGGGCTGATGCCAACCTGATGAAGTTCAACCATGCTAAATGCAAAGTCCTCCACCTGGGTCGGAGCAATGCCAGGCACAGCTACAGGTTGGGCGGGGAGGAGATTGAGAGCAGCCCTGCAGAGAAGGACTTGGGGGTGTGAGTTGATGAAAAAATGAACATGAGCCGGCAGTGTGCGCTTGCAGCCCAGAAGGCCAACCGTATTCTGGGCTGCATCAAAAGGAGTGTGACCAGCAGGTCGAGGGAGGTGATCCTGCCCCTCTACTCTGCTCTCGTGAGACCTCACTTGGAGTATTGCGTGCAGTTCTGGCGTCCTCAACATAAAAAGGACATGGAAGTGTTGGAACAAGTGCAGAGGAGGGCCACGAAAATGATCAGGGGACTGGAGCACCTCTCGTATGAAGATAGGCTGAGAAAATTGGGGCTGTTCAGGCTGGAGAAGAGAAGGCTGCGTGGAGACCTCATAGCAGCCTTCCAATACCTGAAGGGGGCCTATAGGGATGCTGGGGAGGGACTCTTCATTAGGGACTGTGGTGAGAGGACAAGGGGTAATGGGTTTAAACTTAAACAGGGGAAGTTTAGATTGGATCTGAAGAAGAAATTCTTTACTGTGAGGGTGGTGGGGCCCTGGAATGGGTTGCCCAGGGAAGTTGTGAATGCTTCATCCCTGGCAGCGTTCAAGGTGGGGTTGGACATAGCCTTGGATGGCATGGTTTAGTGGGAGGTGTCCCTGCCCATGGCGGGGGGGTTGGAACTCGATGATCTTGAGGTCCTTTCCAGCCCTTACTATTCTGTGAGTCTGTGATTTTATTACAATCTCAAGTACAGTAAGTAATGATTTCAGACACCCACAGGGTGATTTAGGAGCGTGAAACAACTCTTCACAGAGGAAGAGGAAGGTGACAAAATGGGGTCATAAGAAAGAAGGCCTAGTTCAATTTTGGCTGTTAGAAGATTAAATCAACAATGGACACTCACAAAGATGTATGAGTGAGTTTATCTTCCACATTGCATTGGGCAGAGGGAAGCAGGATGGGAGAGTACAGGGAGATTTCTTGAAGATAAAATACTGAGTGGTTTTGTGCGGAGCAATGGATTATCGATCCCAAAGACAAGAAAGGCAAAGAGGAGCATACAAAGAGCTGTTTAGGCTCTGGGTCAGAAAGGCATCCTTATTCAATACATTATCTAAGCATGTGAGCATATGATTCACTGTTGCTTTGAGCAGAAATGCATTTAATCAGTTTTTTGAATAAAGACCTAAATAAATATTGAAAGGTAGAAGATGAAACTGTAGAGGACTAAGCCGTGAAAACAAAGGGAAGGTAGTATTTCAAGGCAGTTACCATAATTCTGAAGTCCAAGGAGAAGTCAAGAAGGGTGAAGGTGGCGTTTAACTACAAGGATGATGTTAACTACGTAAGTATAATTAGATTTAGCATAATGGAAAAGGTCTCAAGAATGAGTTTGAAGAAGCAAGGGAAGAACAAAAGACAGCAACAGCTGAGGGAAAGGTGGGTGCTGAATAGGGAGCTGGGAACAGTGTCAGGGAACATATGATGTGAGTTGTGAAGCGCTGGGCTGCGCTGGGAACAAGAATAAAAAATATAAAAAAAGGGTGAGGGGAGACAGGGGACATTGCAAATGGAGCTGTTGGGGAAGGGGGAGAGGGATGGAAAGGGCTATTGTGCAGCTCAGCTGGCAGCCAGTAATGTCAACCTGGCCCATGAAATATTTCAGTCTGGTTCATCAGTTTTCCCTAGAGGAAGAGGAGAAAAGTGCCACCCTGTGCTGCTGCTTCCACAAAAGGCAATGTTTTCTCCTCTGCCTGCTGATGTCAAAACTGATGATGCTGGGGGACAGTGGTTGCTGATGAAGACTGGGTTTTCAGACAGCTGTAGCCTCCTCTTGCTTCCTATGGAGCTGCCTTGGTTCACATGTGGGGCACCAGCTTGCACTCCTGCTGCCCTCCTTCATGCTCTCTAGTACATTCCTACAAGGCTAAAGATTGAGTGAGGTTTGGAAAAGTTGACTTATGGCTCAAATATGATTATGCATTAAGACTATTCATCAGAAACCTTCTTGTGTCATCTAAGAATGGGAAGCGATGGATGTGCTCTACAGTGCTTGCCTGTGAATACTCAGTCTAAGGCAGCTGGCATTTTGCCTCAATAGAGATTGCAGAATCCATCTACATGATGGAAATATTTCAGTACCTCCCTCTAAGCCTGAAGAATCAAGACTGGATTTTCAATCATATTTCTCACCCCAACTACTTCAGTGACCTATGGTAGCACATTTTATTCCACAGCTTTCTAAACGACTGGTAATTTTGGTGCCACACAGCCTGATATTCAGAGATTGTCAGCTACAATTTCCAGCTTAAATATTAAAGACTATATGAAAATACTGCTATTGCCTCTGGCCCAATATCCCTGTTTGTAATAAGGAGTCAGCTTACTTCCCAAGAATGTTGAGAATTTAATTACATAATTAAAAAGCAATTGGAAGTAAAGCACTATGTAAGTGTAAAGCATTATAATTGTATTAAATGCATATGCCCAGTATTGCAGGGAAGGGATGCGATTATCTGATAAGCAACGACCTCTCAACACCAGCAATGAAAACCACAAGCTTGTGCTGGCATAGGCTGAATTAAATGTCAAGAATATCAAGTAATGGTTTTAAAGTTTTCATTGCACAGAAGGTTAAAAGTATTTCTGTTAAAACATGTACTGCCCAATAAGAATGTTCTCAGTACTAATGGCTTTACAAATACTAGTGCAGATATTAACTGGAAGAGCTAATTTGAGGCTATCTGCTGTCGCCAATGCAGGTTTAGATGAATGAATTCTAATCTGACCCTCAAGAGTCAGTCTAGCTGAATAATAACAATGATAAATGCAAGAGAATAGCAATTTCAACATGGCTATTTCACAGACAAGCTTATTTTATGCATCAATAGCAAATAAATCAAGAAATTGAATGGACTTTCTGAATGTCTTTCACTGTTCAAAGTAAATCTATCTAGCCAGAGTAACCATCTGTTCTAAAGATTGGAGAGTAAACAGAGGAGGAATATTGATGGATTGCTTTATTTGGAATGGAATTCTTCATCAGGAATTTTGTTTACAGGGGTGAAACTTCCTTTTTTGTTGCTATAAGCTGAGCTATAAGATACGCTTACTGCTAGCATTTGCATTTCACTGATTATCTGAACAGAAACTGCATCTAAAAAAATACTTGTGCAAACTTTGTATAAACACCAAAGAATAACAACTGACTGTTATCAACAACTTGCTACACAGCTCTGGTCGAAGGGACTAATGAAGTGTTTTTAAAAGACTTACACAAAAAGTACTGTAAAGTATGTGCCCTAATTAGTAACAATGGGAATTGCATGTTGTCACAGAAAAAGAGAGTACTTAGTTCAAATTTAGGTGCCTAAAAAATAATTCAGCTTATTCTGGCACAGTGTTGTGGTCTACCACTTTTTGCTCTAAGAGTTTCCCAGCGAGCACATAGAATGTGTCACTATTAGGCAAGCAAACAAAAATACTGGGTTTGGTGTGTAATTTTCTACTCCTTATATTAGGTGCTCAGATTCAAAGTTTGGGCTCAATTTCCAAGACATATTTCATTTGCTTTGGAAGATAAGCCAGACCTTTGTATTAAAACAAAGCAGAAAAGTTTTTATATTAGTGCTTACCAGTGGATTCAAGTGGAGTCCAGACAGACAAAGTTTCATTTAAACCACCCAGCTTTAAATAGTAGCTTAGAAAAGCAATGGATCATAGTTTGTTTTGAAAAGGAAGTTTGCCATATTTTACTTGATGAGTGTTCAGCATTGCTATATGAGATCTGATGCAGCCTCAGAATAATATTCTTTAACATAAATTGCTGTGTATATTCCAATATCTGAAAATCAGATATTTTTAAGATGATTTTCACTGAAATCCTCAAATATGAGCATATGCATTCAGCTTTGTGAAGATTCCCGTTCTATTGAATGAGGCCTTATAACTGTCCTATTCAGCACAAAGTTAGGTGAGTGATGTATTATGATACCTTACCAGATGCACAGGAAGCAACTCTTGGATGTTACCACCTTGCATGAATATGTGCCTGCACACATGTGGCACTGAATGGCTGGGACTGATATTTACGTTTGAAAAGTCTTAAATGAAAGGCTTGTTTCATTTACCCTGTCTTATGTGGATGTCCATTCACATGGGTAGTTTGAACATGATATCAGAATTACAAAGGAGGTAACTTACTGCCCATGGACTTAAAATTGCATTGCTGAGAAGAAAACTAAGCAAAAGTCAATGAAACTGTTCTTTGATGAATCCTCAGCAGAAAGGTGATATGAAGCCCTTCTGGGCTTTCATTTCCAGTATCTCTTTCTCCTGGCCTGGTATTTGCAGATTGAGACAAATGAAAAAGAAATCCTTGTGGGCTACTTGAGATAATCTAGCCCATAGCTTTCTGAGCAACTTCTGTGAAATTGAAATTGGGTGTGATAAACCAAGAAGCTACTTTGAGAATGGATCTACCAGGATAATGGCTACAGAAAGTATCCAATGAAACCTGACAATTAAAAGCTGTTATTTCAGAGACAACAATAACATAATACAGAGAGGTTTGTCCTTAAGGGGACAAAACTGAAACTAAATATATGTGTCCTGGATTCAGCAGTAGCAGTCGTTTTTCTCCTTCTTTGAAGCTGGTGCAACGCTGTGGTTTTCACTTTCAGCCTGGAAACAGCACTGATAACAGCAATGTTTTTAGTTGTTGCTCAGTAATGTTTAGTCTGACCAAGGACTTTCTGAGCCTCATATTCTGCCAGGGAGGAGGGAAAGCCGGGAGGAAGCAGGAACAGGATACCTGACCCAAACTGATCAAAGAGATATTCTATACCACAGCACATCATGCCCACTATATAAACTGGGGACAGTTACCCGGAAGGGTTAGATAACTGCTCGGGTCAGACTGGGTATCGGTCAGCGGGTGGTGAGCGGTTGCATTCTCTTCCCTTGTTACTTCCCTTATCGTTACTATTATTGGTGGGAGCAGCAGTGGTTTGTGTTATACCTTAGTTACTGGGCTGTTCTTATCTCAGCCTGTGGGAGTTACATTCTTTCTATTCTCCTCCCCATCCCTCTGGGAGCGGGGGGAGGAAGGGGGGGGGGAGGAGTGAGCGAGCAGCTGCGTGGTTCTGTGTTGCCAGCTGGGTTTAAAACATGATGATATGAAATACCTATTGCAATACAGACATTCAAAAAATCCTGACTTCTTAGGGTCAGAGAAAACCAGAATGAAATTCTATAAACCCCATTGTTGCATCTGTACCAATAAGATGCATCTCAGTGAAAAGATTAAGTTCTATACCAACCTGATGAAGTTTAACCATGACAAGTGCAAAGTCCTACACCTGGGTTGGAGCAATCCCAGGCACAGCTACAGGGTGGGCAGAGAAGAGATTCAGAGCAGCCCTGCAGAGAAGGACTTGGGGGTGTTGGTCGATGAGAAAATGAACATGAGCCGGCTGCAGTGTGCTCTTGCAGCCCAAAAGCCAACTGTATCCTGGGCTGCATCAAAAGGAGTGTGACCAGCAGGTCGAGGGAGGTGCTCCTGCCCCTTTACTCTGCTCTCGTGAGACCTCACTTGGAGTATTGTGTGCAGTTCTGGTGTCCTCAGCATGAAAAGGACATGGAAGTGTTGGAATAAGTCCAGAGGAGGGCCACGAGGACGATCAGGGGTCTGGAGCACCTCCCGTTTGAAGACAGGCTGAGAAAATTTGGGCTGTTGAGCCTGAAGAAGAGAAGGCTGCGTGGAGACCTCATAGCAGCCTTCCAGTACCTGAAGGGGGCCTATAGGGATGCTGGGAAGGGACTCTTCATTGGAGACTGTAGTGAAAGGACAAGGGGTAATGGGTTAAAACTTAAACAGGGGAAGTTTAGATTGGATATGAGAAAGAAATTCTTTACTGTGAGGGTGGTGAGGCACTGGAATGGGTTGCCCAGGGAAGTTCTGAATGCTTCATCCCTGGTGGTGTTCAAGGCTGGGTTGGGCATAGCCTTGAGTGGCATGGTTTAGTGGGAGGTGTCCCTGCCCATGGCAGGGGGTTGGAACTAGATGATCTTGAGGTCCTTTCCAACCCTAACTATTCTATGATTCTATGATTCTATTTTCATACCACATCACTACCATCACTTTCATCAAAGACACTAGAAGGCATTATCAAACTTCCTTTCAACGGACTGGAGAAAAGAAATACTGAGTACAAAAATCCTATATGAAAATCCCTGTCCCAGTGTGTTAAAAAAAATAACATAATTAAAATAATGGAATTTGGAGAAAATCTACTGTCAGCTGTGTATGGCTCATACAATTCATAAGCTTACCTGGGTTTTATCTGTGTTAACATTTATTTTCAGATAGTACCAAGGCACCTGAGCTAGGATAACTGCCACCAACAAGAAGATCCACAGCACTGGAAAATATCTCTTGGAAGATCATGGAAAAGATGAATATAGGTATGAAACAAGGGATTGTCATGGTTAAAGTCTCTATAAACTCACACAGCCTCTCTCTTACTCACTTCCCACTCTTTCTTCCCTCCGCTCCTGGAGTGATGGGAAGAAGAATCAAAGAATGCAACTCCCACAGGTTGAGATAAGAACTGTTTAGTAACTAAGGTATAACACAAACCACTGCTGCTACCACCAGTAATAATAATGACAAGAGAAATACAAGGAAAAAGAATACAATTGCTCACCACCCGACATCAAGCCCAAGCAAGCAGTGCACCCCCCACCATGTACCCCCACCACCATGCACCCCCACCCTTCTGGGTCTCTGCTCTCCGTTTCTACATCCAGGACATGACGTACTGTGGTATGGAATAACCTCTTTGGTTAGTTTGGGTCGGGTGTCCTGTCTCTCCTTCCTCCTGGCTTCCCCTCCTCCCTAGCAAAGCATGAGACTCACGAAGTCCTTGGCCAGCCTAAACATTACCAAGCAGCAACTGAAAACACTGGTGTTATCAGCGCTGTTCCCAGGCCCAAAATCAAAAACACAGCACTGCACCAGCTACCGAGAAGGAGAAAAATGACTGCTGCTGCTGAACCCATGACAGGGATTCTGGTCTAACGTAGCCAAAGCTTGAGCCTCCCTGCTTTCAGTGGTATCCAACACATTTTCACAGCACGTATATTCAGCATAGTAGCTCTTTGGTCCTGTATCAACAGATCAGCTGGAATGATTGCAATGGGTTATCCCTCTGATACTTTCAGTGTTTGGAAAAGGTGTGCTGAAAGTATAAGTACACAAAAAGCATCTCAATAAGAAATGGCAAACATATTTCAAAACAGAAATAAAGTGTTGTCTAACAGGTATTTTTCTGGAAGTTTCATGGGAGGACAAGATTTTTTGAAAAGTGGGGCAAGACTTTGGGAGGAAACAGGTCATATGATACTACAAAATGTTTGTGTACATAAACCAAAAGCATAAATAGAGAAAGGATTCCTTCAAAATCAGTACAGATACAATGTCTGATGCCACAAGGACTCTACCTAGGCAAGTATAAAGAGCCAGAGTAACCCCATGTATGGAGAAAATTTAAACCCCAAATATTTCAGGGCAAAGAGATGTTTAAATACATCTAATAAATCTAGGATAGAGGTCAAGTATTAAGATACCAACTTTGGAAATATTTCCAAAGGGCAATTATTTTTATCTCCTAATCAGCTAAATGGTCTATTCATTAGTTAAGTATATAACATATACCTGACTTCATAATAAACTGAATTACAGTACTGTATTGGTAAAGCACAGCTTCATTTTGTACTTTCAGCACAGAATCATTAAAATCATAGTGTTATATTTACTGACCATTGTACATGTATCCGACACTAGACTGGAAAGTGTTTACATCATATTTTGTCACTGTCAAAACAATATTTCTCTTGACTTAGTCAAACACATGCAAGTCCTAATGAATTAGCACAACATAAGGTTTACTACTGTACTTAACAAGAGAAGGTGGCTTTTATGTCAAGGATAAATCACTTGTATTCCCTTTATCCCACAGTCCTTAAAAATTCTAGTTTGGTAAAAAATAGTGAGGTCTTTGTCTCCCTGAAGCCCAGTATTCTCTTGCTAACTTTCACAAAATAACTAAACCCAAAGCCTTTACACAGAAATGAATCCCACCCAGGAAGAAAGGCATCCTTCAGTAACAATAGCATGTGTTCATGCATATAAATAAGACAGTAGAGTTAAGACTGTGTAGATCATCTTGATTTACATTTTCACATCTTGAATGCTTTGATCTACTACCTTTTAATGTAGGTGCTCACTACTATAATTAGGGAAAAGCCATAAACATCTTCACCAAACACAGAAGCTCAAAGATTTGCTTTTGGGATCCTACAGTGAGCCTATCACTGTGATAGCTTCTGCAATGAAGCATGCAACAGAGACTGTCATGGGTTCAGCAGCAGCAGTCATTTTTCCCCTTCTCGGTAGCTGGTGCAGTGCTGTGTTTTTGATTTTGGGCCCTGGGAACAGTGCTGATAACACCAGTGTTTTCAGTTGCTGCTTGGTGATGTTTAGGCTGGCCAAGGACTTTGTGAGCCTCATGCTCTGCCAGGGAGGAGGGGAAGCCAGGAGGAAGGAGAGACAGGACACCTGGTCCAAACTGACCAAAGAGATTATTCCATACCACAGCACGTCATGTCCAGGATGTAGAAACGGAGAGCAGAGACCCGGAAGGGTGGTGGGGGTGCACCGGTGGGGGTGCACTGCTTGATACTGGGTGGTGAGCAATTGTATCCTTCCCTTGTATTTGCCTTGTCATTATTGTTACTGGTGGGAGTGCACTGGGTGGTCGGGCTTGATATTAGATGGTGAGCTATTGTATTCTCCTTTTCCTTGTATCTGCCTTGTCATTATTAATATTGGTGGTAGCAGTAGTGATTTGTGTTATACCTTAGTTACTAAACAGTTCTTATCTCAACCTGTGGGAGTTGTATTCTTTCGATTCTCCTTCCCATCCCTCCAGAAGCAGAGGGAAGAAAGAGTGGGGAGTGAGTGAGAGAGCGACTGTATGGGTTTATAGACTTAAACCACGACAGAGACTTAACTCAGGTATGAAAATTGTTTGTCTGGATCTGATTTATCTTTGCAGTCCTGGGTCATTCTTATTTAACCTTCTGCCAGCCCTTCTACTGCATATGCTGTACTGGAAACTTAAGAGAGGTCCTCTGAATGAATTAGAGCATGGTAAAGACGTCCAGCTTCAGCTGCATCAGTTACATCTTTGCTTTTCCAACACTGTCCTCACTTGGGTTATGAAAGGATACATTTTCAGGTAGTGGAAGAAATGTGTCGGAAAAAGATCCTGATCATCTACAGACTATCACATTGTGTGGCTATTTATACAGGGCAAAGAAGGAATAAATCAAGTCTCCACTCAATCTACAAACAATGATGTAAAATATAAAAATATAACAGAAGACAAAGCCCACAATGGAAGTAGGCTTATACTGGTCAGTAATGGAGAAGCAGAGAAGCTATTCAACAGAACAGTAGACATATAAACTATGTATATCATAGTAAACTGAAGTGTAGGACCAAAGCTCGCACACTGTCACACAATTGCTCAATGCTTAATTTTTACCATACTCTGTATGATGGTTGTGGCTGAGTTAGCTACCATTTTCCTAGGCAGTGCCCTGGTATGCACTTCTAGATAACGTGGGCTAGGAAGTGATCCAGTAAGTAGCATGGATGGGAGCATCTGGTTAGGAGCAGGGAGGAGGGAGTTTAGCTGGACAGTTGTAAGCCAGGACATGCGCTTGCGCTGAAGGCTGGAGAACAGACTTCAGTCACTGTTGTTGATGTGTTAGTATAGATATGGCCAGAAGTGTACCTGATGCAATAGTCTATTTTCTCTCCCGTAGAAAAAAACTTTTTCACCCTGCTACTCATATGCTAAAGGGGCAGGGAGGGGAAAGGATGGAAAGTTAACCATCTTGATGGAAAGGTAAAGACCCATTAAAATTATTATTGCAATCTCACCAAATAAACTAGACTTTTAAGTTTATCTACCAGAAGACAGAGAGGGAAGAAAGAGTGAATCATCTCCTTATTATCAGAATTGTTCTGTGGCCAATACTGAGTAATTTTACAGTGTTTCCATATAGGAGTAAAGATTCTCGATGGTTTAAGCCATGAAGATCTGATTAGCAAACCTCATGAAGATGTTCATAGTTTAACACAAGTGACACTTATTTGCCTACAACAATCTTTATAGTAAGTGAAATAACACAATGAATAATTGAAACATTGCTATTTGATACCTGTTCAATTATTCAATGGTAAAAGAGAGAACATAAATTTTTAGGTAAACATTGCTATCCTGAATTTGTTTAGCTGGGATGCTAAGATCACAATGGTAGCTTTACCCGCAGTGACAGTAAAGAATTCCAGACTATTTTCTGATGGTTATTCTATGTTCTAACAGACTAGAAGCATTATTTTCAAAGGAGGTAATACTGCACATTCTCACACTGTGGGTCTGGGTGTGGTGTATATAAGACTCAGAAAAGTCAGTTTTATGCATTGTACGGCAAAATTTATTTTCCTTTTGGTTTTGACGATTTTATCTCACAGAAAAATTCTAATTCATTGCAGAGCACTGCTGCTGAGCACCCTATTCAGTTATTGGTGACTTTATTAGATTTCCAGGAAAAATGTAGGAAAGGCAAGATACGAGATTTAGATTGAAGCAATGATGAATCTATAACCTGGAAAAAAACAAACAAACAAACAAACAAAAAACAAACCAAAACAACAAAAAGGTTTGTAGTCTCTAGATTACACAAGTAAGTTGATGACCTTCAAGAATTATGTACAGATAGACATATATATGAGTACATACAGTACATATATTTCCATAAAAGGGCAAAAACCTTACAGCTAAAACTGAGCAGTCAACATTTCACATGAGATTTTTTTTATCACACTAGCAAAATATAGCTACTTAAAAAATCTAAATGTTGGTAGCCCAAAGCTCAGATCTGCCCAGAGAAACACATTAGGCCCACTGTATGAGAGGATCAGGTTCAAGATCATCTTAAGAATCTGAATGTACACAAGTCCATGGGACCTGAAAAAATCCATCCGTGGGTCCTGAAGGAGCTGGCAAATTAAGTTGCTAAGCCACTGTCCATCATATTTGAAAAATCATGGCAGTCAGGTGAAGTTCCCGATGACTGGAAAAAGGGAAATATAACCCCTATTTTCAAGAAGGGGAAAATTGATGAGCCGAGGAATTACAGACCAGTCAGTCTCACCTCTGTGCCTGGCAAAATCTTGGAGCGGATTCTCCTGGAAGGCATGCTAAGGCACATGAAAACCAACAAGGTGCTTGGGGACAGCCAGCATGGCTTCACTAAGGGGAAATCCCACCAGACCAATCTGGTGGCCTTCTATGAAGGGGCTACGGAACTGATGGACAGGGGTAGAGCAGTTGATGTCATCTACCTGGACTTGTGCAAAGCATTAGACACTGTCCCACACAACATCTTTGTCTCTAAATTGGAGAGATGTCAATTTGATAGATGGACAACTCGGTGGATGAAGAACTGGCTGGATGACTGCACGCAAGGAGTTGTGCTCAATGGCTCAATGCCCAGCTGGAGACCAGTAACGAGTGGTGTCCCCCAGGGATCGGTGCTGGGACCGGTCTTGTTCAACATCTTTGTCGGTGGCAGGGACAGTGGGATTGTGTGTGCCCTCAGCAAGTTTGCCGATGACACTAAGCTATGTGGTTTGGTTGATATGTTGGAGGGAAGGAATGCCATGCAGAGGGACCTTGACATGCTTGTGAGGTGGGCTGATGCCAACCTGATGAAGTTTAACCATGACAAGTGCAAGGCCATACACCTGGGTCGAAGCAATGCCAGGCACAGCTACAGGTTGGGCAGAGAAGAGATTCAGAGCAGCCCTGCAGAGAAGGACTTGGGGGTGTTGGTCGATGAGAAAATGAACATGAGCCGGCTGCAGTGTGCTCTTGCAGCCCAAAAGCCAACTGTATCCTGGGCTGCATCAAAAATAGCGTGACCAGCAGGTCAAGGGAGGTGATCCTGCCCCTTTACTCTGCTCTCGTGAGACCTCACTTGGAGTATTGTGTGCAGTTCTGGTGTCCTCAACATAAAAAGGACATGGAAGTGTTGGAACAGGTGCAGAGGAGGTCCACGAGGATGATCAGGGGACTGGAGCACCTCCCATATGAAGATAGGCTGAGAAAGTTGGGGCTGTTCAGCCTGCAGAAGAGAAGGCTGCGTGGAGACCTCATAGCAACCTTCCAGTATCTGAAGGAGTCCTTCAAGGATGCTGGAGAAGGACTCCTCATTGGGGACTGCAGTGATAGGAGAAGGGGTAGTGGATTCAAAATTAAACAGGGGAAATTTAGGTTAGATATAAGGAAAAAGTTCTTTACTGTAAGGGTGGTGAGGCACTGAAATGAGTTGCCCAAGGAAGTTATGAATGCTTCATCTGTAGCAGCGTTCAAGGCCAGGTTGGATGGAGTCTCGGGTGACATGGTTTAGCATGAGGTGTCCCTGCCCATGGCAGGGGGGTTGGAACTAGATGATCTTAAGGTCCTTTCCAACTCTAACTGAACATATAGACTTTATGATTCCATATATTTTTAACACTCTGTCTAAACTTTAAGGAATGATGTTTTCTAACTCCACCAGGAATCAGCCAGGGCTTCAGACTTGTACAGCAAGTCAATTAAATGTTCTGAACTCCACTCTGTGTATAGAAATCAGGCTCTAAGTTTGGAGTCCCAATTGCGTTGTTTCTACAATTTTTTTCAAGGAGTTTACAGTTCTGACTTGACCAAGTACTCCCCTCTGAGCAATGTTTTCTTCTAGTATTTGCTCTGGAATAGATGGATGTGTAGGTTGCTAACATGCATAGCTTACAGGTACTTCATAAACATGAAATGTTGATGTTGTCAACCCTTATTGTTATAGATGTAATATTTGGGTTTCCTCCAAAAACCTGAGGTTCTAGTAAAAACTTGTTCACAGTTCCATAGAAGATACAGTGTGACTTTCTAGACTTCTTGTAAAGGGTACTGGTTAATCTTTTCATTCCTTGTTCTAAAAAGGACAAAGTATTGCAAAGAGAAGCATAATGGAATGATTTTCTGAAGTAATTTAATTGTCCCTGGTGTTTTCCCAAGTTCGACAGCCATATGAGAAGAAACAAGGTACTGCTTCCACAACTTAATGATAATGCCTTCATCCAGGACAGCAATAATTGAGTTTTAATGTCCTGCACTGCTGCTTGTCATAAATCCTCTCTATGTGAAACTCTAACCTCTACTAGGCAAGATTAATGGTTAACAGTGTATATAATATTTATTAAACCTCTTTTTATATTGCTTGGCAATCTGCGCTGCCATCAAACAACTTGAAATAATTGACATTTGGTGCATCAACCTTCTTTTGACTAAGCAGCATGACATTCATGTAGATAGTAAACATTTGGCAATTGCTGTAAATGTCTTCAAATTTAACGCCATGACCTTTTCTCAGGTAAATGTTTTGTGATAAAATGTAAATAGTGATTTGCTGTATGTCAAATATCATGCAATGTCAAGTTTACTGTCTTATTATTCTTGAGAGGTTTGCAACTTGATTTTCATCTGTTGCTTCATCTTTTAAACTTTTGTGCAAAATATATATGTGTGGGTTTTTTCAGTATATTTTTGACTTGAAGACTAAGAGAAGGTCATAAAATTTATTTTTTTTTTGCAGTTCTAATAACAAGAACCCAATAAAATTACTATAAAATAAATAAGAGGAGGCACCGAAATTTCAGCAACGTGACTTTAGTAATAATGTATACTTCAAAATGTTTTTTAAAAAATTTTTTGTGCTGTTATTTGCTTGTTCTGCCATGTATTGTGAAGACAGTGCTCCAGAAACAAACAAAACAAAATTCACACCAGAAAAAGTAGCTGAATGCGAAAGCAATTAACTGTTGGATTCATTCGGGTCAAAAAAAGGCACTACATTGTGGTTGAATTTGGTCCAGAATGAGCACAGCAGGTTCTCATGTTTGCATGTGAGTTCAGCAGGTAGTTATTTATATTTAACCACTGTGTTAATTTGGAAAGAAAACCTGGACATTTTCCCTGTATATACCTGTGATTTAGAAATGGAGGTATTTGGTTACTGACATGGTTCCTACTAGTGAAAACACATCCATGTGAGAAAACTGGAGTGAAAGGAACATGAAGTTACTAAGAGATCTGCTTTGATCATGGGAGCTGGGGAGGTACGTTATGAGAGTTAAAACAAGAGCCATGCATGACTTGTCTGCTTGTTATGGTACTCCGTTGCCATTTGGATCAGGTTCACCTGCTCCTGCCAGCCTTTGGTCATTTTGTGAGGCCCATAGAGGTGGTAGTAACAACTCCTGTGTGAGAAGAAGCCTCAGGTGTTGTCTGAAAGCAAACTGAAATCCTTTTGATACTGCTGTTAACTGCCATTTTAGCCACAAATTTGAAAACAGTTTCTGATATGGAGGTCTCTTCAGGATAGCAGTAAAGCAGAGCACATGATCTATGGTCTGGCTATCATTGCTTATCACTACCATCACTGCTCTGTTGTCTTTACCTTTCTCTTCTGCAGAATGGTTCTGCTCCTCTGCCTCATTTAATCTGCTGTTGACAGAGTATCAGTTTATGCAGGAAATTCCAAATAAAGCGCAGAAAGCCTTAGCAAGAACTGCTCTTGTAAAACTCCACATTGCTGCTACAATCCTTTCAGTTCCTTCCTCCTATACCTCCACAAAGAGTTGTAGGATACATGAGGATCTTGGATTGTTACTGAACAGCAAGCCCTTCTCCAGAAAATTCCATGCAAGACCAGATAAAGGTATTTTCTGCTCACCCCAGCTTTGGACTGCTCAACTGGTGTCTCTCACATTTGCTGTTAAAAAACAACCAGCAGTCTCTATTCCTAATCTTCCATGAACATCATATGTGCCAGGAACAGACTCTTCCCCAAACAATATATTTCCTTACCAGTAGTCAGTAAAGCTTCCTGCTCTGTCTCTATAGGGCAGAAAAATCCTCTGCATGGGTAGCCAGATGTGTTTGTTGTCACAAATAGATGCTTTCAGGCATCTATTCGCCCTTCTATGCTAATGTGGTATTAACGGACATTCTTACAAGTAAATATACTGCATAAAATTAAAAACAAACAAACAAAACACAGCTGAAGTGAGTAGCTGAAGTAAAATACAGAGGTTGGATTACCAAGACTCACTTAGCTGGGAATATATTTGGATTTGTGTTGATGAAAAGGGCATAAAACTAATGTCATCAGAGTAAGAGAAGCACACAGCAGAAGTCATACAAACTAGACATCAGAACATACATTTCAAACATCTGTCAAAATGGTGGATATATGATAGAAATTAGAGAAAGTCATTAGTGTGGTCATGAACCAGGGTGTAACCTGAGAACAGTAAGAGTCATCCAGAAGTTAAACATACCTGCAGAGTAACAAGGAGCAAAAGCCCCATCCTAAGATATCCACAAGTTGAAAGACAGAGCACATTATACGTTATTGGTTGGCTTGCATGACTGCTGATGGAGCAATAAGGATGAAACATATTTTGCCACTTTGTCACTATCTGCAGACTATCAAACAATAAGTGCAGATATGTTTTCTAAACACTAAGAAATCAGCTTTGTATTCACAGTGAGATATTCAGTGACTGAAGATGTCTATCCATTAACTACATATTTGCAGAACAGGCAGTATAAAACTCATTATCTCTGGACTCAAACAGCAATCAAAGACACTGATGGGCAAAAGAGCTAACTCCATCAAGTCATCAGTAGCTATAATCAATAACTAGAGCCATTGGTTTGGCCATCAAACTGTAAATGGCAAGAGAAGATAAAGGCAGTAATTTGTTACAGTGAAACGACCCTATAGTCAATAATAATGTCTCAAACATATAAAAGTTTAGTTGGATTTCATCAGCCTCTAACTTCCTCAGATACTTTGTTTCTGAATCATATTATTTAGAAATTTTGACCTTCCCTATTGATTAAATGGCAATTTTATATAGCCAATGATTAGATAATCCAATCTTATCTGCCAAAAGTGATCAACTGTATATGAAATAAAGGGCAGAAGTTGTGTAAATTACAATACAAATGAGCTGGTTCCTGTGGCTCTGATTAAATATAACAAAAAATCAAATTAAACAGTGATCAAATTATAGGGGTGGCACTGTAACCATTTTAATTTTTCATGATTCATTTAATTTAAAAACAGCACTTAGCTAAAAAATAAATAAAAAAGAACCCTCTTTACTCCTTCCTTCTTTGAAGTTAGTCTTACTTCAACCTATTTCTTGAAATGCCATGGTGCAAAATATTGAGAGCTATTTTCAAAGTCATCCAAATATTATTTCTACACCATACATAAAAGTGCTGATAACATCCTCAATGATAAATCTAACTTGGGAATAATGCTTCTAATTTTCAAAAGATTTTCACCACACTGCGTCAGTCCATTCCAGAGAAGTTGCTTCCATTACAATACTGAAAAGACATCTTCAAAGCATCAGCTCAGTTTACTGTGTCTTAAAATTAATGAGGCAATTCAGCCTGGCCAACTCAGGTAACTTTTCCTGAGCATCCATCTGATCTCTGTGCCCACATGCAGAAGGATGAGGGGAGGCAGGTGGCTCCTCCAGGACACCGTTCTACTGGAGGGAGGGAAAAAAAAATGTGTCTCTGGTCACTGATCTGTGTTGTGTCAGGCACAGATACAGGTGGGCATGTCAAGCATCACAGAAGTTGTAATTGTACTGGCAGAGCTATTTCTGGAGATAGACAGACTACAGCTGTGCCTCTCAAAGCATGGGAGAGAAATACCATGAGGCTACTTCTGAGGAGCATGCATCATTAGACAGCTTTGCATGATACAGCTGTTTTTCACCAACATAGGAATTAAGTTCTGTGACTTGAAAATTTGTATTAAACTCCTGCCCAAAATTACTTGTGAAGTACCCTGTCTATTTTTAATGAAGAATTCAATGCCACAAATGTAATAAGATTGTCACTGTCCCTCCAGTATCCAGATCAATAGGCCAAAGGTACGCAAGAATGCAGGGGTGGTAATTTTTTGACAATACAGGTTCAGAAATTACTGTAAGCATGGCATCAAAGCCATACTGTGAAAAGAGTGGAAGACAAGTTATTTCTGAAATAATCATAGAATCATGGAATAGTTAGAGTTGGAAAGGACCTTAAGATCATCTAATGGAAGTGAAAGTCTGAAAGTGGAGTAGGATAAAATAAAATCAGTGTGATTTGGGTATATTTGGCATGTCGTTTATAGGTGTTATTTTAGAGAAAACAATGCAAAGCTAAGTAGTGGTTTAAAAGCAGCTAATTTCAAAAGAAAAGAGTTAAATGGAGTTGGTGAAAGTGTGAAAATCTGTTTTAATAACTAGTGGTTTCCATTCATAAGAAATGTACTGATTAGAATAGGATGTACCTGCTATCCATGCCTCTGTGTGTGCCTTCTCTATTCAAAATATGCTTCTACCAGTGCCAAAATCCATCTATCATTCTAATTAAGTTTCTTTTCCCTTAGCACCATTAAGGAATTGGTGTCATTGACTCAAACATTACAGACAATTTGGTACTGCGTTGGTGCCATTGTTAATCTTTGCTTGCTACTTCAGAAATAATTGTATTTTAAAAAGGCTGACATTAAGCTATCAAAAATGTTCTGCAGGTCAGTCTAAACAGATGGTCACCCTACATGTGTATGCCTGGACAGTGGAAACTTCAAGACTTGGTTTTTCTCAATTCTTTGTATTAACTCACTGGCTCTCAGATAAATATGGGTGTTTCAATAATTTGAGTACTTTGACGTGTTCTCAGTTATGGGATGCTGCCTCCCTGGTACTAGGAGAGGGGCAGCAAGGTGAATTCTGATTAATGAACAAAATAATTACTTACAGTAAGGACAAAGTGTTACTTTGCCTTGTTTGTAACTAGTATTTACTTGATGAGCTATAAAATCACTGGTCTTTTCAGCAGATGGTTGAAATTCAGTGTCAGGAGCCTAGTCAGGTGACAGGATGGATTTTGGGGGTGATACCTATAAGAAACCATGTAGAGTTAATCAATATACAAACCTATGAAATTCCACAGACTCTGAAGAGCCATAAAAGAGATTATTTGAGTAAATCAGGTAGTGGTGCCTTTTCAATATAGTTGCATATAACAGAATTTATTTTTATAATCACTGTAAATAACATACAAAAGGAAGAAAATCACAGTTGCAAATTAGAGCACATCAAAGACGACACACTCGTAAATCAGCTTCCATTTATTATATATCACGATACAGTCTTTAATGACATGATAACATATCCCTACCTCATTAAGTGTGTAGAATGTGCCGTGATTAAAGGAAGAATGTTTTAGAGCAGGGAAAAAAGCACCTTCTGTTACAGCACAGGATGAAAGCCCAGGAAAGCTGGATGTACCCGTGATTCTATCACAGACTGCATATGTGATACCTATCAGAACACAGATAAAAAAGGATTTCAAATTTGACTGCATGGCCAAACTTGTACTTGCTAATTTCTGAATACTTTATATTTTCAAATGTGTATTTCTCTTAGCACCATTCTCTGTATGAAATATGAGTTACATGCAAGCATACTACAGCAAAGTTATGAGATGCTGAAGTAGTCTTTTACTATTAATAAATGCTTTCTTATTTCAATTGTATTAAAATACATAAGAGTTCTTATCAACAGTAAGCTAAGAAGAGTAATTTTCACCACAACGTAAATTAAATTCTAATAAAGGACTTCAAACTCATAAGGAATTGAAAACATTCTTGCCCTTTTAGTTCTCCTGATACAGATTTATACCTCGAGTCACAGAATAATACAAGCTTACAGTATTCAAAATACAAATGCGCTCATGTGCTTGATCTGTCCAGTTAATGGTTTTCTGTACATTTTTTGGCAGACATTCCCACTCTACAGAAACAAATTCTAATTCTAGACTTAAAAATATCCTGGTACAAAACAAACAGCGCCTTCCATAGCTAAGCTGTTGTTGATATTCTCCAACTAATTTTTCACTAAAACACTTCTTTTATGTTTGGTTTCAAAGTATTGCAGAACTTGTTTCTGAAAGCCAAGCAGGAGAAAGCACTGTTTCAGTTGTAAAAGATACCTCTTATACATAAGAGGCAAGATAAAGAAGACGTTAAAGGGTAATTAATGTACTGAATAATTCACAGTCATATGTTACAATGTATAGAGCTTAGAGATTCATATTCTGTGAGTCACTACTATCTCATTTTATACAGGAACATTATACATTTTTCAAAATGTTAGCAGAATTGTAATTGGCACTTGAAACAAAAGCTCAGTGATAGTAAAAACTTTCATCAACTGTTAGTGCAGCTTAAATGAGAGTTAATATAGTAAGTACTTTAAACCAATATAAGGTTACAAACTGAGAAATTCTAAACCAGAAAATTTGTCTTTATAAGAATTAATTTTCTCCAAAAGGCTGATGTGGCTTGAAATTTACTGCTAGTTCTTGAAGTCACCTCTATTATTTCTTCAAGGCAAAATGTACATAACAACACACAAACACTGCTTGTAAATCTGAAAAATAGATGTTTTCAAAAGTGTAATGCAAAGGTTTCTGAAGTCTTTTTAGTAATGCTGAAAAAAGCAAAAACTCATCACAGAAGAACATTAGAAAAACACATAGGAACCCATTTCTGACTTGTCAACTGTTTTGGAGTAATATGATATAAAACCTGTGATCGGGATTATTAATGCCTAAATGAATTGATCTACCAGTAAGTACTTTTTTTCCACTTAAAATATCCTGGTTTTATTGAGTTCAATATGAGGTTTTAAAGCTCATTTAGAACACTGCTGTATATTTAATTTATTTCTGACTTAAATACCTCTGATTTTCTTACGATTGTAATTCTGTATAAATTAACAATTTCGGTCAACAGAAAGGAGTGACTGCTCTTTCAAACGTCTAAAAGAATATAAAATTGGTACTCAGCAAATACATTAACTGAACTGCCAGTTATTAATCTTATTTCATGTGGACTTAACAGTGTTAGCAATTGTAATTTGAGTGTTGATTTTCTGGTGTTGCTGTAAAATGAACAGATATGTGGACAATTTATGGAAGATCTGTAGGTTAAAAATTGCTAACTAGGTTATTTTTTCTATAGAGCAAGTTGTTTCCTTGCTATAAAATGTTAAGTAGAACAGCCCAGTCTCACTGTTGTCACACTAACAGTATACTGATTTAACCTTTCTTTTTCCTGGTTTATAGTGAGTTTGAAATAGACTTCTTCAGTTATACCATCCTAAGATGAATCAAGCTCCCTGATTTTATACTTCCCATGAAATCTGTATTCAGGAGATTTTCAGAGTTGAGGGCTGACTATTAGAAGACAAAAGCTTTTCATTTCCAAGGATGTCTGAAAACAGAGGAGATTCTGCACACAATTTATAATTCAGACCTGAGGGGACCAGTTCATATTAATTGTTTTTAATTTATGGATCAGAAATTGGGCTCCATGGAATAATTTCTGGCACTTGTTCTAGCTGCCTGCCTGCTCGTATAAAAAGCAGAAAGCATCCAGCTGAAGCTAGTGAATGTGAAGGCTCCTTCAGCAGCCCCCTGCAGTGGATGTTTCCAGGAGAAATCTCCACAGCTGGATGAAGCTATGCAGTGACGGCTTGCTCCAGGGTTGTGGGCACAGCAGGAAAGGCCTATTTGAATCCTCCACCCTCCACTGCACACTGAATGCAGCTGAACCAGGTTGGAGAGTATAAACCTGCACAGTGCCTGCATGCATGCTGGACATCAGCAGTATCATAACACAGGGTGCAAAAGCAGCACGGATAAATATTGAACATTTAAATGTAACAAAATGAGACTTTGGGAACTCAGCGCTAAAAATGCTTTCAATAAGAGCTTGTTAGCAGCCCACACTTTTTTACCTAGAGAACCCAAATCAATGTGTGTGGGGGGCATCATTCCTGTCCCAACCCTGGGGGGACCTTCTCTGCCTCAAAAAGTTGGAACAAGTTATGCAGCAAAAACTACACAGGCAGGTGGCTGGGATCTTAACGTGTG
Organism: Amazona ochrocephala; assembly: GCA_039720435.1. Classification (NCBI taxonomy): domain Eukaryota; kingdom Metazoa; phylum Chordata; class Aves; order Psittaciformes; family Psittacidae; genus Amazona; species Amazona ochrocephala. The sequence continues at coordinate 82,164,173 of CM077878.1, forward strand.
TTTCGTTCTCAGGCTTCTCGCGCTGAACTAAATGTCTGCCAACCTCTGGATGAGCATCTGTGTGACAGAATCTTTCACATTCAAGGCTGAAATTAATCTTAGACTTTTGTTTAAATCTTCCCTTTTTAGTAGACTTGCTGATTGCTCTAGATCACAAAATATGTCTGTAAGTTGAGTAGCCATGCAACTTATGTCCAAAAACTCTGATGCTTAATATTTGACCTGTACGAGTTTTGGGGATCACGATTTTGTTTTTTACTAAATTTTTTTAATTTAAATACCAGGAAAAAAAAGAAAACCGGAAACAGTGTTTGTGAGTTCTTGAATCTGCTCAATTTAAAATGAAGGACTACAGGGTCCTGATACCCAGAAGATAACTCACTGTATTTGCTGAAGACATGTCAAAACACACAGCAATGCCCTTCACTAAATAAGGTGGAGCCAGGAAACTTTCAGACCACTTTTCTTTGAAAGTCATGAAAGATTTTGCTCATATCCACAGCCTCTGTAAATACTGGAATACATACAGAAATGCCATTCAGGTATAAACTAGCTCCTAGATCTTCAATAACTTTAGATATCATGCTCCTGAACTGGCTCTGACTCTCAAAGGCTTTAGTGACCTAAATAGCTTTGAAGATATGGCTAGAGGCATGACATTTTTTTTCCCCCTTAATACCAGTCCTCACAAGAACGTGACTGTTCAAACGTGCATGTCCACCACCTGGTATTCCTGCTCAATACAAAAAAAGGAGACTCTTGTTTATAAAATGTCATCTCTTGGGGAAGGAATGGAAAAGAAACTCTGCATGATGGGTATCCCAAGCCCAAATTTGTCACTGAGCCCTCACAGACAGCAGTGAAGACTGGCTGCAGGGAAGCCAGTGCTAGATCTTTTCTGCGTAAGTGACTCCAGAAGCATTCTGCCCCTCCTTGTGCAAGTGACACAAGGAGGCTTTTAGTGTATACAGAGGATTTGAAGTTATTGAAGCTTTAGTGTTTTCTTATTAAAGTAAAAAATTCCAGAATAGGGAATGGACATGGTTGCTTGATAGACAGCCATAAACAAAACCACTTTTATCCAGGGTTCTGTTCTAACAGAAATTCTCTGTGGAACAGAGAAAATTAGAGTAATCAATCTATTTTTATACAAAGGGCAGAAATAATTTTATAGCATATCTAGCATGTCCTGTGCAGAGATGTCACAATAAATCTTTAAAATAAAATAAATAGCAAAAGTAATCAATAGACTTATGCATATTTTTTGGCTAGATAGACTAAAAAAAATCTACTTGTCATCAGCTTACTAGCATAAAAGAAAAATTACTTTTATATTTTCTAAGCTACATGTATGAACCTAGCTCAACTCTGAGGTACCAGGGACTTCTTGGGACAGAGTACAACAGAACACACCATGTCTCTAACTGAGCACTCAGACAAATGCCACACTTAAGAAACTACCAGGAAAATATTTGGAAAATAAATAAAAAAGCTATGAAGCTGCAACTATAAATAGAGCTTAGAACATCTTACTTTTAGCTCCTTTTCAGCAATCAAGCAAAGCAGTTATTAAGTGCAAAGAAATTGCCAGTTTTCAAATGTGGTTATTTTGAGTACACTTGCCCAGTAATAGCTGTACTATTTAAGTTAAAATACATGCTAGTCAAATGGCTATGAATTGCTAATAATTAACAGGAAAAATATGAAAGTAATCTTTCATCTTTGTTAGTGAGCTGCTGATAACTAATTTTTTATGGCATTCCAAATACATGTATTTAGAAACAACTGTGATGCAAATGTTACATAAATAAAATTATAGAAAAATGACAAAAATCAGAAATATGCACTGGTTTAATCCTTTACTTTTGCATTGGACCAACGCAAGAATTTGCTTTCACATTAAACATTTCATAGTGTACTACACACAGGAATATATGAAATTAAATACCAAAAGATGAGGGATGATGATTTAACCTCTAGGATGTGATCTGCATTTGATAAAACTGACAGTACCACTAACAACTTCAGAAGAAGAAAGATCAGACTGTTAGCTATTAGAATCAGATTTCTTCCAGCTGCCACAAAAATTAAGGTCTTAGAAACCTGCATCCAAGTTGGCTGAAGTTTGCATAGCCAGAGTCCTAACCAGGTAGTGTCTCTCCAGACAAGTGCATAAATCTTGGTTGCAAACACAGAATTATCTACCAGGTCTCAAAAGTTACTTTTTTTTTGTTGTTGTAATCGACTTAGGACTGGAAAAACTAAATGTAAATTGAGCTATTTTGGAGCAGAAGAGTACTCCACCATATCTCATCTCCCATGAAACACAAAGAAAGAGGAAACAATGGGAAAGATAGATTACCACTTCCTCAACGGAAGTAGCATGCACGACATTTAGCAGTAGGTTTCAGGGCAATCTGAACAGCTCTGCACTGTAAGAAAATACATTTTATTTATCCAAAGATTTCTCAAGAGTGCTGCGTTCCTCAAAGACTCTACTAGAGACCTTAGTAGCTTTTCCGCCAATGGAAAGTCTTTTCTATCTTTGCTAATGCCTGAGTAGATTGGTTTAGTAAATCAAAAATTTTCACCCCTCTTTGTATGCTTACATAGCATATTACTATATTATATATGAACTTGAATTATTTTCCTAGGTGGAGCAACAAAATGGAGCTAAATTACTACTACTCCACTACTTCAGCTGTTTGTTTTCTGGGGTTGATCCCAATACCCCTCTCCTTGTTATCTGTGCAGTCCTTTGATGAAACTGGTTTGCCTTTTTCAGCACATCTTTCCACAGAGGATGTTTGCAGAAATGTAGGATTACAGCTTGCAATTCTTGCATTTAAATATCTTGCTGTGAATGCATGGTCAGTAGATGAATTTGACCTGGGACTGGAAGTATCTGAAATGATGGCATGACAATGTTGTTATGGTAATGCCTAACATACAAAGGCATATGACACAGTAATTTTAAACATACCTTGTCTGAGAACTAAGGATGAATTCTCGGTTGCATCACCAACAGACATATGGTCTGAAATCTGTTCTGTGAATGTGAAAATTTTTCCAATGGAATTTATAATTATTTTACAGATTGGATTAGTTGATAAAGCATTATATGTGATTTGTTCATATTGACTTCAACTCCTAGTGAAGAAAACAGCATAATTTAGACTATAAAGAAATGGTGGCATTTTCACAAATCAGCCAAAGTGTGAGTTAAAGGTACACTGCAGCAAAGTTTAAGCAAATGAGTTGTTAGTAACAAGAGGCTGCGAATGCAGTTGCTGGTATCAATCAGAATTGCTGTTACTGAATGTATCAGAAAGGTCATTACTGAAGCAGAAGTCACCAGGTAGAAACCAAGAAGAGTTACTTAAGTAGTGAAATATCCATAGCTTATCAGTGAGAGATATATGTACTCAATACCCCTTTTCTTCTTTTTTAAGTAGAAAGGAGGATGGCTGAGAAGGAGGGAGAAATGGCAACTCTTTCTGAGCTATTAGTAGAAATAACAAATCATGGGGGAGGTTCATATGCATGCTCTGTAATAGGGATGAAGTTAGAGGGGGAGGAGGCAGAGGCTGTGACTCAATTTACAAGTCTTACAGATTAGTTTTAATGCCCACTTCTCTACTGTAATTCCTGACCAGAAGCGCTTGAAAAAAGTAAGAAACTGGAATAAAGCTATCCATAAACCTCTGCAAGTTTCTCAGTCATATCCTGATGTCTGGGAGGAACAACTTCCAAAGTGGGAGAAGCAGATGAAATAATTTCTCTCTTCTGAAATGCTCTGCATAGAGCTTCTGTTCTTGATCTTTTGTTCTCAAGACACCTGAGAGGTAAAATGTTTATTTTTAAATGACTGCATGCATAAAGATTGACCTCTAAAGACAGATTGTTTTTCAAGCAGCAAGAAGTCTCATGCTTATTCACAAAAGTGCTGTTTGCCACCAAAGTTAAACTGCATGTACCACAGTTTCTTTTTTTTTCTTCTTTTCTAGATGTCAGCAATAAAGAAATTCAAAATCATTTCTCATTATATTTGGCACTGATCTCACTCTTAATTTGAAGCGCGTGGTGTGAGCCAGAGCTGTGCTTCTGTAATCAGTGGCCCTTTAAAAAAAATAGACTTAAAGTTTATGGCAGACACATTATCAGTAAAATTAACCACTTAATTCCACTTCACACTTTTTCCTAGGGGCAACTTTTCATAGCAAATGTTAATTTTTCCAGCCTGGAAGCGTACATCTTCCAACAACAGTGATATACCCCTGGATTCTTTCTCCTTTGGGCATGCTGTAACAGGCTGTTGTCTCTGCCACAGGCTACACACTGCAGTTCAGGAATCACAGGCTTGGCAGAACGGAGCTGAGTAGATCTTTATTCTCCTGATCTGCACTTTTCTTTCCTTTGTGCTAAGGAACCTGTAATGGCTCTCAGTAATTTCTGAGAAACTGAGTAGCTTCCCCAGTCAAAGAGGGTATCTGCAAAATGTATGTTTGAACATTTTTCTTATACCATATTGAGGACAATGAACAGAGCCTGGCATTGTTAATAATTTCTCAAAAGCATTGATGTCACTTGGAGTGAACAGCTAAAGGAAGTGAGGCTGATGAAAAGCAAAGGAGATACCTGTCGGTGCTCTGTATCTTCTTCCGTCAGTATGCAGTTTTCCTTTTAAATGGGTTCACTTTCATGGGGGAAAAGATCTCAAGGCCCCCACATAAAACATTTATTTCTAGATCTCAAATATACCACAGCATCTGACTCATAAACTAAGGCTGAAGAGCCAAATTTCATAGAATCATGGAATAGTTCAGGTTGGAAGGGAACCTTTAAAGGTCATCTACTCCAGCCCCCCACTTACTTTACAGCAGAACCCCAGTCTGAAAATATTTCCTTCTCAAAGTGGTGAAAATTGGTCTGATAGCAACAGGCCTAACTTCCTCTGCTCCCTCCTCTTTTCTCTCCACAAGATAGGCAACCTCTTTGAACCCCATTACACCCACCCTTAAAGTTCCCAGACACAACAGTCAGATCCTGAAGCATGTCTGAAGCACCACACAACCTAGCTATTTCCCAGACAGAGCAGTGTCCCCATGGAAATTCCCGAAGTACTTCTGCTACTAGAAAGCAATTTTCAGCTACCACATTTCTTCATTCTGGGGGGTCAGTGGTGGGAGGGAAGACTGACTGTATAAATTGTATCAAGTTCCAACTGCTCAGTTTAGGTAAACTGACATCAAGACAGCAAGTATGCATGTTTAGCCAAACAGCATACATAGAATTGATTTAAAACTCAATATTTGAATATTATCCTAACTGATTTACATCTATTTAGAAGTTTGAAGAGATTAACATTACCATAATATTAATATTAAACAAAAAGCATATAAAATATAGAAGTATTCAGCAATAAACTCAATGGTAGTACAATCAAAGTCTCAATATTGCATTAAAGGCAGTATAATAGCTAGATCATAGAATCATAGAACAGTTAGGGTTGGAAAGGACCTTAAGATCATCTAGTTCTGATGTGTATGTTTTATTGTTTTGGGCTTCTTAACTAATATTTTTATTTTTATTTTTATCTCAGGAGGACATTGTTTAAACTAAAGATATATTACCTTTTGGAATACCAGAAATAGCAGAGCTAAAGCAGAATATGTGACATGCAGTATAAAGCAGAATGAGCTCATGAACACAGGCATAGCCTTATCAGCCAGATTTATTCTGTGAAATAGAATACAATTGAATTATTTAACTATCAGATTTCAAGACATGCTCTCAAGTGCCTTTTAAACTTACTAAGATTATTTATTTTCTTGAAAGAATTTACAGTTCATCAATTAAGAGGCTTAAAAATGTTGATTCTTGCATTTTGCCTCTTTTTTTATTTTTAGTCAATATTTTTTATAATGAATGGTGAAATAGTTGCTGATTTCTATGCAATTGCTTAAGTTGTTGATAAAGTTAACACAATTTCAATCACTATGTGTCAGGTCATGCTTTTAAACTCAATGTTTATACAGAGTAGCTACAGAAATACTAGTTTGGTATACGGATCATGGTGATAGCAATATGATATTACACATGTCAATAAAGAGTGACTTGAAGGCCCACCTATACAACTAAGTTTTTGAAGGCTTTGAGACAAGTTTATGATCTTTTGTACCGATAAAAATAACTTCTAATTCCCCTTTGAGTGCATACTTTTCTATTTCTCTATACGAAGACTCATTAGGCTTGAAGTTTTGAGCTATTGATTTATTTAATGTATTTGGACTATCATTAACTACAATCTTTCCCTAACCACTTCAATATGAAGTCTAATTGTGAATGAAGTTTGAAGCTATCATAGTGAAATAAGTAAGTTTTAAGTAATTCAGTACCCAAAATAGATAAAGTACTGTGACTGGAAAGTCAGGTGCTAAACTGTACAAATGGCACCAGAAATCAGCAAAGCCAGTAAAGTGTATCTGCAGTTGACTTTGCACCTCCTACACTGTTAATTCATTAGAGAATTTGCTATGTGCTCTTTATCCCAATGTACAGAGGCTGAGAGATTCTCCAATGATTACAAAATCAGATTATATCACTGAGCAAAAAACTCTGTTACAGGTATAGTGGCAAAAGGTTTAGATGCGTTCTTTCCCATCTGACACTGAAGAATTAAATTTTAGTTTCATGAAGAGGGAGAAACATCTTTTTATTTCTAAACTTTTGAATATACATTAGGCACTTACAGAGATTAAAGATCACTTTAGATGATTAAACACAGACAAAGTGAGTCCTTGGCCTAGTGTATGATCAACTCCAGAGCTGTGGGAAAAAAATCTGAGAGAAGAGATCATCTTGCTTCCACAGATGTAGTGGGCTGTTGTGTGGAGTACCAATACATTCCTTAAGATGTCTTGCAGAACTCCAGTATTCCAGGGTTTATTTGCTTTTACTTGCCACAGAGTACAAAAATCACTCCAGGAGTACCAGATATTTGTACCATATCAAGGAATACATATTCTGCTTTCAGTTTGTATAATCTTGGAAAACTGGATGAAAATACTTTTTTACTAATTTCCCAAACATACCATGTTGAGATTCTGTCCTGATAAAAATAATATGTGAACTAATATTACCTATAGATACTGTCAAGCAGCCTTGAGCTAAAGAATGAGCTACAGAGATGCCTGTAATTACTCACTTGAATGGAAAAAGATTATGTATTGTCCTTTTAGAAAAATTCACCAAATTAAGATTTTTTTATCACTATATCTTATTGCAAAATGCAATTACACCTTTTTTAGGTAAAATTGATAATATAAAAGCCTTCTGGATAATTTGATAGCATAGAAAACAAAAAGAAGCTATATTCCTATTAGAAGTCATTGAAAATAATAGTTCCTGCATTGTTCTTAAGTGTCATGAGTTCTATAATATTTTCCTATAAAATAGAAAAGTTCATTTGATAGTCTCCAAAAATTTTTTTAAGTTACATCAGCATACTAATTAGAGAACAACTTTGATACCTTTCCATCTTCCAGGTGTCTCCTTGCTATCAGCAGCTGAAAAGTACATTGAGCTAACATTGCCTCAGAGACTTTTAGGGTTGGAAATGAGGGACAAAATAGGCATTTTCAGCAGTTCAAAGAGCTGACATAGTTTGGTTTGTTTCATCAGCTGCAGTATAGCTGGGGGGAATGAATCATCATCCCCCTTGGTCTGTGCTTCTGGATGAAGTTTGGACAGCTTTTCTTTCCTCTTCACCTTCTTTACCTTTTACTCTGAACATCAAACAATTGAAAGCAGGGTAATGTCATGATCAGTCCTTCCAACACAGGAATGAGCTGAATGTGAATGCCACCAATATAAAACAAAGACAAGAAATGGCTCTGGTGCAGGTTCTGTTGGCAGAGATGCACTCCAGAGTGATTGTCCCTTACTAGGACAACATGGATGGTTTCCTCTCTGTTGGTGATTACTTTCAAAGATAATCAGAGGATAGACCCCCAGCTACGCACCTCTACCTTAAGCTTGTTAAATTTATGGTGTGATACACCTTCAGTCTTTACAACAAATATCCTGATTAGTCTGTTAATATCCATTGCAAATAAATAAATTTTATATTCTAAAAGAAACACATGAAGAACTTACTCTTTTAAGTGTAACACAATAGACTACAAAGCAGTAAATAACATAGAAGGGTTTTTTTAAAGTTAAAATTTTAAACAGAGAAAAATCCTTACGTTCTCTACCTGTATCTCTCTGATAAGCAGGAAAAGACTCCACCTGATAATATGCAGCTAAATGTCAGGTTTCAATTGCTCTTCAGATATCTCGAGCCTAGAAATAAACTCAAAGAGGGCTCACTTGCCATTACCATTTCGTTTGCTTTTTTTGGAAAAAAGTAATTTCTTAGGGTATGTTATTTATTTAGTGGTATGCTCTAGTCTTTGGAATTTCCCAAAGACACATTAAATTTCTGCTTAGATCAAAACTTCACCATGTCTGTAGTAGTTAGTGGGTATTATATTGATTCAGCTTTTGTTTTTAATCAATGGAAGCTCACCGTAGAAGTTGTGCCAAACCAGTGTTAATTCCCCCATCATGCACACTGTCAGAAGACCACGTTTATACTTTGTCCTCTAATTGTGCCTGTGGGCTGCCCCTGAAGCAGCCCTGAGGGTGGGCTGGAAGAGAAATCACACAGGAGCTTGGGTAAACAGGGGAAGGAACAACTCTTTAAATTGTCATCACTAAATGTGTCAGTCAGCAGAATACTTGCAGTGCAAAGTCAGGCAGGTTGCAGGAAGCAAAATGTAATATACTGCCTAGGCCTCTTTGTAAAGTCTTAGATATCTCCAAGACGGAGCGCTTTCTGGATTTTTTTATCCCTTTCGTTTCTCGAACTGTGAATAAGAATCATAATATTTAGAATAAGAAAAAAGAAACAAATACCACTTGTAACAACAGAGGAGGAGGAAGGATTTGAAAATACCTTGGCTAGTTAGGAGTCTCTTATTGTGCTCCTATCATTACAGAAACAAAAGTAAAATAACCAGAAAGATCTGGGGCCACTCAGACAAGAAAATGATTGTACGTGTTCTTAATGACTTTCCTTTACGGATTACATGAGAATACTAAAGACGCGTCAACAGTCATAAAACATAGCTCCATTTTTCCAACCACCACGGGCAGTTTTGCAAGGTGATTCCTTTGACCAGCTTCAGATGTAGGACAAAAATTAAATTTCATCTTGGCAAAAGCATCCTCACAAGTAGAGCAAGATTTTTAGAACAGACATACTGATGTGGGACAGGCTATCAATTTTTCTGCTTTAAACTATGTTGGTTGCAACTAAATTATAAGAGACCTTTAAAAGCATGGTTATTGTATTAAGTGATTTTTGGAAGACATTAGGAAAAACTGTTTTCTCAAAGTAGTAAGTAATATTTTCAGGGAGTTTTTTCTTTTCTTGTTTTTATTTGAAAAGAAATATTAATATAAAAATTTCTGTTACTTAGAAGTATATTTTTTTAGGGATTTTGATTTCAAGTCAGGAAAAAGCAGCAGCAGATAAATTCCTATGTGCATATTTTTAGGCAAATACCGCTAGTAATCAATGGGAAAAAGTGAAAAAAAAAATGTATGCTCTAGAAACAGAATTATTTCTATGTAAATTTTTTTCAGAACCTCCCATAAGAAGACATTAGTTTTTAAAAGGTAAGTTGGAAATGCCATCCTTAATTTAAAAAACAAAATAAAAATCTATGACAAGTTTTTCACAATATAATTATGAAAGGCCAAGAAGTAAATTTTAAAGGCTGCATGCACTTTCAACTTTGGAAACAGTTTCCATTAATTAAATATGTGAACAATTCTATCTATTATGTTGAAAATATGCTTTCGTGAGAGCATCTGGCCTATCACTCTCTGTCACCTAATCACCAGGTTGCTGTCAGGGAGAGCAGCTACTCCATTACCCAAATACATACCCAAACCCAGCTAAACTAGCTGTTGTCGTGGTTTAAGTCTATAAACTCACACAGTCGCTCTCTCACTCACTCCCCACTCTTTCTTCCCTCCGCTCCTGGAGGGATGGGAAGGAGAATCGAAAGAATGCAAATCCCACAGGTTGAGATAAGAACAGTTTAGTAACTAAGGTGTAACACAAACCACTACTGCTACCACCAATAATAATAATGACAAGAGAAAATACAAGGGAAAAGAATACAATTTCTCACCATCCAGTATCAAGCCCGATCAAGCAGTGCACCCCCACCAGTGACCTCCACCGTGCACCCTCACCACCCTTCTGGGTCTCTGCTCTCCGTTCTACATCCTGGACATGACGTGCTGTGGTATGGAATAACCTCTTTGGTTAGTCTGGGTCAGGTGTCCTGTGCCTCCTTCCTCCCGGCTTCCCCTCCTCCCTAGCAAAGCATGAGACTCACAAAGTCCTTGGCCAGCCTAAACATCACCAAGCACTAACTGAAAACGCTGGTGTTATCAGCACTGTTCCCAGGCCCAAAATCAAAAACACAGTGCTGCACCAGCTACCGAGAAGGAGAAAAATGACTGCTGCTGCTGAACCCAGGACAGCTGTTTTCATCACTCTTCCACCATAATACAAATTTGTCCTTTCCCATTCTTCCTGTTAAACCTGCGAGCTGCCTGGTTTCCACTTTAGCTCCCTAGAAGGCACACCATAGACATACAGCAAATAGGGAAATGAAGCTAGAGTTAGCTACAGATGCGCAATAGATTGCCATAATGGATTACACTTGCTTGCATCGCTACTTTTTACTGAGAAAGATGAAGCTGCCAAGTCATTCAAAGACAGATTTCCAGAAAACAATGCAATTTAGGCTATTTTAGCCTTCTTTGTTTATCCATGTTCAGAAACACATACAAGAAGTTCATAGCTTGCCTGCCCTGTCTTTGAAGACACCTGCAGCTTAAACACACATAAAAGAAAGGTCAAACTTTTCCTGCACGGTCTGTCCTCCTACTTACTCCCTCCGACCCACTCCGCCTCTGCCCCTTGAGATTATTCTTCAAATTATTGCATGTAGTCCTTTTTTTTAATCCAGTCCCTTTGAGGCATTTTTCTTTGGATGCAAACACAAATTCTTCCACCTTTGCCTTAGGCTTGATGGAGCACTTCCAGCTAATGACGGATACACAAGCAGTAGGTTTCATTTGCACAACAGCTTTAAGCCTATCAATCAGCTATGTACTATTTCACCCAAATACAAGGCAATCATGAATCTAAGGCAAACCTCTCTGTCAAAAGAGTAAGAGTCAAAAAAATTACATTAAAAAACAAAACTGCATGTGCTCCTCCTTTGCCTAGACGCCTTTGCTGTACCACTGCACAGCTCACTTCCCCTGCAGTCTGACTCCATCCCTCATCATCCTCCAGCAGATAGGTACTGAGTAAATAGGAAGCTAAAGAAAATTCATAAAACTTGAGTTTCTCCTCTCACAATGACATTTTGTCTGACAGAGGACCTGTGCAGACAAACAGCCCTTAGGCTATCCACAAATACATGGTGAGTTTTATCTTTCTGCTCTTAATTCCCAAGGACAAAAAACTAGCTTTATGTTCAAGTTAATGTGTTGAAAAATTCTTAATATCAGCATTAACTCCTAAACTGCTGTCATAATTATATCTGGCAGGCAGCTAACCTCCACACAGTCATTCGCTCACTTCCCCTAACCGGATGGGGGAGAGAACTGGAAAAAAGGTTACACTGGTGGGTTGAGATAAAGATACTTCAATAGGACAGAAAAGGGAGGGGAAATGAATAATAATAAAAGGGGGAATAATGATAAAAGAATTTACAAAATAAAATAATATACAATGCACAATGAAATTGCTCACCACCCACTGACCAATGCCCAGCCAGTCCCCAAGCACTCTCTGGGCCACCACCCCCCGGTCAACTCCCCCCCAGTCTTATTGTTTAACATGACACCATGGTATGAGATATCACTTTGGTCAGTTGGGATCAGCTGTTCTGGCTCTGCCCTCTGACAGCTTTCAGTGACCCCCAGGCTCCTCACTGGTGGGTAGTAACAGCTGAAAAGTCCTTCACTTAGTGTAAGCATCTCTCAGCAACAACTAAAACATGAGTATGTTATCAACATTATTCTCATACTAAATCTAAACCAAAATACTGTACCAGCTACTAGGCAGAAAATTAACTCTAATACACCCGAAACCAGGACCCTGTATTGAAAGATTCCTTAGATCATTGTCCCAAATTGATCACCAGGTCAGATTCTTATCCTTCACTGTCCTTTGGGCAAAGAGTAGATAAGGTATGAACCAGCTTCCCTCAGTCCACCTCTATTATTACTAACACACCTTAATTTTGCAGTAATTTCAGGATGTATTTAGCTGAAATATACTCATGCACTTATCAAATAAATACTTGGACAACTATAGATTCTTTCAAAAGAAAGAAGATTTTGGGCAGAAAATCAGCTTGGGAAGATCAGCTCAATATCAGTAGGAAGGTAACCAACACTAGGCACAACTAACCTCCTGTTTTGACTTCTTGAGTGCACTTGTCACATTAAAAAATAAGAAAAATCAAAATATTTGTAAAATTCTTGGACAAAACCCTAAAGTAATAAGCAAACACATAGTGTCGTGGTTTAAGCCTCTCAGCCACACAGTTTTGCTCGCTCACTCACTTCCCCCTCTTTCTTCCCTCCGCTCCTGGAGGGATGGGAAGAAGAATTGAAAGAATGCAACTCCCACAGGTTGAGATAAGAACAGTTTAGTAACTAAGGTATAACACAAATCACTACTGCTACCACCAATAATAATGACAAGGCAAACACAAGGAAAGAATACAATAGCTCACCATCAATCCCAACCCAACCAAGCAGTGCACCTCCCACCGTGCACCCCACATTGTGCATACCCCCCTTTCCAGGTCTCTGCCCTCTGTTTTGTACATCTTGGGCATGACGTGCTGTGGTATGGAATAGCCTCTTTGGTTAGTCTGGGTCAGGTGTCCTGTCTCTGCTTCCTCCCAGCTTCCCCTCCTCTCTGGCAGAGCATGAGCCTCACAAAGTCCTTGGCCAGCCTAAACATCACCAAGCACTAACTGAAAACACTGGTGTTATCAGCGCTGTTCCCAGGCCCAAAATCAAAAACACAGTGCTGCACCAGCTACCAAGAAGGAGAAAAAATGACTGCTACTGCTGAACCCAGGACACATAGTCATGACGATGCAATCTCTATCAGGCACTTCTATCAGCTCACTGTTTTATTGAGATCTAATGGTTTTATCAAATTATCAGTTTTAGTTTGTATATAAAGATCATTGTTCTTCACAAAAAAAAGAATTTTCTGTTCAATGAAACCTCCAGATTTTGAAATGCTTTGTATTCAAGCTTGGGTGAGGAAACAGCTTTAATGATACTCATTTCCAAAACTGCTTAGGACTGTTAAACTGCTTTATTTGAAACATATGCAGTTGGGTTTGACTGTTTTAATGTTATTCCTGATAATTTTTCTCTTCAAAGAGAAAAATAAAAAATTGAAAATTAAAACCAAAAAGTTAGTTTTACATATTTGAGTATAAAACACCACTGTAAACAGATATTGACAAATTTAATATCATAATTTTGACGACTACATCTTGGACCAAGTAGTATTTTCTGATGGAAAGTTGAATATTAACAAATTTTCTAATGGCTTTGAGGATCAGAAATTGGATGAAAGAGCATGGAAGTAGAAAAAAATGTACACATTATCATTCAGTTGACGTTCAGACAGTGTAATTCACATGTAAAGGAGACAGAAGGAAGTCATTAAAGTGAAAGCAAATTATGGGATAGTGTAAGTCAAAATCTGTTCCCTTAGAACTTTAATTAGCTAGCCTCATCATTGCTTTTCTCTTGCAGGCATTTCTGCCCCATCTCATTCAATCTATACCAACCTAGTGCAGCCCTTAAATTCAGGGATAAATTATATGCTTAATAAATACACCCATTCTCTGACAGGCTCAATCTACAGCTTGCCACGCTTTATGATGTTGCCAAAGTTAAGCCAGTTTTGATGGAAGATTCACTCACTTAGAATCATACCACACCTTTTAATTTATCTGCCTTGGAAGCACAATCTGAGGTAAGCTTCTTATGTTTTGTGGAACTGCAGTGAGAATTTTACAGCAGCAAATATTTATTTTTAAGGATTATTTTATTTGATTAACTACAACAGGGCACAGCATGATTTATATAAAGTGTCTGATATTACATTTATTTTGTAATGCTTGTGCCACTTCAGTTTTCAATGTACCATAGGCTGTTATTTAAAGGTTTGACTTAATAGTTCATTCATATGTGCAGGACAGTCCATGTTCCGCAGCAATCATCCTGTGATGTGTTTAAGGTCTGGAAAGCGTCACTAGATCAGTTTATATTTGATTCGTATTTTCAAGACTGTCACCACAACAACAAGGTCTAGGATGACCAATCTGGTGGCCTTCTATGAAGGGGCTACGGAACTGATGGACAGGGGCAGAGCAGTTGATGTCATCTACCTGGACTTGTGTAAAGCCTTTGACACTGTCTCACATGACATCCTTCTCTCTAAGTTGGAGAGACATCAATTTGATAGGTGGACCACTCAGTGGATAAAGAACTGGCTGGATGGCCGTACCAAAGAGTAGTGCTCAGTGGCTCAATGTCCAGCTGGAGACCAGTAACGAGTGGCGTCCCCCAGGGATCGGTGCTGGGACCGGTCTTGTTCAACATCTTTGTGAGTGATATGGACAGTGGGATTGAGTGCGCCCTCAGCAAGTTTGCCGATGACACCAAGCTGTGTGGTTTGGTTGATACATTGGAGGGAAGAAATGCCATGCAGAGGGACCTTGACAGGCTTGTGAGGTGGGCTGATGCCAACCTGATGAAGTTTAACCATGCTAAGTGCAAAGTCCTACACCTGGGTCGGAGCAATGCCAGGCACAGCTACAGGTTGGGCAGGGAGGAGATTCAGAGCAGCCCTGTGGAGAAGGACTTGGGGGTGTGGGTTGATGGAAAAATGAACATGAGCCGGCAGTGTGCACTTGCAGCCCAGAAAGCCAACCGTCTCCTGGGCTGCATCAAAAGGAGTGTGACCAGCAGGTCGACGGAGGTGATCCTGCCCCTTTACTCTGCTCTCGTGAGACCTCACTTGGAGTATTGTGTGCAGTTCTGGTGTCCTCAACATAAAAAGGACATGGAACTGTTAGAACAAGTGCAGAGGAGGGCCACGAGGATGATCAGAGGACTGGAGCACCTCCCGTATGAAGATAGGCTGAGAAAATTGGGGCTGTTCAGGCTGGAGAAGAGAAGGCTGCGTGGAGACCTCATAACAGCCTTCCAATACCTGAAGGGGGCCTATAGGGATGCTGGGGAGGGACTCTTCATTAGGGACTGTAGTGAGAGGATAAGGAGTAATGGGTTTAAACTTAAACAGGGGAAGTTTAGATTGGATATGAAGAAGAAATTCTTTACTGTAAGGGTGGTGAGGCACTGGAATGGGTTGCCTGGGGAAGTTGTGAATGCTTCATCCCTGGTGGCGTTCAAGGTGGGGTTGGACATAGCCTTGGATGGCATGGTTTAGTGTGAGGTGTCCCTGGCCATGGCAGGGGGGTTGGAACTCAATGATCATGAAGTCCTGTCCAACCCTTACTATTGTATGATTCTATGATTCTATGTTTTTTATTTATTTGCCAACTGAAAGCTGAGATTCTTCAACACTGTTCCTGGGCTGATGTACTGTATTCTACTATATTTGGAACTGATGATGTGCAGAAGTTTTTCAAAAGATGGTATTATCTTCAGCCCTGATCTTTGTGGCTGTGTTCTCTGTCATTACCAATTCTTCCACATCATTTTTGACTACCAGCTCTGGATGCATTTTCTTGTACTGATTTTACCAGTGCTATAAAGCATGCCATATTCCTACTCCTGTTCATGACTCCCACAGCCACATAGCCGTTGACTTGCTCAGACAGCTCACCGTAATAGGAATTCAGAATGACTCAGTTTTCTGCTTAAAACCAGGAACCTTTCTGAAGCCACTGCTTGCCAGGAAACAAAGCTTCATCCTGTGCATGCAATTTTATTCTTAAATACATAGATCAGCACTTAGAGTCCATTTTATTTGAAATGGTCAAAGCTGCAGTAGGATGAACCAGTGTGCAAGTGTGGCTGGTTCATCCTCCCCAGGCTGGGCAGGGGATAGAACTTCTTCCTACACAGCAGATCCTGACCCAAGGGCCAGTCTCAGTCCTCAAAACCAGCATCAGCCTAATGTCAGGGCAAGGATGCTGGAGCAGGCCTCACAAGGTATGGCAGCAGTTTCCCTTTTAGGAAGCATTAATACTTCATGGGGGAAAAAAGACTTTAGAAGACAAATAATGAATTAAGCAATAAATCTCCTGTCATCTTCCTTTTCATTTCTTGCTGCCATTCTCTCAAGTAATCTATCAAATCACAGTAAAAACATTTGGGTCTAGTGATAATACATTATCATTTTCTCCACTACAATAACAAGTAAGAGTGCAGTTTTTGTGTTCTCACATTATGAAGAATGTTTTCACTTTTTTTCAAAACAACAGAAAAAATGCTAGTCTTGTGAACTGATTATAAGATACAACCTGTTAACAGTTGCTGGGACTTTTTGGCAAGTCACTTAATCATAGAATCATAGAATAGTTCGGGTTGGAAAGGACCTTAAGATCATCTAGTTCTGACCCCCCTGCCATAGGGAAGGACACCTCACACTTAACCATGCCACCCAAGGCCCTGTCCAACCTGGCCTTGAACACCGCCAGGGATGGAGCATTCACAACTTCCCTGGGCAACCCATTCCTGTGCCTCACCACCCTTAGAGTAAAGAATTTCTTCCTTATAACCAATCTAGACTTCCTCAGTTTAAGTCTTAACCTGTTAATCTTCCATTCTGATGTTTTTAATAACTTATCTTTGTCTTACAGAGTTTGATGCAAAGACCAAACAGAAATGTTTGAACAGTAATTTAAGTACGACAAGAGGTACCAGAAAAATTAGCGTTGTTTTTTCAATGAAAAATACATTATTATTTAAAAAAATTTTATGACTATAACATTACAATATAAAGTACATATAATATATATACTGTCAATTGAGTATGGAAGTAAATGAAAAAGAGCACTTTACCATCTTTAAATTAATTTAAAGATTAGCAGGATTTGTAAACAGATTTTCCTCAAGGTTTTATTTCTAGGAAATAAATTTTAAAAATGTTGCTCAACTTTAAAATTGCTAGCATTTTACACTTAATCTTTTAAGTCTCTTTTAATATCTTTATTTTCAAACCATAGGCAGTTGTTACAACTATTATGAGATCTGAAATGAGCAATATTTGAATATAAACCAACTTTAATCTCTTCTGGTTTAAAGCACTACATTGGGAAAACCTTTAATAAAATTGAATTCATTAGCTTAGGTTGTAACTGCAATATAAACCAGCATGCATTAAATACTATAATCACCACGTCCTTGCAGTTACCTTCATGTGCATACTTACAACAAGATAAATTTACAGCTCGATAGAAATTGCAGGCAGCTCAAAACCTTGACACACTTGCAACATTAATCTAAATTTAGAACAAAATGATGTAAGAGCTGCCTTACCAGAGCCCTGTTGGAGAACCGGCACGGCTGGGGTAGGACCATGAGGCCAGCGCAATGTGGTGGTGCTTGTGGTGTTGACAGGTCAGCAGGGACATTGCTGGTCACTACCTGGTTGGAGGAGGTCAGACCTGATGTGGTGTTGGTGTTGCTTTCTCAAGGAAGCACTGTGGCAGAAGACCAGCCTGCATCCAGGGAGGGAAGGAGGAAGCTCCTGTACCTTGCCCAATGGAGAATGGAAGTGAAAAAAAGCATGAGCTGGTCTGCTGCTTTTTTCTTCATGTTCAGCCTCAAACCCCTATTGATTTGGAATCACTCCACTGCAGGAGAGAGAGAATAAAATCAGGGTCTTATCAGAAAAGAGTCACTCAAAATTTAATTCCAACTGCAAGGATCAAATCATGATATGTGGTAAACCTGTGCAAACCCTTTGGGATGGATTTGATGTCCTAAAATTTCACGGCTTTGTACACAACACATTAAATCACAGGTATCACAAATTTTAAGTATTTAAGACATTTGATCTATGCACACTATTGCTATGGGATGTTGAATCCTGAGATAAGACTAATTACTTTTAGTTACTAAAACCTACAAGGTTTTTATAAGAAGTTTAGGGAGGGAATAAAGATGTGGGGAGAAAATATTGAAAGGAAAAATAGGTGGAATCAGACATCACTTGGAAACCTTTGCACACAAGGGTACTATTGATTAGACTATGAAAACGCTGTTTAAATGGTTGTCATCCTCTCACTTTGTCTTTATTCATTGTTTCTTCACCTCTCTTGGTATATCCAATCTTTATTTTCTCCCTTCCCCCCAACCTATGCCTCTTCATGGCTTCTCACATCAGACACTTTGTAGACAGTGCCACCGGTTTATTTGAATTTAAGGTAATGGAAGCAAATAACATTTTAGCGGCGGAGAAATGAGTCCAGAACACTTACAGCTTATGCTTTTATATATCACTATACTGCAGTGTTAAAAATGATGGCCTGTAATTACTTTAAAATACAATTTCCACTTCAAAAATGTTAGAAAATGCATTCTACTAGGTGAATTCTTAGCTCTTGACCTATGTTCTCGTGCACAGCTCTGAATAGCCATCTGGAAAGGCTATACGTATTGCTGCACCTCCTGCATGTGCATATGATTACTGACACCAAGGAATACATAGGCGTGACCTTTTAATGCTCCTGTGCTAGGCAAAATGCATTTCATTTTTAATTTAATACATAATAGGATTTAAAAACAATATGAGAATGAATTTGGGAAGGAATATAAAGTCTAAATGAGGAGAAATAGTTCACTGAAAATGAGTCAGATAACATACAGTTTTATCAACTCTGCTAATTTTACTACTATGCAAATGAGGAATTTACATGGTGATGTATTTTTTGGAAAAAAAATATTTGCAGCACACAGCCTTAAAAACATACCTGCAAGTCCTTATATTAATTTAATGAAGGTCTTTATATATGTCATTGCTACTCATTGTACAGGTATTTGAAGCCATTTAAATGCCTATGTTTCCTTCTTATCCTTGTTTTTGGTGAATTTAAGACTGCATCAACCAAAATTGCTTTAAAATATTCCACTGAAAATGTTAATTCTAGCACTCAAAAACATTTCATCCTCATAAAAACAGACTGCTAATGGGATCACAAAGTTCTGAATAAGAGCCAGAAATAAAACCAGACTAATCTAATAACTTCCTCATGAAAATTTTAGCAAAAGACAAATTAATTTAGTTAAATTAAGTATGCTCATAGTCTAGGGTAGGAAATTTCTGAATGTTCCACTCACTTTGTTCGAGTAAACTAAGTGGAAATCACAGATATCACAAAATGTCTGAGATTGGAAAGGACTACTTGAGATCGCCAGGTCCAACCTTTGCTCAGAGCTGGATCACCTACACAAGGCTGCTCGAAGCTTTGTTCAGATGGGTTTTGAGGATCTCCAAAGAGGGAGACTCCATACCCTCTTTGGGAAAACCATGCCACCTACCCTCATAGTAAGAAAGTGTTTCCTGATGTTCAGATAGAACCTCCTTTATTTCAGTTTGTGCCCATTGCCTCTGGTACTGTCACCAAACATGACTGGGAATAGTCTAGCTCCATCTTCTTTGCACCCTTCAGGTATTTGGGCATGGTTTAGTGGGAGGTGTCCCTGCCCATGGCAGGGGGTTGGAACTAGATGACCTTAACATCCTTTCCAACCCTAGCTATTCTATGATTCTATGATTTAAACACATTGATACAATCAGCTCATCTTTAACCTGCTTTCTACAGCTTCCTTTCTAAGAAATAGCTAAAAGGAAAATTCATGTGAGAAACTGTCATGGGTTCAGCAGCAGCAGTCATTTTTCTCCTTCTCGGTAGCTGGTGCAGCACTGTGGTTTTGATTTTGGGCCTGGGAACAGTGCTGATAACACCAGTGTTTTCAGTTAGTGCTTGGTGACGTTTAGGCTGGCCAAAGACTTTGTGAGGCTCATGCTCTGCCAGAGAGGAGGGGAAGCCGGGAGGGAGCAGAGACAGGACACCTGACCCAGACTAACCAAAGAGATTATTCCATACCACAGCACGTCATGTCCAGGATGTAGAACGGAGAGCAGAGACCCAGAAGGGTGGTGAGGGTGCACGGTGGAGGTCACTGGTGGGGGTGCACTGCTTGATCGGGCTTGATATTGGATGGTGAGAAACTGTATTCTTTTCCCTTGTATTTTCTCTTGTCATTATTATTATTGGTGGTAGCAGTAGTGATTTGTGTTATACCTTAGTTACTAAACTGTTCTTATCTCAACCTGTGGGAGTTGCATTCTTTCGATTCTCCTTCCCATCCCTCCAGGAGCGGAGGGAAGAAAGAGTGGGGAGTGAGTGAGAGAGCAACTGTATGGGTTTATAGACTTAAACCACGACAGGAACCTATGGACACATCTATTTGTACAAGATTTCCGCTGTTTGAGTGGTTGGGGTTTTTACGAAGCTGGAAAACACCTCGTGTGGGAAAAACAGAATTTTACACACATAGGTCGGAAGGTAGGATACTCCTGGAGATGCACATTCAAGAGCTGGGAGATTCTGGCATTTACTGAACCACATAGTTATTCAGTGTCTGAAATTGCTCCTGAGTATATTTAGATTACAGTGTGAGCTTGGTGATAAAGGAGGCCCTTGAGAGAAAAAAGCTTTGCAGTCAAAATATTAATATAATTTGGCTTGGAACTGAGCATCTCCCAAGCTAGAGCTGTTGGGTTTCCCATTGAGAAACCTTTCTACTGGCTTGTGGAAAGAGTCAGAGTTGAGGTTGCCCTCTGCAAACAGGGTGTCGAGTCCTGCTTCAGGCAAAAACAGCAGTCCCCTCACTGGTCAGTGACAGTCACCCTTTAGTCTTCAAAATGACCTTTGGTTTTGATCCCAGACCTTTGCATTCTGCCATTTTTTTCTACTCCATTTCTTGACTCTTGTAGGCATAGCTGGGGCGTGCTGCAATTCCAGATACTGGCACTACTTGTCAAATGAGGTATTACTAATACCAGTATCAGGTATTATTATGCTGAGAAAGGAAGTGGTTTATTGCACTGGGTCTGTTTTATTGCACTGGCTTGTGGAGTTCAGGAGGAACTGGACCTTAATAAAAAGACTTTTCTTATTTTTAAAGGGGTTCTTAAACTTTATTCTGCTTTTCTGGATAGACACAGAAGACTTTCTCTCCATTTCGTGCCTTGTGACCACTGATGGGGTTTGTGAACATAATCAATACTTGCAGTACCATTGCTAATTCTGCCAGCTGCACCACAAGTGTTTTAATAACTGCAAGATTTTTTGTTCTTGTTCAAGCCCACTTCTGGGGCCAATATTTTTAATATTTTTTTTTAAAAATAAACACAGTGTTACCAAAGAAAGCTGTAAACAAGAAGCCAGATGCCCTTGAAGTCTTAAGACTCAGGCAGCACTCTCCCACAAACTGTATAATCTTCATTTCACAAATTTTAGAACAATCTGATACTTTTTAAATCTTTGGCACTGGCAAGTCTTTTAGACCTTTGCAGTTCTCAAACTGCAAAACAGTTCCCTCATTCTTAACGTGAGTACAGTTCATAAAACAATCCATTAATATTAATGAGGTAGTTAAAAAAACCCAACCCACACTGTAAGAAAATCTCTAAAAATTATATAGCTGTTTTTCTGCTAATAGTCACTCAGCCACTGTTTGGAGAAATTCATTAAGTTTGAGCCAGGAAATTACAGACCAGTCAGTCTCACCTCTGTGCCTGGCAAAATCTTGGAGCGGATTCTCCTGGAAGGCATGCTAAGGCACATGAAAACCAACAAGGTGCTTGGGGACAGCCAGCATGGCTTCACTAAGGGGAAATCCTGCCTGACCAATCTGGTGGCCTTCTATGAAGGGGCTACGGAACTGATGGACAGGGGCAGAGCAGTTGATGCCATCTACCTGGACTTATGTAAAGCCTTTGACACTGTCCCCCATGACATCCTTCTCTCTAAGTTGGAGAGACATCAATTTGATAGGTGGACCACTCAGTGGATAAAGAACTGGCTGGATGGCTGCACGCAAAGAGTAGTGCTCAGTGGCTCAATGTCCAGCTGGAGACCAGTAACGAGTGGCGTCCCCCAGGGATCGGTGTTGGGGCCGGTCTTGTTCAACATCTTTGTGAGTGATATGGACAGTGGGATTGAGTGCGCCCTCAGCAAGTTTGCCGATGACACCAAGCTGTGTGGTTCGGTTGATATATTGGAGGGAAGGAATGCCATGCAGAGGGACCTTGACATGCTTGTGAGGTGGGCTGATGCCAACCGGATGAAGTTTAACCATGCTAAGTGCAAGGTCCTCCACCTGGGTCGGAGCAATGCCAGGCACAGCTACAGGTTGGGCAGGGAGGAGATTCAGAGCAGCCCTGTGGAGAAGGACTTGGGGGTGTGGGTTGATGGAAAAATGAACATGAGCCGGCAGTGTGCACTTGCAGCCCAGAAAGCCAACCGTCTCCTGGGCTGCATCAAAAGGAGTGTGACCAGCAGGTCGACGGAGATGATCCTGCCCCTTTACTCTGCTCTCGTGAGACCTCACTTGGAGTATTGTGTGCAGTTCTGGTGTCCTCAACATAAAAAGGACATGGAACTGTTAGAACAAGTGCAGAGGAGGTCCACGAGGATGATCAGGGGACTGGAGCACCTCCTGTATGAAGATAGGCTGAGAAAATTGGGGCTGTTCAGCCTGGAGAAGAGAAGGCTGCGTGGAGACCTCATAGCAGCCTTCCAATACCTGAAGGGGGCCTATAGGGATGCTGGGGAGGGACTCTTCATTAGGGACTGTGGTGAGAGGACAAGGGGTAATGGGTTTAAACTTAAACAGGGGAAGTTTAGATTGGATATGAGGAAGAAATTCTTTACTGTAAGGGTGGTGAGGCACTGGAATGGGTTGCCTGGGGAAGTTGTGAATGCTTCATCCCTGGCGGCGTTCAAGGTGGGGTTGGACATAGCCTTGGATGGCATGGTTTAGTGGGAGGTGTCCCTGCCCATGGCAGGGGGGTTGGAACTCAATGATCTTGAGGTCCTTTCCAACCCTAACTATTCTATGATTCTATGATTCTATGTTTTTCTTTTACAAAGCTAGAATCAGAGCATTGAAGAACAACTGAAGCTGAATCTCATCCTCTATTCCTTCAGTATCATCTTTAAAAGAAAAAAAAAGGGGGAAAAATGAAAAGGTTTGCACTCTAATCAGCTTTAGCAGTTTCTCTCTCCACAAAAGTTGAGTGGTTTATCAAATATATTGTGCAGCTTCTTCATCCATTCAACAGAGGCAAATCTATCTCTTACTTCTTACACATTATTGCAAAACGTTACATAGAAATAATGTAAAAATTAGAGGACATGGCAGAACCACCATTTTGTACAGTCTAATACAAAGTATACACTCTTGGTATAGTCAGCAATTAAATGGCTGTTGGATGGTCTGCAAAATTAAAGCACTCTGATCCTCTGGATCACTTGTTTATCTATAACCATCTCTATATGCAGCATGGTAAAGTTTATCAAGTTCATCCAGGTTACTAACAGACATAAAGTCAACAACACAGGAAAACTATGGATGGCTAGGGCAAAGTATAGAGTCAACTGAAATTTTTTTGCTTTTGAAAAACTAGGCATGCATATCTAATAGTAAAATTAGGATGGCCTAGCAAAATGAAATATATATAGGAATAGGTATACAGTCTCATGCTAATTATGAATTTGTCTTGTAAAGGGTAAGTACTGTTGAAAGTACTTTAAAAAATTACTAACAGCCTCAGGTAGAGGTTGCTGTCAAATAGAATATAACTAACTGCGATTGAGATTTACAGCAGTAATTGACATAAACATTGACATTAATGCTGAGATACTTACATGGAAGAATTCAGCACCTCATAAACCTTTTTCCATGCAAAAACTGACCTTTTAAGCTAAAGACGGAGCTGCCTGCCTCTTGCATAGGAACTCAGCATGCTCATCACTGCTTTTTCCTCAGCTGCCAGAACAAATCCCTTTTCATCCTTCTTCTATATCCTTTTTAGGACAGTTGCAGTTTATGATAATGATAAAGCAATAACAAAATGGAATATTTCTTGTGACTTTAGTTAGATCTTTAATCAATAAAATACACTTTTCTGAGTCTTGTCTGAATAGTTTGTGTTAGAAATTGGCTGAGATCACTGCAAATCAATATCAAATGGTGATGACCAACTCCTTTATAGAAAATGAAGCAATAAAGAGCTTTTGTGTTAGCTTTATGTTTTTCTTGATAGATACCATACTGGAGAACACACACATTACCGTTATATATGAGAAAAAAACATAGCTGTTTCAACAGACAAAAAATAAAATGCAGTTGATTCATCGGCTCCTTTAAGAGGACTGGCATCTGGACCACATGCACTTCAAAGTCAAATGCTGTACTGAGATGTATTGCTTTGAAGTACAGCTGCTGATCCAGACAAATTTTGGAGCCGAAAGCAGCATGTGAATCTGCTGTACTTTGAAAGAAAAAAATAAAAAAAAGACTATTTCAGATGCCAGTTTTGACTCATTTTAGAAAATTGCTGTCTGGATCGGCTGAACTTCAAAGCAGAACATCGCAGTGCAGTGTTTCCCTTTGAAGTGCAGCTAATCCAGATAGTGGGTTTTCTCTCCCCCCCCTTTTTTTTAAGTAGTTAAAATTGGCATCTGACCTTACCAGTATGTCCTCTCACCCTCTGCACATTCTTCTTCCCTTCTGCCTTATTTCTTCTTCTTTTGACCTTTCTAAAAAATACAGCAATACTCATTATCTTATTAGCTCCTGTGTTACCAAAGCTACTCTAAAGAGGATGGTTGTGGGAATAGCCTATATCAAGTCACATAATAGACAGTGGCCAACTACTGCACATGGTTTATCATAAAGTTTGTTAAAAAGTAATATTTAATTTTATCATCCAGGAAAAATGAAGCTCAAAATGAATCCCTTGTAACTGCTTGCATTCAAAGTATTCAAAACCACATTCCCATGGTTCTGCTAACTTGCATTGATGGTCATTAGCCCTGGTTTAAAAAGCAGATCAGTTTAATAGCATTTCAACTTTAAGAAATTTTTTTGTGACAGAAAGGTGTCCTTCACAGCAGGTCAGGAAAGCCTTAAGAAAATGGGTTTACTGGAGAAAGAATGAGTTTACTACAAGCAGATTTTGTACGGCTTCTGGCAAGGGGAGACAAGGGTAAATGTGATGCGCTCACCAGGGCACGATAAAAGAGGAGATAAGACCTGGTCAGTCACAAGGACTTTTCTGCAGTGGAGCTGAACATGTTTTAAAGCAATCTCTTCCTTACCCCAGTTGTTGCCAGTGCTACTTTGTAAGGGAGGCCAAGGGGAATGTATTTCCCTATGGAGAAGTGCATTAAAGTCAACAATTTATTCTCTAAGTAAAAGCAAATCTGGAAATCTGCTCTTCATATTGAATATAATCATGGTGTTGGCTGCTCAAATAACCACCTACTATGGAAAAGACTAACAGCATTCTCTGTTACACTGGCCTGTCAAAAAGTTTTGGCCTTGCTGAGAGGTACTGGATCCTGCTGACTTATTTTTGCAGATGGCTTGTTAGATCTGCACAGGAATAAACCTCTGAGGAAAAAGAAGTAGGCTGAACAGTCCTCAGGACAAACTTTGAGGAACGGGAACATCTGGTTTTATAAATAAAAAACTAATCTTGGGGAAAAAATGAAGGCTAAGCTGTAGTGCGGGACAGTGTTTGTGGATTGTATTTGGAAGAGTCTTATATTTCCTGAGTACCTTGAGTCCTGCCAAAGCAACATCACTTTGCAGACAAAATGTGGGAGCGGGGTCTGGAATGCATGGAGAGACCTGCTCAAGCCACATGCACAAGTCAGGAACAGTTTTGCCTAACAAACAGCTCTGGGCTCAGATCTCTGAAATAAGCATCCTCTTCTCATCTCACAGGTCATGGGTGAAGGCAGCTGATGTTTGTGAGGCTTGACATAGAAGCCCAGTAATTGTTATTTCTCTCCTCCTAGCAGAGAAGGAAGGAAGTAGGATTTATGTCCTTGCACAGAACAACAGGAAATAGGAAAAAGAGAAAGTAACTGCTCATTTTATGACTGAAGCCAAGTGAATGAAAAACTAGCATGCATTTTAACACTGTCAGGACCTATAATTGCAAGAAATCCAGATGAATGTTAGAGAGTCACCCTTCATTCTGACAATTCCCAACTTCTGTCTGACTTTGCCACTCCTAAGATCTTTTAGCAGTGTACACATAAGGAATGCTCCCATTTGACACTAAATTAAAAGACAAATCATGAAGACATGCTGCCCTCTGTTAAAATTGCAAAGACAAAGCATTCTAGTACAGGAGGACAATTTAATGACAGCATCTCTCATTTGCTGAGAAATAACTCTGCAGAGAAAGGACTGGACAATGACCAGCATTTTATTTACACAGGTCATGAGACATGTCACTTGGGTGATCTGTTCTTGACAGGCAGTCCTTAATTAGAAAATTCCTAGAGGGCTCCTGCTTCCATTAGGTGCTTATTAAAATCTAAAGACAAAAGGAGTTGGTAGAAAAGCCTGAGGAATGGATGGAGAACTCAGGTTACACTGGAAAGCAGGAATCAGCTGCTGCTAACACAGGGAGAGGCACTCAGGATGGGATGCTGGATTTTGAATGAAAAATTCTCGGTGCTGTTGTTAGTGAGTATTTTTAGCATTAAAATATATCAGATTAGATACATACAAATATTTTAAGCTTGTTTAAAAGACATTTTATGGTTTGCTTACAGTAATACTCCCAAGCTTAATGTAAAACTTGCTATAAAATATTCATCAGCCTTTTTATAACTTATCTTTAAAACCATTTAAAGTCTTTCTTATTGTTTTATTTTTAATTATTTTTGAGACCATGTACTTTAGACCTCAGATAAAGGGAACAGGGGTTTGCAATTGTAATTGAAATTATTTTTCAGAGGTTTTGATGAACTAAGTATGGGGGACAGAGAAAGGAATTTCCTCAGCTTCTAACTCCCTCCATTTCTGGAACTCTTTAATTTCAGCTTTTATAGCCTTCTTAGAGACCAGGCTAAGACCTGTGTTTAAGATCAAGTTAGGATCACACAGTAACACCATCTATCTCCTCTACTGGGGATATGGGGAGAGGATTGTAATTGTGCATTTGCTAAAAGATAGCCTCATTCCAGCTGGCATTCATGACTTCAATCATCTGTGATCAAGAACTGCACTGCATGTTGATTTTGAAGAATCTCTCAGATAGATACTTTAAAAACTGTAACCATAACTAGTTTAATATGCATTAAAAAATACTGTATCACTAATCTGTAGCCTATCTGCTTTGTAGCTGGTGTGGCTGGGACTGAATTTCTATTTATTTATTGACACCTTCCACTGGTATGAAGAAGAAGATGCTTACATTTATACACGGATTATGCTGGGAGTAAGTACGAGTTTGATTGTTAAAGGGCTCCTCAAGAAGAATGTATGCATAATCTGATTTCATTTATATCCTTCATAACAATATTTTTGATGCTTCAATAGTAATATTCTCATACAAGAGTATTATGTTAATATAGTATTCTCTTTCTTTTTCCCTTCCTATACCATGCCTGTAATTTAATTTCTTTATACTGCTATATCTACAGTCAACCCTGGCTTGGGCGAGAGCTTCTGCAACGTGCCTTAATTTTAACTGCATGCTAATCCTGTTACCAGTCAGTAGAAACCTTATTTCATTCATAAGAGGAGCAAGCATTGTAAGTATCATTTCTTAAACGGCCACATTATTCTCCTTTTTTATTTCCATAGTTCAGCAGTATTATCCATATCAAACATTTTCCAAGGAATTTTAATTTTTGATAGAGAAGTCTATACACTATTGCTTAGTTATTACCACTTAAACTCGTGACTGAAGAGAAACGAATGGCTTGTTTAACACGGTGCTGTAAATGCAACACTGACTTTGGCAGCTGCTGCATATCATGGAGTCATGAAAAGTGAGGAGCTACAAAAAAGGGAATGTAATAATGCAACTTGGCTAAATGGAGGAAATATGCATCCATCAAGTGTATCCTGTGTAGCTACAAAGTAAAAACTGGTGAGGGAAAACGTACAGATACATAAAAGTCGGGGCATAAGGATAATAGGGAACATATTTAAACCCTTTGCCTGAATGGCCACCATTCATGTCTTACTTTCTTGTAAGCATATGTTTTTTTAATGGAGTGGTCATCTGGTCAGATGCAGTGAATCAACTTGCAGTGAATTACTACAGACAGGGCAATTCCAATACCATACGTTTGGGTAAAAAAATCACTGATCACTTCATGACTCCAAGGACAACAGGAATTTAGAAATGGTAACATGATTTTACTGTAAGCTGGTTCTCAGTTCAGTTCTACCTTTTCTTTTTTTTCTTTTCTTTTTTTCCTTCAGAGTTAAAATTACATTTCAAGCAGTCTTTAGGCTGGGAATCAACACTGTTTTATCATTGTCTGAGACCAGGAGTGGAGCATTTAAGAAAGTAAAGTCTTGTTGGACTTCTAAATCAGTTTGTGAATTAGCATTAAATATATGCATGCCCAGTTATATGCTGAGTAAGAACTCAGAGAACTGGAACTCTTCTCATAGAAAATCAATGTTTTGCTCTCTGGACAATATTCTGCTTTGAGGAGCATGGTACACAGCAACTTGACTGGCTCCAGCATGGCCAGCACAGGGCTGCATCCAGCGACTCTCCAATGAGGTGTTGTGTTCTCGGCATTACACCCAGCAGTGCTTCAGATACTTGGAAGATTTATTAGTTAGGAAACAATGCAGATACCTGCCAGGATCTTTGCATGGCATTGTGCCAAGCCAAGCGATCGATCCAGGCAGCCACAGCACCATTCAGAGACTGAATTAGGTCCATGAGAGCTGTCTAGGTTCCAGCAGAGCATGTTCATTTTCGCTCACTGCAGCCAGCCCCAGCCTCAGGACACCTCTTTGCAGAGGCAGCCAACTGGCCATGAGCACACCACCGTGAGCACTTCCAGTAATGGGAAGACAGCTCAGTAACACAGAAGACACCTGAGGTCTAGAGAGCCTCACCGTCCTGGGGTGTGCATTTCATGAAAGCAGTGAAAATGTTTACATTGCAAGCTGGCATTGCCAGCAGTTCAGCTGTGTTTACGCAGCTAAACCTGAGCTTGCAAAGCAGTGGTAGCCCATAATGGTATCCTTATACCAGCAAATGAGTTAATCGCCAGCCCAGATAAACCACTCACAAATCACAGTTAAATGCAGCAGAGTTTTATCAAGACTTATTGAGCCCCTACATCAGCTGAATAGCTTAAGAAACTCTGGAGTGTCACTATGCTGAAAATAATTACCTGAACAGCAAAGTTAAGGCTAACCCAAACCTTCCATTGAATTCCTTCAAGATTCCATTTTTAAAAGTACTGAACTCCTTTCTTCTCTCCAAAATGTGAGTTGTAAAGAGTTAATAGGAATGATATAAAAGAAATTCTGCTTTTTCACCAAGTGCTGCGGAGGAGCACTGAGGAGACAGCTTGACAAAAACATCACATTTCACAAGATGGTTGCCTATGGAATAGCTATAAATGCAAGTAAGCTTTTCCTCTTTTTTTCTTCTTTGCCTTTGAACTGTTTTGAATTTCACAGTGATTCTGCATAATGCTGTAATCCCTATCAGCTCTGAGACATGCTATTTTAGTGCAATCATTTGGTGACTGCAGCTTTAAATAGGTGTATGAGTCCCATCTGATTAACCATTTGTAACCCTTTTAGCTTGAGAAAAGTTTGACTGTTAAGCCAATAACCTCCCAACCTGCCTAATAAGTACTAGCTGCCATTTAGTTAACATGAGCAGCTTGTATGCTCTTAACATTTAGTGTAAATAATTTTCATTCACCACCTGAGGATAGATGTTGGGGAGAAGACATGGCATTACAGTCTGATTTCCTAAGGAAATTGTGATTATGAGTAAAACCACTCATCTATGCACCGCTGCCTCTTCAACAATTTTTCAACCAGGTAATACATTTAATCTGAATTTGTGACAGGCAACTGCCTCAAAACTAGTAGGTTTCTAATTTTTTTTTTTTTTTTTTTTTTTTTTTTTTTAATGTGGGAGGGGTACAGGGAGCTAATGGAACCCTTGAGGGAAAAACTGGATCTTGAAATCAAAAGTTATCTGTTCTGCTGGTGCTAGCGACTTACTGAGCTGTAGGTTGAGCCTAACTGGGAAGAAGACATGGCACCTTCCCGCTCTCCAAGTGATTAAAGGACCTGGAGAAGTCTGAAGCTTGTAGGAGTTAAGAGAATATGAGGGGAACAGGAGATAGTACGGGGAAAAGGTATGAGCAGAGAAGGAAGAACAAAGGGCAACATGAGGAAGGACATAAGCGCATAGAGATGGAGAGGTATCTGCGACAGATATTTTCTTAGAAAATGTGAAGGATGTCCAGGGCTATTTGCAAGCATAAGACATTTCAGGGTAACAGTTCTACCCCTAGGCTGTTAGAGTGAACCCTGGACCCAATATTTTTTCAGTCTACATGGAGGGGCTGGTTTTGTATATAGGCTTCTAATGTTCCCACTCAGTGAGACAAGAATATGAAGTCAGGATTGCCATCAGGAATCAATAGCTGAATTTGTCCTTTGTACGGAGTGTTAAAGAATTCAGAGGGAAAGGCTAGGGATGAGAACATGCATCTTATAGGGCATTATGATGATTTACTTATCTATCATGGCCATTCATTTATCAGAGTTCAGTTTCAGCATAAAGCAGATTCTTACAGAACGCAACATTGCTTCTTTAATTAACAAATCAACCCAGGAATGTAAATTAACCAACTTCTACTTGGTGTATAATTTGTCATGCTCCAGAAAGAAAGCAAAACTGCACAGTCAAACCTTTAATGTTTTTGGGTTTTACATTCATATAAAAATGTTTGCTAGTGCATTAAGGTGGACATTTTAGGAAGTGCAAGTCTATCAGAAAAGTGATTACTTCATGGTTTCAGTAATTCCAAGGAAAAAGACACAGGAGCTGATGTGAAATGACAGAAAGCACCATTATTTAATTCTGTCACTCTCTAGGGAGAAAATGAGGGTTCATTGTTGGGTTGTTATTTGGGTTGGGTGTTTTTTCCAGAATATAAAATGAACAAATAGTCGATGAGGTATTTGAGGAAGAAAACAAAATACAGAGAAGTCTAATGAGCAAAGCATGATGACTTACAAACTCATGCTTTGCTAACAGACAAGCAAAAAATGATTATCATATTTGGGAAAGCACTGCATTACTGCATAGTCAGACCTGGGGGAAGAATGGCCAGAAACACAGTTGCCTG
Source organism: Amazona ochrocephala (assembly GCA_039720435.1). Classification (NCBI taxonomy): domain Eukaryota; kingdom Metazoa; phylum Chordata; class Aves; order Psittaciformes; family Psittacidae; genus Amazona; species Amazona ochrocephala. The sequence goes on from CM077878.1 coordinate 82,195,777, forward strand.
AAATTAAATTTCAAATTAATTAAAAAAAAATAAAATACAGTACATATTGTGACAGATGCAGTTCAGAGTAAAGAGGTACCTGCAAGTATATAGAGTCCCTTTTAATAAAATTTAAGTGTTAAAATGATGTGTAAACATGCCATTTTTCTTTCAACTGACACATTATTTATCCACGTACTACCTATGTTGCCTTTGTTACACAAAAACATAGTCAACTTCTATCAGTCTATTGCAATTTAGTAATTTTTAGTTAAATTAATGTTCTTCCCTGTATGATCAATAGCCTAAATGTGGTGGCAAGAAGTTAAACCAATTTGAAGATCAGATCAGTAATCTTAGCCTCACCATATGAAATTGTAGATGCCTTTATTATTAAAGTAACATGTATTCATCTCAGCATGCCAGGTGGCGTTATTCCAGCATATTTATTTAATAGCATGCTAAAAATAGTCAGTACAATGTTAGTATTGTCTGGCTTCTAACAGGCAGCCAGCTCAGCCGAGGTGGCAATGGCCTTGGAAGAACTACATCTGTACCTTTAATTTTTCATCAGCTCTAATACAAATTCAAGAGCAGGCTTTAATTGGTCAGGTCATAAAGGGATATAATTAGAGACTAGTGGAAGAGGGAAGTTGGAGGAAAGAGAGTAAACAATGCTATCTATAATCAAGGGCATCATTGAAAATTCAGTAAAGGGAATTCTGCTTAGTTTGGCTTCCTGTGTTCTGCACGCCTGTCTGTGATAAGAGCTGTCTGGGAGTTATTCACCCACTAATAAATCTTCCTTATAGAGCCGTAACTCTGGTAGAATAAAATCATAGTTTCATGCACTCTTAGTTTGATCAGTGCAAATCATTCTATGCTTTCTAATGCAAAAGAGACTTTTCAGTTGAGACTCAGTTGTCTGGAGCCTAAAGATACATACAAGAGATAGTAAATAACATTTCATACAACTCCTTCCTCTTAATGTATACGTTTTAGCCTCTTAACAAAGTACATTCATACATTTTCTGATGTGGGAAGTGTTGGGAGAGTTTTATTTTACTTTGACATACAGTGAATATTTCGAATAACAAACTGCTTCTTGTGTTTTTTTGATGTTTGCAGAAAGGTCATATAGATGTATTGCTCAAACACCTTTTGAACTATGACATGAACAAAGCTTAAGCAATTAAGGGAAAGTAGGTGAAGGACAATAAGGCTCTTTGTAGTTAGGCTATTTGAAATGGTGGTTGCTGCTCCTTAAAAATTCCAGCACTGCAATTTTCTTTGGAAATATGCAAAACACAGACTGAAATACAGCAATGTCAGGTATGTTTGGCTTCTTACAAGCATTGAAAAATCTATAGCTAAAAATACCAGAAAACTTTTCCATTCACAACCATGTTTTGGTAGTGGCGGCTGTGTAAAAGGCTTTGGTGATCTGAGTCACATTTCTGTGGAAGTGATGAAGTTTTCAGGGAAGCAGATGCTTATCTTCAAAAGAGGTTGAGCTGATATCTCAGTGTTGTACTTCCAGAAATTACAGGAAATCCAGTTTCCATTAAACGGCATTTTTTTAGTCATGCTGCTTAAATCCAGACTTAGTGCACGGACTAGGAAAAAACTACAATAAATTAAAGATTATAAGCTTCCAGCTAGTATAAAAAATGGTCTAAGTCAATGGATTTTTCTTTGATGTTATTGATTATTCTAAAAAAAATTAATCCAGTGCAAATATGTGTGTAGTCACTGCTGTAATTTTTACAGAACCTGCACCTTTTAGTCCACAAAGACAGCACAAAACTGAATGAAGGTTTCTGTGTAACTAGAAAAGGCACAAGGTAGTGTGTGGCTACAGAATCCAGGCTTGGTCAGGGGCAGAATTCCCCATGCCCAGGTTAGCTGCTTGCAAAGCTATTCTCTTCACTGTGGGCAGAAAACCCAGGATTTGACCCTTTGATTTTATCATGATGGTTTTGTTAACCAAAACATTTAACTGCTAGCAGCAAGCTCCAGTTTGATTATTATCCTGTACAGGCATGCAGAAGAAGAGTGAAATCTTGTTCTCAGATAAACACATGCAATTTCTGTTTAGTTGAATCAAAGTTGTGCATGCTTCACTGAAGGCACAATTGGCTGAATAAGACTAGCTAAATTGACCAGACTTTCAAGATAATTTAATTACATCTCTTTGTATTTAAGAATATGTACAGTAAGCACCCTGCTCTAATAGCAACCCTTTTCCTCCCTCCCTCCTTCCAATAAAACCTTTTATTTGATCTCAGAGGTGGATTAGATATAACATCTTGGGGTCAAATACAAATTAATGTATGTTAAGTGCTTTAGAGTTTCCAGATGTTGCTAAAAACAACAATGAAAATCCTTCGGTCTTCATGTACAGTTATAAAAACCCCTTTGTTTAAAAGATTACATGATTTACTCTGTACTTTATATTTGGTTATGCAGAATGAGAAAAAAAATGAACTGAAAATCCTAAGATATAATACCTTAAACTTTGCTCTCATGGTTAACTTCCCTAAATTGGTGCACAGAAAAAAACTCACAATTGTTCTAAGCTCAGATTTCAGAAATTTGCATATTAATTTTGGAATTGCTTAGTAAATTCCATATACTGCAGATGCAAAGACCTTCAGAAAATGCACTTTAGGGATGTAAAATATTTTAGTAATGGTAATGTATCCAGTGCCAGACTTTTAAGTCTGCCACAACTATAGCACATTAAATGAACCACACTGAAAAGGGAATTAGATCTTTGCATTACTCTCACCATCCAGCTATAATTCACTTTTAGATTGCATCATTTTTTTCCTAGCAGCACACAAAACCCATCAGAGGTATTAATCTAATAACACTCTAGGCAATATTTAAGATGATGGGACACTCAGGTAAACCAACATATTCAGTATGTCATTCTTTTGAATGTTAATATTTTCAGTGTACCATTATACCCTGTACATTAACAGGGTCCACAAAAAACCTTGTAGAAAAACAAAACAAAACAAAACTCTCCTGTTCATTCTGGAAGTCTTCTATGCATTCAATATCCTCTACCCTTTAGCTGAAACTTGGAGGGAATGTCACCCAGAAGGGAAGATGTGGTAAATCTCAGTGACGTAGGTATGATGATATTTCCATTGACATAACACTTACAGGAAAGCAGAACAATATGCAGACAGACAAAATGGTGTCCTTTAAAAGCCTGAAGAAAAATCTGGCTAGGTGAAGTTGCAGAAAGTGGATCTTTCAGGGAAAAATTGCAACATGACTACTCTTCATTAAATCTTTGGCTCAAGACCTTGGGAAGCTACATCTATTCAACCAACTTTTTTTCTGTTCAAGACTAGAAATAAATACTCTGTTAGGAAATGTGGACCTCTGTCTGTCTGAAAGAAACTACCACTTCATTTCACTCTCAACACCTGGCATATACCAGATAGCACCAGGTTTCCTGTTGCTGCTGACATGACTAGAATTTGTACAAATCATGTACAACCCAGCACTTTGAGTAAAGTGTGGAATTTCCTAACCTCCTAAACAACAGAAATGTCATCATTTCATGCAAAGACTTCACAATTTGCAGCACTGCTTTTTAAAAAAATCTATGTGTTTTGGAGGTGAAAGAGAGGAAGTGCGTTATGCTATGAACAGATTCAAACCTCTGTCTCTAGTCAGTTACTACTCCAAATAAGCAAGGACAGTCAAAAACCTGCAGTTTACATGCTGCAGAGAACCCTTGGTAAAACAATACTATGGATTTTAACTGTGTGAAGCTTACGTGGTCCCAAGGCTATGGTGACTATTACATCATACCAGAGTTGCAAAGAGCATCCTGCAGGTGTAGAGGACAAGAGGCCAAAGCACCAGTAATCACTAGCAAATGCCAAAATGTAACTGCTCAGTAGATTCACTCAGAGATTCACTGTCAGGGCTTTCCATCCTTTTAAAGATTTCTCTCCCCTTTCCCATAGTCCAGTACTGCACTACATGCAGCATGTAACTCCACAACCTACCACAGACTGTTGTTTGTTACGCCACACTCCTGTCCTCTGAGTTCACTTCGAGATGTCAGAGAAATCAGGTCCTTGTCAAGCAATGACTTGATTCTCTTCCAGCTGGATCTGATAGCATCCTTACCAGGCCAAAACATCTGTTCTGAAAGGAGTCCCTTGTTTGAACAGTTTTCCCCCTTCTCACTCAGCACTTAAAAGTGCTGTTACACTTAAATACATAAACAGTGTTTATATACTGCTTATACATCAGTTGTACGCTGAGGAACAGATTGCCACAGCCCCCACACAGCTGCCACCTAAACTCTGCAGCTCAGAAACTCTCAGGCTTTTAGGTTTTGGCAGTCAGAATCCACACATTTCACTTGCTGCCTGTGATCTAGTGTAACCTTCTTTCCAGCATCCTAGCACTGGAGAAGTGCTGGGAGCATCCTCTCATGTACAGGCTCCTGGGAGCATTTTCTGCCTGACGCTGGCTGGGTTGTTTCACATGCAGCACCTAATCTATAACAATGTAAGCAGGACATGCCAGGTCACTGAGTCCAATACCCTCTAATGCTCGCAGTCACGTCATATATGCTATTTCATAAAATGACCAACCTTCAGCTGAAAGCTGCTTAGATTGCTTGATCCCATTATCCCGTTTATTGAAAGGTTATTTTGGAGTCTCATTCCTTTGATGGCTTGAATCTGTCTTCTAATTTCCAGGCTCATTTTATCTCTGTTCAGTTCATACCCATTTGGATTCAGTCTCCATTCTGCTGAAGCTATTCCAGCTTGTATAAATAATATATTATTCATTGGACCAAAGACTCAGAAAAAATGGGAGCTTGGTTTTGCAGTTTGGGTGCTCAGGGCATTCTTTTGGGATACTTGTGTCAATAAATGAAGTTTAACCATGACAAATGCAAGCTTCTGCACCTGGGTCGGAGCAATCCCAGGCACAGCTACAGGGTGGGCAGAGAAGAAATTCAGAGCAGCCCTGTGGAGAAGGACTTGGGGGTGTTGGTCAATGAGAAAATGAACATGAGCCAGCAGTGTGTGCTCACAGCCCAGAAAGCCAACCGTATCCTGGGCTGCATCAAAAAGCGTGACCAGCAGGTCGAGGGAGGTGGTCCTGCCCCTCTACTCTGCTCTCGTGAGACCTCATTTAGAGTATTGTGTGCAGTTCTGGTGTCCTCAACATAAAAAGGACATAGAACTGTTGGAACAAGTCCAGAGGAGGTCCACAAGGATGATCAGGGGGCTGGAGCACCTCCCATATGAAGACAGGCTGAGAAAGTTGGGGCTGTTCAGCCTGCAGAAGAGAAGGCTGCGTGGAGACCTCATAGCAGCCTTCCAGTATCTGAAGGGGGCCTATAGGGATGCTGGGGAGGGACTCTTCATTAGGGAGTGTAATGAGAGGAAAAGGAGTAACGGGTTCAAACTTAAACAGGGGAAGTTTAGATTGGATATGAGGAAGAAATTCTTTACTGTAAGGGTGGTGAGGCACTGGAATGGGTTGCCTGGGGAAGTTGTGAATGCTTCATCCCTGGCGGCGTTCAAGGTGGGGTTGGACATAGCCTTGGATGGCATGGTTTAGTGGGAGGTGTCCCTGGCCATGGCAGGGGGATTGGAACTAGATGGTCTTAAGGTCCTTTCCAACCTGAACTATTCTATGATTCTATGATTATATTTATTAAGGGTTTCATGAGGAGACAGCTCACAAGTGAATAAAGAGTCAGCCCAGTGACTAGGACATGTGATTCAGTTTAAAGCCCGACTTCAAATTTAATGTAACAAGGATTTTCAAATAGGTCTTTCATCTTCTAGTGAGTATCTCAGCATGGGGCAATGAGGTGAAGCAGGTGTTAGGGAGTGGCAGAGGGAGTCCCTAAGGTAACATAAGATTTTGAACAAAATGCAACCTGAAAGACAACCAACCCCAGCATATCTACTGCTCTAAAAAGATCACCTCAGAAGAAGAGAGTGAAAATGACCTTGCTTCAGCCTGGATACATGGGCTAACCTACTGTCGGGGAAGAGAGCAGTCTTCTACCTTTTTTCACAGGCTGCTTTAAGCATGTCCATGGCCAGCAGCCTACCTCAACTCACATTCCCATGCCCACAGCTGTCCACAAGTGCTTCAGAGGAGCTGGACTCCAGCATCAGAGTGAGGGAGCTTGCTAAGTGGAATGCACATGAAAGACTAAGCAATATCAAAGTATCGATGCATTTAATCCTGTGTTTTCATCTGTGATTACACAGTGAGTAGCACAGTAAGACATTACTTTCATTCAGTTACAATTAAAAAAAATGAGAAAAAAAAAAAGAAGAGGAAGAAAAAGGAAAGAAGAAAGAAGGAATAAGAAAGAGAGAAGAGTGAAAAGGAGAAAAGGAAAAGAAAAAGGAAAAGGATAAGGAAAAGGAAAAGGAGAAATAAGAAAAAAAGAAACAAGTAGAAATAAAAAAGGAAAAAATGAGAATTAAAAAATAGAAAAAAGGAGAAATAGAGAACAAAAAAGAAAAAGGAAAAAAATAACCTTATTTTGAGGGAGTGTTGTTCAGGGAAAAAGGTCGCATTTGTTTTACTACAAATACTGCCTTTTAGAAAGGTATTTTAAATGGTCAGGGACAGGAACAGATAAACGCTGAAGGAAAGATAATAACCGGAAGCTAATTATAAAAGCTAGAGACAGCATATACTAATAGCTCTACTGTAAACATATAATTGTTTTTCATTGTCATTTTTTCATCCTTTGGCATTTAATATTTTGCATTAATTACAACTTTACTGTAATGGATTTGAGAATCTCTCATCCTGAAAACTGAAACTCTGCATGATTACTACTTTAGTTGTTAGCCAATTATAAACCAAAATTCTTCCTCTCTTCTTCTTTTGAAATTATCATCTTTCCACTGAAGAAAAGAATTACAGGGGTTGTTACTTCACTCTAAGATATTTTTATAAACTGACCATTTCATATACCTTTGGGAGCAGTCCAGAAGTAGAAGTGATATATGAAGCTCAGAGCAAGTCTGATCTAACATTGTGATTCAGACTTCACCCTTAAAACCACAGTTCTGGTGACTTTCCTAGGCTCCACCTGTGTAAAGTAATGCTACAGCTACTTCTTAATAGGGGACAGATATTGGATGCATCTCTTAAATATCCCCAGTGCAAGCTGCAAACTGGTCTATGCCTAAAAGAGATAAATTAGTGACCTGAATAGCAATATTAGACCATTGTACATCCTAATATATTAATGAACAGAAAAAAAGAAATTTTAATCAGTTTAGCTTATTTTGAACAATTTAAAATCAGAGGCAAACACCTTTATCTCGTCTCTCAAGAGGTTCTCCTTTGATGACACCAAAGACTGTGTGGGCACTTGACTTTAATCACGGGAGGTAACCCCAGAGCTGTTTGTCTCCCCTCCAATGTGAAGCAGCTGCTTCATATTAGACATGTATTTCATAAAATTTTCCTTTTCTTGTCACCTTAACCCAGGCAAAGTCCTCAATGTATGCCCAAGATTTTCAAATAGTTTGTGATGTGCTTAATGAAGTTACTTCTGGCACTGTGGACACGTACAAGTGTGTCTGTAATTTCACACCACTCTTTCTGTCATGCAGCCATCCATATTGTTGCCCACTTGATCAACATTGAGCGGTATCACACCAGCCAATCTAAGGAAGCCGGGGAGTTACGGAATAAACTTTCTGGCCTTGGCAAGGGTCCAAATGAAAGCTATTTGAACCCAATCAGGACCTATGAAACAGTAAGCTGTCACTTTTTGGTTTTCCTCATCTAAAAAGTTTTCCTCTGTGGATTCCATTGTCAGTAAAACTGTATTTCAAAGCCTTTTAACCAGAGCGAGAAGGTGCTGCCAAAGGTTAACCTCAATTTCAGCTGAAAACACTTACTGAGAGCTGCAATTTTCAGGTTACTAAGCTCAAAGAAATGTCTACAGTATTTTAATTAGTTTGTCGGAAGACAGCTGGTGGGGGAAGGATAAGGAGTATTGTGAATAGTAGACAATGAAATAAACTTGCAAAGAATTAAAAAAACAAACAAACAACAAAAGTTAAACTATTAATACATCGAATAAACACAACTTCTTTCTAGAAAGAAAAAAAAACAGATAAAAAAACAAACCCCAAACAAAACAGAAATAGCACTTAATAATATTTCTTTCACAGTTGCTATTTGTCTCTCCCCAAGCTCATACAGTATTTTCCCAACCTGGGGGTTGATTCTGCCTTGTTACATATTGAACATGGTGGCCCAGGGTAGAGCATATGCAAAAACACCTGGAGGTTTTCTGTGTATAGGAAGCAGTGCATGGGGAAACTGTGTACTCTTCTGAGCTAAGCAGGACTGTGGGCACCTCAGCCCTACAAATAGATGGTTCTGCTTACTTTGAGGAAAAAAGTGACTGTGCCTCCTGTCCACCTCCTTGGTATCTCACAACAGCATTATAAGCTCATCCTTATAATACTCATAACGTAAAGAAAAACGGCCTCGTTCTGCAAGGCGTGCATGTAAAACATGCAAAAGCTCATCAGCTTTTTTTCTTTTTACATTACTCTATACATCACACTTATATGTTTGCTTGTGTATAATGTAATATACTGTTACATATTCCAGGGTTGAAACAGCCCTGGTGAGACTTCCACATGCATTGTTTCTGCTCTCCAGAAAATTTCCACATAGCATGCAATAAAGATTGCTTGAACACCATGGAGTGAGGCTCTTTTGATCAGTAGTGTGCTTCATTGAAGCAAGAAACAAAGTGAGACAATGGCTGCACAACCATCAGGATTTGACAGTACTTTTCAGATCCAAGGCATGCTCTGTTTTCTCTCACTTCCTTTCCTGTTTAGGTAGTGTTATTTTTGCATATTTTAAAATTAAAAAAAAAATAAATAATTCTCAAGTTCGAAAAAATCAAGCAAATAAATGGTCTCGGCGGTATGAACACAAAAGTCTTCATGCTAATGTTGACAAAGTAGTCAGGTTTAACAGAACAGGACAGTGAGCCAAGGATGCAGCTGTACAGTCTTTCAGAACAGAGTGCCCACTCCACTGCACATGAGATATTCCTCAGGAACAGAATCATAGAATCATAGAATCATAGAATCATAGAATCATAGAATCATAGAATCATAGAATCATAGAATCATAGAATAGTTACGGTTGGAAAGGACCTCAAGATCATCGAGTTCCAACCCCCTTGCCATGGGCAGGGACACCTCCCACTAAACCATGCCATCCAAGGCTATGTCCAGCCCCACCTTGAACGCCACCAGGGATGAAGCATTCACAACTTCCCCGGGCAACCCATTCCAGGGCCTCGCCATCCTTACAGTAAAGAATTTCTTCCTCATATCCAATCTAAACTTCCCCTGTTTAAGTTTAAACCCATTACCCCTTGTCCTCTCACCACAGTCCCTAATGAAGAGTCCCTCCCCAGCATCCCTATAGGCCCCTTCAGATACTAGAAGGCTGCTATGAGGTCTCCAAGCAGCCTTCTCTTCTCCAGGCTGAACAGCCCCAATTTTCTCAAAAAAGCTCACAGCTCTGAACGTGAACCTACTATTTTTCAGCATGCATTTTTTTCTTCACTAAGCCTTCGCTAAGGTGATAAAATGGTGAGGTATGCCTCTAATTAGCATTAACATGCTAAATACCCTTGAGGAAGAAGGCTAGCATTTTTTGAGATCCTTTCCTAGGCTTTTCACAGTAATATGCCCCACAATTGCCTTCTAATTTACAGTCTAGATTTTACTCCAACCTCTAATATTTACAAGTCTTGTATCACCCACTTGTGTCTCAGTAGCTACATTCAGAATAAATAAATTATGAAGGAAAGCAAATAAAAGATTGTTTCTAACTTTAGAGAAGAAAGTTCTGAGAGCAACAATTCAGGCTTTCATTTCAGCTTCATCCTACCCCTGTAGCAGCAATGTATTAAGTGTCTTTGACATTTTTCCTTGTTTCATCTCAACATTCAAACTAGCCACTGTAGTGGAAATGTTCAAAATATTGCCTAGATCAATGCTGTTAATATGTAATAGGATCTGAACACACTCTTCGTAGGCACCAATTAGAAAATGTACTGTGTGCTGTCAAGTGTGAACATTTGAAAGAATGATTTTACTGTAAAAAGTGACTGTAAAAATGGCATTGTGGTATTTTATCACCTCTAGGATTTTCATATAAAATGAGAGCACTTTACAAGTACAATATAGCGGTTTTTTACTCCTAGTGTATTAAGCTGTAGAACCAACTCAGGATCCAGAAGGCATGCTGAATTCCTTCATTCTTGCACATCAACACCAAGAAAACTGATATATATGCTTCACAGGCCAAATGAAACTTCATTTACATTCTGCTGGCATATTTAACTTGAGTCTCATCTTGTACGTGAGATTTTTACTGCTGTTCTTCATGATTTGCGCATTATAACTGAGATCAGCATCTGACTGTTGTATTCAAAATACATCTTCATTCTCACTTCAGTTTATTTTGGTGGGTTTAGACAGATGTAACAAACCTGTGCTGATTCCTGTCAGTCATGAACAAGAAGGAACATGTTCTAGCCCAGCATATTGATGTTTCATCACTGACAAGCATAGAAATGCAAATTTAAATATGTCTTTTAAAAAAAAAAACCCAACTATTATACAATGCATCTCCAGATAAATGTAAGAAACAAGTAAATGAGGTATTCTGTTAGGTAAATGAGAGCATGCAATTTTAATACACCACTTCAGGGCTGCTAAAAAACCCACAAACTTTGAAGTAAATTAACCACAAAAGAGCTCCACACCTTTATGGTTCCAGGTGTCTTAGCACCTCACTTTATCACCTTAACATGAATAAGCTGGTTTCTAGTGCTGTTTTACTTATTTTATCTCTAGGATTAATCTCATTTCTCTAATAATTTCCTTTTTCTTCTGAGACTTTTACATAAGTAAAATAAATAAAAGTACTATATCACTGGAACAGTTTGCCCAAAGAAGTGGTAAATGCCCCATCCCTGGCAGTGCTCAAGGCCAGGCTGGACAGATGCTTGGGTGACATGGTCTAGTGTGAGGCATCCTTGCCCATGGCAGGAGGTTTGGAACTTGATGATCATAAGGTCATTTCCAACCCAAACCATTCTACGATTCTATGATTCTACTAATGAGACTGTCTGATCTCCTTCTTTCAATTCCTGAAACAGATATAAGTGACAGTAAACGTTTACACATCTGTTTGTGATAAGCCTGAGCGGAAACAGCAAAGGGATGTTTTTCTATGTTTTTCTATGCTTTTCTATGGTAAAATGGAGGTTTGCCTCCATGTCTTCTTCTGGTTTTCTTCATTTACTGAAAATACATCTTAGATTTTGGCTTCGTATGTAATAGCAGCAACAGTAGCAATAGTAACAGTAACCAAAGTAGTAATAAAAATAGCTATTATAACAACAATAACTACTAATACTAATAATGTATTCTTATTCTAGAACACAACAGGAGAGGTACTAACCACCATCGCTGGAATAACTGGAGTTGTGATAACTGTGGCTTTAATTCTGATCATGACTTCATCCACTGAGCTCATCAGAAGGTCGTGCTATGAGGTGTTCTGGTATACCCATCACCTCTTTGTGGTTTTCTTCATCGGTTTAATAATCCATGGTATGGGGTAAGTGTCTGAATAAACTACATGGTGTATATGTACACAGTATGAGATGAAGCGCTACTCAAGCCGCTAATCCTGTGCTTTCCTATTAACAAACTGCTGGGATCTTTGCTTGGAGACAGATTGCAGGTTGGTATCACCCACCACTAAAGTACATGAAGACCACTATTCTCTGACACAGAGGAACTTTCCAGTACCCTGTGCATGTGCCTGTGTTCTGGAGGCACATGATGTCTCCATGAAGCAGGGAACAGGCGGTACAATGTTTTGCGGTGTGTTACTTTTCTCACCTCTTTCCTTGCAATTTGAGAGCTGCCACATTCAGTTTGGCATTGAGAGTTCCTGAAATTGGCTCAATTATTTAGTCCCAAGTTTCAGAGGCACAGCTGCAAACAAATGCTGTAAACTATCCTGGCCTGATTAAAATGGCCTCTTCCCCTCTCTCCAGCAAATCTTTTAGAATCCAATTTCAGACAACTACAATGAACCCTGTAAGCCCTCAGCTTTGCAAGCACCCTCTGCCTAGCCAGCTGATCGACACTCCTCAGCAAGAGACTTCCCTGAAAAGGGAACACTTACTTAACACCTCTGTCAACAGCATTCAATGAGCACATTGCTTGCTCCAGGCTGGGAGTACACAGCAACAGAGCAGCTCCCTGCTGCCCCAGCACAACTCTATCACTACCCAATTTACGAAAAGAAGTCAAAACACAAGTTTTCATTCTTTTCCCATCTCTTTCTCGTTCCCATGTGACTGAACAAAACTCACTCAAGTCTACCTCCTTTTTTGTCTTTCTGTCTGAACTGGTGGCAGGTGATTACACTGTTATGTAAAAGAAGGCAGTACTTCTTATCTCCTTGTCTCTTGTTAGACTCGTGGGCAAGACTGGCTAATGTTGTAGAGCCAAAGTATGCATGGAAAAATGGAAAATTCAGAGAAGAATATGAAACAAACACCGTTTCCCCATAAAAATTCTCCTTCTCTACCCATTATCAACACCAGCTGAAACCCATTTAAACAGAACAGTCAGGATTGATGCGTTTGGGAGAATTCATATCATTAACATTCTCAGAAGTAAAAAAGCTAGTATTTAATATGCTTAGAGAATATACATCTAATTACAGTCCTCCAACTTCATTTGCAGCTTTAAAAAATGCATTTAGAAAGCAGCAAAGAGGTCTGTCACTATTAAATTTTATTATTTTTCTAAACAATGCAAGATGCTCATATAGAGAGGAAGTCAAAGTGTCTGTTCTAAAGAACTTGGAAATCATTCTAATTTTGCCACAAACAGCAAAATGTACATTCTCTATGCAGTGACTCTACACGCTTCAGCTGCATTGGTGTATACCGATACTATAACGCACTTCTTGCATTTGGTCAAAAAGCTATGACAAGAGAGCAGAGCAGGGTTGAAATGGCCAGTTCTTGAACTTTCAGCTATCTCTGAATCTGAATTTGACTAGTAATTCAAAACGCACAGATGCACAGAAACCTTGCAAAGAAGCATATCACTGATGGACATTTTTGTTTTAAGTCAGCTTGTCCGAGGTCAGACACCTCAGAGTCTGCTGCTCCACAACATCACTTACTGTAAAGATCACTACTTGGAATGGGAGAACGCCACTCAGTGTCCTTTGCCACAGTTTTCTGGCAACAAACCTGTGGTAAGAGTTTTATGTTTGCCTTCCGGTTGTAACTCGGTGCCCTTCCTTGGAAGGATAAATGTCTTAGGCAGCAGGGAGCTGAAGTGTATGCTAGTGACTGGCGCTTAGTGTCATGTTTAGAGAGTAGTTGCACATTTCTGTTCCATGACCTCTCCCTGTGCATTAAAACAGTGATCCTGACCGCTCTTATAATCAGTATAGACTGGTACAGATGAAGAGTGATGAATAAAATTTTGGTGTCATTAATAACAATTTTTATTTCTGGAAGATCATTTTGGTAGGCAACACTCCCTTTGTATGGATTTCATGAAGGGTATGGATTTCAGAATTGCACTCTATTTAAAACTCTTCTGTACATTTATTTTTTAATTATTCAGTATAAACAATATCCTTGATGTGCTCACTGCACAAACATAGGCTCCACGTGGAAATCTTATGAGAGTAGAGATGCAGAAAATACAATGGAACAGTAAAGCTAGGAATGCAAGTTAGAATTATTATTTTAACTAACTGTACTTTAATATTGATAGTCTAAATACAATGGGAGAATAAGTCAGAGTTAAAATTATGTCCTTGTTTTAGGGCACATTCTTCATATCATCCAGCCTTGATGTCTTAAGTTAGGTAAAAAGGAGAGAAATTGAAACAATGAATTATGAAAGGAAAAGACAGGAAAAATGTCCCATGGAAGGGTGACTTTCCTGCAACAAGATTGCAAATCCACAGGGGGTAATTAAGTAGCAGACTTGCAGAGTATGTCAGATGTCTCGCATTCAGACACAATCATTTAACATTTACAGCTCAAGATTCAGCTTGCTCATATGCAAGTTTTTGTTGTTTCTTCCAAAAAGAAAAAAACATACCAAAGGAAAGGCTGAAGTAAAGGAGAAAAATTAGCATTCAGTGTCTTGCAGCTCTTTTAATGGCTGACATAGATTTTTCTTAAACTAAACTATTGTTAGCCACTATCCAACCTGCATATTAACGGAAAAATGAATGCCTCTCTAAAAATTTCAGCTACAATGTCGCCATAAAAATCAATACATGGCTATGCACCATGAATACAGACACAATCTTGCTTCCAACAGCATGTCTTGACATTCATTATCATAAAGCCAACTGGAGAGAACTTCCACTTCTCCGTGTTAAACCCATTTTGCCACACTTTCCTGCATACCCAAGGCCATATTTGCAAAGTCACATTATTTTAAATGAATTGTGATATTACCATATGGCATATAGATCATCTGTAAGAACAGTTCAACAGTGCTTTGCTGGATTTGTAAGGCACTATGGTGTGATACCTGTTAGACACTGCGGACAGGTAGCACAAATTCATTCTGAGGTAAAAAGCCGTGGCAAAGCTTGTGCAGCACAAGTAAGGGCAGGTGCAGATGGGACTGAGAAGGGAAGGGACAGCCTTGTAAATAGATGGAATTGCGTGAGGTGGCGCTGGAGTGCACACCCTGCTGGCCACGGTTCCCAAGGGAGGCTACCACGGCAGAGGCCGTCTCTCAGTCATGTCACATATGATCCCCTGCTTCCTATTTCAGCCTAATCTGGATCCTGCTTGAGGACAATGAAGCATTTCTATTGCATCCAGGGTGCTCGGACTTTCATCCTCACAGCCTCTCCTGAGCCATCCCTGCCCCACCTCAGTTCATTCTCATTACAGGAGGAAACACTGCTTGGGCAAGAATACCAATGCCCTGATTAGCCAGACAGGAGCTGTGTTTCCTAGCAGCCCATCCTTCCTGGTGGTAGCCCTGTTGCCCCAAGCCAGCCAAAAGATATTTTGAACTGAAAGCTCTGCTGCACTGGGGCAATGGCACATTTGAAATATCAGCTGAGCTCACAGAGGGTAGCCTCCAACCTTAACATTCCTGTCACATGCTTTTATTTACAAGCAGCACAAATGGAAAGGAGGAAAAACAGGTCTCATCATTATTGTGGTTTGATACATGCAAATATATTCAAGACATGAGATTACCCACTGTGCAGAGACACCTGTAGTATTTAAGGACAACGGATGTGATGAGTTTCTGCTTTAACCAACAATCTTCTGGTTTATGCTGGTTGCTTCCCATTATTAAATCATGCATATTTTTTATTTAATTTTCAAGAATTAACCTTGGGGAATTGCCACTCCATCCTTTTAGCACTTTCTAAGAAAGCCACATGATTTTAGGGCTTGCTTCTCATAAAAGATGCTTTATAACCCCTGTTACCCAGCTTCTGGAGAAAAGTCAATATTTCAGCAAGTAAAGTTACTCTGTGGAGGTGTTAAAAGCCGCACAATTGTGGAGTCTTCAGTTTTCTAGACCAAGCTGTGTAATTTAAAAAAATTGAAATAAAACAGTATCTTTTCTAGAAAAAAAAAATATCAGGGAGATTCAATAATAGCCAATTATCTTAGCTACCAGTACAAGTCAGTGAAATAATTAGCTAGTATACTTGAATAGCCAAGTATCTCTGTTACAGTGATCAGTATATGAGATTAACAGTAGACCCACAACAATTACCTGCAATACCTAAAGTAAGACCAGCTTAGTATCCTAGATCAAAAAACCACATTTATTTATACAGAGCCAAGTCATGGATTAAATGGAAATGTATCCCATTCCTCTAACTGAATATTTGGGACTTAATGCTTTCTCATGCAGTATCAGAAAACTTGCAGCTGACAATAACAGCTCCTCCTATCTGACCCTTCTAAAATATTTTAGACTTCAAAGGGCAAAAAAATTTAAGGCTATGGGTAATTTTGTAAAAATACACGCAGCCCTATGTGTTCAGATCCAATGATATCTACATGCAACCCCTAAATTCATTAATCCCTTTGCCTTTTAGTAGGAAAAGATTTAAAAGGACTCTTCTTGGCCAGAATACAGATAGATATTAGCACCGCTTTTGGAGTGCATCTGTGAAGGAGTGCCATATGTCTGTTCCACAAGAAAGCCATAACTGCTACAGTAGCAACGGAAATAGTCCCTTGAGAAAAGTGAATCAGAAATCACAGAAGAAAAAATCAAATAATTTACTTCTACGCTACCTGCTGATTTAAGCCAGTGATGCAAAGCATTTTTGTAGGCATTCAGATAAATGTTCTTTTTTAATATGCAACTGTCTACAGGCTTGGAAGTGGGTTTTAAGTCCTATGGTGTTGTACATCTGTGAAAGAATTGTTCGGTTTTGGAGATTTCAACAGGAGGTGATCATTACTAAGGTATGTAACATAAGTTGCATGTCTGCGTAAAAAAAAAAAAAAATCAGTCAATGGCTATTTTTACAGGTAACTTCTCCATATTAGAACCTCACTTTTTACTCCTAGTTTCAGCAGCTCTTCCATCACTACCACAGTTTCAGCCAAGTATCAGTATTAGATTTTGCGTTTATCCCAACAGAGAGTCCATAAAAATATTCCATACAGTTCCAAACTTGATTAATGAAGTGCCAGGCTTTACGCCATCATAACACAAACATCTGCACAGAGGTTTGCCCATTTTAATGAACTGAAACCATGTTCCACTCCAGCAAATGCTAGAGATGCCCTTGCCTTCAGTAGGACATGGTTTTTACTTTCAAATCTGGAGGCTTCTGAGAATACTAAGGGTTATATTATCAGCATAAATAATCTAAGCTTCATTAATACCAGTGTAACAATTTATCCCAGTTGTAAATATCTCTGTGTGCTAAGGGCCTGTTTAAGTCACAGCAAAATGGAGAATGGTGCTACTGAAGTAGCTGAGTCCACATGTATCAAGACAAAGATCAGAAACTGTTTTTTTTTTGTCGTGGTTTTTTTTTTTTTTTTTTTTTTTTTTTTTTTTTGTGAGAGGAAAAGCATGTTAGATAAATCTTGCTGCTGATTTCACAGAGTGTCTGTGATCTGAGAATCTCAGTATATATGATATATAAAACTGGCTGCTTAACTGAGATTACTTCTTAATAATAGTATGTCAGAATTGAGCTCATAAGGCTTTTTTTTTTCTTGCCAAACCAACAATAATTCCATTGATGTTAATACTGTTACACAACAGTAAAAGTGGGAAAATATTCCAGTTTATTAAGGAATAGGCTCAACTAAAACAGAAAGTTCACAAGTTGTTGAATTGTTACAGCCTTTCCCTGCCTCTTACACTCACAAATCAAGCTGCCCCACGATACACATTGTACGTGCTCTCAAGCTACTAGGCAATACCAGCATTGCAACATGCAGTTTAGGATATAATCTACAAGACACTTAATAATTACTGTGCATACCAATTTGCATTAACTTGTTGTTGAGCTCAAGTAGAAATGATTGCAAAGTCACCTGTAACCTAATGAAAACAAACAGTTACTCTTCTGAAGAAAAATAAAACAGGTCGGTTTATTTCTGTTTAGGTGGTGACATATTCCTCTGGAGTCCTTGAGCTTCATATGAAGAAATGTGGCTTTAAAATGGGACCTGGTCAATATATCTTTCTACAGTGCCCATCTGTCTCATGGCTGGAGTGGCACCCTTTCACCCTCACCTCAGCTCCTGAGGAGGACTTCTTCAGTGTTCACATACGGGTCGCTGGGAATTGGACTGCAGCACTCTTCAAGGCCTTCGGAGCACAGGAAAAAGCTTTCAAGGAATTGTGGATGTTACCAAGGTTTGAATTACAGAAAATACATTTTAAAATGTTAATTCTACATTTTAAAATAAATGTCAATATTTTAAATTTCATTAATTTTGTGTGTGTTCTTTATGTTAGAGTACTAGATAGTAGTTCCAGATACAAAATATGCCATTATGCTAAAAAGAACACAGAAAACCACAGTCATGAACTTAGGCCACAGCTACCAAGAAGACATGATGACTAATCCAAGATTTAAAGTCCATATCAATATCTATATCTCCATCACTACCATTTAAATCTCTAACCTCTATATCTACACCTAAAGTAATCCATTTTGACAGATTAAGAGCTGAATTAGAACAACACTGGAATCTCTCTGCTACCTTTGTGCCTCCGTGTTTATGCTCTCATGGCACCCATCTCCTGCCATCCAAAATTCCAACTTTTCCCTTTCAGTTACTTAGACATTTTATGGCCCCAGAAACTTATGCTTGAACCTTACTTCTTTCCAACAGTGTCCCTCAACTCTGTCTCTAATTTCCAAACTCTGCTCCCCTTTATAAAGGTTACTGGTGTTCAAATTCTGTATCTGTGACAACTTAATTCAAGTAAAATGTTGATGTTTCATTGTTGTAAGTCAGAAGGGTTCCTCTGAAGGTAATGGAGCCACCCTGACCTACACCAGCTAAGCATTCGGCTCTATATATAATGGATTCAAGCCATGTAGTTCCTTGCAGGCATAGTGGCGATTTTCAGCAAAGAAAGGTCTGGCATAGGATCATTTCAATTCTGGTGGAGTGTGTAGAGCCTGGGACCGAAAGGCCTACTTTCCCCCTGGAAAATTGCTTTTGATGAAGCAGTTCAAGTAAAACTGAACAGCAAAAGGCACTTGTTTAACTAGATTTATATAATTTAATGGGACTTGGATGTTAGAGAACATTCTCCCAAAAAGCTTATAGATACCACTGAGCTACAGAGGCATACTAGAAGGTAGGGGCAGAGAAGAAAGACTGTTCCAGTCCTTGCATTGTATCCGTTAATAAAAATTACAACTGAAAGCCATACCTTTGTTAAAGGCAACTGGAATGAGAAGTATACCATTTCAGCAGAACTGGAGCAAAAATGGTCCAAGGTGATTGACAGCCAGTGTAGAGAATGAGAAAGAGAAAACTGTTATCAAATGCTGCTGGCAACAATGCAGAGCTGAAATTAACAGTGGTGCCATATATAAAGACTCTTCTTTTAAATCTTTTTAAGGTGCCTAATGCCATCATTCAGTTGCTTTCTTGAAATATATTAAAAAGAATATTTCAATAGTTAAGCTAGCAATAAAGCAAAACCCCAAGTCTTTTTCAAAGGTTTCAGTATCTAAAGATAAACACCAAATTGGTGACTATATTAAAAAAATAACAGCAGAAATTGAGCAGAGGATGGAAGACCTGTAGAAACTGAATTGATAAGGTAAGGTTCTAAAAATAAGATCTTTATATTGTAAGTAATAAAAGAAGACTAAAATAAAATGCATGCACATGTATGGAGGTAGGAAAGACTCTTGTGATTTATGGCCAAGTTGAGAGATAAGATCATAAAAAGGACTACTGCTGTGAAAATAATCAAGTTCTGTATTATGCCTCTTTGGGATTTTTGGCTCACTTAATTGCTGTTTTAGCACATTGTCCAAAAATCTAGCTTCTCTTACAGTCAGGAGTACTACACAATCATGATGATGAGCAAATGTTTAAATTCTAAAAATAGTACAAGAATCCATTAATGTTACTTTTCCAAAACTAAATACTCCCCCTGCCTTCCCCAAAAGTATAAAGCTTTTTTATAATCAAATTGTGTAGATGGACACAAAGAATACAGACAATCAAATGCATAGCTAGAACCAGTCTATAGCCCTATTTTCTACTCCTCCCTTGGCAAGCATTTGTTTTCATTTTGCTTCCTATCTTCTTACCTTTCTCCACCCCCTCTAGATCAAATGAATGGGTTGTGTAGCTCAGTTTATCTTTGCTTTCTCCTCTCTACTTCTCTGAGCCATTGTATTTGGCTAAGCTCTCTAGCTACAGCTGAGCAATATGTTCAAACCAATAACAAGATCTCTGTCACCTAAGGAGTTAGAGCAGACTGATGAGACAAATATCTGTAAGGAATGATTCAGAAATAATTGATTCTGTCTTGTATCAGAGAAACAGATTAAACAATGTCTTAAAATTCCTTCCCAAACAATTTTTTCTCAATCCACTAACAATAATGAGAATTGTTTCCAAACCTACATTGAACTTCATGGAAAGCTCACCTAAAAGCAGTTCTTAGGAACTTCACATATATACCCTAAATTAATTATAGTTTACAGTGTTAAAAGTGCTTAAAAAGTATAGAACTGGGCAATAATCTGAATTAAAATACAATCTGTTAAAAAATATTATTTTGTTTATATCTGAGGCCAGATTTCCAAAAGTCATCCCTGAGTAGCTGTTTCATTTGATACAGCACATGCAGAGCATTTGGAATCTTGAAATAAAAGTGACAAGTACAAATGAAGGGGAAAATACTTCCTAAGACTTTGGTACATACACATTAAGAAAGCAAGGACAGGGTTTCAGATACATTGTGTCTCCATATTTGTGTGTACCAATTGCTTGGCGATCCCTCCTTCTTTTTCTGTTACAGCATTTCATTCTTCTTGTGTATTTAAGCTGAATTTTAAAGACGATTAATGCAATAAAGTGCACAAAACAATACAAAATCTGAAAGAAGGAAAAAAAACAACGTTTCCTAAGGAGGACTGGATGTTAGTGAAACCATCTTCCAGAGCACTTACATTGTTTAAAGACAGGCTGGACAGAGACCTCCAAAGTAATGCATGTATTTACATTCATGCTGCTAGAGGAATGAATCTGATTATTTAATAATCTTTTTCATTTCTAATACTGACCAAAATGAATGCCTCAGCATCAGCAACATTGATTATAGGAGGTAGTAACATAAACAAGCATTTTTACTTACATTTTGCCTTTATGTCAGATACTAAATACAGTTTTATTTCCAAAAATGTATTTTTAAAATATTGGGGTTTTTTTTTCAGAAAGAGATGAGAAAACAGTAGTTTCCTTGCATATGATCTCTTTCTTGCTTTCTCTTTTCTTACTTTAACATATATAAAGAACTTTTCAAAATTATTCATATAATCTCTTCCTCTTTACTTTGATATACACAATACAGAAAATAAAGCTCTACACCAGGATGCTTTTCAGTAATTTGTAATTAAATATGCAAATTCCACAGCTAAATTTGGACATGCAATTATATGACTAATCACATTTCAGAAAGCCAGAAAATTGCAATTGCATGCTTAAATAGATGGCCAGGCCTCAAACCCACATGGGTGCTCTTATTCTCTCACTTCAGAAAAAACAGTTGCTTTGCTATTAAATGGCCCCCACTGAAAATTAAATGTGTTTCTACGGGGTAATTTGTGTGCCAGCTTAGACATATCTTTTCTCTTTTATTTTAACAGAATGTCAGTTTTGAAAATATGTAGCCCAACAAATGGTAACCTTTCTGTCATTTTACGTGTTTCTGACCCTTGACTAAATGTCTTATTGCTGTAGACTGGCTGTGGATGGACCATATGGATCAGCAACCACAGACGTCTTCCACTACCGAGTGAGTGTGTGCATTGCAGCAGGAATCGGAGTTACACCATTTGCCTCTATTTTAAAATCCATTTGGTACAAATGCTGCAAACCTAACACAGAACTGGTGCTGCAGAAGGTACGTGGGGAAGTTTATCACTTCAACAAAAAGTTACACAAACAAGCTTATTTCACCAGGTGAGAGAGGCAATTCAGAGCTGGAGACCCACTTGAGTGCTTTAACTCACTCTCAGAAGCAGCCAGTCATTTTCCAGTTGTGTCAGGAGGTGTTGTTGGGTAGGGTCTCCTGAATTCACTGTCATTCTCTGAGGAAGAAGGTAGCCCTAGCTGCAGTGGTTAAGTAAAAGCTGAAGAATTCAGTTTTCGATAGCAACAGGAGATAAATGTGGAACATCTTTCCTAGCTGCACAGACAGTTTGAGAGCGTGAATAGAAATCTGACCTCTCTCCTACAAAAAATAAATCCTCCAAGGTCATCTCAGACAGAAGTGAAGGGCGGCACTTGCTCCTTGTCCAGCTCTAGGTTTTGCAAGGGCCCTCTGACTGCTTGTCCTGTCTGAGAATGTTGCATTCAGTAACCATTATCTGCTTTTCACACCTTGCAAATTCAGGATATTATCCAGCACAGAAGGAATAAAGAAAAGCCATTTAAGCTCTGGATGAAGTGAATATATCAAGATGCATATTACTGCTTCAAACCACTTTGATTATTCTGCTGAAGAAATATATTGGGGTCGGTAAGGCATGGATGGCACCAATTAAGTTAACATACTCTCAATCTGCTTACCTGTTATACATCTTCTGCTAAGGATATGTGAGAGAGCACTGGGGAAGGATAGACAAAGAAGAGATAATATGGATGAAGTAGGGTGAGGAATAAGTAGGCAACAGAAAAGAAAATCAGCATTAAAGATCTTATTCCCTACCCACCATAATAAGTGGTAGTTTGTGGACCTTAGAGCTTCTTTCAGCTCATTTTCCAATGTAAAAGCTGAATCAGGAACTGTTCCTCATCCACATTTAAGGACAAATGTTCAAAATTCAAATGTTGGAGCGGACAGATCTCTGAAAGGGTCAGTACATATGAAGCTGATTGCAGGACCCACGGGCTGATCTTTTTAAATGAAAGAGTGTTAAAACTGGCATCTTAATGACAAGCTGCCACTGAAAAAGCATCTGGGATTTTAGTAACTGAGCAGTTGAGGACAGGTTCAAATTGCCAAGGGGGATCTTTGAGGCAGAAAAAGCAGTGAGAAGGGAGGGAAATATAAACGAAAATATGTGTTAGATGTGAAGAAAAGTGTATTTGCAAACACTACGATTGTACCAGAATGATCTTCTCCAGGACAGCTAAATATACTTATATGCACATTAGACATGTGTATTATGTATATTCGACATGTGTGCAAGTAACATTGTTCTTATTGTCATTACTATTGTTATCTTATGTGGAAAATAACAGAATTTAACTATGCATTGAGAGTATACTATACTTCAGGGTGTTCATCCATAGCTTAGGGAGAATCTTGGGTAAGCGTGCTTGCAAATATAAATGCATGGTGCATTCTGCCATATTTTTTCTGCTATAGAGTTATAAGAAATAAGTTTTGTATAAGAAATACAAAAGCATCATGATTTCTTCATGTCCTTTCTCTGTATCTTGGCTTCTTTACTGGTGCAGTGGGAACAGGGATGCTTATTTTTCACAGGTGTTAAGAGGCTAAACTTCATTGGTGCTTGTAAAATATTTAGAAAGCCTGGATGAAAGGTCCTGGGGAAGTTCACAGCAATACTTACCAAATTTAGCAGTCATCTTAGTAAGAACGATTAATCTCAGGGTAGCTCCACTTCTTTTTTTTTTTCCCCATTGGTTAAAAGCTTCCACTTGTGGTATAATTACAAATAATTTAATCTTCCTCAAAGTATTCAGCACTCTCTTTCTGCCATGATGAGTACCATAGAAATGTCTATTAAGGAAATAAATAAGAGGTTTTTCTTTTTTTAACAACTTCGTTTTGATTTGAGTACAGCTATCATTACGCTTATTGAACTAATATTTCTTAGTGTTGCCCACATACGGTTTAGATATAAATACTCATAGCTTCCATAATGTCTGCAGCTGTATAATTTAAAAACCCCAGCAAATCAAGAGGAATACACATTTATCTAATTGATTCTTCACAATTAAATAGCCTTAGAGCCTTAATTTCCCTGTCATTTTTCTGCAGCGAGGAAGGGCACTACTACTAGTCATGGCTGGAAAGTTTCTACCAGATTTAGTTATGCATAAAATGATCTTTCTTTCACATTAGTGGTCTCATTTTTCAGATCTATTCCTGCTGAAATTGATGAAATCATACTGATTCATGAGACACATACTAGCAAACACCCACTTTCACTTTTGTCCTATAAAAGGATGTAAGAAATGTCCTACTGAGTATCACCAAAGGTACATCTAGCCCAATATCCTGTCTCCAACAGTGGCTCTTCATGAATGCCTAGGGAAAAGTATACAGACCAGAAAATCATATGGTGATAAGTCTTTAGTGGACACTTTCTCACCTTTGAGTGACTTCCAGTTCAGTAACGTCTTGATACAAGAGCTGCAGCTGTCTGTTTAATATCCTTAGCAGCTTTTTCTTCCGTGAATTTGTATAATTGCTGTTTGAATCCATGCAGACATTAGACAACCAGAGCGTGCTGTGGTAGTAAGCTCAACTAAAGATTGTGAGGAAAACAAAGCTAGCCTTTTCCATTTGCTTTGAGACCAACTGTCCCTGCCTGAGGTAACCTGCTGCAAGCTCTACCCTAGTCCACAGCCTTCTCCACAAAACATCTTCCCCCAAAGACCTAAAAACCTGGGCTCTTTTTTTCTGTCAAACATAACCATCTTTCAGAGCTGTGTTTGAAGTACAGTTGAGGACTCCTGCTTCAAATTTAGAGGCATGAATTCAAGCCTTGTCCTGCATTTACACAAAAGACTGCTTGCTGCCACCCTAGCTCTTCAGGCACTGTTGCATCTCACCTCTACTGTTCCACTGAATCAATTGATTAGGCTGAGGAAGATGTCAGATCTTTTTTTGGTATGCTGCAGCCCACAGGTAGTGGGGTATACTCAGGAGCAGAAAGGACTGGGGGTTTGCAGGGAGGTGCTCAGGTGCAATGTGTAAGAAGGTTTTGCAGGAACTAGTCCTGTCTAAGAGGGAGAAAAAAGTCAGGGATGAAGGTGCCTCCCTGGGCATCCCGTGCTTCATCACCTTTTACAACCCTTTGATGAAAAGCTGGCTTTGCCCAGAGCTGCTGTTCCACCTCTGTCTTCAGGGAGAAACAGATGGATGGTCATCAACAGGTAATTATTAATGACTTTCCACATGATGGAAGCTGATTTACAAGGCACCTTTTTTCACCTTACAGGAAAGAGGTATCAGAGCTCTTGCTCTAATCTGTTGTACAACACTCAGGATGTGGGAAACTGAATAATAAATAAGTACGCATTTTAAGAGAGCAGAGTACTGAAGAAATAAGCAGCTACTCATAACCCTGCATTATGGATTTGATTAATAGCAATACTGCATCTAACTAGATTTGCAAAAAGTGCACTTGGAAAATTTAAGGCAGTTTACTTGGGCAAGCCATCAAGCTGATGAATGCAGTCAATGGGGGTAGGGTGGGCGGAGACTAATGAAAAATAAATCTAAAACAGATTTTAAGAGTCCTAAATAATTGCAGTCAGTTAATAGCATGGGGCTTACAAAAGAAAAAAAGATTCTGAATAATTGTTTAATTATAGAAATGCACTGATGCTGGCCTTATTCTACAGTTTTAATAAGGATTAATTTTACTGTGCGTTCATTGCATTTTAATTATATATGTAATATGTTATGCTATGCTATGGGCAGTCAGTGTAAAGAAAGGAAGACTTCTTTGTAAACACCATTTATTTTAACATGTTATACTAGAAATCTTCTTTGATCTAAGGGGAACAGGAACTTTTTGCCCATAGGCCATCCTTCTTCGCTATGTCTTTTCTGCCTGAAATTATAATCCTGGCACAAAATACTTTTTATAGTGATAGTCTTTCTCCATTACTAAATGCTTTCCACCTCTAACATGAAAATCAGAAGCAGTGCAAGGGGTATCGCTTCAGCAGAACCACACCAGGGATGAGTTTCAGGAATTACTGCAGCTTCAGAAAGCTACATATTTTATTGAGACGACTGTGACAGAGGTGGCTTGATCCAGTTCAGTTGGACTGTCTGTTACTGTAACAGCTAGGTTTGCACCAGCTAAAAGCACTCCTTCAAGCTCCATAGCCTGATATTCTGGAAACCAGTCCCCCATTCAGGAGAAGACCACATCATCTCAACTCATCAGCTAGCTTTTCTTCCTCCTTCCCTGAATGTGCTTGGCTTCCAGTCCTGCCCACATGCTCCCAACTGCTACCCCATGCACAATTCATTATTCATTTAGAAGCACTCCATACACATGTACTAAATATACATTTCCATAAAATGAACTGCTGAAAAGACTTGAGAAATAAGCTGATCAAGGAGAGGATGGGGGAAGAAATTTCTCGCTACAGATCAACAGCCGTGGTGTGATACAGACTGACAGCACTCAGTGGGCTGTTTTTTGAGGTGCTGAGGATGTGGAATAAGCAGGAAATTCAGGATTCAGACACAAAAATACTACATAAAGGTTAAGGCTATAAATCTTATCTAGTTTGGGTAATTTCAAATAATGCTATTGCTGGTCACAGAAATGAAATGCTATAAAGTGAGTGGGCTTTCTCCTCCTTACATATGCCAGTGTAAATCAGCAGCAACCCCCCTGTAAAGCAATAAGGTCATATTTAAGGCAAAACATTGAAACAGGAGGGGAAAAAGCAAACAGCCAAGATGGTTGGTACTAAAGTTCTGCAGACAGTCCTATTCCTGGGCTGTAAAAATACACTACTTAACCCTGAATACTTAATCTCTGTTTCCTGGGATCATACTTCATTTATATTTCTCACAGAAACCACAGATGGTTCCTTACAGTACACTCAGATCTAGGAAACATCTCAAATTACTGTTAGTCTCTGTCACCAAATCTCCAGTGAAGCAGGGTGTTACCACATTTTTCTCCCACCACCTTACCAGAAGTCTCACAAGCTAGGATATTAAATCTTCAGGAAATCTCTTTATAGCTCTCTGGTTTCTTCTCTGATTTTTCACTTCAGAAGTGTCTAATATGCATCTTTATCTCATTGATCCTACAGAAAAGGGCTACAATTTCCAAAACATCAGAGCTTCCACAATGATTGCTCTAGGGACAGACCTTTCAGATTACCTTTGACACTGTGGTATAATAAAAGACAGAGGGACTGGTGAGCACAAAGAGAGATGGGCTGGAGGAAATAAAGGGATTTTGCAACAAAATAAAAATCACAGTTCCAATAAAACAAGTTCCAACCACCCCTTTGTTATACGCTTATACATTGTCCTCAGTGCCATTCTTTTTTAACCTGAAATTGTGTATTTTCAGGTTTTCACTGTGTTTGTGAATTATTTCTTTGGAAGCACTATAAAAATAATTACACTCAAAATTACACTGTTACAGAGGCCCATTCAAGGTCTGGCACCCTCTATTCAAAAGTAATGATGGACTGCGTGGCAAGAGCTACAGAATTCAAGTTCTAAGAATGGCAGTCAGATTTGCCTTGCAATTGTGCTTCAGCTGGGCACCAGGGTGGTGCCGAGACAGGCAGCCAGGGAACTTCAGACGTTCACCCTCTGGGTGGTAATGGAACTCCCAGTCTAGTCAACTGCACATCTGGACCTCCCTGAGACAAGGAATGGAGCTGAAATCAGGGGATGGGCTGTGCTCCCACCCCTCTGTGCAGCACAGCATTACTGGAGGAGATTTTCAGGTGTGAAATTTTGACTATCCTGAAGACTCCCTGAGGTAGCTCCTGCTTGGCCTGGGACAACCTATGTCTCAGTGTGTCGTTTCAGATCCTGAGAAGGGAATCTCACCAGTCCCAAGACTCCACAGACAGTTCCTACTGCAAAACTGATGAACTTGTTCACAGATAAGACATTTGCAAATGGTCAGCAGAAACTGTTCCTGCAGGAGTGGTCACACAGGACAGTCATTTATACATAGTCAATTAGCTAGAAAATGCTTTGTAAGTAAAGGGCAATAGATCACACTATATCATGCACATGCTTGAGTGGTCACAGCAGTCCCTGGGCCAACTGGCTATAAGAACTGTGCAGAAAAAGGGTTTGGAGGAGTCTCAGCTGATCCGGCTGAAAATGCCACACCAATAACTCCTGAAATAGAAACTCTCATCATATGGACACTGACTAACCATCTTGTTTGAAATACTTTATTCCCTATGCAAGCATTACCCTATGCCAAGATCCTAATGAATCAGCTTCTTAAAAAAAAAAAACCAAACTCTCTGCTTTGTTTCTAACTGACTGCAGTCAAGGAGGAATAGACAGAAACAAACCACAGGAACATTTTAAGGATGAAAAATTAGTCTCTCAGTGACTGATCCCAGGAATGTTTGGTTTGTCATTGAAAGGATTATAGTATGACTGTATAGATGCCAGTCTCTAATTCCTACCTGGGGAACAAAACTTTAATAACAGGCTCTCCAAATCAATAGACAAATATAACAAGACTCAGCATATGGAAGATGAAGCTAGAGAAATCTGGATGAGAAAAACTGTGTAAATTTTTCATAGAGGAGGTTTTCAACCAATCAAAAACCAGTCACGGGATAGTGGTTCAATTTACCCCTCTGGCAACTTTAAAATTAGAACCTCATGTTTCTCTAGAAATTATGTGCTCAAGTTTAAACAAGAAATACATTATAAAAGAAGTAGGGACATTTTATGCCTTGTTTTATACAGGGTATCTGACTTGAAGAACATAACTATCTTTTCACCACTTCAGCTGTTAACCTATGGCATTAAGGTTCTGAGAAACTGAAATTCCATTTCAAACATAACTGAAAATAAATCCAAAACTTTAAAGAATAATGAAATTATTTGCAAGAAATGCAGCATTATGCATTGTAAGTCAAAGTTGAGATGCACTGGCTGGGGAGATGTACACTGCCTACCTTCACTAGTGCACTAATACATTAACTCAATGTTTAAGATGAAAATGAAATTTTTAAGAGGTAGAAACTACATAATCAAAATTATGTGCAATTATGTTTCAGTCTTATAGTGGAGAAGAGCCGCACACTATTGATTAATGAGTTGAGCCAATCATTAAGAAGTTTGACTGAAATTTTGCTTCTTGTTAAATCTATTTACTTTTATCTGACAGGTTTATTTTTACTGGATTTGTAGAGACCCATCAGCATTTGAGTGGTTTGCTGATCTTCTGTTCCATTTGGAATCAAAAATGGCTGAAAAGGGGAAAAATGATTTTCTAAGCTATCATATATTTCTTACAGGCTGGGATGAAAGTCAGGTAATAATGAAACTCTTATGAGACTGAGTTAATGTACCTTGCTTTTCTAGTATGGTAACATATGGAACAGGAACAGTTGAATAAATGATGGATGGAGCAGAGAGCTGAAGGACTGTAAATATAAAGACACCAAGCTGTTTGCTTCTTGCATTTAGGAAAACAGGAATGGAGAAATCAAGCCAGTCATCTTTCCAGTCCTACATCTTGTCTTGGGGAGCACTGATTACCAGGTGTCTCACAGAAGAGTGCAGAGAGCCTTTCAGGAGCTTGTGAAGGGACATTTTGTCCAGATCTTTGGAATGGTCTTTAAATAGACTCTGGCATTTTTGTACGGAAACATGGAGGGTTGTATAAAAAGTGTTAGTTTTATTTACTCTTTATTCTTTACTATAATTTTGGTTGTTCACATATACAGCCAGTGCACTTTCGAAACCTGCTATGGTCAGAACATTTTGGCAACAAACTGTATGGTCTAATTCATATTGTTTGAAAAGACATTTTCTCTGATTGACTTTAAATTTGTCAACTCACAATTTTATTGGACCATCCCAGCTCAAGGCACTTAATCCTTATACAGGGTGATTTTATTCAACTTCTTTAGCCTATACCTAGACCCAAATGAGTTACTTTCTCTTTTCTTTTAATGAATCACTTGGATCATACCGTGACCAGAGTTAGGCACCTGCCAGAAAAACTCTCACAGGAAAGTCTTTTCTCTACTGTTTTATTTCCTGCTGCCTCTGTTGAATGAAGGACTGTCTAGCACAGATTAAAAAAATAGATTTCATAGAGCTTTTTCCTTCCTGCCTCTGCTGACACAAAAACCCATTGTTTCTTTCTGTTTTCCTTAGGGTTTCTGTCAAGTAATGAGGCATGTGCATAAAGCTGTATTCAGAAAAATCTATTCTCATTGTGAAGTATATGGCAGTTACAGAAACTACCACTCTGCATTAGCAATATCACAGGGTATTACCTAAAACCTGCTTTAAACAAACTATTGAGGAGCCTAACAAAACACAAAGTTGCCCTTATCTCTCAACTGTCATCATCTCACTTCCCTTTTGGGCAAACATCAGGCCAGACATCAGGCAGGGAGACAACTATTCTTGCTGAAATGCCTGACTCTTCATTCATGTGCCCTGCACTTTTCTGAAGTGCCTCCTTCTTCTCTTCAAACCCCATTTTCCAGTCTCCTGTCAGCACTGCCTTGTTATCCCATGCTGCTGGTCAGGTCAGCATCCCTTAAGCTGTGCTGCCTCCCGAAGGCCCCTATCACCCTACCTCTAAAAGGTTGTGGAGGAAAAGGAATGTGTTTCAGTGGCCACTCCTACTCTGACCAACCCTAGGGAACTGTGCTGGGTAACAGCTCCACCTTCTTCAGACACCCACAAAGCTCCTTCTTCTTGTAAGTCTTACTGTATCTGTAGTAAATTCCAGTTCATCACTACTCAAAATTTGAGCTTCAGCACCAGTAATATTTGGATGACGCTTTACTTTACTTCACTTGTGCCTTATCAAATAACAAAACCAACATTCTCTCCCTATCTCACCACATTGTCTTGACCAGTAGCCAGGTGAAGCTGAACTCAGGAGGGGCAATTTACACTTTCTAGTGCACCCTCCACTACTGGCAGGTGTTTATTCCTTGCATATAATATTTGTTCAATGCTTCAAGCTCTTTGTAGATTCCATGTTGGCAACTGATGGGCAGTTATGGCACGTTTGCCTCAGCTTGGACAAGAACTTACGTTTCAGCCTATTGCTCCTTACACTGCCCCTGACATTTCTCGGCAACTTTAACACTGTGAGCAATAACAAGGGCCAACACCAAAATTTCTGGAGAAGTTCTGCTAAATGTGGACAGAAAAAGCCCGTCTGCTCAGTGGCACAGTTTCACTGTAAACAATTAAAAAATCCTGCAGTTCCCCACCTCCCACTCCCACCAAGCTCTTCAGTTGTTTCTTAGACTATTCCAAGTTGTCCATGACATTGGCCTGAACTAACAAGAACCTCTCAGAAACATGACCTTTTGTGACAACTGTGCTTGACCGAATAACTGAGACGTTAAGCAACATGGAAGACTCATTAGCATGACATATATACAATATTCCCAAGAAACTGATCTAAATTTCAGCAACCACTTCTGCAAGAGATTATAATGATGCCTAGCTCATGCTAGGGCCTGAACTAAATGCAAAGCCCATTTTTAAACTTAGCGTTGTCTGGTAATTTCTTGACAGTGATAGCAATGATAATAGTCTGTAGTGAAAACAAGCACATTACTCCTACACAATCACAGCACAATTAGGAGAGATGGTGGTTTTGTTTTTAAATGCATCCGAGAAGTGCTCAGATAGCACAGTAATGGGCATAGCATAGGGGATGAGAGACAGTAAATGCTCATGAAAATCAGGACTTGTATCCTTGGCACTGGGAGCTGTGCAGTTCACTTAGTTCAGTGCTTCACCTGAGATGATCCACTTCCTGCACCTGCCTCCACCTCAGGAGAAGAGTCAAAACATTCAGGGTTTTAACCCTGCTGAGCTGGTACATCAGCTATCTTTTCCATCAGCAGCAAAATGCTCTGTACTTACTTAAGTGCACATAATTGATAATATTTATTGTCAAACTACTACAGTACACTTTGCTCCCTTTCCTAAACTCCAACTCAGCGTTAAAATGGTGACTGTCACTTCAGGATCTGCAATGAAGGAAGTGTAGGGTGAGATAATTAAAGGCTGAGACCTGCCTGTAAAAGGGATTGAGGCACTAAGGCCCAGGCTAATAAAGACAGGGGTTTAATCCCAGCTCATCTCAAACATTCCATCTCAGGAAACTGAACTCTTTTAAGGTTTTGGGCACTTTTGGAGTGCTTTTCACAATTCTAGTAACTTTGTGAATCTCTCCCCTTCCTTCTGCTCCCTTCTCCTCTCTTTTCCTTTCCTCTCCTCTCCTCTCCTCTCCTCTTCGCCTCTCCTGCTATTTGATATATACAGTTTCCTTTCTCTCATTAATACTTGCATCTCTCACAGCTAAGCAGCAATATTGCTCTTTCCTCTTATGTGGAGTATATGTTGCTGACTCTAAAATTACTATCTTGTAAATTTGCCTTTAGGCTACTCACATAGCCCTACACTATGATGACAAGATGGATGTAATTACTGGATTAAGACAGAAGACCTACTATGGAAGGCCAAACTGGGACAATGAGTTCAAGCAACTAGCCGAAAACCATCCCAGGTAAGTAAGACAGGCTGGTTTCTAAGCTTGTTTAGGTAACTCTTCTCTCAGCATAAGAAGTGGGAGAAGGGGAGGGCAAACCTTTCTAAATGACCCTTTTAAAATAATTTCATTTTTTGCTGTGTGGAAAGAAGATTTATGCTTAATGAAGCTTTTAATGAAGAAATCTCGGAAAGAGAATGCCAATAAAATCTAATTTTTGGACAAGAAAATCTAATATTTAGAAGTATTTCAATATCCTGGCCTTTGTCCAGATATAATTGAAACACACAATCCAATTACTGTTCTGCACAAAGGACAAAGTAGCATTAATTTCCCTTGAAGATGGTTATTAAAGAGATAAACTGTGATTTTTTTTTCTTATGATGTCAAGGATATGTTTGTTCCCTAACATATTTGGCTGCTCTTGCAAGACTATGCTGTTCTGTTATTAGTTCATCTCTGCTGGCAAAGACAGTTCATTTGAACTTGGTGGATTCACTACTGGTCTGAGAAAAGCTTCTTTGTTCCTGGAAGCCTTTGAAGCAAGAATTTGAAATATTTTGTGTTCAGCAGCAGAAAATTCCAGAACCTTTGTGACTCTTTGTGATTTCCAAACATTTACCTGCTCATACAAAATAAAGGCTTGCACTTGGGAGACAGACGTACAAAAAGAAGAAAACTTTTTTTTTTTAAGATGAAAAAGACCCAAGAAGAAGCTGAAAAGGATGAGATCACAGAGAATACAGTAAGCTACAAGAATACCATAAAAGTGCAAAAATAACAGTAATAGAGAAACCACTTGATGGAGGTCAAAATAAATACAATCAGGAAATATGAAAGATTAAAAATAGAAAAAGGTGAAGAGTAAAAAATATGATTTTTGAAAGACCGTTTATAGGAATTCTACTGCATAAACAGAGCTCTCAAAGTTATAGTTGAAATATTACTTTTTGTTGGTTTTGTTAAGTACAACTGAGAAAAACCTGTTTTTCTGATGCTCAAGGTGGGAGATGAGCATTAACTTTCTATACTGGATCCTGTGGTGCTTCCTCAGAAAACCAGTGCTAAAATGACAGCAAAAACGTGCATTTGGTTCTGAACCTAAATGCCCCTGTTTGTGGTTGAAACTTCTAAAGAAAACCTTGCATGACATAAGGATTCCTTATGAGAAAATAAAATACCCTACTCTTTCATGTTCTGAACTACAGAAGGTTCAAGAGGCAAAAAAACTCAAGAGTTCCTATTCTGTGATGGAACAATCAGCTTTTACGAGCTGACTAAATTTTGGATCCCCACACTTAGGTGCATGGAATTTCCCTTGGCTGCAACAGTATCTTTTAGTGGATTAGCAGGAATATACCACTCCAGGTTAAACCTAGTGCAATGGAGCGCCACAGCAACATTGGCACTACTTCTGTGGACTATGACTTAGGCACCAAAATCGTTATCTACAGCCCCTCCTTCACAGGAGCAAACTTTCTGAAACTCATGCTGTCACTTGTCACTTGCACTGTATATACATAGACTGAGCTTTCCCCAGCAACACAGCATGTGCATCTGTGTGCACATATATATGTTTTAAAGCAATATGTGCTATGTATTTAGAAGCAAACCCTCTAAGGCATTTTGAAGCAAGTAACTAGGTTTCCAGCTTGCTGTAACAGACTTGTTATTTGTTAGAACACAATTATTTGTTACACTGGTCGTGTCCTTATTTTACCAGAACTACATACTTATGAATTTTATTATTAAATCAGACATCTAAAAATTGCCCATAGGCAGAAACATGTTAAAAAAAAAAAAAAAAAAAAAAAAAAAAGGAAGAATACTTGGAAGTAACTGAGAATTTTGGGTACATTTTTATTAAAAATAAATAATAAAAATTAACTCAGTTGGAGGAAACGCATTGAAATTTTTCAGCCCAAGTAGTGTGTTTGTTTCTCTGATTAAAAAAGCTATGAAGATCAAACCTAAATCACTACCATTTAAACTAGTTTGTGACCTCCAACATAGCAATCCAAATAAATAATACAGCAAGACATAATAAACACTAATGTATTAAAATAATTATACTGTAATACTCTGTGATAGTAACACAAGTTTTTTCAAATGTATTTTTCAAAAAGCCATTTCAAAAGATGCAAAGCCAGAGGCAGCCAAAAGGCATTGTTTATGCATTTACTCTCCTACTTTCATTTTTTTTTGTTGTTATTGCAATTACAGCAACAGTATTGGAGTATTCTTCTGTGGACCCAAGAATCTCTCTAAGATCCTTCAAAAGACATGCAACTCGTATTCATCAGTTGATCCAAGAGGAGTTCATTTTCATTATAACAAAGAAAGTTTCTAGGCTGTACTTCTTAACTGTATAATAGGTATTACCAAATCCTGTATTTTTATCTCACCTCCTCTGTCCTCTACTCAATCTGCATCAATTAGGCCAGATATTAGGAACTGTAAATTGATGTAGGTACATTAACTTCAGTAGAAAAATGTCATCTTAAGCCAACTAAAGATTTTGACCCCATCCTTAGCTTTTTCTTCAAAGATCTGAAAAGCTGATTCTCCTTTCTTACTTAATGATGCTGTGAATCCATCTACATCTGGGTGAAAACAACCACAAACCACTAACCTCTGAAGCAAAAGGCATGAGTAAAGTGGACATTTAGAACTGTTCCTTACTGTTGTGTATGATCAAACTGCTACCGCAGGCAATACTCACATTCCTGTTGTTTAAATCATGCCCATGCATTCAAAGCGTTTTCCTTCCTGGTGTTCTGATTTTGCACTGCTTATAGCCTTCCACTGCACATACATCCATATCCACATCCCCTTTTGTGCTGTAGCAATACTGTTTATATGTACACTGTCCAACAAATCCTTTTCCTTACCAAACCATGCACCATTTAAACCTGCTATTTCCACAGTGATGGTGGCTGTGCATGCCATAAGCTAGTATGTTCTGAGAATTAGTATGTCTAAGGAGATTCCAGAAATTTTTGCACTCAGCAAATGGATGTCCTGAGGCAGGCAACTGAAACTATAGAAGAAAGTTCCAGGAGCCTTTTAAATGTCACATGGCTTCACGGGCACTGAAGAATGGGCTTTAATAGATAAAGAATCACAGATATATGGCAGAGTGACTGAGGTGGGAAGGCACCCATAGCAATCATCTACCCTAAACCCCTTGCTCAAAGCTGATTCTTTGAAGGCAGGAGAATTGTTCTAGTTGTCGGGACCTTATCCCATTGCCATGACCATTCAAAGATAATGAAGAATGGCCAGCTCCCTCAGCACTTGTGGGTGAATCCCATCAGTTCCTATGGGCTTATTTAAAAGCTTCCTTGCCTGATCCTTCTTCACTAAGTCTGAATTGCTTCAGATTTTCCCACTTGAGAAGCCTGGGTTCTCTGAAGGTCAGCCTTACCTGATGTGAAAAAGTCACTGAGTACTTCCAACTCTGCCATGGCCCTTGGCATCCCCATCCCATTCAGAAGTGGACCAACACTTTCCTAGTCTTCCTTTTGCTATTCACGCACACGTAACAGCCCTTCTAGCTCTTCACCTTTCAGATTCAACTCCCAGTGGGCTTTGGCTTCCCTAACCCCACCCCTCCACGCTCAGTGTCTCTATATTCTTTCCGCATTACCTGTCCCTTCTTCCACCTCTTGTACACCTCCTCTGCGCTTGAGTTTTGTCAGGAGGCATTTGTTCATCCATGCAGGAGTCCTATCACCTTTGAGTGACTTACTCAACTCAAGAGGAATCACTTTTGAACTTGGAAGAGGCAATCCTTGAAAATCATCCAGTTTTCCTAGACTTCTCTTTTCTCTAGGGCCATACTACATGGGATCCTTCCAAGCATGGAATTCAATCTGTGTCCTCTCCATGCCACATGTGGTAGTGTACAGGTGCTTCAGATAGACATCCAGTCACATGGGTTTTCCAGAAGAGGTGTTACAGCTGTCCTGTAGGCACTTGCTTGTTGTCTTCCACCTTGCACTCTCTTAGCTTTGTGACTTTAGTACTGTTAAGCACATGGAGCACAGGATAATTTTGGAATGAGGGAGAAGCGAAATATAAAATATGTGAATGTTGCAACATCCACATAAGCTAGAAAAATGAAAATATTTCCCTATTCTCCAGCATAGAAAATTAAAGAAAAACTATATTTGAGTTGGACTAAGGTGTTAACTAGCATCCTACAATACATTTACTCAGCCACACAATAAAACCACAAGGTAGAAAACATCCTGTGTATGTCAACACTCAAGTAAGACAAATGACAGCATTATATGTGTATACTTATACACACACACACAAAATGCCCACTAGAGGGGACGTATCTACACAGACAAAAGAAACAGAATAATAAAATTTATGTCACAGAAGACTCCAATATTATTTTATACCTCTTCTATTAGGGGATAGAGTATGTGTGAACAGAGATTGCTGTACAAGATACAGTTGTATTATTATTAAGTTTAGGGCAATGACTCTTTGTTTTAAAATTGTTGAACTGTTTTTTAATGCCTGCCTATGTGAAATGATTAAAGCAGTGCATACTGTGTAGCAGTAGAGTGAGTGGAGAATTAGAGCCCCTGCCAGTTCACCTAGGGACATTTATCTTTTATTTTTTCCCCTGGTGCCCATGCTGAGCCTCAGGGTAAGCTGACACATTTTTTAATATAAATTAAGCTTCTTTTTTTTATGTGTGTTGAAAATCTTGAAGGAAATGAGAAATGTGTGTAGGCACCAATACCAGCTGCCATTGCATCAAAGAAAGAGGTGACAATTTCCTGCAGATTCTGAATGATTGTTTTAATGGGGCTGGATCGGAGGTAACAAGCACAAAGATATTGTGCTGCCAGAAAAACAGGATCTGTTCTCCCCCTAGCCTCATGCAACAAGATGTAACATTTAGCTTCTGGCTCAACATGGCATCTCTTCACTGCTTTGATTTATTCCCACTTTTGCAAATCACTGTGGTATGCTACAGGAGATGCATTTAGAGCCCTTGTTACAGTTCATTGAGTAGCACTGCTGTTCTCATCACCAGAGGAGAATTTTACTTGTGTCAGGACTGACTGACCTAGAATAAAAGAAAAATAATAATAATTAAAAAAAATGAAGTGGGGAGGTTTGTTGGACTAGGAGAAAACTTCATTTTGGTTGAATGAAAATCCCTTTATTATAAATACAATTTAAATCAAAATGGGAACTTGGAAGATTTGGCTTCCTGCCTTGTTTTGAATAACACTGAGCACACAGCAGCTATGATAATGTGAGTGCATATGTAATGACTCTATTATTATGTTTATACATGGAAACATCATTCACTGTCAGGAAAAATGAAAGATATCTTCATGGATTTGTCCATTCAGCTTCTTCAGAGGGAAGTGTTCAGCACTGTGTAGGAAAATATTATTAAATAAAATATAGTCATAACAGCACAGACTCACCACATCCTGTGACAGAAAACTAATCGTAGACAAGGATCATAAATATACAGATTAATTACTTTGGCTCTTACAATAAAAAGAATGGCATTATAATGATTGAAGTTGTGTTATGATAATTTAAGCTTATTCGCTAGTAAGTGTAAATTGAAATACATGGGTTTATACATTCTGGGTTCCTCCCCTTCCCCTCTCCTCCCACATTTTGCATGTAGTAGAAATTATTTAAATGAGTTTGCTTTTTAGTTTACACTGAAAGATTAAACAGAAACTGTTACTTATAATAGAAGAATAGAAGGTCCATCATACGGTGCCTGTACCATATCATCACCATTATAAGGACTCTCTTGCTTCTTTCCTGCTTTTCGATATAATTAAATGGTTAAGAGGAAATACTGTTAATGGCAAAAAAGTGACAAATTTTTCTAGGTTTGAGTTCTCCTGATTTGCAGGAGATTTTATAAGAACTTCTTTAAACATGCCCTGGAGAAATAATAAACTAAATGGCATGGTAGGTTTATATTCAAAACTGGTCAACAATTTCACTGTGGGATTTGGTTGTTTTTTTGGTTTTTTTTGGGGGGGGGTGTCGTGGTTTTTTTTTTTTTTTTTCTTATTATTTTTGAGGGAAATGAACCTGAATTTCCTCAGGAATAGAAAAAAATAAAAGAAAAATGTGAGTGCTTTCACCCAGCTTGCCCTCTGAATACTAAAAACTTAAATGAAACATGCATAGTCAGTCAACTAATAAGGAATGCGAACCCATAGGCAGCAGAGGCAAATTGTCCCTAGGCCATCACCTCTTCTCCTGACACTTCTTAGACCATCAAATACCAGGTGTGAAGTCATCTTGGTGACCAGGTGTAAGGCGGAGGGCACTCTACTAATGACTGGCGGGCCTGAACCTTCCTAGCGCTGGAAACTGGCTGAGCTGAGGCTTTCTCACCAAAGTCAGGTTATCTATTCTGCAGCAGCAACTCTAACTCACCCAAACACTTAATTGTGCATTTCTGCAGAATAAATTTGGGCATCCAACTTATTGAAACCAAAGCTGCAGCCACAAAAAGAGTAAGTTTCCATGAATATCTACTTACATGTTACTGACCATGTTCAGTGACAGCGGACTGATGATTTGCATTTTAAAACTCTAACCAGTTAAGACTATCTAACAGGAGTCTTCTTGACCTTCAACAAATTACACCTTATGGTGAAAAAATCTCAATTACACAATGGTCTTAATATATGTGAAAAAATGTGTTAGTTGACTTGGAAACACACTTTTTCTTCTTTCAAAAGCAAGAAAGGACAAAAATACTTAAACACTTTAAAATATATGTTAATATCCTTCCAGAATATATAGAAACTAACAAAAGTTGTATAGTCAACCACTCAAGCCAGCATATTTCAAAGGCTATCTGCTTCAAGTATTTGCAACTACTATTACTAAACAATAATGACTTCTAACATGGCAAGACATTTGTATCCATTGAGGATAAAAGCCCAGAGCCTGTCAACACTTACACATGTGCTTTACTAACTTCAAACAATCTTTTTACCATCCTAAAGGACTAAATATGGTTTTCTTTGAAGCTCATGCACAGAAGACTGATTTCAAGCTCAAGGCTGGGTCCTGAAGGTTGATCTGTATTATTCAGCTGTTAAAGTATTGGACTGTCTTGATTCTTGTCTAAAGACCATTTCTCTGGTACAGTAATTCTGAATATGAAAGACAATTTACAGTCATGCTTGTCTTAAGGTACACAGATAAGGTTGCACTTACTTTAATAAAAAGTCTGGTTTTCAGTGGTCTTACAGCTTCTAATAAGCAAAAAACTGTGGATTTGGGGAAAGTTTTTCTCTTGTTTTGGCAAAATGACAAATACACAGATGTGAACATTTTATTATGTAAATACAGCAAATCAGCAGGTAAGAGGGCAGACACAAGCCCATTCTTTTGAGACAGAAGTCCTGGTGTCTAGCCTACTGCTGATCATTTCCCAGCATCGCTGCATTGAGAGCTGAATATCTTGGCCCATTCAAAGGCCTGTGCCCTTGCTTGAGAGAGAGGTTGTCTGCACAAAAGCAGATATTTCCTCTCGCTTCTAAGGCTGCAAAAACCCTCACAGAAATCATTGCTGTCAAAAAAACTGAACAAAGTGGGATTTTGTGAGCAATAAATAAGGAAGCATGCACAAGTGCAAATTCACACACAGTAGCTGTGGCATGAACCACACAGGAAATCTGTAGGAATCTATCTATCTGGTTTAGGTCTCACGGAAGCTGACGTCCACAATTCCCTCTTATGGTAACAAGCACAATGTATTTAGTCTCATGGTTCCAGGAATTGATCAAGGTTAAAATAATTAAAGACAAACTTTGAATTTAAAAGGTCACAGGCATACGATCAACCTGCAACACATCACACTCATTAATTATACATTACTGTACAATTAGATTACATTTAGATAAAACTGTTCAGATTGAAGAATGCCCATCATTTGCTCATTAATATTAGGAAAATATCCATGCAATTTTCTGAGTTTGTGTGCTGCTAAGGAAATTCAGAGGGCTACACAGAATGCATACCAATGTAGAGTTAGTCATTCAAGATCTCTCTTTTTTAGATTCCTTATCATGCTGGCAAGAGGAAGATAGTTAAGAAGCACAGCTGGAGAACTTTGAATGCAATATCAAAGATCCGAGGATGAAACAAACAAATGTATGCTGTGATACTGGTTAACACAGAAGTTACTTCAAATATAAATCATGTGGAGAACAGCTAGATTTGACTGAACTGGACCTTGTGTAATACAATCATGCCCAAATATAATTTCTCTGGCAGGAATGTACATCAAATATTTTATTACTTAATGGAAGGTGTGGTCATCGTTATGAAGATGCATCTATATTAAGAGACATCAAGCATAATCACAAATGCTGGCCACCCTATGTATTAGAGCAAGGCCATCATCATCCTTCTGTAACATTGTGCATTTATAAACAGGCCTGAAAACAATCTAAAAATGGTCTGATGCTGGAAGGTGCTGAGTTGAGAGAGCTTTTAGTGAAACCAAAAGAAACTGCATCTCCTCGCATTCTTCAGAACCAGACCTTTGGAGTCCAGACAATGAAATTAACTGGGGTTTTGCCAAAATGAGGACAGTAGCATTTGGCTCAGTTAGTCAACGTCAGTGCAGAATGATATATTGCAAATACCGAACACTGAACTTTGAAGGAAAAAAACTAATTCACTTCAAATTGTCTGACTTGCTTATAATGAAATAGCCAGTGCCTTACCACATGCCCATTGTCTTACACATAGGTAGCCATCAATAATTAAATGT
Organism: Amazona ochrocephala; assembly: GCA_039720435.1. Lineage (NCBI taxonomy): Eukaryota > Metazoa > Chordata > Aves > Psittaciformes > Psittacidae > Amazona > Amazona ochrocephala. Next base: position 82,236,896 of record CM077878.1, read on the forward strand.
GCAAGTGGGCACACCTTTTGGGGGATGGATGCAATTATATCTATATATATAATATGTATCATATTATTAATGTTACCACACAAGGCACCAGTTCAGCAGAGCATTTGTGCTTATGCTCAGTTGAAAGCGTTTAAGATGGGGGTTTTGTTTCAAGGGGATTAGACAAATGCCCAAGACTCAGTCTGTATCTTGAGAGCTTTGTTCAAGTGAGACACCAAATGCCTCCACAGGGAAGTTTTTCCTAAATCAGAAGAGACTTTTCTTACAGGTTTAATGAAGAAACTGGAATCTCCTTGGCTTTGCTCTCCAAATAAATCTTGTCTTATACAGGGGTCTAAAATTGGTTGTCCCCTTTTCTGGGGAGCCAAGCTTGACCAATCTCAATTCTTAGATTTGCATTTTCCATAATAACTGGTTGTAATGCGGTTCCTTGAAGAAATAAGATTTACGCAGTTATGATGTGTCTGTCTGTCTACTGCTTGCTTCTCTTTTCTGCACCTCTACTCCTCAGCAAATACTGCTAATCTGCCAACCAATTTCAACCAAGATATAAGATACATAATCTTATTCTAAACTCTTAGCCTGTTTCACCAAAAAAGGTCTGAATACTTCAAAAGCTTTAACAAATGGGCAATGTCTCAGAGCAGTCACTCAAAGAGAAACTGTCTGAACACAGAAAACTGAGAAGCTGCACACCTCCGGGCACGGGAAGTTTGCCAAACTCATAGCATACTGCTGATCTTTGGAAATTAGTGACAGAAGAAGAAACTGAGGCTTTGCTTTACTAGATAAACATCTCGTCACATGCACTCAGTAAAATAATGCAGCAAAAGAGATAATTGTTCCTTTATACATGGGAGGGATAAGACTAATGCTGGTATATTGTAAATTGTTCTATTGAACATCGTAGGATGTTAGGAAATTAGGGCAGAGAAAAGAGCCACAAACATATTCAAGGACTTGAGAAACACCTTGCAATTAAAGGGCTCAATCAATTTAGCATATCAAAAATTAGATTATGAGATGACTCTATAACAGCATACAAGTACCTTCATGTGGAGAAAATCTAGGCACTAGCAGGCTCTTTAATCTAGCATAGCTTAAACCATAACAAGAACCATTTCAAAGAGGAAAATAGGCACCCACTTGCAACAGAGGAGGTGGTTAGCTACTGGAAGTTGCCTGTGGAAATGGTAAAACCTCTATCTCTTGATGTCATCCAGTCAAGCCTGGGTGCCACTCTGGAAGAGATCTGTGCTCACTAGACACAAGTTAGGCTCAGTTAAGTGGAAGTTATTGGTGCAACTCACTTACTGAGTTCAAATTATTGGCTGCTGCTACTAAAGCATCAAGGGTAAAAGATGTAATGGTCCCCCTGGGGCTCAAAATGCTTTTGAATGTGTGTTTTCTCTTAATATCCTTGTCAGGTGGAAAATTTATTACTTCCAGTTTTAGATAGGGAACTGAGACATAGAAATACTAAGTGATTTGCCTCAAGCTCTCAAAGGAATGGCAGAACAAGGATTAAACCACAGCCTTCAGGTCCAAGACTATTCCTTGAACTACAACAGCAATCCTTCTCTCCCATAAACTGTATTTCGTATATTTTACTTGATCCTTAAAAATATATGTGAGCTTTCTGAATGAACATCTGAACTGAACTGAATTGTTTCCTTATTAGTGGCAATGGTCAATATTGTTACTAGGCAGCATGGTTTGAAAGGCAGGTATTCTGATTCTCAGGACCAGCATGATACATGCTTGCTCACTCTTAGAATTATATGTATGATATAAAGTATTTGCATGAAAAGCAGGTCCCCTGACATACAATGAGTAATTTCTGTGATAAAACAGGTGGTTAAAAAAAAGTATCAGAAAAGAATAAAGATTTTCTACTAAGCAGCATTATCTAAATGTCTGAGTACGGATTTGGTGCTGGATTCAAGCCTGAGCCTACTCTGAGCAAAGAGCACAGGAAAATGCTTGTTGCCTCACACAGTAACAGGATCCAGCTAAACACCACATAGCACAGCAATGTGCTAACAAGTAATAAAGCTAGGTAAATAAATAAAATTCTGCTTCAGTTTCCTGGGATACACTTACCCCTTTATGACTATTTGAGGCCACACTACATTTGCTTACTTTCTGGTTTCTGCCATCTTGCTTATACTTAGAGAATTTTCTAAGATTACAAAGGTGGACCCTGCTACTTCTTATGTCTACCCTCCATTAACAGCTTAAAATAAATTCTAAAACAATCAGATATGAAGTCTTCATCCTGACTCTTTATCACCTCTCTTACTGACTCCAAAGTCCTAATAGTATCTGGTTATTGCCCTACTTAAAGGTACATTAAAGCTGTGTCTGCAATAATACTATTTACAGAGTAAATTAATTCCTTCTCATTCCATCCACTAATATTTTCTATTAAATTAATGCTAGGGGAGGAAGGATTTAGTACACTTCACTTCTGCAGAAGTAATGAGAACACATTTATGAACGTTTGCAATTGTGATGGGAAGAAGAGAACAGAAGGCATTTTATTATGCTGATTATATCCTGTTTCTTTCGACTGGTGTTAACTAGTGTACAAAAAAAAAACAAAACTCATAGGAGAAAATGGATCTATAAATTTTCAAAATTCCCTGTCAATAAAATAAGTTGGGGAGGAGAGGGAGACATAATTCATACCTTACTGTGTAAGTACAACTCTGCTAGCTGATAACACCACAAAGCACTGGGACAGACTGTTAAGCAGAAGAATGAGAACTATTCTAAAAGACAATATGAATCTAGAAATTCAGTAACTGAAAGCTTGCTTCATGAACTGAAGCTAATTAATGCTCTCATGTAGGATTGAACCCAAACCATCAGAATGACAGCAGCTCCACAGCTGAATTAGTGTTTTAGTATGCTGCCCCTTAAAATTCCTCCCAGTCACTTAAAGAATGGAGCACATGATTAAATTCTGCTATGGAAGGGAAAAAATGAACAATTACATTAAAATCTCCTACAAAACAAAGATCACCTAAGATATTTAGATACAAAACAACTTAATATTGCAAAAGGAAGCTTTATGCAAAAAGCATCCTTTAATTATCTGCATAGTTACTCCTTGCACAGCTCTGCTGGGAAGCTCTAGAGGAAGTACCTTTGTCAGCTCAGTCTTACATAGCTGCTTCAGTAAAGGACTGTAATATCCTTGTATCAAAGCACAACAATGACACTGACAGCGTCAACTATGCATATTTTTTCAACCAGAATAATTTGTCCATGCAGGTGTCTGGAAGAATATATAAATATATATAAAAAACAAGCACAGACTCAGCAGATCACTTTCCCACAACACGGATCATTCTTACATAGGGTATGAGACTGGACTATTTCCAAGTTACTTTCACATTTTGCGAAACGACTTTAACTTGGGACATTGTCCATAACAGTCCTTTCAAACCCTTCCACTTTATTTGCATTCCTAGCTGCTCTTGTTTGGATACTTTGCTCTCTCAAATAGGCAAGAATGAGATTTCAATGTGTGTTTAGGCTGGGAGAAGACAATCAGATGTATATGGCTATAAAACCACATCTGCTAATGTCTCTAAATGATGCTACAGCTGCTGAAAATCATAACATTTACTTGGCTAGGTTATCAACTAAATCAAAATTATATTTACAACTGGATTTTTCATCAAATACATGGGATTATCAAAGGTAACATTTCAAAAGGAATTGAGTTAGGAGACTAAATCACATTGACTTTCAATACAATGCAGGCATCTATGTGACATAAATATATGACATATATAGATTAGTATTTTCAATACTAACTTGTGTTAAAGGTATGAGGCCTTTCACTGAATTGGGAAACAGCACACTGTATTTCAGAAGAAGCTAAGGGAAAGCGAGGGGCAGAGGAAGCATACCAGGGGGCATAGCATTTGCAGAGGTCATTCAGTGAAGCACAGTTTTGGCCTCAACCAGGAATAGCTGGAAGGCTTCCTCATGCTGCCCTGAACGAGAATTAGCATCTTCTTCTGCCTGGTGTTTGGATTTGTTGTGATTTATGCAAACTATGACCACTCATGAGATGCAAACCAACAAGGCTTTGGTCATTTTTTGTAATAGTCAGAAGATATGAAGATTAGTCCCACAATGGAGCAAATGTAGGCAATGAGGCCACAATCATGGAAGAATGGGTGCTAGGGAAGCAGGAGCTGTAGGAGGCTGTAAAGCCTGTGGAGGCCCAGCAACAATTCTGTTTCTAGCCATTGGACAGGGCTCAGATATGTCACTTAACGTAGTAGCACACAAGGAGAGGGAAGGCTAATATAGCAGCAGCTTCTTTACAGATGTTCCAGAGTCATACGAAAGGCCTCAAAATACCCTGGGCATGTATGGGTTGCCTTTGCGTGACTGAAATGGTGCATAGATCAGCCATCCCTAACTGTAGTTATGTGAATGAAGACATCTACTGATGATGACTTAGGCAGGAAATGTTCTTTTCAGGACATCACTGCAGCTCAGAAGTTTGTGCAGCTCCCCCAGAAGCATGTTCCCCTGCTGAATAATTGATTTTGCAATAGCTTTCTACTGTGCACTATACAAAGTTTTGCTTCCAGCAATGTCTCTAGCCCTGAGGAAATGACGTAACATGCAGAAAACTGATAGAATTTTGACTTGAGGCTTTAGACAACCAAAAAAGCCAAAAGCCTAAAGTCTTGAGTTCTTAAGTTTTTCAACTCCTCCTGAACTTCTAGGCAGTTCCCCCTCTAGACTGGATCAATTTTTTTCTGTGCATATATACTGGGTACCATGGTAGACAACAGAAGTGATTTTGGAGCGGTGAGCACCTTAGCAGGGAGGAGAGGGCCTTAATGTATATAACAGTGAACAAGTCACAAACCTAATGTCTATGGTTCCCTCATGTTGAGTACATGTAGATGTATCTCAAAGGTTGATGAAAAGCTTCTAAAACTACAATGGGAAGAACATAGCAGACAACTCAGAACTCTCAAAGCTGAGTAACAGGCCCCAGGCATGTTTATGGATGCAGCTGTGGATCCTGCCATGTGGCCAAAGAGACACTGATGCTGAAGTCATGTAAGGTGATGATGGCAAATGGCTGTGACCCTGAAACTGGCTTGAAACTGGGACCTAGGACACTGATTCCTGTTATGGATCATTATGATCAAGTTCTGTACACTTGTGTTAACTGCTCAGAAGAAACCATCCTTTTCTCTTACCACTTCAAACCAATGAAAATCAAGTCCAGGATGGTTGCTCACTGGAGGATAATAGGGTACCCTCAAAAAACAGGCTCTGCAGGTTGACTTTCTGGGGCAGAAAAAATTCCAAGAGAGGTGACCAGGTTATTCAGTTAACTCTTCACATGACTGGCAAGTGAGATGCCAGTTTATCCCTTAATAGGATTCTCGGTACCATAGGGAAGGTAGGCATCCTGATGAGGATGGCACAGAAAGAAGGGATCAGGGCTTCCCAACACCAGATCTTGATTTCCAGTATGACAAGTTCATTCAAGAGCAACAGAATCCCAGGCTGCATTATGGAGAACCAGTTGAGAGAAGTGATCCTTCCCCTCTACTCAGTGATGGTGAAACATATCAGGATTGTTGGGTCCAGTGCTGAGCTATCCAATATAAGAAAGATAACAGACTTACTGGAGTGAGTCTAGCAAAGAGCCACAAAACCAATTATGGGACCAGAGCATTTTTCATAAGAGGACAGACTGAGAATGCCTGGAGAAGAGAAGGTTCAAGGGGATCTTATCAGTGTGTGTAAGTACTCAATGGGAGAAAATCAAGAAAAGAGATCCAGACTCTTCTCAGTGGTTCTTAGTGACAGAACAGGAGAATATAAGCACAAACTGAAACACTGGACTAGATTATCTCAAGAGCTCACTTCCAACCTAAACAGTTCTGTGATTCTTTAAAGACACTGCTGTATTTCTTGCTTGCAATTTAACAAGTCTTAGGGTCATCTATGGAATTTTCCCCCTTTCCATTATTATTCATAAGGTAGCACCAAGGAATATTGAACACGCAGGGGAAAAAAAAAAAAACAACACAAAAAAACCCAACAACCAACCAACAAAAAAAAAAACAAAAAAAAAAAACAAAAAAAAACCAACCCACCAAACAAACAAACAAAAACAAAACAAAACAAACCCCAAACAACACATAGACAAAGAAAAAAAAAAAACTAACAGGGACAAGAAGAAAAAATGGGATCTGACACACCCTCAACCTGAAGAAGTTGCATGGAGTTGGATCCTTTGCAAGAACCTATAAGCCACACAGTATTTTCCATAGTAATGTAATTCAGTAGCTTACCAAAAAGGTGATCAGATTTTGCTTTCTGATGAAATATGACGCCAAATTGTCAGTAATTGTCATGTCTCATTTGAGATACCAAGGTTAGTGGGGAATCTGAAAATGTCATTTTTTTTAGTAGGGCAATTTGGCCATGATAGTCTACTGCAATTTTGGAAAACAGGGAAGATGTGTTAAATTCCAAGATGCCTGTCCAAACTAACCTTAACAATTCAAGTATGTGTCTTGGCAGAGGACCTGAATGACGCCTCAGAGAAAACCTATCATCAATCTCAAAGAGGAAGTGACATGATTGGTTGGGAAGGTGTCAGATGTGTTTACAACCAGGTCAGCTAAGCACCTTTCTAACTATATGGAATCACTGCCTAAGTTAAAGGAAACACTGCGAGGTGATTGTCAGAGACCAAGAAATACTTGCAAAAACCAGTTCATTTAAACATCTTTGAAAAGTCCCAGTTGTTTTAGCTTGTAGTATCTGCATTTTGTATTGATTACTACAAGGGTACTAAAAACAAAGCAGCTGAATTTGTCCCAGTCTGATGCTTTGAACTGATGAAATGCAAGAGAATTGGGGAACAGCCATTGAAAAAACAATCTTCAGTTAATGAATGTATATTGGCAAGCTCTGTTATTCCTGAAACCCAGTTACATTAACTGCTTCTCTAGTTCTTATATCAGCTGTACCTGTTCCATAGCCTGCTCTTAGGGCTAAATGGAATAGTCTGACAACTTGCAGAGGAGATACTTTGTTACTGTGGATATTCAGACATACACCTTGTGAACTGAGTTCTTGCATAGACAACTCCCCAAGTCTCTAAGGACTTTTTCTATAACAGTGTCACATAATTGACTGCAGGTTTTAGTAACATCTAATAAGGTGTTTAGATCCTCTGCAGCCTAGTTACAGTGGGTTTAATCAAAGGAAGTCTCCATTTTTCTCACATCAAATATAAGTCACTTATCTTCACCCCAAAATCCCCCAATGCCCTATTTCCACTCCTCTTATGAGCTCTTGTTCACTAGTGTAACAGTAGAAGTCAGTAAGTGAATTCCTGCTGATTTTAATTCTTGGTTTAAGGCCTTTTATTTAACACAGAAACAAAGTTTCTGAGGTACTCAGAGCAACAAACTTTGACAGTCTTGGTGTGGTCTCCCTCTCTATGTTCAGCCGTTCTTCTAGATTGTAGCCAGATGCAATTTTTTGTATCCTTCTCATTTATAGCTTCAGACTTAGTAGACTCCTCCTATCCTTTAAATACTTTCCTAATTTTTTCCCAATATCCAGTAAATGGAGTCTTTCAAGAGTGCTTCTTGATCTTCTCACTTTACTCTTAGCACATGCTAAGAGGAGGGGGCAAGAGCTAAAGCTTCTAGTGTGTACCTGTGTGCCCAGAATGAGGCCTGGGATGGCATGGTCTGGACAAAAACATGCTCTTTGTGCACATTCTTAACTATATGTTTTCTGCTCACTGTCAACTATATTACCACTGTGCTCCTACCTATTCTTACAATCAGCTTATCATGATCACCTTGGACCTCTAACTGGGCCTCATTCCCAACCTTTGTCTTTCAGATCTTTCTGCACAATGCCTGTAAGATACTTTTTCAGTCATGTAGTTAAAATTTTCATCCAATTCTCAAGTCTTCATACCTTGCATATGGAAACCACCTTAACTCTGGCCTTCATAAATGCTTCCTTGTCCCACCTGTCATGTCTATCCTTCATCACATATCTATCTACCTCTTGCTCTGGCCAAATCCATCCTCTTCACCTTCCACTGTTTCTCCTTTTATATTGCAACACATGCCACAAGCCCTCACGTTCACTTGCCCCTTTACAAAGTTTTCTGAGTCTGCTTCCTGGAAACTTACTCATTGTTGAGAGGACAGCTGGTTCATGAGAGCAGCCCATGTTTCAAAGAAGCACCTTTCTTCCTCTCTGCCCTCCCTGTAAACATCCCCAAAGCTCCCTTATTGTACCCTTCAGATCCTTCTCTTGTGATGCAACATGAAAAATGCTGCCTTGCTGAGACCACAGTTTGTCATGCTAACCAGTACTAACTCAGTGCCTCCTTATTCTCTTAATCTGCTAGTATCCACTTTTCCCTATTCTTCTGGATCACACAGTGAGGTTTTCCTGACAGGGGTCATACCTTCTGCTGTTAGTACAATTTCTGACATGGAGTTCTGTTGGGGGCTTCTGAGTGTAACTACAATAAAAAAAAAAAATCCATTCTGAGCTTTGAATACAACATTGAATAGTGCTCATTTAATACACAGGGGTAAACAGACACATTCATTAACAGTCTGAGCAAAGCTGGGGCTCCAAATTAACTTTGAACAAGTGTTTCACAAGTGAAGAGCCAGAAAAAATAAAATCAGTCTATCCTCCATCTACCAACGTTTGCAGACCGCAGTATGACAGTAAATATCTGGAAGCAAGCAGATCACTGTTGTATTTTCAAAAATGCTAATTTTGTTTTTAAATCAAATCAAACTAAGAAGACATGAAAGAATTAAAAGGCATTTCCACCTGCTAGGAGTCAGCACAGTCACCATGACTTTAACAGAACTGTGGCAATTTATGCCAGGTAAAGCCACAGCACAATATACTTAGAAAAAGCTGACACTGCTGATCAGGGGAGCAATTTCTTGCAGATGATTTTTAATTTCAGTTTAGCACTTACTCCCCTTAGTCTCAACAGAGAAACCATTCCAGCTAGCATCACTGTCCCATGCTCATCACTACAGCAGTGGTGGTGATTTGCCACCTCACAAACATATGGTCAGAATGCTGTGGTAGCTACAGCACCCTCATGATGTACACAGGCCAAGGTTCAGACAGAGACATTATGTTTTATTGTACCAGCTGCATTAGATGCAAAAAGCTGACTTAAAATTTAGCAGTTAATGAAATGCTTTCTTTTTAAAACAGATTTTTGATCAGTCTTCCTACCTTTTTCTTAGAAAAATACAAATTCTGACCTAGCCTACTTAGGAGCTCCCGAAAAGCAGAGCAACTATTATCAACAACCTACACTTTCAAGTGGTATATTCTGTAAACTTGAATCTCTAGGTTTCATGGCTTGGATTTTACTTGCTAAATCTTCCATTCTTGTTTACCGTAAGCGTCTAAGTGACCTTCTGCTTTTCATTTCTGCTAGGTGGACTATACAGCATTCATATTCTGGCAGCCTGACTCGACATAAGGACGTAAGGTGGAATCAGTTAACTTTCTGGTCCTTGCTAAAGACTATGCAGTTCACTCGCCATGGAACAAGAGTGGCACCCAGTGGCCAGAAAGCTTGAACCAATACTCATGTCTTGAAGGGTCTGCCTTCTGCATTTTACAAATCCCCTCCCAGCATTTTGAAGACAGAAATCCTTCTGTGCTCAAGTTTGCAGACCCCTCTTCTACCTCTGCACTTGAAAGGCAGAAGGTAGAGAACTGAAGCGAAAAGGTTTCCTCTCTCTACTCTTTTTGAGTATCACTTTTTCTGAGAGCATAAATAATCCATCACAGGTATTACAGCATTACAGCACTTTCAAAAGGGTACTGCTTATCTGAGGTATCAGGCAGCGACTGACTTGCCTGACAAGCAGAGAAGAAGGAGGAGTTCAAAGACCTCATCTAACTCTAACACAATGTCTAGTAAGTCCAGATAAGGTAAACATGCTGTTAAACTGTCCCACAGAAAATGTGGCAGCAGGAAAGGAAAATCCAGGGATGAAGCCTGCTTTCTGATCTCCCCTCATGGGGAACACACAGGCTCTGTGCTGCTCCCAGTCTGTGGCTGGGTTTGGTTTCACAAGGCCGTAAATTAGATTGCTGCAAAGGAGGCATAGGTGGTAGCGGGCGACATAGTGTGGTGATGAACGCTGTGACCTGTGTGATGGTACACACTTCACAGGCCTCTCAGAGGTTCACGTAATTTTCCATTAATTTTTCATGATACACAATCAGAGTATAAGTTTGGCTTTCAGTTATGGTATGCTGTGCTTTTAATTAAATTATTTGTGAAATTCTTTGGCTGTTGTAAGTAGGGAGAAAGCTTTTGTTCTCATTATTTTTCTTTAATTTAGGGATACTTAATGCTTAAAACTGGAACATCAATTTTGAAAACACTCTGCCAGATAGCCTAATTAAGGTGCAAACAATTATTACCCTTATAGAAACATTCTCCAAGATGAAGACCTGGGTATGGAGTGAACAAAACCAAGCTCACTAAAACGCCAATGCTCCACAGTGCTGTAACATTCCCAACGACAAATAGGTGATAATGGTGCAGGGCTGAGTCGGCACCATTAGTTTCGTGGGTTTGTGGTTTCGGGTTCTACTTGCAGTGTGAAAATCCCCATTTCTACAGAGTTCAGCAGATAAAGCAAGAGTAGTTTTGATTCTCCTAATTTCCTGGCACTATGAAAATTTTACTTTGGATTAACTGATATTCCTTCTAAATGCTCTAGCACCTAAAACAGTATAATCAAGAGGAAATCAAAACCATCAACTAAAAATAAATGCTCTAGTATGGAATGCTATAGCTAGAGCTTGACAATGTGATCCGAGTAAATTAAATGGCTCACAGATCAAAAGGCACATCAGAAGAATCAAGCATTAAAAGAAATTCTAATGTTTTGAAATAAATATAATTTTAGACATCTGCTGTGGCAATACTGAAAGCCATGGATCTTTGTACTTCCTGAGTTATGATAGCAAAGAACTCAGCAGTCTGGACAGAATTTTCTGCCAGATTTTCTGTTAACAGGAATTCTTTGTTCCTTGACTGTTTAGTTTTTGCCACACAATATAACTGAAGTGGTAACAAGGAAAACACTGTTCTTTGATCATAACGTGGCTTGATGAATCCACAGTCGTAGACTGACAAAAGTAAGAAAATTTTCCCCATAACTGGATTGTTTTGCTCTAGGGAAAGACATTGATACAGTAATATCCTGTTTTATTTAACATTGAATGTAACTATTGCACTAAGCAAAACATTTAGTTCAAAAATGGTATTCTAAAATGCACTGCCTCCACATTAAAGAGCAAGGAACGATCTTGCAGATCCTCTACAGAGTTAACACTGAAGATGTTTCATGACAGTTTTGCACTTCTTTGCAGCCTGTGGGTTCTAAAATTACTGTGACTAGGAAATGTACACCTCTGTACTGTTATCTTAGCTAACCTTTTTTGTATTTGCTAATTAATTTTCTTCTGCATTTTATCCGGTAACAGTAGTTTTCCTGAGGGAGGGCAGTCACTGTGCTTGTACAGTGCCAGGTGCAATGGACTTCAAAAATCTATTTAGGATCCCTATGAGCTAGTGCAATGGAAATAATAAACAGTTTATTTTAGCAAACGATAGAAAACAGAGTCTTTGAGAACAAGCCAAAGAGCAGAGGCCTTGCGGTATGAAAGTACTTCCAACAGGGTGGAAAATAAAAGATTTTCTGTATTACATATTCTGTATTTCTGCATTATATTTCCTGTATTACATTTCCTGTATCATACTTCACTGTAATTTTTCAGTGCAATCTGACCACTAACAACTTGTCATCTTATTTACCTTAAGAAGATGTAAAATAATTGTCAAATAGATTTTGCTGTCTCACTGTCATGGGTTCAGCAGTAGCAGTCATTTTTCTCCTTCTTAGTAGCTGGTGCAGCACTGTGTTTTCAACTTTCGGCCTAGGAACAGCTCTGATAACACCGATGTTTATAGTTACAGCTTAGAATGCTTGGTTTGACCAAGGACTTTCTGAGTCTCATGCTCTGCCAGGGAGGAGGGGAAGACGGCAGGAAGCAGAAACAGGACACCTGACCCAAACTGACCAAAGAGGTATCCCATACCACAGCATGTCATGCCCAGGATGGAAAAACTGGGGGAAGGAACTCGGAAGAGTTCAGTTCACGACTTGGTCGTCGGGTGGTGAGCAGTTGTATCCCCTTCCCTTGTATTTCCCTGGTCATTATTATTATTGGTGGTAGCAGTAGTGATTTGTGTTATACCTTAGTTACTGGATTGTTCTTATCTCAACCTGTGGGAATTACATTCTTTTGATTCTTCTCCCCATTCCCCCCGCCCTCAGAGTGGGGGGGAAGAAAGAGAGGGGAGTGGGAGAGCAAACTGCGCGATTTACGGCTTAAACCATGACACTCACAATTTTAATGGAGTGTGGCATTTCAAAAGCATGATGTGAACCCCATTTTCTACAACATGATGCCGTAACATGAAAGTAGTAATAATAATCCCAGCAACACAATTGTTTCAGGTCAGTCACACTGTACTTCCTTTAAGAGGGGGTTATTTTTAAATTGTAACAAACTTACATCAAACTAGTAAATAATTAGTACCTATGAATCAGCTCAGCAAGTCTGCAATAGTAAGACCTGAAATTGCCACTGAATTTTGCAACTACTGCAGAAGCCTTCCACTAGTGCATATGCTCCTTCATGATTACGGCCGCAATTCTGTTTTTAACCCTTGCAACCTGAACTGAAGCTGCAGTCAAGAAAGGAACTCCAAGCAATCCCATTAGAGTGTTTCTGCACAACTGATTTCAGGATCTGAATCTGAGTTGATTCAAATGTCCAGTTTATTTTTCCCTGGCATCTATCTGATCTGTGGAAAACACGCTAAATGTTTCATTGGCTTCAAAATTAGCAGGCTCTGTCTCTAAGTTCAAGACAAAACTGAACGACGAAATAATTCAGATGATGGACTCATGCCATTAGCTGGTGGGTTGATTTTTGGTTTTGTTTTTGGTTTTTGGGTTTAGTTTTTGTATTTGTTTTTTTGGCTTTTTTTGTCAACTTGTGTCACCCTGGAGGAAAGAAAGAAAACAGATTTAAAACTTCTTTAATAGAGTCTTTGACCAACCCCCAGCATTAAAACGCAGTTGTTCACAATCCAGGTTGAAGAGTCATGAAAGTTTTATTATTCCTATTTATGGTAGTGCTTTCCATATTCCAGTTGCTTTCTACATATTTAAGGACTGTCCTGACCGTGGTGCTCATAACCCTTTGTTTTTACACAAATACCAGAAAATCAGTCCTATCACTCTTATTACCCTAAGAGTGATGGCCACATGAAGTACCTGCAGACTTCTGTATGTGCATCTAATCAACAAAAAGCTTGTACTTTAACTATGGCAGAACAATATTTGCATACAAAGACTGAGTGGACTTGAGGTTTCGAGATGAAAAAGCTGAGCCTTGGTGACAATTAAGTATGAAATGCATAATTAAAATAATATTCTGACATGACATTTTTTATGTACCGAGAAAAAATTTCAAACTGACATCTTTCTTGCTTTACTGTTAAAATAGCCTGGATGCCTCATCTGGTCATGAAACTGATCCATCCCATGCCATTTTCACACCTGCTCCTCCTAAGACCCAGCCCATATTTCTTCAAATTTCTCCAGATTTTAAGTAGAAAAATGACCATATTATTTTCTTGTAAAGCCCTTTTGGAACTGAACAAAGTAACAAATTTTATTTGAAATCTCACATTTTCACCACAGGTGGAGGTTACATTTTATACTTAATTCATAATTATTTTAAAATCAAATAATATATATTAATATGAATACTTTATACCTCACAAAGTCAAAACTCCAGTGTTTCAGGTAAGAGTAGGACCATGCCATTTTATCCCAATATTCCAGTGTATGTAAACACCAAAACCTAGGCCAGTTTCTTTTCTTACTGACAACAACTGCAAAGTTCCCAATGTTTTTAATGACTACAAAATGAGTTCAATTTTCATTTTTCTATAAGTGTGGCCCCTTCACAATATATTCTCTTTCCTGTTGGCTCTGCTAATGTTCACACACATCTTGTCTCACATGCATAGGATCTAACCGTGATAAACTGACTGATCTCAGAACATGACTGAACCCTCATTTGTAGAGAGATACTGATGTAGATATTGTTTATCAACCTTTTTCCACTCAATTCTTCACAGGACAACACCAGAATACCTTACCGCATCCGTTATTACTTAACTAGAACAGGCTACTGATGGCTGAAGCCATGTCTAATGCATAAAGCTATTTATAATTGCACCCATTATTTATCCTGAGCAAGGAATTACTTTCTGCAAATGCTTCAATGTCTTCATTTTCTCACATCTACCTAACAATATCCTCAGTTATCTGTGGCTTTTTAATAGCTGCTCAGCTTTCCGGAAACATCATAACATTCAGTTTCACCGTGATAATAGTCATCAAACACAGAATTTTTAATCAAAATGCAAAAAAAATCTTAAAATCCAAGAACTGTTCAAAAGTGCTGCAGGGAATGGAACTTCCTTAATCCACTGTGACAAGAGATATTGCAGAAATACTCTGCCAAAACAGCTCATGATGCTACCAGTGAATTTTAGGATGAACAAAACTGGATAATATATACATACACATACATGCCCAAATGTATGAACACATGGACTTACATGCTGGTACAATTTATTGCAACTACAATTCTGTTGCAATATGCAATTTCTCACTTTATATAGTGCAATTACTCCTAAGAAGACTATTACTACATCTTTTTCTTCCATGCCAATTTCCCAGTCAGATCAAGGCCTGTGTGTTGTAGGGTAAAACTGAAAAAGACTTTTACAAAAATACAGAAACATTTGTATTTTCAACGGAAATAAGCTATCAGTTCCGATCACACCTTAAAATTTTGATACACAGAAATAAGCTCAGCCATCCATGCAGTATCGAGTCGACCTGTAAAATGGCCTAGCAATTAGAATAAAAATGAAAACGGAAAAAATTCCACTCTAAGTATGGAGGAGGCCAATTCAATTCTAGGCTGATCAGCAAATCTGCGAACCTGCATTCCAATCTTACTTCCATGCCATCCGAAAACATACCATCAACACCCAAACGTCTTTTCCTGAAGCATGCAAACAGCTCTACCCATATGAAAGGGTGTCAAACAAATCGAGTTACCCCAGAACAAACTACACTTTAACCCACAATGGCTGACAACAGGGTGTTTTTATTATCCACAACCCCCATCGTGGCAATGCGCACAACCTGCGTCACCCCAACCAGCAAAGCCTGCAGCTCCAGAGGGGCCTTGCTCAGGGACTAGAGGCAACAGAACCCCTCCCGGGCAGCTGCAAGTGAACGCTTTCAGTACGGTATACACTGTGTGCGCAGAAACCCCTCTGCGGCAGACCCGAGCGGCAGAGCCCTTAACCCGCGGAAGTCCATGTGTAACGCACAGCGCCCACCCTATCCACAACATCCGCCCACCGCGCCTACGCGCACAGATCGGCGGCCGCGTTGCCATCTGCATACTCGCGGCCATGCCTCCCCGTGACATGGAGCCAATCACGGCGCCGAGCAGCCGGATGCGCCCGTACGGAGACACGCCGCGGCAGAGGAAAGACACTTCCTTTTCCGGGTCAGCTCCCACTGCACACAGTAAGGAGCGCCGCGGTAACGGGGAGGGCTCTTCTGAGCTTTCCTTTTCTAAGGGAAAAGGGAGGAAAACCTGTGCGCAGCTGGATGGCGCCTCCGCCCTCGTCCCAGCTCGCTCCGCTTCTCCTCTGGACCCTGCGCTACCCCGCTCGCCCCTACGCTAAGGGCCTCCGCGCCTGTGCCACCCCTCTCGTGCCGTCACTAGAAGCATGCGCACTGCGGAGCCCGTCTCCGGAGAGTCAGGGGGAGGAGGAGCCAATATAGGGTGAAACCTGCTCACTTCCGTGCTTCGCTTGGCCGGGATTGGGGTCTTTATGGGGCGGAACCGGGATTCGGCTTCCTGCGAGGTCTTCTGACCCAGGCGGAGGGGCTTGTGCTTCGTGCGCTGTCTGCGGCCTATCAGCAGCTCCCAATAGCATCAGGACTTGGAGGCTCGCTTTCTCCCGCTGTGTAGTCCTGCTGCTCCACGGCTTTGCCGCCAGCGGTCCCTGTCGTGAGGCAGCTAAGAGCTAAAGTGCGCTTGGTGGCCGCTCCTCGGACAGGCTGTTGCGTGTTGGGCTGCAGCGTTGTGTGGCAGGCCCTGCTACCACAGGGTGGGCGCGCTGTGCTTGAGGTTGTTGGCCCCGGGGTCTGTAATGGCAAGGTCAGGGGTGCCGGGTGCAGGTAGAGAAAGGTGAAACGTTTGGACCTGTCATCCTCAAAGTAAAAAGAATTTTTATTCTTGGTTAATGTTACTGTTTGCAGTTGGAATTCCTCTGCTTAGAAAGGCAGGTGATTAATAAAAAGTAATCTAATTCTTTTTTGATGATACTTTAAATACATTCTTTCTGTGGTGCCATGAATTGAAGCAGATTATCCTTAATGGTTCTTT
Source organism: Amazona ochrocephala (assembly GCA_039720435.1). NCBI lineage: Eukaryota > Metazoa > Chordata > Aves > Psittaciformes > Psittacidae > Amazona > Amazona ochrocephala. The sequence continues at coordinate 82,253,558 of CM077878.1, forward strand.
TATACAGTAATGAAAGACAGACACTGGACAATTCTGAAAGGAGTTGACATTGAACAATTGTGAGGGGGTTTTGTTTTACCTGGTGTTTTGGCAAAGCTACAAAACGAGAGTTGCCTAAATCCCGTTAACACGTGCAAAGCACTGCATACAGTAGTCAAAATACTGATGTTTAAAATATAGCACTTGCATAATGATTTATAAATAATGTATTTGCAAACTTTGTAGTTTTTTAATGTTAAGTATATTAGAATTTATTGCATATGCTAGAACCATCTTTTAAATATCTTTAGGAGGAAGGGGCAAAAGTTGTCGTATGGCCGCTCCAGGAAAGGTGGCAGCTTTCCGTCTGCCTCCCCTGCCAACTATTGGAGATATTATTAAACTCTATCGCCTCAAAGCACAGAAACAACTTTCCCAGAATTTTCTACTGGATTTGCGACTGACAGGTTACATTTTTTATTGTTATTTTTTTATCCTTTATAAAACACATAACCTGGTTTTCTTCAAAATCCTGATTCTAGCTAAGGAGGTGGTGTTTGTATGATGAAATCTGTCAAGTTAATAGTAGATTAGTGGTAAACTTTTAAAGACTTATTTTAGTTTTAGATTAGACAAGCTTTACTTGTAAATGCCTAGAAAATGTGTTTCTGTATAAATAACACAGTAACTTTTAGGTAGAAACTATATTAATGAAATATGGATTATTGATTGAAATGCAAAAGTCCAAGCCTTAATAGTGTGTTTACCATTTAGGTGCTATTATAGTTTACAGGTTTGATTTAAAAAATTACTATTTTTTTCACTTATTATGTATCATAAAAAGTACTGCAACTCATTGTGCAATTTTATTTACTATATAGCGTGGCTAGGAAGGTAATTTGTCTTAGTTTATCAGAAACATAGCTTTTTTGAACCAGTTTTATTGTTCTGAATAGTTCAGTTTTCTACATTTTCATGTCTGTAATGATGGCAAAGATTGCATTGTTCAGTCAGTGGTGGGTTTCTTTACTGTTCTAGCGGTGGCTGGGTTTTGCAGTAAGAAATGCAGTGCAGCTCATGAAGCTGATAGTTTGAATACATTTGAAGATTCAGATTGATAAAGATTGAGTGCAAACATGAAACACAGCTCCACTTCCTGAACAACTGGACTCTTTGGAATTAAAATGTCTGCATGTATTTAGTAAAACCTTATGAGTAGGCAAGTATGCAGGTATTTCTTATTGCATATTTAAGACATTATGGAATGAGCAGTAAAATTTCTCTCAGCATCTTCTCTCCATGCTTCCTAAGGTTCTCTTTATTTCATCAGCTACATTTTTAATGTTTATTTTAAAACCTTAATCTGTTTTGTTTCCTGGCTGTAATATTTTCCAATATTGTATCTTTTCATTAATGTATAGGTATTCTTTCCTCACCTTTCATTGGACCCACTTTCTACGACTACCAATCGCCTGTATTCCAACTCTTAGTTTACTCCAGCTCCTCCCTCATACAATTGCTGGGTTCATATTGAAATCTTGTATCTTCTTCAATTTCCTTGAAACATAGGCTCTAAGGAAATGTAGTGAAATACTGTAGTGAGACTTTAGGATATTGAACACAAGTGCTTACTTGCCGGAGAACAGTCCTGCTGGTTTACAGATGAGAAGTAATATTCTGTTTTCATTTGATTCTGTAATGAGCAACAATGTATATTAACATTAAGCTGAAAATACTGTTTTTAAAATAGTTGAGGGTATCTTGTAGTATGAAACAAATATGATTTCTGTGCAGTGTAACAGGTGTGTGATTAACTGGGATGTGTCACTGTTTGTGTCTGTTCTGAAGTAAGCACACTTGTGTTTTAACAATAAACAATGAGTTTATCTAAATGAGCTGGATCTTCTGCAGAATAAAGGCTTTGTATGTTCTTTGTGTCTTGCAGACAAGATAGTGAAACACGCTGGCAATCTGAAAAATGCCCATGTTTGTGAAGTGGGCCCTGGGCCAGGAGGGATTACCAGATCCATTCTCAGTGCTGGTGTTGAACAACTCCTTTTAATTGAAAAAGATGCTAGATTTATTCCAGGATTACAGGTACCAGCTGGATAATAATTTGTATAAATGTATCCACAATATTGAATAACACTTTTAAGAACATAGAAAGGTGCCGAGCGTCTTGCTGAGATCTCAGCATTGAAAACAGGTTTGCTTCTTTGGCTTAAATAAAATGCACAGTATAGCAATTAATTGCTCCTGCTTTCTCCTAGGCTCCGCAGGACCTGATCCTGCAACAGAATTAATGCTGAGTCTTGTCTTTTTTTTTTTCTTCTGATTCAGATGTTTCAGTTGCATTTCAGCATTCAGATGAACTAGTAGTTTGAAGGCTGAACATAAAGTCTTTTGGTCTTATTTTGAATTTTAAACCTAATAATTATGCTTTATAAAATTGTGAAAGCATATTTCCACTCCAGTTCGTGTTCAGTATGAGTAATATCATAGAATCATAGGATAGTTAGGTTTGGAAAGGACCTTAAGATCATCTAGTTCCAACTCCCCTGCCATGGGCAGGGACACCTCCTGCTAAACCATGCCACCCAAGGCTCTGTCCAACCTGGCTTTGAGCACCACCAGCAATGGAGCATTCACAGCTTCCCTGGGCAATCCATTCCAGTGTCTCACCACCCTTACAGTAAAGAACTTCTTCCTTATATCCAGTCTAAACTTCCCTGTTTAAGTTTGAACCTGTTAGCCCTTGTTCTGTCACTACAGTCCCTAATGAAGGGTCCCTCCCCAGCATTCTTATAGGCCCCCTTCAGATACTGGAAGGCTGCTGTGAGGTCTCCATTCAGCCTTCTCCAGGCTGAACAACCCCAACTTTCTCAGCCTATCTTCATACGGGAGGTGCTCCAGTCCTCTGATCATCCTTGTGGCCCTCCTCTGAACTTGTTCCAACAGTTCCATGTCCTTTTTATGTTGAGGACACCAGAACTGTACACAATACTCCAAGTGAGGTCCCGTGAGAGCAGAGTAGAGGGGCAGGATCACCTTCTTCAACCTGCTGGTCACTCTCGTTTTTTATATCCTTTTATATCCAAATACAGAAGAATAAACCAGTGTTTATTTTACATTAAAAAATAAAAATGCCCTTAAACTTTGGTTCCTTTCTTTTAAAGTTGGTATAATTTCACAAGTTATTGTGGTATTTTTCAAATGTCATGTATTTGTGTTGCTATTAAATTTCCATGTTTATGGAATGTGGATGTATAAATCTATGAAGAAAAACAGTAAAAAAATCTCAATTTAAATCAGATTTAACTTTTCTTGTGCCTCTACAATCTCAAAGATCTTTCCTTGTATTGTACTGTGTCTTCTGTAGTAAATCAGCAGTGAAAATAAATAGGCATTTCAGTTGAGAACTGCTACCATCTCTTTGTAGGACAAAACCAGTCTAATATGAGAATAAAAATGCTCATATACTTAAACCTGAATATGCATGTAACTATGTCTTTGTAGGCTTAGCATTTAATAATTTATAGTATGCCATCCTCACTTTGTGAAGTATGAAAACTTCATGTTTTCACTTCTTTTGAGTGGGTTTGGAGAGAATTTGAGATTCAGTGAGACTTGTTAACAGGTTTTAAAGTATTTGCACGATTTTCTGCATCTTCCAAAATGCAGCCACTGGAGCAGATTTGTCTGAATAAAAGTGTACTTTTCAAGGTCTATAATGAGGTTTTGGTGTGTAATTATCTTTACTGTTCAAGTGAATTAACATTAGTCATTATTTTTAATTAGCAACCTCCTTAAAGTAGAAATAAATATACCTAAATGAGGTTATTGGATATAAAGATGTTATAACTTGGTAGCAGTGGATGTGAATGAAAACTATATATGTTGCATCCATTATTGTTAAATTTGGTTTTTCCCTCCAAATAAGATGATGCATAATAGAATGAAGCTTTCTGAATAACAAAATAGCAGAGATTAAAATAACAACTGGGGACTTCTACTTAAAAATATCTCTTTAGATACTTACAAAATCACTAATCTAAAGTGTACAGTGTTTTTTATTAACTTTTTCAGGCTGTGGTCTCTTATCAGAAAACTGAAGTTGTGATCCTCTTTACTGCAAAACTGAAATTTAGTGAGAAACGTATGTGTACAGAGTTAAAGTTTACACAAGCTGAGAGTCTGTCAGTTCTGTCTCACTGTCGAAGAATCTCAAACTCCCTGTGCCATATGCCCTCATAGTTGTTAGGCTGGAAAGATTGATGAGGAGAGAAAGGGGGCTCTCTGCCAGACAGTGGATTGAATACAGAATTCTTCCAGGAACACCATTTTATTTTTCAGACTGTGCCCTTTGTGTTTTCTTCATGCCCTTTTGGTTGTGTGTGATCAACTAGAGTATCTGTATGAAGGAGAATCACTTGGCTAATGTACTTGGTGCACAAGAGCTCCTGGAACTGTTAGCTGCACACATCAGACTTAAGGTGGAGAATGTTTCAGTGGGTTTCCAAGTCTTTATTTCCAATTATAAATATACAACTGTGATTTTTCTACTCACAAATTAAATCCAGTTCTCATTTATGTTGTGATACTCAAAAAAACCCGAAAGTCCTCTTGACATGAAAATCGTTATCAAAAACCAGTATAACATATGTTAATCCATTACTGTGTAGACAGCTGTCTGCTTCTTCTTATGCTATTTTCTAACTTTATTGATCTTACATTATCATTCATTCTGTTATAGCATTTATTACAGCTTCAAAGAAAAAATTGACAAATCATGGCAGATTAGTGAATCTGTATGCCATATAATTGCTAGTGTAATGCTGAAAAAGACAATATAGTTTGGAGTTGAGGTTAGATGTATTTCTTCTAATTGACAATAATTGCATTTAAAACACATAGGAACATATAGATTTAGTTAAATTTTTTATTATTATTTTTTTTTAGCATTCTACACAAAATTTAGCTGTTTTGATGGTAAAAGAAACCCCAAACATTTACTCAGAAAAAATTCATGCCAAAGATTGTAGAGCAGTATAGAATCATAGAATAGTTAGGATTGGAAAGGACCTTAAGATCATCTAGTTCCAACCCCCCCTGCCATGGGCAGGGACACCTCACACTAAACCATGTCACCCAAGGCTCTGTCCTTTTTCTGTATAAGAAAGCAGCTCTTCCTTTGGCTCAGAGACCTGTGTAAGTTGTTCTTACCCCTGAGCGTATAAACATGATTCAGATTGGAGATGGAACTAACAATGGTGAGCAGTTTATTTCAGCAGTCAAGCCGCTAGCCCTTAATTGTTTATGGTTTTGGATTTCTGTGCAAAAGCAAAATTGTTCTTTGAGCCATTTTTCATTATTCTGATGTAGGAACAATAAATATCCCCAAAATCTTTGTAAAAGTTGACTGTGTTTTTGATTTGTGCTGTTTGTGCAAAGCTTCATACTTAAGAGAAAGATTAATGCAGCACTAAAAAACTTAGCTAGTTGTGATTGTGTAATCTAACACCAGAAATGATTTGGTCATCAAACCACAGCCTGTTCTGAGTTTGCATTTCAGTCTTTATTAAATATGAAATAAGCTGCAGAAGTAGGGTAGAGAAGTTGGCAACAGTGAATTTATTTTAAATGTTTAAAAGATACAATTTTTTGAGGTGTTTCTCTACTGCTAAATACTCATTCCCTCATTTTGGGGAGCTCCTTGGCTCTTAATGGTGTGAGTACAAGCTACTACAGGGAGTATCGAGAGAATGTTTTCCCCCTTTTTTATGTAAAAGAAAAACTGACTGAATATTTATGCAGCCTTCTATCACATATGGCTAAAATTGGATAATAGACCCTGCAGCCGTGGGGGAGACAGAATAAACAACATGAGCATTGTTTCCAAAGGTAATGGATCTAAAAACTTTTCAAAACCTGCTGCTTGCATTATAATTTAAAGCAGGTGGGTTTCTGTTAGTGGCCTAGGTTTGTTAATTGTCCTTGTTGAAGACACTCTTAGCAGTCTTTTCAAGTTTAAATTCACTGTTGAGAATTCTACCGATGTGTACTGTTTACAGAGTCACACATTAAACTTTTTGTTAGTGTTTGCTTTTTGAAACTACATACTAATAGTACTTCAGTTTTAACTACTATTGTGTTTTTTTGTGTATTGAAGATAAATACATAGCAATGTTTGAATTTCTGCAGTGGCTGAAACTGGAAATCACTTGGTTAATACTCACTGTGAATTCTGCTTGCTTGCTTACAAACAGTTATTATCTGAAGCAGCTCCAGGAAAAGTGCACATTGTTCATGGAGATATCCTGACATACAAGATGGAGAAGGCTTTTCCAAAGCACTTAAAAAAGAGCTGGGAGGATGGTTAGTATTTGGATTTGGTTTTTAAGGCTTCTTTTATCTTAAGTGATATAATTGCAGTTCACTGAGTGCAGGTGTTACTCTCTTCTGGTACATTTTGAAGGTGAGAAGGGAGAGATGAGCTTGTTTTCTTCCTTTCCAGAAGGAAACAGAATCCTCTTGTAAGACAAAACAGTAGAACTGATGTGACATTCATCTTAGTCAATAGTGAGGAGCTTTGTAGTGATTAAGCTTTGAATGTCTTGACTGTACAATAATGACTCTTGGAAAGTATAAAAGCAAATAATTTTTCTGTATTACTGTCATATGAAAATCTGAAAGGCTGGTGGGTTTTAGAAAGATACTTGGCCATCTCTGATACACGTGTAATATCACAAATATTCTAGAAATATCACAGCCTAAAAAGTGCATAATAAGTGTGCCAGAAAAGCAGTGTGAATTAATATTATCGTAGAATCAACCAGGTTGGAGAAGACCTTTAAAATCATCAAGTCCAACCATTAAATACATGTTACTAAATGCTGTAGTGTCTAAGAAACAATGCACGTGCATTTGTTTTGCCTGATTCTATTGCACTGCTGGGTAGACATAAGGATCCTCACTAATGTAATGCCTGCTTTGTGTCTGTCCAACGCACATGCGCTGATTGGATCCATAATTGAAAGATACATATCACTTCTTAATGGTTAAGTCTTGTACTTGCCCTAAACCCTTTTGATTTCGGAGGACTCTGTACAGAAGGAGATATCTGTCCAGTTTGATTTAGGTGATTATTTTGGGGATTATGAAGATTTAATGGACTACAGTCTTGTAGTTTTGCTGTTCTGGGGTAGCTCAGTTGAAATCTGCTGATGAGCTGAAAGTCAGCTGAAGGCTACTGATCTATTCAAATGTAAATGAGAACCAAACCTAACCACTTTTTTCCAAGTAATTACTGAGAATAGTAACACAGTTTTGTCAGTGTAAGACAAATGTAAATGAAAAGGCATAATTCTGGTGAGGCACAGTAAAAATTGGTTTTGTGCTTTAAGTCTAAGTTGATACACATGTATCTTTCTTTCTTACGTGTTCTTTCATGGCAAAATCTCATCCAAAACTCTTTGACAGTTGTTTTTCTTCCATCAAATGTTAACAGAGCCACCAGGTATACATATCATTGGGAATCTCCCCTTCAGTGTTTCAACTCCTCTAATCATCAAATGGCTTGAAAATGTTTCCAAAAAGGATGGACCTTTTATTTATGGCAGGACACAGATGACATTGACTTTTCAGAAGGAAGTTGCAGAGGTAAGATATTAATGTTTTCCCAAAATTTTACAGATAGTAAGTGGAACAAAAATTTGCAGCCTCTTGTTTAAAAGTAATCTTAGATGGCTTTAAAAAGAGAGGAAAGAGTTGGTTTGATTTTTAGTTTGTGTAGCTGTAAATTATGAATTTTAATGTTGAATTAATCATCTGCTCTGATTCTTTCACAGCCCATAATTTTTTTTTTTTTTTTTTTTTTTTTTTTTTTGTTATGGAGAGATCTATTTCCTTGAGGTACTTAATCTGTTGTTTTCTGAAGTATTAATTTCTTAAGCATTAACAGATTCCACAGAACTCTTCTGTTTTTAACTGTCTTCTCTCTCAGTCGTTTAATGCACCATTTCATGAGTCTATTTATCCTGACCTTTCAATCCTCTCATGAAATACACTGATAATTTTTTCCTTTGCTCTTTTCTTTTAAAAAGACACTTTCCTTGAAATAAGGAAGAATGAAGGGTTTGCATTATTTCCAGTTGTGATTAAACACTTAACACACAGAAAATGTTCGTAAAGACCATGGAAGCTGACTTTTGCTTTTTTGAATGAGACTTGATAATCAGAATTATTAACGGATTGCTGCCAGCCTTATGTGTGTAGAAAGGCATCGCTGGAGTTCTGCCTGAGGAAGTCCAAGAGCAAACTGAGATTTTACTTCGTGTCAATAGTTAGGTTCTCAAAGCTAAACTAGTCTGCTATGTAGCATCATTAATTCTAGATCAGTTGATACTCCTCAATGCTTTCAGATTTCAGCAGTTTATTTCTGTTGCCACTGGATGAAATGTATCGTATTACAAAGGCTGGGAGACTTCTTGCTTTGTATTTATGAAAGCAGTATGGCTTCTTACCAGCATCTCATTTGCTTAAAAAAAAAAAAAAAAAAAAAAAGAAAAAAGGATTGCATATCAATCTCAAAACTGGAATTCCATCTGATTAGTCCAGTGTTTGTAAATATCAGGGATTTGATGTGCAGCCTAAAATGTGTATGTGATTTTAATCTTTCAACGTGAAAATCTAATAGTAAAATTTTACTGGGGTTTTTTGTGCATAAATTAGTAATAAGTATATATGCAAGTGGGATGTCTGCAGTTAATTTTGGAGGTCGCGGAAAACCATATTGTGCTGTCATTACTCTAGCCCTGCAATCAACATCAAGACAAGTGCTGATATTTCCAGTAGATGGCTCTAGAGAACACCAGGGACAAACATGAAATAAGCTGGATTTCGTAATTCAGCTCTCAGCTCATGTGATTTCAGGCATTAAAAAAATCTAGGATCACTTTTCCAGAAGAATTTCATGTCATATTAGATCATACCTTGTTGCAAAATATGTCTAATGGACTATGACATAAACTGCAAAAGTGGTAATGGGAAAGATGCAAAGTTTTGTGACAGCAGTGAAAAAATTGGCTTAGCACTGTGTGAGAGCATAAGTGCACTCACTTTATATAGCTGTAACCAGCTATATATGCTACTAGTGACATGTAGATTATAGTGCTTCTTCACCCAGTGTAGCTCATTGAGATCTTAAATACCATGCACTCTTCTTAAGTTTTTTGTACTTAGAATACTGAGAAGTTAGAAACACTAAGAAACTGAGTATGTTGTTCAAGGTCATGCAATGAATTGGTGTTAATTACTGAGTTTACATTCTGGGATCTCTTGATTCTTTTTTCTTACATCTATTTAAACTCTGATCTTCCACTGAAGACTGAATTGTTCAAGGTTTCTGGTTTGTGTTTCCATAATTGATTTGACATCATGAAAAACTCTTTTGAGAGAAACTATTTTGGTTTATGATTAGGAGGAAGAATGGTAATTAAAATCTGTGTTTTTCTGACCCTCTGGAGTTGCTTAAGTTAATAATTGTAATTCGACATACACAAGCGTATTCAGTACAAGGAAATAGAGAATAATGTCATGCAGATAATATTTTATGATATTTTATGTCTGTGGTTTGATGTTATTGAAAGGGATATGTATTATACCTAGAAGTTTGATGTCCTCAGTGTTTCTAAGCTTAGAGTGTAAGTATCAAAGAAGCCTCGGTGTATAGGCCATAAACTCTGCAGAAGGGTAGGAAGCTGTCATGGAATGAAGCCATGTGCTTTATCATCAGTTAGGATAAATTGATGTTAACAGTAAGAAAATAAAGTATTATTTGTCATCAAGCTAGGTTTTGCTAGTGTAACTGTAGAAAATACTTTTGCCCTTGTTGCAGTGGTAGTCTCCTGCTCTTCTGTTTCCTTGTAGCGCAGATATGCTGGCATGAGTTATGTCAGTACAGACCAGTCTATTCTGATATGATTTGATTAAATTGATTACAACTTGGTTGATGAGAGCCAGCAGTTGTTATATGCCAAATTCTGGGACCTGTTAATGAGCATAAGGCCAGATATTCACAGCAGTAAAAAAGGCACTTTTAAGACTTTTTTTATGTCTCTGTAGTTTAAATTTGTAAATTGGTTAGTTACTTTGTGGATAAGAATTTTTACCTTGCCTCAGATTCCTCAGACCCAGCCCTCTGTCACCTTAGTCTGCAACCTGGGCCATGTGCTTCCTGGCCCACTTCCATTAAAATGAGTCATATTTTAGTTTAACTAGAAGATTGTTGTCAGTTCTTAATTCTGAGTAAAACTGGGTAGGGAATACTTTGTCTGAACTGCTCTCCCAAACTGATCTGCAACCTGGGAGGTAGGGTAGCTAGAAGACAGGTGTGTGGAACACTTAATCATTTTGTATCTAACGCTGCTGTCTATTTAGAAGGCTAGGCAAAAGGTGCTAATAAAATGGAAAACAGCTCAGATCTTTGAGCAGTAAACAGAAGAAAAATTACTATTATGTTTTCATAGCTGTCACAGGTTGGATATAAATACTTACATTCTAAAATAAAATAGTTGTTTTGCAGAAAGTGGTTTGTGTACTAAAATGTATTTAATATTCCTTTATATGGCTAGTCTTGACAGTCTCATTCTTCAGGTAGGTTAATTACTGTGACAGATATTGTAGATTCTTTGATAATGGGTTTTTAATACGCATTTAATGAAAAGCACAGTTGTATGGTATAGCTTACTGAAGGACAAAACAATCGTTCCTGAAGTTAGTCAGTGGTTGATAGTGAGCAGCATTAAAAGAGATATCAGGTACCACTGGACTGTACTAAGCTTCAGAATCTTTGTTGTGCTTCATGCCTTGCAAAAGTTTTAGTAGCAGAATGTTTCCTAGTTAGCTGAACTTCAGCATGTATTCATATGAAGTTTCAGATGCTATCCGTATTTTAAATGTAGGAACAAATCAAATTTTGAGAACTGAGAAAAAGAAACAACCTACAAAAATAGGACTTTACAGAAGTTTGAGGACAAACTTTTTAGCAGGGCCTGTTACAACAGGACAGGGGATAATGGTTTTAAACTAAAAAAAGATAGATTTAGACTGCATAAGGAAGAAATTTTTTACAATGCAAGTGGTGAAACACTGGAACAGCTTGCCCAGAGAGGTGTAGATACCCCATCCCTGGAAACAGTCAAGGTCAGGTTGGATGGGGGTGTGAGCAGCCTGATCTAGTGGAGGATGACTCTGCTTATTGCAGGGTGGCTGGACTAGATGACCTTTAAAGGTCCTTTCCAACCCAGACCCTTCTGTGATTCTATTCTTGGCATTTTTGTGTTCCTGGAGCAATGCTGTACGCAAGTATTTTCTTGCTGACGTGGGTTGAAGTAGTTTAAGATGTTACTGCCCAGAGGTGGATTTTAAGTTATCCCTTCTGCAGCTGAGAAGCAAGAACTAACTGCCTGGCTGAGGCTCATTACATGGGTTTTGTGGGAAGACTGGCTTGTTTGAATTGGCATTGGAAGGAGTACAAGCAATGTCATTAGGTCTGCTTCATTTCTACTTCAGGGGCAAAGGAAGTGTGTAGACTTTGCAGGCTGATTTGGTTTTTGTTTTGGTTTTGTTTTGTTGGGTTTTTCTTCAGAGAATAATGACGGTGGATAGAGATGTTTTTTTTTCTAGTAGGTTTCCTCTGAAACAATGATGACAGTAGTTTTAAATGCTGACGTAGGCAGAAAGAAGGACTGAGCTTTCTGAAAAGTTATTGAAAAGTGTTTTATTTGGCCTACACTCATACCAAAACTGCCTTTCAGGAGAGCTGTTTTTAAAAAACAAAATAAAACTTTAGCAATAGGTTTACTTTTATTTTTCAGGGATATTTTTAATAAGCATGGCAGCATTTCATGAGTAGTCTTTTCATCTGAAGCTATGTAAGGTACAGATATTGCCAGATATGCAAATTGGTTTTCATATCTCATTTTTTTATTAAGGTAGTGCTAAATAAGAACAGGAATCTTGAAAGTTCTATTTCTGAATAGCTAGTGCAATGTCTTTTACCATTTGAGACTTGTCTTACTTGTCTTGCTTTTTTTGTTTCAACTTTGGGCTAGCAGAACACACAAAACATGTTTCTTGCCAGGTTATGAAAGTGTAGACAACTTCTGTCCAGGCTGCTGTTTAGGTAATCTTTGTAAGAAATCTCTTGGGAAAATCAGAGGAGTGCTAAAATGAGCATATTAAGTATTAAATGCTCTTACTGTTTGGTATGCTAAATTTATGTGAAGTAGATCCAGCTTCCTTGCATATATTGTAAGCGTAGACCAGTCAATAATGAAGAAAATTTCGTTTTCTATCTGATTCTGAGTTTACGGAGCTTTATTTTATCTTGAAAGAGGAAAAAAAATAGTATTATTTGATACAGAAACAGTGGAAGAAAAGGATGTGAGAATATGTCAGCTGATGTTATATTTGTTTTGAATCCTGCAGTAGGAATAGTTTTAGTTTTCTCTTGTGCTCACACAGAATTATTTGACATCCATTAGGTTCTGCAGAAGTTCAAAGAGCATCTTTTCACATGCATTTGATTGCAGGATTTGTGTTGTAAATTAGCATGGTATGTTGGTGAAATGCTGCTATGCTAGGGGGAAAAAATCTAGATTAACTGGGCATAGACTATGATACAAGTTTTTAACAATTACTTGTTTATTTTAGTTTGTCTTAGCCTTTGATTGTACTGAAAATCAAGCTTTAATGTAGTTCCCCCACATGTAAGTCTGTGAAACTGAACTGACTATGTTTTGATTCTTCAATAGAGGCTTACAGCTAATCCAGGAGGTAAGCAACGTAGCAGACTGTCCATCATGTCTCAGCATCTCTGCACTGTTGAAAACTGTTTCGTGATTCCGGGTGAAGCTTTTGTTCCAAAGCCAGAGGTAAATTTTGATGTATTTCTTCTGAGGCTTTTTTGTTAATTTGTTATTCAAACAGTGTATCTGATTTTGAGTGAGGAACACAGGTGCTGTAGTTCATCTCCATACTATGAAGTGATGTGATTTCCCTGTAAACAAAACATTCTTGCTTCAAGAAGGTGCTTTTCTTTTTGGTTACTCAGAACTTGGCTTTGGCCTTCAAGCTTGTCTTCAAGATCAGAATATTTCTTTGGGTGCTTCTGAAAAGCTGATCAGGATTTAATGATATGATACTTTGTTAGGATTGTAGCATCTTTGGAAGGCCTACAGTTTTACAGTTTGCATTTATAAACAGTTTGGGAATTATGCCTAAAAAAGTTGATGGGTCTTTTGAAAGACCCTGGTAAATAAAAGCTTTTAATTTTTCATCTTTGTCAAAGATCTCTAATTTTACCATGTCTATAATCTTTACATTCCACCCTACTCATCTTTAGCATATTTAATTCCCTCCTATTCACTATAGCACTTTGTCAGTTACATCCCACTGCCTGTTGAAAAAAGTAATGATCTTTTCTCCCTTTGTTCTTGAGTAGAGAACAGTCTCTTTGCTGTCCTATTATCTACTGGTTTTTATTAATAGCCATTATGGTTATAGGAGTCAAAAATTAATAAACTGTATTTTGGACAAGAATGTACCTTATTTGTTTGTTATGTAAAAATGTGTGCCTGACACTTGAGTGGGGTCTGTTTTCCCTGAATGCATGCGGAAATCATAGAATCATACAATCATAGAATAGTTAGGGTTGGAAAGGACCTTAAGATCATCGAGTTCCAACCCCCCTGCCATGGGCAGGGACACCTCCCACTAAACCATGCCATCCAAGGCTATGTCCAACCCCACCTTGAACGCCGCCAGGGATGAAGCATTCACAACTTCCTTGGGCAACCCATTCCAGGGCCTCACCACCCTTACAGTAAAGAATTTCTTCCTCAGACGCAATCTAAACTTCCCCTGTTTAAGTTTAAACCCATTACCCCTTGTCCTCTCACTACAGTCCCTAGTGAAGAGTCCCTCCCCAGCATCCCTATAGGCCCCCTTCAGGTGTTGGAAGGCTGCTATGAGGTCTCCACGCAGCCTTCTCTCCTCCAGGCTGAACAGCCCCAATTTTCTCAGCATATATTGAAAAACTACTTATATTGGATTCACAGCACAGCTTTGAGCTTTGGTACCAGTTGTCATAGAATCATAGAATCATAGAATAGTAAGGGTTGGAAAGGACCTCAAGAACCTCGAGTTCCAACCCCCTGCCATGGGCAGGGACACCTCCCACTAAACCATGCCATCCAAGGCTATGTCCAACTCCACCTTGAACGCCACCAGGGATGAAGCATTCACAACTTCCCTGGGCAACCCATTCCAGGGCCCCACCACCCTTACAGTAAAGAATTTCTTCCTCATATCCAATCTAAACCTCCCCTGTTTAAGTTTAAACCCATTACCCCTTGTCCTCTCACCACAGTCCCTAATGAAGAGTCCCTCCCCAGCATCCCTATAGGCCCCCTTCAGGTATTGGAAGGCTGCTATGAGGTCTCCACGCAGCCTTCTCTTCTCCAGGCTGAACAGCCCAAATTTTCTCAGCCTATCTTCATATGAGAGGTGCTCCAGTCCCCTGATCATCCTTGTGACCCTCCTCTGCACTTGTTCTAACAGTTCCATGTCCTTTTTATGTTGAGTTTCAGAAATGAACTTTCAGCTTCTGAAAGTTCCTCTTAAACTGGTTAGTTCAGTTTATCAGTACATATCACTTCTCCCTGATTGCAGTCTATTTCCTGGTCTTTTTACTCTTCAGGCTTACCTCTTGAGAACTTTTGGGAGGTTATGCTCTCTCTTTTTATCACAATAAATGTTAAGGCCTCTATCTGGGCATATTCTGATGATAATTTAAAGTTTTGTTACTGTTTTTTGAGCAAGTAATTGATCAAGTGTGTTCAGTTATTAATCGTGACAGCAGTGCGTTGTGAAGAAAAATGACCATGCTGAAGACATTTTTTGCTTTGCATTTTTAGATTGGTGGAGGGTTTTTTTTCCTGTCTCCTAGATGAATGAAACATAAATTCAGTATATCATCTCCCTTTTAAATATGTGAAAAAATCTCCAGTGAGGCCAAAATTCCACTTTTATGGTGGTTTCTCAGTTGTGGATGCTATGTGAGGGCACAGTAGAGCTAGTGTAGAAAAAAGTCTTGTGCAGACTGTGTCACAGAATTAGGAAGCTATACCTGATATTCCCATTTTCCTGTGCTGAAAAGACCACAATTGGTTGAGGGATAGATAAGTCATAGAATTGTGACAAATGTTTTAGTATAATCAAAATCCTACAGTCATCTGGTGCTCTGTTGAATAAAAAAGGCAGTACCACTAACAGCAAGCATATCTTTATTTAATATATTTCTTTGACTTAAAACAGATACCATTTATATTGCAAAAGCAGAAAGTACAAGTTTTTCAGACAGACCTAGCACCTGTTTTCAATATATTTTATTTCCTTCAAACTTCTGTTTTACATGGATCCTCTCCTTTGTCCCTGTGCTTTTAGCCGTAGACTGACATGTGGGTTTAGATCTTTCCGTTTCTGATAAAATCTTTTGTTTTCTTGGAAGGCTCTTCAGCATATCGTGAACAAAATGGCTCAGTGCTTGATTTTTGTTTCATAGGTATACAAAGAAGTTTAGGTACTTCTGTATAAAATTTACTGCTTTTCTAACCAATGAATACTTCATTTTGCTTATAGTTTATGATTCTTCCATTTCACTTATGCCCTCCTGTAAAAATGCTGTTGGTTCTTATTTTACAGTGTTAATTTTAATTCACATACTTAACAGTGATCACACATCAGTGTCATGTCAACCCCCTTATGACAGGTGGAAATTCATGGTTTTGGGAATGAGTTATTTACCTCATTTGCTCATTGAATGAATAGTATTTCAGCAATACTAGGAATGTTGAGACGCAAAAGAGTCTTGGTTTATGGAGTGGAATGGTGCTCCACAGCACTAAGCAAAAGAAAATTTGGCTTTTTGGTCAGTTAAGTCTCTGCAGTGCTGAATAACTGCTGATACTAGCATTAGGATTAGTACAAAACAAGCTCCTTGATGAATACATAGGAAACTCAAAGCAATTGTGTAACGTTAGTAACACAAACAAGATGTAATTCCATTCTATGTATATTAGAATAAAGCCTCTTTACACATTAGATGCATTAAACATTCCACTTTCTCAAATGCTATAACAGAAGATCTTTTTCCATCAAACTATACATATGACGTTAAGGCCCCTTTGTACTGTTTAGGTGAATTTCAAGCTAATAATATGGGAAATGAAAGTTGTGTATAAATAAATAGCGGTTGGTCTTGTTAAATGACTTGTCCAGCATTATCGCATTCCTAAATTTAAAGGCCTGTACTATACCCCTTTCATTCTCTTACCTGTGCTAGCAAATTCACATCAGTTTAATTCTCATTTAGGGAAGCATTTAGATAGACCATACTCTGCCAAAGATCAGTCCAAAACAAAATCTGTGTGTTGGAAGAAAAGATTAAAGGATCTAAGATTATTAATCAGAATAAGGGAGTTACTTGTCTCCTTATCACCACTGTATATTACATTTTACAGTAACAAAATATGTGGGTGTGGGCCTGAAACAGAGCCTAAAGTGATAATTAAAAGGACTTACAAAGTTCTTTTAGAAAGCCAGAAACGTAGAAGACAGTAAATGGTAGCTATATTATTTGAGCTGTTAAAAGCTACTTTGAGGAAGTAGAAGCCAGAGCATTTCCAGATTTTTCTTGAACATAGATTATTTAGTTTGTATCCTCTTTGTTACAGTTTGCAGGTGTTTTCATAGTCGTGATTGCATTTCTGTTGTTTTATTGCTCCTCAAATCTAACATTCATTGTGTAGTGACAGATTAGTAGCTATTGGTGAATGCCGAGTAGACATTTCTTTAAGAATAATAAACGAAACTCACAGCAGGTGGCAATTTGGGGTTGGAGAGCCATTTTTGGCAGGATCTGAATGGTACTGCTGATTCTTCAGCCTGATATGCAGAATATACAATGCAGTTGAGGTTTGGGGCTTATGGGGTTTTGGTGGGGGTTTTGTTTTGAGGGCTTTGTGTGTGTTTTTTTTGTTTTGTATTTGAAGAAATCTAGTTACTGAGGCAATTTAGAACTGAAAATGAAAGGCAGATTGGTCTGCTATTTAAAAACCATTCAATTTGGCTCCTTGGACAAAGAGTGGTTGAGGGTTTTTTTTCTTGCACCATAATTAAAGATCAAAATGTAAAATATGCTATAAAACATTATATGTTATTGATAGTCTGATTTGCTAAATAGAAGGCAGTTAGTTTTTAAGCATCTTTGCTGTAATAAGTCATCAGTACATTAACTGTACTGTCAGTTATGTTTTAAAATAGTTCCTGTTTTCTTCAATAAATGTTACTTGGAAAGTCACAAAGAATGGTTTGAAAAATCAGCAGAAAAGTACTCTTGTAGCAGACTTAAGCATTATTTTTTAATTTTATTCTTTTTGTGGATGCTGCTATAAATTAAACACTTTGCTTAAACATAACTTCAGCTCAGAAGTAAGTAAAGTGCTATGTTATACATTCTTTGAAATAATCAAACTACACTTAGCACAAAAAATGGCATCAATGGATAGAAATAACTGTATTTACACATAGTCCTTCAGGTTGTAGCCTGTGTTGCTCTCCTGCTCTGTGGATGAGAAATGGTGCTGGTTTGGAGGGTAAATCCATGCTCCTCGCTGCTTTTTAAAACATGAAGTGCAGAAGATAACACCTGCGGTAAGCAGAAACCCTGCTGAAATAAATCCTGTATAAATCGCTCCTCCCGGTTCATGTTTACTGCTCTCTGGTACAGTCTGGTCCAGAAAATTTGAAATAATTTCTCTTGTATACCAGGATGTTGGTACTAATCCAAAAATTCCTGCAAGAAGGAAGCAGACTCCTCCGGCAAAACAAGCGTGACTTTTGCTGTCAGTGTCCCCTCCCAACTTTGTGCACTTCATTCCAACTGTAGTGATGCAGATCCCAAAGGCCGATAGGATACAAGACAGTACCATGGTGGTCCTTGCAGCTTGGATGTAGATGGGGAGAGAGAGAACGGAGTATTTTAGGGTACAGCTAAACATCCCAGTGCTGTACCATGTGCAGTCCATCCAAAGTCCTTGCATCTGTGTTATAGCTGTTATGATATTTGAACCAACATCTGCATTTACCTTCCAGTTTGGTAGCAAGGTGGCTGTGATATCTCCAAAAACACCAAACAAAGCCAGAATAAAAGCAAAGAACTGCAGACTTGCTGATGCCATGATGTTTATCTGCTGTCACCTTTTGTCTGCCCTTTCTCTCTTGTAAATGACTGTAACTGGTCCGTAGCTTCGTAGCCAAGGCTGTAGCCCTGTGAAACAGGGAGAAAGGGGAGGGAGGAGAAATGTGAGGGGAAAGAAAAAGAAATCAGCAAACAACAAAAGCTTGCATTTAAAATTAGAGCTATCTGAATGAATATCTGAACATGACCCTGAAGCAGATGAGAGCAGCCGAGCAGCTGTACACAAGGTACTCAAGCATAAATGATGGCAAATGGACAGTGTTTTAGAATTGTTTGTAACAAGGAGCTGCTGCCCTTTCCTACATGATTGCAAGCCATCAGGCAAAACTTATTTTACTCTAGTTGTCTGTAGTAATAGTATGCAGATTGCAGGCTTGCTAGACAAATATACATTGTCAATGGAATTACTAGAAACTTGCAGATTAGAAATCATTGCAGAAAAACACTGTGGTAGAAAATATATTCTACTCTTCAAGTATCTTCTTTAAATGTGTTTATGGCTGTGGTCGGTTCCTGTTGCCTATTTTATAACAATGAATATCGATAATATTTTCTTTTGTTTGAAGAGTGATTAAAGGCAACCCTTTATTTCAGTTATTTTAATATTGTCTGTTCTTTTGTTTAATAACTTACAACATTTCCTGGGTTTGAAGGGGAGTAAGATTGAATTTATTTTTTGCAGTATTTTCGCAATTAAGTCATGTGACTTTTGTAAATCAATATTTTATTTTCAGTCAGTGATTCTCAGTCCTTGACTTAGAACAGCAGTATCAGTCACTTACCTGTCTGAAATAATTTACAAATTTGCTATGAAGTGGCAGTTTTAAAAATTCATTGAAAAAGTGCTCCCTGCTATTCCTGCATAAAGAGTCAAATTTCATTTGCCAGATGTGAGAACGTTTTAGGCAGTATGATAACTGCACCTGGGAAGACAGAACCACTGCTGTTATATCAGCTGGACAGTTGGGACAGCAGATGAAGAACAATGGTTTTAGACCTCTGTAAGGAGGATTAGAAATGGTAGCCTGCCTTTTAAGTGGGGCTATGTAGTTGGCAAGTTTTGTCTTTTATCGGAGTGATAGCAGAAAGGACAGTCCTCTGTCTGGATTATGCTTCCTGAGACACTCTCTAAATATGAACAATAATCTTAAAATTGCTGTTTAGCATCAGAAGTTTTTTGAAAAGCTGTGATAATAAGGGTTAAGGTTGAAACAAGTGGAACACAGTGTCTGTCGCATTGTGCTCTTATTTCGTTATATGTAAGACAAGGTTTTGATCAAAATATATCAGTCTTTGATGGCATTACATAACATGTAATTCTCTAATTTATATATTGTACTTAGTCCAGGTAATTGCTCAAGGATGTGCTCACTTTGTCCAGCATGCATCTATTTAAAAATTATTATAGTTAAGGATTTGACTACTCACAGCTACTTATTCTTAAAATCTTACTTCAAAGACATGCCTATTTCCAAATCCCTTAATTTTGTTCACACTGAAGAGTATGTTGTTTGCTGTATCAGGCCTATGAGAAAGATGACTTAACTTCCCTTTACAGAAGGAACTGACATGTCTTGGTAGCTCAGAAGTCATTCAAAAGCATATTCTGGAACAGCTAATTAGGATCTTGACTTAGCTTTTTTCATTGCTTCCTTTTTAAAATTTCAGCATATAAAAACACACAAGCATAAACGCAAATCACTTTAAGTGGTAGCCATACATTCCATTTAATGGGATGAACCAAATTAAAGGCATAATAAATCTAAGTGTATGCACTGCAAGTGTAATAAAAAATAGTTACGTTTCATTCCTATTTTTGTAGCACTTACTGCTGGATGTGAGGTCTGAGATGTTTTCTTCACTGCAGATGTCCTAGAAAAATGCAGTTTTTCTTGAATGGAACTGTCCTTTCTCATATAAAACTGCATTAGCAAAATTTCTTGGAATGTTGTTTTTTTCTCTTCTCTACAGCAAGTGCATTACTGCTGTTTGTTCGCTCTCTTAGTTCCATCCACCCGAGAATAAAGGAGTACTTTGTTTAATGAGTTTTGTTTGACAAAATGCTCAGTAAGGGAAAGCAAAGAGATTATGGAGGAAAACACATAGAGGCCCTTAGTCCTAAATACAGAATGATATCCAGGTTCTGTGATGAAAGCTCTGGGTTCTATGATGAAAACTGTGAACAGTGATTAAAAGGAATAAAATCTTGGGAATCCAGAAACTGTAGACTTAGGGATTGGGGGGTGAGAGGTGGGTTAGACTCTCAGGGGGGAGGGTAGGCTTCATTGAAGTTGAACTGAGACCCAGAGGGTTTTTGTTGTTTGTCGTTTTTTTTTTTTGGTGTTTTTTTTTTTTTTCAGCACAGATAATCTTATTAAGAGTTTAAATTTCTTGGGAAAGAACTATGCCATTTATTTTAACTTGTAATTGGCACAGCAGGGCATTTCTATTCAAGTGCACTTTTTGCTTATCTATTCTTGGTAGCCTTAGCCTTCTGTAGGTCATTCTATAACTTATTACCTTTGTATGGGTCTGTATAAAAGGATGAAAGGATAAAGCTGCTGGAAAGGCTTGTGTGGTAACTGCAGCACATCAGAGAAGTGCCCTTGACAATTTGCTGTGTTAAATCAAGACGTTAGGAGAAGAGTCGTGCTGACTGCAGCAGTGATATGCACATGGGTTCTACACCTGACTTTCAGCTTCTTGTGGTCCTGTTTGTGATCCTGGTATGAATGGACTAATTACAAAGCTGTTCTTACAGAAGAATTAGATTATTGCTGTTAGTGTAGTGGCACAGTTGTTTTCTGCTGAAAAGTGAACCAAAATAAAACCTTTGCATCAGAACAAGGTTGCTAAGAGATACACATTTGTGGTGTTAGACATAACATTTATCTGTAGTAGACAGATAAAATGCTGGTACTGAACATTTAGCTGGTGAGAGTGCTTGGTTAGAAGTGTTTTAGTAAGATCTCAGTCTGTTTCAATGAAGTTGTAATATGCTGCTTAGGTTTCAGTTCCCTGTGAGGAAATCATAGCTTGAAAAACGATCTTTGGGTTTCTTTTAATACAGCACTGTTGCAAGATACATGTATTGCTCATCATAAGACCCTTACTTATCAACAATTACTAAGTAAAAATTGCCTCATTTAAGCTTATTCTGATTTATAGTGTTGGTTTCACCAGTAAGGCAGCAGACTTCTCTGAATTAAATTGTGTTCTTCCTACCTTCAATGATATGTTAAGCCAGCAAGGGGAGAATAATTGCCATACTGCTGACAGTTCAGGGTGTATCAGTTGAATAATATTCATATCCATTATGTTGTGAGAATTGAGTATTGCTTTGTAAATATTTCTAACATACTTGATAGGGTGAAAAAGAAAAGTTTTACTGGTAAAATTATCAGCAAATTAACATATGCTGTTGTGTACTCTATTGGCTTTCATAATTCTACTCTATGCATATTAAAAAGGTTAGAGAAAAATAGCATGTATAATTTTAAAGGAGTGGCCAATTACAAGCAAAAAGCTTTCCCCTGTATCTGTTGCTATAGTAACCAGGCAGCTTTCCTGGGGTCCAAAGAAAACAGCGTTTATAATGGAACAAATGCTGAGAAGTTCTGCGTTTTGTTTCAGAAGCAGAAATTATTGCCCACTGGCCTTGAGATTACAAATTGAGCTGTTTTTCTTTTGAACTGTACACTGCATCTAGATGGTTGGTTTTCTTCTTCTTCAGAGATTTTTGTTAAAGGTGCAGCTCCAACTCTCAGAGAGACCTCATATATCACTTTTGAGCAGTTCCGCAAAACTGAGGTCCCAAATGGTCTTTCTGGTGATTTTCTTATCCCTAATTTTGTAGAGAAAATACTTTGTTTCATTTCTTGACTAAAGCATAGGTAAATGTATACATGTGTGAATGAAAGCCTACAGTAAGTATGTCTGTAAAAGGAGCTGGCTGGCTATGTGAAATATGTATTAGCCCTGTTCTGCCTCAGTGTCAACACAAGTTTTTGCTGCCTTCCTGTGGTCTCCCTGACAGGTATCAGCAACCTGTGGCAAAGGTAGAAACTATTGGCACTTCAGAAATTCAGAAACTGCTTTAGGAAACAAGTTTATGTGTCTTTCACTGCAGATTCCATATGTCAAATTTTCTTTGTTACATAATTTTTAAGCAAGTTCTTGTGTCATTTTAATAATTTATGTGGGTTTTTTTTTTTTTTCCCCTATCTATCTTATTCTTAGCTTTAGCTTTCAGAAAAGGTGGGAAAACAGAAAAAAAAAAACATTATCTGTAACATTTACTTAGATTAGCACTGCTGATACTGGAAAGTCGCTGTATTTTTTTTCATCAGCACCGTTAATCAGTGGTTTTTTTCCTTTTCCTAGCCAGTATTTTCATTGAGCTTCATAAGTTCTGTCTAAGTGAAGAAACTTGTTGTTTGAACTTAGTAATTTCTGTTGAAAGCAAATTCAGTACCTCTGCTGTTGAAGCAGTTGTAGCAGATGGATGTATTTGGCAGCTGAGCTGTTCCCACTGAAAGTGGATGGACATGGATGGATGGCACTTTTGTACCAAAGAATATGTCCACATCAGAGGTTACTACTATTTAATTGATTTTAAAACCTCCACAAACTAACTTAGAGCAGTTTTGGTTAAAGCAGTAGAAAAAAAACCTCATTTTTTTTAAGTACTCTTTTGCTATAGGTTTTCTCAAACAATTGGTACACTGAGAGTGTGCTTAGAACAAAAGGTGTTCTTTGGTCTGAGTATACCTCTTATTTCAGCCAGAACAAGCACATCTTCAGTTTAATGTGATGTAGACTGTTCCATGAATGACAATATTGGCTTTCAGGCCATTTTAAAAATGGATTATTTTTTGTCCATCATACTAGCAGACGTTTTTATTAAGAAACTAACTATTTTTAAAAGACTGGAACTTAAAAATTTTGTAGTCATAGAGTACCAGTACTTGTAGAAATCATATACATTGTCAATGTACTTCTTCACAGGAATTTTTCATTTATATTGTTGTTAATATTTAATATGGAAGGCAAACTGCTTGGCTTGGTGTTGTGCAGAGCTGGATTTTTAGCCCAGCCTCTATTTTTTTAATGCAGAAGTCTGAATTTAGGGCATCTTTGTGTAATACAGTCTCTCTATAACTGCATGACACATATACATATTTTGGGGTTTTATATATATGTGTAGTAAAGGGAAGAAGGATATTATTCTGTTTTGAGACACAGGGAAAGTATTTTGTGAACAAAGCTCATTTTAGAACTATAAAAAATAAGGTTGAAAAAGATCTTTGTAGAATTATTTAAATATCATTTTGGATGAACTGTGATACCACTGTAAATACAGAGTCGTATGGTCACTTAAAATGGGTGCAAACTTATTTTTACCTGCCATTCATTTAAATGGACAAGAATTTTACACTCTTAGTATGCTGAAAACTAATTCCTTGGCTTACATTTGAGAAAAGCCCTAGAGCAACAGAAAACATATAGGGAATGGGTTTGATTTCTAATTATAATACCAATTTTCTCCAGCTGCCCTTCAGCCTCTATATCAAATATTGCCTAATTTGTGTATCATGTCAGAATTGTCTTGTGGAAGGATTTGAAGAAGAGAGTGCTAATTGCTTTACAGATTACATGGAAGTTGTTCTAGATTGAGGAAGTGCCATGGGGAAAAAGTTACTGAGTATTAATGGCATGTGAACTAATTGGAAATATGTAGATAACTATGACTAAAATTCTGTAGGGCCGTGAAATTTAAGCTGAATTTTTATATTCAAATACCATGACATTTGTCACTGCAGTTATATTGCCTGTCACAATAATGTCTTCCTATGTTCTGCCTGTTTCCTGACGTCTAGCTGGTTAACATGGAAATAATGTGTCTCAGATGAATACATCTACTCAAATTTCTCTTTCTTTTCCATATAGGTGGATGTGGCTGTGGTACATTTCACTCCACTGGTACAACCAAAGATAGAGCAGCCATTTGAACTCGTAGAAAAAGTGGTTCGAAGTGTTTTTCAGTTTAGAAGAAAATACTGCTTCCGTGGACTTGAGTAAGGATCTCTTATGATAAAGTCTCAGATACAGTTTTTGAAAATGCATCAACACTTGACATTTGATTTTATTCCTCCCATTTTAAATTTGTCATCATAGTTTATCAGATCTTTCAATTTCTGAATAATTTCTGGAGACAAAGTATGAGATGAGTCTCTGCTGTAATTATGTAGTAATTATTGTATGTGATTCAAGTTGTTAAAATTACTAGGATAAATTAGTTTATGTCTTGGAAAGAAGCAAGCAACCAAAACTACGGCATTTTTTGGTTGAGTTACAAAATGAAAGTGTCAAAATTCAGAACCAAAGATGGCAGCATGGGGAGGGAGAGCATCACCTGTGGGAAATATTACTTATTTGGGGTTAATGTCAAAAGGTTAAATTCTTTCTGTGCTTGCCCTTTTATAGAGTTCTTACTGAATCTTTAAAAAACCCTAGGTTTACTGGGGGAATTTACTAGGTTCTCTAAGTGATGTGAGAAACCTGTTCACCAAGGATCCTGTTAAAACTCCAGCATGGCCATGTGTCGGGCTTGGTATGGGAAAAACCCAGCATTCAACATTGTAGAGTGTGGGAGAGAGCTGCTGTTAGGACTAGAGGCATGCTGTTGCAGGGTGGGCTAGCTGAATGTTATCGGGCATGGTCTTGGCCCTCATGTAGTCCAGAGTTAGGAATGATGCCACCTTATGGAACTAAAAGATTTAACTATCACTATTTTAAAGGTGATTATAGATATATTGTGGGTTTTTTTTTTTTTTTTCTTGCAGTAGTAAATGCTATTGATGTAATGGAGGCAGACACTGGACCTAAAATGAGTATTAATTTGCCTGTGTTAAGGTTTGAGGTGGTTAGAAAATGATGTAGTCAATCTCTAGATCAGTTTGTATTTGATTTACAGAGTGGTGGTTTGTTTTTTTTTATTTTGTTGGGTTTTTACTCTGGGAAAGAATCATTTCAGTTGACAGTGTAAGCAGAAGGCATGTGTAGTCAGCACATCTTTATGTAGAATATATCTAGCAAAGTTTAAAAATAAAACAACTAATCTCAAATGGCTACTAACTGCTCTGTGTGGTTTTTTGAGGCAAGGAGTGGGAGCCTGAACTTTTGCACATCACATATCCCATAGCAATTTATGCTTTAGCCCTAGTGTGCAGCTAAGAAATACAATCCTTTTGTTCTTCAGCTCACTTGAAAAAAATAGCACATTTTGATGTGTAATAAGTCTGAGTTCATCATAAGGTATTTGTCTACCTATGTATCACATATACTGTGTAAAACCAAGGTAATAGAATCAGTTGATATTTGTGTGTAAATTCTGGGATCTGAGATAGACATAGTGTATAAAGCTGCTAAATCCACAGAGAAATATGTTGTAGCTCAAGTTGCTGTTCATTGACATTTATAAGATGGTTCTGTATATAAAAGGTGATTAAACATTTTTGGCTTCAGGTACCTCTTTTAACTACCAAATAAAAGAGAGTAAGTTAAGGAGGGATATCAAAATAAGGATTGGTCCATTTCAACCTTGTTGCCCTAGATGCTGAAGTAATGGAGACATTTTTGACCAAGGCTTGGAGTAGCCCATACTTGAAACCAGGTTATTCCTAGAAGTTCCATCCTTCTCTTGTCATTTTAAACCCTTTCTTAACTTTGTATTCTGTCTGCTCACCAAGAGCCACCTATCGCTTACTTGTACAAAACATTTTGAGTAGCTTGTCCAGCCAACCTGTGGAACACAGCTAGGGCTGTGGGGGTGTTAATGTATTGGTGAATAGCATTTTTAGGTCTTAGGTATGTATGACAGAGGCAGATCGTTTGAAAATTGAGACATACACATCAACTATGTGCAAATTTTCTGCTTTCCTGACCCACTGTAGACTGAGAACTACTGCTAATAAGAGCCAGTACTTTCAATAGTCTGCATTTTGTAGTATGCATTTTTATGAGACATTAAAATTACTTGAACTAATACTCTTCATTGAAATTTAGGGAACTTGTGAGAGAGAGGTGCTAATGCATCTGGCCACAGAGTAGATGACTAACTGATACAACTCTATGAACAGTGACAGCTGAAAACAAAATCTAGGACTCCTAGCACATACTCCAAGTTCTAAATATTAAAATGTGAATGATAATGAAACATTCCTTTCCTCCTCCTTGGCTTTTTTTTTTCTGGCATTAGAATTATAGTATTTATGACAAGTCATAATATTTTTCCCATTGGAATGAAACATTTGCTTACCATGAAAGTCATATGGTTTGGATCTGATCTGTTTTCCACAGTTTAATCTGTTGTTGCTGTCTAAATATGAGGCAAATTCTAAGACCCTGTGACTGTATCTGTACCCAAAGCTCCCTTTAAACACATGCATGTTTGTTCCTGTTTGTTAATATTAATGTACAATGTATGTATATGCTTTTCTATGTTGTCATAATTTGCAGAAAAAGGGCCCTTATATGTTTCCATTTGCTTAGATAATGAGCTATATTGAGTGCTAAAGCTAAAATAATGACATACTTAATAGTAGACCTACATTAAGTACAGGGAAACCGCATTATCTGTCTGAACTCTGAATTTGATTGTGTTCTCCCCACACCTTTTAGGACCTTGTTTCCTGAAAGTGGACGTTTGAAAAGAACAGAACAGCTGATGATGACAGCAAATGTTGATCCAACTCTGCGTCCTTTTCAGCTCTCCATGTCGCAATTTAGAAATCTGTGCAATACATACAGGAAAATGTGTGATGAAGATCCTAGCCTTTTTGTGTACAATTATAGAGAAGAACTAAAGGAAAAGAAGACAAGAAGATTACTTAAAAGTACTGAAGAGACTGAAAAGGAAAATGAGCTGTAACAGCTGTAATTGCAGCAGACTGATTTTTTTATTAGTTTTAACTCCGTAATTTAGAGGTCTTGATTCAGTAAAAGGAGGATTGTATATTCCTACATCTCTGCAGGTTTGGAAGAATTACTTTTGAGAAAGTGGTGGAAAGAAAGGGCTTTCCCATTTTATTTATTCATTCCATTCATCTGCAGACAAAAGTGAAAAGACAGTCCAGTTACAAGGTGCCTACAGGTTTTTTTTACTTCAGGGGAATGGCTAGAACACATACCAAGAACAAGGTATGTTGTAAGACGTAATTAATTTGGGATACTTCTGAAATAACTGAGTTCTGTATGAATGAAAGTGCATTATTAAAATGTAAAAAAACCCATACTTTTCATACTTCAGCATGTAGACAGTATTTGGTGTTTTGTGCTCTTTTTATCCTGGAACAGCCTACTGTGCAGAGTAATTGAAAAAAACAAAAGCCAAAACTCCTGTATAAATATACTCAAGTGACTGGCTTACAGGAGGATAAAGTGCACAGATTGTCTCAAGGTCTGCTAATACTCTCCTCATTTATGCAAAAGCAAAGAATTTGTGATTTAAAGCTCCAACTAGGGAAAAGCAGCATGATAAAAAGTAGAGAACATGGCTAAGTACAACACTTATTTGTCTTTTACTGTACAGGCTGGTATAGAAAATAAAAAATACAGTCAAATAAAAGATTACAGGCCAAGCTTTGTTTTTGTATTTACACATATGTATAAAGTATAAACAGCATCTTGAAACTTACAAAAATGAAATTCTTGCACGATTGTGCACTAAAACACATTAAAATAACTTAATTCTGCTTTAAATAAAGCAAAAATGAAAACCAAAGAACTAAAATGCCCAAGGTATTGAAAAATTCATTTTGCAATGCTGCTTCCCATTGTAAACCCTTTTGCCACTTGCTAGCACCTTTTCCACATTACTTACTTAATCTGCTAATGAGGCCATCCTTCCCTTCCCCTGGAATACTACATCATCTTAATAACTGCTTGAAAGGGATGAACTAATTTACAGACCTTGGCTAACTTAATCTATTTTTGAACCAAAATAAATTAAAATAACTTAAGAATCCTTTACAGCTGTTTTTGTGGAAAAATGTCTTAGTGCACAAAATCAGAGAGAAGTTTTCCTGCAGCTTCCATGAATTCACTAGTTTTAAAGCAAAATAAGTTTGTTGAATTTTATGTGGACTTCAAATGAATATTTTAAATATAGTGCTTAGAAAGCTAGGATTTCCCATGCCTCTCCGCAGCTTCATAAAAACAGTCCTCATTAACTACAGATGTTAAACTCTGGACACTAAATTCTCTCTCTAAAATAGAGTTCAGATCCAGATTTGCAGCATCAGAGTGACTGTCGAGGGACTGGTGGCGTTCTTGCATTGCCATTAAAGTTCCCCTGTTGCGCTTTGTGCTGTTTACTTTTCTCTTCACTGGACAGAAATGGCCACGCACAAGCTTTGGATGCTCGTGCATGTCTCGTGTCTCAAAGCCATCTCCTTCCTCATTTTCAGCAGCCTGATCCTGTTCAGAGTCAGTACTTGGCTCCTCTGAAATTTTCAGCCGTTGGAACTGTATTTCAATGTCTTTTGTAGGGCTGCCCTTTTTTAGGTTTCGATAGTCGTCGTCATCATCATCGTCACTGAGAATATCTGATTCTTTGACAAGAGCATTAGAAAAGTCAGATGCACAGCTCTGCACGTGTTTATTGAGAGATGAATTTTTGGGCTCCTGTATGCTCTCAGTGGTGTGGCAGCTGCTGCTTTGAGTACTGCTACTCAGGCTGCACTCATCAGAGTCCTGGAAAGTGCCCTTCCCTGGATCACCGTTCCACTCACTACTGGATGAATTCTTCAGTACCTTCAAGGACCTCGTGGAAGCTGTGCAGAAGAAAAAGACAGGTTAATTTTTGCAGCAGAACATCAGCTGTTTATACTGTTTGTCTCAATCACCCACTTACATTTACAGTGTACATAGACTCATTTGATAATCATCCCAGGTTGGATGTGGCAGCATTCTTTGCTACTTTGTTAGTTTTTTAAAAAAGTTACTTTGCTCATATCATACAGTGCAACCCCCTAGAGTTCATTCCACCCCAGGGCTCTATGCTTGCCCTCATGTATACTATACACAAAATCCTCCAAAAATTGTAGTAATGACTTATACACTTGTGCAGGAAAGCAAGACTGATTCAGGCACCTCAAGCACTGGAGGGCCAGATTGTAGGTGGAGGTTGAGCTGTCCTGGTTCCTGTGATGTTAAGGGGATTTTATAGACAACTGGTCAGATGGCAAACTTGAAATATTAGTAGCTACTCATTTAGCTAAAATGTTTAAAGCCTGTACTTAATTAGTGTATCTGCTGGGATCCCAGTTTAGTGCACTGAAAGAAGCAAGACTCCTGCCTTTTGCCAGTTGTTTTAGCTCTAAATGTTATCAGGGCTGAGTTACAAAAGAGAGCTCAGAGGAAAGAACACTAATATTGTATGCCAAAGGGAGTCTGTTTCTTCCCAGCACAATTAATTTGGGTCATATTAAGTCTTCCCTTAAGAGAGCTAATGGGACAGCACAGTGTGGGGGGATGGAAAGCCTGCTTACCTCCTCTGGCCTTTGCCATGCACTGAGTGGTGGTGAAATTCTACCATGACACACTACAGTCATGGTAATAATTGCAAACCTTCTGCCAGTGGTGGAGAACAGACTCCATTTTTCACTTTGAGAACACCTTTCTTACCCAGTTTGGCTGTTGCAGGTACACGGTTCTTGAGTGGAACAAGGCGATCTTTACTTGTTTTCTCCAACGGTAGCTCACATTTTATATGGCGTCTGAAATTCTCCCGCAAAATAGAACGGATCACCTTCACAATGTTACTCTTGTTCTCACAGTCACTGCAAGTTTAAAGGAACAGATAACTTACTCAATTTTCCCCTCTGAAGAAGACACTATTGGGATAAAGTTTGCTTGCCTTCTTTCTGCTGACATGCTTTAGTGCAGTGGGGTTTTTCAGTAACTTGCTTTAGTAGTGGTTTTGCAGCTAACATCTTTATGGCTTATTAGGCATTTCACACACTTCAAGATCTTAGTTACTTCCCCTTAGACAAATAGCCCAAAAGGTAACTTTATACCAAGGGATCACCCCTTAAGTGGCCTTTGTCAGAAAATAATTTCTGGTAAGCAACTGAGAATCTGATAAAAGCAGTTACTTTGCCCATTTCGTACTGGAACTTGTGATCATACGTCTGTGCAGATTTCTGACACTGGATCACTGTGCCAAATTCCCTCCCATTTCAAACTGTTACACTTTATGCAGTTAAATGCTGGCATAGTGCTTGGATTCAAGAAGAGATGCATTGGAAGTGCTGATGCAAGGGTCATGGCAGGGGAAAATATATATAATTTTTTTAATTCCATTAATGTGATTCATTGAATACAACCTTCATGTAAAACTTACCTGCTGCACAACTGAAAAATTGTTTCTGGCCTGCCTTCCAGTTCTGACTTGGTGTGAATCAGTTCCCAGATACAGCTGTTCTCTGTTCCTGCACATGGAAGAAAACATTATTTTTGTGTATACTGCACAAAGCCTTTGTCATTAGAAAGATGAGTGTAGAGCTCCATCACTCCTGAAGGTGGTGTTAACATAGCCATGGGTGGATCCACAGAAGATCTCACCCAAGATGGAACCAAAAGGAAAGTCTCCTGAACTCTCCTGTTGAAGCAGCCTAGTGCTCCTTTTAAAAGGTGCTTTCTTGGAGAATTGCTTTCACCATTCTTACTGCTTCTTGCTGATTTCCAGCCTTAAACGCCTGCTCTGAGGTGTGCAAAGCATTGAATTTTCCTCTAAATACCTAGTGTCACCTTTCACAGAAGATATAGAACTGGATAGGATCATAAAGATCAACTCAAAGGGAGAAAAAAAGCACAGCCCTCTACTACCACATTACAGTCATCTTTCCCACATTTGGAAAAACAGAAGGGTCAGCCCACACACAGTGTAAGGGCATCACCAGGACATCAACCATGGTAAATCATGTTCTGTTCATGGTATGTTTTCATTGTGGATTTCCATTCTGTCATTCCTTTACATCATGTTGCATCTTCCTGAACTTGCGGAAGAACCCAACATACCAAATGAAGAAAGTCTGTTAATGTATCAAGCTCCTCTGCATGCAAGACACAACAGCAGATGGTATTATCTCTGCACCTGCCTGTTTCCAGAGGCTCCAGAAAGACATATGGAAGAAGCAGTATTGCAAAATCCCAGAAAAGCATTCAATCCTAAAGTATTCAGAACAAGGGGATTACCTGCTGTGTTTCCCAGTCGAACTTGAAGAGCAGATAAAGGAATCAGCCAACGAAATTTAAATGGATCCAAGTCACCATAATTATGTACAGCACGAACATTAGTAGGCTGCAAAAAGAAAAACAACGAAGGATATTTCCAAGAAGTAAAAACACTGTTTTTTACTACTCTTGAAGACCTGCCTCTGAAGAGAAACTAAATTCATTAGACTTTGGTACCCTAATACGTGCTTGCAAATGTAGTTGAAATGGTGATAGACA
The DNA here is from genome assembly GCA_039720435.1 of Amazona ochrocephala. Taxonomy (NCBI): domain Eukaryota; kingdom Metazoa; phylum Chordata; class Aves; order Psittaciformes; family Psittacidae; genus Amazona; species Amazona ochrocephala. The sequence goes on from CM077878.1 coordinate 82,285,377, forward strand.
CAACATTTGGAATTTGTAATTGCTTCAACTTTTAAAAGCAGTTGTTTTTAATGGATAAAAATAATACTTTCCATATAAGTACTGCTAGTGAACAAGCCTTTCATGAAGGAACCCGCAGACTGTTGATTAGCAGAATACATTAATCATGTAGCTGCTGCTGCTACTTTTAGAGCCCCTCTGTCTGTTATGATAAGCATGGTGCAGTACTTCACCACTGGTACTCAGAATATGCAACCTGCTACTTGACTTCAGCATTCCAGTTTTTTAAATGGGGGACAGAGGAGGTTATGTTTATAATGCCCCTTTTCCTTCCCTTCCAGGGTGATCAAGTGTCTATAAACAGAGGTTTTTAGCCTACGCACTAAGTTGAGGAGGCCATTATAAATGCCATCTGAAAGAACTGATGATTCCTACATGGCAATGTTTCATATTGCACCTGACAAAACTAAAATGGGGCTCGTGCAGAGAAGATGCTGCTGCTTACTAAGTAACAAAAAATATTTATGGGTACACAGATACTGATGCACTTGTTCTGGCTGTGATAGGTAAAATTCCAGCCTAGTAAGAGAAGGTTGTGTCACCACAGTCACTCCCCCTTCAACGCTGGTGTTCCCCATTGCACGGTGCAGTAGGATCCTGTGCTTAAACATCCACCACCTCCACTGATACCTGACTTACCATTTTCTTTTTCAGTTTGTAGTTCTCCTTATACACCAGTATTACAGCCCTCTTAAAAACTAAAAAAAAAAAAATCAGAAAAGGAAAACTTAATTACAGGTGTAATATTCAATGAAAATACTGTCTCAGAGAAGCTGTTTATTGTAGTCATGGGAATGTGAAGGATGAGATAAGCAAATGGATTTAAAAGCACCTGCCCTGCATTAAAACGACAACTAGGTTTTTGATCCTACACTTGTTCATGCAATGGCAGTGTTATTTCCTCAGATTTTGTTCCGAATATTTAGGATTAAGCCATTCTGCACATTTCTTCTGAAATTAGCAGCAACTTGTCTCCTGTAAGTCTTCACATAAACAAATACAGCAGATGTAGGTTAGGTGTAAAGGTTCAGATTTTCTTTTTGTAATCAGAAGGGCCTATACAGCAAGAGAATGCCATGTAAAAGGACACTAAGTCTGTTCTTCCTGCAGTTCAGCATTTGTTTTGTTGGAAACTCGAACATCTCAATTCCTACTTTTCCATCTGCAGGAATTCTCTGGCTTCCACAACATCTGACTGGAGTGGTTCACTAATGTTACCTAATCTTTCAGCTTCCAGGGAGGCAGGGGCATGTTCTCTCTCAGCTGTAAGGAGGAAAAGAAACATGGGGGCATTGAAGCTGCAGGGAACTAGGGGATGGCTCTACAGAGCAGTATCAGAGTCCAGATTGGACTTTAGGGCAATATAGCTCTGCTTGTGCATCTGTGTTTCCTTCCAGTGGAAGAGAAGAGAGGGATGATGATATGCAATTGCCATCCCTACATAAAGCCTGGATGCAACCATAGCAAGCTCAGCATTAACCCCAGAGCTTGTCAGTTGCCTTCAGTTCCATATTAGGTACATTTTCTAAGCTGCACACATAAAGTTTAAAGTGAGAATAAAATTCGGTTTCCCAAGTGGCAGATGATCAGTCTAAGCTAAGCATCAGGCCAGAGTCCTTTCATTCATACATGTCCTTCTGGGAAGTGTCTGGCATACACAGATCATCAAGAAGCTCATCCAAGGAATCTGGCAAGTAGTTCCTGTTTGTTCTGTTAGAAGCAACCAGTCTCCAACCCATCATGATTCTGAGAGAAAAAGTGCATGACAGCCCTGAGAAAGACAAACTTGTGTCCTGTCAACCAGGAGTTGTTCTGTAATTTTTTATCCAGTGACATTTTGGACAAGTGCCTAAGATGTTTCACTGGAAGATTTAATTACTTAGGTAATTATTTAATGATTATAGTATATATACTATTAAATAAAACTCTTGTTTGTATGCTCTCATTTCCACATCCATTTTTCAGGCTAAAATAATCTGAATGGGGATTTTGATGCAGTAATTGTAAAGCAGAAGCTACACAAGAGTAGAATAAACCATGATTTTTCTACCAGCCTCCTTCCTAAGCTTGGTTTAGCAGATTGATCTAATGACAATGTTGCCTCTTGAAAATCATTGCTTTCCATACTTTACATATAGGTAGGAGAGCAGCTGAGGTTGGCTCACAGAGCAACTAGAATAGCAAACGAATGGAAACTTTTCTCATATTAGGAAATACAGCTACGTGCTTTTTCACATGTAAGTCTGCCCTAGATATCACATGGCTACAGGGAAAGGAACTGGTGGCTTTCACCTTGTTAGAAGATTTAATGTGCTAATCTTTAGATTTGAAAGAGCAGAGAGTCATTAAGGAAGACACTTACCAAACACTGTAAGTTCAAGATCTTTTCTTGCTTTGCCCAGCGATGGGAAAGGATTCAGCCAGGAAACTGTGGAGTGCATCAGAAGTTCTCCCATTGAAAGCTCTGTCACCTACATTAAATTAAAACAGTAGATAATATGTGAGTGAAACATTAATGAGTACATATCAATAACTTTAAGGATCTATGTTTTCTCTATGTATGTACAGAGAGAAAGGCAAAGAGATCTGTACTACAGAAGGATAAGCGTGAGTAATTCCCTTTTAAAAATAGGTAACAGCTGTAAAAAGTAATAGCCCCTAAGCTATGGAACCTGGATGGAAGTTCTTACTATTAATAGCTTAGAAGAATATTAAGTACATTGGATGATCTGTCATTTACATATAGCCAGTTCTGAACTGGCTGATTTATTAGCTGTATCTTCAATTTCTATAGAGTAATTAGTATTAATGACACTGACAATGACAGAATTAATGGAGGTCTTGTACTCTGGGGCTGCTTTCTTCTGTGGGACAACATGACACTGTGAAGAATCTCCCAGGCTGTCAAGTTTTGTTTCTCCATAAATTATGAGATACCAAGCAGCCAATGGGAGCAATCTGGCGCTTTTACTAGGAGGAAATAAAACAACTGAGCCAGCATCTCTCATATTTGATCTCCACCTTCATGGATTTCATCTGCTTATAATTGTTTGATGTAAATGGCTAAGTTGAGACCTTGCTGCCCCAGTTCTGGGAGATGAGTGCACACAGTCTGTTTAACTAATGGTTTTTGCTCTGACAAATACCCATGGATGCCTCAGCACTGGAAGTGTAGAGAATGAGAATAACAGACCTAAATGTGAAATCCCTTGAGCTGCCATTTTCATTTATACGGGTGAAAAAAATATCTTAAGAATTTTATAGCGTAAAACCTGAATGCCTTGGGGCATGGATAATCTCCGCAATATTTGAGAAGATTTTTCCTACTGAGAACTATGTCTACTCCTGCTTGCAATTCTTGTCAGTCCAGAAGGTGTCTCTGGCAGCTGTCTGAAAATTTTACTGTAATCTACTGACAAAAAGAAAATTGACAGGCAGATATGAAATAGAAGTTAAAATATTAAAGGAAAATGGAGGAAGCACAGCACAAAGAAGTTGACAAAATCAACTTCAGGGAGAGATAAAGACCCAATGGCAAGTTGGATGAATAAAAAGTGGTGTTCCTTCTCTTACCTCCTTCTCTGTTCCACTTTGATCTGCAACCAGCTGGTCAAATACAGTGCCGTAATCTTCATATATCTTCTGCATCTCATTGATGTGACTTGCTACTTTTTCCATTGCCTTCAGTGCTTCTACAAGGTTTAAAAATTTCATAGACAGCAATGTAATTCAACTGTATTTTCTAAATGTGACATTTTTTTATTGAATTCCACTTGATGCAGGCAAAATGACCCGGTGTCCCTAAGGTTTGGTGGACAGTGTCTTCTCATGGCAACAGTGAAAGGAACACTTCCTGATCAAAGTAGGTGAAAAATGCTCATGTGGTGTCATAAGTGCCTAGAAAGATTTCAGTAAGTATTCCAGTGATAAGCCTCAGATGTGTAAATATTTATAGCAACATGATAGTAACCACACTTTAGTTTTGTTTCTTGTACATATAGGGCCATTTGGCTCATCACAGAATGGACAAAAAAGTACAGTGCTAGATTGTACAAGTTCCTTATGTACTGTATGTATAAAATAAATGCTGGTGGCTAGGTTTTGTTTAATTTTTGTTTTCTAAGCAAGAACGATGTGAGAATTCATTAGACTTCTGTGTTAATTTAGAAAGGAATTGGACACGATTTCTCTAGTCCTGCCAGCTCTTAATTGACCTGCAAGTAAGTTACCCCCCGCTTGCTTGTAAGGGCAAGGTAGTAGTATTAGACACTCCCTTTAAATTCAGTAACAGCCTTGTGACTTTTTGCTGACAGTGTATTTTGCCTGAATGTATTTTGTTAAAATAACAATCAACCCACAAAATAAATCTCTAGACTTTCATCTACCAGGTGCTGACAGACCTGAACTGGAATTTGCCAAGGTCAAGTCCCAAGCATCTGAGCCTAGAAAAGCAATCAATCCTAATATATGTTAGACAAACATGTCATTCTACATGGGAAGACTGCAAAGTTTTGACACAGATCTCCGCTATGCAAGCAAGAGTCACAGCCAAACCTCAAACAACTAAAATTTCCTTCTGTGGCACTCTTCAACTTTTGAGTTCAAGAACTAAGTAATAACCACAAGATGGAGCTTTGCTCAGTGTTTCCAGGTGGGAAAAAAAGCAACACTGACCTGACATGCTCCTGTGCAGGAAGTGAGGAGAAATACCCCAGTCCTATTTGCCATGGCAAATCCTGGACATATCTACTTCTCAAAGGGACTTGGACATACCATGCAGGACTTTATGCTATCAGCATGAAAAAGTTACTTCTTATTTTTAAGGAGAGAAAGGGAATTTTCTCTAGGTTTTGACAAGTCTGTGCTACCTACCAGAATGGCTACCTGCGTCTTTAGAAAGGGCTGGAAAGAAAACTTTAACTCATATTCATTCCTGTAGAAGAAAAGAGGAAGTTACCTGTCAAATGATAGTGCTCCTCACTCTCGTTGTCTGTCAGAGACACCAGCTCTTTTAAAAGCAGAGGATATTTCAGCACCCTCTGAACAGGCTTTATGAGATACGACTCCAGTGTAGAAGAGTGTTGCTTTGTGGGATTTCGGGCATCCAGAAAGGCCTTAAAGGCACTATCTGTTTTAGCTAGAAGTAAATAAAAGAGTTGGTCAGTTGAACATGGAAGTCAGAATCACAGAACACCAGGTTGGATAGAACCTCAAGGATCATCTGGTCCAGCCTTTCTTGGCAAAAGCACAGTAGAAGCTATAATCATTTGAAAACACACAATTGCAACTTGTAAGCAGCACCAAAAGCCTCACCATTCTTAATAGATTGTTTACAAAGTAGTTTACACTATTCATTTCATAATCATTTCCTGCATTAAATAACATATATAACAGCTAAGACAGAAATTATATCAAGGTGAGATTATTCTTCAACGTAATTTTTCCAGCACACTGCAGTGGATGGCAGAGGAAGTAACTTATTCTACCATTTGTTGCTGCTTTTTGGAGCATGAGTTGGATCTGCAAGCAGGACAAACTTATGGAAGATGTTCCTGTAGCTATTCAAGCTACTGCCTGGATGTTACAAAGAGGATCTTATCCCTTCAGTTCTGCAGAACCACAGATCTTAGCTACTTTAATTGAAAGACATCTCTTTGTCCTTACTTTGAGACATTTATCAGTCCATCCTTTGCACCAATATTGTCTACAAGTCAATGAGATGTTACAGTAGTTCTCAGCAGTTTAAATTCATGCAAATTAATTACAATAATGAAGAAAATTAATTACCTCTCTCAAGAACTTTCTGAACTTTGATGTGGTTTGCACAGAAGCCGCTGTACAGTTTAAAATGGTCAGCATAATATAGAAAGGAGCCTCCGAGGGAAAAGAGCAATTTCTGAAAACACAATCAAAATATTAATTCATTACTAGAATCCTAAATAAATATTCAGACACATAGCACACAGGCTCAGTGGTATGATTATCTGTTCTTTCTATATATATCCTATATCTTTTATATGTATATATATTTTACATTAATACACTACTGGTAGTAACTCCATGATGTTTCTGTATTTCTCTGATTGTAGAGTTCAGCCTATTTAGTCAAAGCCTGCAATTTTCTTCTTTCTGCCCAAACAGGTAACACCACTGCAGATACTTTGTCTTACTGTATCTTTCAGTCAGCACAGGAACGAAAATTAACAGACACATAACAGGACATATTGTGCTGGCAAAAAGCATGAACAATAGGAAGCAAGGCATAAAAGTGCCAAAGCCAGAGGGGACAGTGTAAAACAAGCACAGAGGATTACTTTCCAGCTGTTTTCCTTCTTTCATGAGGTGGTAATCACAGGGCATCTCTGATGTTCTTGGATGAAGGAGAGGTTGGGAAGACGTGGGAGGGACTGAATCACAAGGGAGATGGTTTTAGAAAACTGCTTCACAAAGCAAAGATAAGAAAGAGGAGTAGTGAGGGAGGAGGAGGGAGAGGAGGAGAGCAGCCCTATCCCTCTTTTAATCTATGTTTGTTCTACAAAAGGCAGCAAGTGTCGGGGAGACCTGCCAACAGTCTCACCCAGTCCCTAGACACACATGAGGAACTCATGCAGTATTTAACAGTAGAAGCTCCCAGACAGTAATGGGTGAACTGGGCACAACTGGGAGGAGCACCTGGAAGGGCAGAATTCAGCACAGCAACATAACCTTTCTACAAAGGAGTTCTGCATCATAAGCATTGCTAGTTTATAACATAATCAAAGTCTACTCTGCATCTTCCACATTTCATTTTCTGCCATGGCAAAGAAGAAGATAAAACCACGACAAAATGCACTTTCACAGCTGAATAGATGTCTGTAATCCTAAGTAAAGCTTTAAACATTAAAGCAACCATATGAAACTTAGAGTTCTTAAAGCCACATTTCACAAACACTTGCAGGCATACTACAAAGTATTAAATGACAAAATATTTACCCGGAACTGGGATGGCGTTTCCAGTGTATTAAAATCTGAGGAAGAAGATATTCCTTCTTCAAGGGTCTCCAAAAACACCTTCTGGAAATTCAGCATTTCTGGCAGACTGCCAAACAAGGACTCCATCTGTGAAAAACATCAGGCTATGAGGGACAGCACTTCATGCACCTAACACTGGCCTTAAGAAAAACAGTCCCATAAGGAGATGTGCACACAAAGAGGTTGCAAAGGCCAGTAATGTCTTCATTAATACTTTTCAAACTGTTTTTTTATTAAAAAATCCTTACAAAAAAGCAATGATTTCTCAGCAGTTAAGTCAGAAGAACAATCACCCTTTAAAGTGACTGAAGCACCAGACAGAAAGGCACTGACTGATGTAATCCCTATTGTAATCTTTGTTGTTTGCTTTTTCTGTCATGCTCTCAGCAACAAAAACACCAAGTGGCAAACTCTTAACCCATAAAAGAATGAAAAGCTCATCTTTCAGTTTTTCCCTCACCTCATCCTGGGTAAGGAAGGTTTCATTCTGAAGAGGCTCCAAGTACAGCTCAAAGAGACAGCTCAAGTCCTGCAAAAGAGAGAGCTTGTTCACTTTTATGTAAGCATTTGAAATTGCTCTTTATGTGACACCTCTAGGATAGGGGTAATTTTTGGGAGCAAACTAGAGATGCTCCTTTTCTACAATAAACAATACCTGTGTGTCATTAGCCCTAAAGTGATTGCTAAATTGGACACAAATTGATATGAGTAATGTTTTTGTTTCATCTTTCAGGCTTTACAGCTTGATTATAATGAATTATATTCAGAATAGCATGAGGAGAAATGTTACAGATGATAGCTTTCTAAAGAATCCATGTATATGGACAGCACCAAATGTCTTAATCATGTATGTTAGATAAACCACATAGATAGCCAATCATTTAAACTTCAGCAGTACTATTCAGAAGGACACCTAACATTTTAAAATCCTATTAGTTATTAAAGTATTTAGTTATGTTTTCAGGGAGGATGAGATCAATAGTTTTTCAGTCACTTCTTCAAAGAATTGGTGCCACTTCTGAAGACTTACTATCCCACACCAAAGCATGACAGCAAGGCTGGGACCCACCAAAGGGCTCTCTGGCACTGAGAAGGGCAATAGCAGAAATTCTTATGGAGGAGTAAAGAGCATCTCCCTGAGAATGCCATAATGAACATGTGCAATGAGTATGCACCAGGATTTTGTCTGGTGAACAATTTCCCACATGTCAGTGACCTCCAGGGTCATGTCTTTCTTCAAGCAATTCCTCTATAATAAACACCAGCTGGACATATGTGGGGATCCATGTTCTGTAATGCTTCCTCAAGCTTTTCAGCATATGGCTGTATTAGTGCGTTCATGGAGGTACTAACAATAAAAGCCTGGAAGTGTTTTCTCTTTTTTCCATATACATAATAGCAGTAAGTACTGTTATCTGTAAGCATGTGCTTTGACTTCTGGTAAAGTAGATGATTCCTCCTTTCTGAAGGTCAATGAATTCAATGTTTTCGGGTTTTGGCATCCAGTCACATGAACTCGGGGTTTACAGAAAAAAGAGACATACATCTAACAAATCATGGACTTATCAGGGGAGAAATAACACATGCGCGATGCTACAACCAACTGGAGTTGTGCATTTTAGTTGTGCTGATTAAAAAATAATTATGCATTATTTTCCACAATTAAACTTTTTTCTATTTTGTAGGAGAATATTCTGTTCTTCTACCAGATTTATTTTCATCTTGAAAATTAGGGAAACGTCCCTTGGAAAACCTCTATGTTAACATATTGCAGGTGTCTACTCCCCACAAATTGCCACTCTCCAATATCAGTACAAATTGACTAGACCTAAAGGTACGAGATCAAATCCTACAGCCTCTATTACAGGAGCAAGGCCGCTGAAAACAACAGGATAAGCAGACTTTATAGATTATGACCCTTGTAGAGAGCTGCTTATATAAAGGGTAAGCATGAATATGTTAAGACCATCTGTAAATCATGGTCAGCCCCAAAAACAAGGCTGTAGGTAGCCAGATTTTATTTTACTTTTTACCTTGACATAAGATTTCTCAGTGTCCATAAGTTCTTGGATGACTTTCCTCAATCTATCTGCATCAGAAAGGTGTCGAGCCAGCGGCCGTGGTGGTGGGTCTTGGTTGTCCTTCTGTCCTTCCATACTGCTTGTTTGGACTTCTTGGAAGTTTCGGCACAATGCACTGATCTGTTCTGCACTCTGTTAAATGAGAGGAAAGGGACAAGCGCCAATGTTTTAGACTACAAGCTGTACTACAATTATTTTTAAATTCCTCAAATTTTGCTCATGTTCCAAATTCAGAGGCCAGAGCATGCCGTAGATTTTTGTCAAATATGTATCCTGATAGCTCTAAGCAGCTTGAATATATAGCAGATCCAGATCACAGTAGTAAAATTAAATGAAAATTTTCTAGTGATTTTCCAGCACAGATTATTTTTCGTCTTCAGATACAAGCTCATGGGATGCAAAAGATGACAGAGCACAAAGGTATATCATATACTTTGCTTCCTATGACACTAGCATCACACTGTTTTCCATCTCTCTTATTTTGCAATACTGACTTCATCAAATAGAAAGAATTCATAGATAAAAATCTTTTAAGCATCCAGAACAACTGTTTTATTTGTCACCTGCTGCCTATATTGTGTGTGTGTTTTTCAGACAATGAGAGATGGAGCTGAAGGTTCAGATTCCAATGTCCTGGGTTGTCAAAAGATGTTTAGATGCTTTCTCTCCAAGTAGACAAATACATATCAAGATTTTTTGCTTTCAAGAATGGCAAATGGAAACAAAAACCTTTGAGATTCTTTGGAACAATGATAAAGATTAAAACAAAAAAACAAAAAAAAAAAAACAAAACAAACAAACAAACAAAAAAAAAACGAGAAAATTTTCAAGCAAGGTAGGAATTTGAGATGCAACAGCAGTTAATCTAATAAGGAAAAGATGGAAGAGAAAGAGATTTTTCTGACATTAAGAAATGGTTGTGTAGTTCACTCTTGCATGACCACCACCACCAATATCCAAGAGCTACTTTTGCAGGCAGAATAATCGTTAATGCACTAACAATATTAAATCACAAACATTCATGTGACAAAACATAAGTACATCACTCACACATATATGATGGAAATATATGCTAAAGTATCAAATATTTGCCATGTAATCTATATTACTTTGTAGTTTCCAGCCCCCAGTTTTTAACAATGCCATGACTGTAAAAAAAATTACTTTACTCGCTAATATGTGCCACCATCTTCACAGTCCTTGCAGGACTATGTAATTTTGATACATTTTGTATTTACAACAGGACCCAACAAAACACAGTGTAAATTGAATGTTTGTTGGAATTACAGCTGCATACTGATGCAATATATTTAGAAATCACAGTCACACTCTGGCACTAAAATTAATTAGTGCTTTACAAATAGATCACATCTTAATTTAGGAAATGTGTGTGTATTTTAAAGCAACTTTTAAATATCTGAATGCCAATGTACTTGAGCTTTGTTTTCTTTGTTTCTGATGTCAGAAAGATTTGTATTTATATCAGAATTACTCAGAGTTTTTGCTCTCTACAGCTCAAGGTGTGCGTGGGCAGCTACTGGATACCTGGTCAAGGACACTAAAGGATATGAGACAGCCTATTGAAAGCGAGTCGTAAACACCCTCATGAGGTGCAGTTTCATAAAGAAGACTTAGAAGTCCTCTATTCTTCCACAACCGCCTTTGCACATAGGGCAGGCAGACACTAGAGAACATGTTATGTTCTCTATCCCCTTCCATTTTGGGTCCAGAGCTGCATCTGCCACCAAGAGGCACTGGATAAGAAAGCATATGGAAATAGATAAAGCCTTTAACATAAATACTATTTTGAGCATAAGAAATTTCATAATAACAAATAAGTGGAGATTAATCTAAGCTATTCTTGCTTACATTTCTTCCCAAAGCACCCTTACCACCCAGGTTGAGATCTCTATTTTTTCCACACTGCTCTGGATGCTACTCTCTGCCTCCCACACTAAAGAATGTCCTGCACTCTATTATTTTTGCTGTTTAAAACAAATCTTTTTTAGAGAGGTTCTAGTGACAACCCCTGTGAACACCTCCTTTATAACTTTCATGTATAGGGAGAAGAGGCTCAGCCTCTGCCCCATTACTGACTGTAGCTGCAATTTCAAAGCTACCAAAGCTACCTGAGCATTCTGGATGCCAAAGCATAGTTCAGCAGTCCAGTGTCCTTAAGCCAAGAAGTCTCAAGAGGAGTCCCAAGTTGATACTACAGACACCCAGTGTAATCTTGAATTAACCCTGAATTTGCTCTGACAATGACACTGCATTAGCTAATGCAGGCAGATGTGACTCTCTTGCACATCTGGTAAACTCCTCAAGAATATAGCTTCTTCTTTTGTTTGCAACAAGACTGTCTCTACTTAGTAAATGGCAAAAAGAAATTATTTATGACAACCTTTATAGTGTGCAGCTCATCAGAATGAAATAATTTAAATTGACAAAAAGAAAAGTGCAAATGACTGACTATGAGCAAGGCTGCAAATTAACTGGGTGCAGAGAAAAAGCTGAGGAGAGTATATAGGGGAAGCTACAAACTTTCTCCAAAATCCATCACTTGAGCTTACATATGCCACTGTCAGCAACATGCACAGGAGACTGCAACCATCTTCAGCTTACCTTTGGCACTGAACAGCAGACAGATAAGGTTGAAAATGCAAAAATTTAGGCTAGTAGTGATAGTTAGGAAAGACAACTGGAGCTTATGCAGGGTTTATAGAAAAAAACAATACTTGCATTCTAGAGAGGATGAAGTTCAGCAGCACTGTACAGTTTTATTGGCCATTTTCACAGATTTCCCACAAAGCTGTATAAATCCTTCTACAGACCCAGCAATTAGGGGAAGCAGCCTCCTGCCTCTCTCCTAGCCTCTAAGAGAACAGAAAGATGTGTAGAAGCAGCCATGAGAATGGAATTTTTTTCATCCCTGGATGTTTGGACTTGTACTTGTACCCATGTCCTTTTGCAGGGAGTATTCCCTGTGAATGTGGCTTGCTCACAGTAACCTTAGAAGGGAAAGTTCCAGTGCACATAATTGTCAGCTTGACCCATAGCAGTCACCTATCACAGTGATGCTCAGCCTGTCAGATGGAGATGAAGCACATCCCATTTTCAATAATACTCCTAATATGAAATGTTAAAAGATTATTCCTTTAAATTGAGCAAAAGGGTACTCTTACAAAGAACCTCTTGCAGATTTTCTTTACTTCTTGAAGACAAGCATATCATAATTTGAGGCTGTGCTATCCCCACCAGAATTTAAAAACTCCATAAAATTAATTGGTGAGAAAGCAGAAGACATTAATCATCAGTGGTTAAGCATTAGTAGAACAATTTCATGCCTACCCTGTGACTTTCTACTGAATGATACTGACTGAGCATAAATGCTGACAAGGTCAATTAGCGTTATGGTGTCCCTGCTCATTGCTGTTTATTTCACCCTCATTTATATGAATATATAAATACTTCTTACATTCCATCACTCAGTCAGAGTTTGTTTGAAAAAGTAATGAAAAAGAGTATTTTGAGTAGGCTTAGAAAAATCTACAGCTTAAGAAAGACTCCTTGAGGGGGAGCAGGGTGGCTTAAAGCCATGCCTTTTGATGAGTTTCCAGATTTCTGTAGCCTTGTGCAGGACATTGCCCACATCTGCAGGGTGATCACCAGTCTTTTGAATTCCTTATCCAAAGAGGAAGCATGCTCAGAAAACATCCTGCAGAAACAGATTAGTCTTTTACCCTCTAAAACCAAACAGCTGACAGTTCAGCTCAACTTGATGTATGTATTTCCAGGAAGACTGAATGCACCATTCAACAGAAGAAATACAATTACATGGGATTTTGAGAACTGCACAGCTGGCCTGAGACCTCTTAACACCCTCAATCTGTGGAAAGAGAAAGCTTTTGGAGATGTCCATCACTTCCTTTGTGTTAGAAGATGCTTCTCTCCAGAACAAAGGCAGCCATAACAGACCCTTTTTTTACTTTTTGTACATCCATCACTCTACAGACACCTCTGCCATCCTCAGACCGGGAAGTACTTCGTAACCAAGCAATGTCGATGGCTAGAGAGCTGCAGGGCTTAGCTTCCTTAAAGACCACTGCCTTATATAACACACCAATGCAGTATGTGCACTCCCCTTAATTGTTTATTAAGACTTAAAAATGACAGTAGAGTTTTAGTGAAAAATGCCTTGTGGGATTCCAATATATGTATCCGGGCAAAACTGCCACTCAGATTCGGGCAACAGAAGCTAACACAAAGCAGCAGCCTCAGTCATCACTTCTCTCTTGGCACTTCTCTTTCTTATCCCAACTTCCAAGAACGTGAAACTGTTCCTGGCTGACACTTCTGAAATCTTAGGGGTCTGTTTTGTTTTGCTGTGTATCTTGTATGTCTCCTAATTAAAATGTGTAAAACACTGCTAAAGAAAAGGTACTTTTTTAAAGTGTCCACTCAGATCCTTTGTAGCAATAAGCCAAGCATAGTTACAATTAAGCTTTAAGGAGGAAGAAACAAGTCCTCTACACCACATTATGAAAAGCTGCCCTACCAAACACTACCAGATCAGACAACAGGGGAGGAATTAACTACCAACTTTAGTCTCTGAGTCAGAATTTCCTAATTTCAGGGAGACTGACATTAGCAAAGTCAACCTGTTCCATAACTCAAGTAGGTGTCACCTACCTCACTTAGAAATCACAAGTGCAGTAAGAAGAGGGGTTGATGACCTAATAACTCTTTCCTGACAGCACAGACTAAAGTCTGAAAGAAGGCTTGAATGCACTCTATATAAAACAGCTAAGATGCAACCCACCTAACGTGGTGCCTGAGCTACTAACATGAGTTGTTTAGTGGCAAATCTTCCCTCTCACCTGCCATACAGAGAAGGATGCCCATGCTTCTCCTTGGGTGTAAAGGAAGGACTGCTGGTGATTTGGGTACTTGACTGAAATGGTTGTTATAAACCAAGTCACACAGCAGGGATCTAGGTCCAGGAGGCTGCATCAACCAGGTCCCAAGGACCAGCAGCTCCCACTTTCATAGATGCTGCACTCAGCTTCTTTAAAATCAGCCTCCAAAGTCACCTGACCCAGTGCACAACAAAGTCAAAGGCAAAACAGAAGTCACTTCTATTGTGGAATGCTAAGTCCTGACCATACAAAATGTAAAGCTGAGAACATCAGTAAAATGAAAAGGAGCCTTGACAGCCCAGGTCACAAAAAGGAGACTCTTGTCAGGTAATATTAAAGTACACAACGCAAGTTTTCCCAAACCCTAATCTTGTGAAAATACTGTCATTCTTTCAGTCCGCATGTCCTTATCCTGATGTTGTCAACTTTTAGCGTATTTTTCCACCACCTGGGTAACATATTTACAGCCTTCTTATATTCCCACGGCAGTAGCTTGATTTTAGCTCTTTTTTTTTATCCCTGTTTCCACAATCCTACAGTATTTGTTAAAATCCAGAAAAATGGTTGAAACATTCTTGCTGCACTTCTTTCCAAATTTCCCTGAAGAATCTTGTTACAACCATCCCACTTCTCATCAAAATCTGCATCATGACTTAGTCCTTCCTCTGACAGAAGCGAGAAATAACTATTTGCTTGAGCCCAGCAGCAAACAGTGCAGGCAACCAACCCACCCTTCCCTCCCCCAAACTTCAAAAAGCCCAAGCCTTTTCTCATGCAGAATACTGGTATAAAATCACCCAACACTACACCCCACCTGACTCCATTATTTGATTATTAATGCTGGGACAGACACTACTTATAAAGCCCAGACAGCCTGGAATGCTCCTGCAGCCCCGTCACCTACCTTAGCCTAAATTAAGCAGCACCCCACAGCTTAACTCATGCTGCTGCAGAACTCACCACAGAAAACATCCTGTGCAGGGAGCCCGTACGCTGCTGCTGCCTGCTGCTGGGTTTTGCGAGCCAGCGCCAAACTCTTAGCTCTGGCTTTACTCCTCCTGAAGGCGGGCATTGTGGCTTGCGAATACAAACTTTGCCAGAGGAAAAGGCCCCTCAGAAGGAAGCCACAGACGCTGCAATCCCTCACCAACACACCTTCTTCTCTCTGAGCTCAGTTGCTCAAGTTTCTCTTTTGTGCCGATTAACGAAAACCAGAGACGCTGATGACATACCAGTGTAACAGAGCTAAGCAGCACACGAGAGAGCACAAACAGACCTGCAATGCCTCCCTTTATTACTACAAATGCAGGGAAAATGTGCCAGATGAGAATGGGGTTTTTATAAATAGCTTGATGTAGTGAATGCAGGACAAAGTGCAGTCATAGCAAGGGAAGATGGGTTTTAGCTCCCCAGAAAGGTACCTGCCTGTTAAATTTACTGCATAAACAAAACATCAGGTGCTTTGAGAAAGTTAGCCAAATACCTAAAAATATCTAAGAGTGTTGACCGCCCTGAAGGTCAGCATGAATTATCAATGGTACTGATGCTCTCTCAAGGGTATATGCTGCTAAAAGGTGTGGCATACAAATATTCTTACAATGATAAAATTAAAAACAAATAGGCAGCTCTTTGGATGACTTCTTTACATAATTGTGCTTGTCCTTTGTTTGAACTTTTTAGTCATAATTACATCAATAAAAGGAAATCTAAATTGTGCTCACTAATAAATTCAGGCTTGAAAGGCAAAGTCCGTATGTTGATACATATTCACACAAAACCAATCCAGTCTACAGACAGATTATTCTAAAACCAATGTAACATTAAACAAAATATAATAGGCCATGACACCACTGAGCTTAAGAGTAATAAGACTGACAAGCAATTCATTGAAAAGACAACTATACCAGTGGCATAATAAAACTCCCATGTTCCCTCTATCACAGCACTGATAGCATGCAATGAAGCTGAGCTATAAGGCTTCATTCCACACTGCCCTTGTGCCAGCCTATTGCTCTCCAGAAAACTCTTTTCTAGAACCCAAATGGTACATCCAACCTGGGTATCTATACCCTCAGTTATGAGGGTGCTGCTTCAGAGGTTTCAAGGATATTCACCTTCATACAAGCAAGGGAATGGTGCAGCCTTCTCCTTTAATTACTGCAATTAAACTTACATCCATCTCTTTCCAAATCATTAGCACAACTTGACAGCTCAGCATTTGCCAAACTGCAGAGCTCAGTAGCTGAGCAGCTGCTTATCAGAGGAACAATGATGCGAGCCCTGAAACAACACTCTGCTGATAATGATGTAGTAGGAACCTCTTTCTTAGCTGATGTACTCTGCCCTTTTTTCCTTTTTGGAGACAGATTCAATGGGTGAGAAGACTATGTAACAGAAAACTGAGGAAATGGCCTCAAAGGACTGAGAGAAGTTTTACCAGCTCCCTAGCATTTCATTTTTCAATGGTCACAGAGCTTGGTTTAAAAATCCAGTTATATGGACTACTGTGTAGCATGTACAAGGCTTTTTTTATCCACCATTAGTGGTTGCCTTTGCAGTAGTCCACAGACCCTAGGGATACACAGGGCAATTCTGAAGAGAACAAAAAAAATCACTACTCTGTGGAAATTAAAGGTTTACAGCACCACATATGGCATTTTAAAAATAGCACAGGTCAGGTCACCAGATCCACATTTATTGAGAATATAACTATACTGTCTGGAAAAGTACTGTTTCTTTGTTTCCTATCAGCATGAGTTGTGGGAATTTCAAGCTCGTAACAGATTATGTCTTAAAACACAGCTCATCCACTGGGACCTGGGAAAAACAAAACAGGCTGCTAAATTTCAGGTCCAAGCAATATCGTCAATCTTGATGAAAAACAATGACAGGCCTTTTCAGTTCTATATTAGGAAGTTATTCTTCCCAGATTTGTTAATTAAACCTGTGTTATTAGCTAGCCATATGCCAGCTAAAAGATGTTACCAATTAACAGCTTTTTTAAAGTATGCATTCATTAGAATAAAACCCAACTATGTTTTAGAAATCCTTCCAGCTTGTACTGAGGGCCTTGGATAAATCAAAAGAGTTAAAAAGAAGCTAAAATAAGCCAAATTAATGAAAGCATTTTCTTTAGCTATTCTTCTCCTCTAGAAGCACACTAACACACATTCAAGCCCTTTTCAAGAACATGTCTCCTACATAAAATTTACATGTAAAATAATCAATCACCTTGAAATACTTTTAAGATGACTGGAAAAATTACATAGCCTTGTTGTTTGTTCCTGTGTGCTTTGAGCAACACACATTCCCTTTACAGACATCTGGTTTTCATCTTCCCATTTTAGAGGCACCAGGCTTGATAGTTAACATAACAGTAACATCCTTTGTAATACAGGCTTCCCTCTATTGTCCTGATACGTCTAGGTGCACTTACTGTCATCGAGTTAATTTCCCATCTTGCTTTTGCCCTTAATGCATGAAGGTAAAAGGCTGATTTTGCTCTGTCTGGATATACTTTGAATAAAAGGAAAAAGCAGCTTGCCTCTGGGACAATTCTGAGCACTTGTGGGCTACTTTGTAAGTTCAGTCTGGACCACCAGTGAAGCAGAAGCATAACTGTATATACATTTTGTATTTTTTAGATATGAGTATGTGTGTGTATATATATGTATACATCTACATAAATATACAATATGTACATACGTATCTTGGACTAAGAGACGCCCTGTGACATTAGTGGTCTCTAAGTGTTATAAACTCAGGCTTAATTCAGCTGGTCTCCAGATCTCTACAGTGATCTAGAGGGACTGTGCTTTTTACAAACATTTTTCTGAATATTTTTCTATTGCACTTATTATACTAATAACATGGCTTTTAAATGCCTTCAAGATGTATTTTCAAAGCATAATTTGCCACAGTGAAGACATCTACTTTAATTCCAGTGCTAAAAAAATAGTTAACTTTCCAAATGTTTAAAATGAATTACTGTTTAATTTTAAATTCCAAGCATCTTAAATACTGTTTGTAACATTCTCACCCAAAGCATTTTGGCCTGAATGTAAAAACTTTTTTCAAGTGCTGAATTAGAAACTATGGCAACCACTGAGACATTATCTTTGCATTCATCTTTCACAATATATTTTTGCACTGTGCCTTCTTTGGAGTCAGAGAGGGCAACACTTAATCTCTTCTTGTTAGTAGCAGGCATATTGTTTTTTAAATGCTAAAAGATCAAATAATCTCCCTGTAAAATACAAATACAGACCCTCCAAACTCCACATCACTCTCCCCTAGTTTTGCTGGGGTTTCCTTTAGGCACTACAGAAGGATTCTGCTGCCTCAGAAGGAAATAATCACCATGTGAGTAAAGGTCTATGTAAACTATTAAGTACAGACAGGCACATAGTGCTATGGACAACAGGTAACAAAACATGAAAATCTGGTGGAACTTCCCTGTGCATCTGACCCAGCTGACCTCTTACTATCTCTGATTTTGCAGAATCAGCTGCAGGTAGCAGATTTTATTAAGTTTTGGAATTGCAGGTCTACCTAAGGTCTTACATATTCCTGACAGCACAAAATACGGATCAAAGCCTTACTGAAGTATGTAATAGCACCCAGGATGCAGTATTTGCCTGAAATTCTGTATTGCAACTTTGTGAAACCTTAGGAGACTTTGTGTCACCTTAGGAGACTTTGTGTCTTATGGGTAACTGCTGGGCACATGACATACCTTGACACGCAATAAAATCATGCTCTAATGTTCTGCATCACAAGGGGAAAACACATACATTATAGTCAGCATGGTAAGTGAATAGTATCACAGTCTTTAAACAACCCCACCAAATAATCTACAATGGGCAAAGAGGTTACCCAGTTCCCTGGGTCTGTCAGAAGTGTGATTAGATAACTGCCTTTCATTGCAAAGAGAAATGCTGCCATCATATCCTGCACTGCAGGTGACGAGGGTTGCCTTTGGAGGCCCAGGGTGGTGGACTTCCGGGCGACTTCCTGCCCTTCATCGGTGAAGTCACAAGCATCTCCAGAGACACTGCTAACTGCACGACACTGCTAACTGTATCCTGTCGCAATGAACCAGGACTGCTGTCATATGTTTCTCTTTTCACCTGCAGGCAAGCCTTGTGGATTTTTCCCAGAAGACTACAAAGAAAAGCTGCATTGTAAGTGATTCTCCCACTGGCTTCTTTCATTTGCAAGCATCCACGTATCACAATTTCTTCTCCTGATAAAACCATCTGCACATTTTGCACTGGCAACTGCCACAGTACTTTCGAAAGGAAGTTTCCTTCAGCCAGAGGAAAGACAACAAATACCACCCCCAAATGCCAGTGACCCAATGTAATAGCACAAAACAGAACAACACAAGTTCACACCTCTGCATGCAAGAACTGCAGTCTCTCTTTGCTCTTCTTTCTTGCAATTCTTGTGCCTCCCTACCATTAACTATGCACACAGGTCTCCATCCTTGACCCTATCTTGACCTAACATCTGGTTACAGATTTCACTCTAAATATAGCACCTTTCATGCTTTCAGCTTTATGGTTTCAGGGCTCCTTACTATGTTAGCCAGTCAACTGCTGTATTTGAATTTGGGACAATCTATACTGTGGGCCTGATGCATTTAAAGAACTACAGGATCAAAACAACAAAGTGAAATCCAGGTCTGGGGTCAATGGCAAGCATTCTGTAACCTGCAATCCATCAATTTTGGTGTCTTCTCTGAGGGATGGAATAAAATACTGAAACCTAAATTAATTAGAAAAATTCTTACAGACTTCTAACAGGCTACAATTTCGCTCATATCACTGATACTCTTCTCAAAAGGCACATGATGACAGCAGGGGCCCAGCCATGGCTCCACACTTCTGGAGCCAGCAACTCTGGTTGGGCTCACTATAGGCTGGGCTGTCTGCAAGGGAAGCACAATAATTAGCAGAGCTCCCTGTAGGCTTCTCCTTAGCTTTTGATGCAGACCTGTCTCCTCCAGGCACAATGGAATCAAGGAAAACTACTGCTGAGGAACATGTTACGTTCCCATGTTACCTCTTACACTCCCTAAATGCATCTCACATCTGGAAGGAAATTACACTTGTATTGCAGAGACATATACATGATTTTGAAAGTACTACGTTGCTAAACTCCTTCCTACAAAGAACAGAAAAAAAAAGGATGTTAATTGCAGACTACTCCCCAAGCTTCTGGATCTCATCAACTGCTAAAAAGAAGTTCTCACAATTAAAATAAAGGAAAGATCCTTAATGTCCTATGGATGCTGAGTAAACCTTCAGGCAGGCAGCTCTCCTGCAATTAATGACATGCTGTGCAAGTGTGAACTGCCTGGGCAATGCAAAATAGAGCTAATGAGAAGCTATCACCATGAACATCATTTAACTGAGACTGTCTCCATGCACAAAATCGGTATGGAGCCTTATGGGCATCCCAGTAGATTTTTTCTTCCTCTTACTTTACTTTTCCCAAGGGGACCTCTGTTGAGCTTCTGGCAATTTCTGCTTGGCTTTCTTTCAATGTAAGTCAACAACTGAAGTTTACTTGACGAGTGACATTTTACAGTCTTTGCTTACTCCACACACATTTTTGTTTTGGTTTATTTGTTTGGTTTGGGGGGGCTTTTTTGTTGTTGGCTGTTTGTTTTAGATTTCCCCCAGTTTTATTTCAATGTTAACATTTCTTTTGAGATGTTTTGGATATAAAGGTCACTAACTGACAAGCAAGAAAGGACGTCACTTATACCAAATGGAGAGAAACATGGCTCTGAAACCTACCAGACACATGTTGACATACATACATGCACTGCCACACCATCCTAAACGTAATCAAAATACAATTTGTACTTGTCAGGTTTTATGTTTTATGCACCATATCATTGTAAATTTTCTTTCTGATTCAGTATATTTTGGTAAATCTTTAACTTTCTCACTGAAAAGTTTTACTAGAAACTGTTGGACTTTGATGGGGAAAAAAACACCTCTCTCAACATTTACCCACTGAAAGACAATCATCCAATTCTTAAATACACACACTCAGACTGATGATCCTTATCTCATCTCTGGAAGTAAGCGAGTGTTGTCACCAGAACAAATTATGTAAATTAACCACCATGACCATATATAGAGCATTTACTGACAGTGCCAAGAGAAGGTCATTTGGTACGTTTTGAGTAATGGTGTACTGAACTATCCTACAGCACATATGCTACAAATCACATGCTTGTATGTTTTCTAGGTAACAAATCAGAAGAATACATCATTCCTAGCATCCACTTGCTTTCTTCTGGAAAATAAAATACCATTCAAATAAACCATAAACATTGAACAATTGTGTTAATTTTTTGCTGGGATTGGACTACATGAATAATGATTACTAACTGCTTTTGCCTCTACTATTCCATAGCAACTGTCACAGTTGTCCACTTCCTCTCTCCAAAAATCAAACCACATTTTTTAGTTTAACAATTAAGAATTCAGCCACTAGCAACAGGATAGACATTCTTTAATTCAGGTTGAAACCTAGACCTGAATGCATATTATATCTCAGGATTTTTACCCTTCAATTACTCTGTCTGAATGAGAACTTGATGGCTTTAGCAGTATTTCTAATGAAGGGGTTTCAAAATCAGTTTGAGACAGTTTGAAGACAAAATATTAATTTCTTCAATTTATGAAAGCCATCTCTTGGGTACATGGCTATGCTGTATATACAAGAGGCCAAAAACAAAAATCTAGCAAACTCTTTACAATTTGTTGATTTTCATTACAGAAATAGCCATATGAAGTCAGCTAATAGGTAACATAAGGATTTCCTTTTGAAATCATGACACATATTTTTCATCTGTTGAAAGCACTATCTTGGGAAACTTGTGGTGGTAATTGGATGATGCAGAAGTGGGAAGATGGGTTTGCTTTCTGACCCAGCCTCAGCCTCAGCATTCACACTACATGGGCAGCATCTGACATGCAAATCAGCAGCTCAATTGCACATACGCCTTAGACTGGAGGGGCTGGAGATAAATGTCAACAATTATCCAATTTAGGCACATTTGCACACTGGCTCCTTGAGCACAGGAAGCGGGACTGTATGCAGGAAGACCAAAAACCAGATTCCTCAACATGGTCCCAAGCACACAGAGCTCATGGAAACATCTGCTTCTCACTGCACTTGCAAAAACTCCTATCTGGCAAATGGAGGACTGTCCACAATTGGCATCACAATAAACAGAATATACAAACTTCAACAGCACTGGAAGGATGATTTGACATTGCATAGGAAACTTGAGCATCCAAAAGCAGACTTCTGAAATGCCCAAGTACGTAGGTTTTTCTACTTTATTTTTTTCCCCTATATCTATAAATATAGACATTTCAAGTAGGGCCATTATACTGATCTGCACCTCATCCCTATAAAAAGCTGAAAGTATTTGATGAAAATGTTTCATCCTGCAGGAGATGAAGATTTTTGTTTGCCAAAGGTGCCATTTGCTCTGCTGACCAGACTTGTCACAAGTCCTTCATTCCCTCATCAGATAGATGGAAAGTGAACACGGGAGTGGCGAAGCACTGAGCTAAGCTAATCTAAAACAGTCCATGCTAAGGAAAGGTGTTAAGAAATTTTTCATCTTACTTTCTGTTCATTGCACTAAGAATGGTATTCCCAAGAAAAAAAGTTTTCTTCCTCTGGAGTGTGTAGTATTTTCTATTTATTTTTTATTAAGAGGTACTGGGATAGACTTGGCCATATATACGCATCCTAATGAATGATCAATAACCCATTCTGAGGGTAGACTGACTATTTTAAGAGTTAACGGTAAAGCAAAGGCAATTTCTGTGAGTCTCTATGCCCAACTTATTGCCAGAATCAATTTTGCTTCATTGTTTGAAAGAAATACAGCACTACTTCAAAACACTACAAAATCAAACCAGTTGGCCATTCTTTAGAGAGCAAATTCTTGTTAACATCCAAAATGTCTCATCACTGAGAAGAGGAGCTTCCATTTCTGCATCTGTAATGTTAATTTTTGAAGATGCCAGCATAAAATCATTCTGCATTCATTTACTATTTTTACCATGATTACAAAGCACCACATTAGCTATTTTTACTGTGTTTCTTAGGTTTCATAAAGAACTCTAAGATACAGCTGAGAATATAATGAAATTATGTGAAATATTTGCACAGACTTACTCTAAGGCTTTTTCTTAAGATCTAAAATATCTTCCTCATCACACATGCATTTATATGAAGTTCCTTCTTTCTGTCTGTTCAAATTCAATATGATTTTGGAAATACTTATCTCCAATGATACTCAAAAGATTCACAGCAACTGGAAGTCAGATTGCAGCACTCTTACAAGAGACCATAGAATAAGAGCTACTTACATGGTAAAATTTCATCTTTTACTATATTTGTCTTTCATAAGAGGATATTTTAATATATTGAAAATACAAATGAAAGATAAATTAGTAACAGACTACTAAACTTCATCTTTAAAGAAACTGGGTTAGAGAAAGTATTTCTAACCAATACAGTTTGCAATTAGAAATCATGAGTAGCTAAAGGAAAAGTTGAATTTTTTATTTATTCAGCTTCATGCTACTTGGATGTACAGAGAACTTAATTCTTGGCAACTGTCAACATACCAGGATTTAACTGAGCACCAGGAACAGAGATAATTAGTTCTCAAAATGAATAAACACAACTAAAACTAATTGCACTGACAGACATACTCAATTCCCACATTTTCTGAGGTCCTCTATTCTTCTGTCAACAGCATGCCCACGTACTCCAGAACCAACAATTGTAAGGACTATATGCCACAGCAAACAGTATTTTAACACAGTTTGAAAATGTACTGCAGCAGAACGTGTTAGAAATATAACATCTAACCTTGTTAAACAAATTAGAAAATAAAGTTAAAGGTGTTAAAGGTATTAAAGGTATAAATGGGCATCCCAGAACTACAGAGCTGACAAAACTAATGAGCATCTGGAATGGATGGCTCTTGATGTCCACGTGTTTTTAATATTATTTTATAACTTAAGGAATGGCTTCCTTTTCTGGAATGAAATAATCCTCTATTGCCCTTCTAATTAATTTGCTAGTTCTCACATGAAACACAAACGTACAACTATTCTAAATTGGTTCATTTCTCGGGCTACAAAAAATGAATGACTGAATGAACCCATGTTTAAATGTAGTACACATGCAACAAAAGACTCATTCTTGTGAGATTACACGGAACTTCTGAAATGCCTCACTGTACTTTCCAGTGAAGATGATGCTTAAGCTTAGGTTAGTATGAGATGAAAAAGATAATAATGAAAAACAAACAAAAATGCTCCAAATGAGAAACACAAAATCTAGAAATCAGACATGCAACCATTAAATCCAAAGCTTTAAGACTTCTGTTATTTACTTACATGTTATGGGAAAAAATCAACCCAACTTCAAAGGAGTCTGCTCCCTCAGAGCCAAGTAATTGTATCTACAGTTTCTGTTAACTGGGAAGTGAGCATCTCTAGCTGTCTCTCCCCTGAAATATCCCAAGCTGCCTGTTCCAGGCTGTGCTCAGAACCTCTTAGCGCCACCACAGTCTCCTCCACAGAGCAGAGCCTACAGATCTCTCTCCCCCATACTTCTGCAGCATTGCCTAATGCTGAGGTGTCTGCACTCCTGCTCTCCCACAGGCGTGGGTCAAGTTAGCACATGCAGGAAACAGAAGGCAAAGGAGAAAAGAAAAAATAAACCCAAATCCAGATGCTGTGCTTTTGGAGGCTGCACAATTTCCTCAAAGTAGCTTTTATTAGGAATAGCTGTTGTTCATCTGGCGAGCAGTCTCAAATCACAGCTATAAAGACAGAAATCATTTTAATTCCTTTTACACCCAATCACAAAAGCACCTACTATATACATATTACCTACGTTTACTGCAAGGTCTGGGTGTTTTTAATTCCACATCCATTGGAGAAATGAAAAAGCTCAGATAAAAAGCTCTGACAGTAATAGGCACCTTCCTACAGAAAGACAGCAATCAATTACAAACCATTTGCAGAAATTGTAGAGCTGTCACAGGCTCGTTTACAGCTGCAGTTCAAGTCAGACTGCCTTTGCCAAGCTGTTTTCCCCCCTTGCACCTACGAAACTAGGACAGCTTCAGATAATTTTTGAAAAGGACACTAGCAGACCTGCATGCCAACCCAAGAAGTGAACTGCCACATGGCATAGCCCATTACTTCAGCAAATTGTGTACAAGCCATTAATACTGCTAGACATGACAGATTTGAGGTTGCAGAGAGGGCAAGGAGTGGATCTGTGTTCTCCCCCCCCCCTTTTTTTTTTTATCTTTAATTGCAGCACATCATTTAGAGCACTGGAGCATATTTAGTGCATTCAGCACAACAACTAGTGCACATTAATTGTTCTGGGTGTATTTAAATCCTCCTGAACTCTCCCTTTCTGTCATCTGGTGTATTTGACACAGACGATCAGGACTGGCTTTGTTTTTCTGCTAAAGTAAAGCTGATGCTCCAAAACCTCCTCCCCTTCATCAGCACAGGAGCTCAGCCACATATATCCACACAGTGCATGAGGGGGTGTGCATGTAGCCAGGGCAAGCGGGGCACCCTGAGGCACCTGGGAGAACCTGACCAAGCACTAGGCTGCTGGTGCAGTCAGCTACAGAGTCATCCCAAGCCTTTGGGTTACCTCTTCTGTGCTTCTGCAAAGATCCTTGCCCCTAAAACACTGCAGAAGCCCTGAAACAGGACAGTACAGAAATCCACATTTCCCCTTCCAAAGGAATGATGTGTCCTAGGGGGGAGGAAAATCCAGTTCATTCTTGTCTGGTTGCAGAGACTTTTAGTAGTGTAAGCAATAAGTTTCACAGGATATAGGCTATCTCTGTGGGAATCCCCTGTGCAGCAGAAGATGGGCTGAAGACTCACAATCACCGGGCTTCTCCTTACTCTGTCAGGAAACCGCATAAAGCCACCTATATAGACTAAGGTAGATTACAAAATAATTCCAAAGTAAGAGAGGATCAGCTCCTCTAGGTATGGCTAGAGGCACAATATATCTTACCTATTCTCGTCGTCTGAGTTTTTATGTTCTGCCTTACCCCTACAAATTTTTCATACAACCTCGTATAAGACAGTAATATATTGCAGAACCTTAAGAGCTTTATAACTTCATTTATATTATACAAGACTGCAATGCAAGTGTTATCATAAATTTGCTTGGAGATATAAGCAACTCAACAGAAGTAACAAAAAAGTTTCTGCTGTCAGGATTGCAATGCCTAGTAAAATTACAGCCACCAACATGAAAACACTTCCACAGTAGCAGTTAGAGGGCTCAAAACAATATGCACTTGAGTTGCACACAGGCTGCAATTTGACTGACTCAGAGCAAAATTGCTCTGAGACAAAAATTGCTCTTCAAAGACCAACACATTTGAAGGTGGACACTGATTCTGGGGGTCCCTGCCTCACCTTCCAAGGTCCTGACTGAGAGAAGGTCTGAGCATCCATCACTTCAACCGAAGTCAAATAGTAACCGCAGACACACAAAGGCACTCCAAATTAGAGAGTGTGCTCTTAAAACACTGTGCTTCTCCAAGTCTGCAGTCCAGTCTAAAACTACTGATATTAAGCAAGTGTTGCTATGGTCACTGCAGTCTTAACAACAGCTGTAGAAGTACCAGCAAAAAGAAAACATGAACCAAACTGAATCAATTTGAAGGCTGTAGCAGCTTTACGTTCTCTGAGAACTGGCTTCAAGCAACAAAGAAAGATGAATTCAACAAGTCTCAAACTATTTGCCATTTGCACTCATCACACTGCTTTTGGAGACGCAGCAGCTGTGCCAAAGATGATGACCTGTCAGGTGACCTCAAGATGATAAAACACTAAATAAAGGTAATATACATAATTGGGGTTTTTGTTTGTTTGTGTCTGTTTTTGTTGGGTTTTCCTTTTTTTTTTTTTTTTTTCTTTAATTAGTGCCATACATTAAATTCTTTCTCAGAAAATGCAGAGCATCCACACTACAACACTGTCTTTTTGTTCATAAGGAGCATTACGTCAAGCATGTTCTTACCCTGAAAGGTGGATCAGTCTTCTCCCTGTGTGACACTTGGTCCAGAATGCCATCAGTACTGCTCCTTTTCAAGCTGGGTGTGACATCAGGCACATTACTAAAATCTGCATTCGAAAGAAAACAAATAAAGAAATTAGAGGGTTATAGGACAGGAACAGGAGAATTATTTGCTTTTATCTGCAAATACTTTTGGTACTAGCCAAAATAATAGTAGAGAAGGAATACAAAATCTGTGATCCTCTCCACTTGCCAGGAAAAAAAACCCACAAAAGATCAAAGCAAGGGGCAACTATTCCTGGAAACTCTGTTTTCAAAACAGCAGCTGGGCACCTAAGACTGTCTGAAGCAATGTACAAATTTGATCTACCAAAATAAACCTAATGCTCTTCCTAGCAGTGTGCTTTCAAAGGTAGCATTAACTATAATAAGCACACTCTGTGCTGAGACAACCAGTGAGGATAATTAAATGCACTCAGTAGTTCTTCTCAGATGAGCACACTATTGTTCAGCATGACTTAGTCCTGAATCCCTTAAAGATTTAAGAAAAGAGAATTTTGCCTTGGAATAGGCACCACAGTTCACAATATGGACAATATCTCTTCTTGCTACTAACAGTTCACCGAGTTTACTAAGTTTGGAGTCCATGCACATAGTAGCTGGCACATCGTAAAAACAGAGGAGGTGCTGCCCTCCCCTACTTATTGACAGACTGTAGCTTTCAATAACATTTATGTGTAAACTCAAGATCTATTCAACAATAGTGAACATTCATATAAAAATGATGGGTTTTTTCTTTACAGTTCCTCAATTGGCTGCTTAAAATCTGCAGAGACATTTACATGGAAATTCTAATTAAAACTTCTAGAAGTGAAGAAGTGATTTTTGAGCTGCAGTATTATTAATCTGAGTAGCCTCAAATGATAAAATAGTAATAAAATGAAGCCTTGTTTTAATTTGCTGCTTTGTTTTCTAGCCTTTAAGCCTCTAGGGTATAATTCACACCACATTACCACATTTTCAAGCTCTTTCTCAACACCTACAAATGCTGGAGATTTATTTTTAAGTGAAAGGCAAGATTCTCATTTAATCACTGACTTCAGCAACTGAGGTGGTAATTAAAATAAATATCACTCATCTTGCAGTAAAATCATGAGAGCTAGCAATAATGAATTGTGAAGGACAACAGTATCTCTCTGCCCGGGTGCTGCTGTTGTTCCTGCAGAGCAGGACCAGCTCCTCTCAGCAAGAATTGCCAAATATGGACTGAAGCAGAGAGGAAAACGGGAATTTTATGGCCAAAAGAGCACCTTAGGCCCATGAGGGGTCTTCCTGGGAAGACTAAACATGGCAGACAGACTCTACAGAAAAGCCAGAAAGATGCAAATATCTAAGCATGATGTCATCCTGATATTTTATTTTTCCATATGTTATTAAGGTGCCTATGCCAAGCTTAGCATAAAGGTTGACACTTTCCACCCAGATACCAAAGATGTGACTACTCTGTCGTTTCCCCATCCTTGCAGAACCAAGGTCCGACTGCTTTTCTCCCCTCAAGCTTTTTTACCTTTTCCTCCTGGAGACAGGTGTGGCTCCTGATATTTCAGAGCCTACGTAATATGCAATACCCCAAGTTACCACCTTTGCAGGAAAAACATTTTACACAACTCCATCAAACAGACACCCATCTTCTTTAAGAACTTAAAAAGGAGTGTGACTTGTCTATTTGTTTTATTATGCTTTTATCCCTCTTCCTTCACCAAGCCGGAAAAATTTTCTCCTGTCCTCTACTTTTAAAGTAATTTTGAGTCTCTCTTCCGTATATGGGTAAAACCAGGAATGCCTATTGACTTTCACCACTATCTACTTTTGGGTACAGAACAGGTAAGCCAACTCCTAAAATTTGAAGTTACTTTCTAAATAACATTTTGGGGGGGGGGGGGGGGGGGGGGGGGGCTGAGCCAATGCCAAGGATATTATTTCCCATTTTTTTCTTGGTTGTGCTCTTTGTACTTGCCTTCTGTGTTTTATCACTCTTCTCCCCCATACCTCCAAGCAACATGCAACTGAGATAGATTCTGCAGTGGCATAAAGGATCTACAGTTTAACCTCAGGTAGCTATCTAATGAGAAAAAAAAACTATGTCTTTTCTCTGATTTAATAAAGTGAGCATTCAACACATTTGTCCTTTACAAAACAGGAAGCAAAACTAACCTACTCAAGCAATGAAGAGAAAGTATAAAAGTAGGAAGAGGAAAATAAGACAAAATGGTCAGCAGACAAGAAGAATGGAAGAAATCAGGATAACACTTCCCAACGCAGGTAAACAGAACATTATATCTCTTTGTCCAGATGATGTATCTTTTCCTCCTTTCACCCCAATCTTTGTTTTTCCTTTGTAGTCTATAGGACTGTCAGCAGTAGGTCTATATAGCCTTGACCATTTTTATAGCACTTGCTATTGGCAGAATGCTGATGGTAGTTAGGGTAAGCAACAGTAAATGTTATTTTAAATAGTAAAACCTAAAAAAAGTTACACGGAAAGGATCCAAGGTGAAAAAGGACATCCTACTGCACGTTGCATGACAAATTAACAGGGGGAGGGAAGGAAGGAAGGACGTATGGCTCACTGATCGGTTTAGCATCCATATCCTGTCCCCCTTTCCTTCTCTTACTGTGGAAGCAGACTTCCTTTGGATCTGCTCCCATAAACCACCAAACTATTTCCAAAGAGCATAGAAGCACCAATATCAGCTGCATAGCTAAAAACAAACAAACAAACAAACAAAACCAAATCAAGGGGCAAAAAAAATTAGTATTACCTTGGAGAATGGGTAACTTCAAATGCGAAGCCTAAGGACATCAACACAGCAGCGAGTTTAATACTGGAATTCTCTCTACTTCTAGTACTACATGGAAAGGGAGCATCAAGCCAAACCATGCAAAATGTATTTTCTTTGAAAATTCAAATTTAGATTTAGCTCTACAATGGGATTCTTATTAACAAAGATGTTCAAAAGTAGTAGTGTAAACTGTTACCTTACAGGCAGATAACTACTATCCTTTTGGGGAAAACTAGCAATAAAACTGTAGAGACTATGAACAGAATTAATTCACAGTTATGCAAATATGAAATCATTCCAGCATACAATATTCTGGATCATTGCTGGGCATGAGCCCAGGAAAGAATGCAAGGAGATACACATTCCTAAAAATCATCCAAATGTGAGGTCAAATCAGCACTTCCTGACAATTTTTTTAATTAATATTATTATTTTTAAAAAGCTATCTCTAATGCCACTTACCTCACTATAACTACATTACTGACTAGTTGAAGAGAACACGGACTGCTTTGCTGGAAACATGCTTAAAGGGCTTTCCAGAGTAGTATTGGTGAGTATACCATGACTCAGTCTGACTATACAGCTCCATTACAGTAGTACATTGGATTTATTCTATTAACATATCTGTGATAAACCTGCCTGGAAGAAAAAAGGGACTGATAATAGTTAAACAAAACTTGGAGCCGGCTGGTATTGGCTCTATCAGACACAGGGTAAGCTCCTAGCAGCTTCTCACAAAAGCCACCCCTGTAGACTCCCAACTACCAAAACCTTGCCATGCAAATCCAATACAATCAGCAAACAAGAAGAGTTACAACGTGAGATAAATGCTAAAATACTCAGAAAAGTACAGGTGGAAAATGCCATTATGTGAAAAGCTTAACTACATCATATGAAATGCATAACAAACTTTTTGCTTGGTTTCTAGCAATGAACAACCAAGTACTAAGAACCTGCTTAGCACCTTCATCTACCAATAGCATCACCAAAGAAGAATGCCATTACTCCTACAATGTTGTGTCTTGCTCGCAGGCAGATACATGACTCACAGTCATTCAAGAGAAATTACAATGTAAGCACTTAAAACTGAAAGAAAGCATACTTCCTAAGTCATGCTCCTCACTACTCAACATTCAGTTAAAAGGAGGCATAGAGAACACAGATGGGACAGTTGGTGAGAAAAACAAACACATACAGCATATCCTGGAGCTCTGTACGCCTACAGCAATGCCTCTTCCCACATCACTGTGGTGATACACATACAAGCGGTCAACATGGAAGTTATTCATATGGTTGTGAGCAGTGAGGTACAGTGGAAACACATCCTCTAGCAGATGTGTGAGACAATAATAATCTGTGCTACAATCCCAGCCAAGATACCAAAGGAAATCAACCGGAAAACATCAACATCAACCATCCGGCAATTCATTTGCCATAAAGAAGCCATCAACATATGCAAATGTCACTTATCTCTTTTTTTTTTTCTGTTTAATTAATGAAAAAGCCTTAATTACTTTGTACTCAGCACTGCTCTTACCACTTTAGCCACTCACTGCAAAGCCAGAATTACCATGAGAAGAAAATAGGAACTGAGGATCCTATTTCTTTTACGATTTTTTCCCCATAATACTTCAGAACTTGTTCTGATTAATAATTTTTTTTTTTCACCAATCTAAAAAAAAAATGCCAAATAACCATCATAAGCATGTCAAGTGTTATCACATGTCAAGTACTACGCAGGTGGTGTAACCACCCTTTTCAAACAACAGCAAGAGGGTGTGTTTCCACCTGCCACTCTACTGACAATGATAACTGAACACAACATTCCTTCTAGCTCTACATGAGAAGATAACACAGCAAAATTAAGTACTCAGTCTCTTATTCCAAGACAAACTAAGACCACTGCAGGGCATCATTTTCAGGCCTAGCAGGAGCAGCAGTTCAGTGCATCACTTGATCACCACCTCAGCAAGTAAAGAGGCGCCCTGACAGGCAGTCCTGACCTCAGTAAAAATATAGTGACTATGCCAATATGGAAAATCAGGTTTCCATTTTGCAGTGTTTCTGAGATTTCAAAGACAGTTTGCTCTACATCAGAATGAAACCATATCCTTTATATTATCCTTAACAGAGAGCAAAAAGAAGTAGCTTGACACCAAGATGTTCATCCATGATGTAGAAGAGAGAGATGAAATCACCTGTTCTGTCAGATTCAAGTGAGGAAACCAAACCTGTGTCTGTTCCAGTGAAGGTAAGATACTTGATTATTAGCTAGCAGCTGTAAATCTTTCCTGGTATCCCCGACTCCACCAATCCACTTAACCATATCACTGAACATTCCCTACAACAAATAGATTCAGAGCCTGAAGTTCATGGTAAAGCTAGTCCCATGGGATGTGACTGACTCAGGCTTAAATTTGTCTGTCCTCAACAGAGGAGAGGCAGGATAGCAATTAATGACTAGAAAATTACATATCTGAGGTGGGTGCAATCCGATTTGAACTCATGCAATTCATCAGAGGATTAAACTTTCTTTAGCTCTCAACATTTTAAACCTGGCATATGAAATTGAAACTCAAAGAGCACTGATTTTAATAAAGGATTTTACTGATGATGGGGAAAAGTGGATGATGCAGCTGGTGAATAACAAGCAATAGCTATGTTTAAAGAAGAAATAAGAATGTTGGGGAAATCTAATGAGATCTGTGACCTATGTAGTAACCTAAGGCTTTCACAATCAATTTTAGGAAAGAAAAATTTACAATGTGGAGATAAATGGAAAGTTATATACATACGGTATGGGTAAAAGGACTGTGTCAAACTAACCTGACATCTGCCTTTGGTAAATTCAACCTTCTGGAAACTTAGTTAAAAGTAAAAAAGTATGTAAGTAAATAAATAAATAAATCTCTATAATATCCCAAGGGAAATTATTAGCTAAAATGAAAAGGATAGGAATTAAGG
Organism: Amazona ochrocephala; assembly: GCA_039720435.1. NCBI lineage: Eukaryota > Metazoa > Chordata > Aves > Psittaciformes > Psittacidae > Amazona > Amazona ochrocephala. The sequence continues at coordinate 82,318,359 of CM077878.1, forward strand.
CAGAACTGCTAGCAGATAATATAACAGTAGATCAGCCTGAATGTACTTCTAAGCCCAAGAGAAGCTAACGATAGATTTTGTCTAGCATGGATTTGGGGACCAATTTTACTTGGTGTTTTCATTATTTGTTTCATTAAAGAAAGTACAATAGGAATTACTCTTATTAAATACTTTAATCATTCAAAGTTAATGCACAACATTAATTAAGAGCATGACTGGAGATGCATAAAGGAGGTGCAGGATGACCTTGAAGATGGGGCCACAGTCCCAAAATGAAATTACATAGAACAAAGTTTCAGGGACCAGTAAGAACAATTCCTCCTATAAGCTGTGGCTCCTCAGTTGGAAACATGAAAGAAAAAAAGCATGGAAGTATGAAGAAGGGGTTAACAACATGTAGTTGTGAGATAGAGCTACTTAAGCAATGGTCAAGGCCAACAGATACTGTTCAGTTATAACATTGGCCAGGAATATGCCTCTCTCTTCAGTATACATGTCTTCAATATATATGCCTTCATTTAAAAGACTGGCTTTCAACCATCACATAAACAACTTACCTGGGAGCAAACAACAAGAACACTCTATCCTATTTTAAAATGGAATATGATAAATGTATCAATAGGGTTGCTGCAAGCCTCAACTAGCAGAGTACTGGACTCACTGAGTCTGGAAATTCTTTCCCATCCTAGGTTTCTCTGTCACCAATGTAGCACGAGTATTACACAGATGCCTAAATACAGCTGCATGGACAGATCACTGAAAGTCTCTGTCTGCTCAAGTGGAGCTCAAGAAATACTTTAAGCTTCATTAGTACTGGTGTGAAGATACTGGTAAAGGGTGTTTATGGGTAAAAGAATGCTTACATCACAAGTGCACATTGGTGAAGAAACCCCAAGAGCTGCCCTACACCCCAGTCACTTGCTGATTCCAGCTCAGATGTTCATTTAATAATGAACTCCAGTGGTTACTCTGTTACAAACTGATTTTTTTCTCATTTGCAGTTCTTTGGCACCTGAGAGGGAAATGGGTCTCTCATTTCAGGTCCTTGCTGATGGAGTTTTTTATCTGCAGTAATTAAAACACACATGCAGAGCTTCAAGCTTGGTCTAGGCTTTAAAGTACAGACACCCTGATCTCAAATCACAGCAACTGACAGCATTTTTAAACACTAGTATTATCCAGTGATTTCAGATAGATGTTACAAAAAAAGTGGGCATCAACTTATTTCTGAGAATACTAATGGGAATTTTAGCTTGAAAAAAAATTAGGATCTGTAATTACAAGGAATTATAGGAGGTCCAGTCTATCCGCTAAGAAAGAATGCATTCAATATTTTCACTAATCCCCAAATGCTCTAGAAACTGACAATAACGCACAACACAGCCAATCTTCAGCATGTAGAATATTCTCCCTCTCCCCATTACAGAGCTTTTCCATAACACAGCTGCATGGTTCAGATGGAAATGAGATATTACATTTGGGTAATTAAGTTAAGCCAGGTGTATGGAATGCTGCATTTTTTATTGTTGTGTTAATTCTCCAGACTGAGCAGTTAATTACGATAAGCTTGCAGTTCCCATATTCTTCTAGTCAATATTACTGTCAAGAGAAAAGTAAGCTTCCAAGAGAAGATAACAAGTATTTCCAAAATCCCTGGTGCAAATCATACTAAAGTCTCAGCCAACTCTCAGAAAGGTACAAAGCCTTGGTGGTCTTAATGCCTTCAAACTTACTGAAAAACAGGGAGTGGTAGGTGAAGCATTCCAGCATTGCCTGGAGAAGAATCAGTGTGGTGAACTCTAAATGTGCTCCTTTGGAGTCTAGTGTCTATAACTTAAACGGTTCAACATGGCAGGTAGCACACATGTGCTTATTTCTTTTGGTTTGATACAACCAAATATATTTCAGGTTTTCAACAGTATATTTACTCTTTTGTAGTGAAGTTTAAAAATAGGTATGTAAGCATTTCCTTCTGTTTGCTTTTCCTTTCTGACTTCAAGAGAGATCTGTCAAAAAGTAACAGCTGATCCGAAGGAATTTACTGAATGGCTTTCAAGAGACATTCTCACAATCTCTGTTGAAGAAGGCATCCAAGTTTCACCAGAGAGATATGAAGGGTGCTGGGTTCACTAGTTCAGTTATTCATAACTTGTGTGTCTTGTTATTTGAGGATCAGACCTTTCAGTTCTTTGGCTCATGTTATCCGCTGAGATCAGGAGGGAACGGCCTGCAAATGGCATCCAGTACAGAGCCCATGCAATCTCTGCAGCCCTTTAAATTTCTATCTAGGCTGCAAAGAGCACATTAACTGTGATCAGGAGAAAAGCAAGAGTTCTGGAAGGAGAACTGAAACTCCCATGGAGGATTCATTAACTGCCCCACAACAGCCATTTGCACTGGAGAAATTGCTAGTAAAAGTGAGGAGGGTCTAGAAGATGAGGTGTGGGGATAAAGCTAGGTAGGTTCAGTAAAGCTGTGATACAAGAGGACACTGGACTTGCTCCAGAGTTTCCATTGTGAAGGTCCACATCTGGAAACATCAGGAGGCATTTGGAGGCATAAAGTTCTGTAAGACCTTCATGTAAAAGCATATTTCTTCCTCTAAACCATCTTTGGCCAGAGAAGGATGATTACAAATTCAATGAAAAGTCAGCTGAAAAAAATTCAGAGCTTGTAACAGAAGAAATGGTCCAGCTGAAGTGATGTCTGAAGAGCTACTTTCCACCTAGGAAAAGTACATTGAAAGGTTGTACTTTACCTCAAGCTGTTGATCTATTTCCTCTGCATGTCACAGCAGCAAACAAACAAATAATTTTGGGGCTTCTTTTTTTTGTTGTTGTTGTTTTTTGTTGTTTTTTTCTTTTGTTTTATTTTTCACTCTTATGCCCTACCAGTACAAGTCTCCATATTTGATTTCTAGACTAAAAGCTGTTTCCAGGTACCTTCTGCACTAAGGAAAAAGATCAAGGAGAAGGCAGGTAGGTTGCAGCCACCTACGAGAAATACCAATTGAAACATCAATCTGAAAGCCAAAACAATTTGATTCACCTTTCATCTTCACTGGGGCTCTCTATGAATCTGGGCAAATGACTAAGGTACCATGGACCCTAAGTGCAGGCTCCTATTAATCTCCAATTAAGTTTTATAGACTTATGGGAGTGTTAGCTCAATTCAGTAATTTTAACTGGAATTTATTTAAGTTTTTAACTATTGCACAGTGCCAATTCAGTTGTTACCCCACAACTGGTACTAACAGGCATGTATTATTGCTTAGGCATTCCCACTCCAGTGCTGGAGTAAATTAAAATCAATTTGCGGGTGGTAACTGTGGTTATTAACTGTACAGTGGTTTGCAGCTTTCATGCTGCTTTAGCCAACAGATAAAAAGATAGTGAAACAATAAATTTGTTGCCAATTCAAAACCCATTCCTCTTTTTGCCTAGAAAATTTTCAAGTTCTTCTGAAAGCCTCTGACCTAACTTCAGATACCAACTAGCACACATTCTTATTGCTAAATTAATATGATTTGAGTCTCCTAGTAGATGTAGCTTCAGTTTCTAGACAACTAAAACTAAACATGCTAAAGAAATTCACAAAAAATGCACTAGATTTTAACAATTCAGAAAACTTTTAATCTCTGTGAGGTATTTTGGCTTTTATCATTTGCTGCTGTCCAAGGCATTTTGTAATCTGTTTTGCGACTGGCTAGAAGGTATGTTCTCAGCTTAGCATAAAGGCTGTAACAACTGACTCTTTGATGTAGCTAGAAACTTCATTCAGAAATTCATTCAAGATGTTAAATCTGGGAAGAAAATTGGCATACAGCTGTCATAACACCAGTCTTCAAATAGGGTTCTTAAGCACAGAATTACTAGATGCCTGTCACTGACAAGACAAATTGTTACCAAACAAGACATGCAATCACAGGCCAGAGAAGAAAGTTCCCTTCATGGCCCCTCTCGTGCATATGTTTTGCCTTCAGGGAGCAAACTGTGAAACACTGGAAAGTGTTCTACATGCTTCCTGAAGGACAGTGCAACCAGGCCGCTTCTTTTTGCAGACCTGATACTGCCTAGACAAAGAGAAACTCATACTTCTGGCCAGGGCCTGAAATGCTCAGGCAGGACAGGACTCTCCCTTTCTCTCATCCTTCAGTGAGGCAAGTGATGCTTTCCTTTAAACACGCCACATTTTCTTGTCTAGAAAAAGCCAGTATGTTCATGCAAATATTCTTGTATCATACAGCTTGCTTAAGATATGTTGTGCCACATGCTGAACAGTGGCTTAGCTGCAGTCAGCCACCTACTTCTGCAAGTGTGACTTTCTGTAGGTTGCTTCATGCTCTGGTTTTTGGGGTTTTTTTTGGGTTTGTATTTTTTTTAATATCTGCAGAAATATCCATTTTGAAGATGGAGCAGAGTCCTTTAGATCTGTTGGGAGTTCCTTTGTTAATTAAACTGTTCATGATGAAGCAAAGTAATTTGACTTATTTGCTAATTCAGTAATCAATAGGAGATACAAATTAGCAACATAATAGGGAATAGCTGACTGCAATTCTGTAGCAATGCCTGATTAGCCCTCTACCTGTCAATGGTATGTTTTTATAAGGTTATTTAGCTTTCTAAACTTTCTCTGTCCAAGTTCTGCCAGTCAGACAACTGTTCAGGCTTTTCAGTTTTAAGCTCAACACTTCACACTTGCTTCTCAAATTGCTACTTAAATACATTTGTTTCCTAAGTGCATAACAAATGACTTCTTTATATAGTCCCACTGGAGGCCAGTGTTAGCTGTAGCTACGTACCACCCTTCTACTCCAGTTCAACAACTGGGGCTATGTGTCTGGGATATGGAGGAGGAAGATACAGCAGAGCCCATGTTGGGTGGCCATCATCCTCTACAGGCATCAGCAAAGGCAGCAGCCCACTGTTGTCATCAGGATTCCAGGCTGCAGCTACTGGACATACAGAGGTGCTGTCAGTGGCTCTTTTCCTGGTTTCTGCTGCTACTGTAGGATTGCTCACATAGAATCATAGAACAGTTAGGGTTGGAAAGGATCTTTAGATCATCTAGTTCCAATCCCCCTGCCATGGGCAGGGACACCTCCCACTAAACCATGCCACCCAAGCCTCTGTCTGGCCTGGCCTTGAACACCACCAGCAATAGAGCATTCACAACTTCCCTGGGCAACCCATTCCAGTGCCTCACCACCCTTACAGTAAAGAATTTCTTCCTCATATCCAATCTAAACTTCCCCTGTTTAAGTTTGAACCTGTTACCCCTTGTCCTCTCACTACAGTCCCTCATGAAGAGTCCATCCCCAGCATCCCTATAGCCCCTCCCTTCAGATACTGGAAGGCTGCTACGAGGTCTTCATGTAGCTTTCTCTTCTCCAGGTTGAACAGCCCCAACTTTCTCATCCTGTCTTCATACAGGAGGTGCTCCAGTCCCCTGATCATCCTCGTGGCCCTCCTCTGGACTTGTTCTAACAGTTCCATGTCCTTTTTATGTTGAGGACACCAGAACTGAACACAATACTCGCAGTGATGTCTCACAAGAGCAGAGCAGAGGGGCAGGATCACCTCCCTCGACCTGCTGGTCACGCTCCTTTTGATGCAGCCCAAGATACGGTTGGCTTTCTGGGCTGCAAGCGCACACTGCCGGCTCATGTTCAGTTTCTCATCGACCAACACCCCCAAGTCCTTTTTGGCTGTTCTCAGAGGTCATTTGCACTGAAGAGAGTTGGAAAGCAAATAGAGCTGGCCCTGTCCAGGTACCAAGTGTACCACCTTACTGGTACGTTTTCTTTTTTATCGCAGTTTTACAGGCACCATAGTAGTGAAAACAGAAAGGAAATAACAAAAAAAAAAAAAAAAAAAAAAAGAAATACACAAAAAAATCCATTACTTAATAGTTTAGCAAGAATTTGTGGCTAACTTAAACAGATTTTATAATTACTCAACCTATCTTTGTGAAACACAGAATATCTGCTGTTTGATGTGCTTTAAGTCATGCCTAAGACACTGGTCTATATCTAGATGTCTCTAGCTTTATCATCATAATAAATCTTCTTGCTGTCCATATTGTCATGCCACAGAATTCAGTAGGACAGGCAATGTCATGATTTATGTCTACATATTGTCACCGAGCCTGAAGGTAAAGCTCCACAGGGTTTAATGGAGTTTATACCAGGAAAGAACAATTAGGCCCACTAATTTTACAGGGACTAAATCATAGAATCACTTAGCAAAGCAGAACAGAATGCTCTTTCGGTAGAAAAGCACAAGGAGGAGCATTTAAGGCTGTCCCATTTTATAGCATAAACAATCTTCTAACTTGCAGCATACACACCTAGCAGGAAGCCAACAGGACAGTTTGTCAAGTGCCAGCAAGAGCTCATTAAAACAGCACTCTAGGGAAACACTCTGCATTGCAAAACATCCAGCAGGCGAGTGCTCCTATGAATTCAGCTTCTGAAGGCTAGCATATACTGAAGAGCCAAATGCTTTCTTTGAATTAACCTCTATGCCGCTACGGTTCTGGGTACTGTTGCAGGCCAGACCTAGTCTTTTCCCAGTGACTCACATGAGCACAGGACAGACACTTGCATTAACGGCACACAAATGGCTAGAGTGGGAGCCAACCTCCCATGATTGTCCAAGACTACTGTAAACACACACCTCACTTCTGAGCTTGCTTTGATGAACAGCTGCTGCGTGTTCAATCACATCTACGTGGCCTCTTCTTGAAGAAAATTAGGTAGTGATTAAGAACAAGAAAACCCAGCAATCATCTATCTTCAGGCAGACAAGCAGTCATGTTGCATAGGCAACTACATGTCTATGTCAAAAAGAAGCAATGCATTTCTAGTGTGTTGCCCCACACCACACAAAAGGACCGGATGAGATCTACTAGGCAAGAGTGAGTGATGTGTGCAGATCTGCACAACTAACACAGATCAGGACTGTGGGTGCCCTTGGAACTTGGAAGCTAAGAAGCAATATTCACCACTTCTGAGCTCAAAAGTTTCTTGTGAAAGAATAAAAAATTTCTTTGATTCCTCTCACATGGAGTGGAAAGAAGGCCATGACCTACAGCACAATCAAGAGAATTTAAATGTTGAAACAGTAGCTAGGTGAACAAGCAGGACTTGATTTGGGAACAGCTAAATGTAGAAGTTATTTCAGAAATGTTTCTCAGTTGACTTTTAGTTTTACTTTTGTAAAACCTAAACTTGATATCAAAAACTTTATATTAAAAGACACATACAAAATGTTTAAAAAACTACAGGCAAACAGCTACAAGTAGAGTGGTCTGAGCCAGTGCTCCAGGCACAGCTCCCAGCTGCTGGAGGCTATAGACCACCTCGGTTTCACATCCTCCTGACTGATCTCTATTCTTAAGTGATCTATTCTTAAGAGAGACACACAGGTCCTTCTGATATTCAGGCTGCATTGGGACTGGAGGAGGATACAGGGACTGCTGCCTGGGGACGTGTGTGCAGCAACACGCATAGAGCCAGCTGGCTGCTGAGTCAACCTCTGTCTCCCTTCTTTTCCTCCCTCAACTTGGTGGTATTTGACCAACCTGGCTAAAGCAAAGTTTTCTGGAGAAGCTGTGAGTTGCAATTACACTTTACAGAGGCATCTAAACCATCTAGTGAAGCTTATTTGAAACAGAAAATACCCGAATTTAATCCAAACCAATTAATTTTTAAAATGTGGTCTTAATAACAATTTAGTCGTGTCAAAATTAAGCTTGTGGCCAACTGACGTGCTTTGCTTCTGTGAGCGCTTACTAAGATAAAAATCAGAAATGGCTCATGTCTTCAGAAACAGAAGAGCCACTTCCCACATGAGGGGAGATCCTCCCGATGCAACAGAATTTTGCAAAAAATATCTTGGTGCTCAGCAGATAAAGAGCTGAAATGTCAGTGCTCTTCTCCAACACACATCCCAGCTACTTGTCAAACATCATGAAGACTGACTCTCTGACTCCAGCCATGCTTTATACAATGTGAGATAGGTTCATCAGGAGTGACTCAAAACAGCATGTTGCAGACTATGCTCCTTTTCAGGAAACAGTGCAAGAGGTGGGAAAGCAGAGACCAAAACCCAGCTCCAAAATGGGAACGCTTCCCAGAAACGTTCAAGACAAGGCTGGACAGGGCTTTGAGGAGCCTGGCCTAATGGAGGGTTTCCCTGCTCATGGCAGATGGCCTGGAACTAGATGATCTTTAAGGTTCCTTCCAACCTAAATCATTCTAGGATTCTATGAAAATGGCTGGAGAGGTGCTCTGTGGGAAGGGCAACTGAAAGAGAGCTTGCCCTCTCTGATAGTAACTCTCCTTGCTACCTGTGCACCCACTGGTTCAACCCACCGAGCTTGCGGGGGGGGGGGGGGGGGGAAGAAAGTTTTCTCCTCAATTAGCTTCTTCAAAGGCTCCAGCAAGTGCCGCTGCAAGCACAGGGGTGGGGTAAGTGCTGTGGGGCTGGAAGGGAAGGCTAAAGCAGAGCAGGGGAGGAGAAAGAGGAGGAGCAAGCCTCCCCTTTGTAGGCAGCATCCAAGGCTTCTTCATACTCCTGGGACCACACCTCTAGAAAGATGGGCCAGACAGGAACTGAGACCCCATACAGAAGGTAGATGCCTTTCCCCAAAGCTGAGGACTACAACAGGGAGCAAAGGAACAGTATGACCATCTTTTTTTTCCCGTTTACCTCTCTAACTCAAGATGAAAGTGTGTTAACTCATTAAAGCATATCCAAACTGCCATTCACCACTTTTTTTCTCTCTCCCCCTTTTTATTTTTTCCTCTTAATCACAGAAACCTATCTACAAGTTAGAGTTGATTTCAACAGTGTCAGCTAACCAGAAATGACAGCTTTTGTGGAAAAAACCCACTTTCTGGGGGAAAAAAAATAAAGTACGACTAACAGCAACTCACATACTGCAATGGGTTTTCACACCTACTAACGCTTCTACCTCCTGCCTCAGCACTCTATAGATATACCATTAACCCACATGGGGTTGCCCTAAATATACAGTTTTCAATCTTGTGCCTCCTCTGTTGTTTATTCCTCAAATATCCACTGGGAGGAAAAAATAAGGCTTTTTTTTTTTCTTCCCCAGTTGTAAGAATTCCAGTCTAATTCCTCATTTTTTATTTCTGCACAAATATTTGTTTAATTTCCTCAGCACTGGAGCTTGAAGCAAATTTAGTTGCTCTGTTATTTGGTTTTCCACATTTACAAGTGCATTTTTTAAAAGTATTTCATCTGATTTCTTTTCCAGGATAAGCTTATTGCTAGCCAAGTGGCTAAACAGTCACCACATAGCATTGCCATGTGGGAGATCAAATGATATGACCACAGCAGGTCCAAAATACAGCTAACAAGGGTATAGCAACCTCTTGGAGAAAATGAATCACTCTCACAGAAAATTCCCTGGGAATTACTTTTAGGACTGGCAGAGCTAGTGCCTTTGGACAAAGTCAATCACTTCCCTTCTGTACAGTAAGGGCTGCCAAAGTTTGCCATGAGATATAATTGGGTATCCATAGCATAGCATAATACAAAGAAAAAGGCATTCATCACAGTTATGCTAAGCAGTTACAAAACCATAAACAAACGTGGACAAACTATTACCATCCAAGTTATATGAAGCCAGTGATTTAAAGTAAATTCTGTTTTGCTTTTTGCCTGGTGGTTGTCACCAAGCATCAGGCAGGGTATTACCAAATGACTCAGTGCCGAAAATTTCCATTTTCCAAACGCTTTGTTAATTTTAGCTCATTAGCCCTCATAATACTCTAGAAAGATAAATATAGAATCATAGAATCATAGAATAGTTAGGGTTGGAAAGGACCTTAAGATCATCGAGTAAATATAGTTAGTTAATTTTTAAAAGCAGGCAGGTGACAACAGAACCATTTATGTTCTTATCTCCAGGTATGTACCTTGAGCCAAATTGTGCTTGATTTTTGAAAGATGTTGCCCTCCATTGGCATTAACTGACTTTCAAAGGCACTGCCTTGGAAGAACAGGCTCAATATGGACAAGCAAATGTCACAAATTATTTCTGAAAACTGTGGTCTTAAGAGTGACTCACTCAACTCTACCAAAGGAGACAGAAAAATATTAAACACTGGATATGAATTTAGGAGGCTCTGGCCTCCAAATCCCTGCTTGGATCATTAAACACTCCCTCTTCTTATCTAAAATCTTATAAAAATCCTGAGCAATAGGACACAGAACAGCTAAACCCTTTATGATTAGCTATTAATTCAAAGTAATGCCATTTTCTTCTGTTTCTATTTGAACTCGATCAGGTGATCAGACACTAAGCACTGAATTCAATAAACATGAAAGTCCTTCTCACAAAGCTTAATTTAGAACTATTTGTTCCCTTTCAGAACAAAATAAATCTTCCTTAGTTGCTTTTAAGCAGAAAAGCAAATAAGCTATGTCCCTTTATCCACTAGTGCTTAGAGTATAATACATACTCCAGTAATTTCCTATTATAATGGAATATTCGCACAGGTTGCAAATTTATCCCAGAGGAATGAAGAATGTAGTGAATGGACACATACATTTATTATATGGAATACTCCAGGTAATGCTGGCCTATGATATCAAGCCAACAAGCTGAACGATAGCCCTGGTATAATTATGTAATTAATTAGCTCTATCATAATTTTTGGTTTATGACACTAACTTTTATGTGCCACTAGTCAATTTAATGGCATTTTAAATTGAAACAAGGCCCCTGAGAGAGATGCTACTTACTATATCACAAATCTTGTCTTCAGATTTCTTTTAATTTCAAAAGATGACCTAATAAAATTGCCTTATAATTAAATCCATTCTAACAACTTCTCCTATGTGATTCTTTTTCTTCTCACATTTTTAATTACGAAAAAAATTCCAATCAGAAAACACTTGCCACCGTAATTACATACAAAAATCAGGATCCCTTTTTGTACCTCTCGCTGCTCTCCTCACACAGCCACGCACACTGACTAGCCTTCCTGCAGAATTTTACCAGCATCCCCCAGAGGTGCAGCAAGGAAACTGCACCTTTTGCACTCAGAAAACTAGAGTTAAATTTGGTTCTATCTTATTTGAAAAATAATCCAGACGTGGGAAGGAAGGAGAGCAAATCCCACATACTTTCTACTTCAGACAGGCGTTTGCAAGCATTCTGGTATCACAAGATGAGATTCTCATATGAAGTAAGAGCAGCTAAAGGAAGGAAAGGGTGATCACAGCTCTCTTCCACCCAGCACAGCAGTACCCCTCTATTTGCCACCATCTACTTCCATTTACACCTGAAAAGGCAATCCAGCAGCGAGCACTAGAACCTTCTTGGAGGCTGGGGAGGGCTGTGTGCCATCCAGGAGCAGTCCTTATCATGTAGGCTTTTGGCACCTTCCCTGCCTGGTGCTCCTCATATGGAAACTTATCAAGATCTCACCCTGAAATAGCACTTCTAGAATATGACCTCCATTCAGTGCTTAATACAGTGATATTACATTAAGTAAGAAATATAAGCAGGTAGTAGCAAAACAATTCCTATGAAAGCTGCTTTCACAGACCTTCTTTTACACAGTGAGTAGCTGCGTCCAATGGGAGCACAATAATATCATTGGGTGGAAGCAGAGCTAAATGACTCCTTTCTGAGGTAAAGATGATTTTTGCATTTAAAGTACTCTGAATGCATGTGGTACTTTACCACATGTAAAGCATGGTAAACATAGAACAATACTCCTGCCTCAAAAAGTCATTGCATCATTTCAACCACCAGTGCCTGGGAAACAGATGTACTAGAGGTACCAGAAATGACACAGAACAGTTAAGAGAGCACTTAATACTGAATGTGCAGCTAAAGAGATTAAAAGAATATCATTTCCATGCAGAAATTCATATCCTCTTCCATTCCTACTTCCTAGAAACTAATATAACAACAGATGTGGAGCATAAATAGAGCTTAAACAATTTGTACCTGGGTCTCTCACTAAGGCAAGCACAGCATTTTAAACATAATTGAGCTTTAAAAAACAGTGGTATTGGAAGTAAGGTGAAATGAATGGAATTACTGTCAACCTCTTACCATTTGCTGTGTTCTTTCTGAAGTTATCTAGAAACTCTTCTAGGAGCTGTGACTGGTTTGGAGGGGGCAACAAAGTCTTTGAGTCCCGGGAAACATCGCCATCAGACCAGGACGCACATAAGGGTTGCTGAGTCCCATACTGATTCATTCTCAGAGTGAGCATTACGCTTCTCTCTGAAAACAGTAACTCCATCTGCCTGAGGTCAAGATCAGACACTGCCTCTCCATTTACGCTCAGGATTTCATTGCCTACTCGGAGCCCTGGAAGCATATGAAAGGGAAGAAGGAGAAAGAAAAGAAAAATAGGGAATACAATTGTAAAGGGTCACAAAACAAAGCTTACACTGATTCACCTTCTATTTTTATGGTTTTAATTCAAATAGCGTAATTCTGCAAGAAATCCATTAGAATCAATGGGAGCTTCATCTGTGCAATAAATACACTGACTGACCTCATGCTTACTTTGATAGGTGTTACACACAGTAAAGCAATTGAGTTGTGTCTTTCAAAAGATGCTACAGAATTTGTGGATGGGAGGGCAGCACAACTTTCAAGAAGATTAGCATTAGAGGCACCTCTCATGAATTGGATACCACCAGTGTACAGCACCATAACACCTAGTTCATTACATGGGAAGAACAAGGCTCTAGTCACACAGATCAAATAATTCATGCAAAACTAGAACAACAGAGGATGGAGTCATTATCAGCTTTTGTATAAATCTAAACAGTGGCAACCACCGCCTTTCAAGGCCAGCTATAGCCAAGTGGTCATTACCTTCACATAGCACGTGGAACTCACTGTTGCCTTTTTTTCTGGGTTTGTCTCTCTGCTTTTTGGAGAGCAGAACTCATGGGACCCTGCTGTGCCAATGAAGAGAAGCACAGTTTCTGAGCAGTGCAGTAAAGAAGGCACTCACAGAAACATATGCAGAAAACTATTTTGGGAAGGGAGGCTACTTTTTGTTGCCCGCAAAAGTGGAAATAATGGGACTTGGAGACTGACCAAGCCCATGAGGTTCCCCAGTGTGAGATGAACTCCTTTGAGTGAAAGCACTTGGTCAGATGGCTGAACAAAGATTTTGTTTCCAAAGGTGAACAAGAACTCTCCCTGCTATATTCAAAGGATAATTCAGTTACTCTTTGTACATTATCTTTCCTAATATCACATACTTTCCATGGTCTTCAGGAAAGAAAACCATGAATAATAAAAAACAAGAACCATTTCAGACAGCAGTATTAAATAAAGCTCCTTCATGTTTTGGGGCTTTAAAAAGATAATGAAGTACAGTTTTAAACGTAAATATGACACAATACCTTCCTTGTATGCCAGTCCATCAGGGAGAACATCGCTTACAAATATATGGGCGAGATGCTGATTTTCGTCAACTTGTGCTGTGACAGCAAATCCTGAAGCAAAAGAGGTTTAAATAAAATAAACTCACTTGGGAACATTTCCCTTTTTTTTGTGTATTTAGTAGACTCTACATAGCAAGAGGGAGAATATTTCTCGTGAGAACACACCCACAGAGCAGAGAAATTATCACATTGTTTCTTAGTCATTGTGAGGTTAAGTTAAAGTTAACAGAACTTTTCAACTTCCAGGAAAAGTCACGCTCTGGTGTAAGAAAAATTATAGTTAAAAAAATAATTTCTACCTCAGCCCCATATGACATTTCAGTAACACAGCCCATTGTTACAGAAAGAGTTCTGTAGTGCATCCATCAGACATAGAGGTGTCTTAAAGAGATCCAAAACCTGGAAACCCAAACTGTAAAGCAGAAAATCCGTATACACCATGAGTGAGACAGCCCAGAAAGGAATAACTTATAGCAACAGACTTGCAGCTAAAGAACAGCACAGAGCTGCCTTACAGAAGTATCTTTGCAATGGACATAATTATCCCTAGGTATAATCTTGTACCACGGATAAAAAGCCTATCAGAATTTGTACCAAAAGACACACTGTTGATAGTGTGCCAACAGAGGACTCCACTACCAAAAAAGGGCAGATCTTGACCAATTTTATTAATCCTAGTAAAACATTTGTCTTGTGATAATTCCGCGCTTCACTTATTTTGCCAGCACAGCAGTGGACCCTTCTCAAACACAAAAAATTTGCTTGCCAGTATAAAACAACCAGTTTGTGTCTTTGTTATAATGCCTCAAGTCCTTTTCAGACTCAGACTGAGCTATCAAGGATGGCTCTACCTGCTCTCAGATACAGAAAAGTCCTAAAGAAAGGAAGAAAATGATGAGAACAATAAAAAGAAAAAATCTTGAGAGCTTACCAAAATCACTTATGTTTTCAGTCTTTGTAAGATGAATGTGATAAACATTTAACGGACAAATTTCTATTTCATCATACACCTATTGGGAAAAAACAACAGCAGTCATCAAATTTAGAAACTGCAAGCATCAAAACCCAAACGTATAGCACAAGAAATAAGCATAACATTCTTTCTATCAACAAAGAGCCAAACTTTGCTGGTTTTACATATAGAACTTGCATTACTCTGCAAACATCACTGGTATCAGCGGGACTAAATGCACAGTGAGCTAAAGACAGTAAACCCAGCTTGCAGTAGACTGACACTTTGCTTTTTCACCAGAAACCCCACTTATGCCTGCATAGACATGGAGTGTGCAAACAAAGATGGCAGAATGCAATCCAGTAACAGCTTTAAGACTTTCATTTAGATGTAAATCTCACACATTCCTAGGTGTTAATTCAACTGTAGTTACAGACATCATGAAGCATTATCTAAAAGCAGTCACACTTTCCTGGTCTACTATGTATTCATATGGTTCAGGAGCACAATATTCAGTATTTTCATCAACCAGTCTTCTGAGTTGTAGGCCATAATGTCTTGGCTCCAGCTGTTTCATCTAAGAAAAAAAGAGAATGGGGTTTGGATTTCCAGAGTCCCAGAAGACAGAGAAGTGACACACACACAACGTGCCCCCCCCTAGAAATCATGCAAAAGCGATCCTCAACAAGTCATTTTCTAACTATTTTTGTGGTATAAACAAAACTAGCTGCATTTCTTAGAAGATAAGGTTCAAGTGCAATTTCCATTTTCCCTTATGATCCTCCCAAATCCTTCCATAAACACTGTTTCTTGGCTATTAGATTAAGTGAGCACTGCTGTATGTTTCCAAAGATACCAGAACTATTTTCTGTCCTTTTGAACTTGCACTCACAATCACCTTTTTCTGTGACTATATTTAATGACTCAGTTTTGCTCAGCAACTTTTTCTTCTGATGTAGAAAATGTATATGCATGTATGGGCTTTTAGGAGAGGGGATGGGATGGAAAGCAGGTTCCCTAAGCATTTGCCTTTATTGGATTTTATTTTTATTGCTGGTTTTAATCTACGATCAGAGAGTTTCACCTATTTGTTTTCACCATGTGAGGTCACAGCAAAAACCCTGTCTTAACAGGAAATCAAAGGGAAATAGGAATATTCCCAAAGGATATTAGCCTGAAAGTTCCGAGCCCCTGATGGAAGTCTCTGAGAATCAGGATGCTGGTGAGACCACTGCACAAAAGCATTTCATTTTTGCATATTAATACAGCAACATTTCTAAAACAGGAGGAAGCAACGTTTCTAAAAGACAAAGAATGACTGCATCCCTGAAGGTTATTAAACCTCTTTAACACATCTCTGCAGCTTACAAAATCTAAATCTACAGAGTAACTAGTAATTACCTTAATGTTTTATTATGTGTAACAGTTTACGAGTTGCATATGTTCTGTATCCTTAACAACTGTATTCAAATGCACATTTTTTTTCCTACATGTGCTATCCAAAAGCCTTGGATGTAAAAGAGAAATGAGAAAAGTATAAACCCAATAAAGCCTGAACGAAGAGGGGGAAAAAGCCCAACAACCCCTTTGAACTTTATCCTTACACACATAACATCCAAACATGTTCTGTTAAGAAGAAAGATTCCTCACACTCACCAGAGCAGAATGAAAATGTAAGAAGGAAAAGAACCAGGACAGATGAGCAGAAAGTATTCAGCATTACAGAATGCTTATGACAAGCTTTATACACAGAATAGAAAGAACAAATAAAGCAGAAAAACATTTAAGAAAAAAATCAAATAATTAAAAACCAAATTTTCATGTGATACAGACAATGAAAATTAAAAGTCAGCTTTACAGTTACAACTAGTTTGGAATGATGGAGTACGAGAGGCAAGGAATTTCCTTTTCAACTTAATTCTAAGTTCATAAATTTTATTTCCACTTTCAGGGGTCTTGCAAAGCACCGTAAGTATTTCCAAATGTTTTAGCTCTACCGTGCCATCTTGTGGTCGAATAACATCTCAGACAACTGGTTTAGTGACTGTTTAGAAAGTAAAGCCAGGCATTAAACTGTTTCTCCAGGATTCAGTTTCCACCAGCCAAAGCAATGAGAAGATAATTTCTTCTCAGAGATGCCAGGGAGATGCATTGCCACTTGGCTAAACCAGTGTGCTGGTCTTGATTTAAAAAAAAAAAAAACATAGTTCACCCCGGATTTTTAAAAGCTTGTATAATTTTTTGTTTGTTTCCAATATTATCAGCTGAAAAGAGCCATTAAATTGGGTCCTTTCCTCCATTAGAAGACTCAAAAGCCATTAACTTCAAGCTAGTTGAATGAACTCACCTGAAAGTTCATGCTATTTGATGCCAAAAGCTACAGCTGGATTTTGTACAGAGCAGGACAACTTTTTTCCTGTTTTCCCCTTTACTCGTGAAGTAAATAAACTGTATTTACCAGTTGTCAGAAGACTGAATGTGGTGTAAGAAGTTAGTTTTTCCAAAAAGCATTTTTGCATGAGTCGTTAGAGCTAAATTCAAGCACTGACGCATGAGGAGACAAAGGCGCCAGGCACATTGGTATGTTTTAGAGGTGCTGGTCTTTTGCCTGTAGTTAAAATTAGCATTTCTACTTTACCTTCAACCTGTGACTTAGTTTTCTGTCCCAAGATCTATAGCAATCCCTCTCAAATTGCTGGCACTTACTTTCAGAAGGGAATGCACTCTTTGACATTCACAAGTAGAGCTAGCATTTAATTAAAAGCTTAAAAGGGTTCTTTCAGGAGCAAACATACATGATAGCCTTTGTCACAGCAGTCTTAAATGTTTGGTCCCCTAGCATTAACTGAACCAGTCCCCATTACTCCTCTGAAATTAATTTGCACAGAACAATTGGGTTCACTGCAGTGACAACATAGAGCGGACATGTGCTGACTACCTGGCAAACCATCATTGCTCTTTAAGTATTCACTGTGAGCTGTGTCAAGCAATGCTTCTCAAACACCTTTCTGTAGCCCTGCTACTTTGGCTACAATACATAAATGACACAACTAAAGGAAACAGGAGCACGTCCCTTAATACAGTGAGAGAGAGATGCTGGTATTATGTTCCCACTATTTAGACATCCTCTGATATATTACATTCTTTCTGAAATCCACAGCTATTAACAAAGGGCAATCATACACCAAAAAAATTAGTACCTTGCATGCCAAAGACAAAACATCTTCCACCCTGTGCTCTGGCTTGAGGGTCAGTGCCACTCCTTGGCCATCACAGAAATGAACATATGTCTGTGTTTCCCAAGCACTCTCCTTCTGGATGCTCTCTGGCACTGAGCAGTAGACATTCAAAAAGTCATCGACTTGCTGCTGGGAACAAGGAAGAAATGTACAACATATGTGGAGATGTTGCAAAAAAACCCCAAAATTTCACTTACATTGGCAGATTGCCATGGATATGTATTTAGATGGTACTGTGTGTTTCCCCATGGCAAGACAGGGACAAAGTTCTATTACCTGCTCTCATTCAGTATCAAAGACTTGGTTCTCCTGAGAATAGTTTTCATTCTGCATTCCCATTACAGGCTTTTGTGCCTTTATGAATTGTTGATTTGACTCAATGTGAAAATATGTAGCTACCTGACATTATATCATAGGGGAAATAAATTCTTAGGGAGAACCATCTACTACAATTTTACCTAATTAACAAATGTAAAAAACCAAGCAAAATTACTGCTGATAGAAAATGATAATATAGTAAACTTCCAGCAGAGAGCACTGTGGAGCAAGGCTTGCCATAACATAATAAAGGAGTAAAGCAGGAACAAAGAGTTCTTATTCTATTTAGAGTTTAAGAACAAATTATTTCATAGGTAGCACAGGATATTTGCTTGTTTACCATTCTGCTTCACAGTCATCCTCATTCCAGAGACACTCCACTTGGTCAAATAACAACATTCACCCTGAATAAATTCCCTATCGCTTTCTCACCCTTCATTTTCACACTTCCTCCTGCACTGCACTTCAGGCTACATGTTTCAAAGGAAGTCACCACACAAGAAGAAGAAAAACAATGAAAGCCGTTCAGAATTTGGAGTTTAATCTTTATATTTGTGTCTGCATATTCTGCATATCACTTAAATGCCCATATCAAGGCATTTAAATTTAGGCAGGTAGGGTCCCTCAATTTCCCTTATAGCCAATGGAAAGGGACAATAATTCCATAAAGAGGCAGAACTGCCATCCAAGACATATCTCCAGATGTCCTGAGCTGTTCTTAGTAGCACCTACCTCCCTAATGCTTTTTCTTTGTATGTTTGTGTGAATATTTGTTTTGGTACGGGGAAGTAGGGGGCTGTGCCTACATAAAGCCCCTTGATTATCCAATTTTTCCTCCTGGCTCTTCAGGGACACAAGTCCCAGGTGCACTGCAATTAAAAGCTGTAGTAAAATCACTACACAGGGACTGCTTCCTTTGCTAGAGGCAGCAATGTTATTGACAGCAATCTACCAGTAGCAACAGAGATCAGCATTATTTTGTTTTTCAAATAACAACTATGGCTATGAAAATGATGTAGTAAGCAGTCCTATCCAGATAATTACCAAACAATGCAGAAATTCAGGTTGCAGCCAACCCAGAGTATGGTACATTAATAATGTGATGCCAAAGTAATGCTAGTTTTGATGGAATAATATTAATGAATTAATGGCATTCATATATCTTCTATCTCTTGCTCAACTGTTACTTTTAATTACTTGAAAATGAAATTTCAGTTAACACAGGTCCATGAAATCCTACTAAAATTCAGCAACTACTATACATAATAGGAATACTGTTATGCTACTGCAATTAATGAAGCGATTAAATCTACACCAGGTTAAGTTTCACTTTGGCAACTGTGGTTCCAGACTGCTCATAAAGCATAACACACTGGTTTTGTTGAAGAAGGTAATTCCCACAGAAGCATGGTCCTCTCAGCGCTAAATCAAGTACTGGGAATAAATGCTGACCTCCTTCCACGATGTAAATAACAGAAAGAAGAAAGGGGTAAGGCAGCCAGGCTGTGAGAGTTTAGCAAGAACGAGTCAGAATAAAGTCTCCAGTGGCTTCCTCTAGGGAAAACCAAAGCTAAGTTGCCACAGCAAGGCTGATGCTGCCAGCAACTCAGAGGTTTGCAACTGCCACAGTGGTTTATCACACTGCAACAGCAGTTCTTCAGATCTGTGCAACTGAAATATTATTGCCAGACATGTAGAAAAAAAACCCCAAACCAAACCCCAAAACACTGAGGATTAAGGTAATGAGAAAGAGGTTAAGGCCACCTTTTGTTTCAGAAGCTTTTAAGACAGGACATAAAGTTCTGCAGCCAGTGTGAGATACTTCCCTTTCCTTGCCATGCACATTGGTGCTCAAGCATATGCCTTGAGATAAACTCGCCCCTGCTATTAGACATGACTATGTTCCTTACGTCCAGTCAAGGTACTGTTGCTTCACCCACATTTTCCATCTCAGAAAATCTGACATGAAAAAGAGGTGGCTTTTTTTTTCCTGTTATGCCTGCAGTGACTAATTCTACAATAGTTCATTCATTCGTTGCCACATAAAGTTATAATAACCCATCCAGTTTTCCAGAAATAGGCGCCAGGATTTGCAGACTGTCACATGTTGTGCCACAGGGCAGCTGCAAGGACCAATAGGTTACTTCATATTTTCCTTCCCCTATTTGCCTCTGGTTTTATCATCTTTTTCAGGGAAAATACAGCCCCTGTGGCAGACTTCGCTATTTGTCACTCTCTGTACTCCTCAGGTAACATTTTATAAATGTTTTGATGCTGGTTTGTTTTTCTTTTGAAATCAGCCAGTGAAACCAGGTTGATGCCAAGGTAACGGTTTTCAGAGTTATGATGAATCATTTCTGAGTCGTTTTATGAATCATCAAATGTCAGCATCTTACAAATGCCCATGCTATATTTAACTGCCATTAAAAAGGAAAAAAAAAAAGTTAAGAAATAAGGTTGAAATAATAATAACAGTTTTTCTAGAAATAAGCTTGAGCTCCAGAGCTCTGCTTCAGCACCTAAATTGATATGGGTTTTAAGTTCTGAAGCACAACCCTGCCAAACTTTGTAAAAGCCTGGCCCAAAATCTGAAGTGATACTGTCCCCCTCTGCGTGGGGAGCAGGGCTATGAGCCCCTGCCTGAATTTGGAGATGTTTTTATCCAGAGCTGGGTCAAGAAATCAGACTTCACCCATTCCCTGACATAGCACCAAAGGGAAAGGACTTAATTCTGCCTCTCCCTGGTACCTTTCTGTGTCTCCTCAGAAGGATTCAGGAAGAGCAAATATTCTTGCTAGGCCAGAGGACCAGAGACCCACAGCAGACCCAGCTACACAAGGCAGTACCATTGACCTCCCAGCCCTGAGAGGGTCAGTGCTAAACTGAGGGACTGGCCTCACAGCCCTTCAGGAGAAACCTTCAGGGGGTGCACCCAAGAGATTTTGCCTATTCTCAGTTTTAGAAGGGACCAAAGCTGTCCATGTTTTAACAAGACTGGGCAGGAATGAATTGAGTTTGCTGTCTCTAGGGTAGGAAATGAATGCCATCTCACACCACACCCAGTGGTACATTCTGGAAGAATTTGTAAGTGTTCTCTAGAGGAGATCATTTCACCCAGAAATCCCTCGTAATTATAATTTATTTTGAAAGGAGAGGAGTGATTTCATTTAAATGCCTTCCTGCCCCAGGAAAAAAAAAAAAAACAAGTGGTCAAGTAACTGAGGGAATTCAGGTGTTTCAATATACGTCTTCAAAGAGCAGACAAAATGTGAAGATCCTTTGAGGATACAAAACAGCATTATAGGATTAGCTGCTGTCAGTGGGAGATGCCTCTCTCAGTGGTATAACTTCTGTGTAATTATATATTTCATTCTTACCTAGCCATTAAATGAATACACTTGATGAGAAAATCCATGTAGAACATGATACAAAAAAAACAACCTAAAAACGTATAAGAAATTATGAACTTTGTCCAAACCTTCCTCATGCGATTCATTACAGCTTTTCATTATAGTTAATAATTTTCAATATTAATATTTCATTTTTAAATGCAGGTTTTGACTTTCTGTCAAATACCTGGCACACAAACTCAGCTGAAAGTGAACAGTACTGTGGGATGACTTTTTAAAGTCTTCTTTCAAGTCTTAAACTGTATTGGGGGAATATCTGATTCAGGGCACAAAGGAGGAAAAGAGACAGGGGTAGATGGGAAGACAAATACCCCTTTGAGTCTGGCACATGCTGCCATTAAAGACATCCAGCTATAGCATACAGAAAACAAAGTTCAGAAATCCTGTGCCTAAGACTTGGTTTGAATTTGTCAAGTGGAGCCTGCACAAGCCTACCAAGGGAGAAGGACTCGGTCTGTGTAAGCCCCACAGTACACAAACACACAGTGGTCCTAAATGTAGTTATGGATTTTGGAGCATTCTGCTTTGCTTCCAGACTGGGGGACAGCAACGTTATCCCCAGGGAGGCTGTGGGAGCTGAAAGGGACTGTGACTCACACCAGGCAGGGATGAGCAGCAGCTCTCTTCCTCTGAGCACTGGAGAACATCAGCCACAGCTATTTACTTGGGTAATGCTGTTGAGGGGACACCACTTCCTCTTCCTTTGCTTGGGCAGTCTCCAGCCATACATTAACTCACACTTCTCTGCTGGTACTCTCCACAGACTTTAATTAGACTTCATACCCAAAATACACAGGTTCTGTTGAAGCACGCAATTGGGAAAAATACACCTTGGGTTTCACCATACTGTGAAGGGTGGTTTTAAACAAGCTCAGTTCCAAATATCTCCCAGAGAGTGTATGTAAGGATTAGTGCTATGAAGAAGATTCTAGGAATTTTTTTAAACTATTATTATTTTTAAAAAGACTACCATGCACGTTCAGAAACTTACACTAAAGTAGCTTCATTAGCACAGTTATAATCCTGCCATCTAACGCTAACTGCGTTTTATGAACATCTGTGGGGTTTCTGAACCAGCCAGATCAGACATTTAGTGATTTACATACAGGAATTTAAACCCAAGATGGTGCAGAATGAGGACAGGCATATATTACCTCAGCAGAGTTGGCTGAATCCTGGACACCAGCAAATCCATGTCCTCCAGCTGAATCAAAAATCTATTAAACATATTACAGATGAATAAATAAGTTTCCTGTGTTAATTCTTTGAAACAATAAAAATGAAAACAAAATTAACAAATATCTATCAACTTGCTAAACCTGGAGATACTTTTGAATTTTTTATCATTTTATTCTGACTGGAATGAGTGTGAAAGAAATACAAATCTTCCTCTACAAAGAAAATTTAAGCAAGTGTTCTCTTTCAGGCTCCACGCACACTCACATTTAAATATGTATAAAAGCATTAATGTCCTTAGTTTTTTCCTATATACTGCTCAGCAATAAGACTGAAGTCATTTACCTTCAAAACATGTACTACGCTGGAAGCAACAGTTTCACCCTTTTGGGATCCTGTTAGGTACAGCTCAAATCCCATAATGATATAAAGGAACTATTCCAAATAATTGTTGCTTTTTTTCTAAAACTTCTTACCCTATAGTTTTTCATCTCTTCTAACCAAACATTTAGCTTGATACTATTGATGGAAACTTTTAGCTTAGCTTTAAAGGCATATGTGACCCAAAACCTGCACTATGATGTAATAAAAATAGCTGACTACCATGTCTGCTTTGAAAGTGCTGAAAGCAGAAACTGAGACTTACGTTCCCCATCTGTTTTGAAAGCTTAACTGCTTGTAACTCCCAAAGGTTTTAGGCTTATTAATGACATTTTAAAAGATCCAATAAATAGCTATGGATACAATCAGATATTTTGGTGATAAGGGTTGTAGAAACACATGGATAGATCTATACAGTTTACACACGATGTTGAAATGTGCAGGCAAAAACATTATGCTTCTCAGTCAACTTATCAGGACAATATCAAACTTCTATATGAGCTTTTTTTCTTTTCTTCTTTTTTTTTTTGTACTAGCAAAAGCCTTTTGGATAATCCAAGACAACAACAAACTCTCTCTCTTAAAATTTTATACGAAATCCAGTTTCTGCCAATGCAAATAAAGAGCACCCCTTCTGAACTTCCTCTTCCTTGTCTCACCCACAGATATAAAGTACTTTATTTTTTATGATTCCACAAAACAGTTTAGCATTTAGATACAAGAAAGCAGATAAGCGTTTAAGAAACTGAGGATAATGTGAACCTAGACATGCCCCATCTGCTACAGTGCAGTTTTATTAACTGACTTGTAAAAGACTTATTAATGTTTACAAAAGCCTCCCCGCGCAGAATCTCTGAACCTCTTTTTATTAATACCATAAAATTAAACTTAAGATAAAACTAAAAACTTCTCTGACACAATAATGCTCTAGAACATACCAACTAAGTTTGAAGCCAGGTATGGCAGATTAAAACATACCAGTTCCCGTCAAATGAAGTTTAATTAAATCCAAGAAAGCAAGAGATTTTTAACCTATTGTTTGACACAGACATCACAGCACAATGAACAGAGAAGTGAGCTCCACTTCTCTGCTTAACCCAGTTTCCCAGTGGGCTGAAAGAGACAACAAGAAAGGCAGCCTCAGGCCTATTCTGATTTTGCTATACAATTATGTGCAAACAAACAAGTCTGAGAAAGAAGGTGACTCCCTTTTCGGCTACCTTCTTAGGTTTATAGGTCAATTTTCAAGAAATGCCCTTCAAAATTCCTTACTTTCATGAGTCATAGTCCAGAGTTACTCATATGCAATGCTCAGCATTTACATTTCCTTAATTTTATTGTAGGATGTTTGATTAAAAAAAAATTTAAAAAGGCAGGAACTCAGCTCATGGATTAAAAATGAACATGCTTCTGGGCCAGCTGGTTGCAAGGTTTGCAATAAGGAGGGTGAGGGCATGCCAAGGACACCTTCACCTGTGCCACAGCTCCCTCCTCCATGCTTGGAAAAGTGCTGGGAGGGAGGCAGGAGCCTCCTCTCCTTGCCATGGATATAAGATTCCCTATCCCCAAGCTCTGCAGAATCCCCTTTATGGACTATAAAGCATATGGAAAAATGTATTACCCAGTTAAGACAGTGTGAGGTATCAGCTCTGCTGGGAACAGAGCTAAAGGGCTTAACATTCCTTCCCTCAGGGCTCTTAGCAGAGAAATAAAGGTGCAGGACTTGCAGACCAGCCTCATCTACTGGGGAACATAGGGGAAATGATGCGAAGAGGATGGCCTGGAGAAAATTTCACCTTCGATTACTTCTTTTGTAAGACTGACTTGAGTTCTTCTCTTATTCAATTTCACCATGTAAACACATCTTGATCAATATGCTAAAATGTGTAACAGTCACCCAAAGAAGCTTAAACCTAGTGTAACATACAAATAAATATTTACCTATTAAAAAAAAGAAACCACTAGACCAGAAAATCCTGACATGCTATTTCACAACATTAAATCTGTTGCATGAGCTCTGGGACTACTGCAGTATGTGAACAGATACACTTGTTTAAATATTCCACAAGCAGATTACCAGACATGCAGAAACAGCCAATTCGCAAGTGCTGATCATAGATTTCTTGACTAATAAAATCAAAATACAAGCGCCAGGGAACAATAGGAACATAGTCGCCTAGTGAACAATGCACATGATACTGCTTTGCAGGAGAAACAGCAGACATAGCAGGGGCTGGTGAAAGCAGTAATGTCCTGAGTGTGGGTGCACCAATATACGTTCTGCCCCCCCATCAAAGGATTGTCTCTGTTGTAATTTACCTTTTATTTTTTCCCCCATGAAGAAGGCAGCAAACTTTTGTTTCACATTTAACTGTGGTTTTATTGAGAAAATGCAGACTCCTTAAGTGCAGGGTTTACACTACATGCATGCATGGAGCACTAATTTCACAGGGAGAAAGAAACCATGTGAGGGGCTGTCATGTCATCAGCAATGCAGCCCTTCAGTGGGGGCACACATGCCCAGCCCCTCTCCCTGTGGCCAGCCTGATCTAGCACATCAAACCTGCACCAAGCCTTCATCTGGCATAAAATGGCATGGCTTTATTTGCCAGCTGTCTGCACTTCCAGCCGGCCTCCTGCATGACAGCAGTCTACTCTTGTTGACTAAAATGCTTCTCCAAGCAGCGTGTGTTGAGAGGCCGTACCAAAGACTGATGTCTTTGCAGCCATATCTTTGCTTTATTCGTTGAAGACTCACTTGTGTTACTCTATATTACATTGCAATAGTACTCCAGAGTCTCAGTCCTAAACCAGCACACACTGTGTTAAGGACTGTGCATATAGGCTATCTCCAAACAATCCCTGCTTCCAAACAGTTTGCAATGTGCCAGGAGACAGGTTCTCTTACAAATTCAAACCTAATGGTCATCTGCTGCTGCTAATAAAATAACCCACTGGGCCAAACCTCTCATTCACAATAATCCCATTTATCACAAAGAAACACAAAATTAGACATACATTCTTCTCAATTCGATGCTTCCACTGTAAGTCTGCCATGTGTACTGAAACTGCAAACACAGGTTTGAGGGACAGACATCTCCTGCCTCATGCAGCAACAGCACTTTGCGGGATGAGCTCCAGCAGAAAAAAAAACAAATCTATGCTATCCATAGCAAACAAGATCTACCTGAGTTATAGAAGGTCGCTTCTCTTTTCCTTTTCTTGCCAGTGTGTCCAGTCCTTTTAGCGAAGAAAATAAACCCTTCTTATTTCGGACCCTTTGTGACAGAGACAGGGTACGTTTCCTGAGAGCAGCTTCATCCCTGGAGCAGATCTATTTAAACACAGAGACAAGCCTTTCAATATCACTTTCATAACAGCAAAATATTGGCAGTTATTTCAGCATGAGACATCAAATAAGAGTTACTTCAATTCATCCCAATTGCCAAAGTGCAAGGATAATGCTTTAAACTTTCACCAGTGATGCTTATTTTGGTATTCTAACGACATGATAGTGTAATTTTTTTGTCATGAGGTGACATTAGGAGGTCATAAGAAGGTAGGAGCTGAGAAAATATTGCATTCTACAACAAAAGGAGTTAATGAAAAGGCTCTGAAGAAGAATGAGAACCTATTATTCAAATATAAAATTATTAGAGGAAGAAAGACTCTCAAAATTACCAGAGATAAATGTGTGATGGCATGAAGTTATTAACAACCAATGACACAAACCACACAGATAAAACCAGTGGCAGATAGAAACACATTCCAAGATAGTGGTAGTCCTGACTTCTCATGCAGCAAATGTGGTCCATCCCTCTCTGCCAAGATCAGCCTCACAACCCTGCCAAGGCTAAACAGCAGAGGTGAACCTGCTGTTGCTGTACTCCCTTGAAGCCAACAGGGTGACAGCTTACAGAAGCTGAGGATCTCCCTCATTCTTTGTAAACACAGCCCACAGTTCTTAAAAAGTGATTTATAATTTTGGATTGTTTCTACTTTTAGTCTTCTAAAAATAGTTCTTCAGGAGGGTATTCACACTGTTTCTGAAAAATGGAGCTATCTGGGACCTCCAAAAAAAAATCAGCTCAAGATCAGCTGAATTTTCAGAAATTTCAGTGTTAGCCACTTTGAGTGGCTTGGTTCTTATAGACTGTAAACTCTTCACTCAGTGCAGGCGAAATCACAGTAACACCATTTCAACACAATGATTCATTTACGTCTGCAGAATATTTTGGTTTGTCTGTTGGTGTTTTTTTTTAGGCATAGGTCAGAAGTACCCAATTTTGGAGTCCTCAGGGGCCAAAAAAAGTCATAGCCATATACTCATGGTTTCAAAGTCTGTATCGGGAAGACAACTTATTTGCAGGCAAGGGATAGGCAGAAAGGGTGAGAAGGGAACAGGACTGTCTAAACAATGCATGAGGCTGCAATCACGTATTATCGCAGCCCAGTTCCACGTCTAAGTGCAATACTAAACAAAGGTTTTGTGCAATGCACCCATGAAAAGAGCATTTAGACTTACCAATGCATGGAAGGATGAGACAGAGAAAATGCCGAGCCGTCCCAGTGCCAATTTGGAAGGACGACTGGCAGCAGCCAAAAGGCTCTTTGGGTTTGGGAGCTCCCCACCTTGCAAACTGGCTAGGTAACATCGCATTCGGAAAAGGTCCATGTTAAATTTTTCCAGGTTCTGTTCCCACTGCTGGATCTGTTTAGGTATAAAAAGGGACAATTAAAAGGGGAAAAATGTCTTTGTGGGCTGCACTGAAAATTCAAGCTCTTCCCCAAACCCATAGTAAATTACTTTCATCTGGTAGTGTATGGATTAGATTAGTTATTCCCTGCCAAGACACATTCAGTCATATTGTGTTACATCAACCCAAAAGATGGCTTGAAATAAAACAAAGCTGGTGGTCTCAAATGCATACTGACAAGATGAACATACCATGAACTTCGGGTAGTTTGATAGCCACAAAAGCAGTTACATAAAAACACAGCCTTGTGGTTCATGAAGGCTTTTGTTGTTGTTTCTCCACTTCTCTCCCTCTCTCCTTTTTGGAGATTAATTTTGTTTCCTTCATTTTTATGAGCTTAGATTGTATAGCTGGCTGGCTGAAAGCAAAGCAGCATAGCTACACCAACACACTGGGCAAAGTGAAGTAACACTGATAGGTCTCACTCATAATTTACTACCGTCCTATGGCCTTGCTATCTGTGAACAAGAGAGAATACTGCCAACACAAGCATGTGTGGTTCTTTGTCTGACTAATAGGTTAAAACACGCTTATGTTCAGGCAAACTGCAAAAATGAGCTATATATACACCCGGCACAAATCACTGGACCAAAAGCAAGAACGTATGTATACTCTTCATGCAACTTTTAAACATATCTAACACAGGTACAGATGTAACAGACAGCTTAATCCAGTTTTAATGTAAAAATAGGAAAAGGAAAGAGACTCAAATATTTACTAGGCAGATAAAGTCCTGAATCAAGGCTTAGATGACAGATCTTGAGTATCTGTGTAGATGCACACTCATCTCTACCCAGCACATATGCTCATGCACTGCACGAAAGTAAAATTTTGCTTTTCATTGCCCCAACTTACAGATTTGCAGTTGCAGCTAAAATTTGCCCTGTGGTGTACAATATCCATTAATAACAACAAATAGTTCAAATGAAAAGGCAGTTGTGTTTAATGGAGCAGGTACATTCACACATGGGAAGGCAGAAAAAGAACATCCATTAGGTTAATGTACACCAAATTCATGTACTGAAGATAGTGAAAATCCTCTAACAATTGCTGATCTTTCAATGTCAGCTCCAATCACTGCATTTTGTTTGTTCAACCAGTGGTTTAGGGCTGTGGAGAAAGTTCATAATATTTTCTCTAAGGTGCACTGACTTCATACCTTTCCCTGGCACACCCTGCCTGACCCTGTGCACACAGGACATTATCACCCTGCTTTGAGATTAGCCAAGGCTGGGCAAGCACCGTTGTGATTTAGAGAAAAAGCTGACACACATAACAAAAATCTCAGGTGAACTATGACCTGCAGGCTCATCTAGAAGCAAAATCAGTCCAGTTTCCTTATAATGCTGCCAAATATCCCAAGAGCTAACCAAGTATCTTGCTTTTTTCAACCATGAAGAAGTGAGCAATAAAAGGGCAAAAATGGCCCTGTTAACAAAATAGTGCTGAGACTTGTACTTTACCTTACCTAGTCTGGCTTTCTTACACATGTGCTCACAAACTGTGGTATCAGTTATGGCTATACTTTTGGAAGTAAGAGGTAATCTTATCTGCAGGTAGGGTGAAGAAAGGGAAGACAAGATACTATTTTGTACATCTGCAAATGCAAAATTATGATTTACAGTACACTAAAAAAAAGTTTTTCAGGGAATCAATATTAAAAGCAAAAGACATAATTTACAAAATATTATGAGAGCAATTCCCAAAAGTCCAGAGAAAAAGAACAGACATAACCACATTATGAAGATGCCACATCTAATCTCTCACCACAAACATTCAAAACATGCATCTTTAAAAGGATAACAATTTTTGTCTTGGGTTTATTTGATCATTGCCTTTTAGTTTTCTTCCTTTGTGCTCTCAGACAGTCCTCACAGAGTACAAGTTTCTGCTTGCCAGTACTTTACAGACGGTACATACAACTCCAATAGGAGGTTTTGGGATGAGCTCTTTCTCTGTGTCAACACTCAACTAGAATGAAAACATGGTTGTCAGCTTTTCACAAAGCCAAAAGCTACAAGCTCAGGTGAAGTCTTTCCCTTTGGGATGACACCTTCATGGGTACAGAGCCAAGCCAACTTTTCAAAGCCCGGAACCAGAGCAAAGTTTGTTCTGGATGCTGCTGGAGCGGAGCATGCTCTCCCTGTTGAGCACAAGCTGAACACAGGCATCCATCTGTTTCTGTGGCCTTCTTCAAAATCTCCATTAAATATTGTACTGAGTTGTATTTTTAAATAAAAATAATTAAAGAAGAGGGAGTGGGGTACAACACAAGGACACTCTGAAGAAATAATTAAATTACTGTGTTTATCAGTCACACAGGATGCTAGCTAATCAGCTCCAAAAGCATCAGTAATCACAACGTTACACTTAATGGCATTAGCAAAAGCTGTAGGCAGGGAATTTCTGGGATTGTCTTGTAGTCTTATCAAAACCAGGGATGTCTGGAACCAATTGGAGACCACGAAGCAATACCAGCTGCTATTTGTCTAAGCCTTTTAAACTATGATAATTCTTCCAAAAGATTTATATTCTTGAAGAGTAAATGGGGGACGCACACAAATAAAAAAGCAACAACTTCAAAGCACAGTATGACCTGGTCCATGAAGTTAATTTACAGCCCGCAGACTACCCACTGCTATCCTTATTCTGCTATTGTGTGAGGCAAATCTCCACCCCACGTGGGAGGACTGCCCAAAAGATGCTCAAGGACTTAACTTCATTTTGCACAGACAAAACGGCCCTTTCAAAATCTGTTAGAAAGCAAACAGGAAAAAGTGGAGGCACCAGTCAGCCATGAGAGCAAGAATGAGTGACAAAGGCTAATAGCAGCGTGAAGCAAGTCTGCAAAGAGATAAGATACATGTCCCAGTGTGAGGCACACCAAAACAACCAAATACACATGAAATGCTCCCCACATGACCTGCTCAGCTGTTGCCTGTACTACCAGCTACAGTACCCAGGGCATCCAAACCATCCTCTCTCAGTCAGTTTCAAAACCTCCATGAGGATTTCTAGTAAAAACATTAAAGGCTTTTCCTAAAGGAAAGGGAGGATATCATTCTCAGTACAGGCACACGTTAGGCAAGAATTTCTGGGTTTAGTGGCAGCCTGGGAAAGCCTGGGAGAAAAGCAAGGAGGAGCTACCCAAACAAATGTCTTCAGCCTAATAGGAGCCCTGTAAGGTAGAGATGAAAAGGAGGCTGTGGAAGAGAGACAGGAGTAAAATGTGCAAAACCTTAAGAATTAGGGTCATTAACTATTTTGCCTGGCCCCCCAGGAGAACTCATGCAAGGAAGCCTCATGCAGGAGCAAGACAGTAATTACATGGGGAGCGCTAAGTGAGGGGACAAGCTTTTGCATCAGAAACAGTTTCAGGAATGAGTTGTTTAGAGTTAACCATACAAAGGAACATCAGCATGACACTTTCAGCAGTACTTTCATTATAATGATCATTTTCAGAATATAAATAGACGATTGACCTCCAGGTTAATGAAAAATCTATTCAGACACCAAGAAACAATTGTAAATTAATTACATTTTAAATCTCACAAACAGATGGCATAAAGGAAGATGCTTGAAAGCAAGTGTCTGCTACTTAAATAACCCTGCTAGGTTTTCTATAGGTAAATTCTGAAGTGGGAGCTTGGGAACAGCAAAAGAGTAAATACATTGAGACCAGACAATACAGATCTGTGGTTTCTGGCAGGCGACATGGAGATCTATAGCTCTTACATGCTATACAGTTCTCTCTGAAGGTGACATTTCTAATGTCACCTCCACTTGAACATGCTTATGGTTTGCAGACCCAACAGTGTGGCTCTGGAATGGTCCCTGGCTTCTTGCTCATTTTACACTACAGTTGCAAATAGCATCTTTTGAGGAGCTGGGGAAGGACTGTCTCACTTCCAAATACCTGTTTCATAAAAAGCAAGAGCAGTTCAGTGTAATAAAAGCCAAATCAGTATGTGAACTGTGAAAAGCAGTGCCAGAAATGACACCATATCAACCAGAAGTAGCAATACTTCAAGAACAGTTCTGGTGTCCTCAACATAAAAAGGACATGGAACTGTTGGAACAAGTCCAGAGGAGGGCCACGTGGATGATGAGGGGACTGAAGCACCTCCTGTATGAAGATAGGCTGAGAAAATTGGGGCTGTTCAACCTGGAGAAGAGAAGGCTGCATGGAGACCTCATAGCAGCCTTCCAGTACCTGAAGGGGGCCTATAGGGATGCTGGGGAGGGACTCTTCATTAGGGACTGTAGTGAGAGGACAAGGGGTAGCGGGTTCAAACTTAAACAGGGGAAGTTTAGATTGAATATGAGGAAGAAATTCTTTACTGTAAGGGTGGTGAGGCACTGGAATGGACTGCCAAGGGAGGTTGTGAATACTTCATCCCTGGCGGCGTTCAAGGCGGGGTTGGACATAGCCTTGGATGGCATGGTTTAGTGGAAGGTGTCCCTGCCCATGGCAGGGGGGTTGGAACTCGATGATCTTCAGGTCCTTTCTAACCCTAACTACTCTATGATTCTATGAACCTGGAGGAAGGACGCAAGAAACTTCCTGGACAGCTCAGCTGATAACAAAATACCAGTTTTCCACTCAGCACTTATTTAAGGCTGCACAAAAGAAGATGCACAGGGAAGAGGGCCTTCTCTCAGTGCTTAAAAGAAATTGACTGGATTTAGTAACACTTCGTGTACCATATAGAAACATGAGCGCCTGCCTGACACAATTCACTATATATAGCAGCAAAAAATTCAGAATTTTCCCCTACGCAACATCTTCATCCCAGATGGAAAGTATCTCTGCAAGCTGATGTAGGGAACTCTATGGATTTAAAAGAAACTTCTGCGCTGTTTTATATGAACAGCTTTTCAACCACATTACAAACAACACCAAATTGCATTCCAGGCCTTGGTTCTCAGACACAATTCATACTGTACCCATCTGGATAAATGAGTCACTTGGTTTCTGGGGACAAGAAAAAGATTTTTATTGTCATTACTTCCTAAAGAACACTCAAAGAAGCAAAAACATCACTCTCCCAGAAAATCCATTACTTTGAAGGACACGACAGAGATACTGTCATAACTTTGAGCTAAAAGAAATAAAAAGGGAACATAATAAAGCTCAGTAACAATGATGCACAATTAGCAATACCCTTTAATCTTAATTCTTCCTAGTGACTTAAAAAATTAAGAAAATTTCCTGAAATAACAGTAGTTTTTTTCACAATAAATGCTATTTTTCTCCTTGTTGTAGGAGAACAGCATTTTCATTATTTCTAACCAAAACGGGAAATCTTATTCCCAATACCACGGGCAGCACAAAACTGTACCCACATGTACCCAGTTTACATTCTTGTTAATAATCTGGTCGAAACTGGCAGTACCACATGTATATCTATAGCTAGGGATGCAATTAAGAAAGCCAATGAATCTCATTATTCAGCTCCCTCCCCCCCCAAAAAAAAAACAACAAACCAGAAGACCAGCCCTTTCTACACGTTTCCCCCACCAGCTTCATTCTATGAGATCATGATGTGCAACTCCACATTCAGGAATAGTTTATTCATTTTTCATTATTTTATACTAAATCCTTACAATACAAAGACTGAAATTCATTCAACTTCAAAACAGTAATTAGAATGGTCAGAAGAATGAGGATGACCTCCCCTAACTTTCTGTCTGCCTACTCATTTCATTCCTTAGAGACAGTCCACTAATACTAAATAGAAGGATTTTGTGAATGATGCAGGGAGGGACCATCCTACACTGAAGAGTGATACCTGAAAAGAGTACTGAACCTCTCAGAAAGCAGAGCATTGCTCTAGCTAGTTCAAAGACCACCTAACCTGAAGATCTGTTCTAACCAGTTTAGATGAATTTTTTTTAGTGTAGGATGGTATGGAAGAAAGAACAGTAACTGTGTATCGTGATTCAAGTTGAACTTGTATGAGGCAAAACTGGCAAGTGTTACCAAAGTTTCCTGGAAAGATTCTTTTTGAGTGTTGCTATTGTGAGTCTTCATCAGATGCTTTATGGAAAATTAAGACGTGTAATTTGGGATTTGGGAAGCCTGAAGAATAAAATTCCCAAAACTATACCTGTCTTCTTCCTGTAAATGTGAGAGAAAAGAGAAAGGGTCTACTACATTTTAAATGAAAAAAATTTCATGAAGTTATGCTCCGTGTAAAAATCCAAGGACAGCTAAAGGGAAGGGAAGAAAGGCCCAGAGTAAACAGACCACCACCTTACCTACATCCTCCCCCCCCTTCTTTTTTTACAGTAACATTTAGTTGGAGGACACATGAGAACTTCCATTAAAAATATCTCCAAGCGAGAAAGTTGGGGCTGTTCAGCCTGGAGAAGAGAAGGCTGCGTGGAGACCTCATAGCAGCCTTCCAATATCTGAAGGGGGCCTACAGGGATGCTGGGGAGGGACTCTTCATTAGGAACTGCAATAAGAGGACAAGGGGTAACGGGTTCAAACTTAAACAGGGGAAGTTTAGATTGGATATGAGGAAGAAATTGTTTACTGTAAGGGTGGTGAGGCATTGGAATGGGCTGCCCACGGAAGTAGTGAATGCTCCATCGCTGGCGGTGTTCAAGGCCGGGTTGGACAGAGCCTTGGATGGCATGGTTTAGTGGGAGGTGTCCCTACCCATGGCAAGGGGGTTGGAACTAGATGATCTTAAGGTCCTTTCCAACCCTAACTATTCTATGATTCTATGTGCTTGTTCTTCTCATTAATGCCTTATCATTTCAGTGCCTGCAAGTAAACACCTGTGTTCATAACCCGTTGGACATAGCCTTGGATGGCATGGTTTAGTGGGAGATGTCCCTGCCCATGGCACGGGGGTTGGAACTAGATGATCTTAAGGTCCTTTACAACCCTAACTACTCTATGATTCTATGATAAGTTAAGTATCATGTACAAAGAAAATATGAATCACATCAGAAACCTCTGAATAGCTTGGAAAACATGATTATACCAACATATTTAAATTTGAAAAGATAACTCCATAATGCTTTCAAGCAACTGTTGCTCATATTATTGTTCTAAAGTGAGACAATGGAATAGATTTACATAACAAGTGCATAAAGTACACCCAGAGCTGAGGTGCCCTCACTGTGAGGTAGATTTTCCATCCCATTAAAACCAGTTCTACAGGCACAGACAGCCCCACTTCTGACTTAATGTGAAATATTTTATTAAAAGAACTTCAAGTAAATGCTAATAATCCATTTCACTAATTTCAGTAGCAGTTAGGGCTCCATATTCACAGAAAACACAGTGATTTCTCTAGCAGGTTCAACAGTGAGGAAAAGTAATTTTTTTTTTTAAAGACAGGTTTTGAAATTCATCTTGTTGCCAGGGCATTTTCAAACTTTCATCCTAATTCTCTTCTGTTTAGGGGAGAAGTTACACCCTGGAGGAATACCAACACCCACAACATATTTATTGCATATAGTAATAGAAACGCATGTGGTTGTAGGTAGTATGCACCAACTTGGGATTTCCAGCCACGCTGCCAGTGGCACTGGCACCGCTACTTCTGGCACTGCCTGCTCTATGTACAATGCTCTTGCAGACGCTTCACTTATCTCTTCTAAACTACCCCAAAATACCAACAGCTGTGTGAAGGGCTGCCATTTTCTCTTAAACAGTTATTAAGTCTATTATTATTACTGGACCAGACAGACAAGACTCCCTGATCTAGGCCACAAGGCTGAAGATATTTTTCAAGCAGTTCAATACAATCATTACTTTAGAAAACCCAAATTTTCCTTGTAACTTTTTTGGTTGCATTTCTGTTTAGCACTAGGTTTATCAATTGATAGCCTGTGAATACACCAAATTTAAAAGACTGTATCAGATGAGCTTCTCCAGCTCATTTGCTGAACACCAAAAAGAAACATATATGTACATTAAAATAGGTATAGCAATTTTAGGAGTCCAGGTTTCCATACAGCAACTGCCTTTTGAGTGATGGTAACTGTGAAACAAAAGAAGGTTTTGCTTGCTTGTATAGTCCTACGTATTACTAAGTCTTCAGCAGAGAAATATTGGTTTTAAATCAATACAGATGTGAAAGAAAATAGAAAGTCGAGGTTGGGTGGTTGCTTTTCTGAGGAAGAGGAAGGAAAAGGAGAAAGGATATAGAAATCACAGTTTCCAAGATAAATCCCCAGTGGAAATAAATTAAGACTGTGTCTCATCTTTCTTCATAAAAAAACCCACCATGGTCCTTCTGAAGTCAATCACACTATTTCCGCTGACTTCCCAAAATATACCACCAGCGAAGTTTTCCAGCACAGGATGTAGGACAAGCTTATAAACTACAGTGCTGGCAACACAATATACTTCAGCATGGTGGAATGATGACTGCCACGTGATTGAAAACACCACCAAATTTACACAAAACCAAATCCAGAATTCATATTCCTCTTTTTATTCAAAGTGGGGAAAAGACAACTAAATAACCACAGTTATTAAACAACTGAGCTACATGCACGCAAACTTTTCCCTCAGGAATAATGTTTTTTCAAAACTGTCAGCTTACTAAGTATATCAAGAATTCTTGGTTACTAATTGCATCAAGATTTTTTTTCTTTGCAGAAGTCAATCTCTGAGATGCCAAATCAGAAGATTAGGAAACCCATTATCGATTGACTTTTCTCTGAAGTGACTTTGTCAACAAACCTTCAGCAACAGTAAGGTAAGATTTTATAAAGATCAAAGGGATCAAGACCAGAGGAAAGGTTCATTATAAATTTATCGTTTGCTAACTAGTGGATATTGATCCATCACATGATCCATCTCACACTCTGTCTCTCTGGTCTGCCCTCATTCAATATTCTTTCATAGGTAGAAGATTAACAGGAATAAATCTGCAGCCCTAGTGATGGATTTCTGTTCTAGGAAAATACAGCCAATTTCTTCCAGGGACTGAGCTGGAAAACAATGGCAGTTGCTCAAGGACAGAACATCTAATTAGCAGATATTAAGAAGCACCATTAATACTCTTCAGCTCACTCTAAATAAACTGCTAGCATCAGTCAGAGCCCAAAGCAAGAAATAGTGGTAAATATGCTCCTGTAAGAATATTGTTTCCAGTACCTGATTCTCTATGGCCTTCCTGTTTTTTGGATCGCTAACAATTGAGAGCTGCAACTCTGCCATTTTTTTCATCTTGCCATCCATGTCAATCTTCTGGAATAGACTCTTGGTTTGATTTTTTAGCAGCCTAACAGTGTCTTCTTTCCCAAGCTTCTTCGCAAAGAGGGAAGCACAGGCTGAATGTATGGCAGTAACCCAGTTTTCTAGATCCGTCTGGCTTGTTGCCTGTGAAACAAATCAACAGCACAAAATTATGACCAGACAAGAGGGAAAAAAAAAGATAATAAAAATCAGCAGCTCTAGGACATGAAGTGCTTGACAGGTTCTCTGTGATCTTAGAAGTTTATCTTAAAACAAGTGAAATGAGGTTTTATCTTTAAAACTGTGCAAAGGAAGCTTGAGGTTTTCCTCTACTCCATCATAACTTGCTTCCGACCTTCACCTTCTGCTTCTTAGACCTGCAAGGTGTGAGAGCTCCAGAAGCACAACAGAGCCTCATGAGCTGTGGGAAAGATGTAACTACAGTTAATTAAGGTAAACCCCACCAGACTGCAAAGATAAACCTCCTCTTCCGCAGGTAACATTGCAACAGAGAAGATTTTACATGTAAGGTCTGAGGAAAAGTGTTTCCTTCGTTAAAAAATGCCAGGTTAGTGGAGAGAGGACAGCCAGGTCTGCACAAGCTGCCTGTGGATTTATTTACAAGCGTTGACTATGAACCAACATGTTTCTCTACAGGCAGTTCTACATAATACTGTTCTTTATTAACATTTCCAGTGGTGCAGATAAGCAGCCAAGATCTTTAGATTATTTTTAGCCTTCACTTTTGAACATCTTGCTCAAGTAAACTCTCTTCAAGGCCAGCAGATTCAGGGTTGAGCACACCATTCTGTAAGGGTGGAATGCTAATAGATGCAAAAGAAATGGATAAAAAAGCTGATTTTCTGGAAGCTTGTAACAACCTTTTGTACCAAAAACGTTTTGCAGATTTGTGATCTTTATTCTTTTTGTATCTGAACCATAACTGATGGAGCTGACTGGTGCAATATCATACACCTGATGTCACACACATAAATCAATACTATAATAGTTAAGTGCAATAGTGCAATTATGCTATTCTTTTTAAGTTAAAGGCACAAGCATGATGTCTGTGTGCATGTGCATACACAAACATGCACCCATGTGCATATTCATAAATACATTCTAAAATGGAAACAACTACAAAGTTCCGTATGCATACTGTTACCTGAAACAGGTAGACATCTCCAAAAGAATTGCTGAGACAGAACACATTTTCTTTCTTGGGATGTTCTGGAACAGACTGGACTATACTGTCCTCTGCAAACAGGGCATATCGAGGCAAACTGCTCTGCTCCATCGAATTCCTTCCATAGGTCTCATAAAACAGCAGAGTACAACCTTTGCAGTTCCGAGGGACAAAAAAAAAAAACAAACATAAGGAGAAGGTAAGTTCTGGATCTCCCATTTGAGTTCTCTTACTTTAATGCTTTTGTGAATTAAGCCATCCTTCAGCAACTGGGAACATCAGATCTGATCAGTCCCTCTTCTGAAAAAGAACAAGTGAAGATCATCTAAACTGGAAAAAAGGCAAAAACAATGATGAATTTGCCAACGAAAAGTTGGAATAGGCATTTAGTAGGGACATAACAAACACTCCTGGATTAAAAAAATAAAAAAAACCAGGATAACTCAGAATGGAAGTGTCAAAGGTCAGACTGGATGGGGCTTGAGTAACCTGATTTAGTGAAAGATGTCGATGTCCATGATAGGGGATTGGATTATGTATCTTTAAACATACCTTCTAACCCAAACCATTCTGTTATTCTATGAATAAACTCAGCCTATTAAAATTTTTAAGCCTGTAGAAAAGATTCATGCCTGCTCAGTTAAACTGGCTTTTTTGTTTCTTTATTAAATTAAACCAACTTTCTCATAAGAGCCACCTAAGAAATCTTTGTATTTTTTGAAAAGATTTGCAAAACTCTTACCTTTATACAACATGCTTAGGGAATAAACTTCTCAAATTTAAACTGGATTTCCTTTCACCTACTTACAAACTGGAGACTGAGACAATTCTGATTAATTTAAAACAGGTTAAAGGGGTTGAGTTTGAGGATGTTCAGTCTTGCAAATAGTGTAATATCTAAGGTACAAAACTTGCATCTAGAAAGCATGCACCACCCTTGATGATGACAATCCTGAGTGTAACAACAGGAATTACTTCTGGAGAACAGCAGAGGAGACTTGATCCCAGTCCCAGACAATATGACTACATTGCCATGTTGCCTTAAGCAGTGAAGCTGGCTCAAGAAGCCCTTGTCTCCTCCAACCCCACTAGCCTTCCACTCCTGCCTTATGTTAAAATCCACTGTCCCCTGAGATGCATCAATTTTCCTGTTCAAGGGAACACAGACTGAACTGCTTTACTAAAATAATCTAGTTCTAAATTAGATTTCTCAATAATTTCTAAGGCTAGTTGTGCATCCAGAAAAACAAGCAAATAACCCTCACTTTCACCCCTGGGAAATGACAGCTTAATAATGGAGGGTTTGGTGCCTTTTTCTTTTTTTTTTTTTTCATTTGGAAGATAAATTAATACTATACTGTGGCTGAAGGTTTTAGATGGAAGAACTAAGACCAGATACTGTAAATACATTTTGAAAACTGAGGATAATGTAAGCAGTTAGAAAAATCTGAGGCTGATGATGTGTGCGTTTGCAGCCCAGAAAGCCAACCGTATCCTGGGCTGCATCAAAAGGAATGTGACCAGCAGGTCGAGGGAGGTGCTCCTGCCCCTTTACTCTGCTCTCGTGAGACCTCACTTGGAGTATTGTGTGCTGTTCTGGTGTCCTCAACATAAAAAGGACATGAAACTGTTGGAACAAGTCCAGAGGAGGGCCACGAGGATGACCAGGGGACTGGAGCACCTCCTGTATGAAGACAGGCTGAGAAAATTGGGGCTGTTCAGCCTGGAGAAGAGAAGGCTGCGTGGAGACCTCATAGCAGCCTTCCAATACCTGAAGGGGGCCTATAGGGATGCTGGGGAGGGACTCTTCATTAGGGACTGGGGTGAGAGGACAAGCGGTAATGGGTTTAAACTTAAACAGGGGAAGTTTAGATTGGATATGAGGAAGAAATTGTTTACTGTAAGGGTGGTGAGGCCCTGGAATGGGTTGGCCAGGGAAGTTGTGAATGCTTCATCCTTGATGGCGTTCAAGGTGGGGTTGGACATAGCCTTGGATGGCATGGTTTAGTGGGAGGTGTCCCTGCCCATGGCATGCGGGTTGGAACTCGATGATCTTGAGGTCCTTTCCAACCCTAACTATTTTATGATTCTATGATTCTATTCTATGGACTCTCCAGCAAGGCAAACCTTCCCCAAAAGATACGCTCACATTCATTCAGGAATTAATTTAAAGACGACCTATGGCTATGTTACATAGCAAGTCAGACTAAATGATCACAGTGGTCCCCGAGGGCCTAGTAATCCATGCATATATTACTTGTGTAAGACCAATACATATTCAATAGAGGACTTAAAATTCAGCCAATACAAGGACTGAGTTTGCTACAGCTACAGCACTGTCATCTCTATAGCTTGCTTTTTGCTGTTTTTTCTTTAAAATCAAGAAAGCACTACAACATAGGGCAGCACCAAAACTGATATTTTGGGTTGACATGCTGATTTTCAGTTATTTGGTGTTTCTCTGTGTGACACAATGTGTGTAAACATGCACATGCACCTAGCAGTGTGTATCAAGGGGATATAGCAAAACTCGTAAAACAGAAATGTTTCCTCTGTGAATGCTTGCAAAACAGGTAGGTAAAAACAGAGTTCAAACTTTGTTTTAGCAATTCTCTAACATTTGCACTTAATGCTGCACTAAAAATCCCAAACACATTATCCAAAGTCACATAAATTTGAGGGGAACTTCCTCAAGGGTGAAATCTGACCTCAGAAGCAAAATCAAGGGGATTTTTTGATTCTTCTGTCTGATAAAGGGGAAAGCTGAGCCTACTAGAGTTTTTGGAACACATTTGCTGTAACAAGTTATGAGGTGGAATACACTTGTCCTAGTACAGCCCAGATTTCAAGTGTACAAAAAGTGAGGCCCATCAAAGAACAAGCATCAGAAATGGCCAGGACAACTCTCCAGAGGGTCAGAAGGTCTCTGCTGTTGCTTGACAGAGACAGATCCCACTGGTCCTCAATGGAAGTACTTTATACCTGCTCCTCCACTGCATTCAGGCAATCACAGTGCTAATGTACAGCTACAAGAAAAAGGGAAGTATGTATCAGAGCTTACTGACCAAATAATCTGATAATTGAACAGTTCTCAATGGAAGGAATACAACAAATAGGAATGCTTCTATACTACTTAAGTAGTATAAAAGGTGCACTTAAGTGCACCTTTTCCTATTACTGTCCACAGTGTCTCGCAGAATATTTAGGATAAGAACAAATACTATAGAGTTGGTCCCATCCTTTCCCCTTAGAAGCCCTCACTTGATCTTTATGACACAGAAACGTTTGGAGATCTCTGCTGTTGGAAAAGAAGGATACGGTTTGTTATATTCTGCGTATCAGGCATGGCACTTGTCATTCATTTTAACATAACACAGCAAACTACACCAACAAAACCAAGTCCCCAAGCAGCAGCAGGACTGTACAACCACTTCAACTTCTGCATTCTAGAAAAGCAAATTAAGTTCTATTTTAAAGTCCCATATGCTCTCCTATGTGTTATCAAAAAGGTAACTAAAGATATGTCACTTTTATCTTGATAGTTTATATGTACAGTAATAAAAAATTCTGAAGGGCATGCATGTGTGTTCAGGTGTATGGCACTCCAGGTGTATGTTTAAGTCAAGCCAAGTCATCCCAGGAAGCAGCTAGTTTCATAAACTCTGACAGACCCACTGGGGCTGATTAGCATCCAAGATTTTAATCAGAACTTGAACTAAAGGGGGTGGGCAATGGGAATGCAATTTCCCTCGTTAAAATAAACTAATTAGACAGGACACATGGAAAAGAGAGTTCCTCTTGTTAAAGGGTTTCTATTTCAGCTCAGGTCTTGGTGGCCCTGAAAGTAGAGTGAGGGGCCTCAGGACATGCATACTTTGAAGTCTGGCAGGTAACCAGTTGGTTATAAGCCTTCTGCATATTTATAATTAAACACATCTCAACAGAGTGCAAAGAAACATGCTGTTCTCCATTTGCATATGTGGCTATTTTAAGCCATATTTTTAAATACCTTGGCTATTTAAACTTCAAGAACAAATTAAATGCAGATTTACTCAAAACTCTGTAAAAGGAGAACCAAAGCAAGCGCCTTGATCTTGATATAGCATATTATCAAAACAGAACTACGCCTTGTTATCCAGACAGGCAAGTTTACTTTGGCATCAGAAGTCTCCACAAGACAATGAAGGTACAAGATCAAGGAAATGAGGAATGTATATTTAAAACAGCTAACGAAGAGGAAGAAATTCTGCACTATGAATGCAGCCATATCACGCACCTGAATTAAAAAGCATTGCATTTAATACTTCTTATAATGTTAGAAGTTAATAAAGTTTATTACAAAGAATTTTATTATTCCTTTTTATAGCTGGGAAAATTTAGGAAGCAAGAAGGGATGCTACTTGTTCAAGGTCACCAATAGCCAATTTTATAGCAAAGAACTGCACATGAAGTACCTAAATTCCTTTCCAGAGCTTCATTATCCTAGAAATGCACGAACTACTAGTATACAATGTACTTCAGTTTAGAGTGTTGATAGGGTTAGAAAATACTTGAATTTCAGAAGAGGCAAATCAAACTCATATTCATACTTCAGAACACAAACACATACAATAAGAGGGTAGAACTCAGATATTGTTTTTCATTTTTGTATACACTGCTTGCAAGCATGAATCATGCTATCTGATGATCAGGATAAGCGATTTAAACTGTTAAGACTGCCTACATTTTGATCCCTTGATAACAGGTCTCTGAATTATTAGGCAGAACTGCTACATTCCTGCATGTGTGCTTTTAAATCAGCGCTATCAACAGCAACATGCCCAACACTTGCTGTTTGCTGTTCATTTTCCTTCAGGTCTACACCCATGTAGGATTTTGAAAAGGCCAACCTGTGGGAAAGCTGTAATTTTCTCTCTTCCAGTCCCAGATATGCTAGGAAATTATTAAGTTTGATCATTTCCTTACTCATTAACAGCATTATATTTACTGAAAGGCAAATCCTTTGGATGCAATTCAAAAAATAAAAATAAGACTATGAATTCACCCATTAAATTCCTCTTCCTCCCCACAATAGATGTTATTTTTCATCCTACACTGCCTAACATCCATGCACTTCTTGCGGCACACCTACCTGCTCGATTACTCTGAGCCATGCATGTGCACTGTGAGAGCAGCAATAGCACCACAGCCCCATTAGCATCAGCACCTTTAAACAGATTCCCCTCCTAAATGGCTGTTTCACAGCAGGAGCAGCCAGGGAAAATGGGAAGATGGGCATGCTGAAAGCCAAAAGGGGCTGGCACTGCGGGGAATGGGCATAGTGAAAGGTCAAGGAGGGAGAATAGCAAGCCCTGGCATTCATGCTGTCCATGGCAGATAAGCCTCAGGCACCGCAGGGTTTCCCCTGCTCCTGCTTCAGCCTCCTAT
Source organism: Amazona ochrocephala (assembly GCA_039720435.1). NCBI lineage: Eukaryota > Metazoa > Chordata > Aves > Psittaciformes > Psittacidae > Amazona > Amazona ochrocephala. Next base: position 82,361,876 of record CM077878.1, read on the forward strand.
GCCCTGAATTGCACTCTTTTCAGTGTAAATGCTCTAGCACGGGTAGTTCACCTCTTCACTATGTTGCCACATAAAGTACTGCACATGAATTGAAAATTTTCACATTAACTTAACTCAACTTTAAGTAAACCTAATAGCAAAGCCCAGGGAATTGTGTGACTTGGAATTGGGCAGCCAGGACTTGTCCTGATCCTTAAATTTTGACTCCCCCTGAGACAGTGTTGTGGCTTCTGTATTTTTCTCAGTTTTGGTTCAATTTGGTCTTGGACTTCCAAACATCCAAAAGGATCTTCTAAACCCCCAATTCTGTGTGAGTACAGAAACTGTGAAGTCAAACAAAACAACACTCTTGTTATGGCATGAACCGCAAGGCTGCACATATAATTCCAAAGACATGAGCACCACCTTGATTAAGCAGGCTGCTTAGGCACATGCTCCACTTTAAGCATATGTGTAGATCCTATGAAGTTAGGCATGAACTTCTGATCCCACTTAACCTCCTCAAAGGAAGCAGCATGCATGAAAAGTTGCCGAGACACAATGGAAAAAACTGCCACTGCCAAGCCTAATGAGCAACACGATGGCTTACCTTTGAGTGTGACCCAGTACTGTTTCCACTTCCGTCGTGTGACCAGCTCCAGCTTCTTCTCCTTCTGCAGGGTCACCAGGGGCTTGAAGAACAGCCACCCTGCCTTGCGCACCACTCCTTGTTCTTTCTCATACAACAAATCCAACTGCTCCAAGGAGCTGAGGGACTCTCCACTGGAGTCCTCCGTTTCTGAAGAAGTCTCAGTGTTTTCCAGGTTCGTCCTGCTCATCTCCAGCTCCCGCATGAAGTTTTCATAAATGTTCTGCCTCAGGGCATCACTTCTGATCGCATTGGTGGACTCGCTTCTCTGGGACAGAACATGGCTGGAGCCGGGTGACCACAGCAAAGCAGAGAGCTGTGATGGTGCCAACACGTCTGTGGTGAAGTTGTCCATTCTGCTATCAAAGTATTCACTCCCATCTTTACACTTTGGCTCCTGTGCAAAGGAAAAAGGAATTTGTCGGTGATCAGTCACCAGAGCTACGATGAAAAGACATACATATTTGGTATTTAAATTTGCTTCAAGTTTCGCCACAGCCAGTTCCTTCATCAAGGGCCACCTCTTTTCATCGTTACATCATAGGCTTTGCCTCAGCAGTCATTGACACTGTCAGTGCCACCACTTATGGTTTTCTCAAAAGGACTCTGGTAAACCTTAACCACTAAGTCTATGAGCTTTGGTAAGTCAGACACCTGCAAGTAATATCCAAATTCATACTAACTACTGGGACTTCCTCTGGCTGTAACCTGAGGGACTGCAGGAGACAACCACATCATCCAGCTGAAACCAAACAACCACTACGTACATGCCTGTTTGAATACAAGCAGGAACAGTGTCACAACAAGTTTCTTTATTATTGCAGGGTTTTCAAAACTTTGGTGACACCTATACTTAGCTTCAGCAGAGCTAGGCTGATTTTACCTTCACTTTCTATTTGCCATATGAGCTTTGCTTAGCCAACACAAAAAAGGTCAAAAGTTGAGACTATTTTAAGGTGTCAGTACTGACCAATTGACAAAAATCTAATTTAAGGTGTGATCAAAAAAAAAGAAAAAGACATGTTTGCTGACTGGCACAAATCCAGTCTCCAGACTGCAGAGGTGTGCATTTTCTTACTTCTTGGAAACCCATCAGAATCTTGACTAGCTCATCAAGCACTGACAGGCCTTTCTCCTAATTGCATTGTGCAACTTCATCCCCTGTGCTGAGAGGGCTGGCCAATGTTATTTGAAATACTCAGACCAGATGGATGCTAACCTAGGCCCATTTCTTGCAATTGCTTGTTAACATGGGACGTTGTTGGCAGATTAGGCCTTTTCTTTCTTAAGCCTTTCCCAGTAATGTGCTGAATGGTCCCAACTCTCCCAGGGTCCAGTAATGGACAGGGATTTTCATCCTTGGTTAGACACCTTGGTCTAACTTCACTATTGAGAATCACATCATCCATCATACAAAGCCATTTATTGTCCTTTCAATTGAAGCATTGCTGATGATTTTTAAAAGCAACTACGATTTAAGAACACAAAAAAACCTGATGCCTTTTGCAGTAAAAGTGTGAGGGAAGAGACTGCTATGAACAATTCAAAAAGCAAAGCTATTAGCCTCAGTAATAATAAAGCTATTATACTTTCAATTTTAGACTGCTTCTCTAAAAGCATTTATCTGCTCATAGACTTTTGTACATGAATGAAATAAATAAACCCTGGTCTCCTGTGAGCTGCTCTCATCAGCCGCTTTGAAAGCAACTACTTTTTTGTTCCTTTGCTTCCTACCCAGTGCTCTTCAAGACTTCAGTGGAAAAGCTGCGCCGTGTTTTGATAGCATCAGGACCTCCAGAATGGAGCCAAGAGCAACAGTGGGATCACACACCCTCCCAGGTGTCACCAGACAAGCCACTTCTCAAACAGCAGGACACCGCTGGTCATGGCCTCACAAAAGCCAACTTGAACATAAACCCACATTCTCTTACAGCACACTGAAGATCAAGTCTGGCTTTTCAGATCACTGTGTCTGGTGACAACAATTCAATTCTTCTGGTAATGGAGCACCCTCCTCAAATCTTACTGTAGGCTGTTAATCAGAGTTCTCTGAGAGAACTCCCTAAACATCAGAAGTTTTGCTTTCTACGTGGGAAAGGGAGAGAAACAGGGAGAAGCGAATAATCACATGTGCAATGTATCTGTGCCCACAAAGCAACTGTAGACTGTAGAAGACTAATGTACAGTTTATGAAAAATATGTGTTTCTTTCAGTCCCAAAGCACTAGTGAGAAAAGCAACATGAGATGGTGTCTGCTGTGAAGGGCCACTACTGAAACTACAAGCATTAATGAAAAGGGTGGGATACAACCTGTCCATGAACAACCACTAACCACATCCTACTTTTTTTTCCATGCACGCAGAAAGGGTAGAAATGAGGAAGTACCAGAGCAGAGTAAACACAGGAACCAAAATTGATATGTACACTTCACCATGACAACATCATTTCTGTTTTGTGGGTTTTTTTTTAAAGAACAGAATTGGCAGAGTCACGCAGTCTCTGCTGGTCCTCAGTGAGGGTGTCACTGTAGCAGTATCTGTTCACCACTGAAAAGGTCTGACCCAAGTTACTGCTGGTGGTGGTTTCCCTGCCAGGCTACTCACCACTTGTTTACTCTCTGTTGCATCCAGCAGTGATAGAAAACTATCACTGTTTCTGCTCAGCTGCACTCAAGCAGACCTCTCAATGTCTGAGATGTACTGTAAGTAGTTATAGATAATGCAAAAGAAAGAGTGGCTAAGATATCAATTATACGGTGATGCATGTAATAATTAGCTGTAAAGAACAGCACAGGAAACAATGCTGCCTGCTAAATTCATTAATGCCCAAGCTCAAAGTGGAATCTAATACTAATTTTCAAGCCAAAGAAAGAGGTTGTCTCAAAGTACTTTTATTTTAAATTCTCTTTACACCACACTTCAGGGCTCTGGCTTACAAATCAGGAAATTTCAGAAATTATTCTCATAAAGAGGCTATTTACTATTTAACCTATCTCTAGCAGAAGTATCTGGTGGCTGGATTTTCATTATAGAAAGCAAATTCTCGATGTTATACAGCTGCACACTGACTTTACACCACCACCTTAGCAGTGGCTGACTGTGCAACAAGCCTGCCTAAATCCTGTCCACAGGTTGCACATGCATCATGTATACCTTGCTGATCACATAGAATGTATCCTGATACATCATCTACCCAATGCCATTTCAGCAACAATTAAACCAAGCGAGGACACGTGGTGCAGCAGAGTACCAGGGAACACATTAGGAACCTTCATGTGACGAAAGCTGGGTCATGGCACCAAATTGCTGCAAGTCTTAACATGAGACCATTATTAGAAAGGCAAACTAAATTCCAGGATATATCAGATCAAGTATCAGATCAAGTCAGACATAAGGAAACATCCAAGTCACTAGACAGGGTACAGCCATGGGCTCCTCTGAAATATCCCATATCCAAATCTGTTTATGGATTATTTAAAACAGGTGCAGAGGAAGGGTGCCAGAATGAAAAAGAAAACAGACTTCCTATCTTCAGACAGGAGACAAAAAAGAGTCTGCATAACCCCTCAAATGTGGCCTGAGAAAATATACCATTTCTCCCTTAAACCAAATCATAACAGATTAAATAATAGAGAAGAATAATTAATGTAGTGGGAAATGCTGGCATCAGAACAAACTGGCCAGGTCTACATTTACTCTACAAATTAGCAAGTACCGGACTAAAAGGGTTTGGAAACAGGCTTCAAGATGGGGAAAAGACCACTTGAGTTTAAATTGCAATTTGCTCACAAAGGAGATTAAATTCCACTGCCTTTCTAGCAGCAGGGTACTGGCCTCAATATCCCAACACTGCGCCTCCTGGTCCTGCGCCCTGTGAAGCAGGAGGCTTGGCCAACTTGTTTCCACTGGGTCAGCTGGAGGAACCTATCCCACCCAGCCAGCACCGTTACTTAGGCCTACTTATAGGGAAATAATTTAGCTTTCACCTACATTCAGCCCAAGTGACTCACAGTCAGTTATTAGTAATGTACTGAGGAAGGGACACATTGTTCGGAGCAAAGCAGGGAGGCGACAATCACTGTGAATAACAGTCTTACAAACAGGGATTTAACCCTCTGACACATCATAATCACACACAGTACTTCTGCATTTTTAAGCCAAAGGACCCAGTGAGAGTTTAATCATTTCCAAATTACAACATAGCAACCCCCAGAAGAGACGGCAGGTTACTCAAAGTGTGCAAGGCAGAAAGGAACTGATCAAGCTTCATGAGGAAGGCAAAATCATAAAGCATTCACCACTCCTCTTATCCTCCCTGTCACTGGATATTTGTCTGATAAAAATCAATTACTATGTCCTATACCTTTTTCTAAGAAATCACCATTTTTGAGCTAGGGCTTATTTCCTTCTACCAGAATCAGATTCAAGCTTGATGCAATCTCACCAGCCAAATTTCCTTTCTGCATCTGAAGTCAGCTCACTGCACAGTGAATTCAAAACAGCTATGAACTGTGCACCACAAATACCATTCTGAAAATGTCATAACTGAGTAATACATGGCAAAGGTCTGGGATGCAGAGATCATATGTAAAGCCTGGCTGTAAAATCCAGAACAACTACAGATGTTGAAACCAGAGAACCTCAGCTCTAGGTCCTGAGGCTTTTCACGGATTCCAGTTTTTCTGCCTCACCTTCTCTTTCTCAGCCAAGTAAAAAGGTGAAGACACAGCATCTGATAAAGTATGAGGACCAACTCACAAAAGAAGTGATACAAATAAACAGCTTTCATTTTCATTTTCCCAGTTCTGTAGCCTGTACCCAGGATTTATGCTGTCAAACCTTATGCCTACCTTATTTCTGAGCCTAAGGGTCTGTCAGTGGTTTACATCGCAATGACAGGTGCCTGCTAAGCACAATACCTGTCTGAATTTCTGACACACGAGACAGCATTTGCTTTACATGCCACATAAAACATGTGTTATGATCTACTGCATAGCTGCTGCCTAAGTTACAGAAGAAGGTGTTGCCTCCATTCTGCTCACTTCTGAAGTGGTCAGCACTCCAATGTTTCTGAAAAGGAGCAGATCCTTCATTTAGGGGAGCACAGTGAAAACACTAGGGAAGATTAAAAAAATTAAAAACAAACAAACAAACAAAAACAAAACAAAGCAAAAACAAACAAACAAAAAAAGGATCCAAACCAAAACCAAAAACAGTCTGTGCCCTCCATTTCAGCTTGTGAACTCAGAGGCAGAAGTCCAGGCACAGTCTGGCATTTAAAGAGCCAATTCTGGGACCTACAGCTAGAGATGAGAATTTAATTACTAACCACAGGCATCCTAAACGCCTGTTAATGGGATTAAGCCTTAAATTCTTCTAAGGACACATCCTTTCCCTCCATTTTGCCCTTCTCCTATCTCCTTTGTCACACCATCATCTCCCAGCAAGCCAGGTGGCAACTCAAGCTTTCCCATCTGGTGAAGCACCATGTAATGCCTTAGTGGAGATGGAGGCAGAACCAGAAGCCCTGGTGCATACTCTACAGTTGCTTGCCTTGCTAGAGATGGACTGGCAATGAAACCAAAGTGAATAGTTAAAAGCCAATAATACAAATAGAGAATACCTTCAAAGATATTTATAACATCCTCCTTTTACTGCTCTTTCTACACTCTTCAGAAACATATGCTGATTCATAACACAGGTGAAAAAAAGAGAAGGCTTAAAAACTCCAAGTTACTTTTAAGTAATGCAGTGATTTTAAAAATTATTTCAAAAGCTAATTCACTGAGAGATTAGACTGCAGAGACTGGAGTTAACTAAGAAACTGACAAAATAGGAAGGAAAATTTGCAAATACAGACATTTATCTTTTTTTTGCTATTGTAATTTCAGACAGCTCCAGGGATGCAATGCTTCTCAGAATTCCACAAATTACTAAATCAGATTAGTAAGTAATTATCCTGTGAAAAAGACAAACATGTTGCAATCGCTACATTTGTAAGAAGAATATAAAAATCAACTTTCAGGCACTTAAGCTGGGGTTTCCTACATACCTGCAGCTTCCTTTTCTTCCTCGAGAGGCTTCCAGTCCAGTCACTGATGCGTCGCATTCGGTTTTTTAATGTATCCTTCTTGGATGCATCCTCACTGAGGGGCTTGGACTTTCTGCATGGGAGTGTGTAGGAGGAGTAATGTGCAGGACTTCCCTGCTCTACTCTGGAGGGAACATCAATGTCTGAGGCAAACGAGACACGGTTGCTTAGGCTTCCATGAGTGTCAATGTACTCATCAGACAGCCTGATCCCAGGAGAAGGAGTGCTTTCCAAATTTGTATCCTTATAGAGATCTCGGAGTGAGGAAAGAGATGAACTTTGGTTGAAGGACTTCTTGTTGTCGTTTGCTGGGAAACTGGCATGAATGCTTGTATCTGGAGTGCTCCTGGTCAAGTACGGACCATCCAGCTCATTGATATCCCCAGCATTTCCCCAGAGAGAGTCATACCACGAAGACTCGGAACTGAGGGAGCTTCCTTTACTAGATTGAAGCCTTGAATCGGTAGGTGACAGACGATGGCTTGAAGAACAGTCTGCGCTGGAGTTCCTCCTAACATCGAGCAGGTTATTTGGCTTAGATTCCAAGGCAGGTGAATACCTCAGCAACTGGACTGGTCCACTGGACTCCTCAGTCGGTACCTTGCTGTTGCTGCTGTTGTGGAACTCAACCCTCAAACAACCATCCAGCTTCCCCAATGTTTTAATGAGAACTTTTGGACTTCTCCTGTTCTCTGATGGGGAGGTTGATGCAAGACTCTCATTCTTTCCGTAGCAATTTAAAATGTGCCCATTGCATTCTCGAGAGGAAGTGTGATTACTTCCAGCTTGAAGGCCAATATAGTGGAAACCGTTCTCTGGCAAAAACACTGCGCTACTTCCTTGGCAGTAGTCCCCTGAGGTATTTGTCCAGTGTTTGGCATGGACATTGCTTTTAGAGACCTTCACCACAGTGTCACCAAGTCTAGATGAGTAAGGCTGACTACTCTTGAAGTGTGAAAGGCAGCTTCTGGCAAGCGACCTTGATTTGTAGTTTGAGCCACTATTGGTATGTCCCCATCCATGCATAGAGCAAGACTTTTCATCTTTAGCATGAATACTGCGAATTTTCAGAGAACAAGGCTTCTGCTTGGCACTGGCTGTAGCAGCAGCATGATTTTTTGATCCCTGAAGACTGTATTGGCTTTCTGAATTCCCCATTTTCCACTAAATTAAGTAGATTTTCATTAGAAACAATGGCTATTAGACAACGAAAAGTAACAGACCATTTTTACCATCTACACAGGAAAGTGCCTTTTTAAAAATAATATGAAACAATTGTTTCAAAAAAAAGCCATTAAATAGCCATTTACAACATTAAATTCATAACTGAACTTCTTTTAGGGGCAGGCTAGGAAAGCCTATTCTCTCTGCGGTTCATTGCCCCCGTCTTTATAAAGCTGGAACCTAACTCCATTGAAATCATGTCAACACCTTTCTCCACCCACACCCTTGGCAACGTCCTTTTCTTATAACTTACAAAATCTCTGGCTCCCCAGAACAATGGCATAATGAAAGGGAGACAGCAAGATAATCATAACTTAGACGTAAAGTGAACTGTACTTTCAAAGAAATCCCTTCTGTCAGGAGACAAGCCCACTGCAGTTTCAGCTTGGCTGGTTTCTTTGCAACCAAGTGTTGCCCCAGTGAACTGTTCAGCAAACCCAACTTCGTGCTTAAGTGGAGTCAATCCAGGATAAAGGAAAAAGAAAACCCAAATAAAAAATAACTTGGTTATTGAATAGCCTCATCTTCCATTACAGCACAAAACAGCATTATGTTCGTTCAGCATGGCACAATTTGGTAGTTCAGTTAGTAAAATGCTTTTCAGCTTTTCACTGAATTCACAGTGAATAGCACACACTGGAGCAGTCAAATTGCCCCAGTGAGATGACTGAAGACTTTTGGACCTACATAAAGTGTACCCCAAAGTAAAAAAACATTGATCTGTTCTTTCTGTGATTTGGAGTGAATCTCCATTGTTTTGCAATTTACAGAAACAACATCAAAGTGGTTTTCCATTGGCACTATGCTTCTTTGCATGTCAGATCTCAGACTATCACTCTTAGGAGAATATACTACAGCCCCATTAAAATTTTGTCAAAATAAGCCACTGCAAAAGCATAATCTTATCTTCTAGAGTTTGCATATATTTTAACATTCCTACGTCTATCCCTTAGCACTTTTAGATGAAAAGCACAGTATAGAACAAAGAGCAAACCTGTAGAATCACTCAAATTCAGGTACAGTTAGCAGTTAACATGCTCTCCATTGTCTTCGTGGCCAGCCATTACACTTGCCAAAACCAGGATGGAGTTGCACGCAGCTTTCCTAGAAAACACCAAAAAGACAAAGAAGGTCCTTCAGTCAAACAGAACTTACACTTTACTTCAGCTATAAGCAAAACAAATACAAAAAAAACTCCCACAGACTGAAGTTACAAATCGAGAAGAGAGGTCTGTTCCAGGGATTCCTGGACTTGAGACATTCATTTTTATACACATACTTTAATAACTGACATTGAATTCATATAATTAAGTCACTGTTTGGGCATTTTATTTTCTAATTCTGCCCTTGTCCCCTCTCAATAACAACTTAAGGCAAACTTTGAGCCCCCTCCAGTTTTCTTTTTGGAAGATCAACTACAGATGGCAGGACTGCGCAGTGATCCTTTACAATGTGGACTAAACTGGTCAGCGCAATGTCCCACCACATCTGTTTATCCTTCCCCAAGCCTGGATTCCAACTATGACCCCTGCCATGAAAGGCCGCTGTGCAGTTCACTCCACCAACTATCCAGCAACCTCCCTCTTCAGGTTTGTTCTGGTTTTTAAGTTAATCTGCCAGTAAAACAATGAAAAGGCAGCACCAAGTGCTGCACACACACAAAGGTAACAAGACCTAAGTTCTTCCTGACCATCTGAATTTATCACCTCTTCACTTGGCACACAAAAGCCACAATTCAAATCAAAAGGACAGAAGCTGAATCTCACAGAACACGCCAGCAGTTTAGGGATTGAAACACTCAGTAGAAAAGACAATGTACAAGATCTCAGGCTCAGTTTTGGAATACATATTTTTAGCTAGAAACAATTCTTAATATACTACCCCAAAAAATATTCTTCTCTGCATAAATTCAGTGGCTACTGCTCATAATTTTTAATTGAATACCCACTTGATTTGAACATGTAGAGTTTTGGTTTTTTTTTTACTTGTTTTGTGGCTATTTACTGTATAAGAACCCTGAAGATACTTGAAAGAATTCACCGGTAACCTAGGTATTTTGCTAACCTTTCCAAAAACAAAGGTAAAGAATGCAAACTAGAGCTAAAAACAGTCTCAAAAAGCCTAGGAAAAATTATCTAACTTCCTTATTCTAACAATTTGGAACACTCCCGTTTAACACACTCTTGCCTCAAGGACCTGATTTGCCTACGCTGTTAAGTGCACTCGTTTATGTACACAGTTTTAAAAATGTCATATGCAACATGGATTAAACAAAAGATTGGAGGTAAACAGAAGACAATACACAAACTTCCTACACTTCAAGCTGCCGAACAAATTGTGAATCCTCAGCAAAACTGCCTTCCTCAATCCAGGAGGCACAGACCACAAACGAGCAATGAGTTTACATTCAGAATTCTTCATCTGGGAGCAGAAAGTACATTCAACAAGGGGGCTTTGAAGGGCTTATATTTATTCATAAGGGAACACTGTACCCAATTTGTCTAAAGAAACAAGCAAAAAGACCATCTGGTCTCCATAGCGATTGTGCAATGGCTAGGTAATCCTTTTAAGATAGTTAGTAGCCAGCAAGCTGCTGTCATGAACCTCAGAAGATAGACATTCAATTCATCAAGGCTCAAGCTGCTGCTATCAGGGTCCATTGTACGTGTCTGATCCAATACACAGGTCACATAATGGGTGAATGAATAAATTTATCTCGGGGTACAATGTCTACAAAACAGTACCTCCGTCTGTGAAGGGATCAGTCAGCAGTACAACAGAACAGTCAATAAATCCCATAGAAATAGCCCCAAGGGATTTTTCTGAGCATCCTGGCTGTCCAGAAAGCTACGGTAGGCTAAACATTTGCGCACACTGCAATAACCAATCGGGGCATCTGCGAGGCTGCACAAAGACCATCACCCTGAAAATCAGCTGTGATGTCTTTCTCTTGCCTCACACTTGTGTGGAGAGATTTTCTTTCTGCTGATTACAAAGGGGATGGAGTAGGGAGAGAGAGCGGAGTGAATCAGCTGGTGCCCAAAGGACACTGGGGCAGGCAGGCAAACGTGGAAAACCTCTGGCTGAGCTCTCTCCAATCACACATTTTATGCTACTTGAACTATGGAAGCACTGGAAGTTACAGTACAGGGAACAGAGTTCAGCTTCCCCTATATTTCTCACAGCAACCTATCACCACAGAAGACAATGTGCTTTTCTCTCTTCCTATGCAGAGAGATGAATACACCTTGTGAGTAAAACCAGTTTCTATGAATATTTTCTGCAGTTATAATCAGCATATTCAGAAAGCAGCTCACTGTGCCTGAAGATGACTATTAAGAGTTTATTTGCTTTCAATTATACCACATCCCCTAAAAAAGAAGTTTTTAATCTTCACCCTGGTTCCCCTTAACACATTCAAAAAAACCCAGTGATGCAAACACACTAATCTGGGGTAATTAGTATGTTTCCCCACCACACCCAATAATTACTGCAAATCATAACCCCAGAGCTAAAAACGTATTTCCCCACCTTTGGGCTTCTCCACATTAAGTTCCCCTAGACTTTCTGGGCTCCAAAATACAGACACACGAGCCGTTGCAGAGAAGCGCCCGATCAGGTCCTTTCCAAGCCTAACTATTCTATGATTACTACCACTGCACCTAGACTGCTCTATAAATGCTAGAGGGGAAAATGCCTTTCTTAAGATGAAGGTGAGCACATGTACAAGTAGTACTCTACAATTGCATGGGTGCTTTCCTCCTCAGCCTTAATCTCTCAAAGTTTAGAAACCTTGGCTTGCTATACTGCAAGCCAAACTGAACCATAACAATAACATCCCAGTACTAGGTTTGCTTATACGATACAACAAGGAATTATTACATTATGAATTAGTGGGAGATCTGAGCCAAGGGAGACAGGCTGCTGTGTTGGTCTCATCTGCTACAGTGGGAACATAGACAAAAATGATTCTGCTACTGTCATCCATCCGCTTCCTGTACAGTCACACTAGCCAGGCTGAGACTCTCTAGAACTAGAGGTCAGAAAATGGCAAGCTCCAGGTTGATGGGGGGCAAGCACAGAGCCATAAGTAAACTGAATGCTCTACAACCACAGCCAGCATTGGGCAGTAGCTATATACCAGTTACAAAAAGGCAAGAGACTACAGCAGCATCTTCCTAGGGAGGTTCAGCAGGTTTCCCTGACTGGGACTGACAAACCCAGAATGCTGTAAGAGCTCAATTAATTTCAGCCCTAGCAAAGTTAGGCTTTAGCCTGGATCAAGAAGTTACCCTCATGAGACACACAAACACGTGCACCAAAGCTATCTCTCTGATGTATTTTGATGCCTTTATTCCTCTGGATATCTGGTGACAATGAATCTTCACTGGCAGCTGTATAAGAAATTATCTACAAACCATTTAATACCTGCTGAAGCTTTCCCAAAAAAACTACTGATGAAGTACAGGGAAGTTGATCCTTCCTTCACTAAACATGGCATCAGTGCAAAACCAGCAAAAACAATGACAAAAAGGAAAAAAAAAAAAAAAAAGAAGAACAGGTCTAAATGAGGATAACGTCATGCCACAAAATTAGCACCACTGAGTGAGGACTCATTAAGAAATGCAGGAACTCATGAGTCGTTCAGAATACCAGGAACAGTAACTCTCCATGCACACCAGAAGAGCTTAAATTTAAAACCTCCTGTCTTTAACAACAAAAAGGCTTTTAAAAGGAGCTCTGGATCAAGAGCTAAAAAAACAGGTAGGAGCCAGAGCTACCTGTCTCACCGCTAAAAAGTAAAAGCCTACATCTTTTCAGTTCTTTACAGTGACACACCAGGACCAAGTTTAAATGTTTTAAGAAGGAATTTCCTTGAGGAAATTATTCAAGAAAGAAATAAGCTAACCAAGTATTTTATTCATACTTGTAGCTTACGCTGCCATCATGTGTCAGCACCTCTTCAGAACTTCTTCATCAACAGGAGTATTGTTACCTGCACCAGTGCAGTACCTTTAAAGAAGGCACCTGCCTCTGGACACAGCCCCTTTCAGCCATCCATATTGGTATAAATATCTGCCAAAGAAAGGCAGAACTTCAACTCATTCTCTGGTGATATAAATCCTTGTACAAAGAGACTTTACATGTAAAGGGCAGAGTGTATCCCATCAACTGCTCTCTAGTAATGAAGCAAGAGGAGAGAGTCTTGTATGCTTTCTGCTGTATTTGAAAACCCTATTTCCACATGGGCAGGTAAGGACACCCAACTGCAGAGTGGGACTATGATGGCCATCTCCAGGCTGCACATGGTGGAGAGGGGAGGCATGGAGGGAAGGCTGCACCAGGGCCTTTACACAGGTGGCTGCTCTGAATGCATGGTTCATAAGTGCAGAGCAGGAGACTGTCATCAGGATCAGTGGAACTGGGATAATGGAGAATCTGAAAGTATTTCAGAGCAATAGAAAAGGAAACAGAAAGTCCCCCTCATTTATATGAAACGACCAACTTGTTTTCTTTTAATGGAAGCTCCAGTTAGAAATGTTGCGTGCTGCCATGTACAGCAACTACATTACTGTTTTTTTACATCAGGAAAAGCCTTTTCTGCTTTTTGTTTGGCTTGGGTATTTTTAATTGACCAAGCAATTCCTATTTTTTCTTTCATTTTCCATTATTTTTACCTAGTAGTTAAAACACTGTCCATTTTAAATGGCTTATGTAAAGTCTTCGAAATGGTATATAAATATCTTTCACATACTAACATGTTCATAAGCTTTGCAAGCAATCAGTGAGATTTGTGAATTCTTACAGGGATACAGAATTACAGGTTTGAAGTTTAATTAAGTTTTAATCTACTTGGGGTTTTAATACAAAAGTAATACAGAATGCTAGAATGTGAACCTGTCCTCCCCTTCCTGCACGTACGGATGGATATGCGAAATTAATGAGGGAGGCAGGCTAGCACAACATTGTGGCTGGATTAGATGTAGAATTTCTTACTGGAAACAATTTACTCTATTTTTTAGAACTACGCACTTTGGTCACATGCTTCCACAAATCAGAAGCAGATTTCTTATTCCTGCAATCTCAATCACATTCCTATTACAAAAATATACCATAATAATTACACCATGGTACTCTTGGCAGGATACTTTGCATTATATACCACTGTATTCAAAGAATGAATAACCAAAACACCACAAGTATGCCTTTCTTTTAAAAAATATATGCCTATTTTGTCTTAAAAATCCAATTTGAAGCCAGAATTCCTCACTCACTCATTAGTCTTTTTAAAGCTATAGTCTCCTGCATTAGGAACTGCTTGGTAGCTCACAGATCAAATTAAAACAAACAGTTTTCTTATTAAACATCAGTCATCATTATGACCCCAGAAATTTCTTTCATGCTGTGAATCATACCTACATGGCATACAGACTTCTAATTTCACAGTTTAAGCAAGAAAAGGACACTCTCCTTTTCTGTTTTCTTTTCTTTAAATACATTAATCCAAACAGGTCTACACTGCATCACATATATACTGCACCAGAATTACACATTCCTTACCTGGGACATGATTCCTTCTTTTACTCAGCCTATTCTTCTGGGTCCAAAACATTGGCAGCTTAATTAAATTATGTTTTATAGTTTTCAAGTTAGGGCAATATGGAAGATTGAGTCAAGCCTAGAGATCCTTATCATATTACACCGGTGCTGATACAATCTAAGACTCTAGGGACTTATTTTTCTTTGGCAGGAAAAACAAATTTCACGATCTGTAAATGTTATTGAAATTATACACAATGGCTAAAGTGCGCATCCATTTAAGTAAAAGCCATTTACCTTAAGGAAAAAAAAAAAAAGAAACAAAAAAACCCCAACCCCAACAACCAGAAATGCCAGCTAACATCTTGGCTTAATGCAGTAGCTGCAGTAGTTAAAGAGTTGATATGTCAAAGGGTCTATTTCCTGCCCTTGAAGGGGAAATGAACCCAGTGATTTGAAAGGTCTTTTCTTCTCCACCCACTGTGGTTGTAAGCATATTGGTAGGTTCTGATGAAGATTAATATGGTGCTTTCAAAGGATTTCAAGGCCTGGGGCAGAGAGGATGGTGCACCTGAAAGGAGCCAAGATGCTCCAAGCAAGGGATCTTCAGCTCCAGCCTCACTGCCTGCCCTGGGCTAGTGAGTAACAACATTTCAGAGACCGAGCTCAGATCTGCAGACTTCCTGCCTGAGCTTAGACATAACCCTGAAGAGATCTCTGCCTCAGACCTCCTTATTCATGGTAACAACAGGAGGTGACCCTTTGGTTTTCCTGTCAAACTGGGATTCCCAAACCCCACCAGGAACATCTGCCCTCCTCTTGTCTGTTTCAGTAGCAATCAACTCATGTCATCAAATATAATCATAGTCAGCAGGCAGCTATGGGGATATTCTCTGACCTGTATCCACCCAAAACTGTAGATGACAAAATATCAGCTTTGAAGAGGGTAAAAGAAAGGTTATTTCTGGACTAGGACACAGCTTACAACACCATACCCCGAGCATCCCTGTAGACAAGCAATCCCAGGTAGAGGAGAAGTGAAGGCAGCAGAGCAATTCCAGGCAGGAACATTAGCTCATTCTGCCCCAAAATATCCTTTTTGGTGTAAACCCTTCTGAGTCTATTGGACCAGCTCTGAACCCTTGGCACCAGAGAAAAATTTCCAGTAGCAACTGCAAGACAGTGTGCTTCAGGCTGTGGGATAGGGCCTGGGATGGTTGCAGGACTCCCTGCCTGGCACCTCTTACATAGCCCACTCCACAGGTGGGAGGGGAACCCCTGCTGCATTTGGCATAGCCTTTTCTACTTCCCAGTTTACACATTCATAAACGCTTGAGAGTATCAGTTCCAAAGTAAATGCTTTCCCACCTATGGCCCTGGGACTTCCTGAAGAGGACAGAGGACCTGGGAGTTAGATACCAGAGGTAAACCTGAGACACAGTCCTTTGGAAAATTAAAAGCAGATCTTGATTTTTGCATGCCAAGAGCCCTACAGCAGTCACACAGATCTGGGCTTCCTTTTCTGTACCCCTGTAGTACCAGCATGTTACTCACACATCAGAAGAATAAAGAAGTACTCTGAGGACTAGGTTTCCCCACTGAAACACTTGCTTTGTAGCTTCACAGCCACAGACTGCCCTTTTCAGAGTCCTCTCTTCCATGATACGTGGCTATCCCTTTCCTGCTGAAGGTGATCAGATGAAAAAAAAATACAATCCATCCATTGCCTCTAACTAGTAATTTGCCATACATTGTATAGTGTTATCGAATCATCCACCCAAAGGGGAAAGAAATGCACCATTTCCAGAATTAAGTCATCAGTGTACAAAATTAACTCCGTGACCCCATCAGCAACAAGCATAAACACAGTAGCAAACTTTGGTTGCATTGCACAAGCAATTAATCACCCCGTGCTTAAAAAAAAAGTGGGGGAGGTGGTAGTGGAAGGCACTTCTCCATTTCTGGGGCATTTCCCTCTTTTTTACTTTTCCTATGTCACAGAAAATTGCATAGTCACAATTTTTGTACAGTTACATATTAAAAACCTACATAATATTAAAAATCTATGTAGAAAGATCAAAACCTGTGCAGGACCTACCTCTGCCAGATGCAGGAGCTCCGGTTTTCCTTACCATCCCATTTCAGTGGTAGTAGTAGTGCTGACTGAAACTTTGCCCTCTAACTCTTCACAAACGCATAACCTTTGCTTGGATACACTGCCTATTTACTGCAGGTTACTTTGAGTATTCATGAGAATAGACAGCATAATAAAAAAGAATCAGAGCATTTATTAATCACACTGTATTAGAAGAATCCCTTTAATGTTGCAGAAACTGTAGCACTCTCAAACATTCTTTCTCATAATTTGCCTTAAAAAAAATCCAGCCCTGTCTTAGCAGATCTGTAAAATGATCCTAGTGGTGGTTTATTTAGCAATTCAGGCAATTGAGTTTGACAGATGACCACCAAGAACTGTTTTCTGGAGGAAAACCAGTCATCGCGGGCACAGCCAGCGACAGCAGGGGCAGCACAGAGGCTACAAGACCTGATGCTGCCGCAGCCTGCTCTGCCCTTTGCTTTCAGAGGCTTCCCAAGTCTTTCCCTACTTTTCTTGCAGTTTTCCAGGTCTGTCCGGCAGCTGACAAGCAGACAACTGAATGCCCTCTCCCAGCATCTCCCTCTCTGGCTCCAGTCCCCCTTCCTGCTTTCACTTACCTTCCCCAGGGTACTGGCTTCAACCTCCCAGATGCCTCAACTCTGTCATGGGGACACGGACACGCAGGCAGAGGGACTCTCCCTGCCTTGGGCATGCCAGGAAACTGTGCCTAACACTTCAAAATGCTCAGCCGTTAGGAACTAAAAACAGATCCTGCGCGAGGCTGGATGTATTTTTGTCTGCAGGCTACACACCCTCCTCCCGTTCAATTTTTTCCATTGGTGGAACAGCATGATGCAGACTTAACCAGAGGGTGGTTTTCCACGGGCCGCCTGAAACGATTATGCGGGCCAGTCTGCCACGATGCCGGGCAGCCGCCGGGGAATACGCTGTGACTGGGCTCTTGTCTGACCCAGCATTCCTCAGCCTTCGGGCTGCTTCCACAGGAAAGCTGCTCAGAGGGCTGCTGAATGGACAGGGGTTTGCTTGCCTGAAGATAGCTCCAGGGTCTCCTATTTTTTTTTTTTTTTTTTTTTTTTTTTTTTTTTTTTGGTCTTTTGAGGTTTTTCTTTTTACCTTCTTTTTTAACTTGCTAGGAGGGAGTAGGTATTCCTAACATCCGCGTGAGACGCCCTGGCAAAAACACAACTTGCCAAACCACAGCGGGAATGCTGTAGTCATGAAAAACAGCTCTTAAAGAGTGGCTCTCAGTCGCGTCTAACAAATGCACAACAGCATCACGTATACAACCACAAACTCAGTCACCCTCTTCCTCATCGCTTTCGTCAGACTTTTTATACTATCCTATGGAGACAATTATTTGTTCTTTAATAACTGATCTCAGATAAAACAGGTCTCTTTAGATGCAAATTACATCCCCAATTTTTAATGCACAGAGCTAGGCTGTTAAATCTGTAGTTAGGCACATGAACAATTGCTTTATTATCAGAAAAGCTGAACACTTCATTGATTGCAGCAACAGTTGGTGAGCAAACTCAGCCAAAAAACAAGGCATTTATTCAAATATTCTAATAAAATTGCAGGGTCACATTCAAGTGCCAAGCATGAAATACAGCCAAGTTACACTGCAGATGACGTACTCAATTAAAAAGAAACACATGAACACTACAATAGAAATCATTGGTAACCCACAAAAGCCCCAAATCAATATTTATGTCCACAAAAATGAAATAACAATTTGCATAGCAACACAGGAATTGCCACCTAAAGGTGGACCTCTGTTTCACTGTGTCTGCTACCTTGTCTCATTACAGAGGGAAATCCAGAACCCAGCAGCTTTGGAGTAATTTGGAATAAAATTCTACTTCATCTCTTAATAAAGCAGTACATGACTTCTGCCCATATTCCTGATTCTACAACTCAATACCCATATGGGGGCTTCACATCTTCTTGTTCTGGTAACAACTTTGCTCTCTGCGAAAAGCAGACTATTTTCTTTTTCCTGTTCCCGGTACAGCTATATTCTCTTCACTAAGCATTGCTGTGGTCCAACTATTTCACTAGCAGGCCAGATCCAAGCCCTGGGACTAATGTGGAAGCAATAACAGCTAACGAATCAAACCACCAGATCTCTTCTCAGGAGCAATAGTTGGTCTCTGGTCCCATCCCCCTTCTCACACGGAGTACTGCATTTTCCCCATGAATCCACCTCTTAGTTGATTAAACAAACCATGTTCAAATGACTCCTTAGATAAGATTAGCCTCCAGCCAGGACAGAAGCCTTTCATCATCACCTATTTTGTTGAATTGATCTTTCTTAAAGGTGAATGTTCAGAAGTATAAATACTATTCCCAAAGATGCCTCTCCAGCACTCTGTTCAATCACAGTAATTCTTTCCTAAGTCAATGAAAAATACCTGGACTGACATAACCTAGGACCCAGCTGAATCACATTAGTACCTCACAATCTTCCAGCAATGGGTAATAAAGCTGTCGATTCCCTTCCGCTTTCATTTTCAGAGGGTGACTCCCAAATGTCAACAGGCATTTTTGCTATTAGTGCAAAGCACTCAACCTTGTATTTTGTCCTTCAAGATCACTACATTTTATCGCTCTAAACCTAGAGGTCATCCAGCTATTTACTACATTATTTCTAACCTACCTGTGTATTTACTATGCCTCGCACTTATCAGCCATTCCCACTTTTCATGACAAGGCCATCAACACTCATGAAGTTTGGTCTCAGGACTCTAGTTGATACCCCCCAGGTTTTTTTATTTTTGCTTCCACCTCTAACATACCTTTTAGCACACTGGCATTACATGTTGAAGGCATACTCTTCTGACTTGACTTAATGGAGCTTTAACATCCTCCAACTCAGGGCTGTTGCGAGTGCCCTCGCCCTGACCGCGGGGCCTTCTTGTGACTTGATCCCTGAGGAGCTCCTTGAGGGACAGGCAGGAGAGGCTGATAGGGCTTTGGTAGAGTTTAGCTTGCTGGTTGCAGCAGGATGGTCCTTGTTTATTACACTACCAAAACTAAGTCTCCACATCCACACTCTGTACCCCTTTTCTACCCACTGCCTTGCCATTATCTATTTGGGACAACCTAATAATGAAACATCCTCTGAAAATCAACAAGGAGTAGGTAAGCTCCATGCTGAACACAAGATATTAATCTCTCCTTACTATGCAAAGTATTTACGTGCCTCACAAACTTCCACAAATGTATCATCACAACATGGCAGGGAAAGAGAAGGGTGCCATTATCCCAGCTTTATAGGAAGCTGCTAGGTCACACAGGAATTTAAAGAGTATTTCAATACAGAAACAGGAAGCTTCATAGCTTGTGTTAACGCATGTCTCTGCTTGCTTAATGGCTCTTAATATCTCTGTTTTGCAGTAAAAACAAACTGTAGTTTGCACAGTGAAGTCTGTAATGGAATTAAAAGTTGTGCCTTGGATAGCAGGTTGACTATATAAACAGTCTAGATTAAAAAGGTGTTATGAAGGTTGTATGTTAAACATATGTTCTACAGAATATTTTAAAGCCAAGAACTTATTTTTATAGATGGAGATGAATGAATTATCAAAAAAAAGACAGCTATTTTGACTTATGTTCTACACTACTTTTACACTACAAAATCACTTAGATTTTACTTACTAGACATCCCATTATCACCACTGTTTTGTTTTCTAAGCAATGGAAATTCCTTAAGGAAAACTCAGAAAATGCACATATTTACAGCATTCATGCTAAGACAATACACCTCCTTCCCTAAAGTCAGCCCACTTTATGCCACCCCTATAAAACATCTTTTCTTAGATACACTCAAGTCTGCTTCTGAAAGACCAGTTCACCACTTTGCCTTTTGTCCTCTCCTGCCTGGCTCACCTGACATTGATACAGCTGAGCTGCGTGAAAATCGCTGGTCCATAACGTCCCTCTGCCAATACTCAACAAACGGGAACTGGATGGGCATGGATGGAGAGATTTTGGTATCCTGCCGATTACGGCTTAACCACAGACTGGCAGAGGTGTAAGAAGACTTCTTATGAAATCCAAACCATGTACTTATGCTCTCCAAAACAGAGCTTGGGTAGGAATTAAATAAGTTTGAAGTAGAAATTGGGTTTCTCAAATCAAAAACCTCTAATGGAGCTCTCAAGAAAGCTGGGAAGCTGTGCTAAGTGTAGCTAAGCTGCTAAAAAAAAATTACATGTTATTGTCAACAAGATAATAACCAGAGATGAGATACAAAGCCTTGATGATTTCATTACTAAAACATCCAAATCATGCAACATCTGCTAGAGAAATACTCTCATTGAGCTGTACTCAAGGTCCATCCTTGGTATCTTTAGCCTTGAAAGGGAACTGCAAAAAAAGAATGCAGGAGTCTCTCATTCAGCCAGTGGTGAAGGGAAACCTTATACCACATGAAATTCCTCTAGAAGATGTCAATTCAATTTCTGAGAACTTCTCACCTTTCTGTAAACCAGTGCTCATGCACTGTTACTGTTATGACAGTTACTTAACTGTGATTAAGAGTAGTGTGGGAAATGAGTAAACAGAAGCTTACGTGAGCTTCTCACCAAAGCTCACAGACCCCAGCAGGCCATTTCACTTACTGAATGACAGCATCAACACAAGTCTAACAGCTCTGGCTGCAGGTTAGAATAGAGGTTAAGCAGTGAAAAATTATGCAGATGAGCACAATTTTATATCTTCAGCTATCACAGAGACTTACAATGCCCTAAATGGCTGCCACCTTCCTGTCAGAGGCTGTGGTTCTCCCTGTGAAATGCTGCAATGCAAGAGATCAAAGGGATGGGATACAGCCCTAGAGGGCAGGGGGGCCCAAGACTGTTGGTTGATATTCAAGGCTCACCTGCTGCAAGCTCAGGAGCGATGCATCCCAACTAGAAGGAAGTGCTGCAGGAGGGCCAGGAGACCTCCTTGGATGGATAAGGAGCTGCTGAGCAAAATTCGAAGGAAAAAAGAGGCGTATAAAAGGTGGAAGCAAGGTCAGGCGGCCTGGGGAGAATACAGGGATGTTGTCCGGGAACCTAGGGACCAGGTTAGGAAAGCTAAGGCCCACTTAGAATTAAACTTGGCTAGGGATGTTAAGGATAACAGGAAGGGATTTTATAGGTACATTGCCAATAAAAGACAGGTTAGGGACACCGTGGGCCCTCTCCAGAAGCTATCGGGAGAACTGGCTACCCTGGATTTGGAGAAGGCTGAGGTTCTTAATGACTTCTTTGCCTCAGTCTTTACTGGCAAATGCTCTCACCACACCACCCAAGTCTTGGAAGGCAGACGCGGGGACGGTGAGGGTGGGGACCCTGGGCCCACTGTGGGGGAGGATCTTGTTTGGGACCACCTTAGGAACCTGAATGTATACAAGTCCATGGGACCAGATGAAATCCATCCACGGGTCCTGAAGGAGCTGGCAAATGAAGCTGCTAAGCCACTGTCCATCATATTTGAAAAATCATGGCAGTCAGATGAAGTTCCCGATGACTGGAAAAAGGGAAACATAACCCCCATTTTTAAGAAGGGGAAAATGGATGAGCTGGGGAACTACAGACCAGTCAGTCTCACCTCTGTGCCTGCCAAAATCTTGGAGCGGATTCTCCTGGAAGGCATGCTGAGGCACATGAAAACCAACAAGGTGCTTGGTGACAGCCAGCATGGCTTCACTAAGGAGAAATCCTGCCTGACCAATCTGGTGACCTTCTATGAAGGGGCTACGGAACTGATGGACAGGGGCAGAGCAGTTGATGTCATCTACCTGGACTTGTGTAAAGCCTTTGACACTGTCTCACATGACATCCTTCTCTCTAAGTTGGAGAGACATCAATTTGATAGGTGGACCACTCGGTGGATAAAGAACTGGCTGGATGACCGCACGCAAAGAGTAGTGCTCAATGGCTCAATGTCCAGCTGGAGACCAGTAACAAGTGGTGTCCCCCAGGGATCGGTGTTGGGACCGGTCTTGTTCAACATCTTTGTGGGTGACATGGACAGTGGGATTGAGTGTGCTCTCAGCAAGTTTGCCGATGACACCAAGCTGTGTGGTTCGGTTGATACATGGGAGGGAAGGAATGCCATCCAGAGGGACCTTGACACGCTTGTGAGGTGGGCTGATGCCAACCTAATGAAGTTTAACCATGCTAAATGCAAAGTCCTCCACCTGGGTCGGAGCAATGCCAGGCACAGCTACAGGTTGGGCAGGGAGGAGATTCAGAGCAGCCCTGCAGAGAAGGACTTGGGGGTGTGGGTTGATGAAAAAATGAACATGAGCTGGCAGTGTGCGCTTGCAGCCCAGAAGGCCAACCGTATCCTGGGCTGCATCAAAAGGAGTGTGACCAGCAGGTCGAGGGAGGTGCTCCTGCCCCTTTACTCTGCTCTCGTGAGACCTCACTTGGAGTATTGTGTGCAGTTCTGGTGTCCTCAACATAAAAAGGACATGGAACTGTTGGAACAAGTCCAGAGGAGGGCCACGAGGATGATCAGGGGACTGGAGCACCTCTCGTATGAAGACAGGCTGAGAAAATTGGGGCTGTTCAGCCTGGAGAAGAGAAGGGTGTGTGGAGACCTCATAGCAGCCTTCCAATACCTGAAGGGGGCCTATAGGGATGCTGGGGAGGGACTCTTCATTAGGGACTGTGGTGAGAGGACAAGGGGTAATGGGTTTAAACTTAAACAGGGGAGGTTTAGATTGGATCTGAGGAAGAAATTCTTTACTGTGAGGGTGGTGAGGCCCTGGAATGGGTTACCCAGGGAGGTTGTGAATGCTTCATCCCTGGCGGCGTTCAAGGTGGGGTTGGACATAGCCTTGGATGGCATGGTTTAGTGGGAGGTGTCCCTGCCCATGGCAGGGGGGTTGGAACTCGATGATCTTGAGGTCCTTTCCAACCTTTACTATTCTATGATTCTATGATGCTCCCCATTCCCATCTTTCTGTGGAGCCAGCATGCTCTTGCCCAGCTCAGCAGAGGAGAGGAGCTGCTGTCCAGGCACTCTCCACGTGCACCTCAATGCTCCTCTCTAATGGGTTTTCCCAGTATCTGAAAGAGGGAGAACCCACTGACATTTAAAGCATGTAATATGCCATACCTGATGTTAAAAGCAAGATGAACTTTATTTTTGTGCTCTGTGGTTCTTTAGCACTGCTGTAGACATGGGCTTACTATTTGCAGTTATGATATGTTTTCAAGTGAGTTACAGAGAATAGTTGGGGAATGAAAGTGCTTCTGGTTAGTGTCTTATTAATTTCAGTATGATTAAATGAAGAAAGAAAGCATGATCACGTGATGGCAGGGCATGTGACAGAAGCATTACAGAAAAATAGGAAATCAGGAGAGATAGACGAATTACACAGCAAACCTATCTCCTCAATTTAGATGACTAAGCACAATAGAAGCAAGAAGCTTGACCTGCAATAATCAATTAGTACTCTTGCTCTCGGTCTTGCTGAGATGGAGTTAATTTTCTTCATAGAATCATAGAATCATAGAATAGTAAGGGTTGGAAAGGACCTCAAGATCATCGAGTTCCAACCCCCCTGCCATGGGCAGGGACACCTCCCACTAAACCATGCCATCCAAGGCTATGTCCAACCCCACCTTGAACGCCGCCAGGGATGAAGCATTCACAACCTCCCTGGGCAACCCATTCCAGGGTCTCACCACCCTCACAGTAAAGAATTTCTTCCTCATATCCAATCTAAACCTCCCCTGTTTAAGTTTAAACCCATTACCCCTTGTCCTCTCACCACAGTCTCTAATGAAGAGTCCCTCCCCAGCATCCCTATAGGCCCCCTTCAGGCATTGGAATGGCAGCCCCTATGGTGCTGTGCTCTGGATTTGTGACCAAAACAGTGTTGAGAACACACCAGAGTTTTTGCTATTGCTGAACGCCGCTGGCACAGCATCAAGGTTTTCTCCATTTCTCACTCTGCCTTACAAGCAAGTAGGCTGGGGTGAGCAAGAGGGTGGGAGGGGACACAGCCAGGACAGCTGACCCCAAATGACCAAAGGGACATCCCACACCATATAATGCCATGCTCAGCAAAATAAATAGAAGGTTGCTTTTCCAGGGTTGCTGTTGCAATGTCCAAGACCCACGAGGCCCTCATAAGAGAATCTCTGAGACCCAGGTGATGGCAGCTCACAAGTGGTGGCAGCTATCACTACAGAGAGGCTTGCCCTGCACAGCCTCAGAGGCTCACACATTTTAATAGTCTTTTTTTCTCCAGAACTAAGAAAAATAAAGTGAGCAAGAAATACCGAATCACAAGATCAAGATGGGAACCCCTCCCGAGAAGTATATGCTACTTTCTGCATCACTAGAGCAGAACTGATGCACCTGTTTTGACAAGCACCCTATTTCAGTGATACACTTTTTCAATACTTAATGGACAGAAACAAAGTTTAGTTAATTAGGTAACTGTATCTTCCAAGCTATAATCAGAAGTTCTTTTACAACAGCAGCTAGATGTATAAATGCTCACAGCTTAGTACTGTTAACTTTGCAGGTACAAAGACCTGACGAACAACTGAAAAGCCACAAAAATAGGAGTGGAAAGGTTTACTGAATGCATTAGGTTAAAAAAATGAGAACTGAAGACTTCACACATGCCATTAAAAATCCCTACGCCTATTAGACCTGTAAAAATATTTGAAGGTGAAGTCATTTGTCACAAGAATATACTAGGAGATCTTACAACATACATATTTATAAAGCACAAATGTTATTTCACATTGCATTACTACCATAGCTTGTTCCATTAACTGACTCGACAGAGCAGCTAATTGCTTGTGCAAGCTTGACTATTTGCCACCACCCATTCAAGACAGAAGTGCAAACGGTTGCCGGGGGCAGGAAGCTTTAAGGGGTTGTTTTCTAACTAAACGTATTAAATAAATTTTCATTATATAACTGATCACTTGTTCATCAATTAAGTTAAAAAAACTGCAGACATAAATAAACATTACAGAAGGATAACTATGGCAAAGTTTCTATGAAAATTGTGTTAAATCAGTATTTGCTTCAATAGCATGCCCCAAAGGGCATATAAAATAGATCTTGTTGCATACTGAGTTTTAACTAAAGTAGTCCCGCATATGCATATGATTTTATAGGAAGTTTCAAGACACGAATGTTTCACCTGAAATTCCATATCCTAGGGTTATATGAGCGTACAGCAAATTCTGTTTGCAGATAAGCACAAAATGCAAAATAAGGAATTAACATGACAGAAGGAAAATTAAAGAAGTCGAATGGGGGGGATGGTGTTTGCTCTTTTTTTTTTTTTTTTTTTAAAGCTTTGATTGTGATTTCTCATTATAGCTGGCTGGCAAACCTACTAAAAGTGGTATATGGCAATATAAGCAGCTTATCACAATGTCATTAAATTAACTAAAAGAAGAGCTGTGGTATAAATTCTGGAAGTCTGGCTAACATGTATTGATTACACCCACACACACTGCCTGAAAGGAGCGATGCACAAATTGTGTAAGCGGCTGCAAAGCTATTTGCTCAAAGCAGAGCGAACAAGGAGAACAAGTTCAACATCTGCCAGGGTGTCCAACTGCTCACAACCATTTTTCTGGTCAGAGGGGGCATTGTTTAAGTTGACAGGTTCCTAATGGTCTGAATTATTCAGCAATTCTCAAAAGACTCTTTCTACTCATTAGAGAGGAAAATGCGAACCACCACAGCAAGGGCTCCCAGGGAGCCCACCATGCTAATTGAGGAGAACATCACAATGTGTCCTGTTTTAATCACATGAGTTAAGCATGCAAGAGGTTTCTATTATCCCCACTGTATATTAAAAGATAGAGGGAGCCACCTTCTGCAAGGATGCACACCACAGTGTATCATCTCAACATTTTTAAAGAAAACTCAGTTTAAACAAAGAGGACATATGTTGCTGATAAGCACTGCCCCTACCAAATGAAGTAAACAAATTATATTAAAGAGAAATCTGAAACATGCTGTTTCAAGCCTGAACACTAAGTGAACAACAGTAAGCATGTTAATATACGGAAAGTTACGGGAAGGGGAGGCAAAATAGCTAGTTATTGTTTTTTCTTCTCATCTGCCATAGGATAGACGACAGGTATAAACAAATTAATGTAGCAGCATGATAGGTTACAGACAAATGACACTCATATTTGAAGAGCCAGATCGTTCAATGATATTCCCACTTCTAATATCCCTAGAAATGAAGGAGAACACTACTAGTGAGGAAGCAGAACAACAGCAGCTTTACTTATGATGGATTATTTCTCAGCCATTTATCTCAACAGTAATCAAACATGCTATGCAGCAGTAATTATCCTATGTAATCCTAACCTTTCTGAACAAGGGAAAAAAAAAGCAACAGTCTTACAGTCAAGAGACTATCTTATTTTCTTCACAGTATCAAAATGCCTCTAAATCTGAAATCCCTTCAAAATTGTAGCACCTAAATAATGTTCCGCATGTAAACTTTTTAAGGAATGTTAGTAATTACAAATGCCTGCAATAGACCTCTATTACCAAAACACAGACCATGTGTGAGAAGAAACATTTACAAATGCATTCAAAGGCTATAAAGGAAGACATTTAAATATTTAGTAAATTACTATATGGAACACAACAGCTAAAAGGAATTAATAGTTTGATGAAAGGACAAATGGAAGGAGAAGACTTTAAAATTAATCTTATTACTTCTGTTCCTAAGCAACGGCAACATGGATAAAAAATAGCAAAAATAATTTACCTTAATGCATATAATAGGAGTTCAGGAAATTCCTTTCCCATTCTTTAAAAAAGGTGCTACAGAGATAAGCCTTTCAATTAACATGAACAAAAAGTAAGCCACCAGTTTACACAGAAAAATCTACACTTTTTCATCTGCATATAAGCATTTCCAGAGGCAGAAGACTGAGTCAGTGAGCTAAATGGAAAGACATAAAATATTTTCCCAGCAGGACATTGTGAATAAATAGCCAAAAGCCCAAAAAAGCAAAGAGGCAACACGATGCCTATTCAGCCATAAAATTCATTTCCAATAACCACATTTTAGCATGCAGCTTAGATCATACATAGCATTTTCCTATTTGAGAGCATGCAAGACTGATTATTATGGGCTCAGTTGTCCCATACACAGGCAAACAACGTGTAAGGAATAATTAAATCAGTAAGATTTGCCCACTGAGCCTCCTACACAAGCCTATGCTCAGGCAAAGGAGAGGTGGGGTCCCTCCCAAGAAAAAAAAGCATAGGATTATGTGAGAAGCCTAAGACCATCTGCACAAAGTCATGTGGCCAGAGATTTCCCCTTGTTGTGTACAAGGCATCCTTTCCCGCTTCCAGTCTGAGCCATGGGGAGGGCAGCAGGGCCAGGCTTAATTCTCAGCTCCAGGACAAAAAGGAATCAGGGACCAGAGGTTTCCAAGGTCCTCTTTGCCCGTACTTACTGCCTTCAAAGATAAGCCACTTAAGATTGTAATCCTTAATACCCCAATGTGCAGAAGCCCATAATGTCTGGGCCACTGTGAAATTCTGCATGCTCTGATCCCATCTGAGCACTGCCTGCAGCCCCCAGAGCAGATCTATCCAGGCACAGTCATCCTGCTTCCATCCATCTCCCAGTCACAGAGGCCTTTCCCCACACATATCCCAGTTTCATGTGAGGTATCAGCATTTTTTGTTACCCATTTTCTCTCAACTAATTTGAGTTCCTTTCTCCTTGCCTGAGGTAGAAAGCTCAGATCAGGGAAGAAAAAAAATGTTCTTGACCTCAACAGGATATCTTGTTAGGGTATGGCAGCCTCAAGGACTCTTTCCTCCTTCCTGGCATCTGAGAAGGGGGTTAAAATTAACATTCTTGTTAGTTCACTTTTTCCATGAGGCCCAGAGGGGAATTCTATAGTATTTTCCCTTATATAATGAAGCATTAACTCTATTTTCAGTAAAGGCAACTCACAAAGCAATGTTTGGATGCTCTTTGACTTCAGTATCCCCAAGTAATTTGCAGAAGCAGATCTGTTTTTCCAAAATGCTCTACACTTTCTAAACAGCGCTGCCTGCATGAAGAGTCTACCATGAAGCAGTGACTTCTAAGCCCTGCTTGCTCTCTCCCACCTTATCAAGCTGTCTTTCAGCTTCCTGAAATATTGCTGAACTAATGGTATTATTTAGATAGAGTCCAATTCAAGCCAGCCACAGATAATAGAAATGCTCCTACTGACTTCTGGGGGTTTGGATCAAGCCAAAACCAGTGACAGTACCCAGAACATGAAGTAACACAGATTTGCTTTTCATTTCAGTACGGCCCTTAAAAATATTCTTGACTTCATGGTGGGCTGGCAAGGTACACTGAGCCAACATACTAAAACACATCCCTTGTCTCAGCTTAAATTCACATTATTACATCTTTACTTTTCTGCAAATTTGAGTCATTTTTTTTAAAACATTAAATAAATAAAATCAAAAAATGTTACCTTCACATAAAGCAAACTATTATCCTGTTTAACTGTACTAAATACTGAAAAGCAACACTTCACTCACCCAACACACTTGTTATATACCAAGTTTATCAATGCTGTCACTGGTTTTGTAATGTATGGGACAGTCTGTA
This sequence comes from Amazona ochrocephala, assembly GCA_039720435.1. Taxonomy (NCBI): domain Eukaryota; kingdom Metazoa; phylum Chordata; class Aves; order Psittaciformes; family Psittacidae; genus Amazona; species Amazona ochrocephala. Next base: position 82,391,111 of record CM077878.1, read on the forward strand.
ACATCTTGTAGGCTGTATTTATGTGAAATGCAAGATGACCTCAGGGCCATCCCCAGGAAATCTTTAACTCCTGTCTATTCATCAAAAATATCAGGCAGTCATTACCTTCCAGGTCCAATCAAACCTTATTAAATATCCCCCAGTGACGTACACAAATTGGTGAAACTTCCAATGCAAGATTCATTTCTCAACCTAGATTTCGAGCTATACTCAGAAAGTAGGAATGTCTGGATCAAACAACTTCACTTAACTGTGTCTGGAATAAATGAAATCCACCGTCTAGCTTGCATTTCAGCTCTACATTTTTAAAGTGGTTCCAGTGTAATATTTCAATTTGGACAAATTACTACTTGAGCAGAGGTGCTTGAAACGTCAAAAATCACGTGTTTAGTAAAATGTTTTTCTTGAGATGTGAAACTTTGGAAAATACAAAGTCCATGTAAAAATCCGCAACATGCTCTGGTGACTAACCATTTTTCAACAAACTACTAAGTCTGATAACTATGAAATGGACAAATGAATACACACACAGAAACACAATACAGAGCACCTCACTTCCAGTATGGTGGTCTATATTTACAAGGTTAAGATAAAATGTCCATGCTCAATGTCCCTTACTGGTAGTAAGTTGTCCAGGGGGGACACCTGTCAGGATCCACCAGCACCTGAAGAACTGAGTGAAACTATACCAATAGTGTGGCAACAGTACAATGCTTTTAATAAACCAGATTAATTAGTTACCTCATTTGTAGCTGCTACAGCAACCAAGTTAACAGCTCAACATGAACTGAAGTGAAAACTCAGCAGTGACCCTTGCAGAACCTGCTACCATTTTTGAGCTTGTTTCTTGTTACTCTGTCAAGGTATACAGAAATAAACAATTTAAACTATGAACAATTCCATTACCAGAAAACAAGAATGGTCAACTAACCAAGGACCATACCTCACAGGCACCTCCTGTACTTCAGTTTTTGTCTGTTGCCTCTGGTCCAAACACTGGGCATCACTGAAAAGAGCCTGGCTCCATTCTTTTTGCACCCTTCCTTCAGGTATCTACACCTGAAGCTAGTAAATGAGGTCCACTGATTCACTGACATTTGGTACCATTTTCCATGCCTGCTTTCTACATGTTTCTGTAGTGGAAACCTGGTCATTATAGATACTGAAAGCAAGCAGTTGTTCTATTTACATGTAGCACGTTATTTGGCAATAACAGGAAAAATGTTTTTCTCCCCTGGATTCTTAAATACAAGAAGTTATAAATAATAATAATAAAAAAGGATGCATGTGCATTTCTTAAAGACAGGATTACAAATCAAACTCCACTCCTCTGAAGAATACCCAGCTCCCTTCAAAGTAGTCTCTAGAGAAGATTGTTTCTTATCTCCCAAGTGCAGGCTGGGCATCAAATTTGACCCATCACAATATGTAGCACTTTTCTCCTGCTTTGTACAGCACAAATGAATACACAAGACAGAAGGTTCCTGAGAGATGTTACATGTTCAAATGACTTTTTGTTCAAGAACAAAGTGGAAGCAGCAGATCTGGTCTTTCCTTCTGTCATTTGTTCTTACTGTTTTAGAAAATAAGAAACAGTTATAATAGACCTTGTCCAAAGTATGTTTGGCAAGGAGAATAGTCTTTTCAAAATACAAGAAGCTGGGTTAAATAAATAGCTGAGTTCACAGCACAGACTCAGAGGATGGCATTTCTGGCAACTGTTCAACATGGTCTAAGAAAACCATATCGTGTTGTTAATTTGGGAAACTAAATTTCTGGTGACCCCAAGTACCATTTACTAACCAGGAAATTCAATCTCCCTGGAGAAAAGCATTCTGCAGTTCTTCTGCTATGCACAAATTTATATTTAGAACTATTGATTTCTCATCTATTTCTGTATTATTGCATTCCTCATACTACATTGAGCTTCATGTAGGTACACTTAGGAAGCCCATAAACAGCGACCTTCTTCCTGCGCTTGGCTAATACTGCTCACCCATTGTACTGCTATTTCCCCTCTCTTCCCTGGGGACTAGAAACACCAGTTCCTTTCACTTTCACTTATAATGCAAGTCTTGCTCAGTATTATTTTTTCTGTTTTCTATTGTTACTTTGTGCTCTATGAGGTGATGCAGCCATTCAGGATCCAAATGAGGTGACAGATGAAACAGTAACTTTATCCTACAGGCTCCAGGTTGACAGCAGAAGTGGGGGGTAAGACAGCAAAAAATGAACCCCCCCTCAGCAAAATCAAGTGCAAAACCGCATGGTTTCATTGTTTGGATGACTCTAAATCACAAGGCCATATGTAACTTTTTTTTTTTTTAATGGATATTAGTTTTTTGTTCAAAATAATAACAAAAAGGACACTTTTGTGGTATTTTAAAGCAATTCAGTTAGTAACACCTACAAGTCCACCTACAAGTCCACCTGTATGACAAAGACCCCTATTAACAATGCCTGAACATCACCTTTACATCAGGAATAACTCTAATGAAATCACTGCGGCTATTCTGAAGCAAAGAAATGACAGAGAAAAGGACAAACAGGCTGATTCACTGTGTTTAGTTTATCTATTTACTACAGTTTCATCTGTTTCTCTTCTTCCTCTGTATCTTTAACTGAAGGCTGAACCTGCAAGGACCCAGGAAAATAGGGGAACTGAAAATTACATTTCAAGAGCACATGGAAGATTTAAGTGACTTATGTAAGTCAATTTGGGAACAGCAGGAAAAGAAAAATCTAATGGTCACAACAGGTTTTTCTGAAGACAGGGAAGGCTATGTGAAATGATGCTGGAGCACCGAGTTTTCAAGCTGTCTTTGACCTTTAAGAAAACACAGTGTAGAGCTGAAAAATGGGAAAACAAAAAAAATGCTTCATAGAATCACAGAATAGTTAGGGCTGGAAAGGACCTTAAGACCATCTAGTTCCAACCCCCCTCCCTGGGCGGGGAAACCTCACACTAAACCAGGTCACCCAAGGCTTTGTGCAACCTGGCCTTGAACACCACCAGGGACGGAGCATTTCACTTACAGAACATTAATCCAGCAGGAACTTCATGAACTGAACAAATTGAAACTGTGGCAACTCCCCCCTCGCCTGAAAAGAGCCCACAACAGATGACAAAAGTGTCATAATTGTCTCATTTTCCCACTAAAAATGCCTGAAGCCAGATGGGGCTCCCCAAAGACACATGGTCTGTGTTCCCACTTAAACTAAAGTTAAAATTCAGATCTGGTCGTTTTAATCCACCACAATGAATCCTGTTTGCTAACCAGGAGTTCAAATAACTAGCACAGCTTTACTCCCTCGGCTGGTTCAATGGGTGGCACCTACTCCTCTTTTCCCTGTTTTATGCACTCAAGTTCTTATGAGCCACAAGATATTACTCAACGGAGTATATGACATACATATTCTTCATTCTTCATTTTTTGGGAAGAAAGTTCTCCATTTTGATTTCTCATCTGAAGCTGTGTTTTAAAAGAGCGTGTCCCTGGGGTTTGGGGTGAGTTGTTTATTGTTTGATCTGTTGGGTTTTTTTCCAAAAGCCACATCTGTGGAAGTTTTAGTTACACCACCAGCAGACAGAAGAGGAAACCCGCACCTACAGTAACACAGGTCATTAATCAGCCCATAAAACTGTTGTCAAGACGTGGACTAAGTTCACAGACTGCTCAGTGTTCACGAAGTTTTCACAGAACATCTGCAGAGTGACAGGGGGAGTCTAAGGCACTTAAGACAATAGATTATGCCAAAATTAGATTTAAAAAACATAAAAAACCAAAACAACAAAACCCCAAAGATCAGTGTTCAGACCATGTATCTTAGCATGCCTCCTTTTAACTTAGCTTAAAAAACATCTTCTTCCTGGCAAATTTTAGTCTTTTTCCCCAACGCTGTCCTCAAATACTCATTGCAGTCATACTTCCTCCTTCCGCAATAAATTCCTCCTTGGACAACATCACATGGCTTCCGGGTATCACTTAGTTGCTTCCATACTTACCATCATTTGCTCTTCTCATAAGGAACTGGAGACCGGGACATCTCCAGTGCCAATGAAAAGGGGTACAGAAACATCAGGGGTCTGCTGATTTCTAGCTTCTCCTTCCACCAGCAGTAGCCTGCCTGGGTGGCATGGAAAGGGCTGAGAAGGAGGGCCTTAGAGCCACATTTCCATGGGTCCTTTGAACTAACTTTTGTTAGTTCAGTTAAATAAATGCGTATTTTGATAAACTTTTTCTAGTCCCATCTTTTAGCTGCCGCAGTTAAAATGTTCTGGTCAACAAACTAAAAAAAATACATCGTTTATCCATTTTAAAGACAGCTCAAATTTCCAAAAAACAGAACTTGCCACAACCACAGACTAACAAGCCATGAAAACATCATGTGTAAACGTACACATGAATGTGCCAAATTCAGAATTTGCTAAAATTAGGTACAATCATACAAATGTTTAAACAAGACTGATTTGGCATAATGTGATTCAGCATATTTCGGCATAAATATGATGACAGCTTTTCAGCTGCAAAACTAAGCTTGTCACTTTATATAACCAAGGAGAAGCAACCCAGCTCTATGAAGACAAGTAGAACCCAGTACAAAATAGATTCAACACACTTACTACTACCATACATACGTGACCCTTAGCATGGCAGCACAAGTCACTCCAAACCCTCCCATGCTGATGAAGGCCAGTTTCCACGCATACAGGATGTGAACATGGCAAAAGCCTGCAGTCAGGGATGCCAGACACTGGTCTGGTTTTCTCCTACCCCAAATCAGTTCACATTTAAAGCTCTGGTTTACCACCAAGGAGGTAAGTGGGTTGGTTCACTCTGTCCTCCCTTCCCACTTCCCTCCCCTAGGCCACACATGAAGGTAATGTGATTACATAATAAGAATCAGATGAAACGCCATTTACTGCTTCATGCACATACAATAGCTGCGCTCAGTTGGGGGCCTCTTCGCAAGGAAACCACATGAGGAGGCAACCCCAAAACCCTCCTTTTCCAAGACTCTTCCCCTCAGATGGCAGCTAGATGCAATAGCACTTAGCTTTGAGGCATCAACTAACACTTCTTGTCATTTTTCCAGAACAGAGCAAATACAATTTTGAAAAGAGGGGGAAAGGTCACACACAATCCCCCACAGGCAGGGTACAGCCTCTTTATGCCATTCATACAGCCAGGGAAGTGATGAATTCATGGCACTGCTACTTGCAATTTAACTGGGCATGAGTCACTTTCTAGATGTAAACAAACATTTTTGTTATACAGCTAATTACTCAACTGCAGATGAGATACCTCAGCAACAAAGAACAATATCCTAGGCATCAATTTCACTCACAGTGAAGCATGTAGCCTTCCAGTATCTGAAGTGGGGGCTATAGGGATGCTGGGGATGGACTCTTCATTAGGGACTGTAGTGATAGGACAAGGGGTAATGGGTTCAAACTGAAACAGGGGAAGTTTAGATTGGATATAAGGAAGAAATTCTTTACTGTAAGGGTGGTGAGGCCCTGGAATGGGTTGCCCACGGAAGTTGTGAATGCTCCATCCCTGGCGGTGTTCAAGGGCAGGCTGGAGAGAGGCTTGGGTGGCATGGTTTAGTGGGAGGTGTCCCTGCCCATGGCAGGGGGGTTGGAACTAGACGATCTTAAGGTCCTTTCCAACCCTAACTATTCTATGATTCTATGTATACCAGATTTACATGACAGTGACCCCACCACTGTCTAAGAAACTTCACCCATGTACAGCTTTTGGAGCAAAGCATTTGAGCCACAAGGACGGCAAATAGAGACTGCAAGCAAGGCCAGGCAGCAGCCAGGCTCTGCATTTGCTGGGAAGATGAGCATATCTAGCCCGAAACATCAAACCAGCAGATGGAGAAAGCTGAAGAAATTCAAGGTCATCGAGGGAAACACTTTTGTCCTGGCTCTGAGATAAATCAAGACAGTGCTGTCTCAAAGTGATAGTTGAAAAGACGACTTGAATGTTAAAGAAAAGGAGAAGATCAATCCTACTGCCTCCTGCTGCTGGATTCCAGCTGCCTGCTGAAGAGGGAGCTTTATATATTCACCATAAAGGAACAATGCTTCCTCAAAGAAATGCTTCCTTCTTTAGGTCATTCTGCTTCCTAATGCAAACAGCCCAAACAGCAAACCAGCACCAAAAGACAGGCCACTACTTTACACAGGAAATGTTACTGAGATCAACTGCTGACTTTCATTTAAGAAAAAAAAAGTAGCTTAAGGACTGATATCTGTTTGCTGGTCTGGCCTCTTGAGTCCTTGAATCCACTCTATTATGTCCAAAGAAAAGTCTTTTAAGGACACTTAAAAATATACTGGCACATACTTCATGACGGAAAGTTATTCTTTTGCTCTTCATTCCTCTGACAGACAAACCCAGGAAGCTGCAACTCTTGAGATCTCCTGATCAGCTTCTCCTGTAATCACAGTCAAGCAGCAAGGTCAAAAAGGAAACAGTAGCCATAAAACAATGTTTAACACTGCTTTTAATTATTTAATATTTTGTCTTTAAGAATTACATTGCAAGTAAGACAAAAAAAAAAAAAAGTGCAGTTTCTCTCAAAAAGGAAGCATTTCTCCATTTAGATTTCAAAGAAGGTTTTTCTTTCTTTTTAGCTTTAATGATTTTTTTCCCTTAGAGAGAGCAAGGAAAAGATAAATACACACACACACACACACACACACAGGGAAAAGAAATATAAATGATATATCACGATCCCAGCCAGCTTCCTGTCCTGGTTTGCATCAACAGTGTCATGAAATAAAGAACGACATAATATGCAACAGTCCCCCCGGCTTTGAAAAACATATGTTAGGGTGGTGCATACACTCCACAATACTGCAGCCAGAGTACATTACTGGAGCACTCAGGTTTCCATTTGTGAAAAACTTCAGAAGATCATTTTAAGCATAAGTTTAACTTTTAACATATCTTTATCCTACTGAGGTCCTGTACCTTGAAGTAGAGCTTACGGCTTAACTGATGCTTACTCCTTTTAAAAAGCACTACTCTGATGAATTGTCTTCCGCATTCCTAAAGGTGAACTCCCAGCTACTCCAAAATTAGCAATAGGTCGCTTACAGCAGAGCTAGGATTTCACACTCACTTAAGAATTTTCTTCAGATTAGCTTGGACAAACTGTGTCCTCAGAGTTGCAAGAGTATTAGACAAACGGTACAGAACTGTATCCTTGCTGTGCACCTTTCTGCCTATACTCTCCATGAAAGTGTTGGGCTGCACAGGGAGGGCAAAGGCATCAAGGAGTCCAAGGAACACTAGCTAAAGCCTGGAACTGCACAAATGAATAAAACCTCAGAGCTTGTTCCCAGAGCGTTTCTCAAGCTCATCATGCAATTCCTATCACCTTCACCTCCCACAAATGACAAGCAGGGTTCTGTCCACTTCCCTTGTAAGGGAACAACCCATTTTTATTCCCCTCCCATAGCAAAAAAAGCACAAGGCAAGTTACATGCAAATCTTTTGAGGAGAAGAGCACAGCGACTCCAAATATGACCTGATCCCTCTTCTCCATCATCCCCAGCCAATGCCCCTAAAATTCAGAGACCCAAGCTTTGCAGAAACCAGTATATATCAACACATGCCACTTTTCACAAAGCTTTTTAAAATTCTTTTTAACTATTCCAACTAGTTGGTGCTGCAGCAGCCAGCACACATGGGCTCTTCTCTTGTTTTTGTCAGTGGCAATCTTGATGTGCTTTTCCTCACTGATGTCTGAGGAGGCATGGCATACAGCAAAGGTGGTCAGGTTATCACTTAGCAGTCCTAAACTGCAGAATCCCTTATTTTGATAAAGATATATTTTTCATGCTATTTCTTCCATTATGCAGCCATTAGCTGGAACTTGGGGGACCTGCAAACTGGGCAGGAACCAGGGAGAAGGGAGACGACAAAGATACTCCAGATGAGGAATTTTGCATGGCTGCGAAGTGTCATGAAACTCAGTGCACGTGCACTGTATGGGGAGAGGGTGACTAAGAGAAGGCAATAGCTCTAAGTCCTTCTCCATCCTGCCCAATAAATATGTGTCTGACAGATCCCCACAGGCCTGTATATCATTTTCTCTTTCTGTAATTAGCAGACCAGCTGCAATTCCTTGGCCAGAGCCCAGCCAAGCTTCCCATGCTCCTTCCACAGCTTCTCCACCAAACAACATTAAGAAGCAAAGAAACTGAACATAAAATTTAGCATGTGACAAACTCTTCCATGTGTGACCTCTGTACCACACAACCTGTGAATCTATGTGAGACTGACTTTCTGCATAAGGTCATGACAAGAAAAAAAAGATGAATCTGGACAATCTATGAACTGTTTCCTACTCAGCCCTTCCCATTTTCCTCTCTCTCCACACATCCTCTACCATTTCCGCTCAATTTAAATGAACAAGAAGCACAGATCCCACAACATATATGTGCCATCTAGAGAAGAGTAGTTCCTTGTTTGGTACCAATGAAGACACAGCTAGTTATATTCTTGCTGGTGGGAATCACATGCCCCTAGGAAAGACTTTTACAGAGCATGAGAACTTAATCCCTGAGGCAGGAAGAGGCCAGTGTCAGAACTCACTTCCGTTCTGTATATCCAAGATAATGAAATATAGCTTTTGCAAGGTCTCCCCTTCCTCTTTCCTCCAAGGAAAAAGCTACTATTTCAGGAATTTGCTGGTACCTTGGGACTGGCCATTGGAAGTAGCAATTGCTTGCAAGAGGCTGGAAACTGGAAGTAAATCTAAACAGTGCATGCCAGTCTGTCATCAGTGAGCTTAGGAAGAGTTAACTATAACTGCTGTCCTGTGTATCATCAATCTGCTGCTCCCCCTACTTCCTCCTGGAACACTCAATTTAAAATAAAACATTAAAAAAAAAGAATTATACATCACAGATCAAAATGATTCCCCAGCGGGCACTGAAGTTCTGTGCTATACAGGCACCAGCAGATCTGATTAAATCCTGTGAGCTCAAGTTTTACCCTCGAAGCTTGGCACCATTTTGAACTTAATTCTTTCAAAGCAAGGCAAGAAGCCCAGGATAGGTGCCGAGGGGCTGCTACAGCACTGCCTGGAAACATCCCCAGCCTGACTGCTGCCCCTTCTGCTCTGCTGTAGTAACAGGAATCAAGACTTACCCATCCAAATCCATGTTCTGTGGAAAGCAAAAGTGGGGATGCTCCTAAATCCATTTCAAAGTTTATTTCACCATAAGTCTGTATAGTTTCCATGAAAAGCAGCACATTTCATCACCAACCTAACTCTGAAAATACCAGACAGTGCTGAAGTAGCTTCTTATCAGTACAGTGAATTGGCATTGCAAACACAAACAACTAAAATCATCACTCCCTCCTGCTCCCAAGTCCCACATCCCATTTCCTCGCTCATCTTCAGTCATGTCCCCATCATGTTCATCAGGGAGCAGCACACTCAATATTAAATTCAGGGCCTCTTCAAACCTAACCAGATGGATAACAATGGGTATTTTTAATGGAACTTGAGAAGACCATTCAGAAGAGATAAAAGGACAGTGGAAGAAAAAAACACAAGTAATAAACAACCTTTGATTCTACCTCAGCCTTTCAAGATAGTGATCAGACAGCAGGTTAGTTTTGTGCAGGATACAAAGGGGGGGATCATGCTCCACACTCCTACAGACTACACGCTCCTATCACTGTAACTGCTCTGCTGTTACAGTGATAGTCTTAGTGTCCAGAATTAGTTAAAAAAAGAAACGACTGCTGGGAATGACAAGTCTGTCAAGACAGCAGGGAGCACATTAGGCTGCTATGAAGCCAAGCGCACTTAAAAACAGTCCATGTCACAACTCTTATAGGAATCCAGTTCTGTCTTATAACAAGATATGGCAGATCATGTGCTTGCTGAAGACAGAAAATATTGGTAAAAGGGCTTTCTAGGCTTACTAACAGATGCTCTAACCTCCAAAAGCTCGGCAGGATGGTGAAATCATGTTGCTGTGTTCCCCTGGTCGGTGCACACTCTGAGCTGGGGTGTGGGTACGCTGCACTCTGCAGCTCCTGGACCCCTCAATGGGGAATGTCCAAGTGGCAAAGCCCGCATCTGCAATGTGCCAAGAGGGAAGGCCACTACGGTGAACAGGCAGCCAGGGAGCAGAGGGTGAAGAAGCAGATGGCCACAAGGCTACCTACTGCACCACAGCAACATCCTGTCACCATCATCCCACATGTACCAGGGGTTCATGAGCATGTCTGTGCAAAGTTGCCAGGTCCTGGTCTTTCTTGCAAATCCTTAATTCATTACACAGCTCTAGCCCTCTAAAGTTATAGATAACACAGCAGAAAACATTAACAAGATCAGGCCCCTAGAGTGAGATTAGGCTCCACCTATACCTTAGAGGATACCAGGCCCATCCAAAATCACCCTCAAGAAGTTAGCTAAGGACTTAGGTAATCAATTTGGTCCGCTGCTCAGTGTCCTTTGCCCCCCGTTATTCATCACTGCCCTGCCTAATTCACCATAAAGGAATTCCTGAGGAACTGCCCTGCCGTCAGGAAGGCTCTGTTTATTCAAAGGCAAGACCAAAACGCACCAATAATTGAATGATTTCACTTGGCACAGACTGCTTAATTTAAGCAGGTTTCTTTAGCAGAGCAACAGCTTTGAGGTGGTAAAAACTAAAACATTAAGAAAACGAAAAAGAAAAAGAAAGGCCATGTGCCATAAGTGCTATGGTTTGCTGTGGACCCTTCAGCATTCCTGCAGAAAGCACATGCTGCAGCAAGAAGAACCACTGCAAATTCAGTACTTCTGGTCCCCCCTTTGGCTTTATACTTTTTATCACATTTCTGGAGTGCTGGGTGTGACCAGTGGAGAAATTGGTTCCTGTGCATTTCTTTTGATTAACTTATGCTATTGTCCCTTACTTTCAAATTTTGAGATAGGGCCGTTCCCGTCACAAAATGTCTCAACTACATTGGCCAATACCGGCAGAATACAAATTACTAAAACAACACATGCATTAGCACTCATATATAGTCTTTTTAATAGCAGTATAATATTTTCCTTCCTCAACACTTTCTACCCCATTTTATGTGCACTGCAAGCAATCACTCTACACGTCAGAAATACCAGCTGCTATAAGGCAAACAAACTGTTTATGTTTGCAAATGGTATCAGGACTCCATATTTGCAGAGCTGTGATATAAGACATTAGAAAGAGCTTTCATTGCTTTATTTAGGCAACTTCTGTTTAACCTTTTCATTCCACATCCCCCTCAGAAATTCAGAAAATAAAGAGTGATGGGCTAAAGCTATAGCAGAGCCTCAGAAAGAAAGGTGCACATTTAAAGTATTTCAACTCTAATCCAGTGATTACAGTACAAACCTAGCATTTCATTTCCCAAAACATAGTGCAGAACAACACAGGACTAAAACTAAATAGGAGAACACCTGATAGAAAGCCAGAGAAAAATTGGAAGTGTACCCCACAAGTTCTGCAGCATAATGATCTCTCTCTGATAATACCTTCCTCTTTCTTGCAAAGTCACATGAAAACATAGGTTGCATAGGCACAAATAGATACTCTTCTACCACAGCCACTTGGCTGTATTATATCACCAAGTTTAACATTTGTCACTAGTCACATCTCCGAAAAAGCGTCACTGTGGGAGTCCTTTTCAAGAAACTCTTCTGCAGCATGTTGCTCCTGGCCTATACCATGTACTTAGTGTCAGAAAAGCAAAATAATCTTTTCCAAATTATTTGTATGGAAGCTTCACACTCTATCAATTAAAGCAGGAAATGGGATGTTAGAGAAAAAGCCCACACTTAGATTTTTCCATAAAACCTTTGCTATTAATACACCCAGATTCACTCCATGCTGTGTTTATGATTAGAAGCCCTTGCGGAAACATCAGCTGGTTAATAATCATCTACATCTGTCACAATATCCCATTTATGCCTCAGCCTACATCCTTCAATTGTTTTATTAGCTACCTTCGATATATGATTGTCACAATTATTTCCTCTTCATTTGCAGGAATAATCTGAAGATGAAAGGCAAGAAAATAAAACCCAAAAAGGTGGTGCTGACTTGTGGCACAATTGGGATGGCACATAAAGAAGATTCTTAAAGGTCTCGTGCAATGTTCCGCCAGTAAAAGAGTGTTTATTACCTAGGTTTTACAGCCCTGACCACCCCCCAGGTTTTGGAGGGTCTGATTGACCAGCCCCAGGTGATCTGCTCTTTCTCAGGGTTCATCCCAGGAGCAAAACCCCATGACCCCAGCAGCAGAGGTGATTCACTCGGACCCACCAGTGCTGTCGGACGCTGACCCAGGAACTGGCAGGAGGCCAAGGCAGCAGGTCTCTGCGGGACCCCTAATCAAATCTCTGTCCTGGGGATATTTATATATAACCCATGAGTGACACAGCTACCTAGCCTGCAACAGGAACCAAGCCCAGAAACCTCTGCAGATGTTTGTCAGGTAAATGCACAGCTTGGTTCAGTACTGTCATGACCAGTGACATCAAAACCTCTGTTCTGCTGAACTCTTAACTGGGAAAAAAAGCAACAGATCTCAATGGTTAGACAGACTGAAATAAATTGGTGGGACAAAAATGCAGTCTATCACTTTGACAAGAAAAAAGAGAGAGAAAAAGACAACATACATTTTGCAGACAACAGAGACCTAGGACCACATCTATAGCCATGGCAGTTTCCAGACTGATTTGCCCCACTGCAATCTTTGTTTCCTTATTTTACATGAAGCACATGACCAATTTCCCCCCACAGGTAACAAAACCTCCTCTGGTCACCCAGGAGCCTGGAGGCTGTCCTGGTGGACTGAGGGAAGCCCAGGCAGTCTGAAGGGGAGTATGCAAGCACAAGGCTACACAGCTTCTGTGTGAAGTCTTTGCAAGGACAAAAACGGCTCATGTCTCACGCTCCCTGCCTTAGAGGGGATTTGGTTCCCCTCCCTCTGATGCCCTCAGGAGGGAAGCATCTAAGATGGTTTGGGTTGATGGGTAACATTATCACAAAATGCTATAAGAGAACAACTAGCGCTACTGAAATTTAATGAATGGTGACGGTAATGGAGGTAACATGGCCAGTGTCAGATGTCAAACAGTCAGACTGCAGAGTTAACCAGAGGCAAAATATGTTTCCAGCTGCCAGGTGAGAAGCAGAAGAAAGAAGGTTCTTAAATACATACAACAGGTATCTAACAGTGATCTGCAAACTGCTGGAAACCTGCTGTTGAAATTATTCAACTGATCTATTAAAAAGTCACTAAGAACAAGCAAACATTGCTGAAAGCAGTGTTTCAGGCTGCTTGTCAGGCTAGCTTTTGATGATGCGTGCTGCATATTAAGGCATTGGATGCACCCAAAAGCACTAAAAGAAAACGATAACAATGTGCAGAGTATTATCTGAGCCTTCATTTGTGAGCAAGATAAACACTGAAACCGCCTCATGTTTTGGTTTGCCATTGAAAAAGGCAGTCAGTTGATTTTCCCAAAGAGCTTTAACTAATCAAGTCTTAAACACAAACATTTGACCAAGAGAGAATAAAACATTAAAACAGCATTGTTTTGTATGGCGTGGAGCAGGAGATATATTTGTGATTCATACATGAAAGAAAACAGCTGCTCAGTGCTAGAGGGGTGGAAATTGCCATTTTCCATAGCCGGTGTGGGATGCAGCCTACCTAGCCTTACTTCCTGCTGAGCAGTGAAGGCACTGGCATTTTCTAATCAAAGTGTATTAAGGACAGATAGTTCAACTTAACTCAGAGTTTTGCACCATAAGTGCGAGCAGAAGAACACGTTGCCTGAAGCTTTTTGGTAGGTAGGCAGACAGGGTAACAGTACCTTGCTTCTTGCCTGCAAACAAAAGCACTCACCAAAACAAAAACCTCTGCCAACATACCTGAGAAAGAGAGGAAGGACTGAGAAGTAGCCAGAGCAGATGGAGTAAGAGAAGAGAGCAGCATATGACAGCCTGGCCCTTGGACTCAGCAGAGCACAAGCAGACGGTCAGCTGCACCTCAAGACCTTGGTGGCACTGAGCCCTGCAATTCACAAAGATCTTGCCTGCTGCCCGCACCCACAGGGACCACACAGTCACACTCCCACTGTTATGTACTCACTTCTGGCTATGTGTGAGTCCGTGACAGCATCATTGCCAATAAGAATAAAACTGTACTCGCCCCAGCTTAATTAAGTGCATACAAACGTTCAATTCCAAGTTTCATCAAAATTTAGATGGCTCTAAAAAATTATGTTTCATATCTTTCCCCATCTCCTCTCTGCTCCTCCACAGTTTAACTCTGAGCAGCCTCGCAGTAGCAGAAGCACAGTTCCCAATGCACAGGAGCCGGCCCAGTCCAACCGTGGGCGCAGGCACCTGCACAAGCAAATCACTGGCAGTGCAGAGCCCAGCCACCAGCTGAACGCCAGGTATAACCACATCCATTCTTATACAAACACCCAAACCCAAGAGCTGGCTTTCAGAAAGGAAAACAGAAGCTGTCACCAGGACTGCCCCTCTGCACCCCACTAACCCCTCAGCACTCAGTCACCTTGAAGGTGACCCAGGGGCCCACCCTGGCTTCCCTCAAAGCTGCACAAAACTGTCCTGGGAGCTGCCCTAGAAATAAACTAGTCCATATAAAAAACCAGATCTGGAGACTTACTATATACCAATCAAATATTGTGCCTCGGAGCACCATAACCACATCATTTAATCATCTTGTATCTTATGCGGTAAGGAGAGGCAGATATTGTCCTACAGCAGTTAAAGATATTGCTTTGATCAGTATTTCACAGAAGAGAATTATAAAGCAATAGTATCTATTCAGACTCGTGATGTCCCTGTCAAAGTTTCAAAACAATTCAGAAGAAACATCCAGTTCCTGCACGCCCAAGTACACAGCCGCAACAGGCAACGGAGACTGCCTTCCAACACAACCACTTCTGTACAAGCAAGTGAGAAAATATCAGGCGCTATAGTGTCTACAGTGTCAACAACTAGCCTAAATTCTGGGTTTAGATTAATTTCACTTTAATGAACCATGATTTGAGAAACCACAGTTAAAAAACACACACACGAAACAAAGACTTGCTCAAAAGACCACCTACGCAGGAAGGAGGTCCTGGCTTCAAATACCAGTGATTTGCACCTTATATTTAGCTTCTCCAATGGCAAATTGAAAAGAAAATTACTTAATCTATCTGGGAGGGGCTGTTAAGACTGTGATTAACAAGCAGGTCTAACAAGGCCAACCACATAACTGGACAAGACTGTTTCTTTGTAAATACTGTAGGTAACCCCATCTCTATGAGGAGCATTAACTCACTAGACATAACGTTCTGCTAATCAAAGATAATTCATATTATAATTCACACTGTGTTCACATTCATATTATAATTTATCATAAATATCTCTACCATTGTTCATGCAGTCTATCAAGAGGCACCTCAACAGAAGTGTGAATCACAGCTTCACAGGAACACTGGTGGAAGGTTTTTGCTCTCACTAGGAATGCTGATATTACTACCAAGGACAACTTTGCAAGAAGGCAGAGTGTAGTAATCCTGGATGAGTTTTCTGCATCTGGAAAAGGGAGAGATTTCCTCTTTTGAATCTGCTGCAAATGTGTGAACCTCCTGGATCAGTTTCTTATCACTGGGTTCTCACCACTTTGTGCAGGTTTATGTTTGCTGCTAATATGTGAACAAGCTGCTGTGGTCTGTAAAAACAACTCATTGGAAAACACCACTTTGGAATTTTTCAAGCATTTCTTACATAAATAAAAAAAAAATACAAAAAACTGTGTTAACTAAAGGCTTTGATCATACTGCACTGGTTAAGCCCTGTAAGAAGTACAGAGTGATATACCACAAAGCTTTTGCCTTTTTTATGACATTTTTATGTCATAAGAAAATTAAAGCAGTTTCAAAACAAACAAAAAACAAAGCGGTATATCATAGCACAACTTCTGTGTGCTTGTGTACCATCCCTGTCTCAAACAAATGCTCTGCAGCCCTTCACACATCAGAACAATAGCTCCCCAAGTGACGGAAATGGCATCATCCAAGAATCCCAGCAACACTAATACTGCAGCGTTTTCTGAAACCACTACAAGCCATAAACAACTGAGGAGAAGTCAGCCTTAAATGCCATTTTGACTCCATCTGTGCAGCAACGGAAAAGTGCAAAAGAGCCAGTATTTGCTCCTATTTGGATACAGCACATGGCTCTGCCACACAGGCCAAACCTTGCCAAGTGCTGCCTAGACACCCGCTGCATGGCTCTTCTGCACTGGGCACCTCCAGCAGTGAGCAGAGGGGAGTCAGATTAACCTCCTCCTATCCAAGATAACTCAGTAAATTAACCAGTAATCCAAGTTCCTGCTACAGTTAGTGGAATGACCCAGGCATTTCAGAGACTAATTCATCCCCTTTTAAATAAGTGCCAGAGAAACCTGGGTGCTAGTACTAGCTGTTCTCTTCTGAGTAATCTTATAGCAAGAACATATGCATGCTATGAAAATACAAGATAAAACCTACTCTATGAGGTGGTTTCAGTTTCATTGAGTTTGGTTTGTTGTTTTGTTTTGTTTTGTCTTTTTTCCTGAGTAACATACTCATCAGCACTTTCAACTGCTACTTTTCCTGGAAATAAGCCTTTCCTCTTTCGTGACAAGTTGCACATCTTGCAGTAATTGAAAAAGGAGAGCACCAGATAAGGGTATCCTGTCTGCCCCGAAACAACTCTCCTGGTCCCTTTTCCAAGAAGATAATAAACATCTGTGCATAGGGGCATTACTAGATGAAAGCTACCTCTCTAACGCAAAACCTAATTGAAAAGTCAAATAATTTCCAGGCAGAAGAATCCTCATGGATGTAGTCCAGCATAGCAATTCAGGTATGTTACTACCTGAGCAACAAGGGGGTGCCGTCGAGCTGTCCAAATTACTGGCAAGATTTCCCTCTCACCTCATAGTTGGCTTTTTGCTCACCACATAATTATAAAACACAAACTACACCATGTACTGATTTTCTCTCCTGTGCTTCCCAGATTCTTCTTCCAGCTATTTTTCATCACCTCCTCTTCCTATCTTCCCTTACTCTCACATCAGCACCATAAATTTCATCTGCTGAACAATTCTCCATCCCCACTCCCATCCTTGCAGAAGCCTCCCTTCTTTGACACATGGCTGCTCCCACCACCCTACCTACTCCTCTACTCCCTACTTCCCATTCTAACCACAGCCAGAGAATGAGGACATAAAACGCACCCAGCTATCCACATGAAGTGATGTGACAGGTCGGGTCATGCATCCTTAGTTCACCCAGAGCAGCTTTTTACTGCGGACACTGGTTTGAAGCTGGCTGCCTGGGAACATCCGTAGCAAGTGAGGCTGAGCTCCTGGCAGAGGGGAACTCCGCCGCCACACTGCCCTGGCCACTGCAACTACCTAGCTCTCCTCATGCTCTTATCTCACCACATCACTTGTTTGTTGCAACCTGGCCTTTAGGATATGGGTAACGTGTTCTACTACAGCTGCCTGACACAAATCTCTCATAGGAAAAGAACTGAGGACGTCTGTGCCTATGCCTGCGAGACAGCCAGATGGCTATGCTGTCATCCTGTGGGCTTATGTGGGCTTTCTCCCACTCACATCCTTGGATTTCAAGTTCCTCTGCCCACTCTGACTAGCAGGAGCATCAACTTCTGTTATATTTATTTATTCCGTCTGTGCAGTGGCATCAAAACTAGCTTTGAGTAATGTTTGAATGATTTTTTTCTTCCACTCTAGCAGTTTACTAAAGAAACAAAATGAAGCGGTGAATATGAGTTATATATTATGCAAAGACAGCACTGAAGCTCTAAAATCAGACAATAAACCAAGATCAGCTTTCCCATGTAATAAAAAGTTATTGGTAGATAGCTGTCTCACAGGATAAATGCACAATGACACCTGAGTTGCTGGTTTCTTGTTGCCCTGAAAACAGACAGGACAAGCACAAATGTGTCTTAACCACCAGCCGAGAAGAGCAGAGGGCCTCCAGAAGTAAACCATCACACAACTGTGGCGTACAGGAGAGCAGAGCAAGGTGCTGCCTGCACCCCTTGCACCAGACCTCTCTCAAACTGCTTCAAAGATTTGAACCTGGAAGAAGGCCACCGTTAGGCCCTTTTGTAAGGGCATTAAGAATGGCTCAGCCCAGACAATTTTCATTTGTTTTGGCACCCCACCTTCAAGGGAAGGTTATCTTCCCAGCAGCTCAGCCCCTCCAAGAGGCTCTCCAGTAGGTGCCAGGTCGCAAGAGGCAAACCCTGGGAGGGACACCCTGTCCCTATGGCAGCTCCAACGGCTCCTGGCTGCTATCTGGTGACCCAGGCAGACCCCAGCATTGGCTGTGGCTGCCCACAGCAACCCCACCCCACACCACCGAGCTCCCTGACACACCCGATACTGCACAGCCAGTCTCCAAACGTTCTATTATCACACCAAAAATGCCTGAATGCATTTTCATGCAGGAACTCTACACCAGCACAAGGTCCAAGAGCCCTCTCAAAAGTGCAAGGAAGGATATCTATCTGTAAAAGTACAGAAACACAAGCCCCATCACCCAATTAAACAGATAAATGCATCATAACATTTTGTAATTATACCCATCTACCATCTTCCTTTCCCTTGCTAGCAATATCCCAACTGTGTATCTGCTGAATTTCAGCAATAAACTTCTCTGAACATGTGACAAGCTCTTGATTAAAAACACCAGCTCCATCCTGTATCTTTCACACTGGGGCAACTGAGAACCAAAATGAAGTCCGCATTTTGACATTTGACTGAAAAGCACGCCCTATAAGTTAGTCACAGAATGAAGTATCATGATGACAACTGGTAGGGGAAAAAAGTGACAAGCAGGGGAAAAAAGTGACAAGCTCGGAGAGTAGCCCAAACAATTCCCTTAAATAAATAGAAATTAATTTGCATTTCCTTTCCTCATGCAAATCATCATTTTTGTGTTGCTGGGTTTATATTTTCTTTTAGTACTTTCTTTCTTCAGGTATGCATGGAGTAGGAACGACACTGGGACTAAAAGGATATAGGCACAAAATAAGTCAGCAATATTTTCAAGAAAAATAAAATATTGATTTTTTTAAATGATTAAAGATTATAATTAGTTCATCAATAGTGTTGGAACTTTTAGAGAACTACTTTGTTCAGTTATGTAAAAGAAATACGAAGTCAATTTGAAGAAATGAAAAAGCAGGGATAAACCTATTTCGAAAAGAACAAACAATGGAAGGCATAATACTCTTCCAGTATATAAAAGGCTGTTATCTCTTGATTTGGGATCAGCTGTTGGCCAGTCTCATAAAGAATAGACGAGAAATAAAATAGCTTGAATTTCATTGGGGAAACCTTTGTATAGATGTCAGGGAAAGCTTTCTAAGTATAAGGACATCTAAGATCAAGCTACTTTAGAAAGGGTACATAGACAGACAAATGAGTAAAAGAGGCAACATGGCAGGGTAAAAGAGGCAACATGGCAGGGAAATGACGTATTACCCCTTACAATGGTGCTAAAAGCCTCTAGCAACTGACTGTGCCAACAAGAAACAAAAAATGATTGTTGCAAGTATCAGCAGGTTGGATCCATTTTTCACAGGAAATAAGCAGAAGCAATCATTTCCAAATAAATAACGCACAGCCTACAAGTAATGTCTTTGAAACTTTGTAATACTGTATTCGCTTTAAAATAGCCTGTTCAGATTAAGACTGCATTTGGGGGAAAATCACAGTATAAATTTTCCATATGCTCCTTGCAGAAGTGTTTGGAAAGAAACATCCACTAGCTGACAGCACAGTTCTGCCTTTCTTTTTTTCTCTAATGAAAACTGATCTTCATGACAAAGTCAGTTTTCTGTATGACATTCAGATTATTTTGTTACTTTTTAGCCAAAAACTAAGCTACCACTTCACTCTAACACTCGCTCTTTTCTTTCCGCAGCCTAAACAGAAGACTGTAACTACAGTGACTGTAGTTACAAGGATTTCCAAATCCTTTCAGTTATAAAACCTGGGGTTCAAAATTTTAAAACATTTTAACTGATGATGTGGTTCTGACTAGGACTGTCAATAAATGTGTTTGCTGCAGGAGGCAACACTCAGCAACACAATCGGAGATCGCCATCTCTGTCCCAGTAGGGCAAATCTCCCTCAAGTTACCAAGAGCAGGGGGAGAAAATAAAAAAACAGTGGATGAATGCTGACCCACATCATATTGAAAGTAAAATTCCCACAGTGCTCAATGATGCCAAGACTTTGTTTAGGGAAATTATTGCACTTTTCCACTATCATAACTAGCTAAAAAAATCAGGCTGTTCACTGCTGAATGCCACCTGCTACTGCCTGGCAAAGCATATTCAAACCATATACAAGGCACATTATCATAATGAGCCAAGCTTTTCATTTTCAAGTCTAGAAGTGCTGTGTTGAAGAGGTAAAGTTATCCTCAGTTGAGAGCAGGGGAATGGAAGGGGGAAGACAAGGAAAGATGGACACACGGACAAGAGGGCATCTCCCAGCAGAATGGTAGCCAAGGGATAGACGGGGCTCAGCCACCCCAAGCTCTATTGCTGCATCTTTTCCTACAGGCTGCACACTCAATGAAGCAAGAAAGGATTTCACATTGTACATTGTTTGTCAAAACACATGCAGAAAAGCAGCTGCTGGTAAAACACCATATATTGCTTATTGCATCACATTCTACTGGAATCTGGAAGGGGATGTGGTGAGTCAGGCTCACAGGTCCACTTAGGAGAACCAGTCCCCATCAGTGACCAGCAGCAGCAGAGGCAAAATAAAGTTTGGGGGGAATTACAGAAATACAGCAATCACGAAGCAGTGTACCATAGATTGAGGCCTATTATCTTTTATTTAAAACAAAAATATGTGAACTGATGTTCCTTTAAAAGGAAAAAAAAAAAATCAGTCACATAATCTGTGTTATTCAGGAAATCACACTGGATGATCACAGTGACCACTTTTGGCCTTGCAATACATTAATTTTAAAAAATTATCAAAAGTCAACTTCACTCTCTGTGTTTTTCTCCATGAAGTCCAAAGAACTTAGGGAACTACCCTTCATCTCCTGGATTTCACTATAAATCTTCCTTTATTGATTCTACAAAAGCTTTGGAAATCAAATATCTTTTCATTCTCAACTTCTGTGAACAATCAAAACTTTGTTCAACACTATGGCTTTTATTCCAACACACATAAATAGCTTCTTGACTTGCACAAAACCTGAAACCACTTTAATCAATCGTCTATATATAGTGTGGATAAATACTGATGTTGAGATTCTGGGTATACAGCCAATCCTGTGCTATTTGCTAATACTTTGATCTAAATTCACATTATTTTAAGAAGAAATGAAAAAATATTCTGGGGAGAACAAAGACCACAGTAAAGAAATTTGAGCCTGTTAAAGCTAGAGGATATGCACATTAGCTAAAAATTCAACTAGTTCCAAAAGCATTTCAAAAGACAGAAATACATTTAGACTTAACACAAAATGAGAACACAAATATCCACAAATTTGTTATTTTGTTACTCCCACAGGAATTCACTCTTGGTTTTCCAGAAACCTACCACTATATTAAGTATTTTTAATCGCATTAGTAGACAGCACTACAGTGTTATTGCGTGTGTACATAACATACTGCTCCATTTTCTATGGCAGTGCTATAGCACAGGTGATTTATATCTGTGTAACAGAAAGAGCTATTCTGTAGAAATATCACAGGAAATGACACACAGGAAATAAACCAACACAGACATCTTACAATCATTTCCTAAGCTCTAGTGCAGCAATCTGCTGAGTTCCTGAAACAACCCAGATGCTGCTGATGCAAGGAATGAACAAGCACCAAAAAGGCTTCCCTCTCCCAGCATGGTTTCTGGGTCCTGAGAGGATAAAACGATGAACAAGGCAACAAGTTACGGCATAGTTAGCTATTTGCCACCTGGAAATATGCTTTATTGGGTATTAACTTTTCAGGACTGCCATGGTTCATCTACAGTGGCTATGGACAGATGGGGGGACCTGCAGCAGCTGTGAAAACAAGAAAGGTGAAGATTAATGTGTGGTGAATGCTCAAGTAATGGCTGGGGAAAAGAAGGCCACATGGAAAAAAGTTGCAGTAAGCCCTATGCCAGAGCTTTCTCATCTTCTTCTCATCTGTCTCCCTCATGAAAGGGTCTTATAAGAAAGATGGGAATAGACTTTATAGCAGGGCTTGTAGGAATGGACGAAGGATAATGGTTTTAAACTAAAGAATGGTAAATTCAGACTAGATACAAGGAAGGAATTTCTTACAAGGGTGGCAAAACAGTGGAACAGGTTGCCCAGAGATGTGGTAGATGCCCCATCCCTTAAAACATTCAAGGTCAGTTCAGACAGGGTTCTGAGCAACCTGATCTAGTTGAAGATGTAGAGACAGGGGGCTTGGACAAGATGTCCTTTCCCTTCCAATGCAAACCATTCTGTGATTCTGTGAACTACCCCCACATCCATTCAGATAGCGTCATGTTAGCATGTGGTATTCTGCTCTAAAGTTCAAAAGCATCCATTTACTTCCCACAAGCTCCCCACTGCATTAGGTAGTAGACAGAGTGAAAAAATCGGTCCCTGCCCTCGAGAACACTAAATTTAGGTTACAGCAAGATACCAAGAGCTATAAAGGGATGACTGCTTTTCAGTTGGGTTTGCCAGCATGCAACAGAAGACATGTCCTGGAAGCCAGATGAACACAATAACATTTTAACATGGATTTTATTAAGAAATGCTAGGACATAGCTCATGAAGGTTTAAGCAAATGCACAGTAAAGAGAACTGCTTTCATATAAGTAAATTTTACCAGTTAAAAATAGCCAGAAAATGAAGAAATATCTCAGCCTACTATCTCACTATTGCTCAATATTCTATTCCCACTCATCCTTCATACAGCCTTTTAATAGAAATTAAAATAAATGAAAGCCACATATGCAGATATATATATACAATACATTTAAACAAATGCATCTAACATTAGTGTCCTAGGCTAAGAACCAATATGAGAAATCTTTATACTATTATTTTATAGAAAAAAAAAGCAGAAGTATTCTATATGAATTCGCATACACAGAGGTCTATGCAGGCAGATTACACTGGCACACACTCTAAATGTAATTATTTCTTGCCATTTTTCATTACCCACTAGAAGAATTAAGTAGGGCTCTTTAAAGATAGCAATCAGGAGAACATCCATGTAATTCCATGACACTTGTCTGGGTTTTTTTTCTGAAACAGAAGTCCTTTCCTCAAAACATTTCATGAGCAATTTTACCACTATGTACACACAGCTGGTGAAATATCTAAAGCACGGCAGTTAAGCAGCAAAGAAATATAGGACCAGTTTTACTACTTATAACTTGAAAGTCAAAAGATACTGGTAATTTTTTTCTTAAGCGGAAGTCAGTCTGCGAGTCAAAATGCCCTTTCCTGTAGAAAAAGAATGAAGTTTTGAGGAAACCAGTACAAAGTTTGCTGTAACTAGGTGAAACATCCCACTGTAAAGTATAATTTTCTTCAGATAACTAAAAAAAGGTACCTAACACTATTACATAAAAACCAAGGAATCATAAAATACACCCATGCTGTATAAACACACAAACCATTTTAGGAACACCATTGTCCCATTAAAGCTGATGGCAAACTTCCCACTAACTTGAATAGCGACAGAATTTTATCCATTGTGCCAACTCATCAAGCAGAAAGAGTAAAGAAAAAGCTTTCCAATCTAAAACTAAACCAACAAATAATCACCACTTCTGATGTCTTCGATCTTCCACTCAATTTCTGCCGTCACCCCGTCTGTGTCGTCCCCCCCCCATGCGACAACAAGCTGACAGTTCAATGCTTAGGTAATTGATTTATGGGTCCCTGTGATACAGATTTGGATATGCCTGGCCCTTTCCACTGTTTCATGCCCAGCAAAACACAACACAGCAGCTCTTACACCAGTTGCATTTTAATAGTGCAGGAAGAGATCCACAACATTAAACCCCAGTTTTGCAGTGACTCAATCCAGAGCACTGCACTTCCTAAACCTGGGAGTTTCTTTTGGTTTTGTTTTTTTAAGGCTAGAGGGAAGTTCCTCAGCAATCAGCACGCAAGATCACTTATCACCTTATCAGCAATGCAGGAAAGTGGGTGGCACCATTTGGTTTCCATTCAAATTCCACTTGGGTCCCAAATGAAAGGAAGTTTTGCAATTATATTGTCACCTCTTCAAATATACTGCACAAACTTCAAAGGAAGAACATTTCTGGAAAACAATTAGCTTAGTAGGCTCAAAGGGAGAAATATACCTAAAGGCCAAATGTCTTTCATAAGATACTGGACTCCAACAGTGGCTGTTACTCACGCACAAACTACCCACTTCTGGGCAACATAAACAGCAACTGTATCAGCATATGAAAAGCAGAGCTTTCTTGCAAGACCTTAATGAATGAGCTGAGAAGCTGTAGCTACATTTACCAGCCCAGCTACCTGAAAACTAAGTTCAGCAGCTTCCACCAGGTCAGTGTTACTACAGGGAAGTGCTTATAAAAATCCCAAGTTTAGCATGCTTAATTTGTTTGTTTGGTTTTTAACTTTGCACATCAATCTTTATATTCTGAATCCCAACAAGAGGCTAGACAGAACAGTAATAAAATTTCAGGTCACATATAAGCATACTACATGGACCAGGCACTAAGTTTGCTTGTAACAGCAAATATAAAGAGGGAACATTTTCTTAAATGTTGTCTTTTAGAGAGAAAACATATCCCACAAATTTCTTTTTAATACTGTCCACAATGCTTTTATAAGACATCAAAGGTTGTGCGAGGCATGAGCATGTGAACAAGAAACACGGACTCTCTTTTGAAGTGAGGATACTCAATACCCATTATTTTCTTTTCTGGGTCTTCTATTTCCAAGATCTTTTTACTATCCTATTTGACACTATCCTTTATTAGACAGTCATTGGTTTTGAAATACATCATTCTCCAATATGAAAGTGTAACATACATTTTAAGAGATTAGTTCCATACAAAAGACTGTAGGGAACATGTGATGCACATAATTTTAAGAAGAAAAATACATCCAAAGGCAGACGATTCCAACATATCAGAATAGAAGATAACATATCAGTAGATCACACTGTAAGGTTTCACAGGACACTGGAAAGAGGGAGCAGAAATGAGAGCTCATCCTCACCAGAAGGAATACATCTATGCACAGACAAAAAGCAGTAGCTGTCAGAACCTCCAGCAGGGATTTCCAGAGCCTGCTCATTACAATGGTAGGGCTCAGGTGGGAGAACAATGATCTACCTCAACTAACAGTGAGCTCAGCTAAAATGCCTCTTAGAGAAATATAAACACAAATACTCCTTCTGCTCCTG
The DNA here is from genome assembly GCA_039720435.1 of Amazona ochrocephala. Classification (NCBI taxonomy): domain Eukaryota; kingdom Metazoa; phylum Chordata; class Aves; order Psittaciformes; family Psittacidae; genus Amazona; species Amazona ochrocephala. The sequence goes on from CM077878.1 coordinate 82,416,648, forward strand.
TGTTCACACACAGAGTACCACTGTTTCTGCTAAAGGCCTGGATATATCAACCAGGAAAAACCGGGGGTGATGCTTAAGGCATATCAGCTACGCTACCTACACATACCAAAACCCTGCCACCTCGTGTTACAGCAAAGGAGGATGAGCTCTCCAGCACGATGGATGAACTACATCTTGCTGACTGCAGAGCAATTGTGGGCACACAGGTAGCTGTGTGACACTGGGGCCACAGGTCAGCTCCCTGTGCTCCCTCAGAAGTTGCATTCCGCTTCCCATAACACACCCCAACAGCTCCATGAAGGAAAGGTGCCACTTTGCTCCCTTCACCCCAGCATCTTCTCACCACTGCCAGCTTAAAGAAGTGTCAAACTGGATATATGTAACAGGGAGAGCAGCCCTGTTTATGGAGGGTAGCATCATTAAACTTTGTCAGGCGTGCCTAATTTTTTGGTGTCATTTTTACTAAGGCTGATGATCCTTGCTAACTGTATAGTAGAGCTGTCAGGCAGTGAAGAATAAAGCTGTGCAAAGAACACCAAAGCAACAGGAAAATTAATGTATAAATAGAAAATAAGGGTAGACAGTAACTACAGCTAGCCAGCTTTGGAGATAGCAGTATTATCTCAACTTCAAATATTTAGGATATTATATATTCCTTCCAAAATTACACTGCAAAAAATGCATACACCAAATTGACCTTTTAGGAAATCAGCCACTCGGTTGTACTGAGTTTATCCACCTTTGCCTGTCAGTAAGAAATTGTTTGCTCAATACAGAGCTTTAACAGCAGACTACAAGACTTCCCTCAGCAGACCAATATTTTCTTCTGCTTCCTCGCACTTCTCCTCTTGTACACTATGCCTGAATATCAGACACAGGGGCTTGTCCAAAGACATACAAAACTTCCTTCTGCCATATCCCTATCTTGTTTCACGTGAAGTTTGAATGCACACCGTACTGACCTTATATGTTCCTGAGAGTTTTTAAGGCTACTCTGTTCCATGGTTGATGTGAAGGCACATGTGAGTATTCTTCTCCTCATGTTTCATTTGCTTCCTGATAATTCTATCACAAATGCATTTCTACACACACACAGTGTGTTTCTACACACACACCCCAGGCCCGGGTCTACAAACTTGTGGCATTTTCTCATCCAATCAACCACATGAGTAAGACTTTCACTTGGAAAGGAGATAAAGAACCAAGCCTTGTTTTTAATTACTTTAACCTAAGAACAATTTGTTACATGAGTCTACAGATGGAGTTATGATCATATCTTAATCAAACTTCTGAGTCCACAGTCCTACTACATATGCCAGCAATGTCTGGGCCATAATTAAACAGCTATTAAAGCACATGGTGACCTACTTAATTATACATCAGCAATGCTTCAGAACAGGCTCTTCTGAAAAATTAGGTGTCCATCTTCCTCAGGCTATACCACCACTGAAGATCCCACATGAACACACACCAGTAAGTACTTCACGCTTACTACTTTCAGCATGTTCATATCTCATGCTAACCAGCTCTCTTTGTAACTCAGGTTTTCTACATCTCACACATGCACAACAAGTTATTCCCCAGAGCAACTTTAGAGTCAATGTGTAATATGGGTGCCCATGCTTGTGTCCTCTGAGTGGTGCCCAAAGGCAGAGCAACACTTTGAAGCCTATGTGCAATGGGCAGCAAGCAGGCTCTTCAGCTGCACAAACCAAGAGCCTTCAGAACCAGAGCCCACCACTTTGCAAAAGGAATGGTTCACGTGCCTCTGTCCTGTGGGAATTCCAGCAGCAAGAAAGAGCTCGCTCCTGCACAGCCCAAGGAAACATACCTTGCCAGGCACCTTTTTATTGCCCAGCGCACACTGCCACTTTCCGAGCACACTCCAGGCTGGTAAATTAGCACAGGGTCAGCAGGATGTTAATGCCTTCTTCGTGACATTGAGTTCTAACGCACCTCTATCTCCAGCACATACTTTATTGGAATACTTAAGGAAGTTCAAGCAGTTATTAACACTAACACAATCTGCACACCTCTGCCTGTACAGGCCATCTGCTGTAACAAAATTCAGCTGCAACATAAATGCAGGAACAACCAAACTTGTTACTGTGATTCACTGAGTAATTTCAGGTTGTAAAACTGAACAGATGGCACTTGTGAGCTTTAGTCAATATCTTGGACTTTTTAATTAGATTCCTGTTCAAGTCAGTCTGCTGGTCTATAGCAGGAGACCCCAGGTTTCAAAGTAACCTTCGGAATCCCATTGTTCTGTCTGATAGAAACCACTATGTCAGGGAACTGCTGCAGGCCCAGCTCCTGCTGCATTCCCCCCAGGAGCCGGTCGGCAGGTAATTAAAAGAGCAGAATTAAAGTGCTAGTCCAAAAATGCAGATACGCCTTCGCCAAAATACAAATTAATGCTTTAATGCACTGTACTGCTTTATAATTTTAGGATGCTCTTGGTATGTTTATCATTAGAAATCTGCATGCTGTAATTATCTCTTCCATGTCTTCACATGGTACTCAAATTCACCTTCTTCCACTGACAAACTCACACTCGGTTTTCACTGCTTTTTGGAAAGCTGCATGTGATCACAAGCAAAATGAAACAAATGTACTGGCTGCTGAAAAGCTGAAGAACTTGCAAGGCAACACACTGTGTATCTATCCCAGAGCACTGAAACATAGTGAAAACCACCAGCACACTCTGATGGCTGTGGGACATAATGCCCCAACAGACATTAGTCTCATTATATTTTAGAATCAGGTCCAATACTTCCTTTCACCAATACAGATCAAACAAAACCAAAACCCAAGCCCCCATCAGATTGACTAATATGACAAATTATGACTTTTTATGAGTGCTGCACTACCTAAAATCTCAGTGACACTTTAAACCTGAGGCAACAAAGCATTGCACAACACCCTGAAACAGTAAGTCTAATTGTAGCAATCACAGTGGCACAGCATCACAGCTGTCCTTTTATCAAAATCAGTTACCAGTTGATTATTTTGGGGTGGGTTCTTTGTATTACTTTACCTTTTTGAGGGGGGAAAACTCAAAAATTCAGAACTTCTAGACTGTTGTAATCATGTTCAACATAACACTGATGACTCCTGAAAATCCATTTTCATTTTATAATATATCCTGAATGTATAAGATCGTATTAAAAATAACCTGTCTGTTTTAGAAAATAATGAGCTAAATACTCTGCTAACCAAACAGCAGCAAATACAGAGCTTGTGCATTATCTGCTTCTGTGGCATTGGCATCCTAAGTTCCTTTCAAAAAGCAAAACTCTGAAGTCATTACAAAATGCAGCAATGCTCCATTATATACTGATTTTGAGAGAGATGAGTGGGTTGCAAACTAAACTAAATATATACATTTTTTTAACTGTTCGAATACCATATAACAATCAGCTCTAACAGTCATCTGCCTGGTGTTCATCAGTCAGAAAAAACCTGCAGCTTGGAAAGTTCCCTTGTTTATTCAGCATCGTCTTGCCCCAAAGCATTTTTGTCAGGCAAGAACAGCAATCCTGTCCTACCAAGGGATGAGACCAAATCCCTCTGAAACTGCAGCCCTCACCAGCGGATGTGCTTAAACTCCTGGGGAATGAGGATGAACTGGATATGCTGAGGTCCAACCCTACTCCCTAGGACTCTGTGATGTGCAAAACTGCCCATAGGACTAAACTTCTTAAAAGGTGGCTTTGTCAGGGCTGCACAGTAGATTCCTGTTACAAAGCCCAAACACATATGAATTTTGTGTTAACTAGTAGCATACATGGTGTAGCAGATAGTATAATAATGGCAAACAATGCCAAAGCAATTAAAAATAATGAAAAGTTGAATAAACACACTCATCACCCTTTACTAAAGCATCATGATTAACTCTTTTTAAATCTCTAAACCAACCCCTTTATTTCACATGACAAAACTAAAGGGGGTGGAGGAAACATGCCCTCCAATGAGCTCAGTTGCACCAGGTCTTTCAAGCCCTCAACCAAAGCGTCTCTCTCTCACGTGCCATGCATAAGAGTTATGACTACAGCACAAAAACATCTGATTATCACAAGAACAAAACTTTATCACTGCTCTGTCCTTTGGGGACAGTGAGACATGAGGAGTAGGGCATCTCTTTGCTGGTAATTTTCTGTCTAATTCTGGAACGATACAGTCTACACCAGAAACTGCTGATCTCTTCCGCCTCCTTTGACAGGCATCTACCACATCATAGGACTTTTAATAGCTGGGCAGGAAAAAGCCTAAAGCCCTCCCCCTCCCTCCTTGAGTTAAGTACAGAAAACTCCATCTATGCTATTTATAGATTTGGATGCTTGTCAGCCTGAAGTTTTGTAAATACAACCTATTTTGAAGTCAGAGGCATTAAAAGTTGGATGAATGCCTTGAGAGAAAAAATTCAGATAGCCTACATTTCCCCAAGAGCTGGTGTTCACTACTGGTTGACTCTAAAACTTCAAAGGCACCCAGCCAAAATGAAATGGTAAGACCCGGGGACTAAGGCAAATTTTAAGCTGGTTGTACCTGGACCTTGGCCTATAATGTTTCATAATCCAAATTATACATTCAGAAATAAACAAACCAAGAAAATAAAACCAAACAAACCTTGCATGCTATTTGCTCTCTGCATGCCTTGTTTCCCTATGCATCCTGGGGTGGAAGCACAGAGAGAGGGTGGGCTATATTCTTAATGCTGTCCTTGCCGCTCCACGAACTGAAGAACTTTTTGCTGCAAGTCTCTGTCTTGGGAGCACTCGCAATCTGAAAAACAAAAACTGTTTTGTTAACAGGTGTATCCCTACATACATTAGAAGTAAGTTTCATTTTGAACCACTGCCAAGTAAATCATTAACCGCTCCCATGCAAAGCCAACAACTAATATTTGAAAAAAAGCAGCTAGAAACATCTCTGCTCAATTCATATCTCAATTTACACGTTCTGTGCAGACAGCTCACAAGCAGCACTTTTGGTACACAAAGGAAAGCTGGAAACTGATAACGCAACACATTACAAACATGTGCTTCAAGAGGAGCTTCCATTAAGCTGGTTTGTATCTGTTTCCCAGGTTTCTATCTGGGAAATATACAGCCAGGAAAGATGGTTTGAAATAGGCCAGCACCATCACGGCCCCTTTTCTACAGTGGTGGCACTGACCACGAATGGTGCCTGCACCACATAACTGTGATTCATGCAAGAGAACCTTCAGGTCCATTCCCATATATTTTTCTTTAAAGCTTCTTACATTCCAGGCCTGGACAGACTACCAAAAGCCCAGCCAGGACCTCTAAAAAATAGCTGCACATCAGCTACAAAGATCTCCCATGGAAGTTTTCTTGCACCAGCCAAGCCAGCCTCTGAAAAGCTGGCCACTGCTTTTGAGCAAACTGATACGGATTAACCAGCTGCTTTTTTGCCCACATCACCTGAAAACAGTGAGACAGAAGACATAGCCACTCTTCTTGTTCAATGCAAATACACTGAAGATGGTGTCTAACTGAGCTCCCAAAAGCTGGCAAGGAGAACTTTGTGCTCTACAAAGTCTGTCGTTCCACGCTGCAAAGTGTCAGACAGTACAACAATATTTTCTGTGAGGTTTAAATTGGCACAGCTGATCTTTAGCAGCTTCTACATGGCATGCAGCACCTTGTCATAAAAATATCCTTATTTCTACAACAGTTACGCTGACATACCACAGAATTAAAACCAACACAAGGATTTTATCATACTCATGCTTCGAAAGGCATGTCTTACTGAAAAGCCTGTTGATGGAGCCAACATACAGCAAAATTAAAATGCTATGTATAAGTACATAAAATAGAAATTAGGGGCTACTCCTCCATCTAAAGCATACAAATAGGGCAACGTATCATTAGAAGTTTTCTTTTTATAAGACTACTCAGTGGAATTAGAGCAAAATCCCAAACTGACTTCATCGAAAACAAAGGCTGCCCCACTGAAATAAAATGCAGACAAAACAGCAAATAATACAAGCTTACAAAAGGGGCAAACTAACAATGGGCCGGCAAACTAAAAAAAGCAGTACTGGGCTCCAAGTCACACCCAAGAGGAAACATGAGTAATAAGGTGCAAGTAATTTTTATTTTTTTTTTTCAGTTGTCACCATAAAACCACTTGTAAAGTTCCAAGTACAAAAACAGAGACCCACTTTGCTGGTGGGGAAGGGCATGCATCTATCTATACAGAATATTTAGAGCACAGACTACCAAAACCTTCATCATCATCACTGTAAGAGACACAGAGCCAGGTACTGTAGGGCTGCAAGCGCCATGGTGCTGGCATTCAGAAAACACCGCTGTGACCCATGTGTCACGGATCCCTTCTGTTTGCAAAGTTCACAGCACTGCTACTGTGCCTGACGTGTGCTTTCTTGTCATATTTACTTTTCCGACAGAATGGCACAGCATGGTTCCAATCCTCAAAGAGACAGCACTTCCTTCACCATGGAACGCAGTTCCCAAACACCAGCAACTAAGACTCAAAAGACTTGGACAGTAGTTTGTTCCCACCCACATGACTGCAAAACCGCTGAAGAATCCCTAAGAAGTGCCCTTTTTTTTCCCCGCGTTCCAGCTCACTGCAGGGAGCTGCTCAGGCGCTTTCCTTCCCCGCCAGAACCATATTTCCAGCTCCACACAAAAAAGGCTTCTTTACTGATGCTTTGATAAACATGAAGTGAGTCCTAATACGATGCTAAATTCAAGGCCCGTGTCAGCATATACATATAATTTCATCAATGTAGACTTAAACTCTGCTCTTATGAGCAAACCTGACTCCCCTGGATTTTTGCGACTACAACTATAGGAGAAATGCAGCTAGCTGTTAGGTAATTACAGCCATGGTGACCTCATGGTACTAATACTCAGTCATTCCATATTTGCAAATGGACAGCTAAAACATTCAGTCTGGGCAAGAACAGGCAGAAATGAGAGCACAGTGTTTACAGCAAGCATACACAGCATACTACCTTTGATATAAAAGAACCAATTTATGGCAAAGTAATACAAGAGCTCCCTACCAGTCAGGTCTTACTCAGAGGCTTACTAAGGACGATATCCTGCTCTGTTTGAAGAAAACTTCCTGGCCAGGGAAGAGAGGCAGATTTTCTGAAGTGCTTCCAGCACTCCCAGCAAGCTACCTCTCAGGAAGGTCACAATGCTCCTCCACAAGCAGTCCATCAAATGTTGAAGGAAGCATGCCATGGTGAACGCAATCTTCTCAGCAATGTTCTGCCAGCTCTGCGATACTCATCTCCCCATATATGCAGAGTCCTGAATAATCTGATTTTACAGTACCCCTCTTTCACCTTTCCTTAAAACAAGTCTTTTAACAGCAAGGATTCTCATTGAATTTCCACCAAGAGCAAAGCACTTCTGAAGAAATCAATCTGAAAAAACAAAACAAAGCATTTCATGCATCAAAAAGAAAGGGAGAAGGGTATATAAGATAATGCAGCACTTTAAAGACAACTGCTATCTAAATTAACAGTCACATAAACCTCACACATCCCAGACTGAAATTCTAGTCCCCTGTATACTATCAAAGACAAAATCCCATGCACTAAACATGGCAAATACAACACCATAGGATCTGCCATTTAGTTAAGGACAGACAGGTAGGCATAGCTGTGAATGTCTTAACAGAGTAGATTAGACAGTAAGCGCTATGGTACTGCAACTTCAGTTTGTCACGAATCTTGTACTTGCACCTTGATTTTCCTGCTGAATAGGGGGCTACATTAAAATAAGCACCAGCAAATGGCTAGCTGGTACAATAGTGAAGTAGACATTAGCACAAAGACACCATGGGTCCTTCTCACTCTATTGTAAACTAAGAGTGAATTATGTTATACACTCAATAGTAACATTCAGTGTCACAGATGCAGTCCCTCAATTGCTATCCAAGAAGGGCTGTGCAAACTCAGGGTAGGTGCCACCTGCATGAGCAGGGAGCAAACACCAATTGTTGGAGGTTTTTCTGCTGGGTTGCCAAACATCTTCAGTACAAACTATAGCCCCTGGTTAAACCCAGTGTACAATGACCAGGTGCTGAGCAATTCAGGATCACAGATCAACAAACACCTCCATTCCTTTCAGCTGTAGTACGTCTTGTCAAAAGTGAGGTAATGAGATGCTACCAAACCTCAACAGGTCTGGCAAGAAGGAAGCAGAGGTGACGCTTGTTCATGTGGTTCCCCTGGAGGGTGAGCTGCTTGTAGCCAAACTAATGACAGTACAGTGCCCTCCTACCAACAGCACTGCAATCAGCTGTCCAGGAGAGTTATGCACAGCATATACATCCAGATCTTCACTTCTCAATCATCAGAAAGGAGATTCTAACTTTTCCTGTGCCACCTGTGTTCACCCAACAACCAGTGAATAGCCTTTGGCAGCTGTTGTAGCTCTCTGCAACAGTCCACCACTTTGCTGTATGTGGTATTCTTGTTTTTTCTTGGATTTCAGCACCTCCCCGTTCCCCTGCAGAAGCTTGGGTACAGATGTAATACCATGGAAAGCTGCTCCTGCCTACAGAAAATAAAAATAAAAATCCCACAACTTTTTCAGCCCCACTGAACTGTTTTAATTGTGACAAGGTACTGGACACACACATCCAGTATATATTTGGTAGAAGCAGCAGCAAAACTCTGGTTGGTCATCCAGGCTGCCCGTGACACACTGAGCATCAGCTCAGTTCATGGACAGTAAAACCTCAGGTCAGGACCATTTAGTGAGTGCATTCATTAGGCCTGACCACAAAGCCAGGGCTGCTCCACAGCGTGCAGCTCTGCCCAGAAGGCAGAAGCTGTTTGCACAAGGAAAACTCGACTTCACTTCCCTGTACCTTGCTGCTTGTTTCAGGGTACTTCGCATTCCCAAGCAGAGTTTCAGGATCTACCCTTCCTGCTATGCCAGAGGCTAAAATGAGCCAAGCAGGTATGTGTGTCTGGGATGATCTGAGGCATTTCCTTTCACACCTTACTTGCTATTTTCAGAATATATTTCTGCAAGAATTTGAAAGTATTTTATTATTTTTATTGATGATTTACATTTCAGAGGCAGCACATGAACAAGTGCTGACCTTTTTCCTAACCTTTGACTGATCCTATGAGAAAAGGAAGACCATGGATTTTACACCCAACAAATGATCATTATCTAAAGCTTCTAACTCTCTACTCAGCAGTTTAAGTAGAAAGATGATCATCGATTGAGTTACTTTGGAGAAGGTGTGACTGAACAGAGATCACTCCACCCCAGAGAAATGTACATTAATTAGTTCTGCATTAAGCTCCTTTCTTTTTAAATCAACTTCAGAAAGAGCAAAAACCCACAACACAACAACATAAAAAAGACCTTCAGTGTTAAATTTCTGAGGTATTTTTTATTTCACTTAATTCTTTAGGAAGCCTCATGTTTTCTTGCCTTAGATTTCATAGCCACCTATTTCATATTCTTTAATTACTGTGTTTTTACAAAATAAAAAAATGCAGGCTGGAAGGTCAATACGTGCTTGCAAAGCCCTGCCAAGAACTGCAGTCATGAATTAGATGGCTTGGGCAAGCAATAAAGGATGACACTGATACTTGACAGGAATGTACACAGCATTAAGTATATACCACAACTGAAACCAGGTATACTCTCATGCAGCAAGCGGTTTCAGTCTCCCACCTGAGAAGACAGTCAAAGAGAAAACCTCATTTATAGGCTTCCTCATTCTTTTTTAAGCTCTCATCAAAATTTCTCCAGGCGCAGGCTGGCCTACAGCCTGTTCATGAATCTTTCACCCCTGACAAATAAGTAAGCCTTCCCTGACTGTATCTGTGCACCACAACTCACACTGCCATTACTTTGGCAAAGCTCATGCTTCACCTGCCTTTAGGGTCACAATTCTGTCTGGTGATGCTTTGAACAGCAAGAAGGACTGGGTAACTTTTCTCTAGCTCCATGAAAATCCCCTCCTGGTCTCCACACATTGAAAGAAGGCATCCTGATGGCATGACTTTCTCTTTGCTTACTGCCCTGTAACCAAGGAGAAGGCCATCTCCTTCCCACACCAATCCACAGGTGATTTCAAACAAATAACCCTCCTGCTTCATCTCCTTCTGTCCAGGAAGTCTCCTGCAAGGTGGTATGTTAAGCTGGTGACTCGACTCCATGTATGCGAGCAGCCCACTCATTCTCCAGGTCACTAGAAAGGAACATTAGGAAGGCAGACATGGGGCAGACTGGACAGCCAGGCCAGGCAGGGTAGGGAGGGAGAGGCAGTTTTCTCCTCCATATCCTAAATTACATGCTTCAGATTGTCTCTTCTCTTGTATATGCTTCTTTCCGAACTTGGCATTATTTATTCACTTTCAAAGCACCAGCCACTATGCAGGTCACACCACAGGCCTGCAAACTCCTGAAATTAGAAAGGATTTTCCTATTGGCCTCTGTCAACTTAATGAATAATCAATACGTGGCATCAGCAGAAGGCAAGGGAGAAAGCTGATCCTACATCAGCATGCCATTCTAAGAACATCCAGAATCAACCCAGTGTGAACCCCTTCTCTGTTGCTATTGTGTCAGCTGGTAGAAAGGGTTTTTTTCTAAAATTGTTTATTTCAAGGTTATTTCATCATCAAGTTATGGAGAAAAAAAAATAAGCCTACCTTATTGCAAAGGACTGGGACCAACAAGCAAATCTTACTGAGGCTTCTGATGGTCTTGCCAATACCCATAGATCAGTTCATCATTGCAGACTTAAAAAGAGAGCGATCAATGGGGAAGGGACAGACAAATACCAGAACTGAGGCTCATCTATGTGAGGTCCATCACAAAACCACAGCTTTCTAGTCGTGAAAGGATTAGATTTGCAGAGAGTGCAAGTGAGGCCCCACCACCAGCTTGGGATTCTCAATTATAAAACATTTTTACAGTGAAGCAACTTAAGAAAATAAACATTCCTAGCCAGGCAGAGATCAGTCATAGATGTTTTCTGAAATGGAGAGGAACTCTCTTATTGTGTACTTAAAGCAACACTATAAACCAGGCCATATCTATATAAAGCAATGCTGTGGGCTTAACCCAACAGTGGCATTATTCTCTGACAGAACTCAGGCTGAATATCCCAGGAAAAACCCACAAAAGGCACTACTGCTAAGGATCCGAGGGTGGGAAGCTCTTAATTTCCTAGGCAAAATTCCAAAAGAAATTAAAACCTTTTGTAAAAAATAAGTTAGATACTATGCCTGTGAGATTCTCCACAAAGCTAATTAAAAAGGCCAAAAAATGTTGCATGTAGAAAGGCAAGACTCAGACTTCCATAAAGCTAGCAGCATTATCAACAGGTCATTTCTCACACTTGGAGGTAGGCACCAAATTTAACACTTAGGTATATACATTTTACAGGGACCATGCTGTAAGAAGTGCTTCAGAATACACTGCATTATCTTATAATTTTCCAAGTACTTTTTTGTATGTATTTTCCCTTTTCCAGCATTCATCGAGCACATAATTTTTAAGTACCTTACATCATGCATAAGAAAACAGTCTGGTGTTTTAATTCCGTGTTTTCATCAGGACATTCATAATTGGTTGAATTCAACAGAAAAGCTGGGCAAAACTGACTTCAAAATATTAACCCAAAATATAGGCTGAAATTCCATCTTTTTGCTTCAGTATGTTTGTGAAAAATCATAGGATCATAGAACAGTTAGGGTTGGAAAGGACCTCAAGATCATCTAGTTCCAACCCCCCTGCCATGGGCAGGGACACCTCCCACTAAACCATGCCATCCAAGGCTATGTCCAACCCCACCTTGAACACCGCCAGCGATGGAGCATTCACAACTTCCCTGGGCAACCCATTCCAGGGCCTCACCACCCTTACAGTAAAGAATTTCTTCCTCATATCCAATCTAACCTTCCCCTGTTTAAGTTTGAACCTGTTACCCCTTGTCCTATCACTACAGTCCCTAATGAAGAGTCCCTCCCCAGCATCCCTATAGGCCCCCCCTTCAGATCCTGGAAGGCTGCTATGAGGTCTCCACGCAGCCTTCTCTTCTCCAGGCTGAACAGCCCCAACTTTCACAGCCTATCTTCATATGGGAGGTGCTCCAGTCACCTGATCATCCTCGTGGCCCTCCTCTGGACTTGTTCTAACAGTTCCATGCCCTTTTTATGTGGAGAACACCAGAACTGCACACAATACTCCAAGTGAGGTCTCACAAGAGCAGAGTAGAGGGGGAGGATCACCTCCCTCGACCTGCTGGTCACGCTCCTTTTGATGCAGCCCAGGATACAGTTGGCTTTCTGGGCTGCAAGCGCACACTGCCAGCTCATGTTCATTTTTTCATCAACCAACGCCCCCAAGTCCTTCCCCAAAGGGCTGCTCTGAATCTCTTCTCAGCCCAAGCTGTAGCTGTGCCTGGGATTGCTCCGACCCAGGTGGAGGACCTTGCACTTGTCATGGTCAAACTTCATCCAGTTGGCATCAGCCCACCTCACGAGCATGTCAAGGTCCCTCTGGATGGCATTCCTTCTCTCCTGCGTATCAACTGAACCACACAGCTTGGTGTCATCAGCCAACTTTCTGAGAGCACACTCAATTCCACTGTCCATGTCACCAACAAAGATCAGCACATCAGGATAAATATTTAAGGAAAACACTAGTTTTCCTTCTTTCTTCAGCACCCAAACTCCCTGAGAAGTTACTCACTGTTAACTCCAGCTGTCAAACAGACAAATCTAAAATTCTCCATACTGGTTAAGTCTTTTCTAAGATTTTATAACACATGGTCTTGAACTGTTCAATTGTTTTATTTCACTCTACAATCCTCATGTTTTTTTCCAAATTAAAAGCATAAAGTTGATGCTGATGATAACATTTCCACTCGTACAAGCTTTAATTAGTAGCATTTTTGTTGGTAGGAGCATGCTTTTGAGACAGGCAGTCTTAGTGCTAAGGACCAGTCCTTTCAGAATATCAAACGGCCTGAATAGGCTGAAAATGCTAAATGGTGTATCATGGCTGCTGCAGGTTGCTAGGGCATTCATGGTAACATTCACCTTTGGGTTTGAAATATAAATACAAATTAGAAGGGGGACAAAACACCATTCTTCATCATGGTTAATATAACAGATTAGCTGAGAGATTGTGAAAACAACCCAGTCATGTATACTCAGCAAGCAATTACTTATTTGTTGCAATCCTGAGCTATTTCTTAGCCCGCTAACTTGGCCAACACAACAGGCTGGCAAGCACTTCTCTATCTCTCTCCACTTCACATGCCCAAATATATATCTCCCTTCCAGAAAACCTCCTGGTGCCTTTCAGGGATCACAACTGAGAATGCAAAGATCTAAAGTACTTCTCACTAGGAGGAGTATTTTGTGCTTTCTGAGCAAGCTGAATATTTTAAAAGAGCTTAAGATAGGCAGAAGCAAGAGTTATCAATGCCATTATAAATGTGAAAGAACAACAGGAATATGGGAGGAGGGAACCCAAAGTCCATGAAGCTTCAGACCCAGAGCAATGCTGACATATCAACAGCAACTTCATTCCCACCCTACCGAATGACTCAGACCTGACCATAGTCCTGCCATCAGCCTCAAGTCATCCACCAATATCATCCCAATTTCTTCAATAGCTGAAAGATATCATACATCAGATTCTTGGTTTTGTTGTTTTATTTCAATCTTCATAAAACATTCCAGTAGTACTGTCATGCTTAGCTATTTTTAAATAAAATAGATCCATCCCTTCTATGGATGTCATGACTCCAAGAGTTGTGACTTCAAAATAACAAAGAATTATCAGTAGAACCCTAAAACCCGGCAGTACCAGAGCCTCCCTGCAATCTGGAAGAAAGAAAGGTGGAAAACAAAGTTATTTGTCAAACCTTGTTTCCTAACTTCGGGCATCGCACCTCTTGTCCTAGGCACTCCTGAGCGTAGTTTGTGGAACAGAGTATAAATTCTACTCCCAGCTCCATCAGAAATCAACTAGTAAACCAGTAGTGATTTAAAATACTTTTCAATTATTGTCTCAAGAATGCCTTGGCATAAAGATTTACTGAATTTGTAAGACTATTAAACACCCAGATACCTTTGCCTCCGATAAAGCAGAGGCAATGTGAACCATGGAGCTACCCAGCTGGGTGCTCAGTACCACCCATCATACTCATCACCCCAGGCACAGACAGATGTTGGTGGGGTTGAAGCACGTTTTATAAAGTGGGAGTATTCAGAGATTGTATCAGCAATCCTTTAACCTACTCTTACGAGCACGTTCAGATAACAATTCTCACCAACTCTGGTAGGCTGGTAAATCTGAGTTAATTTCTATGGGGCTGCAAAAAACATCTTGACTCACTCCCCCAACTCCCTGAAGATATAACAACTCTTTGAAGGACTGGCTGGCTAAATAAAGTTGACCAACCTCTCTAATTTTCTGTAATGTGTTCTTTTAATAACAGTTGAAGTTCTTCTGTTGAAAACTTTTCCAAGAGGTTTCAGCCTGAAGCAGAAAAAACACTATTGAAATTTTTTTATATGAATGACTGAAGGCTGGCAAGAACTAAACATGGGTGAAATTATGATGTTGGAGTATGGAAGGAATGCTTAAAGGTGCTCCTACCACCTCTATCTACCATATTTTATGTACAATATTGTATGATGCATTGGACATGTACAGGCTTATTAAAACAGTTTTAAAACATTAATGACCTACCCTTTCTGTTGTTGCTTCAATATTTGAAACATTGAAAGGCAGAATCACTGCAGTTTTTGCAAGATCAAGTATGAAACATAAAATCATAGGATGGTTTGGGTTAGAAAGGACCTTAAGATCCCCCAGTTTCAACAGCCATGCTTCATGCAGGGACACCTTCCACTAGACCAAGTTGCTCAAAGCCCCATTCAACCTGGCCTTGAACACTGCCAGGGATGAAGCATTCACAGCTTCCTTGAGCAGCCTGTTGCAGTGCCTTGGCACTCTCACCGAAAAGAATTTCTTCCTTATATCTAAGCTAAATCTGTACTGAAAATCCCTCTCTTGGGATCTGAGGCTAGGAAAAGACCACCCGGTTCAGCCAGTCCTGCCACAAGCAGCCAGGCACTGCAGACATCTGGTCTGAAGGGTCTGTGGACCATATAATCCACCCATCCACATCACAACTCACAAAATACAAGATTCAATGTGAAACCCGCAGGCTGCAGGAAGGCACCAAAGCCAGAGACACAAAGCATATGAGAGAGCAAGAGAGACTGCAGACCTCACAAGGCTCCTGATGCAACAGGCAATTTTCTATACTAAAGGACACAGCTCAAGTGTCAATCCCCATCACTCATGAGGAAAAGTAAAAACAAAGAAATAAATTAATTAATTAAAAAAAACAACCCACTGACTCCCAAAAAGGATTTTGAAACAAATTACACACTGCTTATAGCACAAATCGCAGCAGGTCCTTTACTGGCAACCACATCTCTCCGGGTTCCTACATCAGGGCACCCTACACCACCCCTGGGGCTAATGGGGTGGGTGAGTCACAGCCAGAAGATGACACCAAACAAAATCCCCTCTGGATTAGACCCTCCCCAATGTGCATACGAAGAGGGTAGAAAAGCAAGCTCCTAATTTAAGCACCCCAGTAGATTACATGCCCGAGATGAAACAGATCTGAGCCACGGAGTATTTTTAAAACCTCTTTTTAAGCAACAACAAAAAGAAAGAAAAAGAAAAAGAATGGAAATGTAGTTTAAGAGGCCAATACCCCGGTAAAAATTTAAAGTTATAATGAATTCCAGGATTCACTCGAGTACTCCATTCTTAAAAAACACAATAATGAAAGGCTTACATACAAAATTTAGTAGTAATAACTTTGGGGTCAAATCCATAGTGATTTCTTTGGCAAAGCTTTCACTGACAACACTTAAATGTGATTTCAGTGGGTGTTCTGCCTGAGAAAGGACTTTGGGATTGGCCCACACTCTGTATATTTAAGTCACCCCAGTCCCAGTATTATACAGTGCCAACCAGTCACAAAACCTAGCATTATTTAAACCATTTGTACACCAGAATCTCCAATTGCAGGGTGCAAAAGCCAGCAGGAAGCACTGATCATTCCCTTAGTAGAAAACAAAAATGCAATCTTTTTTTACTTGGCTTCCTTATGATATCATTTACCTTCTATAACAGCAATTGCTTTTTTTAAAATGTGGATTTGCACAGTATTCAATTTGCCAGTTTCCCCATATAGATATACATTCACTGAAATGGCTGCTCGCAAAATCCAAAGCCCAAGGGTGGAGTCCTAAAAATAAGCACATATAGTTTAACATCTTTTATTTCCATACATGATAAGAAGTTTGGCTCTTTTCTGGTGAGCCATAAAAGGGGAAGAATGGGAAAACCACAAACAAGCAAACAGAAAATAAAAATCCGTATCTTCGCCCTCCCCCTACAAAATTGCATGGATACTTCAATGCAACCACTTGGCTAAATGTTTCAAATGTTGGTTTTTCAAAGTATTTAGCCATATAAACTACCCTTTTGTTTCTGTTGGCTTCAAATGTTCCTAGGCTCATGAATTTTTCCTTACATCTTATTATTCAAAAAAATACAGCCAACATTGCCTTCATGGAGCAAGAAAAACCTGAGTATCATTTTCCAGTTAACTCTTCTGGATCTGCATGGAAGTGAAATCAGCAACAGCAATTTCAGGTCAGATTTTCTAATCATTGCAACTAATCACCGCTATTTTCAAGTAGTACCATAGAAAAATCTCTCCAAACACAATGCAAATTCAAATCACAAGAGTGGTGGAGCACACACTCTAAAAATTTATAATGGTCAACTTCCCATAAAGAAAGAAGCAGCAGTAGATGAGGTTTACTGAATGCCACAAACCCAGGAATATTTCAAACAGAAAGTATTTAATTTTTAATTTTAAAGACTTAACTAAATCAGACTGGATGCTGATCTCCTACCTTCCAAACTCAAGTGTTTCAGCGAACATAGCCTTCACTGGCACTTCTATGTTGTACTTTTACACTATCACAATAGGACATTTCCTAATCATCACCCTCTCAATTTTTCAAGCATCTTTTTCAGTCTCTTCTCTGGCCTCTCTAATCTGAGATATCAGTGACTAAACAAGCGATTCACCTCCACTTACGTATTTCACACTTATTTAACCTCACACTCAGATGATGAATTTGTGACGTAGCTATTTCTACATAAGGTCAATGACTTCACAGTCAACAGCTGTCAGTCACAGTCTAAACAAGTCCATGAAAAGGCTGCTTCAAACACCAGCAGAAATATAGACAACACACAGCAATAAGGTCTTCCCCCTTAAATACCATGGGTACACAATCTGCAGGCCTTGCCCTTTGCTCTCCAAGACCTTCCTTCCTGCTGCATTCTACAGGACAAAGAGAGGCAGCCAGGAGGCACTCCACACAGCTCCAAGCAGAAACGTATTTTCCCTTGCAAGCATCTAAGTTTCTCCACCCGAGCTGAGGAATGAACTCTGTTAACACAACAGTGAAAATTTGCACGCTGCTATTTTTCTCTAAAGCAGCACTGCCCATCCCAACAATTCCTGGATGAAAATAACAGTACTCAAACTGCAAAACCATAAGCTTACGAGTTGACTCCAGTCAGAGAAACGTGATTGCTTCCAACTTTAAGGAATGCGACAATAACAGCAAATCTGACCCTGCCTGATAAGTGGCAGGCAATTCTCCATATAAGGTGAAAAATGTGCTAGTGCAGCTCATGCAACACTGCTAATTCCTTGCCTGTTCTCAATATTCAAGAACATAAATGAACATATAAATCAATTTTGTAAGTAAACCTTGTGCACGCTCACAGCTACAAACCATCTAGACCATGCTCAGCATATAAAGAATTTTGAACTTAACTATTTAATCCCTTTTAAACACAGACTACATCTACAGTTGGCCCATATACTGCAGTAGTGCATTAATCTGAGAGGTCCCTGTCCTGTTCAGTTCCTGAATTCCCTTTATACTTTACCATTCGCTGGTCATCCCATGCATTCCAACCGATGACTAACAAACTTGCTGCTGGCAGCCCAACAGGCACACAAGGAATGCAGCCAGGAGGAGAGCAAGGAGGGGGCTGAAGGGTGGGTGAAGCCCAGCAGCCCAACAGCCACTGGTTACTTCTGCATCTCCCTCAGGCTGACACAGGGTGGAAGCACCAGGGTATCAGCACATGCCTGCTGCTACTACTGTTCAGCACTTTTTATCTGAGCTCCGATCGTCCAATAATCTCTATGTAATAGCAGCAGAAAAATATGCAGCATTTACCTAGTTGTGCATTACAAGACGATTGCATGCATCGCTTGCTAAGAGACTGATGGAGAGACTTCAACTGATTTTAATGAGCTCCACATCAGGCTGTAACAGCAGAGAAAAACTACTTCATAGAATCATAGAATAGTTAGGGTTGGAAAGGACCTCAAGATCATCTAGTTCCAACCACCCTGCCACGGGCATGGACACCTCCCACTAAACCATGCCATCCAAGGCTATGTCCAATCCCACCTTGAATGCCGCCAGGGATGAAGCATCCACAACCTCCCTGGGCAACCCATTCCAGGGCCTCACCACCCTTACAGTAAAGAACTTCTTCCTCATATCCAATCTAAACTTCCCCTGTTTAAGTTTGAACCTGTTACCCCTTGTCCTCTCACTACAGTCCCTAATGAAGAGTCCATCCCCAGCATCCCTATAGGCCCCCTTCAGGTACTGGAAGGCTGCTATGAGGTCTCCACACACCCTTCTCTTCTCCAGGCTCAACAGCCCCAACTTTCTCAGCCTATCTTCATATGGGAGGTGCTCCAGTCACCTGATCATCTTCATGGCCCTCCTCTGCACTTGTTCCAACAGTTCCATGTCCTTTTTATGTTGAGGACACCAGAACTGCACACAATACTCCAAGTGAGGTCTCACAGGAACAGATTAGAGGGGGAGGATCACCTCCCTCAACCTGCTGGTCACGCTCCTTTTGATGCAGCCCAGGATACGGCTGGCTTTCTGGGCTGCAAGCGCACACTGCCGGCTCATGTTCATTTTTTCACTGACCAACACCCCCAAGTCCTTCTCTGCAGAGCTGCTCTGAAACTCTTCTCTGCCCAATCTGTAGCTGTGCCTGGGATTGCCCCGACCCAGGTGTAGGACTTGCACTTGGTGTGGTTAAACTTCATCCGGTTGGCATCAGCCCACCTCACAAGCGTATCTAGGTCCCTCTGGATGGCATTCCTTCCCTCCAATGTATCAACCGAACCACACAGCTTGGTGTCATTGGCAAACTTGCTGAGGGCGCCCTCAATCCCACTGTCCATGTCACCCACAAAGATGTTGAACAAGACCCGTCCCAACACCGATCCCTGGGGGACACCACTCGTTACTGGTCTCCAGCTGGACATTGAGCCATTTGCACTCTTTGCATATGGCCATCCAGCCAATTCTTTATCCACCGAGTGGTCCATCTATCAAATTGATGTCTCTCCAACTTAGAGACAAGGATGTTGTGTGGAACAGTGTCTAACTTTTTGCACAAGTCCAGGTAAATGACGTCAACTGCTCCATCCCTGTCCATCAGTTCCATAGCCCCTTCATAGAAGGTCACCAGATTGGTCAGGCAGGATTTCCCCTTAGTGAAGCCATGCTGGCTGTCACCAAGCACCTTGTTGTTTTTCATGTGCCTCAGCATGCCTTCCGGGAGAATCCGCCCCAAGATTTTGCCAGGCACAGAGCCTCTGAGCAGTTGATGTCATCTTCTTCATATGATCCCTTCCCCACAAAGCAAGTTACAGCATTTGCAAAATGCAAATGGTGATGAAATCCACTCTGGTTTTAAGTTAGACCCAAGCCTCAGCCCTCCTCCTTTCGCTCTTGTTAACACAAGGGTGTCAACACCATTAACAGTTAATCTTAATGGTCTCACAAATTGCCCAATGAACAACCTGGCACACCAACAAACTTTCTATTTTGTTCTTTTTTTTTTCCATTTTTTTTAGGAATGAAGTATCAGTGCCCAATAGGTGTGAAAGAGAGGAGATTCAGAAAAATTCCCTGGGGGTCTTTTGAAAACCACTCAAAACTGATGAGGTTATCAGGGGATAGAAGACTTGCTAAAATTGGCAAAAGGGGAAAAAAAAACAAAAAAACAAAAAAAAAGGACTGATGTTTTGGTTTTTGTTGGTTTTGTGTGTGTGTGTGTGTTTTTTGTTAGGTTTGGTTGGTTGGTTGGTTTTGTTTGGGGTTTTTTTTGTTTTGTTTTGGAGTTGGTTTTTTTTACAGGAAAAAAATCACGATGTCCATGAACAACTCTGCAGAAGTTATACTCTAGAAGTCAGTGACTTGTATGAGGGGCACAGAGGGGAAGTTTCCACACACTGAACATCTACATATAAAATGTGGGTGGGGACAGTAGGAAAAAAACGTTCATAGTTTTCTTGAACCTTTATGAGATAACCTGGAAAAATTTGATTTGATTATTTTATCCACATGAATGTCTACACAAAGAAAGATCAGATGATGGCTTCAGATTGCCAGCCTTCCTAGTAACATGATGTGCTCAGAACTTTTATTGCTAGTGTAAAGGTAGGCTTCAACTACATCAAATACTAAGAGCCCAAGGGTGACCACGGCCTGAAAAGGAGAAGAACACATTAAATATTTCAAACAACAGGGATGAAAAGTGCAATCAGCACGTGAGTTATACAAATCTTTCACAGCTTTGCTTATTGCAGGTCCCATGAAGCTCAGATTACTGGTCTTCAGGCAGAGCACAACATGCTGCAATGTCAAGTCTATTAAGAAACTCAGCAACCAGGGATGACCGGCTACAGTGACTTCATCTATTAACCAACAACAAACACCTTGTCAAAACTCTTCCATTTTTCCTTTAGAACATTTTTTTGTCTTACCCAAAGGACGAGCTTTTGCACCAGGCAGAACTTCAGCCTCTCCCTATGACAGTGTCCTGACACACACAAACTCCAGAACCGAGAGGGTTAAAAATTAAGAAAATAACCAATGTGCATTTACCAGCCAATTATCCTGCATTGGGCTAATGATGGTAGTATTACATCATTTATGTTTGCTGACAGCACCATGACTAGCTTGTTCTTAACTTTCTGCATCTCAGCTTGCATTTCTGTAACATGTCAGCACTGTCTGGTCCACAGTGCTTGAAAGAACGGCCACAACCTGTGACCCATCCCGTACTGCTACTGCTCCTGGGTTACTTTACTTACTTTCCAGAAACATCTTGAAATGTTTGCATCCTGTGATTGACCCTTTATTCCTAGGGTGATTTCAACATTTAATCAATTCTAATTATTGAAATACTCTATCTAATATACCTTGATTGGCAAGTTACTTTTGAAGGGATTCCTTTGTTACCTGACAAGTTTAAACAAATTTCTGGGATGCAACTTGAAGAATTTGACTTGAGGAAGCATTAATGAATCTACCAAACCCCCCCAAAACAAAACAAAAAAGCCAGGTCTCATTGACGTGATCATGCCGCACACACTCCACAGGCTGTCTCTATTGCCATTTATGAAGCATTAAGGGAATGTTTCATAATTTAGAAATTTACCTCCTCAATGGTTTTGCATTTCAGAAAAGGTAAACATAGAGTACAATATAAATCTGCTAAAAACCAGAAAAAACAATGAGGTTTGTATCAGACCCTGTTCCAACCATTTGCAAAACGGACTTTAAAGCAAAGAAAGCCACCACCTTGGTGGTTTCAAAGAATCATAAAACTCCATGAAGCTTTAATAACAAATACCAAAAACAAACATCCACAACCAGGAAAAGAAAGGATGCACCAGGAAAGCTTGACAGAACAGATTAACAGCTTCAGGAGATCAATGTGTTTAATGTTTCTGGGAAACAGAAAGCAAAGAAGGGATCTACTGTAATTACAATACTTACTACTTAATAGAATACTTTGCCTACACAAACTAAAAACAAACCAAATCAACAACCAAGAACAACACCTCAAGGTAAAATGCGTTTCTTTTTGCAAAATAAGTATAAACCGATATGGACGGGACTGCTAAACTGGATAACAAACTGACATTCTTCTGTCACATGAGCTCTAAACCAGAGAAGCTAGTTAACATGGGCATAATCCCAGGCACAAGTCTCCTACCATCTAAATCAGTGGAAACAGTTATCTATTTAGTGCTGGGTATATACTGGGCTCACTGGAACAACCAATAGTTTCATTCAGCTGAAACATTATAATTAAAAATTTAAAAGGATGCATCAGAAAAAACAGTGTTACCATATGGACAGGCAGAGTGTCAACATTAACTTGCTGAAAGATGATCGACTAAACAGCTTTTCCACTGCAAAAACTTCAGGGAATTGGCACCCTGCCTTCAGGGCAGTGACCTAGAGCAAAGTCAAAGGCATCACTTCCAATTCCAAATCAGCTATGACACAAAATCCCCACCCACTAAAAAAACTTCTCCAGAAGTTAGAGTTTTGTTGACTTTTCTGCATAGCACCTATTGCCTTACTATGTAATGTAGCCCTTGAATTACTACTACAAGGCAACAAAGCATCTGGATTTTAGGACTCAAATTACAGTGTTTGCCATGTTCTGTAAAAGGAAAAAAGTAATAATCAGGAGAACAAACTCTAAACATTATTTAATTCTTACAGAATAACCCTTTTAAGCATGTTTAGAGCCATTCACATCTAAAGCTTGTTCTCATTTCCTGGATTCTTATCTAACCCAAATTTCATACGGAAGTTTTTAGTGGTATATTAAGATGCATACAAATTAACCACACTCTGATTCATTCAGATGAAATACAACAGCAAATTTAATAGGGATGAAACCAGAGCTGTCAAATTATATCTGAACCAACAAAACAATAATCTAACCATTTTGTAAAAATTTACTCTTAAAGGACCTATTACATAGTCCTAATTCAGAGGATAACTCTGATGTGGTTTAGGACAAATATGCTTCCAGTTGACTCACTTTTTATGCAGGGAATGCAAAAGGGAATGTCTGTTACCCATGTGATAACAAAGAGCTCACATGGCTAAACCACAAACTTGGAGCTTTTCAGGGTTTAGTGCTTAAAGCTTCAGAGATTATGGCTCCTATGCCAAAATCGGTCCAGAAAGCATGGTAGGAACCAGGGTAATATACAGTAGAGAGAATTTTTACTGTACCTTGACTGACACAGCTCTCCCCATAAACTTCCCATGAACTTTTGAGGGCATCATGTAATCAGTCCTATCTTTTCTCTGCAAGATTTTATATAAACAGTATTATAAATATGTGTATATCACTAATACATTCAATAAGTATAATAATACATATAATAAAACACCAATACTGAATGGAAAAAACTTTATCAAAGCAATGATGAATTTATTATTAATATTACTTCATACCATAATACTAAGTGCAATGTGGTAAATTATGTGCTACAAATTCAGCTTCTACTAACAAGCAACATAACTACAGCAATTCTACAAAGAAATCTATAGAGATGAAAGAAAAAAAGCCATCGGCAAAATATAAACGTTCTCCACAAAAAAAGGTCTTTCTTTGGCTGAGGATGACAAGTGCACAGTAAGAACCTTCTATCTTAAGAGGATATACAGAATATAAGCAAACAAAAAGTTAATATCAAGTCCCCATCCTGAGATACAAAGCCAGTTAGCTCCACAAAGCTGCTTGAAGTATTTAAATGAAGCATTTTATGTGGGACACTGTCTTCCCTATAAGAGAGAAGTCCTGCTGAAACATGAAATACTGCAAGAAATAAGAACAATGTCAACATGTAGTTTAGAGGAAATAAAGAACTGTTCCAAACCAAAGTAAATTGGTTTAAAAGAAACAAAATGTTTAAATGGGCTTACTGGTTGAGCACAGCTCAGAAACTGGAAAAACCTATTTTGCTCTTGTGATGGAGGAATAAGAAGTAGTAAAAGATAAGTATTTTAAATAACCATAACAATTTTTGTGATGTTCCAGCCATATTTGTTACTCTTTATAGGGGGCAGTCCAAATGTCTTCATTTCTATACCAGTTTTATAGAAGTAAGAAGTAGCAACTGACTAAGAATTGTCTCAGCTTGAATTCAGCAATTAATGCCTCCTCTCCTATATGACTGGGACTCAACATTCATGAAGTACAAAAGGACAAAAGTAATTGACTAAAGAAGAATTTGAAAGCAGTAATAAAAGACACCCTTTACACTTGTCCTCGAGACACACAGCCATTTACAACAGAAAGTGTAGTGAATGACCTATGAGTATTAGCCTTGGGTGACACCATCTCCACACAGATAACTGCATGTGGCGATATTGCAGGATGTGTTCTCTAATAAAAATGCTGACTCAGAGATTTGACAGTGACAATTCGTCACAGATATTTTCATCCCAAGCATTATACCAACAAAAACCCAAACATTTTATGGTACTAAACCCCTGTGTAACATTCCAGGAAACATTTCATCATAACAACACTGCTGACAGCCAAATCCTGCAGCCAATCCTCATCCTGCCAGTGAAGGGTAGCCTCCCCGCAATGCACATTCTTGAGGTCCTGAAGAGCCTAAATTTAAATGTCTCTAGGGACAGGACTCCCATCCTTTCCCCAAAGAAATGCCCGACTATTTATGAGATCCAACTGTGAAGATGCTTGCCCTTTCATTCAGATATAACTTGCTACTAAGCTTATTACTTCCAATTGTCACCATTCATAATTCCTCACAGTGTCTTTAGTAACAGCCTCCTCTGCACAAGGGTTATAGCTTTCAGGTATGCCAATTAGTATGTTAGCCATCTCCCCATCACCATTAAGCTAAGATAACCCCATGTTCACATTTTAGTTTACTCCACTTGAATCAGCCTTCAGTACGTGATCACTATCTTACAAACTCGCTTCAAAATACAGCAAGGTCCTAAACACCATAAATCTTTAGATTGCTGGCAACTGCCTGATAGTTTATATACATCATATTCCTTCCTACTGCTGTGGTGCCCAGTCCTGAAGCCATTAATCCAGATGTCTACCGAATAACAGGTTGCCCAGAGAAGCTGTGGCTGTCCCATCCCTGGCAGTGCTCAAGGCCAGGGTGGATAGGGATTCGAGCAACCTGGTCTGGTGGAAGGTGTCCCTGTCCATGGCAGGGGGCTTGGAACTACATGATCTTTAATGTCCCTTTCAACCCAAACATTCTGCGATTCTATGTAGCCCTACAAAAATTGCAACAGACCAGCAGTGTTATCCCCTACCCAATTTCTATAACTCAATCTCTAGTGGTCAGTCTATATTTCCAGAAAACACTAAGTCTACAACCACTGCTATCACCCCCTGTGCCTGGTCCCACCTCCTCTTTCCTCCAGTTATTCTCAGTTTCATCAGTATGCCTCAAATTATCATAGAATCATAGAATAGTTAGGGTTGGAAAGGACCTCAAGATCATCGAGTTCCAACCCCCCTGCCATGGGCAGGGACACCTCCCACTAAACCATGCCATCCAAGGCTATGTCCAACCCCACCTTGAACGCTGCCAGGGATGAAGCATTCACAACCTCCCTGGGCAACCCATTCCAGGGCCTCACCACCCTCACAGTAAAGAATTTCTTCCTCAGATCCAATCTAAACCTCCCCTGTTTAAGTTTAAACCCATTACCCCTTGTCCTATCACCACAGTCCCTAATGAAGACTCCTTCCCCAGCTTCCCTATAGGCCCCCTTCAGGTATTGGAAGGCTGCTATGAGGTCTCCACGCAGCCTTCTCTTCTCCAGGCTGAACAGCCCCAATTTTCTCAGCCTATCTTCATACGAGAGGTGCTCCAGTCCCCTGATCGTCCTCGTGGCCCTCCTCTGCACTTGTTCTAACAGTTCCATGTCCTTTTTATGTTGAGGACACCAGAACTGCACACAATACTCCAAGTGAGGTCTCACGAGAGCAGAGTAAAGGGGCAGGAGCACCTCCCTCGACCTGCTGGTCACACTCCTTTTGATGGAGCCCAGAAATTCAGCTCCATCTCTTCAACACTTACATAATCCTGAAGGATGTGCAGAGCATCTTGAACTGTTTACAAGTACCAATCTTTTTCCTCATCCCTCTCCAGAGCAACCCCACACTACTTTTGAAGAATGCACTGGAGACAGTCAGACGCATTCCTCCTTCGCCAGTGTGGAGGGCAACCAGTGCCGAGCACTGGGGTCACGCACAAAGGCCCTCTTGAAGCCTCATCTGAAACACTTTGTGACACCACAAAATTAATGAAATCTTTTCCACTACCAGCGGTAACGGGAGAAAACCAAGGCAGCAAAAAGGATCTGTGGCTTTATAATATGCTACTCAAAATATCTGCTGATGGTCATAAGACAGAAAGAACAAGCCAAAAAAACTGTATGATGTAGTCAGTTGGCAACTGGGGAAAATCACACACAAAATGAAATGCGTTCAGCACTGTAAAAGCAGGGCTGTGGGAAATTGTTGGTTCTCCATATAAGGATCCAATATTCTTTCAATTTGCCAGCATAGCATAATGCACATAAAGTCTTAAAATAAAATTATAAATGTTAACCATGAAGAACACTTTTTACAATATTTCTTAAGAATGTTAATTCTGTACACCCATGAGTGCCGATTTTACAATTTGCAGCCAGCCTAAATGAAAAATAAGATTTTTAAATTCTCCATATAAAAAGTCAACCACCTTTTTAATCGAAAGTTAGAAAACTGTAATTGAAAATTACTAACCTCAACACACTCATTAGTGACAAATCCTAACCCCAGTTAAACACAGCCCTAATAGGATTAAAGAGGTATGCAGGATGATGTATGTAGCCCTGGTATGTAAGAGAAGCCATAGAAAAGTCTGGATCCATCTGTAGAGCAGGGATCAGACAGAAAGCTCTGGGAGCAGCAGTGGCTCGGGGCCCAAGACGCACTTCTCCCTTTGTTGTTGGAGCTACAGATGCTACTCACAGGCATCTTCAGAACTGCAGGAGCTAGGAGCACGCCCCACTGCCACCTGGAGATGCCACTGCTGAGCCCAGAAGCTGCAAGGTCACCCAAGCTCCCACAGGAAGTAAGCAGACAACAAGGCATTTTGCAGAGCACAGATGCCCTTTTCATGTTTTTAATGGTCCTTCACCACTTCCCCCGCCACGCAAAGCTCTACAACAAACAGGCAGTTCGGTCCACCACAGCTACAAATATTGCTCATAGAGGTAAGCAGGACCCAGGATGAGGTTCATAGTCTCAAGGTCCTTCCATGAGCATCAAAATCATTCAGCATGAGATTTCTAATTGATCACATGCTACTGGCTGCACAACTAAGGAGGCTCAGGAGGGTAAATATTTTTTTCCCTAGTCAGTTGTAAATTGGCTTCCCAAATTGTCTCCAGATCCTTTCCAGAGACCAGAATGGAAGTAATCAGAGGTAGTTGGAAAACGGAATTTTTGTCCTGTGGGGAAAGTCTGATAGTCCTATACTTATTTTTATCCTGACACAGGCCAAAGTGTAAGAGCATTAAAATATTTAGTAGCGCAAAATAATGCAAGCTATTCTGATATATACTGAAACAGCATCCCAAACATACTTTGACCCATTTTGCTCCTAGATAAGACAGCAAACAGAAAACACCTTGAGCTCAATCACCCTGATGCCAGCTGGGGGTGAGGGGTATGAGACCTGAAAGGTGCTACCACACATGAGCAGGGAAGCCACCGGAGGAGGGAGCTGCCCAGGGAAGCTCTCAATACTTGAAGGTGACCTGCAGCACCAGGCAAGGGCAACCAGCCCTGATGCCTAAGGGCTAGACACAGGCCTGGGCTGGCAGCCACTCCAGCAGCACTGAAGGGCATGAGGTGTTACACAAAGGGCACCTGCCAGATTTGGCAGCACACCCCACACATGACGCAGCACTGGACTGCTCCCTGGCCCCATCATGCAAAGTCACACCCAAAGCATGGGAAGAAACCAGGCCATCACTGCAACTCCCAAATGTAAACGTTGTACCCAAACTGTGAACAAAAGCAGAAGGGGACTCACCCTCAACACCTCTTTGGGAGAGGAAGAACACCTTCCTTCCTGTTCGTCATATACGGCACTATGCCTTCTGCTGCCTAACCAGAGATACGCTGCTGAACCAAGGACTTATGTAACTCAAAGTCAAACTCTTTCTTCCTGACACTGTGCAGAAGGCTGCTTCATGCAAGTCATCCAAGTAGGATGCCTCATGGGAAAACCTTCAGTGCCATCACCCTGTTATAGAGGTCTTCTCTGCAGCTGTTTAGCTGACAGAGCCATGAAAACCTGAGCAGATGCAAAGTCTGCATCACCTGATTCTCTGCTTCAACAAAATGCCTTTGGCTAGTGCTTCTGATGAGCATTACACCTCTGTCTCTAACTCACACTAAGCCACCATTCCCTCAATGTAACTTTTTATTATACAGCTAAGGAGGTCTCCTCAGCATCCCTTCCTCTTCAGGTCATTTGGCAACTGTTCTCAGAGGAACCTGCAACATGCCATCCAAGCAAAGCTGAAGCAGACAGGGCCTGAACACAAAATAGCTAGACATATGCACCAGGAAAAATGCTTATACCACTGTGTCTTTCCCCAAAGGCTCTCTCCAAGGCAGATCAAAGCAGCAGAGGAAACAAAGGAGCCCTCAGTTGCATATGAGGAAGGGAGTGATTACATTGATTCAAAAGCTTCTCCTCTCCTACGTTCTCACATGGAAACACTGCTTCCAAGAAGCTTTATGCTCAAGACTGCCGAGTCTAAGGGTACAGGACTCAAACAAGAAGGCTTGACGAAGGAGGTGAAACACTGTCCAGAAAAGATCTTTGGGTGTTTTGAACTTAGATGGCCCCCAGATCAGGAATCAACTGCTTCTTCCTCTTTTAATATTTCTACACAGTGAAGCAAGTTTTGCTAGGTCAAAAAAAAATAAATCAATTAACAAACTCAAAGGCAGTCAAAGAGAGGCAAGATACTAAACGATGCCAGATTCCTTTCATCAAAGATGCAGAAACACCGAATATGTCTATAGGTTATGATGCCGACAGGTTCAAACTTGTACTGAACAGACACAAGGAATCCCTGCCCACACTCAGAGATAACCAAAAGCCTTTTGAACACTTAGTATGGCTCTTGGCCAAACTAATAAACTCTGCAGAGCTGTAGGAACATCACCTTTAGCTCTGTGCCATTACCTTGGGCTCAACACATGCTGGCAGTGTCCATAACGCTTCGTGCTGGCTCAAAACACGGGCAGAGTTCATTCCCAGCTGCGTTCTCCGGAAAACCCTGAGGGAGCTGCTGTCACACTCACAGCTTTGTCTTTAAGCCTTCACTTCAATCCTGGGGCCGTTAATGATTACCTATCAATCTAACAAAAAAAAAAATTTCAGACCAGTTTTTGACTCAAGTGTCTATGTTTTGACCAAGTTTTTCACTTGAAGGTGATGAAAGATGTTGGAAATAGGAGTCTAACTAAAGAATACACTTGATTTTAGCTTTGAATTACACTGTTTCACAACAGCTTTTCTATTGAAAATTAGGAATTTACATGTTTGTGTGAGACTTCCAAAACAAAACAGCATTTTTATTCAAGTGTTTCTTTGGAAATACTTCCTCAACCCTCAGAACAGCATGTCTGTTTAGTGGGTGGGTGTGGGAAGCAGAAGAGCGGATGATGAGACTTACACTGTGTTTACAGTGGGTAGAGCTGCAAGGCTTCTATCTGGCTTTAAGACTTACAGCCTTTGAAAGCCCTTATGTCTGGTCTTTCACTCAAAAATGACATCTCTACAGACAGACAGAGGGATATGGGACTGTAAAACCAAAGCATATTTTCTTAACACTGCTCCAGAAATATCCTCTGCTAAACGTGCAACAGATGCATGTTCCTCATTAAAAAAGTGTTGCTATACATTATGTCTTGGCTATAGACAGATTCTGGCAAAGCCTGATACACTGTGGACATATAATTCATGTGTATAGTATGTGAACTCTGTACCCTGCTTCTCAACCTGCTGAGGTCCTGTTGTGGATCTTGGGCCATGGAAATGGGAGGGAAGGGAAAAAGCAGACAGATATGGAGGGCCACTATGAGGCTGATACTGTAACAGAGAAAACAATAGAGCTTTTGGACGTAGTTTTCCCAACACCATCCTCAAGCACCCAGCTTTTATTCCCACGTGTGTTCCATGAACTGGAAAAGCAGCACCAATTCCAGCTACCTTTCCTTGACAGGAAAAAGAAATCACTTCATGGTGACCATTTTGTTCCTTGAGTCATCTCTCACCTTTTGCTGAAATTTAACTTTTGGGTTCTTGGAAAGGTAGGTCCTAATGATGAATTACAATTTATTTCTTGGCTGATTGGTGCTTAAAACCAGCCCATGGTAAGCGTAACTTTGTAATCCACAGGGAAACCCTCAGTTTTATTCCTTGCCTGGTATTCAGACTTCCATTTAATTACTGGTTACTTAGATTTACAGGCAGATTTGCTAAAAACAGTTGACTCTCTGTGTGCAGACAATAACCTTTTGATGGGTATGGTAGTAAAACTGAAATTCCTATGTAAACAGGACCAAATTTTAAAAGTAGCTGGTGTAGCTCTCTAATGAAATTGGCAGCACTGTGTGGGTACTTTGTCTTGGAGAACGCTAAATGGTGCACAGCCAGCCTTTGCTCCATAAACTGTCAAACAAGAGAACCGCAACTGTTCAGTGATTTGTTTTTCTAATGTAGTTCTCCACTATGGGAAATGTCTTTTCCATGACCAAATGCAGCAGCTGTCAGGATTCAAAAGAAATATAGGGGAAAAAGAGGATGTCTAGAAGGTATCTCTCAACAGAACAAAAAGGTGAAGGAAAACATTTCTCAAAGACGCAGGCTTGGTAGTGTTATGAAAAAGCACAATGCTTAGGAAAGAACTACCTTAAGGTAGTTCTTACCAATTAATGCTATAATTAATTGTTAAGCATCAAATATGCTACTGTAACACTCAAATCTTTCTTTTCCTTCATTAGGCAGTACTGATGATAATATTGTTGAATACCTCAACAGGAAGATTAAACAATATATGCATCTCATAACTTTCTTCTGAGGGCTTTCTACTACCTCACAAAATGAAGAAGACTTCATCACCTTAGAATGGCAGAAAATACTAACACCCATCTTTCACTACTCATTCATTTAGGAAACAAACACTCTTCAAGTGACACCTGAGCTACACCTCAGCACACAAAGCTCATGAACACTGGTCCCAAGTTTCCTCTTTTGTTCTATATTCCTTGTGTCATTTTATTACAGTTTTAGGCTCATGTCAGTAACTCAGACAACAACAACAACAACAACAACAAAAAATAGTTTGTTCATAATAACAGAGGGTAGGTAAAAAGGTAAAGCCTTTACTGCTGATGAAAGGAAGTCCACGAGTCAGAGTTTAAAAGCAACCAACATGGACTGACTTCAGTTCAGATAGGTGCTCTGGTGAATTCTCTCTCAGTAATGGAAAAAGCAGCACAACTCTCCTTTTTCCTACTTCTGTTTGGACCAGACAGAAAAAAAAGGAAGAAAAAAATAGAACACATATTTCATTAACTGAATTTAAACTTCAGCTGACCTGGTCTTTAGGAAGACACACTGCATTTAAGTATTTGTGATGGCTATTAAGGGGTTGACTCTGGAGAAGTAATCAGATACACAGTATTTTTACTGGGGTTCAAGCATCCACACTACCCAGTAAAATAATCAAGGTAACCCTGAGCAGACTGCAAGACTCCTCTGTACGTGTAGATACTTCCCAATGGTGCAATTGGAGCTGTTAATTAGGCCTCACCGCTATCTACTGCACACTTTCAAACGGCTGATATAACAGTTCACTGCCCACTACCCTACAATTTCCCTGCCTGCTGCCAGCCTAGGAACGGGTTGTTAATAATGAGAGCAAAGGTAGGACAGGACTACTGCTAGGAATTTGACAGCTACTAGCAATAATACGCCAACTACAACAAATCTGCTCAACAAGAAGGGAGTGTCAACATGTATCAGTAGCCTACTCATGATTGCCAAGAACCAAAGTTCACATCATTTTATGTCCCTGAAATGTCAACTCAATTGCAAATTTTAAAATAATAGTTTTACCACTTTGCCAGCCAGAAGACAAATCTTAATAATCTTAGTAATGTTGTGTTGGCCTTAACCTGGCTTGAGACAAGTAAGTCACAGATGCAGAGAAAACCAGAAGCCTACAGAGTAATTACAAAAAATAAAAATCACAGCCATGATATGACATGCTGAACCCTTGTTCAATCTCTGTTACCAATTGCAGTCTATGCTATCCTTGAGGGATATTTTTAGATTATGCTGCCTGCAAGCAGCATCTTCTTTTATCAAATGTCCGATACATTTACTGGCATTATATAAACAGATAAATCTTACAAAGGGGATAGTACTGTGAGTGTTGTGCAAATATTTCCCTTTGTTGCTGTTAACTACTGGATTATGACAGAACTCAGAAATTGTCCCCTAATTCAGAACTCCATGAGCCCAATGCACTTACTTAAGGCAAAGGTTTTTTTACTTTCAGCAACAAGAATGATACTCTCACCAAATAAAACATACTAAGGGAGAGGGAAAGATTCATAGTAAGACCATGAACATGAGATCATGAAAACCCAGACAAAGAAGGAGTTAAAGAAAAAGAAAAGTTGGCATGAGTAATTGCACTATTAAAAAAATAAAAGAAAAACACTTATAATTATTCATAACAGCTTTTCAGGTGGTATTTGTGCTTTGTGATAATGAAAGAACATAATAGCACTTAGCACTATTTAACATTTTTCCATATACAAAGGATTTCATAGGTACAGTATGCAAAATGAGGACCACAGTTATGTGGATAAATAGCTACACTGAAATCTCTGTGGTCAGGTGACATGATTTGTTTTGTCAGTGAAAATTAATCTCAAACAAGAGATCTCTTCCAGCATTGGTTTCTGGCTTCAGCACCAGTACTATCACAACTGGAACTTCAAAGTTTGCGTGCAAAAAGCATGATGCAATTAATTGAACAAATGTATTCCTCCTACAGAAATAACTAACTGCCATCATTTTTGAGCATCATCAAAAAGTTAGAAAAACTCACTGGACTTCAAGAAACAATATGCCCTCTTGCTTAGATGCACACAGCAGGCTGGGAATTTCCTTCCCTTTTTTAACATCTTCCTCAAAAGCTGAAGCTGAGTTGAAGAGAACATGGAGAATAAAAAGCAGGGGCAGGTATCTCCCACATACCCTATTCTTCCACCAACAGCTGAATATGATAGACAACTAGAGGGATTTATAGAGTCACATCACACATTTGTTTGGCAGCAAGAAATGAAAGCTCATGGAAGCAGAATCCATTCAAACTGAATCCAGTTATGCCTCCTGGTGAGCAGTGGGATGGAGCTGAACATCAGCCGGCACACAGTTTGAACAAAAGAAGCGTGAGGATCAAACTAATCACAATCAGAACGATTTTAGAAAGCTCACATTCAGAGCATGTCAATCCAACACAGTCATGTATTCATTGATGATTTCAACTTAATTACTTTAGACTGAAACACCTGAAACTAAGCAATGTATTACTTATCTGAAAACTTTAACATCTTTACACAAATATTTTCCCCCTCGAGATCTGATAAAGGGGAATACATAATCCAAAAATTAGTTCAAATAAAACATTCTTGTTGGTTTAAAACCGCAGGAAAAAAGTAAATAATTTTAATAGTTTCTTTTTCCAAACAAGATGCCTTGCAGTCAGTTGGTAAAGCTTGAAAGTTTATAATTGCTTAACAAGCTTTGTAGTCCAAACAATGGTAACCTTAATGGCTTGAGTTTCTCTTCTTTCTGCTGTCCTATGTACAATGATCACACAAGGTAATTAAAGGGAGTTAACACTGCCAAATATCTCACACTATTAGAAATCATGACAATTATACACTAATTATTGGTACCACCACCATGTTAAAGTGCAATCTCTCTGTATCTATGGGCAGGTTGCATTTATGGGCAGTCAAGATAAAATCTGTACCAACTGGCCTAAAGGAACACTCTGTGGTAGAAGCATGGCTACAACAACATCAGCTCCAGATCCAGGACTCAGCCTTTCTGCATTAGACTGGTTTCTTTAACTAGAATGTGAGGTGAATGTCCTATTTTTATAGAGCTGCATTTAGTGTTTCATTTTAAAAGCCATTTTATTAATATTGGTGCTTCATAAGGGAAGCAAATTCATCATATACACCTGAATATGCCTCCGACCTCTGAAGAGGTAATAGCTTCTAAGAACATTTTCAAGTGACTAATATCAAAACAAATCAGCAATTTAAACTTTAGAGCATCAACTGAGGAAGGCATTTTGGCATTTAAGTATCCAAAATCTTCACAGCATCCCTGCAGAACAGGTCTATAACTCTCACTTTTATACTCGGAGAAGATGCACAGAGCCTTTCAAATGACGATGATGCAATCTAAATTATTTCATTAGAATAATATGCTCTAGTCCTTGGCCACTCTCTTGCTATAAAGTAGGAATTTCCTCTGGGCAGGCACTGCACACAAGCCAAGATGCGTCTGCTTCCCCCAGCTTGAAAAAAATGTAGTTTTACTTCCCACTCCTGTGGGATACCAGAAGGGTCTGCTAACTTTTTTGACATGCTTCCTTTCTTCTTTAAGTCTAAATCCATCCTAACAGTACAACGAAAACAGAAGCAGTCATTACTGTGATACAGAGTTTAAAACACTTAAAGAGCTACTGAAAAAGCACGCACGTTATGTGCACCGTCTGATTTACTTTTTGACTCAAAACTAGAAGTCTGTTTCTTCTCCTGAAATGTTTTATCTTTTTTAATTAAGAGACTTCAAAATCCAAATATTTCTTCTCTGGGAAGGCATGGAAGTAAAAGACAAGATGACCCTATTACCGTATTAAATTTATCTCAAACTCTGTATTTTTTAAAGGCTGGTTTCTCTAAAATCCAACACCAATTAAAAAAAAAATAAAACAAAATAAAAAGCTAAACTAGAAATACAGTAGAAACCTATTCTGTACAATCTTCCCTCTACAAGGCTTAAACATCGAGAATGATAAAGGTAAATTCAACTTCTTTCACTTCCAAAAAGCAGAAATGAAGAAAAATAAGCACCAAGAAGTTTTCCTGTGTTTAATTTTTATTAATGATTCAGAGAAATGAGAAAAAGTTGCTGACTTGAGTGAGCAACATACTTCTGCAACTGACTTCAGTGGAGCCCCAATGAATATCCTCAATGAGAACATCTGTCTTTTCCTTCCTAACTGAAGATATGGAGTTCACTTCTAAATTGCATCCTAGAGACATCTGACTAAAACCGTTGTCCTCCAGGCAAAAAGTAAACGTCTATAAACATTTTATACTAACACTGCAAAGCAAGAAAACAGACTAAGCACTATTAACGTGCACTCTTTTTTTTCCTTCATCACATTTATAAGAAACAGGCAGCGATGCACGCCACAAGGCTGGGATCTAATCAGACACAGTAAGGCCCTGTCTAGACAGGCAAAAGTTATTACAATCATTTAGTGTGGTTGAAGAACTCCATTAAGATGCAGGCCAGCAAGTAGGAAACCACATTAGCAAAGGACACAGCACAACCAGGTGACAAGGCAGCCAAGGGCCATTCTGGCATCCTCAAAAATCAAGACTCTCTCCAGCTCATTGGCATGCTGACATGTGGCAGCTGTGCTCCTTCATCACCTTCATGTAGTTTGACAGACTACAGACATATGAGCAGTGGGCAACTGTGTAACCCCATGGCTCTCTGACACAGCCACAGCATCAAGCAGGGAAAAGGAGCTCACAGGTGAGCGAAGAGGAGCCAAAGCACTGTCCCATGACACTGTACCCAAGCACAGGCTGATCCAGCCCCAACAGCAAGGTACCAAGTGTCCACAACAGAGAAGACACTGTTTACTCAGCAGGTGAGCACCTGGTGAGGGTTTAATTCTCCCCCTTCATCCTTTGGAATGATACCGTTTTTGTTTGCAGAGAAACGTGCTTCCCTGGTGTTTGGGACATATAAGCACACGAATCCTAGAAGTAAGAAATCCTACACTAAAGAAGAAAGAAAAAAAAAAAAAAAAAAACAAAAAAAAACAACTGGACAAACCATGAAAGGAATGAAAAATTAAAGATGAGTGATAAGAATCACACCTAAAGCAAAGCAAACTTGCTTCCTTTGCTGTGATCTTCCCCATGACCTCAAAACTTTAAAGGCTTCTCAATATCACTTATTTGCTATGCAAACTGCGTATCACAACATATTTGATTCAGTGGCAAATGTGACAAAACAAAACCATACTCAAGCTCTTTTTTACTCTTATTCAACTTTTTCAAATAATTCATTTTAAAATAAAGAAACAGACAATTCTAAAGAGAGAAAGGAGGCAGAGAGATCACCTAGGAAATCATTATCTCAGCATCATAGACAATAGGGACACTTCTAAATCTAGACATTCCTATATTTAATCATGGTCCACAAGAAATAAAGCCCAGAAAAGTGTTCACATTTTAATTACCACCAACAGCAAAACCTATTTTCAGCTACGCTATCCCCAGCAATGAACTACAAGCGTTACAACTGCTATTAAAGGCGTCACAAGCCATTTGCTGAAGAGGAGTAAGCATATACTTCTGCGGTTACACAGTACAACACATACACTTTTGGGAGGGGAGAGGAAGCTATAAAGTATCCACAATCCACCAGGGAAAATCTTTCGTCTTTGAATCATGAACAGGCTTCATAACAAATTCCTTTGCTATTGTATTATATAATCTCATTGGTAGCATTTGTCCAAACTTTTCCAGTGCATTACTTTGCGTTGCTGCAATTTACAAAGGGGAGAAAAAAAATAACCCTGCTGAGAATTTGAGAGCATACACAGAAACAGTTGCAACTTCTCTCTTACATTATCATCATCATCATATTATTATTATTCCATTTTCAGAAGCAATGCACTTTACTTTGGCACCATTATAATCTTATATTTGGCTCTAAATGGCATGGCAACAAGCCAATCTGTAAGCATGTTCCACAGCAGCATGAAGGATCCTTACTAATGTGCCTATCAAACACAAGGGCTGAGTTGAATTTGTTCCAGTGCATCTGTGAGATTTCCAGTGTGTCAGTGGGCAAGGACCCATGCCACCCTCTGCAGGCATCTCACTGAAGGTGTTTCTCAGGGGTCTTCAGTAGTGCTTGGTGGTAACACCATCAGCTGAGCATGAAAGAACTCAGATCTGACTGACAAATGCAGGTTTTAGAAGTACATATGCTATTAAAAACAAACAAAAACCAGTCCTTCAACCAACTCACAGTCAGACCCACAACAAGCTGAACCATGACCCAAGGGGAAGAGTGCCCAAATGCCATAGATCAATATCGTGGAGCTCTGCATGCAAACACAGAGCTTGCCCCTCTCCTGTAGATAATCAGCCATAAGAACTAATTATCATTTGCTCTTGCAGCAACACTTATTACATACAGATAGTCAGAATACTCTCGGTAGGGGTCTAATATGGGACAGTGAGCTCTCCCCAGGACCTGAGCACCACATGAATACCTCTTGCAGCTTCTCAAAGGGACTGCAATAAGTGGAATTGGAAGCAGCAACTGCACTGCCAATATACTCTAAAACTACATTGTCACTATAAAAAGATGGGGATGTCTCACAGTACCTCCATCTCTGGCCATGGACTTCAGTATCCTCTCTTCACGCCACACTATTACAACTGTTGTAACAGGAGCAGTTCAGTCAGTATATTGAGGGTTTTGTCAATTGTGAGCATTAATTTTCAGCCCTATCAGACACCTGATCTGACTCGGCTGACTCTGACCCAATAGAGCAAGCACAAGAGTTACATTGGGATGGTTGTAACCAGGAAGGGAAAGGACAGATTCCCCATCTGCTTCTGCAGCAAGAACTTTGCTGCCTTACACTGGGAAACAGTTTCTACTTTTCAACCAGCTCCGAGACTGAGAAACACACACAGCTTATTTCACCTGGTGGATCAGCACCCATTCCTATCACAAGCCCATGTGATAATTACTTATTACTACAGGTGTCATGACAGCCTGCAAAACTTTGAGCTCACCCTGCACATAAAGTGCTAGACAGACACACTGTGAAGAACAGCAAAAACCAGCGAGAGCTGGACTCAGATGTTTTTTATAAAACCCTGCACATTGCGTGTTTACTGTTGTCCAAAGCAACAATTAAGCAAACACTTGGGTACTTGCTTAATTTTTCTGTTACAAACTACCCCATTATGCTTAATGAATTAATTTGCAAAGGCTCATTTTTACTCAGGGAGGGGAGGCTCCCAAGGCTACACACAAAATCACTGGACAGGCTCCTGGGGGAAGTAGGGTGGAGGTAAAGGCAGCTGGGAGCACCTATAGTCACACTGCAGCTCCACAAGCGGTTTTGGCAACAAGATCAAGCTCTGCCAGCTTCAAAAAAGTGGGCCTATCTTCTCCACACCCTCTTTCCTCTTCTCATACCCCCAGTGAACTAAATCATGGAACTGATCCAGGTTAAAATTAAATCTGGTTTTCGCTCAGTGCCCAGATCCAGTTCACCACAGGGCAGCACAGGCGTTTGTGCTGGCATGAACAGAGAAAGAGGCAGAGGTAGGCAGGGGCTGCCAGGGTGACACCAGGTTATGCCAGTCTGAACCACCCAAAGTACAATCATACCCCCAACACTACAGTTTCAGCCCTGCTACACTCATCTGACCATTGCTGATGGCGCAGTAATAAGGGCGATCCTCCCCTTCCACCCCACATCACCGGGCTCTTTCTCCATGGTACTGGGGCTCACCAGCTCTCCCAGAAGCTCCTCTGGGAAGCCAAAGCTCAAAAAAACAACAGAAAAAAAACCCTCTTGGTTTAAGTTTTTGCTACACTGGCTCACAGAGATGGCTTTCCACAGGGTCTGATGAACTGGCATAAGGCAGAGAGAGGGTGCAAATGGGACCACAGCAGCTCATCCTAGTGCAAAAGCATTCAGAGCAAAATGCCTGCGTTTCCCCCTCTACAGAGAGCAGCCTCTCTGGGAGCAGCCAATGCCTCCAATAGGGACCAGGCACAGAAGTAAACCCAAATATATACCAAAATATTTGCAAGGTTGTAAGTTTCACTCATGCCAAAAACATAAAAGCACATTACTGTAAGTAAAGTTAGATAAAAAAGGTCAGGCAGAGTACCAGTTTCCTTTCACGTTTTTTGCATATACAAAGAGATCCCAACGGTTCCAGCAGGATTTTCTTGTATAGCTTTACTGAAAGCTGATTAAAGAAAATGACCATCAATCCCGCTGTTAACTTAAAACAAAACGCTAAATTAATTTCAGTGGGAGTTCTGGATGCATAGGGAGCCCAGCGTGGTGCCCTTGGATTCACACACACAGCTCTCTTGGGAAATGACAAGAGCCCTGCAGACATACAGAAAGGCAAAATTTACTCCACATTATTAAAACTCGGTACAAAAATAATCAAAAAAAAAAAAAAAAAAACATCTTCACGAGCCTCAAAACTACTTCCACGAACCTGACTTTGAAATAGTCAGGGTTCACTGCACTATTTCACTTTTCACTTCTTTGAAAACTCATATATCCCCCCTCCCCAGTCATCTGTAAACCGAGATCTGCGACAGCAAATCTTTTTCGTGTTGCTGAAATTTTGATCTGTATTTTCTCAAACCGCTGAGCCCGTGCTGCAACGAGCACCTCTGATGGAGCGGGGCTCCCTAGAAGCCTCGCATCGCCCAGCCGGGCACAGGCATGGCGCAGCGCCAGACCCGCTGCAGGGGCGCTGGCTGAGCCCAGGTGTCCCGCGTCCTGCTGACGGGCTCCGGCAGCAGCAGCTGGGGAGGGGAGAGCGCCCGGAGATAGGGCTCCTCCAGTGCTCCGGCTACGCGCCGTACCCGAACCCGTGCGCGCCCGCGGCTCTTTGTTCGGCGGCGCCGGAGGCCGAAGCTGCCGCTCCCCGCGGAGCACGAGCTCAGCCCCGAACCCCGTCCTGCGGCTGCGGAGCCGCCCGCTCCCGGCCACAGAAGTGAACAGTGGAGGACAGGTTTCACCATAGGCAGACAAATGATGGGTCCTGCCGGGGGCTGCCAACCCACCTCCCGCCCCCCCGCCTTACCTGTCCGCGGGTGCGGAACGCCGCAGCCCCGAGGACTTTGCCTTCACGACGCGCCCAGCTCCCGACGGACAAGTTTCTGCCCCTACTTTGCTGCTCGCCCCGGCGGCGGCGCTTACCCCGCCCGCCCCCTCCGTCAGTCCGTCCCTCCCTCCCTCCTTCTCTTCCCTCGAGGTCGACAGCGGACAGAAGCGCAGCCTGACCCCGCCCCGCCGCTCCGTGCGGGTACCGCGGAGTTCCTGCATGTGCGGCTCGGCAAGCAGAGAGGCTGCCGGGCTGGCGGATGCGTCTGGTAACGCTCTGGTGGAGCTGCGGATGCTCACCTGTACCCGCTGGTCCCTGCAAGGGCCAGCAAAGAATGCGGGATCCGGGCGTTACCGCCCCATCCTCCTCCATTTGCCTCAGCAAGCCCTTCTGCGTTTTAGTCTTCATTTATTTACAAACTTACTGCGAGTTATCTACCCGGGTAAAACAGCAGCAGGAGAAATTAAACCTCACACCTCTCGGGTTTTTCCCTACACAGGTTTTTAGTGGAAGAGGTTTCTCTTTTTGAGAGAGCTTTTTTAAGAGCGGTTCCACAGCAGGACGAATTGCAAAGAACGGCTCTGGCAACACAGTTGCAATTCCTGCAGCTGTTGAGGAAAGCTAGGGCAGGTCGCCGCCTCTGCCCAGCCAAGTCCTGGAGCACGGAGGAGCAGGCGCACCACCTGCAATTGTCTGCTGGGTTCAGTTCAGACGCATTTATTACTATTGTTGCACTGTGCAAGCACAGTTTACTTCCATATTACATAATTGAGCGTTGCTATGTTGGTAGCCCTACCGTCCTCTCCCCAGGGCAGTTGTAAGCTTGGGGAGGAGGGCTTTACTTTGAGATAGTCAGTTGTTTTGGTTTTTTTTTTCCCTGGCAGTTTTTGTTTCCTTTGATTTGGCTTTGTTTACCGATCTTCCCTACTGAAAGTCATCTTTTTCAGCTCTGATGCCAAAGCCAGCCCTTAAAGTTTTGTCTCCCCCCTAGGCAGGCTATACCCTACCTGCAGAGAGGTCCACTGCATGAGCAGCAAAACTGAATGGAAGTGAATCTCTACAGGAGGCTGAAGTGAGAAGCAGAGGATGGACGTATGTTCATAGTAGGCTTGGCTTCTTAGACAATATACTGTGTTAGTTGGAGTTTTCTGCTGGCTTCATGCCTGAAATTTCGTTTCTGTAATCTAGTGAGAGATGAAGTCGTCAGAATCATAGTCTGTCAGGAGAGAAGAGACTCTTCTGGCCAGTGCCTACTGTCAGATAAAACTACCTGTGAAAGTAGGATGCCTAAGTGTATTGTCAGTGAGGGATACTGATAGCACTCCTGCCCTACGAACTAACTTAGCCAATTGTGTTTATGTCATTTCAATAAAGCAACCTGTACAGTGACTGTGAGCTTTTTAAATATAAAGTGCTAAACAGTTTTAAGACGGAGTAGCATCTCCCACCGTATGGTTTCTCCTGATCTTGCAGAGAATGTTTAAGCAAGACATACTCTCTACAGTACATCTCTATATATTTAGGCATACACCTGGTCATCATTACTGATGGAAGGAAGGAGAGGAACACTGCAGAACTATTAGAACACAACTATTTTTTATTAAGCAAGTATCAGGCTAGTATCAGTCAAAAATCAGTCTCTTTCATTGTGTTTAAGGTAATCATTCAGAAAAAAAAGAGCAGACTTTCCAGTACAGGATGGAAACAGGCTGGCTGAAGG
Source organism: Amazona ochrocephala (assembly GCA_039720435.1). Taxonomy (NCBI): domain Eukaryota; kingdom Metazoa; phylum Chordata; class Aves; order Psittaciformes; family Psittacidae; genus Amazona; species Amazona ochrocephala. The sequence goes on from CM077878.1 coordinate 82,458,702, forward strand.
CTATGGAGAGGAGCCATCTGCACCACGTTATGGTTTAAACAATGTCTCTGTGGACAAGGGTATCTGTTACATAATTAGGACATTTAATTTGGGACTGGGATGTTTGCCCTGTTCCAGATCACCTTCTCCTCCTTGGGAATGCCTATGCTCCTTTGCGTACATGCAACACCCCTCAGTAAAGACTCTAGGGACAGACTTAACAGCTGATATGTATGGCGTCACCTCTGTGCGCTGAGCAGAAGATGGAGCAGAGCAGACTCATGGGTAGCTATTGGAAGCCATTAGTGGCAGTACTGTTAATATGGCCTATGACAAAGTAATCTGAAAAGCCATATGGAAGCCCTTAAAAACTATTTGTTCTTCAACAGCAAGCTCTTGAACTTTCAGGATCATGCCAGGGTTGTGTTTCCAAATTTTTTCACAGGCCTGAGAGCTAACTACTTACTTTTTTAAAAAAATGGAAGCTTGAAATTGCCTCATACTCAAATGACCTTTGGAAGCAGGGATTTAAAAACACACTGAATATCATCTAAAATACTAATAACTGTGGTGTTGGTAGCACTGCAAAAGTGGTGATGAAGTCGTTAATGCCCCACTGAGCCCTACACCTTTGTTCTGCTGTAATAAGTTATGTTTATAGTGAACTCCTATTAGTAGTAAATTCAGTTTGTACTGTATTCCAAGAAGGAAAATCTTTACTCTTGCAAAAATGCTGAACCAGTTGCCTATCAAAAGATGCAAGAAAGAGTCATACCAGAAAATTTCATCCTCTGTCACAAGTATTTAAAGCAAGGATCACCATCAAATGCTACATACTGTGAATTTACTCTGAAGACCACCAATAAAATTCTTGAAAACAGTATGTCCCATGCAGACTCACATATTGCAATGTTTTGCCATCTCAGGCTCAATCCTTACCTAATGACTCACTCAAGCAAAATATCTGTTGAGGTAAATGGGAATTTGGCGACGAAAAAAGATAGAGATTAGTCAAAATCCAAACAGGGGGAGAAACACGCTGGTCTTTTAAGGCAGTCTGGTTCCTCATGTGGACCCAAAGTTTGACATTTGGAGCTTAATCCTCATTTAAGATTGTTAAAGGACTTCCGATGGGCCTTCACCCAACAGTGTGCTGGCTAAGTAGACTTTAGTGAATGCCGTCTGTGGCTGTTCCTGGTGCACACCAGGCTCCCAGGGTACAAATAAAGTGCCATTTTTGTAAGATTATTCAGTCTCTGCTTTGCCCCCTGTATTCCTTGCTTTTTCCTCGTAAGGGTGTTAGATGTTTCTTCACTCTTAACCACCTCTTTAACCCTCCTCCCTTTGGTTTGCTACGGAGCAATGTGTCTGACTGAGTCAGTGCTTGCATGGATTTTCTCTCAGTGGTTGGTGTTCTTGCTTGTCCTCCAAGTGTCTCTCTCTCTCCCTGTTTTAAGCAGTGAAATCCTTTATCTGTCCCCTCCTGACCTCTCTGCCTGTCTGGCTGCTGGGCATCTCCTTTCCTTTTGTTGCTCTCCTGCAGCCATCCGTGTTCCATCCGGCTGAAGCAGTCATCTACCTCTGCCTGTTCCCCTGGAGGCCTCGGATCCACAGCACAAGGGGTAAAGACTGTGGAGCTGGCTATTCCCTAAATTACAACTCATAAAATCACTCAGGAGCCTGGGACTCAAATATTTGGGGTCCTTTCTATTGTCCCTGCTGTTCTTGTCAGTGCAGTATGGAAGCACACAGGCAGTTTCTAGCTCTGCTATTGGAAAATTGTATACATGATGTAAATCATCAGATGGGCAATGCTATATATCTTCTGTAAATACACTTTCTTTCAACATAGTTAATGAAACAGTCTCTTTAGAGTATTTGTAATTAAGACAGAACATGTTTTCACTGAGTAAATTAGCAAAGGTAAATTAAAGAATATGAAAATGTTTCTGTTCTACTCTTTGCATGCACACACATGCACACATACACAAACACACTTACGAAAAACTGCCTATGTCCAATAACCAAACATAACAAAACGTAAACAGTGTTTTGGCTTCTGTGCCCTCTACTGGTTGGCCTTTATGCATCTGTATTAACAAAGGCACTTTAAAAAGTTGTATTGGAATTACTGACTGTGCTGGCACATTAGCAGAATTAGTTAACCATGCTAATAAAATTGCTACAAAGGATATGTAAGTTTACCAATCCTGCAGAATTGTAATTTCAAAATTATTTTCCCAAACATACATTCAGACTCAAAATATTTTTAAATGTCCAAAGCTGACAGAGCACTCTAAAAATTCCTAAGAAAAGGAACAACTTCAAAACACAGATGCCTGTGGATGGGATGTTGTATAAATTCCTTTGTAATTTCCAATTTCTTAATGTAAAGCCTTCCTCCTTTATGCATTTTCCCCCACCAAAAAGAAATTTTGAAAACTTGTTTATCAATCACTCTCTGTATACTATATAGGTAAAAATATACACATATGTCAATATTTTGATCTTATGCATTGAAAGGAAAAATGTTATTTCAAAAATAAGTTATGGAAAAATCCACTAATATAAAAGTAAATATTTGATACAAGCATAAGCATACACAGAGAAAAACAGACAAGGGCATAAAACTTAGATAAAAGTTCTGTTAGAGCCATGCTCATCATCTGGAAGACCTATGCTGAAACCTGCACTGGCCTCACCGGCATCAGCGGGGCTGGGCTTTAGCAGCCAGAATCTTTCAGCAGGAAGGCAAAGCAATTCAAAGCACATCCAAACCCCAGAAGACCTACCAGTCCTGGTTCAGGTGCAGAAAGGGGCCAGAGCTGCCATAGCTGTGGAGCTGAGAGACCTGCTGAGTAATATCTGCAGTCTTCTAAGCTATAAGATGTCGAGATGGGACAATTTGGGATTGAAAAAATTACTCACCAAGTATTTCTTATTAATTACTAAAGAAGAAGTTATGGATTTTTCAAATAGCTGATGTACAGTTTAATTCAAAATGTTAGATGTGAAGAATTGAAGGTATCTCTCTTAAAAAAAGATGTAAATATAGGGAGCTGTTCTGCAGATTTGTCACTCTAAAAATGGCAGAAAAAGCTTAAAATTGAATGAAGGACCTGATGGCTCAAAGAGAAAATGAGCAGCAAGGATCCAAGCTCCCTAAACCACTCTTGTTCATGTCCCTGTGCAAGACTAACTTCAAACAAGGCTCTTGGCCAGTGGGATTGAGTGCGCCCTCAGCAAGTTTGCCGATGACACCAAGCTGTGTGGTTCGGTTGATACATTGGAGGGAAGGAATGCCATCCAGAGGGACCTTGACACGCTTGTGAGGTGGGCCGATGCCAACCTGATGAAGTTCAACCATGCTAAGTGCAAAGTCCTCCACCTGGGTCGGAGCAATGCCAGGCACAGCTACAGGTTGGGCGGGGAGGAGATTGAGAGCAGCCCTGCAGAGAAGGACTTGGGGGTGTGGGTTGATGAAAAAATGAACATGAGCCGGCAGTGTGCGCTTGCAGCCCAGAAAGCCAGCCGTATCCTGGGCTGCATCAAAAGGAGTGTGACCAGCAGGTCGAGGGAGGTGATCCTGCCCCTCTACTCTGCTCTCGTGAGACCTCACTTGGAGTATTGTGTGCAGTTCTGGTGTCCTCAACATAAAAAGGACATGGAAGTGTTAGAACAAGTCCAGAGGAGGGCCACGAAGATGATCAGGGGACTGGAGCACCTCTCGTATGAAGATAGGCTGAGAAAATTGGGGCTGTTCAGCCTGGAGAAGAGAAGGCTGCGTGGAGACCTCATAGCAGCCTTCCAATACCTGAAGGGGGCCTATAGGGATGCTGGGGAGGGACTCTTCATTAGGGACTGTGGTGAGAGGACAAGGGGTAATGGGTTTAAACTTAAACAGGGGAGGTTTAGATTGGATCTGAGGAAGAAGTTCTATACTGTGAGGGTGGTGGGACCCTGGAATGGGTTGCCCAGGGAAGTTGTGAATGCTTCATCCCTGGCGGCGTTCAAGGTGGGGTTGGACATAGCCTTGGATGGCATGGTTTAGTGGGAGGTGTCCCTGCCCATGGCGGGGGGGTTGGAACTCGATGATCTTGAGGTCCTTTCCAGCCCTTACTATTCTGTGATTCTGTGATTCTGTGATTATTCTCTGTTAATATTTTCCATGGGACTACAGCACCACAAGAAAAAGCCACTTCTTTGCATTGACAGTGTAAATGAAAGCAACAGCATTGAGGTCTTTAAAATAATCAATACATGGGCTAATTTCTGCTGACCTTCATCTAAAGTCTCTTGCAGTTCCTGCAAACACAGCCCCTCCTCCTGTGTGCTCACCCCACTGTGTGTATGGCTTAGCTTATCACCAGTCATATATTATTTCAGAGCCCCTGGCTGTTACTGCATGCAAACTATACAAGAACAAAACATGCTTTCTCTGTCCTTTAGCCATCACACCAGCCAGGACAGTCAGGGACTGGTGCCCAGTGAAGCATGCATGAAGCTTCTCAGAGACGCTCCTGCATGATCCCCTAGAGTCAGAATGCCCTCCCTTGAGTGGGAGAGGCTCACCAACCCTGTCAGGTCCTCTGCTCTAACACCCATCATTGCCTGCACAGAAAATGCCCTGGCCAAAGTCTGCAACAAACAGGTGCTCTGAGGCCAATCTGGAATGCTTGCGTTTTTCTAGTACATCAAATCACTCTTGTCTGAAGTCTGTAAAGCCAATGTGGTTTTATACTGAATTAAACCAGATTCACCTCAGGCCCAAAGAAAAGCATTTTCTTTCCAAAGATGACTGTTACATGACTGCATCCTCTGATGAAGGTTGTTTGCCCTGTTAGGCACCAACAGAGGAGGAAGACGAGGAAAATGCAGCCTCTGGAAAACAAAAAGTTGTGCCTAATTTCAGTTTCCAAAAGCCCACAGTTTCCACAACTTTTGCCCTCTGTGCAAGGCAAAACCTGGCCCCTCGGCTCCTTCAAGATGATAATTTCACTTAGAGATACCAATTTCACTTTGAGATACCAAAACTTTGGGGTTTAGCACATGCTTGCATTCTCAAAACATTGATGGGGTGATGACTGGTGGGACTCCATATCAAAGTCTTTCTCAAGCTTTTATCACAAGTCAGAAGTGGCAGAACCACCAGGACTGCTGACACAACTACTCTCTTCTAACCAAAAAGAGACCAATGTTTCTGCTAACACTGATACCATCACTGGTAGAAAAGATACCAGAGTCACAACATATCTTCCATGGCAAGGTGTTTACAGACTCTCCACTTGCCTTATTATATTCTGCTTACTGAATAGCCCCTTACTGCTAGGAAAAATAAAAGGGTAATCTCCCCTTTCTCCCTTGGTAGCAGCAGACATGGCTCCAAATAGAATGAGGGAGCAGATTTACTATACAGTAAGGTGATATTTTTTTACACATTAACTTTCTAAAACAAGCATGCTGCTTAAAGGAACTTTTGCATTTGTACTTTCTTCCTTGCAATTTCAGAGCTGTATTTGTCATCTGTAAAGAAAGCATATAAGCAATGTCATATGACTAATGGTTGTGGATCGTTTTTCCTTTGAGCCCTCAATAGGTGCCAAAACATGTTAAACATATTAGTTGAAAATGCATAATCAATGCTTCCTTAAAAATATTTCTCTTCATATAGACCTGGCTTTGTAAACTGACTAGAACAAGGTCTCACTTCTTCGTACAACCAACACTATCTGGCCCAGATTTTTGGCATGAACTTCGAGGCACAGTTAAACATGTAATAGTATCAATCATTCCCGTGGTTTTCATCCCACCTTCCTGTCTGTCCCAGTGTTCACAACCATGGCAGAGCTAGGCAGTTGTGACTTGGTTTTTACACTGATTCACTGCTGGCTCAAAAAAAAAATGGGTATGTTCTAATTAGGTTACAGGTTTAAACAGACAGAAGCATGTGCTTACGTGTTGTCCTGAGCCAATATGCCATCTAGAGTCCAGCCCTAAAATGCCAACTTAAGTCTTGGTGCACACACACAGATTTTCTTTGAAGGCCTCTCATGCAAGAACTGTCTCTGAACCTTATTAGCATGCGAAATGCAAATAGTAGGAAAAGAGTGCAAACTCTCACCACTTGTACATGCAAAGTAGAAGGCTGTATGCATCTCAAAAGCTAGTGGCTACTTAGACAAGTCAAAAAAAAAGACCCAAAACACCCTGACCAGATACAGACACAGGTCAAGAGATGTAAGACTGAATATATTAGAGGACTCCTAGATACGCCACATGTCCTAGTTTAACCTGGTATAGATGACTGAACTTCTTCCTGGAACAAGAAATTTATGCTATTGCTCCTTCCTATGTGCTGTAGCATTTGGACTCGGAGCTGCCCAGCAGTGACTTATTCCATTTGCTTGCCAGCAGTTGCTCCAGAGGAGTGCTTGAGCAGAGGAAAGGGACAGCATTACATGTCTGAGAGGCAAGCTGGTATCCCTTCGCATGATAAGCATTTATCACTGACTCTCAGACCACAAGTTTCTGCAGCAGGCAGATTTTTCATAATTAAATCCTGATGAGGAACAGACCCTTTAAAAGGGTTGTGCTAGTCTCTGTTGCTGCTTTGCAGATAGTTGTGGAGCAAGACAACAAGGGTCTAGCTGTGTGTGACCCACAGATCTGACTTTCATTGATTAACAACAGGCAGACAACCCAGTATCAAAGCAGAGACCCAGTTTTCCTGGCCCTCCATCTTAGGTTCATGCTGTAGATGTCATTTTAGGCCTTTTGAGTGTGGGTATAAGACAGACTGTTTCCCTTCCTTCTTAAGGGTTTTATAGGTGTTTTCATCACCATAAAATCTGAGTACCTATTTCTGTTTTGATTTTCAGAGGAAGACAGAGGCATGTTGATAATTCTGATGGAAAGTTTGAGGGAGTCCTTGCCACCACAAGAACTTCCTAAAGAAAGGAGCTGGTGGGAGATGAAGGCTGTTGGTGGATTCAAAGAGGAGTGTTTAGTAGGAAACTAGGGGCAAGCTGAAAGCTGCAGCCAGTGCTGTAATTAGGGCACATCCTGAGCAGCAGTAGTGGATCATACTTAGTATCACAAATGAAGGCCCTGTGACCATGGCAGAGATGGAAGTTTATGGCACTGACCACTTGCATTAGGTGACATTGTGGTCCTTTATTCACATCAGTCTCCTCATGAAGGGAACAGTTTTGCATGGAACGACTCACAGCCCACACTTGGTGGGTAATTGCGGCTTCAGCATCTGAGTCAGCAGGAGGTGTTGGTATGAGAGCAGCCCCCAAGTGTTTAGGAAAGAGGGTACTGCTATGTTGTCAGACACAAACCTTTGGGAGGTAATTGCCTTTTGTTTTCTCTTTATGTTCACTGAGCTTAAATTACCAGGGTTTTGTCTCCTTTGCTGTTCTAATCATTCATTACCTCATTCCTCTGTCAATTAGAAACCTTTGAATAGCCAGACTACAGGCATTCATTATCAGTTCATATTTATTTCTTCTTGACTAAGTAATGTATTCTAGATAAAATTTCTTTTCCTTTGTTTTCCTTCTCATATTTGTAGACAGCAGACATATCTCTCCTCAGAGAGAAAGACTTGAAAGTATTCCCTTTGTGAGAAGAGAGAAAAGATCAACACTGGCATGCAGGCGCAGCTTGCTTGTCCTCCTGACATGGCAGAAATGAGCACTGCTACTAGGCCTTTGACATTCCAGCAGAGCTTCTTCAAGGCTGAGCGAACCTTTCAGGTTGTTTTGAGGACTTGCTGGTGAGAAGGCAGGTCACGGCTGCTGTGCTCCACCCAGGGCATGGGCAGCACCAAGCATATCCAGAGGGACATTAGATAAATACAATGTCTGGCCAGAGAGGGGGAGGGCTGAAGCCAAGCATACGTGGCTTTCAGAAACAGAAGACAAAGTAAGGACAAGTCTACATGGGGTGTATTTTACTTATGAGCCTGGATGCCAAATAAAAAACCAGAAGGACTGCGTTCTGTTCATGGTTCTCACAGGCCAGGGCTGAACAGCACACGTTCTTCATCTTTCTCTTACCCGCAAGTCAGTTGAGCATGTTAATTTGAGATTGAGGCGTTTGAAGTCGGTATTAATCAGAGCACAGCATCATATCCCTTGGACTGCATTGAAGTTGATGTGACAACAGACTTACTTACCTCTTATCTCTTGGCACTAACCCTCTTCGGTACTATTATATTATGAAGTACACAGGAACAAAGAACCCATTGCAACAACAGCATAAATCCCAGATCTGTTAATCACAAAATACAAGCAAGTAGATGTGTGGGGTTTGAGGGACTTGTTTTGTTTTAAAAAACATTCCTAATTTGCTTTCAGTCTGGCTCCCCAGGAAAGTAGACTTATATGAACTGCTGTCTATATGCCTGTCTATCTGTTTTCCTCATCATCAATGCTGCTATATGCAATACCTTTTGAACTTTAATCAATTTCAAGCAAATGTAGTGAAAGGGATCTCAAAGCTGCCCACATTCAATGTAAATCTATTAAGGAGATACAGAAGTGGCCACATTAATGCTGCTGGTGATGGAAAGACAGTCATCACTGCTCGGTTTTCTCTAAAGGGATTTAGGAGAAACAGTTGGCCAGTTAGCACTAATGTAGATGGCTGCCAAAACAGCAATTTCTGCATGGCTTCTGGGAAAGTCACAAAGCACACTGCTTTCTGCTCAGCTGCTGGGATCAGTAAAGGTGGAAGACCTGTGAAGAAGATGGAGGTAGGGGAGAATTGATCTGAGGGAGCTGTTAGTGATACAGGGATGAAAAGACAATGGGGGCACAAAAAGGAGCTGTTCATACAGTTTTGGGAAGTGGGAATAAATGCAGGAAAATACGACACAAGTTTATAGCGAGAGTACAGCAGAGTCTCAGAATACAACCTACTAAGACAGTTTCTCTCCTCCAGCTGCTTCAGATTCATTCCCTTGCAGAATTCCAACAAAATCCTCCTTGCTGTTGACTACAGCCTCATCACTGCAGCTGATAACTTCGTTTGTTGAAAAAAGCTGTCGAGATTTGACTGTATGTCTTGTTTTCCATCTTGTATGTGCTTTGGAAGCTCTTGAAAAGCACCAGCCTTAAATATTATATGTTGGCTTGAGTTCAAAACCCGGGAGCAGTTTAGGCCTCTTGGGGTTTTTACTCTTTTTTTTCACCCTGCTCTCTCAGACTCACATAGTGAAAATAAACTATCTGTCACATGAGTGTATGTTACTCACTTCATTATGAAAGTTAGGCTTTCCTTCTGTTCAGTTCTCAAGAGGATTGGTAATAATTACATACACATATAAATATATAAATATTAAGATATATAAATACCAAGATATATATACAGATATATGTAGAAAGAGGTATATCAATATTCAGATATATTTAGTGGTGTTTTGTCAGGGTTTTTTGTCAAGACCTCCCATCTGTGTGGCTCTGAATGGTTTCAGGGGGAGCTAACTGCTTTGAACACATTTTCCACACATGAGCGAAGTTTGGTTTGACATGGGACAGCTTGAAGCAATGACTGAAACACCAAGTGTATCAGAGCTGGCCTCCTCAAGGGTACAGTCCCTGGACTGAGAACAACAAAGACTTGTTAACTTTGTCTTCAGAAGACCGCAGCTACAGCCTTTGAGTATTTCTGGAGACAAAACACAAATGGTGGGAGATGTCAAGGAGCAGGAAACAAATATATGACATCCCTACCGATTTCTGCCTGATGAGAGAGAGCCTTTGCTTTTTGTCACTGGTGGACAACATGCTTTTGAGGCAGTTATGAAAAACAGGGAGTGTAAGTGTGCTTTCTGCACATTCTTTTTACAGGTATGCATTACATCTTGGGGGAACAGTCCCTGGAGATAAGCAGCCTTTTAATGCTGTAGTAAGACAATCTAATGCTTTATACACAGGACACAAGCAGTCTTGAGCATATTTCATTATCAGATCCTTTTGCAAACACTGAATAACTGGTTGTCACGATACTGTTGCAGCTACCAGGCGAATACAACCAACCTTTCTTTACAAATACAGTTACTGAGACTAGGTGATCAGGATTTTTCCCAGCCTCAAGAGGACAGTGTTGCAAACTGTTACCTAAGCTCCTACAGATAAAGACCTCCAAGATTTGTGTGCAATTTGTGATCACAAAGCAGGTGTCTGATTTTGCCACATCAATAACAGGTCCTTCCCAAATGTATAATTGCATAGAATTATAGGATGGTTTGGGATGGCAGGGACCTTAAAGATCATCTAGTTCTAACCCCAGTACCATGGGCAGCAACACCTTCCACTAGACCAGGTTGCTCAAAGCTCCATCCAAACTGGCCTTGAACACTTTCAGGGATGAGGCAGCCACAACTTCTCCGGGCAACCTGTGCCAGTGTCTCACCACCCTCCTAGTGAAGAATTCTTTCCTAATGTCTAACCTAACTCTCCTCTCTTGGTTTAAAGCCATTCCCCCTTGTCCCATCCCTACATGCCCTTGTAAAAAGTTCCTCTCCAGATTTCTTGCAGGCCCTCTTTAGGTACAGGAAGTTGCTCTAAGGTCTCCCTGGAGCCTTCTCTTCTCCAGGCTGAACAAGCCCAGGTCTCTCAGCCTGTCTTCATAGGAGAGGTATTCCAGCCCTCTGAGCATCTTTGTGGGCTTTCTCTGAACTTGCTCCACACCCCTCTTGTGTTGGGGGCCTCTCCTGGGTTCAGCAGTAGCAGTCATTTTTCTCCTTCTTAGTAGCTGGTACAGTGCTCTGTTTTTGACTTTCAGCCTGAGAACAGCGCTGATAACACCGATGTTTTCAGTTGCTGCTCAGTAATGTTTACTCTGACCAAGGACTTTCTGAGCCTCATGCTCTGCCAGGGAGGAAGGGAAGCCGGGAGGAAGCAGAGACAGGACACCTGACCCAAACTGACCAAAGAGGTATTCCATACCACAGCACGTCATGCCCAGCATATAAACTGGGGGCAGTTACCCAGAAGGGTTAGATCACCGCTTGGGTCAGGCTGTGTATCAGTTGGCGTGTGGTGAGTGGTTGTATTTTCTTTCCTTGTTGCTTCCCTTTTGATTATTATTATTGGTGGTAGCAGCAGTGGTTTGTGTTATACCTTAGTTACTGGACTGCTCTTATCTCAACCGGTGGGAGTTACCTTCTTTCGATTCTCCTCCCCATCCTTCCAGGAGCACGGCGGAGGAGGGGGGGGAGTGAGCTAATTACTGTGTGGCTGATTTGCCAACGGCTTAAACTGTGACAGTTCTTTTTGGTGCTCAAGGTGGGGCACGAAGGGTTGAGATAGCCACAGATCTGACCAGAGTGTGTCTGATCATATCTGTGATAAGCATTCATTGCTTCAGATTAATAGTCACTCGTCACAATGCTGATTTATTGGCTCTCAAAGTTGTTGCTCTTGATCTCACAGTTTCAGCATGTTGTACCTTACTTACAGCTGGTATTTGCTGTGTTAGTGTTTATCAGATAGGGGGCTTGGGGTAAGGTTCTTGTTTCACTGTATGGAAATAACTTGTAATACAATTGACTAATTTATCATGAAACTGATCTGGCTTGCGTTCCCAATGTGGTCACCACCTCTATACTTTGGGAGATATATAATAGAAGTGTATAGCAATGACACATCTTTTTTCCCCTCCTCGGGTGGTCAGCCTATGAGGGAGACATTCCCACACATCCCAGCGACAAGTACAGCAGCTACTCAAACTCCGACTGCAACAGATAATGCAGCTACTCCAACTCTAAGCACAGCAGCTACACCAGCCCCAGTGACAAGTACAGCAGCATCATTTGAGAGTTCTGAAGGTTTTGAATGGCCTTTGGGTACCCTTGAGACCTGCCTGCTGATTGTGATGGGGATCAGCATGTTGGCACGCATACAGAGTGTGTTTTACCCACGACCATTTCATCAGATCTCGAGAGTTAAGTGGAGTTGTGTTTGGATCAGATGACGATATAGGAGGACCAAGAGATTTTCCCTGAGGCTGGACAGACATGAGTGGCAGGGTGTGTGGGACAGTATGGGCAAGTATCTAGTCTGCTGGGCCACTCCAATGCTTTAGAAGCGTCAGAGATGAAAGGCAGCTCTATGGAGTCCCCAGCGACAAGCTGCAGAAACTGCTGAAGGGGAGGGTGAACTATTTTGAGCCTGGTGGGCCCGTGACACTTCAGGCCATCAGGGCAGAGATGTAACATACAGATGGACTCATAATCGAGGGGTGGACTTACCAGTGGTCACTATTGCCCAGGTTATTCATGAGTGTGAACACTGCACACAGCCTCTCCTGCTCTGAAAGACTGTTACAAGAGATGGAGCCTGACATCATGGACCGGATGGACTCAGCAGTTTTATAGGGATTGGTCCATGCACTAAGGGATGATCTCTCTCTCTCTCTCTCTCTCTCTCTCTGTGGATGTATATATGTACGTATATGAGATAAGAGTGATGGTATATTGAAAATGTGGGATCTGAGCATGATGTGAATGGTACGGAATAAGGGGTGGATACTGTCCTGGGTTCAGCAGTAGCAGTCATTTTTCTCCTTCTTAGTAGTTGGCACAGTGCTCTGTTTTTGACTTTCGGCCTGAGAACAGCGCTGATAACACCGATGTTTTCAGTTGCTGCTCAGTAATGTTTACTCTGACCAAGGACTTTCTGAGCCTCATGCTCTGCCAGGGAGGAAGGGAAGCCGGGAGGAAGCAGAGACAGGACACCTGACCCAAACTGACCAAAGAGGTATTCCATACCACAGCACATCATGCCCAGCATATAAACTAGGGGCAGTTACCCAGAAGGGTTAGATCACTGCTTGGGTCGGGCTCTGTATCAGTTGGCGTGTGGTGAGAAGTTGTATTCTCTTCCCTTGTTATTTCCCTTTTGATTATTATTATTGTTGGTAGCAGCAGTGGTTTGTGTTATACCTTAGTTACTGGACTGCTCTTATCTCAACCGGTGGGAGTTACCTTCTTTCAATTCTCCTCCCCGTCCCCCCTGGAGTGGGTAGGAGGAAGGGGGGCAAGTGAGCTAATGACTGCATGGCTGATTTGCCAACTGGGCTTAAACCGTGACAGATCCCCAAAGCTGAACACAGTACTCCAAGTGGGATCTGATGAAAGCAGAGTAGAGGGGCAGAATCAACTTCCTCAACCTGCTGGACACACTCTTTTTGATGCATTCCAGCATATGACTGTCTTTACCCCCATAAGTGGCATAAAAAAATCATGCCAATATATACTTGGGCAAAGATGGAGCTAACTCAGAAATGGTATGAAGAGAAACTGATATGTAGAGCTACTGACCGTAGGGGGTTTGAATCCGTACCTTTCTTTGCCCAACCAATATACTGTATAGCCCACCAGAAGGCTGTAGAAAAAAAGTCTTTAATGAAAACCTAATAATAAATTATATTTGCTTAGTTAGGATTTTTTCTGTTGTACTGGTATGTACAGGTTAGTTCAGTAACATCATTATTCTTGGTCAATTCTTGTTACTCTTAACCCCTATGAGGGCACCAGCAATTTAGAAAGAAAAAATAAATCTGTGGATTTCCAGTGAATTATTGCATGATGGTAGAGAACTATGTAGGCCTGATTGTGTGCGTATTGCATACCCTCCTTATTCTCTCACCTTGTAAAACTGCATAAGGAGCGTCCAAAGTACTTTTTTTAACCCCCCATAATTCTGACTTGAAATGACTGCTGAAGTTCAAAGTCTCCCTTGTCTACTGAGGTTCCCCTATACTGACTTGCAATATTACTGCCCTTCCCTTGGTTCACTGAGTGCTTAATACATACTCTTTCCTCAGTACAAAGAAATCACATGCACAAATGCCTTTAATGAAAAAGGGCGAGGTGTAAGTGTGTGAAATATGCACATGAGAAGGTGCAACTCTGCCTTTCAGAGCTTTGTTGAAGGTACTGACCTAATGCACACTTTATAGTTATTCTGCAACAGCTTAATGGGCCATAAGCCCAGTCTCACCTGCTAGGAAACTTTCTTCACAATTGTCTTGTTATCCAATATCCACTATCCAATGTGCAGTAAATAATACCCGATACCCCAGACTGATCAGAAAATAAACAGTACTATACGCAGACAAGGACTCTTTGACTAGCCTGGCTAGCCTTTGACTTTCTATGCAATAAAATATTTCCCTGATTTTGTTTCCTTACAGTCTGCAACTTCTTCCTCTTTTCCATATGTTTTGTTCTCTCTCCTGAAATGTTAGGACAGCAAACAGCCCATGAAAAGCCACTGCTTTCTCCTGAAGCACTTGGAAATCTTCTTTTGTCATGATGATTAGTTTGAATTGGATGACTAATAGGAAGTTCTGCTTAGAGCAGGAGCACTGCAAAAAGGCTATAAAGAAATGTGAATTTAAGTAAAATGTGACTCAGAGTCAGTCACACTTAGAGTTTTCCTGCAAATGTGTCAACACAATGCCTTTTTTATACATTAGTGACAGTGAATTTAGTTGTTTAAGTACCAGACAATCTAACTTACAGCTAACACCACCTCTTTTAGGTTGCGGCACCATAGTTCGGCCTACCTTCTTTTCTGTAGGCCAAGTGCCACTCCCCATAGGCAGTTTGGGTGCAACCATCCTGGTTTGGAGGGCAGGAGAGTTTAAAGATAGGGACACAGCTGGCTTCAGTCCAGAGGGTGGTCCTGAGCAGTCAATTACTAGTATAGCTACAGCCCATGCCTCCCTGAGTCAGGGAGAGTACAGCTGATGAAGAGTAAAAAGGCAGTGATATTCTTGTTGCTTACCTACCTTAGAGTGAATTGGGATCACAGTCTATCTAAGTGCTCTGAAATTTTCTATCTGGAACTAAATAGCAACTATTTGTCCTCAAATCTATTTCATATACATATGTTATAGAATATAATATTTATTTCTAAGGAAAAGCCTTAAAGGGATTGACACAGGCTGCTGCTTAACTAAGATTTCTGAGAATGCTTATCTCCCCAGTTAAAATCAAGCCATTTCCAAGCAGCCATGCTTGGTTACTCTCTTCTTACATCGAGGTGAGTTCTTTGTTTTTACCTACCATGCAAGAACTACATAGAACAAATCCAACAGATAATTCATAAATCGAAGAGAACCACACTAAGTTGCACATACCAGCAGTCTTCAGCTCCTAGCAAAGGAAAAAGCAGAGGTTTTGGAAGCACTGAATAATAACTGAAATGAATTCTGCAAAGCACTGTTATCTACAGAGCTGGGAAGTGGAGAGGAAGGATGCTCTTGGATCACATATCATGCTGCACCCAGGAAACTATAGATAATAATAGTGAGCCTGATGTTTGTAAGGGCTTAAGATAGGGCTAGGACAAAGCAGAAAGAGAGAAGGAAAGACTATTGAATGGAGTAGTCAGATATTATAAGGGTGGGTATTGACTAATTCCTATTAAAAAAAAAGAAAAACCCAAACTAAAAGCACTCTGGTTTCTTTCCAGGGTATTTTTTTTCAGCTGAGATCACTGTAGTCATATATTTTGTCTATGCTTAATATGGCATCTGCCATTCCCCCCTTCTGCATGTGTTGCTCAGTTATTCTTATTGTC
The DNA here is from genome assembly GCA_039720435.1 of Amazona ochrocephala. Lineage (NCBI taxonomy): Eukaryota > Metazoa > Chordata > Aves > Psittaciformes > Psittacidae > Amazona > Amazona ochrocephala. Next base: position 82,474,283 of record CM077878.1, read on the forward strand.
AAACTGTCACAGAAGACTTTGTGAGTGAGCTGGGGCTCATTGCAGCTGTTGAAAGGCTTAGAGCTCACATGCATTTGTACTTAAAGATAATTCAGTTAAAAGCTGGGATATAAACACAGACTCTATTCCCAGAGAGAGGCAAAGGTAATATACACAATTTGTTTGATTTATTTGGATCAATGTATGTCTTCATTCCTCTCCTCTCCATTTCAATTTGATTTTATATCTAAATCAGCCTGGATGGGGAACTAGTACACTGGAAGATGAGCAAAGAAACTACATAAGACGGGTGGGAAACGTATGACCATTTCCTCTTCATCTTTGAGCTCACTGGCTTCATGGGGCCAACCTGGAGGAACTTAGGAAACCAGGACAAACTCTGGACCAACTTGACAAATCCAGTCATTCGTCATCCTCAGGTACTTCTGAGGACCCTAATAATTAAAAAAATAGATTAAATAGCAGTGTGCATGAGTCTTTGCTCTTACAAAGCACCACATAGCATCTGCTTTGCATTCTCTTGCTTCCTCTCCCCTTCACTCTGAGCAGCTGTTTCTTTACAAAGAAACCGCTGAATGGATATTACAGACGTACCTTCTTCCAAACAGTTTGTGAAATGCTTTTATCCAGGGCTGAGAGGTAAACAGACCCAGAGCTGAGGGGCGACCGCTTCCTTCTGTTACCTGCGCCTCCCAGCACGAAGCATAGAAACCTGACAGAGCCAAACCAGGACCCGCTGTAACACAACTACTGCACAAATACCATGACTATGTCTTCCTGTTCCTTGTTGTAGAAATGTCCTAGCTTCGAAGTGCAGTATCTGGCTCTACTTTTCATTGAGTCTGTGCTTAGGAGCACTACTATTAATGCATCAGCGGCTTGGAGCTTTATCTTCCATCCTCTGGAAGATAAAGACCCTCCATCTTCATGCAGAGTGGTTCTGATTTTAGTCTGGTGGAGCTCATAAGTGCTCAGTAAAATTGCACCAGTGTAAAAGTGGCATAATGTAGCAGAATATCAGGCCAGCAGGCTGCCACTTGTTCTGACATAATAGGATGAAACTATTTGTTTTATATGTATTCGCAAGTGATAGTGATAGTGCTGATGAAATGTGTCAGAATAAAGCCCTGGAAAATGAAGCGGGTTTTCTGTCCATTAATCAGGCACAGAATGGAAGGAAAAGCAAAAGCTTCAGCAGCCAGGCTATGTGCTGCTCTTCCAGTATGCCTCCACCAAGACCTGAGTGTGCTCTCTCCCATGTGACAGCATAGTTTTGTTTCCTTGTCCATTTATTTCATGGCATCTCCACGGAGATTGCCAGGGGGGACACCAGTCAATGTCAATGTCAGCTGTGATGCTATTGTGCTCTGGAAATGTACCCAAGAAGTGGACTGGCACCCCTCACCCCATGTTACAATTGGATAACCTATTTCCACTCCTTACTGACCTACTTAGTTGTGACTTACTTGCACACTGGTGACCTAGATATGAAAGGCCTGTATCCTGCTTAAGTCTCTGGGTCCTACCACTATGAATGAGCTCAGGATGGTATATGTATGCACATTTCACCAGCATAAATTTGGTGCTACAGAGCCACCCATGTGAGAGAACAATCACATTAAAAAGAGTATCGATCAAATGAAGGAAAACATTATATTTGCCTCTTCTGATATTTTTACGCAGGGATCATTTGCAGCAACAGAAAGGACTAGGATGTAACGAGTAGTGATGGATTAGCAAATGGTAGAGAAAAGTCAAGAGAATATGAGAGAGAGAAATTCTTATGATTCTGCAGTTTTGCAGCACTTCATTGATACATTGCCTTTATCAAAAGCTATCATGTAAAGCCTGAAGACCAGTTGTTGTTTGTGATAGCTCAAGTTTTCAACAAGTCTAAATTACGAGGAAAAGTCTATACAGGTCAGTAACAGACCATTTGTATAACTATTTCAGCCCATAGTTACCTGAAACAGTTATCTGTTTCTGTTCTGTTCTGATAAAAATTCCTCGGTTACTGACATTCCTATTGTTTGGTGGTCTGTGTCCTCAGGAAGTGCAAATTAATGCTCCTCCATCAGCAAGGATCACTGGGATAGTCTGGCTGTTCTATATGCAAGAAAATAGACTATTTCAGAGACACTGACTGGCAGTATTGGTGTGAGAACAATGATCAATTCTATACTCACTGTATTTACATCAGGAGCAGATCCACATTGGGATTCACAGAAGCACATATGCAAACCAGGGTCTCCAAACCTCCCAAAGTCTCATGTCAGGAGAATAAACAGAGGCTCCAAGCTTTATGCAGACACATTTTACACATCATAAGAAATGAGTGTCCACTCTCACCTATCTGCTTTCCAGGCTGTCATGGTCAAGGAACAGTTTTTGTAACTCATGATAGAAACTGGTACTGCCAAAGCACTGTATCTGGCTACCTCTGGTGGCCCAGATACCTGTATCAGGGCCCACTGGGAAAACCCTTCACACTCAGGCTAGCAAGGCTATCTTTGGTTTTGTGGTGAGCCAATTTCACTACTTAAGTCACCAAACTTCTCCTGCTGCACTGCCTATATGCAATTATTTTTACTGCTTGTCTCCCTTGCGTTTGGAACACACTGCAAATCCATGTTCTCAGTAACATCATTTAAAACAGGAGCAGGAAGCAAGTAAACACCAAGCTGGAGAGAATGACCTCAGGTCCTTCTGGCATTGTCTGTTCTCATTGACTTCACTGGTGTGATGTTCATACACTGTTCTTCTGCCTTGGCCCTTTGTATTTGCTGAGCAGGAGCTAATGAGATCCCCTTGGGTTGGCTGCCTTGGGACACACACAGTTATCCATGCTCCTGACCATCCTTTTGGGTTGAAGGTGGAAAAAATATAAAACGAACACTTCCTTTTCTCTCCTCATAATGCACACTGTTTTCTGTCTCCCCATAAGATTATAGAGCCTGACCCAAAGCCAAATCTTTTTCCCTAAACAGTAACATTTGCTTTTCACAAAATTCTGCTCAACTGACTTGTTTATCCTGACAAGTACAGTTGTATTCTTTTGAAACAAATTAGAAATGACTGGGTTGTTATGGCTTCTTACTATGCCATAGTACTGTAACGGTGAATGGGAGAGGAAGAGATCAAGGAGAGGTCTTTGTCTACCTAATGCACTATAAGCCATCTCCCTGACCATACTATACAGTATTCTTTTCCAATTTCACGATACTCCACCTATTTTCTTTATACTTCTTATCTATAGTGTGCTATTCACAGAACTTGAATGCATCACCAGGGGAAAATGAGCTTTTCAAAAGCCATTTTTCCAGAGGCACTCGTGTGTGCCAGTAATTTGATGTATGGCTTTGTGAAGGCTGTCACATGGGTCTCCGGCATGCTCCAGCACTGATGGATCAGCATACTGTCATAAAGACACAAATACAGTCTTTCACCATTGGCAGCACCTTTTGACCCTGCATTTTAAGCCTTGATAATAAGAGCTCTGGTTTTCCATTTTCCAGCCTCTCACATACCCTCTGCCTGTGCTAGAATAGACTTAGAGGCATGATGAATGAATCACACACCAAAAATCCAAAACTTTGCAAGGTTCACAAAGTGAGTAATGGGGTAGCTCTGCATCATGTAGTGACACACTTTAGGGTTACATGAAAGGGAAATACTCCCACTTCTGTATCAGTCACACAGTAAGGACATAGATTTTGTCAAATACTTTTCCTGAGAAGCAGAGAGCTGTTATGACAACTGGTCAGCCTGTGGTGAAAGGGAAAACCAGCAAGGTTTCTTCTGCAAGATGGAAACCTCATCACTATATTCTCCTGTCTGGACTTTAACTCTGGTCACCACATGTTACTCTGTTATAGTTACTCAGCTGCCTGGTGTGAAATACAGTTGTGTCCTTTGACAAAGACTTGCCCTTCTTTTCAACCAAAGTGAAGCAGAGACCTGAGAAATCCTCAAACGCACGATTGCAATGACATTCCGTCTGACCTGCTCCCTGGCACTCCTGGCCACTGCAAAGAAATTAATGTTCATGGAAACAGAAGCTTCCCTTGAGCACTTAGGGTGACTGTCCAGTCCAATAGTGAGACATGCTGTGAGCATTGGGTCCATAGGGTGGCAAGTGGTATATTTTTAAATCAGAAAGAGGACAATGACTTCAAGAGAGCAGACTTTGGCCTCTTCAGGAACCTGCTTAGTAAGGTTCCATGGGATATAGCCCTAGAGAGCAGGGGGACCCAAGACTGTTGATTGATATTCAAGGATCACCTGCTGCAAGCTCAGGAGTGATACATCCCTACTAGAAGGAAGTGCTGCAGGAGGGCCGGGAAACCTCCTTGGATGGATAAGGAGCTGCTGAGCAAAATTCGAAGGAAAAAAGAGGCTTATAAAAGGTGGAAGCAAAGACAGGCTGCCTGGGAAGAATACAGGGATGTTGTTCGGGAAGCCATGGACCAGGTTAGGAGAGCTAAGGCCCACTTAGAATTAAACTTGGCTAAGGATGTGAAAGATAACAGGAAGGGATTCTATAGGTACATAGTGAATAAAAGACAGATTAAGGACAACGTAGGCCACCTCCAGAAGCTATCAGGAGAACTGGCTACCCTGGATTTGAAGAAGGCTGAGGTTCTTAATGACTTCTTTGCCTCAGTCTTCACCGGCAAATGCTCTGACCATGCCACCCAAGTCTTGGAAGACAGACACAGGGATTGTGAGAATGAAGACCCTGGGCCCACTGTAGGAGAGGATCTGGTCTGAGATCATCTTAAGAACCTGAACACGCACAAGCCCATGGGACCTGATGAAATCCATCCGTGGGTCCTGAAGGAGCTGGCAAATGAAGTTGCTAAGCCACTGTCCATCATATTTGAAAAATCATGGCAGTCAGGTGAAGTTCCTGATGACTGGAAAAAGGGAAATATAACCCCCATTTTTAAGAAGGCGAAAATGGATGAGCCATGGAACTACAGACCAGCCAGTCTCACCAATGTGCCTGGCAAAATCTTGGAGCAGATTCTCTTGGAAGGCATGCTAAGGCACATGAAAACCAACAAGGTGCTTGGTGACAGCCAGCATGGCTTCACTAAGGGGAAATCCTGCCTGACCAATCTGGTGGCCTTCTATGACGGGGCTATGGAACTGATGGACAGGAGTAGAGCATTTGATGTCATTTACCTGGACTTGTGCAAAACGTTAGACACTATCCCACACAACATCCTTGTCTCTAAGTTGGAGAGGCATCAATTTGATAGGTGGACCACTCAGTGGATAAAGAACTGGCTGGATGGTCGCACACAAAGAGTTGTGCTCAATGGCTCAATGTCCAGCTGGAGACCAGTAACGAGTGGTGTCCCTCAGGGATCGGTGTTGGGACCGGTCTTGTTCAACATCTTTGTGGGTGACATGGACAGTGGGATTGAGTGCGCCCTCAGCAAGCTTGCAGATGACACCAAGCTGTGTGGTTCCATTGACACTCTGGAGGGAAGGAAAGCCACCGAGAGATACCTTGACACGCTCGTAAGGTGGGCTGATACCAACATTGTGAAGTTTAACCACGCCAAGTTCAAGGTCCTACAGCTGGGTCAGAGCAATCCCAGGCACAGCTACAGGTTGAGAAGAGAAGAGATTCAGAGCAGCCCTGTAGAGAAGAACTTGGGGGTGTTGGTCAATGAGAAAATGAACATGAGCCGGCAGTGTGCACTCACAGACGAGAAAGCCAACCATATCCTGGGCTGCATCAAAAGGAGCGTGACCAGCAGATCGAGGAAGGTGCTCCTGCCCCTCTACTCTGCTCTCAGGAGACCTCACTTGGAGTATTGTGTGCAGTTCTGGTGTCCTTAACATAAAAAGGACATGGAACTGTTAGAAGAAGCCCAGAGGAGGGCCACGAGGACGATCAGGGGACTGGAGCACCTCCCATATGAAGACAGGTTGCGAAAGTTGGGGCTGTTCAGCCCAGAGAAGAGAAGGCTGTGTGGAGACCTCATAGCAGCCTTCCAATATCTGAAGCGGGCCTATAGGGATGCTGGGGAGGGACTAATCATTAGGGACTGTGGTGAGAGGACAAGGGGTAATGGGTTCAAACTTAAACAGGGGAAGTTTAGATTGGATATGAGGAAGAAATTCTTTACTGAAAGGGTGGTGAGGCCCTGGAATGGGTTGCCCAGGGAAGCTGTGAATGCTCCACCCCTGGCAGTGTTCAAGGCGGGGTTGGACATAGCCTTGGGTGGCATGGTTTAGTGTGAGGTGTCCCTGCCCAAGGCAGGGAGGTTGGAACTAGACGATCTTAAGGTCCTTTCCAACCCTAACTATTCTATGATTCTATTATGTACTGTCACAGCAACCGGTTGCAGACACTGTACACCAGCCTCCATCAGAAAAATAAAGAAACCCCTGTTGCCAGAAAGTCTGTAGTCTGATAGCTCAAATTTGCACATGAGCCTTCTTGATATCAAATGCTATTGCATCTTCCCAGCAGAACTGGTGCAGCAGTAAGAGCTTCCTTTCACTTCAGACAAGCTTTGCCATTTCACCTCCCTGAAACCACCACAATTTCTCCTCTGTTTTCTCAAAACATGCTTCTCCTGTATTTATCCAGTACAGTAGGTGAGGGCAGCTTAAGCAAAATGAAAACTGCCAGTCAATATGTGAAACAAAGCCAGAGCACAGATACATGAATAAATTTGCTTTCCAAAAAGACATTTGTAAGAAAATAAGAAAGAAAAATCTGCTGGAACTTTTTACCAGGGGTAATCAGATATTAGCAAGGAGTAAACCTATCCCTCTTCAATATCTGCAGTATGCCAGGGCCTGCATCCAGACCACAGCTCCACAGGTGGCTCCCAAAGGACTAAGCACTTAAATGCTCCTCAAAAATGCAACACTGCCTGCACTGTTTCTAAATCAACACGGCCTCTCCTTCAATTAGGTTCAGCAGTTTGACATTGCTGTTACAAAGCTTGATCCCAGCAGGATCTGCAGCCACCCTCAGCTCTCCCATGCCTGCTACAGAAGTCAGCAGTGTTGCAAGGCACCAGGCACCTGCTGGCAAAAGCCAAGGCCATGTCGTAATCCTGAGGAGTGCCGAACAGCACAGATGTCACCTCTTGTGGGGAAACAGAGTAATCCCAAATTGATGTTTGACAATTGTGCTGCCTTGTAGGTGAGAAATACTACAATGCTCTTGGCATTCGTAATGCTGCCTAGCAGCCAACTTATGATAGATGCAGCTGCAACACCTACGTACAGATCTGTACTGTTTCTGGGAAAGAAAGGGCAATGTTCTAGTGCTACTCTGTGCAGTAACAACTACAATAGCATGACAAATAAAATGTGAAAGGAGCGGGTTTTTTGCAAGGTTGCCAAGGAGTGTTTAGTGCTAAGACTGTCAGCAGTGGGCTAACACAGAGGTCTGTGTTCATACCACGTGTATTTTCAGAAGAGGATGGGATCAGTGTCCCTTTTGCTACATGCATTTGGCCTTTGTTCTTGTTTAATAAAACAAGCAGAAGTTTTTAACTGGCTCAAGTAATAGTGGCTGGCAAATCCTTCTACTAATGGGTTAACACTGACCACCTAAAGGGGTTATCATTTGCTGAGAAGGGACTTTTTCATATCATGGATATAGTACTGCAGACTTGACAAAAAGCCCTCACTTCTTTCTTATGGGTCTAACACCAGTGGTGGCATCATTGAAAACGCTTTCTGGTCCTACTGTCCTGAGGCAGACTGGTTGAAAGTTTCTGTTTCTGTTATGTCATTTTTGCAGAATTAGGTACAGAAGTCACTGTCTGGCATCATTACTGGAACTGCTTTAAATTCAGCACAGGACTGGAGTGGCACTGTATTTGACCTGAGAGAGGGTCAGAAGGTATTTTTGTTTTTCCTGGCTCCTTCATGCCATGACATCTCTGCTCAGTACTAACAGCAGAAGGGTGAGACAAAGATAATGTTACCTGTGACAACTGAGATGGACTTGGGCCCAGAGCCCAAAATTCATTTCTGGTCCATTCTGCCCACATACCTCTTTATAGTGCTATGCCAAAGCAATGTGCTGGGGTTCAAACATCATGATAGTCCCTGTGCAAAACATAGCCAAAAGTGGGAAAGGAAAGTATATAAGTCAAGAGGATATACATCAGGAAGCTGAAGAATACGTGTGTATAAGTTTTAAATGGTAGCAATAAATATTCAAAGAATGAGAAGATACAATAGCAATGTGCTTCAGACTGCTACCAGTTGTAAATGAAAATATTCACAAAGTTTCACTAAATTTAATGTGAGCAATTCTTAGTACGAATTTTCACCATGGCAATCCACAATTAGGGTGGATTGAAATTCTTTTCATTGTTGCATTAATTAAAATGCAACTAATGATTATGTTTAAAGGATTAAAAGCTTCAGTTATAGTTTTATCTGAAATTAAATAAAAAAAAAGTTCACCTCTTTTTAAAAAGAATTTCTTGTAGCTTTTCATCCATTAGATAGAAAAACCAGTGGAAATATCGATAATTTGCTAACTGGGGAAAAATACTAAAAAACTTTAATTGAGAAACATATTTCACTTATTTCTTGCAAACTGCTGGTTAAAGAGAATGATGAACAGGACTTTTTTCTATATTTCGCCTTGCTATCACAAGCCCAGTTTGTCATTAGAAAATCCCTGTTAATTAAAAAGTTTCAAGAAGTGTGGTTCACAAGTACCCTTTTCAAATGGAGGGTAGAGCCAATACCAGAGGGTTCAGGCCCTCAGTCCCACAACACCAACACTGAATAGCCAGAGGGCACTGCTCTTAATAAGAGATGCATTGCTTACAGCAATTGTATGGGTTACTTAGTAACTACCTGTGGATAATGAAGGTATCCAGAGAGAATAAAGGTCACTTTGCAAATATTATTAACAAAAGGAGGTTGAAATTTTTTGTGAATATATTTGGGAGTGACAGATTGGAGAAGGGAAGTTCCCAGCAAGCAACAAAATCTGTATTAATTAGATAGGGCACATGCTTTGCAAACGAACTGAAGTGAAATACAATAAGATGGTTAATGCTAGATAAGTGGGATGTTTAAACAAAGACTTAATGTAGGCAACTTTTAAAATGCACTCCTAAAACATACAGAGCATTAAGGAACTTTTTAGTGCTATAAAACAGCAGCTGATTATGTATAGATTAAAGTTAATGAGACAGTATACTCTGAAGTGTCTTCATTTCTAGATATGACTCTAACTTCCATTAGCATCCACAGACTCTTGAATACACTAATGCATTAGTCATGCATCAAATCACACCGTGCATTTTGTAAAGTATCCAAAAGCTGAAGTGACTCATACGGTCAAAATTTCCTTTCCCATGTGAATCAGATGCAATGGTTGACAAATCTCCACTGAAAAAGGATGGCTTCTTTTGAGCATTATCCTTTATAGCACCTAATAGCTTTATAGGACCCTGTCTGCAAATCAGTTACACTGATTTCAAAACTGGGTTTTCAAAACTGTATGGAAAGACACCTCAAAATATTAGAAAGCAATTTACAGTGACAGAAATAAAGTCTAGCTCAGCATTGTCCAGCCCACATGTAGCCAATTTGTGACACTGAATGCAAGCACCTGATGTTACTAAATGGGGATGGCCATGTTTTGCAATCACATTGCAAAGCATTAATGAATTGGATCTCAAAGGCTAGAATTAAAACTGCCCTCATACTTTTACAAGGAGCCTGCTTTATCCAACACTTTGCCTTCAGAACCTCTCTTTGGCCTCCAGGTTGGAAATGAGTCATGTCACGACTCCTGAGGAGTTAAACAAATCGACACATTCCACCGTGATTCACTGGCAGAGGTTCTGCCATCTTCTGCATATGTTGTAACTCCAAGCAGCAACAATTATCAGAGGGTTTGTGTCTGGCTTTTGTGATTCCTAATTCTTGTTTTTTGTGTTTTTTTTTTTTTTTTCTATTTTTCCCCCCAGCTTCTCAATCTGTTTTTAACTAAAATCAGACGCAGCCAATGTTGAGCGGTATGAAAAACTTCACCATCCGCATGCCGCGTGAGAGCTGCAGAATCTGGCAGCCTTCAAGTGTGTCACTGTGTTTTAAAAAAGGCAACTGGCCTCCCTGTGTGCATACGTCATGTTCTTTGAGGAGTCTTGGTTTTTGTCTGTAAACATGGCCTGTTAATGACGCATGTAACCCTTTCCTTCTGCTTGAAACGTGGCTATGGGCACCTTCTGGCAACACTCTGAGAAAGGCTGCATGGCTTGGTAAAACACATCCATGCTGGGGCCACCAGCCTCGGACCAGCAGTGGGGCTGCAAAAGCAGATGTGAGCCTGGTAAAGGTACAATAGACTGGAAAGAAAAGTGCATTGAGGAGGGCAGAGAGGAAAGAACACAAGACAGGGCAAGGGCTTGGTCTTGCTAAAGCACAAAGGAGATCACTGTATTTCTTGCTCCTCAGCCTGTCCCTGGCTGCCTGACGTGGAAAGTGAGTGCTACAGCTGCTGAGGAACATAAAGGAAAGCAGACAGAGCCACCGTTTGAATGGAAGAAAAGACACATCTGTCCAAGTGGATGAGTATTATTACCCTGGCTGCCACCTCTGCTCCAACAAGGCATTTCTTCCAGCTGCTTAACCTAGGTTTAGCTGCTTTGGCTTCAGCAGCTTGATGTTTCTGGGTCTTTCAGGTTTAATGCCAAAGGTAGAAGCTTTCTATCTGGGACAATAAAAGCCCCACCTGATGGAGGAAACCTCAGTATTTCCTTCTATTCTGGCTGAGTTGTAAAAGATCACCTTGTCTGCTTTTCTGTGTTACTCTCATCCGCTACAATCAAATAGAGCAGTCTGTTACTTCAATCCATCTTTGGATTGAATCTTGCCTGAAAACACAGACAGTTGCTAGCCAGTATGCCAGGGACCTACATTCCTCAGCCTCTGCCTGACTGCAGCACTTTCTTTCACTGCTCACATTACAGCCTGCCTGGTTTGAATATGCACACTGACTTCTCCAAGCATCAAGGTCCCCAGGCTGTGTGAAGACGAGATGTTGTTTCTCTTTAGGGAAAGTCATTTTTAATTTTCCCAGTGTGCCCAGCTGTGCACTGTAACTCCCTTCCCAGTTCCCCATCTCTGACTTTTCACAAACACAGCAAGGAGACAATGAAAGTTCTCTATACGCATCCATAGCCCTCTCTTCAGGGAACATCTTTGCTCATTCTCAAATACTCCATAAATGTTTGTGTGCTCTGCAATCGCTGCATAATTTTGTGGCATCTTAGAGAGCTAGTGGGTGAAGGATTTGGCTTCACATCCTTTTTCAGTCTTTCTTCCATTACAAAGTGTCTCAAACTCTTTATTGGGCAGCTACATTTCATTTTTTTCGCCATATGAGGGTCTGGTCAAAACAGTATCTGTCGAGCTACATCTGCACAGCACAGTGCCAAGTGAGCCCTGACCATGCTGCTCAGATGTAACAGAACCAGTAGCAGCAGTGTCCATGCACAGCTATGCTTGGGTGAAGCTGTCCTGCTAGAAAGCACCTTCATTGCTCCATTCACACCAGCAAGCGCCCACACCAGGTTTGAGTGTGGAAGTAGAGATAAAACTTGAAGCCAGGTGCTGACAGGGTGCCCAGGTAGGCTATGGAAAGTGGCAGGTTAGTTTACCTGCTTTTTGGCTTGGCCTCGGCGCTGAGCCATTCCTTCATGGCCAGGCACACAGGCTGGGTCAGGTAGCAAGTGCTGTGAATGCTCCAGTGCCCAGACATAAAAGCTAATCTCTTAATTAGTTGCTAATCCCCAGACCCAGCTTCGGTGTGCAGAGACATGTGCGGGTGTTTGCTTTCTGCTGGGCAGCCTGCAGATGGGCTCCAATGCAGCTGAATGCTGAGGAACTTAGAACATTTGTGCAATAAAACTGGTAATGGTCATTGCAGGAGGATATGTCATCTCCCGTAGAAGTAGTGATGGAATGGGCTGTAAAAATATATGGCCAGACTCCAAATGACATTTCTCTGTTTATTTCTTTAATATTCTTTTCTTCTCTATTGCTGCATGAAAGGCTTCCTCAAATAATAGGGGAAAGGGGTGAGTGGGCTGAAGTATGAAAGCAGTAACCTGCCTAGGTTCACCCAGACCTCTGAAGGGCAAACTGGTTATAAATCCCTGACCCCTCAGATTGCATTTTTCGCTTTTATTTGGAATTGTTTCGAATGGTAAAGCGCAGCTTTGCGGGAACGGACAGAAATCACCAACACCCGCTTCAGCCCACGGCCGGCGCATCCCCTGGTTGCCGGGAAAGGAGCGCCCCTGTTCCTGCTCCCGGAGGCAGACCCGGCAATGCCAAGGGCTCCCTCCTGTGGTAGCTGCGGGGAAAAGCTGCCGCCGGTTGCGAGGCTTTCCCCAGCCGCCGCCACCCTCGGCAGGGACGCCGCGAGAGCCGGAGCCCTGCTTGTGATCTGGGGAAATGACCCGTAAGTGTCATTGTAAGTGGCGCTGGACACCCGGGGCCACCCTGCATGTACGGGAAAGTGAGCCAGGAAAAAGTACAGGGAAAGCAAAAGAGGCTTAAAGCCCCTTTGATTCCGAAAGGCTGAAAAGATTTAACAGCGCACGGGGGAAAAAAATGTGCTAGATTTACATTGGACAGAAGGAAAATGTAGTTGGGCAAACAGGCTTTGCTTCTGAGTAAGAGCTCTTTTGAGAGTTGTTTTTATTCAAGTCTCCCAAGTACTGCAATCAGTTACTCTGTCTTGTCTAAACTTTGAGTGGATATATAATTACATTTAGCTAGCAATTGGCTCCCTTCGCCTTCACGTGGAACCCCAGGAATGCTGCCAAAGATCCCTCCTGTCTGGAGTCTGCAGTGGCAACAACCCAGCTCTCGGATTCTGCCTCAGCCCTTTAACTCTTGGCAAGTCCGTCAGGACATGTCCCCTGCCCCTGGGCCCAGCAAAGAGAACCTGCCACCCCAGCCATGAGCCACAGCAAGAAAGGGTGGCAAGTGCTGCAGCAGGGAAAGGAAGATACCCTCCACCACCCTGCCCTGACTGGGGGGCACATGCAGCCTTGGGAAGACTTTGCTGATACAAAGTGTGAAACATGGCCAACTGCTGCTCTTAAACCCATCTAAGTGACAGTACTCACCTGTAAGCACATAAAGCTGACATGAAAAAGCACAAAGTATATGTGATACTTAGAAAGATTAAGTAAATATAAAAATGGGTCCTAACAACCTGGGCTTTTTAAGAAAATGGGTGAAAAGCATTAGGCTGACTGGAATTATATGTAACTAGGCATGTGGCAACAAAGGGAACGGCAAAGAATCTGCATTTACAAAATGAAGAGGCTAAGACTGAAGCTTTATTACAAGGCCCTATTCATCTGCCTTTGAAAGCTGCATGACCCACACTTCCCAGCTGCAGCAGGTTGGTAGCTGTCTACACCAGAATGCTTTACTGTGCTGCTGGAGCTCTGACCTCAGATGTTCCTCCTTGATTTACCCTGGACCCTGGCAGCTGTTTTGCTAAGAGTGTGCCTCACCAGATCAAAGGTGGCCACACACTTATACTGGCTCTGCTGCGGCAAACTGCCCTGAAAGGATGTGCACAGCTTTGCCACAAAGCACTGACCAACATTTCCAGCATCAGCGACACTCATTATAACGAAGCAAAACTGGTCTTGGAATTCAACTTCATTGCATGACCATGACTCAGAGCATGGGTTTATCTTTCCTGTGCACAAATAGAAACACAACAAGGATGGGAGGAAAGACCCACAGGGGACCGAGCCAGGTAAACACGTCACTGACTTTGAAGTTGCCTTTCCAAAACTGAATGACAGCATTTATCATTTGAAGCACTACCTCTGCTGAAAAGACTTCATCTTTTAACTGCTCTTCAGGTGTTTCTATTCTTTTTTTATTGTTCTTGACTAGAGACCAGGAATTTTAGGGACAAGAGAGCTCCTGTTTGGCCTCGGAGCCTAGTGTGCCCCCGGAACCACTGAGAGCTTATGGTAACTGAATTTTCCTTTGGGGTTTTTGAAAGAGTAGAAATAAATTTATTTAAGAAAATACGTTGTGCCATTCTGTATTTCTGTGCTTGCTTCTTGGTTTTTTTGGGTTATGGTGTTTCTAGCCTTGAATATTTAGGACTAATTGATTCTCATTGACTTCAGTGAGGAAAGAACCTGATATGCTACTGAATGGACTCACATGACATGGACGTCTTCATGATCAAAGGACATTCATTTCTCCCTTGAATTTCTATGCCTACACTGGCTCACAGCAAGTTCAGTTACACAGGGATGTCATCATGGTGTACGCATGAGCTTCAGTACATGACAAAGAACTGTGATTTTCTGCACAGCATTTTGTGTCTCTGCTGTGCACTGATAAGTATTTACCATTCTGAACCAAACCTTGGTCCCACAGAAGCTTGTGTAAGTTTTACCATGGACATCGAGAGGCAACTGAATTACAGGATTTTAGTCTGTAATTCTTAGAACAAATATATTCGACAAAACAGTGTAGGAACATGCTCTGTCCTATGATGGGAAAAGACAACAAAGTGATTACATATAAGAAAGGTCCAGGAAGTGGAAATTCATTACAGAACTAATTTGCTGTGTATAGGTTCTGTTATTGATTGCCTCTGCCATGGCACATGAAACTTTCCAAGACTGCTTTAATTCATCTCCTATTATATGTTGCTTAGAGTTCCTGAAGCTCCAGGATTTATGCCTATGAATAAAGAGGAAAAAAAAAGAAAACCCAAAAAACCCCACTATCTCTGGGTTGGAAAATCTTAAAAACAAGCATAGGAAAGATCAATGACAGCACAAAAAATGGAGCCTCATCATTAACTGTATTTTATAAATACTGACTTCTGGAAAATCTAATGGAGATGGGATGGGATGAGATGGACTGCCCTTCACAATGAATCACTGCTCCAGTAGTCCCGCAGAAGCTGATTGTGAAACTGCCTGAGAAGTGGAGCTGGAATAGGAGTATCTTTCTCTTCAGAGATAACCTTAACAGCTAAGTAAATTCCATGCTCTTCTTATTGTAACAGAACTTGAAGTCAGTTATGTGAAGCTAAGCTGCAGTACTGACTGAAGAAATGTTAACAATTTCCAAGCTATGCTAACAAGTCTTTCTCTTACTGTCACGGTGATAAATACAGAGAAGCTGTGAGAACGCCCATGGAGGCAGCGCTGGCTCATGTACAGAAGACACACTCTAAAAAATAATCATTAAAAAAGAAAAAGATGTTTTATTTCCTTTGAATGTCTTCCAGATACAGATGACAATAATTGTTCAAACTCTGGGGGGATGCTTTTATTTACACTAAAGGCTGTTCCTGCTTCCCCTGCTGTGCAAAGATGCTCTTCCAGCAAACACAACTAATAGGCCCCATCTTTGTCAACCTCTGGCTTGAAACCTTCAGAAAGCCTACTACTTCAGGTCTGAAAGTGCTTCAGTTTTTGCTCAAGCTAAAGAAAGCCAAGGTGCTTAGCACATCACATTGGCCATGTAGCACCAGCAAGATTTTGTGCAGGGCAGGGCTTTCATCAGAGAACATCACTAATCAGTTGCTGAATATACCCACTGCTAGGGAGCAGGGGGTACATGTGGCATCAGACACGGCCTCTTAGCTGGAAACCATGAAGGTCTCTGTTTTAGCTTACCTGGACTCACTTTTACCTTCTGACTTCTATTTTGCGGTTCTTTTGTTTACAAACAATAATAACAAACCCAAAATAAACCAAAGAGCAAATCCTAGTCTGGGCCTTGTGAAGGTTATCGGTTAGAAATCCAGCTGGTAAATCTGCTATAAATAAGGCTGTTGGAAGGAGAATTCCTGAAACCATCCAAACCTATACTGTGCAGGACACTTCAGTGTCACAGCAAAAGCAAGACTAAAAGAAATGTTTTACAGCACTTTTATGATAAGAACCTGACCTGGATCTCACATATATTTTGGGCTGTTTTTCAAAACCAAACCTCTTGTTCACAAATAAGTAAACACTTTCCTGGTTTTGGCCAGCTTCCAGACTTCACTAAAGGAGATAAGTAACACAGTTTTGAATATTCCATTTCTAATTTTCCAGTTTAATTGGATTTAACGGGGAGCTTTGTGCCTAAATAAGAGCCAGGGGCTTTATTCACTCTGAACTTCCATAGTTAGGATTTTTAGGGAAAATACCATTCAGCTGACTACCACAGGTACAACTGAAATTGCTATTTTTCTAGCTTCCTCTGATGTTTTAGAGCTCTGCACTTCCAGCTTCCCACAGAGACAGAGCATGAACTCCCTAGTGCATATGTACAAAGTGAACACTGAGGTAAAGTGAGGGTGTAGCTGTGAAAGGTGACTGGGATGAGATAACAGGGAGCTTGGAGTCATTTAGATCACCAGGTCTGAGGTCTTCATAACCTCCACAGAGCACATGTCAGCAACAGTCCCCATGTCAAGCACAATGCTTCTGACTGCACCAGGACATCATCACCCTTTGAATGACTATGAAGCTTGACTGAAGTATCCCCCCTGACAGTGAATTCACCACACTCCTTGGGAATGTTTATTTATTGCTTTAAGAATGTCAGCATATTGACAATGCTTTTTTACACTCATTTTTCTTTTAAAGTTGATAAAAATGTTTTCTGCTTATTCTTAGCAGTAGTAACAAAAAGGGAGAAAGTCTTTTAAAGACCTGCGCTGGCAATAGGAAGCCTTCATGAAAATCAGAACTGGTATGAACAGCACATTCTCCATTTTCAGTGCTGCTTTGCGATCTTCTGACTTCACCAGTCCATGATTTAAGTTTGTGACAGCATGCCTGGCTGCCTTGCCTCTTTTAACCTAAGTAATTGCATGGGAAGTTCTTTGTAAGGACAGGGTTTCCCCAGTCAGGTTCGCTATCTGCCTTTATGAGTGCTGTTAATTCTGCCCATCATTTCAACTTCCAGCTCTGCCATGGGGTTTAAGAAAACAGTGCCAACATCTGGGAAATAAAGTCATGACTGACTGTTAGTATTTCATTAACTCTGCACCTCATATTCAACACCCAGAGTGGCTGCTCATCACCACCTATGGAGGGCCTTGTTCACACCACAGAAAGTCTCCTTCTTTATAATGCAGCCAGGAACATGCTCTCTCCCTCCATCTTCATCAGCAATGACTAACTTCAAAACCAGACATTACCTCAAGAGCATCATTTATCCTTAGGAGGGAAAAGTGATGGCCACAACAGAGAAGAAAACAGCTTTGAAACTGGCCAAGTAACCCAACACAAAGTAGAAAGGTGACCCTTCACAGCGATTGTGCGTGGCAGCTAAGGTTATCAGATGAAGTAATACAGTATAATTGTTTCTTGCAGGATGGAGAGGGGACAGGTACAGAGCTGAGGTGAAGTGAAGCTGCTAACAGAGGAGCTTTCCTTGCTAAGAAGGCAAGCACAACAGGGAATGAGAAAAAGCATGCCAATAACTGTTACAGATGTTGATTTCCTAACATATTTATCATTAGATTTGTACATTATTAATTGCCGTGCAGCAACTTCTTCTGAAATATTAGTGTGGTTACTTAGCTCTCCAGAGACTTGGCTGATCCACTTATACATTAGAATAAAATGTACGCTGCCTGGAAACTTCTGTGAGATTCTCTTATTTAGTATTTGGCAAGCATTTGGAGATTTCTGTATGGAGGTTGCAATAGAATTTAAAAAATAAGACAGATTATTGCTTATGAAATATGGTCATAATTTCTTAAAAAAACTTGGGCTTTTTTGAGATAAATGACAATTTGATAGCCACTGCTGGGTTTTCCCTTGTGTGAATATGATGGATTAACAGTCGCATGTGCACACACAGAGTCAAAATTAAGGCAATGTTACTGTAAGTAATCTAAAGCAAGCTGATATTTATAAAAGCCCGTGCTATCGCAGTGATGCAGACTGGCAGTAGGAACAGAACTACATTTGCAGGTAAGATTTGTGGTCAGTTGTAGCAGAGACATGCTCTCACTTTGTCAACAAAACCCCAGCTGTGACCTGGAGAGTCAACTGTTTCTCAGATGTCTAATACCCAAACAATGCTGGACAAAAGACCTGCCTCTAAACTACTATTTATTTCAGGTCTGGTTCCTGAACAGATGTTCTTTTTCTTGGAATGGATTATTGTCTGCTAAGAAATTGATTTAAGACCATCTTATTTGAATGTAAACTACATATTCACATTACATTCAGTCAGCAAAAGCAACACTCTTGCCTGCTAAGCTATACAGTCCATGTATATTCCAAGTACTTGTTCTAATTGTGCAAACACTGAATTGCTCCAAGTCATCAAAGTCAACTAATACTGTTTGTAAAGCCAGCACTGCCCCAATTCGGATGTTTAAAGTTGCCAGAAAAGAATGACTTTTGAAACTTTCCTTTGAAGCTGGCTGAAGAGACGGGTGCACTGCAGGTCTCTCCATATTCATGTCCCTTCACAAAGGAGAGCTTGTCCAGATGCCAAGGGGAAGCACTGGGAGGCTTCTCAAAGGGGGATTCAGCCAAAGAACAAAAAACTCCAACCTCTGCCCTAACTAGAGTGCTGGGAGGTTTGCCTATTTTGCTGTGTTTTGTTTTTTAATCGCTCCTCCAACAGATGGGCAGCAGTCACACGTTTTGTTCGAAAAGTTCACCCAACAGGACAGTCAAGCTTCCAGAAGCCCCCTGTATGGTACAGACAAAAAGCTGTTTCTCCAAAACAGGCCCTGATCTTGGGGCAAGCCATTTTGACATTCAAATTAAAATGGTGCCATGGTCAAGCTCAAGCATCTACAGTTCTGGAGGGTCCAGCTGGCCATATTCTGAGCATATACCTCAACAGCTAAAGGTCTGCTAGCACAGGAGGCTTATGCTGTCCTGGTACTGCTGCAGCACACAGGTTTTACTTCTGTTTTTCTGAAAAAGTTTTGGTCTTCAGAGTAAATTGAATGGCAAGAATATACTCCTCTCATGACAGTGTATTTTTGTGGTTCCTCAAATGCTGCCACTGCACAGGTAATTTTAGAGGTGTTATTACTAAATCTATGGATTTAATTAATTTCCAGTGCTTTATTTAATTTGCAGTGTTACTGAATCAAGAAATACTTCTTAGCCATATGAAAGCAATGTGCTTAAATAGAAAGTTTAGGTAATAGGATTAGTTAATCAACAAAGGCACCTGAAGGCACGGTTCCTCCATCAGTAACTGCTGATAAACAGGCGATCACTCCCAGCTTTTCCATAGTGTCAGAGCCAGCACAAGAGCTAACTCTTACATGGGGATGTTTTCAGTCAGACCAGGAAGCCCCATAGGTGTGCACCTTTTCCAGGGAGGTAGAGGGAAGGGGTGAGCGGGGCAGAAGAGGAAGACAGGACTGCCCCTTGTGAGCACGAGCACAGACTTAAATAGCTCAGATTGATCAGGAAAATGCACTGAGATGCTCTTGTCTGCCCCTATTCATGCTGAAACACTCTGGTGTGGACATCACAACAGTCAGCACTCTGCCATCCATAAGTAACTACCTAAGGTGCAGGATAACAGGGATGCTGTACTAAGAGGTTCCAAAGGTTAGGGATGCTCTGTTTGCTATAAGCTAATTATAGCATCAGCACTATGCCTGAAAAACCTGCCTACAATGCAACATGGCTAGGGCAGCCTTGTCAGGACCACATTAATGTTTGAAATGCAGTCTTTGCTCACGCAAACTTAATTGCTACATGAAGAACATTTTTTACAGTTTAAAATTTTGTCTTTGAAGAAGGAGGAGGAAGGAAAAAGAGTCTAATTGGGTTTTAAATTCTAATGTACGTATATTCAGTGCAATGTATGACACACGCAGCAAATCAAAGCCAGCTTAGACTCAGTTTTTCTGCAGCTTTTTCCTCCCATACCTTTCCAGGATTACTAATTAATAGAAACCAGATGTCAAGTACTTTAGTATGGCCTTAAATCCAGGATGTAAGAGCCTGATCTCCTTATTGCCCTGAGGCCTCATGTGCAAATTGAATTTAAGCATCACTACTGATTTGCTAACATTTTCTATCCCTTTGCCTACTGACCTGTGTAAAGAATGATATACAAAGGAGAACAAGTCCAAAGGTACAAATACCTTCCTCTAACATTTTTTGCCAAACCTTTTTCTAAACAGTGAACAGCAGTAAGTGGGACTCCAATCAAAGACTTGCAGATACAACATAAAAATAGAGAAAATGATGAGAAATAAAATTTTGAATTTAGATCTTTATTATACAGGCCCAAAGCTGTGGTCACCATGCAGTTACACCGTAATGGGAATGATCTTGCTGAAAGGATCTCACTAAACAAATGTAAAGAGACCACAGACTACAGCATTCCAAATAACTGGCACTTTAATTTTTAAAAGAGCAAAAATAAATAAAGGAATGGCAAGGATGTCCTTTTCACATATGGTGGGGCATACACATATTCTTTCTTTCCTATAGCTATTCAAGAGATAAAATTAGCAAATACTGCCCAAAAATGCAGACCTTTCATGTGAGGGCTCAGGTAACTTAGCTGTTTCTTTCCCCCTGGCTATTAGATCAAGCACACATTCGGATAGATGCATATGCCAAAAAAGAAATGCAATGTAATTTTTTTGTATTTCATTCCTACTTCCTGTCCTCTCCTCCTCCTTTCAGGACACCAGCAGGAAGTGCTTGCAGGCACCTAGTCAAATAAAAGCCCTGGAACTTTTCCCGCCTAGTTTTTCATGGTACTCTCATAATTTAAGGATTCATCACAAATCTGAAAAGGTTCAGGTGTCTCACAGGGAATTCATCATCTCTGGAATACAGATAGCCACAGTGAAGAGCTGCACATAGACCGCACACTTAGTGTTATGTAAAAGTGGTTATCTTTTAAAAAACAAAACATTTCTTAAAATTCGTAGATTAAAACAAAGCATATCTTATTCCCTACAGGATTTTCTTGTAACCTGTTCTTCAATTATTTGCACTAAGAGATGCTACAAATGGTATAAGTTGCAAGACAGAGTCCACTGTCATCTTCTGGTCCAGCAGAAGAACCTGTCCCTCCGATGGATGCAAAACTGTTCATCTGAGCAGATCATCCTCAACAGCAGAAATATGGTCTAGAAACTCATAGAGTTTATGGTTTTAATTTATAAAATTAAACCTGCCCCAGACAGGTAATACTGGTATGTACGTTTGCCATCCCTGGGTTCTGTCAGAAACAGGGTACTGAGGTGCTCAGAGCCGTCTCAGTTTGCAGCGCTGGGATCCTTTTGGCACTTCAGACCCAAGATGCGATGTGATGCATGCTAGAACATGGGTGCACTTCTCACTTAACTCTGCAGAGCCCCGGACCTGGTAAGCTGCCAGAACCTCCTTCATCTTGCCTGTTGACAAAAGGAACAATAACTAGTCATCACTGGTTGCTGGAGTGCAATTCCAATTTTTAAAATGCCCTATAAATGAGATGAGACTTTCTTCTTTTTCTTTTTTTACCAGGCAATAGCAAATGTTTCATAAATAACAGATTTGGGATAAAGTTTACAGTCTCTCTGTTAGCCACAGGATGCTTATGAGGGAGAAAGGTGTCTTACACTGCATAGTTCCTAAAATATTATCCAGGATTAAACATACCATTATTTTAAAGTGTTACTAATTTTCCCTTTCAGTGCTCAATAGCTTAGTACTTAAAAATTTTAATTAAAATATTATCTCTGTAAAGCATAATTTTGTATAGCAGATTTTCTCTCTAAAAGTTCTGTATTGTCTCTCACACACTGTATGCATGATACAGCATAAACAATTTAGAGGATTAATAAACAATTAACAAGTAAGAATCCAACAGAATAATATGCCGTTTATGCAAGTTTGGTGTCTCTCTAATACACATTGGCTATGCCCATTATGTATTGACAGCAACTATTAATCCTAACAGCTATAAATCCTCCATAAATGACTCACTGAATGGGCTTTGCTGAACCCAGGGAAATGTACTCTGATTTCCTGCCAGTTATAATTTTTCCAGAGAGTGAAAGTTCAAGCACTTTGGTTCTCAGAAAACCAAATGCTTTATTTTTTAGTATCACAGACTAAAGGAAAAAGGTAAGACCAAGAATATGCCTCCAATATATGTTTCCTGCAGAACAGGTAGAAGGAGAGGCAAAGGTACATTTGGAGGGTAATTCACCCACTCCTTAGGTAATCCCTAAAAGGTGTCAATCTTTTTTTCCCATGGACCATAAATAGACTAAAGACCAAACTCTCTCATGGCTAGCAGTGAGTGCTTTGTATCCTACCACAGGTATCTATGTTCACCTATATATTTCACAAAGACTATTCACAAAGCTATGAGACCATACTAATTTTCAATCAATACTAACATGGGCAAAATTAGAAAAAGTATAATTGCTTCAATCTAATGTAAATACAGACACCATGCAATAAATTACCAAACTAGTTTAAAGTTTTTTGTTATAGACCCTGAAATTTTGTGGAGATATCCACATTAAACAATAATTTGCATGTATAATTATTATCCTTATCACATAGATAGAAAGCACTAAAGGAATAGAGCTAGCAGGTGATTTGAGATATTGCTTTGCCCATCCCTGATCTATGCCATGCCTGCTGATGTTTGATATAAAAATAGGTTAGACAAACATCTAACCTAAAAAACATCTGCAAGGCGGAAGATTCCACGAACTTCCCCTACACAACCTATTCCAGAGCTCCACTTTTCCTCGCCAGTTTCATTTTTCCCTGATGCTTTAACTAAATCATCCTTGTTGAGATCTAAGCCTATTATTGCTTTTCTGTACAGAGAGCATACATGGCAGCTAAATCCCTTCCTCTTCAGAGTCACCCATTGTTATATGAAAGCGGCTAACATGTCTTCCTTTCCTCCTCTCATCTGTAGACTAAACAATCCTTCAACCTTTCCCTGAAGGCCCATGTGGTTTAGATCTTTGAGCCCAGTTTGCTCTCTTGCTGGATCCCATATAAGCTGCAGTTTCCACAAGTGGGTAAAGCTCTGCCACTGAGGCCTTATCAGTGCCAAACAGAGCAAAATAATTACATTTTATGCTTTATTACTCCCCTTTCTACAACCCACATTAGCACTTGCCTTGTTTGCAGTAGCACAACATCACTGGTGCATGTTCAGCTTGGGATCATTATGACAGATGCATTTTCTGCAGAATGGGTGCTTGGGCAGTTGTTTTCCATCTGCATTTATGTGCAGCTGATTATATTGAGCCATATGTACAATTCTCCATTTGCTCTAATTTAACTGCTGGAAACCTGATATTTTCTAGGCTACTCCACTACTTTATCAAGGTAATTTTCAATCGCCTTGCTTCCAACAGGCATGTTCTGATCTATGAATTTATTAGGCACAATTCCTAACTTTTCATCCAAGCTGTCAGAAAGAATACTGACTAGTACCAGAACAAGGAAAAAAATTTGCAGAACTGCACTTAATGGTGTATCATGGAGAACTACTTTCTGTGTATGGCTCCCAAATCATTTATGCACTCGCATAATAATAATTTATTCTAGCCCACTTTCCCTAGCATACCTGAAAATAATAACAACAGAAATATTTTGCTATACAGTCTTGTTCAAGTAAAGCAGATAATACTAGTAAATCTTTTAAAATGAAGTATTGCATACACTTTGAAAATGAAAGCATTATGGAGGAAAGATTAAAAGTGAGAATACAGTCTTACTGACAACTGATTTTACATCCATATAGCTACTTTCATTACGTATGTGCTCTACTGGAATATTGTTCAATTTAGGCTAAATGGAAGTCTTTCATAGCCTTTTAAAACTGAGGTTTGCTCAGTAGAAACCTCCATTGAGAAAGCAACAAAGACATACCCCTACAATACCTCCTTTGCAAATAAATCTGTTGTACAGCTTCACAAAACTCCAAGCTGCAAAATTACTGCTTACTATTTGTTTTGCATAAGTTCTTGATCAGAAACATACTGAAAGAGGATGGCTAACACCAACAGGACTGATGATACTGAGCCTTTCGAACAAAGGATTACCATTCACATTAATCTTTATGGAGATACAAGCCAATTCCACAAATACAGGAGGCACAGATTACTCCTTTTACCCAATTGGAATTATTCGGCAGAGCCTTTCTACTTCTCACTCTATGATATATCTGAGCTACTCAAAAAAGTGAAATAACTTGCTTCCTGAGGTGGAGAGAGCCCCCGGTTCTTTCCCAGTGATGTACAATATTGTATTTTCAGTTCTGAACTGAAAGAATTGAAGGCCAGCAGAAATTGAAATACACACTGATCAGTAAATACAGCATAAAGCACACTTTCAATTAATAATAAATCCGATTTGGTTTGATACTTGGGGATATATCCCATTGGTTTTCAAGTGAAAAGAAGAGACTGACTTTCCTCTGAAAAACATGTGAATACAGACACATATTTTCTACTTTCTCCAATGAAAAGAAGGAAACAGGAGAAAGAAGGATGGGCGAGCCAGCCTGACCCAGAACCACTCATGACGTACAGCCCACTGTCTAGCTGCTGAGGCAGAGAAGGATTCCCACAAAAACTTGCTTGTTACAGGAAGTCAAAACTCCTGAGGCTGAGATAAACCAGATGTCTGCACCTCTCTAAGAACAGCTCTAGGGACTTTGAATTATAAAGATTTAAGAGACTTCTCCAGGAATTGTAGACATCCAGATACCAAAATTACCTTTGTCATTTTGTCAGTCAGGGCAAGGATTTCCGACCTTTCCTGGGATCAAGACTTTTGCTAAAAATGACAGGGAAAGACAAACTGCTCCGTCAGAAACACACCTGAAAGAAAACCTAGGTAGTGGCTCACTCGGGAGCAGAAAAGTGGATACCCTGTTGACATGGAAAGATGCATGTGTCATTGTAACTTTTCTCTTAAAAGACCATCATTGTTCTTTTTGTGATCCAGAAACAAAATCTGCTCAGCTTGCCTGAAGTTACTGGAGTGTTTCCCAACCCCAAAACACAGATCTGATGAAATCCCTCAAGGAAAGAGGGAGAAAAAAGGGATGAAAACCAGGAGAGGCACTGGCCTGTTGGCACCAGCTGGGTCCTGCCACTACAGTGGGATGTGTTTCACAGGCCTAACGGTAGGCCAGGCTGACTGCAGGCAAAGCTTGCGATGCACACGGTAAAGCTGGGCACATGGTGTCAACGATGCCCCCCTTCTGCAGGCAAAAGGGACAAAGTGGATGGGTTGATACTACTGTGACCTGAAACCATCTAGGCTGGAAATAACGACAATGCCTCTGCAATAATTTTACAATGGTCCAAACCCCTTGTATAATACTGCTGCATGATTTTGGAATGTTCAGGGCATTTTTTTCCTGAGTTACTGCTGCTTTTCCACAGGGGCTGAAGATGCACACAGAGATGCAGTTCCAATCTGCACAAAATCTTTTCTTAAGCCTCACACAATGCGTAGGGGAGCCGCTGCAGTCCTCCTGGAACAGCAGGAGGGCATACACTCATCTCACCTGAGTTGGGTACCCAAGGATGGGACTCAGTTATCTATGCTTAGGTGTCTAGTGCTTTTTCAGATTCCCTAAAGGTTTCCTGCCCCATTAGCATAGGAACCATCAGGACATCCTTAGTGGCACTAGACACTACCGTTTAGGCAAGCAAACCCATGATAAATGTCATGTGCCCAGACAGAATTGTCTGGAGCCAGTCAGTGATGGGAGGAGAATTTGTCCCATGCTCACGTAAGTGTCTAAAACACAGCTGGGAGACATGTGGGTGTCCCACCCCCAGTACATAGCACTCACTCTGCACTAGAGACAAAACAGTCAGCTTTGCAGTGTAAACGTTTTGCAAGGGTAAGGTGAAGTGAGATGAATCCCATGCATTTTCTTCAAAAGCAGAAATAGGAATCTGTGTATGAAACAGTGTGACTTTAGAGTGGTGATTGATAGGGGGAAAATTAGTAACACTCAGTGTAATTAAGGCTGAAGTTACCAGATAGAGATTAATAGTAACTGCAAAACTTTTCTTGATGTTAGCAAGCAGCATAAAACCTACATAATTTAAATGACTTTAAATTTCAGCGAAAGCTTATGGGTAGAGAGTAGACTATTGATACTGAAATATTTTGATCTGTTTGTTCCTTGAAGGCAAATGTCTTAGAATTTGCAATAAGGAAATGATGATGATTGTATATACTTGAATTGAATTATGATACCCCTGTCCTTGATGTTAGAAAAATCTCTTTTAAGGTAATAAATAATGTGATGTTACGTATTTTGCTGTCGTAAGTAAATAGGTAGTAGGAAATCTGAAAATTATGACAGTGTTTTATATGACTCAATCTAAGTTTGTTTTGGGGGAAAGAAATGAAGAGTAACAGTCATTATATGAATTACTGTATTATTTATGTTCCTGTACACAAAAAGATTCTTACATTTAATTTTTTTAAAAAACAAATAGGCAAATATTAAGCAGAAGTATTAGAATATATCTCAGAGTCTTGACATCATAAAGATATCAAGAATATAAGGAAAAAGGGAATCTACAATATGCTAAATTCAAATTACACTTAATTACAATGGATAACAAGGTCTCTAATTTTTTTAAGAATTTATTGATAAATATATTTTTTAAACCAACAAGGATCTGCCAGTTTAATAATCACACAAAACAGTTTAAAATATGAGAAGACCCAAGACTAGACAGAAAAGTAGTATATACTATTCATAAGAAAAAATCCTACACAGCATGATTTTAGAATCTGGTTAACTTTAAAAGCTTTTCTACATCGAATATGGTGGTGCATGTAGTATCAGTTAGAAATGAACAGCCCAGTGGCACACTGCATTCTCTACACAAGACCCGATTAGGGTACCAAGTGATAATCCAGTTGCCAGCTCTCCAAAATAGAGGCTAGGATCTGGCAGCTCTTCATGGGAGTGGGTGAGTTCTGTGATGGAGGAGGAATTTCACAGCCTTGCAGTAGTTTCCCTGGTGTGTGACTGCAAATGCATGTACTGCACTGCATAAGCCAACAACTGTAGCCACCTCTGACCTCTTCGCTTTCTTCCCCTCCTTTCAGTTAATCTATGCCTGGTTTTTTTCAATCCATACATATCTTCCTTCAGCAAGAATTCTGTAATCCAAACTATATACTCATTGCAGCTGTGCGAAATCTGGCCAAACTCAGTCCTTGGCTTTATCAAATCCAGCTCTGTCAGTTCTGGAGAGTTGTAAGCTCCATGGTGTGATGTTTTTCTGCAAGGCTGCTCCTTCTGAAGAGAGCTGCTTATGTGAGAATCTGAGTTTTCATATTTTAGTTTATTTGCACAGAAAAGGTGCAAAATATGGTTTTACATGCTGATAGGCTCAGAAGAGGCTGAGAAAATTAGCAGGCAAAATAAGAGGAATTTCCAGAGCCTCAATTTAGAGATTTCAAGATTTTTAAGGCAGTCTCATGATTTTTGAAGCCACAATTTCTGAATGTTTGACATTTGCAAGACAAGAAACATGCAAGTTTGCTGTCTTCGAGCTTTGCAGGCTGCCACGCCACAAGGGAGACAAAGATATATGTTCTTTTTGGGGTATGTCTACATAGTTAATGTGACTGAATCTTGACCACGAGCCAGCTCTTGACATACTTGCTAGAACACTTCATCTACATTCAAGCCAAACAGTACTCATCAGGGTGGCTATAGTATGGCAGAGGGTGTGAGATGGAAACTGCAAACAACATTTCAGGGTGTTAATGCAGAACAGCCTTAATCGCTCCTCAGCTGGGCTTGACTGTGGGAATGCTTCTGCTTTGCTTCAAGACAAAGACACATCCAATAAACACAGCAGGGGCAGTTCAAGCAAACCCTTTTGTGCTGTGCTGAAGCAGTGAGGGATGGGTTCACAGTGCTGGGTGGTGCCAAGAGCTGGTATGCATGGTGAGAGCACCCCCACCACACAGCCATATGGCCCCTGGGAGAGCCAGGAGCCTATAGCACAACTGCTCCCATGCTGCATCAGTCCTGCAGGATAAGCCTTGACATAACCTGGACCTCCATCACCTTGCAGGAGCCAGGGCAGCCTATGGGTGGCTGTGACTGATTTAGGGAGCTGTTTGCTGCCAGAGTCCAGGTAAATGTAGTTTGTCCCAAACTCTGCTTTTCTCTGGTGTAAGCCAGCAGGTAAAGGGGGGTGCTCACCGCCGGCATCTCTCTCACCCAACAGATAGATTGGGTGCTGCTGCCTCCTAGTTGTGGGGCTGATGCATTCCCGCAACTGATCACACTGGACAAAGTAGACAAAAAGTCGTTGCACAATAACTGAATATCAGCTGGAGTCAGCTAACAAATTGTCTGGCAGTAGCACAGAGCAGCTCCTTGTACTGTCTCAAAGCAGTAACTGATGGCTGGTCTCCCAGTATCATGGAGAAAGCAAGCTGAAAACAAAATCAGCATGTCTACCCTGAAATGGACTTGAAGCATCTTACACCTCTCTCAGCATTCGTCAGGGCTACATCATACCTCTGGCTTGTCAAGATCCTGAGACAAACAACAAACCTAGATTTTAATTCTCTCTCACAGTGGAAGTGTTTTCTTCCTTTTTTTACTGTTGTGTCCCACCTAACTGAATACATACAACTGTCTGGTCCCCAAAACTGTCCACAGTCCTTTGCTACGTGGAATGGAAGGGGTACAAAGTAGGGGAACAGGAGATGGAAATTTCTCAGTGTGCAGGCTCCTCTTAATCCTTTACACTAACTGACCAAGCTCCATCCTAAAAGTTGTCTGAGTTTTTTTTTTTTCAATATCATCTTTTTCCTTACTGTTCCAGAAATTCATTGCTCTGATGGCTAGAATCTTTATTTTCTAATTTGCAGCTGATATTTATTCATGACCAGCTTATAACCCTGAGGTTTGTGTCTACAATTAGCAGATTTTCTGTTTTTTAATAGTGTGCACTACTTGAAGGCTACTGCCATAAAAGTAAATAAAGAATGTTTCTATAAATACACTAGCAATGAAAAGAGGGCTAAGGAGAATCTCCGTCCTTTACTGGATGTGGGGGGAAACAGTGACAAAGGTTGAGGAAAAGGCTGAGGTGCTTAATGTCTTCTTTGCCTTAGGCTTCAATAGTAAGACCAGTTGGCCTCATGGTACCCAGCCCACTGAGCTGGAAGACCAGGACAGGGAGCAGAATGAAGCTCCCATAATCCAAGGGGAAATCATCATAAATCTGCTACAGCATTAAGACACAAACAAGTCTATGGGGCTGGATGGGATCCACACAAGGGTACTGAGGGAGCAGAAGGGCTCACCAAGCCACTTTCAATCATTTATCAGCAGTCCTGGCTAACTGGGGAGGCTCCTAGTGAACTGAAGGTTAGCAAATGTGACAACCATCTACCAGAAAGGCCAGAAGGAAGATCTGGGCAGCTACAGGGCTGTCCGACTGACCTCGGTGCTGGGAAGATTATGGAGTAGATCATCTTCAGTGCCATGACACAGGACAAGGAGTTGATCACGCCCAGTCAGCATAGATTTATGAAAGGCAGGTCCTGCTTGACCAACCTGATCTCCTCTATGACCTGCTTAGTGGATGAGGAAAAGGCAGTTGCCCCCTAGGGTTTTACCAGCCTGTCTGCTGTCTAAGAATTATGTCTTCTGTCTGGCTTTAGCCACACAATGGAGACCATCAGGTGCCCTTTGCAGGTCCCACTCTGCAGTGGAAATACCATTTCCGGTAGTTCTAGTGTAGGAATTGCATCCTTGATGAATTAGAAATGTACGAATAGCCATGAAAGGTGAACCTTGCAGCACAGAGCTTCTCTTCAAGATCATGAAAATTGCTTAAAAATTCTAGTCTACATTTAATTGTAATTTAAATTACATTTAAATGTAATTATCTACATTTAGCTTTAATTAATGTCCTAAATAACTTAATTTTAGATGCAAGTTATGACCTGTCATTACTTGTGGTTTCTCTGTGACCTTAGCTACTATTGATCACAAAACCAATAATTTCATTGCTGACTCTGTCTTGCTGGGCCTGGCACTAAAACTGCTTTGTCACTTTTAAAATTTATAAGTTATGTGAATGCCTCTTTCTCCCATTCTCCTGTTATTCTGTAAATGCCTCTGTATTGATGGTAGATCCATCCAGCATTAAGTAAGCAAAAGATACTCCTCCTGTAGGTCATTTTCTTTCAGATCATTAACTCCATTTCCTAGTCATCTGTCTCTCTGTAAATTCTAAAACCATTGATTGAACCTATATTGGTGTTACCATGCATCCATTTCAGTTATTCCAATCAAATACCACAACGTATAAAAAATGCCTGAGATAATCATTATGGGACGACAAAGCTTCAGGGCTCAGGCCAGGCTCTTGCGCCTGTTGAAGACTACTGGCTGCTATTATGCCAGCTACAGTCTCCCAGCAACTTACTATTAAATCCATACTGGAAGTTTAACTGGATGAACTGTTCAATAAATTTTGTTTCTGCATTCACTCATATAACATTTTAGACATGTCGGAATACCTAAATCTAGCTCTTAAAAATAAATAAAAAGCTTTAATATCCTTCTTAATGAAAAACAACTGAATTAGTTCAGTATAAATAATTATAATAACTAGCACAATACTTGAATAAGCAGTATTATTCACACTACTGAAGGAACCAAAAGAAATCTTAATGGAGAAGACATGAGAATTTAGTATTTTACCAGTTACTGGGCCCATCTTTCTTCTAAAATACAGACCCAGGCATAGAAACATCTCCACCACCACTATTCTTCTCCATTAACACTGATGAACAAAGGCTTCAACCTGTTTTAAAAAGATGGTAGTTGCATTTGCTTGATAACCACTGCTTTTAAAATGATCCCTTTTGCACATGCCCACTACTGAAACCATAGGATTTAGTTTTGGGCATTCGACATTAGGCCCCTAAATGTCTTTAGCTTTTCCAAATATACTATTGTCAGTAGACACTATTTTTCCAAGAAATGGGAAAATTAAAATAAAATTCATTCAGTTGTGCAGAGACAGTATTTTTTTTCCCCCTAAAAAAGACAGTCAGTAGAACTAAGCTCTTTGTTCCTCAGCTCCATCACAGACCACCCAGTCTACAGAAAGTTATCCATCAGCTCCAGTCAGCAGAGGAACGCAGCTTGCTGTGGATGCCAAGGATCTCCAGAGAGCAACATAGCCAAATTCATAGCATTCCTGTTCACCAAAGGATTTAAACCAGAAATATTCTTGCTAATTTTACTATAATCTTTTCTTACTGTAACTAACACCACCATTTCTGAAGGGATCTGACATTATACAAAGCAAGAAAATACAGAACAAGTTGTTTGAGAGGCAAAGATAAAGAAATTTAAGAGGATAGTTGTTTTCTAATCAGATTAAGCTGTCAAGAATCTTAAATTAAAAAATAAGCTGAAGACACTTAGCTTTACCTTGAAGACTATACTATTTCTTCTTTTGAACAAAATTCAGCACAAAGGAAAATTCCTTTGCTGTAAGAAAAGCTTTTAGTAAATAAAACAAAGCATAGTAATAAAAGGTACTTAAAATGCAATAAAAACAACAATCTGAATGCCAAAATAGCATTACAACAAACAAACAAACCCCAGAAGTAAAAAAGTAATTATTAACTGTTAGGTCATGCTCTTTGGTTCATATCACTAAGAGAAAAATCTTGTTATCAGTATTTCATTAGTAATTCTGCTATTATAAAATGAACCAACATTTTTTTTTTCTCTAAATGTAGAACATGTTTCTGCAGTGATATCAATAGCTGGAAAAACATCTGTACTGCATCTGCATCTGAACAGAAGTAAATACGTACAATGTAATGGAGATAACTGAGTAAGAAGGCTTGATCAATCCAAAAAAAACTTCATCCCCATAGCTATTTCAATTATTGAATTCCTACATATGTGGGCATAAGACTGTTGAAATATAACATTCACCTAAATTATATACTTATTGTATTTCCTAAACAGTTTCAGCCTAGGAAAATTGAGTCTGGTGCCTTTAAATGCAGCTTCTTTGGAGATTCCTAAGAATGTAGAGGACTTTCCAAAAATGTCATCTGTAAAGTTTTTTGGGTTTTTTTGGTTGCTGTTTTTTTCTTTTTCTGTGAGTGCAGTGCTGCCAAATAGTTTTACCACTAAAGAAATGCTATTTCAGCTGCATTTGAGCAGAGAAATAGTGGTAGTTAATGGCCTATTCACTTAATCATAGTTATTCACTCCCTGGAAATGCCTTAGGATATAATAAATGTTTTGTTTTCTTTGTGGATGCTTAAATTACAGGCATTATATAATACCCATGATATATAACCCATCAGTATGAATCCAAACTGTATCCAAAACCACTCTCTTAAAATAATTCTAATATTTGGAGCCCCCAAAGAAAGAAAAATGCTGTTGTTACCCACAGAGCTACCGAAATAGCACTGATGGCAGGGTAAGAAATGGCTATGAAGTAAGTTATGTTTTAACTAAAATGTGGCTATTTGTCATCCATTTACAGAGGTCTGAAATAACTATCACAAAACATTTTTACACAAAGAAAACAAGAAACATGCTCAAGTAGCTGAACCACACACACACTTTTTGTCCAAAAGGCTGCAGACGCAGGGTTGCAGTCCAGCCCATAAGAGAGAAGACAACCATAAAGTTTTCACTCTGCGACCAGTGCTCACATTGGGTGCTCTCCAGCATAGGATTTACCTTGTCCATCTCTCTTTTAACATTCATATAGGTTGTAGAAGTCCCTGTTAGCGTTAGCTTTGCTTTCTTTGCTGCTAAGGGGAGATTATACTTATTATACTACATGTTGACTGCCTGTTGCAAGGGTAAGGTCATAGCTGGTTATGCATCATCTCTTTGCGGTTGCCATTATACTGACAAGGCAGAGAATCCACATTTCCTCAGGAAGTTTCTTCCAGATGCATTTTAAAAAGCTGCAGAATATGTTTTAAAACAATGCTAGACTTCCAAGGCTGTGGTTTTTAGTTGCAATTGCTTTGCAGAAAGGATTAGATTACTAGCTCATGAAAATATTCCCCTGGCTACTTCTAGGAGTGAAGACAACCTCCAAAACAGACTTCTATTGGCTTCCTGCATGGAAGAAGTCCTCCATGAAAGCACATAAAAACTCAAAAGGCTTTCAGAATTAGAATACAGACAAAATTTGGTATCAAACACCTCTTTTATTTCTCCTGGAGAAAAATATACTCAGTTATTTGCTGAAGAAGTAATCTGCCAGGCCATAAAGTGATAAGAGACACTACACAGACAGTGGCATTCCAGCTTATCTTTAGTTTCGTAGAAGAGCTGTTAAGAATTTAGTGACGAAAATAAAATGAAAGTGATTATAAAAAGAGAGATTTCATGATTCCTGGGAAAGGAATAGCAGACAAATGCTAGGGGAATGCTGTCACATCAGCTCCAGGGACTAATCCAGGACACGACCAGGCAAAGGTGATCCAAGGGGGAAAGAGTTCAGATGAGAGGACAAGTCTACAGAAAGGCAGCACAAAAGGCACAGCAGCAAATTAACCCAGTGCAGAGTAAGCAAGCAGTATGCTATGTCAGGAGATACTTAATTACCTTAAAGCCCCAAAGGAGTAATTTAAAACGTATCAGTAGGTACACATGGCTTAGCATGTTGGGAGAACTACAGAGAATTCACCATTCAAAGACACAGGGAAAAGAATAAGTATGAAATATAAGGAAAAAACCCTGCAAACATGTTATAAAAAGAAATGCAACATGGAACCACCTTACTAGTTCAGAATGAGCTTTACCTGAGAGAATACTGCTGCTGTCACCTGGAGCTCTGCACAGGCTTATTTGGCATCTGAGTGTTGCCTTTGATGGCTAAAATGTCAGTTACCTTGGGACATCATGTGCTGGCACAGTGATGAGCACAGAAAAGTTTGACTACATCCTGCAACACAACTGCTGCTCAGAGTGAGGCGAGCAACAGGGCACAACCAGACCTTTCATCGGGTTTCTCAAAACAAGCTAGCTGTAATTCTGGTGCCTGTGTATCTGAGCATCTGGTACTTTGGTGACGAGAGATTTGTAAAATCTGATGTGATATAAAACTGGGAGGTTGCAAGCAGTTTACAAAAGTGCATTAGAATTCACCATAATCACAGTAATTTGGATGAAGTTCTGAAATTAACGCATTAGAGCCACAAAGAGAAGCGCAAATTACCATAAAACAATAAATCAAGCGCACAAGTTTAGAACGGAGACTTGCTAGGCAACTGCACTGCAAAAAGGATCTGCAGGGGAGTTACAGCGGTCTACAAGTACATTATAAATCAGGATGATATCCAGAAAAAGGACTTTGCAGAAAAAGGCAGCCTGATACACATTCACAGTAATACTGTAAGCAAATCAAGTCATTATTTTGCCCTACCAGCAGTGGCAAGGCCCTGAGTGCATTAATGCTGTGTCCTGCTCTGCCTATGGGGCTGTCAGAGGAAGAATACACTTGGAGGGAGTCCAGGTAAAACCCACAACAAAAAAAAGTAACGGAGAACAAGGGAGGGTTGAAATAATTAGATTGTTTAGTCTAGAAAAAGTAGAGACATGATAACATATCTAAAATATGTAAAAGTTTGTTATCAGAAGAGTATGGTGACTAATTGTTCTCCACGCTCATTAGGCTGAAGACAAGACTTATTAATACAGTTGAGAAGAGCTTTCTAGCACAGGGACAATCAGCCCAGCAGCAGGTTATCTCCAAGTATTACATGCATTGCTGTCAGAGGAAGCAATGGGAGCAGTTAAACACCTATCAAGATGAGGAGAGGTATGCTTGATCCTCCCCCCAACTGGGTGAACATCTCAGGTGATCCTGTGTGAGATCCCATCCAGCCTTACGCCTCATGCTCAGCCACAGATACAAGGCACAGATCAGAGCTTTCATCAGAGACTAAATACCATGATACGCACAATTGTCATTTGCCTTGAGATGCTTGCCAGGAAGGATGGAGCCTGCAGGACAACGGACGGATCTACCAAATCTGTTTAGCTAATTCATTCAGTTGGCTAGAAGTACCAGAGAGCATCCGCTCAGTCACCACTACACGCTCTTTTACTTAACATGCTCATGCTCAGCCATATCTTTATTTACTCTACCTTTGCTGCCAACAGCTCTTTTCATAGTCTTATAAGGACTGATGCAGAGTAATTAGGTATACACCACTGTGAGACCCATGGAGAAATGAGCTGAAGAGGCTTTAAAAGAAACAGGTAGGGCCAAGGCTGTAGTGATGCCTGGCAGGGACCAGGCTGGTCATGAAGGTGGTAACCTCGAGAAGGCAAATGGCAGGCAGAAGAAAAGGGGTGATGTGCCAAGAGCTTGTGCTGTGGAGGTTCCTGCTATGGATGCACAGTCAGTAGCTGCTGGTGCTAAATCTCTTTTGGGTTAGGGTGGGTAAACTCTTATGCTGCACAAGGGTTCACTAAAGGTTGGGAAAAGAAGATCAGAAATCCCAGTACGACAGGGAGAGGGGAGGACAGCGTTCATTTGGGGAACATCAGGGATGAGGCCCTTGAGTTTTGCCACCTTTAGAAGAGTCTGAGGAGTAAAGACCAGGGAAAACAGGGCATGAAAGGTCCTATCCCCTCACAGGAGGGCAGCCCAAGCATGCAGACTCTTGGAGTGGCTTCGACCTGTACACTGGTGGATTCACAACAAGTCTCTTACAACTAATATTATCAATTATTATTTTTTTTTTTAAGAAGTGTAGAATTCAACTAAGTTGACAGGGATTTTCTAAACCAAATACACATGTAAGATGGCAAGTGGGGCTCATCGGTTCACAGAGGAAGAGGATGCATGGCCAGATGGCATTGTTGGGGTACCTGTGTGAGAGTACCTGCTGCCAAGTCCCTCTGCGGGCTTTTCCCCAGTACTACACACACCCTATGCCTGACTACAGCATGTTTGGTATAAAGCACCCTGCCTTGATTTGAAGCCTTCCCAACAAAGCAAATCCATTTTCTGAATTACAGTGTATGCAGAGAGCAGAGTGAAACACTTCCACTTCTTTTGTCAGTGTTTTAAACTTAAAATAACCTATAAAAACAAAATACTCTCCATTAAAAAATAAATAAAATGGAGAGCAATGCAAACATAGCCAAATAGTCTGCTGTTACACTTGATCACTTGTAAAGACTGGATAATGTACTCAGCACTCTGAAATTTTCTCCTCACATGA
Source organism: Amazona ochrocephala (assembly GCA_039720435.1). Taxonomy (NCBI): domain Eukaryota; kingdom Metazoa; phylum Chordata; class Aves; order Psittaciformes; family Psittacidae; genus Amazona; species Amazona ochrocephala. Next base: position 82,510,579 of record CM077878.1, read on the forward strand.
CAATGCAGACTACAGCTTTTACCCTGGGAAAATCAAATTCATGATGAGATACAAAAGGGAGAAAAAAAGATGCAATAAGAGGTTAAGGTTTATGGAAGTTAATACTGTACTTCCCTCTGATCTCTAAAAAGCAAGGAAAAAGAAGGAATTTACAGAAAATCAGTAAACACAATACTCTAACCATCACCATAAAAGCCCTATCTTATTCCTAACTGCACTGGTTTATTTTACAAATATCTTAGCAGGAGAGCTTGAAAGATAAAACAGTACATTTGTATAACTAGCCATGATTCAAAAAGAATACAGCCTTTTTCAGCATTGTACTTCAACTATTTCAAGCTAAAATCTTTGGACACAAAGTTAAGTACTGACTTAAGTGCCTTGAGAAATGAGATGATGGTGCGTGCAAGAGCTGAGTGGTTCTTGAATAAACAGAACTTACGATCACAGGAAATATTACACTTCGTGGAAAGAGACAGGAAAATCCGTCATGAAAGTCTATGTAAGTGCAGATCTATAAGCACATACAGAATGCTTATTCTGTGATAAACCAATCCTAGATAGGCTGATTTCAGCACAACTACCAGGAACTATCAAATATTTTTATTTAAAATCTGCTATACTTCCCAAGTGCAGTTCCAGTGGGATTTACACTCACCTGCTGAGGAACAAAATCTGTGTTTTTGAAAACTTGTGCTTTTATACTGTGCTCTGTATCACACTCAGGATGAACAGATGCCTCAAAGGAAGGGAATGATGAACTTATGTAACCTCTGAGACTGAAAATATTATTTTATCTTTAGTACTGAATGCCAGATAACCATGACTCGTAATTGATTACATTTCATAGTTATACAACTATAAGCTAAAGAAACCTGATAAAGTTGGAAGCACTCATTTCCTGTGCGGAAAAACAGATTTTTCAAAAGCAAAGAATGAAATGGCACTTTCATATCCTGCGAAGCAAAAATAATCTACTATGGCATAGGAATCCTTCAATGTCATGACACATTGATTTTTGGAGGTAACTAAAATGTAGCTTTACTTTGCATAGCAATTTCCATAAAAATCACGTCTTTCAGTCTTTTTTGTTTAAACAGTGCAGTAATTCAACAATACAGTTTCAAAGGTCACAAAAACAAAAGGAGATAAGGAATCAAATTAAGGATGTGCAGCTATTTACATCTATGTCCTGGCTGTCCAACAGGGACTTGAAAAGTATTGTGAATTTCAGTCTGGTTAAAAGAGTCAAGCTAAATATTACATTGGACTAAAAGCATTCACACACCAGGAAGACTGTAATAAAAACTTCAAGGATCTTGATGACAAGATTATTTACTCAGACAGTACCCAGGCTTATGAACACTCATTTGTAGGTATTAAAATATGGTTTAATACACATAAATAAAACATCACTGAAATGTGTCTCAGTTAAAAGCCTTGCAGCCTGGAAAATGTAACTGCTTTATAAAAACCTAATCAGAAGCCAAGGAGAGTATCGTATCTTACAGTGCTAACGAAAAATCTGCCTTCTGCTCCTATGAAAAATGCGCAGTGCTGCTGAAAGCAGATGGGAAGAAGGAGAATCTCAAGGAATAATTTGTTAAAGATAATGCACAGAGCATTTCAGAGGATTAAACTCCTTTATGGAAACACTTCGAAATTCACCAAAGTCAACTCCATCAGGTAAGAGCTCACAGGTGGGGCGGTAGTTTCTGTGTACATTTTCCTAACTTTAAATACGAAACTTAGGGAAACCAACCCAGTTTCATGAAATGACTTCTTTCTTTTCTTTTTTTTTTTCTTAAATTAGAGTAGCACTGCATGTTCTAGGTAGACAAGAATTCTTTCATTAGAAAAAAAACCCAGATAATCTGACAGGCTCATCTACCTTGAACCAAAATATCAGGAAAACAGAAACCTGACAAACAGAACTATAAACTCAATAAAAGGACAAAAAAGTGGTGTGTTTTAACATATTAGACTTTAGAACTTTCCACTGCTTTATCATGCTTACTCCGAGTAAGCAAACAATCATTTATGTAAGTGCTGTTTTTAAACTCATCTTTCCATTTTTTACAATTGGCAGTTATGTTATTTTCTGTTTCTCCATACTTGCCTTAATTACCCTGTTTCATGTAGGCACTCCTGCAACTATGCACTCACATGTGCTTAAATTTAAGCACATAAGAAATTCCAGTTATTTTAATCAGACTAGTCACATTTTAAATGTGCTTTGCTGGATTAGTAAGCGGATTCCTAAATTTAACCATAAAAAGGAGTGGTTAAAATAATCAAGGGGGGAAGCAGGTCAACCTACTTTTCAAAGTAGACAAGAAATCAGAGACATTTATTATGAGGCAGGAGAGCTTTTAATTACATACCATATTTAAGTAATAACTATTGCTTTCAGATGGTCACTACTGATGTACAAAGCAACCATGTAATCAATAGCTAACAAAACAACATCCACCCCATCCGCCATCAGCTTACACATAAGATAAAATGAAGAAACATACTTTCTGCTCTGCAATACGAACTGGCCACGAATTTTCTTAAATTCATTGACCTGTCCCCTGACAAGGAATGGCCTAATAATTTTGAAACTATCTTTACTAGAGGAGAAACTAATCTAATAATAAATGTTTCATTTTAACTAATATTTCAGCAATATATTTTTCAATATTATTAACTTCGTACATTCTTGAAATGATTACGGATGGGTACTGATCATGAGGTAGAGGTGACAGCTTGGCTTCAGCTCCCTGGCCATTTGAGGGGTGCCTTCCTCACCCTCTTGGGAGGCTGGCTGAGGAGGATGAGTGTCTGCCCCCGACACCAGAGCTGACGGGCCCGTGCCCATCACTGCTACTGGAAATTACCGAGTGCTTCAAGCAGGAATTTGGGAAACAGGTGAGGCAGACATCTCACCAGTGCAGGAACAACTTTATCATAACTAAGCCCTGCTGTCCACAGTGACCTCTGAGTTAATGTACGTTAGTGTCTCTAGTTGTGTTGCCACTGAATATTTAAGATATGCTTCAGAATAACAAATTTTTGTTTGGGATATAGAACATGTCTGGAGCAACAATGGGGAACCACAATGCCCTGATAAACATGAAAAACTCCAGCAATATAGACTCTTCTGTGTCAGTTCCTCTCATACTTTCACATGCAAGCTCAAATTTGCAGAATAACAGTGTAAAATAGGAACATTTTCTAGAAGATGTACATAGTTCCTGCTCTCAAAATCTCATCCCTTTCCTAAGCAGTAAAAAAGTTTGCCATGTTGGAGACTGAGAATTGAAAATAACAGTAAGTAATTTTGTTGACTCCTTCCAAATGATACTCTGATTTCTCCTGGGTCTGTCTGTCAGATTTTTATAAGCATCTTAAAGGAAAGATAGGAATGCTGTAAAATAAAATGAAAAGCCGCAGTTTTATCAAAGTTTGCCAGGAGAGCTGTTTCTCAACTGGATGGGTCTGAGATTTTGTTTCAAAGAAACTCCTCTGGGAAACATCACCTTGCTGGGGCTTTGTTACAGGTGGATGAGCAACAGTAGGGTGGGTGGCTCATAACACAATGACATGCACATGCGAAAAAGAAATATTCTCTCGATACTTCAAGTATCTTTAAGAAAGCCAACCTTTGGAAACCGATACTATTTACTGTGCAGTACACTTTCCCCTGGAAAAGACCAGGGAAAGCTTGTGCTTTGCTCTAGAAGGAATGAGAACTTTCCTCATCTGCATTTACTTGACCAACGAAGAGATGGAAATTACTTCCTCGTTCCTTCCTGCCATACCGCTATGGCAACTTATGCTTTCCAAGGACAGCCCATGTACCAAACACTGTGGACAGAGCTGCTAAGCAACTATGTCCATAGCATGGGCTCATGAAGAAGGAAAGCACCCACTGGGCTGCACATCCCCTTCCTGGTGCTGTTGCCTGATATGGAGGCTGGGAACCTCAAGTCTAGCATTGACGGTGGCAGTGCAAAACACGGAAAAGTAAAATTACCTTCAGAAAGACTGTTTAAATTGAAATTATTTTAGTTTTAAGCCATTTAAATCAGTAAAAAGAGAAGAGTATTTTGATAATTTATTTAATCTTGTTTTCCACTTTTCCTGTAGCTAGGTCTATTCTAACTAAAATAACCACCTAAACATACCGATTTGGAATTAAACAGAGCTGTTATACTTTTTGCTGTGAGAAGGTAGTATATTGACATAAATTTGTTTAGCAATTATATAATTTAATACATATTCAAATATTGAATTCTTACATCTAAGAGAACTATAAATATTATGTATCTTATTTTCAAGGTGATAAGTTTGAGTTATTTTTGATTCTCACCTTTTGACTCTATGTACAGTCATTATTTGTAAACAATATTTGAAGACCTAATCAAATTTCCATTTGTTTTGTAGTCACCTATGCAACGAAATTTGTCTCTTGCTTTACACAGGTAACAACAGATTCTGTGGGTATGTCCCTAGGTATTCCTTCATCTGCCATGCAAACAAAGCGACTGTACTAAAGCCCATCCATCTCCTTACTCCCCTGACTCCATTGTGAAGAATAGCCTTCATGCTCTGCTGTTATACATGTTGCTGCATCCACTCAAGCTGTCTTTGAAGCCATCCCTGCTGCCACCTCTCTAGTTGCTGCTCACTAAAACATTCAAATGCAGCTTCTCTTCTGTCTCCACAGGAGCAGAACAGCCTGATTTAGAAAATCCGGAAGCTGGGAGACTTTTTCTTCTCTCTGCTACAGAAGGAGTTCAGAAGCAGAGCTCTTGACTAGAGGAAGAGACCACATGAGATTTTACGGTATCAACACGCCCTCAGTAACACATTGGCCAAATGGCAACACAGTAGAAGAATCCAAGACAGACAAGCAACAAAAAGACAGACAAGCAACAAAAAGACAGACAAGCAACAATATGAGGTCATGAATGACATGGCTGCTACCCTTGGCTCCACATAGGGAGACCAGCTCAGATGCATGCACTGGACCTACTGTACTACCCGGATAAAGATATTTGTAGCAGCAATCAAATAATGTAACCTCTAGTGGATCAAAATATAGGTATTGCTCTGTGGAAAGTACACTTTGCACCCCCTTCACACAAATGATTCTAACAAGAGGAAAACGACTAGAAAAAGGGAAATATAACCCCCATTTTTAAGAAGGCGAAAATGGATGAGCCGGGGAACTACAGACCAGTCAGTCTCACCTCTGTGCCTGGCAAAATCTTGGAGCGGATTCTCCTGGAAGGCATGCTGAGGCACATGAAAACCAACAAGGTGGTTGGTGACAGCCAGCATGGCTTCACTAAGGGGAAATCCTGCCTGATCAATCTGGTGACCTTCTATGAAGGGGCTACGGAGCTGATGGACAGGGGTAGAGCAGTTGATGTCATCTACCTGGACTTGTGTAAAGCCTTTGACACTGTCTCACATGACGTCCTTGTCCTTAAGTTGGAGAGATATCAATTTGATAGGTGGACCACTCGGTGGAATTGGCTGGATGGCCACACGCAAAGAGTTGTGCTCAATGGCTCAATGTCCAGCTGGAGACCAGTAACGAGTGGTGTCCCTCAGGGATCGGTGTTGGGACCGGTCTTGTTCGACATCTTTGTGGGTGACATGGACAGTGGGATTGAGTGCGCCCTCAGCAAGTTTGCAGATGACACCAAGCTGTGTGGTTCGGTTGATAAGTTGGAGGGAAGGAATGCCATCCAGAGGGACCTTGACACGCTTGTGAGGTGGGCTGATGCCAACCTGATGAAGTTTAACCATGACAAGTGCAAGGTCCTACACCTGGGTCGGAGCAATCCCAGGCACAGCTACAGGTTGGGCAGGGAAGAGATTCAGAGCAGCCCTGTGGAGAAGGACTTGGGGGTGTGGGTCGATGAAAAAATGAACATGAGCCGCAGTGTGCGCTTGCAGCCCAGAAAGCCAACCATATCCTGGGCTGCATCAAAAGGAGCGTGACCAGCAGGTTGAGGGAGGTGATCCTGCCCTTCTACTCTGTTCTTGTGAGACCTCACTTGGAGTATTGTGTGCAGTTCTGGTGTCCTCAACATAAAAAGGACATGGAACTGTTAGAACAAGTGCAGAGGAGGGCCATGAGGACGACAGATTGGATAGATTGGATATGAGGAAGAAATTCTTTACTGTAAGGGTGGTGAGGCCCTGGAATGGGTTGCCCAGGGAAGTTGTGAATGCTTCATCCCTGGCAGCGTTCAAGGTGGGGTTGGCCATAGCCTTGGATGGCATGGTTTAGTGGAAGGTGTCCCTGCCCATGGAAGCTGTCCCTGCCCATGGCAGGGGGGTTGGAACTAGATGATCTTAAGGTCCTTTCCAACCCTAACTATTCTATGATTCTATGATTCTATGACTTACTTCTGAAGTTCCCTTCTTTGCTAATAAAAATAAAACTGCAAAACTTCTTTCCTACTGTTTATGATAAAAATCAACTCCTATGGATTTTTTAAGCAACAGTTCTAAAAAAAAAACAAACAACCTTGTTGAATCTGCATTTGACAAGACTTCATGCCCATATAAAAACTGAAAGTGCAGTTATACTTTAAAAGCCCAAAGAGATGTACACCCAGATTCTTCTTTATTTGTGTCATGGTTTAAGCCCAGCACTGCACCAGCCACTAGGAAGGAGGAAAAAAAACCCAACACAGCTGAACCCAGGACAACTTCCTTCCTTCAATTCACAGTAAAGAACACATTTTAATCATAGTCAGCAGCTGTAGGCAATACTACGATCATATGGATCTTGAACAGAGTAAGAAGATATTCATGGTAGTATGGAGAAAAAACACAGAAAGAATTAGAACTTCAGAGAAGAACCACAAAAGATATTAATAAAGAGATGAATAAGAAATTAGTCACAACAAAGGCTATCATACTAAAATCTCTACTTTTCTGGCATTTCCTTTCACATTTCACCACTGTAAGAGTAAACCTGTGGGCTGCTCTTGATACACTGAGTACAAAGCACTGTGAAAAAAAAGAAATACAAAATCCAGCTACTATTCCAATGTATTAAAGGTAACACTAGATTAAGGAAACAGATGTAGATGCAACACTCTCATGAAGGCAAATCTCAGCTGACCCACACTGTACTCAAAGTAATTTTAGTACAAATGAGATTAAGATTTTAGTAAAGCAAAGCAGACCTCAAATCACTTGCTTTTTAAGGTGCCCACCTCTTTTTGTCACCCCTCCTCCCAGCCATTTCAAGCCACTAAAAATGAGACTAACAGTAAGTCGGTACAATGTTACACTTCAAACTTATTGTACTTGCAACTAGGCACTGCATTTCCCTGCGGAACCCATGTTGTTGTGTAAGAACAGCCCCTGAGTTAAAGACTTCACAGGCTTTAGCTACCTTACTCACATCTGAGCATTCTTTGAGGCAGAAACGGTGTTTATCTGGGAAAAAAAAGAAGTGTCGGCATTATATGCATAATGAGCTGCCTAAGTCATTGTTTTCCAGTCTGTGCATCCCAGATGCCAGTGGACTATGGCGTTGAGTCAGGAAAGAACTGCCTAAGAAAGCAAACCCCACCGCAAGTAGGCTGAAACTTGTTCTTTGACATTAAAATGACCAACTAACATTAAGACATTTTGAGGGATCTCAGCAGGCTGAAGAAGCTTCCAAACTTGAGTCTATACCAGTTATCTAGAGGTGGTTTGATGTTCTCCTACCTCTACAAGGACAATCAGCATGGGAGGAGAAGGGGGGAAGGGAGGTGAGAGGAAGAACATAAGACAATATCTGTAATCCACAAGAAAGAGAGGTTTTTGGTTTCTGTTTTCACCTAAGAGCTACAAAAATAAGACTCAATTGGAATGATGAAATATTTTCCTTACAAGTAATAATACAAAGAATTTTTCCTAAAGCTTTGACATCCAAAGTAAGACATTTAATTACAGTGTAACTCAGCTAGAAATGAGCTTGGTCTGCTATAAATAAACAAAAATCAAGCAGCATTTGATGCAATGATCTTGATTCCAGCAAGATACTGGGAAAACAAGATGCTTTTGAAAAAAAAATTACAAAAAGGAGAAATTACAAAGCAGAAACATGTTAACAGGAAATTGATCCAATGAATACATCTCAGTGATTTATGGCAGGCTAACTCACAGAATTAGGCACTTATTCTAACAAACAAGCATTAGAAACTCAGCCAGACATAACAGTAAAACCAACCACAGGATAAAAGTGCTTAACTGAGGGACAAAAAAATCCTTCAAAGTTGTATTATGCAAATGTATCACACTGATAATAAATGTATATTAAGGTTCATATCGTGAAACTAAACTAAAGATTGTTTTTTCCTTCCTTCCCCTCAGATAATTCTTATGGAAATTAAATTAGGGAGGGCCACTTAAGTGCCACAACCACATGGTCCTACATGTTAAACTTAGTAAGACTCCTTTTACATCTTAGAAAATAGTACCTGTGATGTATTTTACAATAAGATACGAAATTATACATAAAATACACTCATTTTCAATATACTAAAAATATTGAGTGTTATTATTAAATACTAATACATAAATGGTTTTCATGTTGTATGATATATTCACTATTGCAATACATTCACTGTTAAAGCAGAGTACCTGAAGGCAATGACTTCATTAAGAAATCTTTCAGATGAATGTAGTAAAATAAATATCATTCATTTTGATCAACTTCGTAAGTGGTTAAAGCCAACGGTCTGTATAATCAATTAGACTTCATTGTATGAACGATCAAACCACCATGCAAAACAATTTTAAAGCATTCATAATATTTTTCACAGGACTGATGTTAGAGTCTCGTTTATAGCTGAAAATGGAAGATTACAGCTACTTTCCCATTTCTGAACTGTTGCAATTGGTAGCATATGCACATGGACATCAAAGCTGAGATATAAATGGGACTGCACAGACAAGTGCTACAACAGTTCTCGCTATCAAGGAATGGTAAGACACCCACAAGCCTTGCCAGGAGGCAGGAGATGACTGCCAGGAAAAAGGGAATCCCTGTCAGAGAGAGAGGATTTGAAGGCGGCTTGTTATTTGGAGCTGCTGATCTCCTCTGGAGTAGTACTTAATTACCTCTGTCAGCACAACGACTTCCTACACAGTTGATAATAAGACAATACAAGCAGTCCAAAAACAATGGAAATACCTATCTACTGAAACGTATCTCTCACCAGTCATATTATCCACAAATATCAAAAACATATGAACATATTTACAGCATTCCTATCTGGAAACAAGTTTTATCAATATTTTACTGGGTTAGAACACTCCTACAATCCTGTCCAGAGAAGGATCAGATTAATTATTCTAAATACATGCAAGCCCATAAAAGTTACTCTACAATGAAAACCAGTATCATTAAGGGTCTATGTAAATAGAGCAGATTAATTTACAAAAGATGATAGGATCAAAACTGTCCTACTAAAAGCTGTGATATACCTACAAATCTACAAATCCTAACCCCCATCACTAAAGCAGATGGGTTTAGGTAAAAGTTTTCTATCCAGTTCTTTCCAGAGGCATACTTGGCTGATCCCCTTCCAGCCATGATACACTACACAGTTAAAAAGAGCACTCAACAGAATAAAACTTACTAAATGGTAGTTAAATAGAGTATTTCTACATGCCAAGAAAAAAAAAATATTCTAAAGATAATGAAAAGCAGATTTCCTCAGCTATATTTATTAACTGAGGTCCCCTGACCATGCTTCTCTGATGTATAAAATAAAAGCATTTCAGGATCAAGCAAAGCAGAAACACTCTTACAAAAAGGAGCCCAGGACTTATAAAAGGAGACAAACTATCAAAAATTATCTAAATCCTTGAGCTATTTTGTAATAGGCCAGATTAGATAGAAATCGGGAATTAGCAGGCAAGGCTTGCTGGTGGGAGTGGGGTGGGAGGGTGGCAGCCATCAGCAGAGCCTCCGTGTGCTAATGCAGTTTAGTATCAGAAGTGGTTTTGTTATGGTCAGTCAAAAAAAAGAAACATCTAACCATCTGCTTCCACAGACCTTTCTCATAAAATGTCATGGTGATAAACAACTGTGATTCACCAGCATTCTTTAAAGTAGGCTTTGATGTGTGAAAATGATGATTGTGTAATGCCTGTTAATTACAGCAGGTGTTTAAAGGCCAGGTGAGTAGGAACTTGTACATTACCCTGAGCCTAGCACACAACACAGGGGAGGAACTACCTCAGTTAACGTGTACACACGCGAATCAGATGGAAAACAGTGCGCTAAAGCACAACAGTGAATTATTTTGAGACTCATATTCAAGTCTCATGGTAGCTCACCTGAATAGGACTTAAAAGGACAGCTACCTGGTTTCCACATGTCAGCATCACAGTGGACTGTGAAGAAACAGCCACGACTACGTATGTTCTGTGCACCCTCTGCTGGTTTCACAGCAGCAAGCAACCATGGCTCAGGAAAGACATTTAAGAAAATAGAAGCAAAATCCGGGGAAGAAAAGCCATCTTCACTGCAAGCAACAGTAAAAAGAGATACCAAAATTACTTTCAAAAATTAAATTAGTATTTGCAAGAATATCTTATTTTGAAATTACAAAAAGAAAATTAATTGTTGGGTATCACCCCTTGCTCAAAGGCACTCTGTACAGATTGCAAATTACTGGCCCTATGTTTCTGTTGTAGCTTATTAGTTGCTTAAGTCTACTTGAGTTTTTTCAAAAGACTTTTAAGTAAGCATTTGGTTAGATTTCAGTATCCTTTGCTTTTTCAAGAGAACAAGTTAAACAGACTAATCTTACAGATCCAGCAAAGAAACTGAAGTCAGTGATGACTTTTTTTTTTAGAAGCCAGATATTCTCCTACCAACTATTTCAGCTGCTTTTTATTACAATTTCTGTCAAACTAAGAAAGACACCCTACTCTCATAAACACAGGTCTCAGCATTTCTTACTTTCAGAATCAGTTTTTTGCCTTTAACATAGCTTTTACTACCATTGTGTTTGTCCTCAGTTTACAAGACTCCTCTGGACTGTTCACAGGTTAAACATGAATCCCCATGGTCTGTAAAGCTGGAATAACCCAAAGTCTTGCATGTTTGAAATTACCAAAACCTAAATCAAAACAAAATGCTGAAGCATTAACCCTCAACAGAACCCAGCTAGTTAGGCACCAATTCCACTTTTTAACCAAGTGAAAATACACATAACCTGACAAATCCTTTAATTTCACAATTCTTCAAATCCACAGTAAACTCCCTTTGGTCGCTGCTGACACATGAAACACATATTTAATCAGTACTAAAACAGTAAAGAAAGGAATATAAAATCTCAAGCTTGTTGAATCACTAACAAAATCTAGAAGTTTTTAGAAAATGTTTTAGAACATGCAACATTTAACACCTTTCTGAGAGGAGCTTCTATAATTTTCACAAAACCAGGATCTCTTGATAGAAAAATCCCATGGCACTCTGTCACTGACAGCTTGTTACAGTCTGTGGATTTGAAAGTGTTAATCATTTCAGAGTGCAAATAAAATACTACACTGCTAACCACGGGTAAGGTGACCGAGTTTCAAAGCTCTCTCCTGCTCCGGCACACAACTCACTCCTGTCCTGCTAGAACAGATTTCCTAGTTCCTATGCTATTCTGTTGTTGCTTGGCTGCTCATTTTTACATCCTCCTCTCACTCCATTATGTTACAACACACTCAGATGGAAATAAATGCAGAAAAAAAAATTGAGAAGAAAGTTAATAAACTACTACTAATTACATTTTTTAGGAGCACACTGTACATAGAACCAATATACAGGGGTGCAGAATATAAAGAATAAAGGATAAAAGGTGGAAGAATAAAAAGAAACTGATTCAAATTATTTTTATACTGCAGTCTGTACAACCAGAACATATGAGTTTGTTTATAGAAATACTGTGATCCAAGATTTACCTGCCACCTGGAAACAACAAATTTAATGGCACTGGTGTAGAGTATAAGATCCTGACTATATTAATTACTTCTGTGAGCAGGGGATACGCAACTTCTCTCACCACTACTGTATTCATCTAGCCCTATTTTACGCAGGAGAGAATTAAACAGGAAATCATAAAAGGTTTACATGCAAACAGCAGTAATGCTTTTTTTCTAAAGGAGACAGAAAAAGGCACGTGGGGAACAGAGCACTTGCTTCATGTTACAGACAAGACACTGCAATATCCAGTATCTGTGTACTTCATGGGCAATAGCAGGACTTAGAGCTTTGCTTGGTGTTTCAAGTGTTCAGAACAAGTATGTTAGAACTGGCCATGCTTCATGAAAGGGATAGCCAGCTGCTGGCCTTGTAGTTCATTTAAGGTCCCTGAGCCCCAGTGCAGATGATAGTTAGCTAGGGGAGCAGCTCATCCAGCTATCATTCTCATCTTCCTATATCCAGAGGCTTGCTGCAAAGAGGGGTTCAAAACCTGGATAAGGTGTACTGGCAAGACAGGCTCACTTTTTTTGCATGCTCTAGCAGCTTCTTCTCAACAAAGTTGCAAGTATCTTTTTTGGACACACAGGGTGTTCATTCCTTTTTAAGAACATAGGCTGCAGTAGCTGGCTGGACACTACTCCTTTCTGTTGGTGGGAAAAGGATAGAAGAGTAGCAAGAGTATATGAAACTTGTTCCTTTAAAACCCATCAAAGCTTCACTTTCAGATTGAAGAGACTGGAAACCATGCTATAATGATCAGCTTTGAAATGCTTAGTGCAATGAGTTTTTGTCAAAGACAATAAACGAGAGTGAAAATACAAATTGGGGAACTATTCTGTCAGTCCAGTAGAGATTTTGTGCCATATGGAAACCCACCAAATTTCCTATTTCAAACTCTTTAGAAATGGAGAACAGTGGCACCAGTAGTATTCAAAAGGACACTGAAGAAAACTAAGGAATATTTGGTTAGGAACAGTGATGATGATGATTGGCATTTATGTGCCAATTGTTACCGAGCATGGTCAAGAACACACAAGGAATGGAAAAGCAAATGCAAGTGAATGGTATATTTGAAATATCCACCTACTGCTAGTATTTCAGAAGGTCAGAACCCTGAAAAGTTTCAGAATTTAACCCATGGCCTTTTCCCAGAAAACGAGACCTAGAAGTAGGCATTGCACACCTACAATATCCTCAGACACAATTCTGTTTCAAAACAACGCAAAAAAGCACCTACAGTGGTTTAACTATCTCTCAACTTTCTTGCTCATAGCAGGGTTCAAGTAGAGCACCTTGTTCACAAATCTGACTTGCCAGCAACGATTAACTTGACAAACACTTTAAATACTTCTATTTATAAGTATAAACCATGTGACAGAGTTCAGCATAAAAAGACTATTCTGCTGCCTGCTATAATACTACTGTTACTGTGGCTCAGACAGAAAAGGAAACCTTGATCCCCAGGTGAGGATGAGCCTTGTATCTACATGAAGCCCAGTGCACCCTCGAAGTCTCCACCTGTGCACCCATAAGGTACAGTGATTTGTCTCAAGCTGTTCTCACTTCCTGCTTTACCTCATAGCCTAAGATGAAAAGCTGTGGTAGATGTTTTTTCTAGCCAAATGCCAAAATTAAGGCGTTGTTTGTCACAGTCCACCAGAACACTACTATTTTCTATAGATTGAGAGCTTTATATTCTTGAACCTTTCCTATATACACGGGAATATTTTGTTTCATTTTAGTTACTGAAAAAGTAAAATCCTACCAATCAAGTAGTGTAGAACTCTGGTGTAACCAACCCAATGTTTTATAGCAAGTTAAATTTATAACCCTAACTTAATATCAAATATTGAAATATTCACCTGATTTTCAGAGATGATGTGCACTTAAATCTACACATGAACACACCCATGTCTAACTTTGACTCCTTTGACATAGCAGGAGCAGAAGCCACAGGGGCTGAAGGAACACCATGAGTGTAACATGCACAGCAAGAGGAAGAGTTCATACTGTACTCCGCGTTCCCCTTTCTATGGTGCAGACTGGAAACGCTGCAGCTAAGCTTTCCAGAAGTTTCTATTAAATGCATATGTACACAAGCATCAATCATTCAACAATAATAAATTCTAACATATTGTGCATCTTGTGGTTATGTAGCTCAAATCAATGCTAGACAATTACTGTAAGACAAGATATATAATTTCAAAGCTGTATAATAAGACGCTTAAGAGGTCCCAGTTTTGGAAAAATGAATGAGACAGAACAACAGTTAAATTTTTTGGGAAGGACCTCTAAGAAGACATAATATTCAAATATATGACTTTCAAAAAAGGCCAATAAGATGGTAAGACAAACCACGTATTAAAACCTTTCCAGTTCTCTAGCAGACTTTCCTTGGGTCTTGTTTTCTTACCCATAAAGTGCTAGAAATGTTTAGAAAATTGGTTTCAAACTTTTTCCTTTTGGATTTGTGTTTGCTTGCTTTTCTGTATCAAGATGAGATGAAATTAATTCCCAAAGTTGGGAAAACTTAACATTCATAATTTTCAGACAATTTCTTGGTTAAATTTCTTTACTGTGAATAAGAAAGATTAACACATCTAGTGATGAGGCAAAGAACAGAGAAGGGGAATGCAAAACCCTGGCATTCCCTAGTGTGTAAGTGTTGCATGGGACAGCTGAGGTGGCTCTAACTTGTGCACGACATTTCAAGTTGAGTATCAAAGACAGAATAAAGTACTAGGTGGTGTGAAAAACGCCATTTTAGTTATGTTCTTGAAGATGCTGGAACCAGACTATCATGACAAAAATATGTGATTTTGGATAAAAGTTTTATTTCTTTTTTTACATGTCATCCATTCTTATTTCTATTCTGGTTAATACAGAAATGTAAGACCTTTTCATTGGAGAAGAAAATTTATTGAAGAGAGTTAGGCAGCACATTCTAAAATGAAGTAAGAAAACTTTATTAACCCGGTGCATTTATTTTTCTTTAAATCATTTGAAGAAAAAAGCTATTTAAATAAAACACAACCTTTAAAAAAATGCAGTAAGCAAACGGGGTAAAGAAATTTAGAAGACATAAGGGATACTAAAAAAAGAACAGTGACAGTCTATTACAGGGCTGCTCTACGTGCTGCAGTGGGAAGATCTACTTAGAGAGTATGATCATCTGGGGAGAACCAGAAGATAAAACCAATGCCCTTGACTAGCTTTAACTGGCTTGCTTTCTTTCACTCCATGAATTTCCTTCCTTGCACAGGACAACTGTAGCACTTGCCATTTTTTTTTCAGACATTTTGGATAATCTATTCCATCATACTCACAGAATCTCAAAACAATCTTTATTAGGGCTGCCTGCTCATAAATACTTACAGAGGGAAATGGATCTGAAAGATAAAAACTATCCCCTAGAAGGTTTTGGGCTTAAAAAGCAGAAGAAAATCCATGAAACTAGAACCAGACAATCTTCTACCACCTGCTTTTCCAAAGGCCACTGAAGAAGAAAGCAGAGACATGCAAGAAAAAGCATTTGAAATTCTGGATCCCATGAAGCTAACAGCAGTGTCCCATTAGTAAATGAGTGAGGTTGTATATCACAAACTGAGTTAGTAGTAAGACTGAAGCAACATTATTTTAAAGTCTCTAGAAATAACATGAAAGGTAATATGATTTTCTTGATGGAAATAATTACATTTTCTAAAGATAGCAGAAAGCAAATGATACTGTAGCTAGGACTTTCCAAACTAGGATAATATTATGAAGTGCACCCTTATTAACTACAGAGATACTTAAAAGAAAATGGTATCGCCACACTAAAAAGACATTCCTCAATAACAATGTTTCAGATTGATGGTTCACACAATTCAGTAATTTCCTCTTTTGATTTCTCCAATGGTTTTGCCCCAAACATCATTCCTAACTTCTCAATACCTGTCTATATTACAGTGATGTAATACATATGATGCACTAGGTATTAGACAAAATACATATGCATTCATCAGAATAATCTCTAGTCAACATTCAGAGTGGAACCCTGAGTAGGGTCAGTATTTGGTCTGGGAGATAAACAAGGAATTAAAAAAATCTTGGCTCTTACACTGACACCTCAGTTCAGCACATTCCTTGCAAGCGAGATAGTTCTTTATCATACTCTTACCTAGATTCCGCAGGTAAACTTAAAAATACCCAAACAGGTATACTAACATTTGTATCAACTTACTTCTTACCATCTCACAAATATATTTACACCTTCCTAGTTTTGGTTTTGTTGGGTTTTTCAGTTAGTTGGTTTGGGGTTTTGTTGTTGTAGTTTTGCTGTTGTTGCTCTTGGGGTTTTTTTGTTTTGTTTTAATTAAGGTAAGAGTAACATTAAGAAAAATTCTGAGGACTAACTACTTAAAATCTTTGGATGCTTGTCAATTCATGAATATTTAATCAGAACTTGTGCAATAACTTTTATTAAATCTGAAAAAAAGGGAAGGTTTATTTACGCTTTATAACTGAGGTTTTACCCAATTTCCAACTAGACTAACAAGCTATTGCCTCTGAAACAACATTATCTATTCACATTTTACATATGGATCCAAACTGTACAGCATTTTTGGTGTCTGCTCGAACTTGCTATTTCATGTCACTTTCCTGATTTCCAGAGTTTTCCTGTTTTCTGACTATGCAGTGAGGACTGCAGGTGTAAAGCCTGCATAAAGCGTACACACAGAAATTGCAGACAATATGCACACAAAACTTAAAGACTACATTTCAGTATTTTGGATTACATATTTATCCTAATAACTTCAAGGGTTTACATTCTAATAAAAATAATGGGTGCCTCATTTTATCAATTCATAATTGTTACAGCCCATCAGGTTCATACTTTTAATGTGATCAATACTGCAAATCAACATGAAATTTGAAAAGATGCCATTATTTTGCTTTCAATAAATAAAAATATTCCAAATTAATCAGTAAGCATTTCAATCTGTTTTCAGTATTTTACTTTTAATCGCAGATAGCTTGAAAAATAAGGTTCTCAACACTGAATTACCTATATTAGTAGTCACACTGTACAGGAAAACATTTAAGGCACTTGAGTTTTAAAACTTCAAAACTACATTTAAAACTTAAAATTGCATTTCACTGCATTGCTGAATGAGATCTGATTACCTCAGAAAGAGCATAACTCTAATTTTTTCCCTTGATCAGCTAAAGAGACAATCGTAGAGCTTACTTTGAGTAGATTAAGGCTTATACAATTTTAGGAAGGATTTCAAACACCAAGATTACTTCTACTTAATTCCTGGTATTATCAAGAAAAAAGCTACACTTCTTATTTTCCCAGATGTAATTATAATTCAGTGTGGAAGTGACATTCAGATCCAAAGTCCCTGCATCTATGGTGTATGTGAATCCTACCAATCTACATTTGAGATAACAATTCTGTATCCACTTGATACTCCTCACCTTTTAAGGATTTTTTTGCACTGGCTTGTATATGATTGGACCACTCCAACACAATTCTAATGCTCCAGTATACAAATCAATATGGCTGTGCAGTTTACCCTAGTTTTACAAACACAAGAAGTCATCTACCTCAGAGAATTTCACAGTTTTTTTGCATTTCAACAGAAAGCTTAATACATGCTAATGTAGGCACATATCCGTTGTAACAAAGATAACGCATACTCATTTAAGAGGAAAGTTGCCATATTAAAGCATTAAATCAGGAAGGAAAAAATGTTCATCTAAACCAATCTACTCTCTGACCAGTTTTGTTTGGTTTAGGGCTTTTTTCTGAAGCACAAAATAGTCTCTTGTCTGAGGGCACAAGTATGCTTTCATCTGATAAGAAAATTTAAAATTAGTGAGTTAACTTAAAAAGAAAACTGGCGAATTACAGAATAACACTAGTAAATGAGTGACACTAACATCATTGTTACTATGTAAGTACTGAAATGTGCATTTTAAACTTCTCAAAAAGAGAAAATACATTCATCTTCAACTGCACAACATATCCTAACAACCCCTTCATTTTTAAGAATGCTCAGACCACTAGTTCCTCCCCTCTTCCAATCTTTGCCAGCAGAGGATCTAAAAGATACTAAGATCAGGATATTCAAAGAGACTACCCTTTTTCATCAGATCTGTGTAACATAGAAAGGAATACGAGAATTATGGCAATTATAATTTTACAGCTTGCCCACTTCAAAAGAAACCTTAACAGATTTTTGTGCCATCCCATCACTGACAAGAATCACTTTTCAGATCCTATACACCTTTCCTGGAAATTATTACTCCTAAAGAGATGTAATAAATTTTAGTAGTTCTACTTGACTTTTCTTCACTATGCAACAGGCACATATGCTACCAAAATTAAAAATGTCTGAGTACCCAAAGAACTTGCACAAACTAAGTGGAGCGAATAATGTCACTAAGAAGACCCTTCAAGGAGAAACATAAGACTAGTTACAATTAAGAAAGTCCTGCACTATGATATTCTCTTTGCCACTGTAAAGTTTCTGTTGATGTGAATGAACATAGTACAGCAATACAGCAGAAATAAGCTTTTACCATTTTTGTTCAAATAAACAGCTTCAAATTTAAAAAAGTATCCTGCCTTTACAATTTTTAGATCAATCTCCCATCTACACAACTCAATGGCTTCACAGTACATGCTTACTTGTGAAAGCTCAGCACTTGAAAGGAAAATGTGACGAATGTAAAATTCTAAGAATAAACAACAGCTGTCAACAGGGGAAAAAAAGATCCTTTCATTACCTGAATTAACAACAAAAACTGTCCTAGTTACTCTTGATGATACCTGATATTCTGAATAATTTTTAAAATTATTTTTGCTCAACTCCCTTTATCAAGAGGCAAAAAAGTCACCTTAGTATTAAGTTTAAACACACTACTGAAAATACAAAGAATTAAATTTGCTATTCATTTTTACCAGCTTCAAATCAAATGACCTGAAGATTTGAGTTAGAGGAACATGAACTAAGAAAATAAGTACTTTTGAGTGCTGACCAGCATAAGGTATCCTTGCATGCCATCAAAACCGCTCTCATTGTATTTTGAGAGTTCTGCAATAAATTGGCTTATTTTATAAACACCTTCTACAGACAGTTTATTTGATAATTTTCCAACTGTGCTTAAGTAATGCCTGTGCATGCCACACTACAGGCTTGATTATAGCATTCCCGTCTTGCCTTATTCAGGGTAAGAGTACCTTAACTTCATAAATAGTCATTTAAATCACGGAAATGGCTTGAAGAATGGCATAGTACTCTACTTAAGCAAAGGAATCGAACAGAATCTACTCCCTCGAGTTTGTAATAACAACACGAAGCACTACAAATAAAAATGAAAGTGTACCAGTATTTCACAGAAAAAGGCTTCAGCAAAGAAATCATGTTCTTAGAAAAAATGAAGGCTATGCTGCGTCTTTGCAGTCTTTAGGGATGTAGCATTCTGCTCAAATACAGTATGGTGTAAGGTCAGAATCACAGGCTGTTTAAAAAGGTAATAAATACATCAAACAAGTTACTAATGCATAAGTAATGTAGTAAATGTGTATGCCTAAATATATTGTATTGCCTGCAAAGCTACCTGAAATATTTGTCAAAATGTGTGTTACTTATGCAAATAGTAGATCAGCTTGCTTCTGTTGCTAGAATTGACACCTTTCATCGCTAGAGCAAGCTTTAACAGGCATAAGCCAGAACTGCTGCCCCAACTCTGGCCCCCAACTTCTTTCAGTCCCAATCTCACTTTTTCCTTTGAATCAGCAAAAGTTCCATGCCACTACAGTGAACCACATCAAAGAACTGATCTGGATCACAGGAGAGCTCCTTTCAGTGCATGTGCTGGTTTATGGCTGCTTAACCTACAAACTAAGTCCCTTCCAAATTTCTGAATATGACTATTCTGGTCATATCTGCACACTACATTAATAAAATAAGAAATGGAAATGTTCTAGCTGTAAACACAATGCAACTGAAGACTGTACAACAAATTTTTATTCTACAAAAATAAAATACTGTTAGAAATTGATGGTGTAACACATATGTACAGTAGCCAATTTATTAATGCTTAAAAGATATCAACAAAGATGAAAAAATCAGTAAATCATACACTGCTTTATACCACTATCAATCAAATTGTTTAACATCTCTCACCTGGTAATTTACCTAAAGCATCATACTATGAGCAATTTAGCATGCTGCCAGTCCCAGTTTAGAAGAAGAAAAACAGATTAACTTTCAGTTTTAAAGAGACAATTAACAAAATGTTTGAAAAGTAAAAGCTACTGCCAATATGTGTTTAATTCTGAGTATTTATGTGGTCTATGACTTGAGCCTTTTCAAATTGTACACATTAAAATAAAATTCCTTAAGTTCACAGAATATTCTCATGGCTATTTCTTGTGCATTTGGACTTTTACACAACCATCTCTGCCTGACCAGAATACTACCAGTAAGTGGTGCAGCAGCATCAGTCAAGTTCTTTGAACCAGTGTCTGCCCATGAAGGTACTTTTACCTTAAACATTGTTCATCTCATCTCCTGAGACACGTTCTGGTAATAAACACATCAGCAAGGTCTATTAAAAAGCAATAGCTATTTAATGCATACCTTGCTACATCCTAATGACTACTACTTGCACAGTAGATAAAGACTCATTCATTAAAGTCCACGCTTTCAAAGGGCTCCCTTCATTAAGCTGACAGTTTGTTTACTATCCAGAATAAAAAGTCCCTGTAATTGAAAAACTGAATCATTACACACCATAAAAAAATACCCTACCTCCCAGAGGCAGAGGACAACACAGGCATGCATAACTTGCTTCTACGTTCAAAGGCATGCTTATGATATGTGACATTCTCATACTTTCATCCCTTTGGGGGAAGCAGAAGGGGAATTAAAACTTGCACATTAAAGCTTTAATGTTAAAGATCAAAATTCTAATCTGAGCTAAAAATGTTTCTTCTACCAAAGGGGCATTAATGTAACAGAATCTACCCTTGGATCCTATTATGCAAGAGAAAAAACAACCTTCTCAAAACTGAGTGAAAAGATGCTTTCAGACACGTATTTTAACAAATGCTATGTTGAAAGAAGTT
This sequence comes from Amazona ochrocephala, assembly GCA_039720435.1. NCBI lineage: Eukaryota > Metazoa > Chordata > Aves > Psittaciformes > Psittacidae > Amazona > Amazona ochrocephala. The sequence continues at coordinate 82,531,698 of CM077878.1, forward strand.
GGTGAACTGCACTTGAGTGGAACAAATTGAAAATCTGACATCACCCTATAGACAAATCTTTCACCATCAATTTAGAGAATACACAAGCAGCAAAGTAGGTGAAACAGGAGAGAATGGAACTACTAATTTACCTAAGCAGCCAATTCATCTCAAAGATTTAGTAAGAGGTTCTACTTCAATATTAAGCCATCAAAAGACAAAGCCCTCCCCCTTATTTCTGTGAAAAAAAAAAAAAAAAAAGTAGGTTTCTTTTAAGATCAACAACAGCTTTTTACTTTTCGTGCAACATTTCTGGACTTTGAGTCACTAAAAAGAAATAACCACAAAGTACTTGAATGCTACCACTAGCTATCCAGAATACCAAATTTGTTACAAAATAAGACAACGCAATATCTGCTTTAGTTTTGGCTTCATGCATACCTGCATTTTAAAAAGTAAGCTAAAATCCTACTGTATATTCTTACAGTATATCATGTTCCACCTTCTAGAAGTAGTAAGAACACCGTAACAATGAGCATGAGAAAGTAAATATAAGCTTGACAGTACTGCAGTGAAGGAAGCTTTGTTATCTTGCTACCTATAGAAGGTGAAAGGCAAATTTTTACAACCTAGTTGGATTTCGGTTTTATTGAACTGTCTACAATATTCTGTGAGTGCGTGCACATACACAGGCACACACAGAAAAAGTGGTATCTACAAACAGTTTACACAAATATTTACATACATATTATTTACACAAACTAATGTCACTGCATGATTTTCAACGTAAAAACCATATGCTTCTTGCACATATAACTGTTGCATTGGTCTTACAAAAGTAATATAAACCTTTTGCAACAACTAAGAACATATCATAGCTGATTCCAAGTTTTTAGAGCTTGCAGTTTTTTAAAAAAATACAATACCTAGAACACTGTTATCAAACAAATATGCTTTATTGGCATCTAAAAACAAAATGCACCCAACATTAAAATGTACTTTTTCATTTCTTTTTTAAACCCACTGCAGTACGAGGAACAAATCACAAACACTTACTTTAGAGAAAACAGAGACTATAGTGTCGATTTTACAAAATCACTTTCAATCTCTGTATTATGCTCCTTTAATAACATGGGCCATTCCTTTTTCTGCCAAATTGTAGGAACATAAAATATCCCAGCTTTGTCTATACTTTAAAATTCTGCAGCAGCCTAAAAACACGGACAAGATACACCAGCACCTGTTTTCAAGTATAACAATTTCAATAGCCAACCTAAGGGTAGTATCTAAAAAATTCCATTTTCTTCCATAGGAAGTCTTTGTTTGACAAGCTGTTATTTTATCTTTGTGAAATTAAAAGCAAGTGGGGGCAAGTTTATGCTTTACCAGAGAAATAATTAAAAAAAAAAAAAAGTTTACCTACCATGTTCGAATTAAGAACAGTGTTCTATACAAGTCAGTTGTACAGTTATTTAAGTGAAAGATGAACATGAACATCAGATTAACTTAATTCTGGCAGACAAAAGTGAACTGCTACGGTCCAGTCAGCCATTTATCTATTACAGAGAGATGACAACTTTACAAAAGGTATCTTTTACCTACTGAGTGATGATTATGTCCCCTCAGTTTCTGTGCTTTCTACCACTGGTTCACTCTCTATATCAGCTTCTGTGTCACTCTTCTCTTTGTTTATCTCGACGGAAGATGTCAGTTTTTCATAAAGTTCAGGATCATCCTGCACCTGTGCAGTTGGTGGCTGACTTTCTGTCTCTGTATTTTCACCATTTACCTGGGGCAGATTATCAACTTTGCGCTGGGAAGTGGCCCCATCAAAATATTCAAAAACCCGTGGATGTGGAGGGGGGATCCAGTTGTTTGACATTCTGTCTCTTCCAAACCTGTTCCCATTAACTTCTCTGCAAAAATTAAAATCTCTGTCATCCCTATCCCTCTGTCTTTCCCAGGGTCTTCTGCGGTCATCAAAATCTCTGTGAGCATCCTGTTCAAATCCTCTATTCCAATTGGGACCACTTCTACTATCAAATCTATAGTTTACATGCCGAAACCTCTCTCTGTCTTCATGGAAGCCTTTAGGGCCACCATAAATAGGGAAGGCATGGTGCTCTCTTTCATCGTAATCTCCTCTCTGTCCCCAGTGCTTGTCTGAATTGAAACCAAAATGCTCTCTTCGACCAAGGTTATCGACACCTGGTCTTCCAAAATTTTCTCTGATTTCTACATGTGGTCTTGCAAAGTGTTCTCTTCCATCTAGTGGAGGCCTCCCTATACTCTCTCTTGGATCAACTGGTGGTCGCCCAACAGAATCTCTGACATCCACTGGAGATGGCCTGTTAAGATTATCTCTGTTTTCCACCGGAGGAAAGCGATAATCTCTGTCTCCTTCCTGCTGAATGTTATCACCTCCAAGTGGTAGTCTTTTCTCTGGATTAGAAATGCTGTCAATATTTTGTCTTCCTGGTGTTCCAAAAGGTCTTTCTGTTTGATTAAAAATATCTCCTGGAGGAAAAGGACCTCGAGGTGGTGGGTGAAGAGATGGATCGAGGATTGCTGGAGGAGGAATACTACGCTGTGGTGGCATTCCTGGCTGCATTAATGGAAACCTTGGTCCAGGTGAATGGGGCATTAGGCCTGGACGGATATCTATAAGAGGCATTCCTGGCATCCTTTGACTACTAATATTTAAATGAGGCATATTTGGAACCCCAGCTGGATGTTGCATTGCCAGAAGTCCAGAATTATTTGAAATATTTGGTGGTGGCACACCCATCGGTCCAGAACTACTTGAAACATTGGGTGGTGGCATTATGAGAAGCCCAGAGTTGCTAGAGACACTCGGTGGCTGTAGTCCTGCCAGAACTCCTGAGCTGCTTGAGACATTAGGTGGCTGCGTTCCCGTCAGAAGGCCCGGGCTGCTTGAGACATTGGGTGGATGCACTCCTGGTATAAGCCCTGAGCTACTTGAGACATTTGGTGGTTGCACTCCAGCCATAAGTCCGGAGCTACTTGAGACACTGGTTGGCTGAACTCCGCCAGCAAGAGAAGAGCTACTGGAGACAGCTGGCAGCTGCACTCCTCCTGCAAGACCAGAACTACTTGAAACAGTTGGTGGTTGCACTCCTCCTACAAGCCCAGAGCTGCTTGAAACACTGGGTGGCTGTACTCCTCCTGCAAGTCCAGAGCTACTTGAGACACTGGGTGGTTGCCCTTCTCCAGCAAGGCCAGAACTGCTTGAGACACTGGATGGCTGCACTCCTCCAACAAGTCCAGAGCTACTCGAAACATCATTTTGCACTAAAATGCAGCAACAAGAAGAAGAGTTAAAAAAATTGTAACAGTATAACACATAGCATTCAAAACAAAAGACAGCTTGATCCATATTCAGTTAATGCATTCAGTGAGATACTGCTGACAAGGTCTATCTCAGTTTCTATAGTGAACATATATGACTTTAATCACATTGGTGATAAATAGACATTATGACACAGAAATTAAAGTCTCTACATATTAAAGAATGTAGAGCAGCTTAATATCCACAAACCCCACAGCCACCGCCCAATTTATGCAAGGCAAGTATTAAAATCTTTGGTGTAAAGCTATAAATGTCATACTATCCTACCCTCTCCTGCCCCTTTCAATTGCCACTCACATAGTAAGAATGTACTTTTAAGAAGTTTTCTAAAGGGCTCTCAGTCTCAGCTTTACTTCTTGAGTGTACAAAGAAAATAGCTCTGAGTATAAGCTGCTAGAAATCAATGATCAGATGATGACAAAGATAGCTAACACCACTCCTCCAACTTAAGCTGAAAATGATACCCAGCCTAAAACTTCCTACTCTGAAGTTATTAGTGCAATGAACTACAATTTGCAAAGAAACACCTCAGAAGCATATTTCCTATATGTGATCATATCAGAGAATAGAAGACATTTCTTACCAGATCTATTGTTTTCACTGGAAGAAATCTGAAGGTCTGCAAGATGTGATCCCTTTTCATCCGATTCTGGTTTGTTGATTGGCAGAGGATTAAAAACATTTCCAGCAGATAATGTTGGAGTAGCTAGATTGCCAGTAACTGTGCCAACTGGTAGAACAAGGCTAGTAAAAGGAACATCCTTCATCGTCTCTTGTGCAATTGATAATGGAGGCTGTACCAAAGCTGCAGAAAAATAACACAAGTGTATCACAGTAATCATATAGTCAAGCCTTTAAGATTACTTGGCAGAGGTCAGGCTGATACATCAAAATAAGTGAAATTAATTACCCCAAGTAACATTTTTTATAATACTTTCTTATCCTCAATCAACACTTCAATATTTAATTTTTTTTGTAGAGACCATGAACTGCAGGCAACCAAAGTAATATTACAGATAGTTTTAAATGTTAAATGAATACATTTAGTTAAAAGGTTAAAAAAATAAATTATTATAAATTATTCAGTGACTAACATCAAATAGCTCAATAACAGTTACATCTTTTACAGACAGGTTCAAACATAACTAGTCTTTCTCCACTTGAACTCCAGGGTAAGCATCATTTTTCCATCAACTTGAAAAGCTTTGTAAATCTTTTTTTCAATATCTGCTTAAACCAGCTAAACACTAAGTTTTGTGTTGCTATTTTCCATTACACAGGATTATCTTGCTTTTGATTAAATAACAAGCAGTATATAAAAAAAATCAGCTTTTCGTAACACACAAACAATTATTAGAAGACTCAAACTTACGTGTTGGAACAACTGGTGGAACAACAGGTGGTGGGACAACAGGCGGTGGAACCACAGGTGGAACTGGGGGAGGCATATAACCTAAATGGAAAGAAATGACAAATTATTACAAGGAAAGCAAAAAAAGGTTTGCAGTAAAAGCTTGCCTATATTTTCCTCCCCGGAAAGCTGCATCACTGAAGAATAGTAAATAACAAATGTACGGGAAGAAATATATGGCTCTTGCTTTCAAAAGCAACCCAATCTTCACTAAAGATGATCCGCATGTCCATCTTTAGAAGTTATTTCTGCCAGCAGTATCCAAAGAAGAAAATTAAGAGTTTCAAAATTTTCAAAAGAGAGATAGATCTTAAAGATTTTTAAATTTTCATTTTGATCAAAGTTATAAAAAAAAAAAAATGCTGCAACACCTATTCTCAACAGAATAATTACTAAAGTAAAAATACTACCAAGATAGACATTAATAATTTTAATCTAGTGCGAAATCTAAGATTCAAAGATCAACTGGCTTAAAGAGTAACCAGTAGCTGACAGAAAACTATACAAAGCATGACAGATATGGAAGCACACAAACTAAGTACACTCATTACATATTCAACTTCATTTTTACTACCTTACCTGGAGGTGGCTGTGAAGGGTTGAAACTCGCACGCAAGAAGGGTGGAGGAGGAATTGCGCTATAACCAGGAGGAGGGACAGACATTGTGACAGGAAATGCAGGTGGAACCAAGCTAACAGCAGGCACGGCTGGAGCCACTGGAATCTTTTTTCACAGAAAGAAAAAACAAGCAATTTCAATACATACTATAAAAAGGAAAACTGATTTGATAGCTATTCATGTTAAACATTACATGTACCAAAGGGGTACCAACACCCCCAAGTCCTTCTCTGCAGAGCTGCTCTGAATCTCTTCTCTGCCCACCCTGTAGCTGTGCCTGGGATTGCTCCAACCCAGGTGTAGGACCTTGCCCTTAGCATGGTTAAACTTCATCAGGTTGGCATCAGCCCACCTCACAAGCGTGTCAAGGTCCCTCTGGATGGCATTCTTTCCCTCCAGCATATCAACCGAACCACACAGCTTGGTGTCATCGGCAAACTTGCTGAGGGCGCACTCAATCCCACTGTCCATGTCACTCACAAAGATGCTGAACAAGACCAGTCCAAACACCGATCCCTGGGGGACACAACTCATTCCTGGTCTCCAGCTGGACATTGAGCCATTGAGCACTACTCTTTGCTTGCAGCCATCCAGCCAATTCTTTATCCACCGAGTGCTCCACCTATCAAATTGATGCCTCTCCAACTTAGAGACAAGGATGTCATGTGAGACAGTCTCAAAGGCTTTGCACAAGTCCAAGTAGATGACATCAAGTACTCTGCCCCTGTCCATCACTTCTGCAGCCCCATCACAGAAGACCACCAAGTTGGTCAGGCAGGATTTCCCCTTAGTGAAGCCATGCTGGCTGTCACCAACCACCTTGTTGGTTTTCATGTGCCTCAGCATGCCTTCAAGGAGAATCTGCTCCAAGGTTTTTCCAGGCACAGAGGTGAGGGTGACTGGTCTGTAGTTCCCCGGCTCATCCATTTTCCCCTTCTTGAAAATGGGGGTTATATTTCCCTTCTTCCAGTCGTCAGGAACTTCACCGGACTGCCATGATTTTTCAAATATGATGGACAGTGGCTTAGCAACTTCATTTGCCAGCTCCTTCAAGATCCACGGATGGATTGCATCAGGTCCCATGGACTTGTATACATTCAGGTTCTTAAGATGGTCTCAGACCAGATCCTGTCCTACAGTGGGCCCAGGGTCTTCATTCTCCCAGTCCCTGTGTCTGCCTTCCAAGACTTGGGTGGTATGGTCAGGGCATTTGCCGGTGAAGACAAAGGCAAAGAAGTCATTAAGAACCTCAGCCTTCTTCAAATCCAGGGTAGCCAGTTCTCCTAATAGCTTCTGGAGAGGGCCCACATTGTCCCTAATCTGTCTTTTATTCACTATGTACCTACAGAATCTCTTCCTGTTATCTTTCACATCCTTAGCCAAGTTTAATTCTAAGTGGGCCTTAGCTTTCCTAACCTGGTCCCTAGCTTCCTGGACAACATCCCTGTACTCTTCCCAGGCAGCCTGTCTTTGCTTCCACCTTTTATAAGCCTCTTTTTTCCTTCGAATTTTGCTCAGCAGCTCCTTATCCACCCAAGGGGGTCTCCTGCTGCACTTCCTTCTAGTTGGGATGCAACACTGCTTTGATACAGTGCAACATAATTAAAAGTAATTAGCAGCAGAATAAAACCAACACACATATATTTAAATATATACTGATCACAGCATACAGTAGGAAGCAGTTGAAATAAGACTGATGACAATTTTTGTGACAAGAAAAAGGTTCAAAATTCAATGCAAGTAAATGCAAATACGTTAACTTTCACAGTAGCTATGTCAGCTCAAGTATTGGAGATTTCTATACATATTAGGAAAGGTAAGAGCAATAATACAAATACAAAAAATTGTGCATTAAGCAACTCTTTTGCATTTTCATTGTCACTGAAAATAACATTTTCATATGGTCATTCTAAAAATGATTTAAAGAGTTTTACAGAAATTATCTGTACTTATATGTGATCAATATCTGTACTTTAGTATACTCATACAAATGACACTGTATTATTCCAGCCTTCCACAATCCCTTGTTACCAAATGGATGCTAATAAAAAATTTCTGGTTTACCAGAAGCAAAACAAATACAGCAGAGAATCAAAGACTCATGAATTACTGCCTAAGAAGCACAACAGCACACTACCTGAATAATCGTATCTTTTCTAGATGAGACTGCACTTATGAAATCCTGTCCAAAATTACTGAATAATTACACTTATAGTCAAAGCTGATATGGGGAAAAGCATAAAGGTAGAGAAGAAACAAGCACAAGCAAAAAAAAAAAATTACATTGTTTTGCTTTCAGAAAGACGCTTTGCTTTAAGGAAAATACTTTCTGTAAGCTCATTTTAGTTTGTCCTTAAAAAAATGATGTGTCAGTATTTGCTTTGGGCTTGGCTGAGGGAAGGCTGCTTTTGTTCTGTTTTTTTGGTATTTTGGGGTTTTTTATTGTTGCGGTTTTTTTGTTGTTCTTGGGGATCTTTGCATGGTTTGGTTTGTTTTTTTTCCAGTTGATCTGTCTTGAACATTTAAACCTTCATTTGAAATTGTGCACATTTGGGATATGTTGTGCAGGAAACTAGGGAGTTTCCTGAACCACAACAACTGATTCTACCCTTACAATATTTCATGGACAAACACGTATGGACACAACACCGAGGTATATTTGACTGAAGTACTTTAACTCAGCACTAAAATTTATCTATATGGAATAAAAAGTTTGTGCTTCAGTTCTGTGGATTTTCTGCATACTCAGACCAATACAAACCTGCAGCATAGTGACTGGTTGCGTGTAAGCTTCTGTCTGCGTTGTAATAACTGTATTCTTATCAACTGCAGCACTCTGTGTAGTTTGAGTATTTTCTTTAGCAGCTTCTGAGCTTCTGGCTGTTTCCCATTCTGAAGGGAAAAAAAAAAAGGGACATTTTTAATATAAAAATTTTTGTGTCGTTTCTATTTAAATACTAAATAGTCCCCTTCCTTCTAAAGAAAATTTTATCTGGTATTTGTACAGATACATGGCAAATAACCACCAAGCTATGGAAAGAAGGAAGTGCAATTATTTATTACTATATATTTTAAAGAATGCAAAATATCTTTAATAACCTGTGATATCATTTAATTCTGCCTGTATACAAACTGATTTTTCAAAACTTTCCAAGTTTTTTCAATAATCATTCTAATTTTTAACGTAGAGTATGCTCCAGTTTTTTACAAACTGCTGTTGTCAACACATCTGTGCTATCAGCCGACTACTGCACAACGACAGAGCACCCTCATGTTGAACAAACCTCACCCCAACCTCCATTTCTTCTTTCTGTCACTTCCTCAAAAGGTTTTGTATGTCAAGTACAACATAGTGAATGTATTTCAGTAATGTTCTGTTTTAATTTTTCTGTTATTTATATTCAGTTTTTACTTGAAGCAAGACTGCATTTTGACTTGAAGAATACTGTCACTGTTATAAACAGTTTTTATCTACTGTTTACTTCAGTATAGTCCCATCATTTGGTGCTAGATCTGCTTCAAGAAAACACCGTACTTGTGAATCTTTTACAGATTTTACAGACCTCACAAGCCTCTCAATTAACTGGGTTTTAGACTAAGTTCTATCATCACCTGCTTTCCTGTCTCTTTGATTTCATGGAGGAAACACCTCAAGGTCCAGCTAAGCTATGCCTATTTGGATGTGCTCCAACTCAATCTTAAGCCTTATACCTAAATATAAAATGTTTCACAATCACAAGCAGATCATAATTCTGCATAAATTAATTTGGAAACGAGTGCACAGAAAATTCAAAACTTTTAAAAATGCTAACCTTTATTAACTTGCCTAAATTAATTTGCTTTTGTCAGTAATTCCTCATTGTCTTGACAATCAACTAGGTACAAACCTACAAACACCATCTACGTTTCACAATTAGTGCCATTTATATGTAGCAAGTAAAATTTATGTAAATTGAAAAAGAGTATGTAATACGTAAACAACAAACTTTGTGAGGACTTGCAATTATCAAAATAAAGACATTTTCTAACTATCACAATCATTAGTAGTGCCCATACCTGTATTTACTGTTTCCTGGTCAATCATGCCACCTTCAGCAAAGCCCTCCAAATCATCCAGTTTTACTTTCTCCCAAGGAATATACGAAACTCCCAGATCTACATCCCAGAATTGCTTGTATTCCGTTTTCACACCTTTATTCAAAGCCCAAGCAATCTGAAAATAAAACCCAACCAGATAATCCAGTTAAATCATATAACCCACGAACAAAATATTTCAGATAATTTCCTTCATGTTTCCGTCACTGCAGTTCAACCTTCAGTGTCTATTTATTAAAGTTTAAATAAGGTTTTAATTTTAAATGAACCTGTAGGAAGATTTCTTGGCCTTTGCAACAATTATGTGGAAGATTCATTACATCTAACGTCTCAAATTTGTTCTACATTAATTCTGACATATATTTGGGGAAATTAAAAATACAGTATTTCAAGGACTCATCCTAACACATCAAAGAACACAGAAAAAACCCACAACATTTAATCATATACTTAACTCGAAGAATACTACCAAATGCAATATTAAGTGATCCACAAAATCAGGTAAATGACTTACGTTGTTTACAGCCCTGTACTCTTATCACTAGCACGTACATAAAACATTCACCAAGCACTTCCTAAGTATAAAGTAATCATTTCATTTTACTTTCAAATCATCTGTCAGAAGTTGCATTTTACACAGAGAGGAAAGAAAACAATTTACACCTTATTGTTTCATTCTTCCTCTCCATATTGCACATTTGAATGAACCACTGCTACATGACAAATCATCACATTAAAACTGAACTGGAAAGGGACAGCACCCTTAGATTAAAATCAACTTACCTTAATAATTTTAGATCCAATTTTATAGGACCCAGAACTAAGTTTCTGAAGAGCACGATACGCATCTTGTCTATGAACCATACAGACATAAGCACACCCTCTTGGGGGAATCATCTATGGAAAAAAAGCAATGGTCTCTTAAAAAGTAGGAAAACCAGTACTTCAGATTACATAATTAGACTAAGTGTATACTAATACTAAAAAAGGGAAGGCTTACATTGAAAACAATTGTTAGCTTGATCAGCAACATTAACAATTTTGAGCTGCAAAAATAAAGAATGAGTTTGGCAGAGAACTTCAGTTACAACATTGCCAAGCAGCAGCTGCAGCAAGCTGAAGAATGGGTGCTAAAAATTATGTGAAAGATCTGAATAACACGGAGTACGCAAAAACTGGGAGCTCTACTATGACAACTTCAGAAAATCAAAGGTTGATACCTCTTCTTAAACTCTGAATCCACTGTGAGCTGAATGACAACCATCAACAGAGGTGCAAACTAGTGATTAAAACTACCTTGCACTTTTGAAAGTTAGAATCCTCCTTCCTGAAGTGTGATTTCCACTAGTTTTAATGTTTTATTTGGGAAAGAAAAGTATGATGCAGCAGGTAATCTTTGAAAGTTTGCAAATCATGTATGACAACTGCTTATTTTGGTCAAAAATATAGGTGTGCTTTTACGTTATTTAGTAGCACACAGTATCGTAATGAACAAAAATATTTAAAATGACAGCCTTTCATACAATTCTTATGAAAATACATTTAAGATTTACAACATTATCACAAGTACTTAAAGCTTTGTGGAAGATGTAGGATGAACTGTTTACAATATGGTTTGCCACTGAAATCTAACAGGCACTGGGATATCATGATTGTTACATTACTTCCCTTTTAAATTTCTTAATTGCTAGTTCCTGAAAATCAAAATGAGGCTTAAATGTCAGGCTACTGGGGTGTTTTGGACTTGTGAAGCTTTTTAAAAGATTCTGTAATGCCACAAAACTATTCCTTCTTAACTATATAGTTGAATATATTAACATAATAGGAAAAAAACTAGAAATATTATCTGACATGAATGAAATTGCATGAGAAGAGCTTTAAAACTGCTGGAGCAAGAGACAAAAGTCTAAACGTCTCTCATGCAGACGTGTTACATTCAGAAAAGAATACTTTCTCTTGAAGCTGAATTATAGGCAACACTAAAATACAACTGAACAGCTAAATCTAAATTACTCTGAATCATGAGAAATATATCTCCTACTTAAAAGCATCTGTTTAATTGACACATTTTAGAATAAACACTTGTTTACAGTACAATTTACTTCCTTCTAAATGTTCATCTACACTGATTCTACTTCAGGAAGCCTCTGCATGAAACGTAACCAAGAACAATGTGGATACATGTCAGCTTGTGTCCATTAGTCCATGGAAAAATGACACCCGACCTGTGCCACATCACAAAAAAGAGAAAAGACATAACTTTTTAGTTGTTTGGATGCTGGTTTACCCCCTGTGTAAACCATTAGTCCTTGGGAAAAGCCATTTTACCACGAAGCATACTGTCTTTCAGGCTTCAAAAGGCGGTACATGGAAACCAATAATCAAATATCACAGCCACAGCTTATAAAGTCATAAAAAAAATCTCATAAATACAAGTTTAAGCTGCTAAAAGGAATTCAGAGGCATAAACATATTTAAGTTACAAGTCCATAATTCCTGAAAATGCATGATAACATGCTTACTTACATTAATTGACTCTATTTGTCCAAATTCTTCAAATAAGTTAGTTAAATCTTGCTGTGTAGCCTTCTTGTCTACTTGACCTACCCAAAGAGTGGTACTGCAAACTGCCAAGAGACACATTACTGTCAATCCAACCATTAGAATGTTTGCTTATAAAATACTCTATAGCATGGATATAAAGGGCTTTACAATTACATAGAAATCGCAGATCAAAAAGTAAGAACAGTAAATCTGTTGTTTACTATACAGAATTTAAGTACATTAACAAAAATGTTAAAGGGTTAAAGGACAACAAACAAATAGTCAGTATAAGTGTTCACTCTTCTTGTTTCATTTTCTTTCAAAGAAAATAGTTGTTTTAAAAGAAATTAGAAAAAAAAAATCTGTAGATTATTAAACTGCAATAGAAATCACTTAGGAAAAAAAATATTCCATGTTCCATAGAACACATGCCTCTGGAATTTAAGACAGATCTAAAGAAGTAAGACTAAGTTCTAACTGGCTAGAAGTGTATTATGGAAGAAACTTAACTGCAGTATTACTCACTGCATTTTCACATGAAAGAAACAGAAACTATATTTTTACTTTACCTGTGGGAACATCCCAGAAACACAAACTTGGCTGAGGCCCACCACTGAGCTGAAGATGTCCTTGGTGCTTCCGACTCTTGTCAATTCCACCACTAGCTCAGATCCCTGTAATCTGTCTCCCAAACGCCTACCCCCCTTGTCCTCTTTGTCAAATACAAAATACTCATGGACATGCAAGCTAAAACTTCCTTCTCCCATATCGTACATGTTTCCAGTCATTCTGTCTCCAAAATATTTCCCAACCTATTTGTGCAAGCCTTGAAACATTCACAGCACTTAACTCCACTTAAAAGAGTTATCTGATTAGGCTAATATCAATGGTTTTCCTCAACCACCAATTACCTGGGTAACTGGTGAGTAATTCAGCTCAGTAACTCACCCAGGATCTTCAGGAACTGAAGGCAGAACAAAACCAGAGAACCTGGATCTCTTGGGCTACCTTATCCTAAACCAAGGAAACATTCTGTGCTCATCATCATCTTGATAGGTTACACATCCTTCCTGTACCAATCTTGCTGCACTCAACTGGAAACAAATGTGTGTTTCTCCATCAGCTAACACTTTCAACTGACAGCAGTACTGAGCAGTACTGCGGAAGACTAGCCTTAAGATTTCTCTTGGACAAAACTTGTTCCTCCCATGCCTGCAGATGGCCCTGTTGTTTCTCAGGGTGTTAAGCTCTATGAAATAATTCTTCAGACCTCACCAAGTGGTAACAGTGGCTGTCAATGAACAAATTTTATGGAGCAGAACACTTGTCACGTTAATTACCTATTCATTTATTTATTTACCCCCCAAAAGTTTCCATACTTCAGCCTTCTTAATATCTCCTTTCGACGAGCCAGGTCACTTCATGGGACCTCAATTGCTGCTGCCTGTCATCAAGGCACTTAACATCTCTGTCTCCCAGCTCCCATCCATTCTGATTACAGTCCCCTGCTTTGTGGGCTGCTGGGAGAAGTCTACACTATAAAACAGATTTGTCTCTTTTCATGTGAAAAGCCAAAGGAAAAAAAAAAAACAAAAAAACCAAAACCATTCATCTAAACCATAATACAGGTCTGAATTTAAAGCTACCTTGGAATGATGTAAAATATTAATGTGAAGAGAACAGAACAGTCTTTCCTTTGTAAAAATGAATTTTGAACTTCTTATCGTGTCAGATAAATGATACAGTGATATCAGCATACCAACTTTCAGACCAAGCGCGATCATCTTAGAATCATAGAATAGTTAGGGTTGGAAAGGACCTTAAGATCATCTTCAAATGCCTCACAGAAGATAGCATTAAAGAGAAAGCAGATTGTAACTTAGGGACAACCCTTGCTACTCTCTGTTCAGAAGTAAAATCACTGGTGCAACACTATGCGTAAAATCATCAGTAGAACACTACACGTGCTTTCCTCTAAGATGAAATAATGTACCTAAGTTGTACAAAACATCAGAAGTGAAACTTATATGAGAGAATATGGTTACTATATTTCTAAGAGTACTCAAGCTAAATTTTATTTTTTCAATGAAAAACAAGCCTTTGTTCCGTTCAATACTACATTATTAAAAGAGTAGGCAGCTGCTACTTACCACTCAGTGTTTTTGACCGTACAGGAGGCAAACCCTTTTTCTGACGTTCTTTTTCCCTTTCCCTAGCCCTTCTCTCACTGGAATATGACCGAGATGACTTTCTCTTCCTTTCTCTTGATCTTGAGCGTGAACGTTTTCTGTGTTTACGCTTACGAGAACCAGACCGTGATCTTGACCTTCGTTTTCTTGGTGACCTACAAAATACTTAATTTCAGTACGCTGAGTTAAAAAAAAAATTTAAAAAATTTAGTTGTCTTCTAACTACAAACTTTAAGCATGATACAGACATTTCTGTTACGTTCAGTAAAACTGCTTCAGGAAATAAGCTTAATGCCATTACTGTGAGAACTGGAAAATGTTCCATTACCGTATTTCTCTGGTATAGAAAGCCTGTCCAGCTGGCTAGTGTAAGTTATTTTTGTTACCTGAACAAGTTTCAAAAAATTTGAAGTAAAACATAGATACGAAAAATGAACTCATACAGAAAGTCTGCATCTAACACACAAATATTAAATGAACACATTTTTTTCATTTCCAAAAACTGCTCATTACAATTTTGGAAAATACAGAATTAAGACTGATGAACACAACTTGCAACTTTGATTCAAAAAAACCTTCATTTATGTAATACAAGTTAATCATGAAACCTTGAACGAGATCTTGAGCGAGTTCTTGATCTTGAACGAACAGCTGATTTCTTTTCTTCTTGTTCAAAAATCTCTTCTTCAGCAACATCCTGTCCTTCATCTATATCCATGTCCTGAGATCAAACATAACAGTTGTTCAATAACATTTAATAAATATACTCACAGAACATAGGACTATATGAAAGCACACATTTTGAAATCATCTTAGTATGTATTTTCCTTCCAACTTCTGTAATCAAATTTATAATAGTTTTACCTGTTGTTGAATATCCATTGAATCATCTACATTTGTTTCCACTTCTAAAAATTGCTGCTGACTACTCCCTTGTGATGGTGATGCAGAGTGCTCTGAACCAAAATTTCCTTCTTGATTCTCCTCAGGGCTTGCCTAAATAACAAATAATAATATACCATTAAAAGCCTCATAATTCAAAATGCTTACTGCCTCAAAATGGAATACTATACGAAACAACTGTTCAAATATCTCTGAAAAACTATTTAGCAAGTTTCTTTTATTTGCAATACCAATTTAACTAGTTAAAAACTACAAACGTTCCTACAAGGTGTGATTTGAGACAAATAATTACTACAAGATAAAGGAAGATGTTGCGTCATTTATGCTAACATGTCAATTACAGGAGACCTAACAAAACAAGCAGTCTTAAAAAAACATTGAAATTTAAAAATGTAAAATACTAAATATGTTGCTGATTTCCTAGAGGAAAAGCTGTAAGGGCCTATACACTGGACTGAAAGCACAGATTTGGTATAAATATCTGTAAGATCTGAAAGATATTCGAGAAATGCAGATAATGCCGTGAAAATACACACAAATGCTATTAGAACAAGTTTGAAAAGTAATACTAGACTTATAATCCTATAATATTGCAGGTAAACATTTCAGTGATTCCTATTACATTTTCACTTCAATTAAACAAATGCTGGGTATTCTATCTGCCAGAAGAATGGTAGAAATTTAGCAGAATGACATGTAGCATCAAGGTTTGTCTGCTTTACCTTCATATCTTTTGAATGGCTCATAATAAGCCCGCAGAAAAATAAAAAATTCTGCTATAATTCAGTTAACGTGTTTGCTTCTAACACTGTCTCATTTTCCTTATATTTAATTATTCTTCAACAACCTGTTTCTCAATATCAACTCCTACATTTCCTGTTGCTCCTTCTGTCCCTGTCCTCTATCCTCTCCTCCTCTCCCTCTGCTTCTAATCAGATGCTTAATAATTTTGGTTTGTGTTTTATCTTTCCTTCTTTTTCCCTTAACCTTTCTCACTGACGATTAAACATGAAATTAAAGAAAATTTTCCTCATAACACACTGCTGTCATTACAGCAGAAGTTTGTATCTTTAGGCTGCTTTCAAGGTGAAAATAAACTTTGTCTCTGTACTGACTAGACAAGAAACTCGAGAAACTGAGTGGATCTGAACAGAAACAGCTTCTGGACTTGTAATAGAAGATCAAATATTAAGAGGTGAGGCACACAAACACTGTACCCATAAATTTACTGTAACTTAATTTCTCAGATGAAAGTAATGTGAACTATAATTCTGTTTATTTTACAGTAAGGTAGGTATTCAGCATTTTTATTTTCAAATTAGATAGCTACTTTGAGGTACATCACATTAAAAGCTCCTAAAACAGATGCACTCTTCAAAGTTATATTGCTTTACAACATTTAGCATTTAAAGCCAGAAATTGCTAGACATCCATCAACATACAAAAAAGACATTTAATCTGTAGCTATGTTGTACAATCTGTCTCAGTAACTGTGCTTAAATGAAAAATGAAAATAAAACATAGTACAATAAAGCAGTAGAATAATACTATCAAGTAAAAATTAAATTACCATTTTGCTAAAAGTCACAAATTCAAAAAAAAAGAGCAACTGCACTTTCACACAGGTTAAACAAAAACCCCAACAGATGCTTGTTCAGTTTGTGCAACTTTGATTTTCTTTCTGAGATTACTATTTTACTGTGAAACTAGTTCCAAAACTTCACAGAAAGTCCACTTGATATCTGGTCAGCAGATATAAAGACAGACAGAATAAACTTTCAGGGCCTTTTTTTTTTCTAATTGGATCAGGCATTGCTATCAGGAAGGGAAAAAAGCAGCTAAATACCAACGACAAAGCTCAGAAAAAATAAGGAAGTTTACTCCAGTGGAGAGAGAGAACCAATTCACACAGTTAAGGAGGAATCATCGGTTGTCTAAAGCATCAGTTCTTAATTGATCATTTCTGAGGAAATTCATGACTCTGATCTTTAGCTCAGATTCTTCAACAGAATGAGACATTTATTAGCCAAGACTTCAAGCTTGGTAGAGGAAACAAGTTATCCTCATTCTCTATTCTGGCCTCTTGATGATTTTGCAGCAGCAGTTTGCATGCTGCTCTCCCTTCACACCAGGGACATAATCATTCCAGTGCTCACCACTTTCTTTCTGACAGGAGGGAAAAAGCCTTCTTTCCCCATATAAAGAGCTGAACACCTAAAGCACAATCAGTTTGTAACTCAGCTAAAAGTTACTCCTTCCCAAGAGAAGCAAAATATACACCCCACACATTTAGTTGCATTTTTTTTTCCCTTACTTTAAGTACTTTCTTTTGCTTTTTCCACTTATCCTGTCAGCTTCTGTTGGATGATCAGCTAGTGGCAAAGATTTTTATTATAAGAGAAGTGTCAGTAATAAGACAATTTTTTTTGTCCTGGAGTATGAATTTTATCAGTGGAGAACATCATAATTACAACGGCCACAAGATGGAGTTCTTACCTTTTGAGGCTGCTGTTGCTCCAGAAGCTGTTGCCTGAGGTGTTCTAAATTTTGGTGCTGTAGCTGTTCAGCTAGTTGGTGAAAAAGGGAGTTGTTCACAGATTCTGGTACTAAAGGCCTAAAACGAAATAATTTAAATTAAAAAAAAAAAAAAAAAAAAAAAAAAGACGTTTTTCTCTTGGTTTAAACACTTGGTAAACAGATCTTCACAACCGAGTTTCGAGTTTAACAAAAAATGTAAAATAATGAAGACAATGTAACTAACTAGCTCTACCTCCTGGTACCATCACCATCACGTTACTGCTATGAATTTAATTAACAAAGTAAAGAACATGCTAACTTCTAAGATGAAATCAAAACTTCTGGCACAGAGAGACTTATATTAGATATTTTTAAAATGCGTATGTTTCATAAATTTAGGAAACTGTCTTTTCTCTTCCTACTGGTATAGTATACATCTGCTCTAAAAGAAACAACATTTTCCTTACTATCTAATCCTAATGTTCAACTAGTGTCAGGCAGATTTTAGCATTTTCCATAAGAAACATAGCTTGATCTTACAGTTGGGAAGTGGGAGCTTCTTTTTTAGGCTCTTCATTTTGTTCAGATTCTTCCCCAAAGTCAAACCTGTCCATCAGCTTCTAGGAGAAAGCAAAGTAAGCATAATTGGGTACTGTTTATATGCCCCTTTATGTATATTTACTTTTCAAAAGAAAAATGCTCTTATTTCTTAAGTTGAAAAAAATAAAGAAGGATGGCAAATAACGTGAATAAAATCAAAAGTCTTACTGCTATCAAACTCTCGAATGCATCAAATACCAAATTTTGCCCATGGCTTTCTTGAGCTCTGGCTACTGCTACAAGTACAATCACATGTTCTTTCCATAGTAAGTAACAGCTAGTTTGGAGAAAGGCTTAAATAAAGACTAATTTTATGTAATGGTACCTTTAATTAGAAGAAATTACTATGAAGAGGCCAACTATTCAATCCTTTGGCAATCAGCAAACTGCTCTGCTCGTATCAAGAGAAGACCTACAGCTTGATTACTTCGCAAAGAATTACTGTATTTTCACATACACGTGTCATTTAGACAACCTGAATTCCTTCAAATATACTGCTCCTTGAAAACAACTTCTCATATAGTCTGCAAAAAAATCAAAGCAAGTAGTTATCATGAAAGAGGAATAAGCCTCTAGAAGGATAAAAAGAAAGGTATCTGACAGGGAAAAAGAAAAACTTCAATAAATCTATTTTATCTGTAAAAATGTCTACACTATAGGTTCTGTTGAACTAAAAAAGTTAGGCTTATTAAATAGCCCAGGAGCCTTTCAGTAGCATTTTACTTCCTTGAAGATAAGACTGAAGAAGCATGAAGAAATACAAAAATATTATTTGTCACTGAGATGGGATTTTTTTCAGTAACTATATACTGACAGTGCAGCACTATCAAACCCATATGCATGCATCTTTACACCTTGGAAGTTTTCTGACAAGCAGAGCTAATGCTGTACTACAAACTGCCACGACTTCTTCTCAAACCCTGGCTTAGAAATTAAAAACAAAAGGATGAGAACATGTGGAAGTCATCTCAAAATACCAAGACAAAAACACCTCTAGTAACATGCCATGATGATTCAGTAGCCCTTTTTCTTTCTCAGAATACTCTAATCTCAATTATTGCAGTCCAGCAAGAAGAACAAAGCATTAGCTAACTAAGAGACTGAACAACCAAGAATTTTTAGAACTATTTTCCCAATGAAATAATCTCATATATATATGAAAGCAGGACTGAATACATCTCTGAGAAAACACAGCAGAAACATCCAGTTTGTCAATGTCTTTCCTGTACAGGGGCAAAGCAGCAAAACCAGATGTGACAGATGGGATGCCGAGATGGGATGATCATTTCTATCAATCACCTGACTATACTCCTGTTCACACAGCCATGGATGGTGGCAGCCCTCTTTGCCGCCAGGGTACCCTGCTGGATCCTGCTCTGTTGTTAACTTACTTTCTTTTAAAGACTAGAACCCCCAAGATTAAGAAACTGGACGCCTGGTACTCAGTCCAGTGTTGCTGCTCATTGTACTGTTCTGACACCCTGGTTCTTGACACTTGCATCTCTAACAGTATCTTTCCTCTTAAAGAAATCTGATTTGCAGTTTTTATTTTATTTGGGCATGCTATTTGGATTTTGTTACTAGTTACTTTGAAGCAGCTCCAGTCTGGCCCTGTCAACTGCGTGTTCTTTACCAGTTGCACCCTATCTTCTTCTTTGGCTTAATCTAAATGCATCAACTTTATGTATTCAAGATTGATCTGCAATGTGAAATGATGTGGGATATATGTAAACAATCAGAAGTTTCACCTCAAAAGCATGCACCTGATTCAAGCTAAAACACTTGCACTTATAGGTGCTTCCTATAAAAGCAAATAATGCCTTTTTAACACTTGTTTTATTAAGGCTGCCATGTCTAGTTAAAATGTATATATGCAATTAAGTATATTATAAAACAGATATAGAATCATAGAATAGTTAGGGTTGGAAAGGACCTTAAGATCATCTAGTTCCAACCCCCCTGCCATGGGCAGGGACACCTCCCACTAAACCATGTCACACAAGGCTCTGTCCAACGTGGCCTTGAACACTGCCAGGGATGAAGCATCCACAACCTCCCTGGGCAACCCATTCCAGGGCCTCACCACCCTTACAGTGAAGAATTTCTTCCTCATATCCAATCTAAACTTCCCCTGTTTAAGTTTGAACCCATTACCCCTTGTCCTATCACTACAGTCCCTAATGATTAGTCCCTCCCCAGCATCCCTGTAGGCCCCCTTCAGATATTGGAAGGCTGCTATGAGGTCTCCACACACCCTTCTCTTCTCCAGCCTGAACAGCCCCAGTTTTCTCAGCCTATCTTCATACGGGAGGTGCTCCAGTCCCCTGATCATCCTTGTGGACCTCCTTTGGACTTGTTCCAACAGCTCCATGTCCTTTTTATGTTGAGGACACAAGAACTGCACACAATACTCCAAGTGAGGTCTCACAAGAACAGAGTAAAGGGGCAGGAGCACCTCTCTCGACCTGCTGGTCACACTCCTTTTGATGCAGCCCAGGATACCAACCCGGCTGGCTTTCTGCGCTGCAAGCGCACACTGCTGGTTCATGTTCATTTTTTCGTTGACCAACACCCCCAAGTCCTTCTCTGCAGGGCTGCTCTGAATCTCTTCTCTGCCCACCCTGTAGCTGTGCCTGGGATTGCTCTGACCCAGGTGTAGGACCTTGCACTTGGCATGGTTAAACTTCATCAGGTTGGCATCAGCCCACCTCACAAGCATGTGAAGGTCCCTCTGGATGGCATTCCTTCCCTCCAGTGTATCAACCGAACCACACAGCTTGGTGTCATTGGCAAACTTGCTGAGGGCGCACTCAATCCCACTGTCCATGTCACCCACAAAGATGTTGAACAAGACCGGTCCCAACACCGATCCCTGAGGGACACCACTCGTTACTGGTCTCCAGCTGGACATTGGGCCATTGAGCACTCTTTGTGTGCGGCCATCCAGCCAGTTCTTTATCCCCTGAGTGGTCCACCTAACAAATTGATGTCTATATAGTCTCATAAACAATTATATCATTGTGACTTTTGGTCTTCAGACATTGAGAACTAGGATTCATATGCCAGATGATACTGGCACTGATAAAAACCATTAAAAAAAGCAGGTAAAATTATTATCCCCAAATCTCACTGCAAAAATTAAGACTGATCATTAATACATATATATTAATATGCACTCTTCTATAATACCTAGACGTAGATTCGGATATCCTCAAACCTCAGAAAAAGAAGATACGGTAGCACCAAAGTTCTATTAAAAAAAAAAAAAAAAAAAAAAGAAAGAAAATTCTAGAACATGCTATTTCTGCAAAGCAGGCTAAGTAATCTTAGAGTAAAAGCCTCAACAGACTAATAAGACAGAGATCATTCACAAAGATGCTACAGAACACTGAACAGGGATTTGAGATGTGTGAAATCTAACACTACTTTTATAATCCAGAACTGAGGTACAGATCACATACTATGAAAGCAAGTCTTCCACAACTTACAAGAACAAATCAACACTGTATGCATACTGGAAGTTTGTATGCAAATTATCAAACTGCCAGAAGAATTCCTTCCACCACACTTACCTTCTAAGTCCCAGAAATCATAATCACATCATGACAAGACTCCTGCATACTGTTACTAGTATCAGCTAACTGAAAAGCACCAGCCGAACTCACACAGTGTAGATAAACAACTCAGCAGAATGCCAATTCCTTCTGTTTTCGCCAGTTAAATTGTTAACAACATTCAAGACACCCATACCTATGAACATGCCTATCCATGTAAATGTTGGAATTGAAGTCAGCAGAATAAACCCCAATACAATGCCGTGTTATTAACTTTTGCATCTAAATACTGATGCAGTCCCTACTAAGTAATGCATTCGCTTCCTGTGATTTTACTCTACTCAAGTTGATGGTTACAGCTGTGATACAGCATGAGTATAGGCCATTTTAATCCTTACTTATTTTTACAGCTGCATTACTTTCATTAGTCATGACAACTCTTTATTATTTCACAGATTTGAGCTTAGCTGGACAAATTTGAGAAATAAAAGATAAATTGTCCTAAAACTTTGAACTCGGCACTCGTGAAGTTCTGAGCAGCTAATTGCCTGAAAAAGAGGTTATCTGGGTTAGGGAAAAAAAAAAAACAGAGTTTTGCTTCTCTGACTTCCTTATTATTTATTCATTCCAGGATGATCCTACAGATATTATCTATACACAAACTGTTTCTTCCAAAGATAATAGGACAAGATTTATTTACTTACTTTTAATCTTTGAATAGAAGTTCTTCCTTTTTTATTCTAATGATATTATAGTATTACTACTGTATTTTCCAGCATGGTTATTGCTACCTGGCATTCAATTACATTAATCTTCTTAAATTTCTGCATTTTGTTGTGGTTTTTGTTTTGTTTTTTTTAGATAGGCACATATGTTGCAATACATACAAAGTTTCTTTTTACTTACACAACTGGTTTGGTTTTTACATTTTGACATCCTCTAAAAAGTGTCACATGACTAGTTTTAACTACAGTCATGTATTTATTTCTTCACTTACAATCACTTTGTGGCTAAAATCAGAAGTTTTCTTGGCATTTATGAAAATTACAAGTCTAATCACATTTGACTCTATTGAAAAACAGCACAGATCATAAACGCAGGAAAGGGAAGTACAAGACATGCTCAATTCTCACTGCTGTGTTACAAAGGATGAAGAAAAGGATGTAACGACAGCTTAACTTTGCTAAATCACATCCATCTTCACCCCTGATGACCCTTATGTATCCTCTTCCAACTCAAAGTATTCCATGAAATGCCTAAACTCATATAAAACTAGTATTCTCATTTATACCACTCTCTAGACTTTGATTTTCAAGATAGAGCACTTCACAATATATAATGTATTTTTTAAATCCCTGAAGACAAACAGTAAAATTCAAGAGACTCACTTATATATATTTTAACAATAGATATTTCTTCAAACTTATTTTACTTCTACCTTATTAAAAGAGACACTTTGTTCCAGTGGATTAAGTGTGTTAGCAGCAGCAGCTGCAGCTGTAAGTTGTGCTGTGAGGGCCTGCAACTGAACAACAAGACCAGCATCCAGAGCTTGAAGTAGTGAAGGCTGAGGCTTCTGCTGCTGTATCTGGAGTGTCTGTATCAACTGCTGAAGCTAAAAGAGAAAAGATGACAAATGCATTAAGCAAAAAAGTATTTTTTTTTAAAGCAAAAACCAAACCTAGTATTTTTCCCTTCCACTTAGGGAAAAAAAAAGACAGACCTCAGGAATGCAGCATTATCTAATCTATGCCTAATATTTCATCTTAATTTGTTTTCATTTATGGTAATTTTTGTTCCCACTTACTGGCTAATTTGTTTTCTGTTGCTGATAAGACATTCAGATGCTTCTTTCTCCTAACTTGCTCTGACAGGTTGCATGATGACCAGTCACCACTCAGGATTTCCTGCTTTCTAGGGTTCCCCCTCTTCTGTTTCTCCAGTTTGATTCCTTCTGACCTGAAAAAAATCTGTTAGCCTACTCCAGCTTCCTAAGGGCCCACGTGTATTAGGAAAATCTGCATGCTGTAACCTTTGCGTAGAGAAAGTAAATGCACTGTTGCAAGCTCCACTTTAAGCTAATGCAACAGGACTACATGAAGAGTTTGCACTAGTGTCTCTAGATTAGTCACAATGAAAATCTCATGCTGAAACTCAGGTTTGTGCTGACTGAATGAAATTCCTTTGCTCTGTTAACAAAAGACAAAAAACAAATTGACCAGGAACTGGGAATATAATTTGACATCCTTCAATGACACAGACTCTACGCTCTGTATAGGACTACCTCAGGATAAAATTTGCCTTGATGCAATGCTAAACCAGAAGCAGCCACTCCGGGGCAACAGATGTATCGTAACACCAAAGTATGTTACAGTAAAAACAAAGCATGGGTAACATCAAAAGACAGATGTTAAAACATACTATCTAAAAATAGTGTTGGGTGTTTCAAATATTATTTAAAAATAGTTTTGGGGGGTGGTGTGGTGATTGGAGTGGTTTGTTTGCTTTGAACAGAATTACCTTAACACAAAAGTAAGGAATACTAATCCTATGGAAAAAAGCTTCCCTAATGTACCACGGAATTAGCGGAAGCTGTCTTTTAACCTTCCAAGAAGTAAACCCCTGGAGCCTTACCTTCAGGACAGTCTTGGAAAAAAGGTTGAGCAAATCCAGTCTCTGGATTCTAAGTCCCTGATTACCTTTACATTCATATTCTACCTCCTTGTGGGGTTCACCATTGATCTCTTTTGGGTTCAATCCCTCCCTTCTTACTACGGCTCACCAGAAACTCCGTACAAGCTGATTACACTGATCATCTTTTTCACAATGCATCAAAGGTGTATGATCCTTTTTCGGGATTGTTTTATAGCAACCCTCTGATAATGTGAAACAACTCTTCCTATTTTTTAAAAACAATCATACAGACTCATACAGCTGAGCCTCTGAAAATGCTTCCACTATTCTTCCACCTTTACTGCAATACATAAAGCTGAAGAGCTACCCTCTCTGTTCTTGGCTGATCCACAGAAGATGAGCAAATATGGCTGGTCCACCTTGTTCACTGGTCTGAGTAGGAAGGAATCAAACTGAAGAAGCAGAGATGGAAGCCCGAGAGTGGGAAAAGCCTGGGTGGTCACCATTTTAGCTGTTTCCACATTCTTGCTGGTCACATCTTTTTTACTCTGCCCTCTCCTGTGTCTAGACTTCCAGTTTATCTACAGGCACTCTCACACATAAAACTCAATTTCAAGATGAAATCAAAGACTTTGGTGCCTGGAAGGGGGCAGGTGGAGTGGCGTGAAGAACAGGGAAAAAAGAGACAGAGAATCAAAGCAAATGCTGCAGTTCACCTACCAATCCTAGAGATCTGCATGTACATATTTACAGTATATCCGGCTTTTCTCCATGCTTCTACATAAGACCATCTTTTCCCTCTCCCCAAATCCATTTTCTTCAATATTTTACAATTTTGAACAAAATATCCAATGCAATTTCCTTGTGATTTGCAGTTTTTAAAACTTTCATTCACTTCTCATGTGCATAATAGTTTCCTTTTGCTTCACCCTTCTTTTCTTTAAAATTACATTATTAACTTTCCACGTTTTCCAGTCTCACTTAACAATCTTTCCTTCTTCAAAAGCTATTCCTCCACATTTCACAAAGCGCATTCCACTCCTTAAGTGTCCTGTAAAGACACAAAGTATCACTCAGTGTACAGTGTAACTGTCTACAAAATAAAAATATTTACCTGTTGGCCCTGAGGACTCTGTAAAATCTGTGCAACAGCAGCAAGGGTATCTGTATTAGCAATCTGAGACACCCAAGGATCAGGTAAACTTTGCACTACATTGGCTGGAGTAACGGGAGTCACAGGTGTTCCTAAAAACCAGAAAATCCAATGCCAAAATATTTTAACATAGAGAACTAGAAACTGTGTTAGAAGAAAGAAAAAAAACTGCTATTACTAAGTACCGAGAAAGCACTGTATTAACATCTACTGAAATAATTTTTCTGACACACACATAAAGCACACAAAAATAACAGACTCATATCAACATTTCTCAGGTAGCAGGATTACTGTAAGTGTAGTTTACAGCTCTTTCCACTACTGACCTATGGGGACTACTAACAAAAACATTGACAAATGCAAAATGAATAGATTTCACACAGTAATCCAAACCATTTAGTGGAAACAATATATATCAAATGATAACTGTTAGTAATCTAATCAGTAACATCTGTTAGTCCAGAATTTGCTGGACTTGCACTTTATTCCCAAGAGAAGCCTAAAGGATACTATTAGAAATTCCAACCTGCAGCAGCTGGACTCATGAGGATTGCTTATTTTAGCCTTTTTTTTTTTTTTTTTTTTTCCTCAAGTGGAACACTGAGACTAAATCAGTAATCTGATAACTAGTTTTATGCCATAATCCAGCAGAATCCTCCATCCTCATAAATAGTCCTGCTTTTAGCTCAGAAGTAGAAATATGCCAAAATGGATGCTAAGTGTAGATTACAAGATTAGCTGTTTTAAAGACAATTTGCATCAGAATTTTAAAAAGCATTGGAGTAGACCTATGATTTCAGCAATTTTAACTAATCAAACTAATGACAATAAAAAATCTTGAGCTAGAAGATGCAGTCAATCCAATCCATGAGCTGGAATTTTCACATACTTACAAACACCAATGAAAAACACAGTGGATTTGTCCACCTCACTGCTTTTCAGCAGAGTTATCAGCTAAAGGTAGGTGACAAAAGCAGGTCTGTATGTGCCAAAACCCCATTTCTATATGCAAAATATTCCCAACCTGGAATGAAAAAAATCTCTACAAGCAAAAAAAGTTGAAAAGCCAGCTCCCTGCCATCAAAGTAAGGAAGATGCTTAGAGCACAAAATTACCAACTCTGCATGCATAACATTATGTTTGGTAAACAGGGACATACTCTATGAGCAATTTTTTGCCTATGATTCTCCAGCAAAGAGATCTCAGATCTGAAGGAGAAAGAAGTATGTCACTGGCTGCAGTCTGTATTGTTGGTTTTTTTCCCCTTGAAATCACTGTCTGTTGGCCAGCACAAGTTAAAGGAGCACTCTCTTGTCATTATCCAGCAAGCTCAATGCTATGGATAGAAAGAAGTTACTGACATAGTCTTTCATTTCTCCCAGTTGTGGCACCACTAACAAAGACTGCATTAAGCCCCGTGTTAGTTTTTTGACTTGTCAGTGATCTACTGTTTTGACTTTAGAGAGCAAAACTAGGTCTTATTGCACTGCTACTCAACCTGAATATACTTACACTGCTGGAAAGTAAGCACAGCAGGCTGCCTCTTGATTTTGCCATTTCCCTGATCAAGATACTGGCTCTATTCCTTTCTAGCATTTATTTGAGTTGCATAAGGGAAACAAGTGAGATTTTTCAGCATGTTAACAGCCAATGCACCAAAGGTGACACAAGTGTTTTAGAATATTCTAAGTATGGTTCTAACCCGTCATTGTTTACCTGGTGTATTGTTGCTCATAGCAGCTGTAGTGCTGGGCAAGACAGGGGTCACAACTGGAGGAGGAATTCCTGCTGCCATATCCAAAAGAGGCTGAATAATTTCACTCTTGAACACATTATTCTTCTGCCATAAATTTAGCACTCTAACAATTTTACTCTACAAGGAAGAAAGGATAACAGGAGATCTGAGTCATGCTTATATTTCCTGTTATTATCAATTCTGAAATTTTCAACTAGCAACGTCAATCCATCTAGATTGAAACACCTTTAGGTTTACAAACTGCAAAAGCCTTAAGAACAGTTATACTGGATCACACCAAAGATGTCTAAGCTATAAATCTGAAGCTGACCTAGGCAACAGCAAAGATACACTATACACATAGTGACAGTCTTTTCTCAACAGAAAATTAAATATATTAAAGCAAAACAAATGCATCTAGCTCTTTCGCACCTTTACTTTTAGAAGATGGTACGGAAGGACAATTGTTTTAAGCATTTTAAAGAATTATTAATAAATCAAGGAATTACTAGTCTCAACTTTTACAGTCAACACACAGGAATGCAATTCTAACCTACCTATGAACCAAAATTATTTATGTACACTGAAAAATATGCGCATGCTAGTAAGACTGCTACATACTTTTATTAGGAAAGTTGTCAATATTTTACAAGCTCTCCTGGTATAGGGAGAAATTTAAAAGTTTAAACTGGAACACAATTCCTACCTATTGAAATTACATTGTAATATTAAAAAATGTGGATCATGGGTAAGAAAAAAATCAAAATTAAGACTTCATACAACTCCATTACACATAACTCATTGTTCAGCTTGCATTTCTATTTCACTGTTTAGATCTGCTCCCAAATGCTTTCCTTTCTCCCCTTCACTTCTACCAAAGGCAAGATTTTCCTTTATTTTGAAAAACTGAAAAGAAAAACATGTGACAGTAAAAGACCCTTGCTTAGATAAGGGAGCAAAAAGTTTGTTGCATTACAGAGAGCAGAAAGTTCTACACAAGACCTTGGTTTTTCCCTCCACAAAGATGATTCAATTATTTAAATTTTATGAAATATGAACATACGGTAGTTAACCCCGGTGTTTAAAACAAAAAAAAAAAAAACTCTGTTTGCCTTGAATTCCAAGAGCAAACTTAACTTTAATAGAGAGAA
Organism: Amazona ochrocephala; assembly: GCA_039720435.1. NCBI lineage: Eukaryota > Metazoa > Chordata > Aves > Psittaciformes > Psittacidae > Amazona > Amazona ochrocephala. Next base: position 82,560,152 of record CM077878.1, read on the forward strand.
ATGATCATGCGCTCTCAGCCCAGAAAGCCAATCAAATCCTGGGCTGCATCAAAAGCAGAGTGACCAGCAGGTCGAAAGAGGTGATCCTCCCCCTCTACTCTGCTCTCAGGAGACCTCACTTGGAGTATTGTGTGCAGTTCTGGTGTCCTCAACATAAAAAGGACATGGAACTGTTGGAACAAGTCCAGAGGAGGGCCACGAGGATGATCAGGGGACTGGAGCACCTCCCGTGTGAAGACAGGATGAGAAAGTTGGGGCTGTTCAGCTTGGAGAAGAGAAGGCCGCGGGGAGACCTCATAGCAGCCTTCCAGTATCTGAAGCGGGCCTATAGGGATGCTGGGGAGGGACTCTTCATTAGGAACTGCAGTAAGAGGACAAGGGGTAACGGGTTCAAACTTAAACAGGGGAAGTTTAGATTGGATATGAGGAAGAAATTCTTTACTGTGAGGGCGGTGAGATACTGGAATGGGTTGCCCAGGGAAGCTGTGAATGCTCCATCCCTGGTGGTGTTCAAGGCCAGGTTGGACAGAGCCTTGGGTAACATGGTTTAGTGGGAGGTGTCCCTGCCCATGGCAGGGGGTTTGGAACTAGATGATCTTAAGGTCCTTTCCAACCCTAACTATTCTATGATTCGATGATTCTATAATACCGAATCCATACACAACACAGCAGCAAGGCTTCAGATTGTAAAACACATTTTCCCCGAGGTGAAAAAGATCCTACAAATGAACCTGATAGGAGCTTTACAAACCACAAACACTGTGGTTTGTAGACTCTGCTTTACTACCCCCTTCATATTAAACATGTCTAATATGATATATTAGTTGCCATGCATTGAAATATTACAGCATAGTAGTGCTTTTTCTTACCCTACAATAAATTTACTATATTTTTTTTTAACCAGACACATACTGTGTACTTGCACCCATTCTTGTGCCAGGTCTCCTTCAATAAGTCAGGCTATTTCTGTATTAGTGTATTTCCCAGAGTAGCAAACCAAATGATTACACAAAACAAACTAATACTGCTTAAGGAATACAACTAAATGAAGAAAAACATGCTAACTAGCTTGTCTATTTATACATAAAACACTGTGAAATAGAAGCAGCACATACGGATCATGCAGATAACCTAAAACCAGACTGGAAAAATTACATTTAACTTAATCTGTGCAGCAGTATCTCAGAACTCAGCTGCAGAAGAGAAGACACTCACTGCAGTTTTTCCAACCACTTAAAATTTGCAAATCCTGACATACAGAGGTCCTAACTCCTCTAAAAAGGCAGGAATCTTAAAAACAACTGCAGGAGACATGCACTGGCTGAACTTGCCTTACTTAATCATTTTCTATGCATGCCTGGAGTTTCCAGATCTTTGGTTGAAAACTACAGCTGTATGAATGCACGTGAGTATTCAAAGAATAACTCGTCTTCCTCTTCCTGCAATGTCCCCCCTCACTCACTACTTCATTTCATGACTCTATTACACAGATTTATGTGGAGGATAAAGCTTATAGCGTTTCTCATCTTTTTGTAATTTTTCAATTCAGTAAGAAGAAACTCTAGCTCTTTTAAGATTAATGACAAATGCAAAGGACGTTAAACTGCCTGAAGACGCTGCTTATTTCCAGCCAATCTATTATAACGATAATTTGTTAGCAGTCTTGACTACTGTGGTCCAAGGGAACAGCTGAACTACTGGGTCAAACTATTCAAGTTCAGCCATATTAAGTTGTTAGTGGATTCAATATCAAAGGAAAGATAACTTTTAAGATACTTTGTTGCTCTTCCATTGCTCCTTCAGTCCAAAACAGGCTATCTGGCACTGAAGATGCTGCTGCCAAGAAAGATGTCTACTCCTTGATGCTATAAAAAACCTGCTCGTTCATTTTTTCACTGAAGAGGGGAAGAAATCAATAAAAGAGTGACTATAAAGCCCTGTCGTACCACATGCTCACTTAATTTTTCCCCCCATCAAAATATGTTAACTTGAATCCACCTGGTCTTCTTGAAAACCTTTCTAAAAGTCTAATTAATCTAATTGGAAGCGTCTTCCCCCATCCCTACACTCAAACACGCAAAACCAAAGAAATACATATAAACACGGAAGTCTATAATTAGGTCCAATCTAGCAAGCAGAAAGCAAGATCAAAATCTTTCTTCCTCACAGATAACATACTAAAGATTGCCTTAATTAGAAAAATCTGCAAGTGGTTTACCTTGTCATCCCCAGGACAACGGTACAAGTTCTGGAAAGTGCTGATGATGTTATTGCTGAACCTTGGAGCAAATACATCCTTTTCTTGTCCAAACTGATGCCGGGACTGTCTCACAATGGAGTCAATGACATACAGACCAGGCACCTTGTACTCTGGTTTGCACTACAAAGAGCGATAATTTAAAATACACATATGTGAAAAATAACAAAAAACAGTGATGGCAGAATAAGTACGATCAGTCCTCTTTAATTTTTAAACAGTGCAAAGTGCTAATAAAATGTTCTCTATGTAACAAATTCTCCTGAAAGATTAAACTCACTCGAAACCAGCCAGCCTTAATGTTCAAGTTATCACATCTATACGTATTCTGCAAATATGTAAATGGTTTAAAATTTATTTCCTACCACTAAAAAATTAACATTTTAGAATCTAGCTATTAAAAATTAGCACATGAACTACACAGCCTTTTTAAATGCATACATCTATTTTAAAAGAACAGAATAAAGCATGGCCAAATTCTTAATAGTACATTGGTAGCAGCTGCAAGTACAACTCAAAATATTTTAGTGCTTCTTTATGGCCAAAGCCAACATTAAAGTTAACATTCGTTTACCTTATTTTACATTTAATCAGTGCTTGGCATATACTCCTCTTGCAGAAAAAAACATATTTATATCTACATCTGTTTGTTTGAGAATATTCAGTGATACTGGTCTGGAAAACTTGTATAATTTAGGAACAGCATGGTATTTATAAAGCATATCTGCTAACTATACTAATTACTTAGTTAATTTTACTTAACAAGTAAAGCTAAAACCTTGGTGTTTTAATTGCAAAGTAACTGCACTATAACTACTGCTAACAGTTTTAAGACAGAATGAAAAGTGGCAAAAAGACATAACAAAGTCATCACCAGAAGGGTGACTATACCTATACAGTTATATTATGACACAGATTTACTTCACGAATATTGGTTGTATACACTTTCCACACAAGGTACTAGGGAAACATGGGAAAGTAGGAAAGTACACCCATTCCCTCCCTGGTCCACATAGTCTATAAACATATTATGCAACACACTAAATTCATAATCTCCAATACAGTGCCAAACTATTTGGACTAATAATTTCATTATAACCTACATACAAACTTCCTTTTCTGAAAAGTGTTGATTTGCTAACATTTGCAACCTTGGTAAAGCATTTATTTAGGATCTAAACATGGTTCAGTGTAAGTATGGCATTCCTTATTTTTAAGGATGAGTGTAGCATCCTATTAAGAATAAATGTGCATTATGAAATTACAAAATTAAAATCTAATAGGGTACAGTAAATTGTCTTCAGATAATAACCTCAATGTACTCTACATAGTTATTGAAAAGTTAAATTATTACCAAGAGCATTCCTGATACAGACCTGTACACAACTTTTCACAATATTCAAATTAATAAAACACACACATATTTAATATGAAAATTCGGCAAACATGTTAGATGGAGTATTTAAAAACATGACATATACAGAAAAATATTATAATTAATAATACAGATTATAAAAAAGGATAATAAAATTTAAAACATATATAAGGAAGTTACAGCTGGGGCAGTGAGCCTGTGTATCCCTAATCTCAGACGGACATTTTTCAAACAAATGTGGAATCTCAGTGGATGTTTTCCACAACGAAATTCTCAGTGGATATTTTCTATAACAAATATTCACTCATTTTCTGAGTAGGTCTAAGCAGTAAGATAATTTGATTACTGAAAGGATTTATTCAAGTCTTGCTCTCACAATGGAATACCTTTACATATATGAAATGTGGCCATTAAACTTGTGAAATGTTTTGACAGAGAGTAAAACAGCCCACTGAGTTAAGTGTCACAAAACAAATAATGTCACAGGCAATTATTTCACCTGGAGTTTCAATAACCTCATGAGATTAATTCTGAAGAAAGAAAATACTAGAGCAGTAAAGAATCAATAGTAAAATAATTGAGATGGTACTGATATCACTCTGGACAAGTCTATGGTATATTTAAACAGAAGAGTCAGTATCTTGAGCTTCAACTTGAAGTGATGGCTTCCAGAAAAAATAATCCAATTATCTTACAGACATGAGCAAGTCCATGAATAGCAAATAGCTAGCTTTCATCTACTGATCTCCAAATCTACTAAAATAAGAACTATTATATGATGTTGTTCATAAATTGTGTTTCACTAAAATGTTCATTAAATACTGGAAAAAAAACAAACCCCAAGCAAACAAAAAAACACCCCGAAAAAAAACAAACCCCAAAACAAACAAAAAAAACAACCCACATCAAGTCCACTAAAGGGAAACATCTCTAACCCAGAGTGATCATTAACAAGGTTATCAATAACAACATCAATCTTCCTTCTCCAACCAGCAATGAACAGCGCAGAACTTCCTCATCAAGTAGTACTAGACACTGAACGCAAATGTACTCTTACTAGCTTGTGGAAAGGTCACAAACGACCAGTCTGTTTCCTGACAAATGGCCACTCTTTCATTCAGAGGATAAATCTTCTCCCATGCCTCTGAATACAGAATAATCAATCACAACCACCACAACAAAAAGCAGTATTTGGAACTTGGTCAATTCCAGATTAATTTTGGCACATGGAACTGCAAAGTGCTACTGATCTGAGATGGGTAAGATGTAAACCTGCTCTCATTCTCCTATGTTCACCTGTAGTATTAAACAAGGATCAGAGGTTATCAGTACCACTTTTTAGAGGTGGAAGAAGTCAGAGGTGATGCCCTAAAAGATAAACTACTTGACAAAACACTAGCAGCGATGGTAAACTACTAGTCTTTACTACTGCCGTGAAACATACATATGATACTTTTTCCACATAGGACTGATGCTCCAGTACCTAAATAATTAATTCATGAACTGTTCTGAGACAGTTAAAAAAAAACAGGCTGAAGCTGAACCCTGCTGACATTGTCCAACCAGTGCCAAAAGCCACTGCAGCATACACTGGGCACCAAGAAATAAAAGGTAGTGAGGAAGACAGGTTACCGACACAGAGCAATCCAGGCTGCATGGTAAAATGGACAACAGAAGAAAAATTGCATCCAACATTGCAATATTAACAGACTAACTTCTCTAGCTTGTTTGTCAAAATAAAAAGGCAATCTGATCATAATTTACTCCTATTTACAAAAGGAGAAGAAATTCAGTACTAAAATGACCAACTGAGCAATCAGGTACAATGCAGACAAGGAAGGAAAACTCACAAATTGGAATCCATGCATTTCCAACTGGAGGTAAAATGCAGTTTTATCCAAGAATAACTAAACTACTGCAAGGAAACAAAATGCAATAAAATTCTTTGCTATTCAGAATCCTTAATTTAAGGATTAATCCTGCATCTTCTCAAAAAGTAATTCCAGTCTAATCATATAAATGTTTTTTTGTTTTAAACTACTAGAAGCAACCACAAACTGAAATGCTACATCTCCTGCTACACAAAAGATAAGGCTGAATGGTCATCTTCCCTTCAGCTTTAAAAACTATGGGAAAACCTGGCAGAACAGCAACAGCAACTGTCACTCACCAAAATACAGTCAATTCTTTTGCAGTTTTCTGTTCACATAGGCCACACTGGCAGCCTCTTGTAACATTAAATGAATACATACAGCAGGAGTCTTAAGACATTATCGACAGTCATTGAGATCAAAGTATATCACACGTACAAAATGAGGACAAAGTATTGTCTTTCTGTATCATGGGTCAGCTACTGATTACAAGAAGAAACTGAATGTGACTAAAAACTAAACTAACACATGATAAAAATATTAATTCATGTGTACCTAAACCCTAATACTCTTCAATACTCTGTAATTCAAAATGAGGAAATTTTTTCTCAGTGCTATCACAAAACACCCATGACTGACATACCTTTTGAATGAATTTCTCAACACTCTGTACAACGTGCTTGTAGAACTGAAAAATAAAACAGTATTTCAGGAGAAGAACTCAAGATCCATACATTTGTTCAAGTCATGCAATACCGACAGTAGAACCAGAATCAGAAACATAGCAATCCAATACCTACAGCTGAGTATCCTGTCCTCCTTAGAACACTGAACAGCATATAAAGAAAACTAATCTCACTTTTTCTTGCCTTCTGAAGGTTTTTTACACTGCATTTTTTTAATAACATGCACTTCTTCAGTGACAACTACGAGAATAGTATAACTGTTCTTCCAAAAACATGGTAATTTCATTGTACATGACTGAAGATGTAAAGTACAGCATGTACTTCCCTATATTTATTTTCCAAATGTTCATTTTAATAACCTAAAAGCATTAGTACAGGAAGACAGGAAGACCTTATAGCATCCACTGAATATTTTTATGTTTTTAAGTTGACCTGGCCAGGCTTTTTTGTGGGTTTTGGTTGGGGTTTGGTGGTGGTGGTTAGTCAGGTTTTGCAAATTATTAGGTGTGTTTTTTTGGTGGTGGGCTTTTCTGTTTGTGTTTTTTTTTTGTTTTTTTTTTTTTGGGGGGGGTTACATTTTGTTTTGTTGGTATTTTTTTTTTTAATCTCACGTATCACAGTGGCTCTGTATCACCCCAATAACTACCTTACACAAATATTGTAACTGAAATTGTAAGACAGGAAGCAGGATTTCCAGGTTAAATAGATGATAAAACATTTGGTACCATGGAGTTGTTTAATTTATAGAACCATTTACATCATTTACTACTTCTTTATGTTCAGTGCAAGTTTTCACATTTTCATTATACTGCAATACACAAACTTCAATTTATGTAGGCTCCTCTTATTTAAGAAAGCCAGTGAATTTCATTCTTCTGTCATCACACTGTCATGGTTTAAGCCCAGCCAGTAACTCAGAACCATCCAGCTGCTCACTCACTCTCCCAGAGGGACAGGGAGGAGAATTGAAAGAATGTAAACCCCACGGGTTAAGATAAGAACAGTCCAATAACTAAGGTATTATACAAACCCACTGTTACTAATAATAATACTAAGGGAAATAACAAGGGGAGATGTCCTGGGTTCAGCAGTAGCAGTCATTTTTCTCCTCCGTAGTAGCTGGCGCAGTGCTGAGTTTTTGACTTTGAACCTGGGAACAGCGTTGATAACACCGATGTTTTTAGCTGTTGCTCAGTAATGTTTACTCTGACCAAGGACTTTCTGAGTCTCATGCTCTGCCAGGGAGGAAGGGAAGCTGGGAGGAAGCAGAGACAGGACACCTGACCCAAACTAACCAAAGGGGTATTCCATGCCACAGCACATCATGCACAGTACATAAACAGAGGGGAGTTACCCAGAAGGACTAGATCACTGCTCGGATCAGGTGGGGTGTCGGTCAGCGGGTGGTGAGCAATTGTATTCTCTTCCCTTGTTATTTCCCTTATCATTATTATTGGTTGTAGCAGCAGCAGTTTTGTGTTATATCTTAGCTACTGGACTGTTCTTAACTCGTGGGAGTTACATTCTTTTGATTCTCTTCCCCATCCCTCTGCCAGCAGGTGGAAGAAGTGCGGGGGCAGTGAGTAAGCAGCTGGGTGGTTCTGAGTTACCAGCTGGGATTAACCACGACAGGAGAGAATATAAAACTAAAAGGGGAAAATAAAAAATCAATAAACACAAGTGATGCACAATACAACTGCTCACCACCTGCTGATCGATATCCAGCCTGACCCAAGCAGTGATCTGGGCCTTCTGGGTAGCTCCCCCCAGTTTATATACTCGACATGATGTGCTGTGATATGGAATACCCCTTTGGTTAGTTTGGGTTAAGTGTCCTGTATCTGTTCCCTCCCAGCTTCTTGTGCCCCTCCTCACTGGCAGAGCAGGAAACTGAAAAATCGTCGGGGTAAGCATTACTTAGCAGCAATTAAAAATATTGGTGTATTACAGCACTGTTCTCAGAGTAAAGCTGAAACACAGCACTGCACCAACTACTAAGAAGGAGAAAAATAACTGTTACAGCTGAACCCAGGACATCCTGCTCTCTCCACAAACTACACAAAACACAAATTTTAATTATCTAAAAACACATCTCCATTCTCAGCAGAGGAATGTACATAGGAAGAGTATAACCTCATGACTTTTTTGCTTTTATCCTATCCTCATTTTTACCTCTCTAGCTTTGACTTTAAGTGCTTAACACTACAGGCATACTTCTTTCCTTCATCATTTTTTAGTGCTGTTTCTGCTGCTCCACTGCTGTTTGGCAATTAGTTTTACTTTGTGGCAAGAAAAAAGTCTTAAGAATAATTTCTATTCAGGCAACATAAAAAATAAAATTTATGAACAACACCCCTGAAAACGTATGTTACAAATTTACAAAAATGAAATAAAACTTAAAACAACTGTACTGATCCAAAGGCACACATTTTAGATTTTGGGGGTGGACAGAAAGGGGCAGATTGTAGTTCTATATTTATTCATCTGTTCTCAGGCAACGTGTTTCCTTTTTAAGCTGAAGAAAAAAACCCCAAACAACTGCCTTTCAGATCTGACTGAGGAATCAAGCTGGTATAATTCTTTCTCACATATGACAACTAGCAAATGAAAGTGACACAACAGATTAAGCCTTATGCTGCATTCCTGAAAATCCCATCACTACCACATTTGATCATAACTTGGAAGTTATATACACAACAAGGGATGTAGAAAGCTCTGAAGCAAGTTCTTTAAGCTGTTCAGTTACTTAAACACAGATGAAAAATTGAAAGGAAGCCAAAAGAAGTTAGACAATTTCTTACCTTTATAGCCTTGATTGCTGCCTTGGTGATCTGTGTCATTTTAGCTTTAGAAATGGGTGGCTTATAATCATTTAGTGAGTACAACTGAAAAGAAAAAAACAAACCATCAGTTATAAGAAATACATTCTGTAGTTGCAAGCAGTATAAAAATACACTATTTTTCCAGAAAATGTCACTTTTAATTTTCATGGGATTTTAAGCACATATGACACCAGAAAAGGCATCCCTATTTAAGAAAAGATAAAAAAAGCCCAATAAAAACTAAGATCCAACATGCTTAAAAGGTAAGAAGTTTTTCTTTGTAATGGTCACTATATACCTAGCTTTCTTAGCACTAAATACAGCAGACACCTGCAGGTAAAGTTACAAAGGAAATACATATAATATGCAAATACAGTTGCTCTTATTTTTTGTTTCTAGGGCAACTAATATACTTGACTACCTTTATGGAAGCATAAAAGAAGCTTAACCAAATACTTCTGCAAGTAATAGAGGAGCTGACAAGGAGAGGTGCCATGCTTGACCTCATCCTCACCAACAGGGAAGGGCTGGTTGGAAATGTGACGCTCCAGGGCAGCCTTGATTGCAGCGATCATGAGATGGTCGAGTTTGAGATCCTCAGGACAGTGAGAAGAGCGTGCAGCAAGCTCACTGCCCTGGACTTCAAAAGAGCAGACTTTGGCCTCTTCAGGAACCTGCTCAGTAAGCTTCCATGGCATACAGCCCTAGAGGGCAGGAGGGCTGATATTCAGGGATCACCTGCTGCAAGCTCAGGAGCGAAGCATCCCAACTAGAAGGAAGTTCAGCAAGAGGGTCAGGAGACCTCCTTGGATGGATAAGGAGCTGCTGAGCAAAATTCAAAGGAAAAAAGAGGCAGCTGGGGAAGAATACAGGGATGTTGTCCGGGAACCTAGGGACCAGGTTAGGAAAGCTAAGGCCCACTTAGAATTAAACTTGGCTAGGGATGTTAAGGATAACAGCAAGGGATTCTATAGCTACGCTGCAAATAAAAGACAGATTAGGGACAATGTGGGCCCTCTCCAGAAGCTATTAGGAGAACTGGCTACCTTGGATTTGGAGAAAGCTGAGGTTCTTGATGACTTCTTTGCCTCTGTCTTCACCGACAAATGCCCTGACCATACCACCTAAGTCTTGGAAGGCAGACACAGGGACTGGGAGAATGAAGACCCTGGGCCCACTGTAGGAGAGGATCTGGTGCGAGACCATCTTAGGAACCTGAACACGTACAAGTCCATGGGACCTGATGCAATCCATCCACGGGTCCTGAAGGAGCTGGCAAATGAAGTTGCTACGTCACTCTCCATCATATTAGAAAAATCATGGCAGTCCGGTGAAGTTCCCGATGACTGGAAAAAGGGAAATATAACCCCATTTTTAAGAAGGGGAAAATGGATGAGCCGGGGAATTACAGACCAGTCAGTCTCACCTCTGTGCCTGGAAAAACCTTGGAGCAGATTCTCCTTGAAGGCATGCTGAGGCACATGAAAAACAACAAGGTGGGCGGTGACAGCCAGCATGGCTTCACTAAGGGGAAATCCTGCCTGACCAATTTGGTGGCCTTCTATGATGGGGCTACGGAACTGATGGACAGGGGCAGAGCGGTTGATGTCGTCTACCTGGACTTGTGCAAAGCGTTTGACACTGTCCCACATGACATCCTTGTCTCTAAGTTGGAGAGACTTCAATTTGATAGGTGGAGCACTCGGTGGATAAAGAACTGGCTGGATGGCCGCACGCAAAGAGTAGTGCTCAATGGCCCAATGTCCAGCTGGAGACCGGTAACGAGTTGCATCCCTCAGGGATTGGTGTTGGCACCGGTCTTGTTCAACATCTTTGTGGGTGACATGGACAGTGGGATTGAGTGCGCCCTCAGCAAGTTTGCCGATGACACCAAGCTGGGTGGTTCGGTTGATACACTGGAGGGAAGGAATGCCATCCAGAGGGACCTTGACACGCTTGTGAGGTGGGCTGATGCCAACCTGATGAAGTTTAACCATGCTAAGGGCAAGGTCCTACACCTGGGTTGGAGCAATCCCAGGCACAGCTACAGGGTGGGCAGAGAAGAGATTCAGAGCAGCTCTGCAGAGAAGGACTTGGGGGTGTTGGTCGACGAAAAAATGAACATGAACTGGCAGTGTGCGCTTGCAGAAAGCCAACCGGGTTGGTATCCTGGGCTGCATCAAAAGGAGCACGACCAGCAGGTCGAGAGAGGTGCTCCTGCCCCTTTACTCTGTTCTTGTGAGACCTCACTTGGAGTATTGTGTGCAGTTCTGGTGTCCTCAACATAAAAAGGACATGGAACTGTTGGAACAAGTCCAGAGGAGGGCCACGAGGACGATCAAGGGACTGAAGCACCTCCAGTATGAAGATAGGATGAGAAAACTGGGGCTGTTCAGCCTGGAGAAGAGAAGGGTGTGTGGAGACCTCATAGCAGCCTTCCAATATCTGAAGGGGGCCTATAAGGATGCTGGGGAGGGACTGTTCATTAGGGACTGTAGTGAGAGGACAAGGGGTAACGGGTTCAAACTTAAACAGGGGAAGTTTAGATTGGATATGAGGAAGAAATTCTTTACTGTAAGGGTGGTGAGGCCCTGGAATGGGTTGCCCAGGGAAGTTGTGAATGTTTCATCCCTGGCGGTGTTCAAGGCGGGGTTGGACATAGCCTTGGATGGCATGGTTTAGTGGGAGGTGTCCCTGCCCATGGCAGGGGGGTTGGAACTAGATGATCTTAAGGTCCTTTCCAATCCTAACTATTCTATGATTCTATGATTCTACTTACTATATTCATCACTGTATGCCTGCTGAATCAAATTCTTTTGTTTTCCATTACACAAAAACCTTGCAGCCCAATGAGAATGAGCATGTAGCAATTTTGCCACTTAAACCCACAGAAATTGAAAAAGAACAGACTTAATTAATTCACTGCATTAACCTAGAGTATTACAAATGCTTAAGCAAAAATCCAGCTGGGTTCTCCATTTTAAACACAGCTTTGTAACTTCATTAACACCTAACCACCAGACAAGCCACAGTATACAGGTAGCAGAGGTTTGCAACAATTTTTTCCCTGAATGCAGTAATAACTCTATTCTTTCTACTAGTACATCCATCTCCTAGCAGAAGCAATCCAGCATGACATATTCATCACAAATTTGCTACCTAGTGAGAACTGTGTATGAACTAACTTCACAGCTATGACTGATAGGTGGTAATTAGAAACAACTCCTCCCTTCACACTGAGTCAGGACTCCATCATCCAAGGCTATTTACTTAGTGTGAAAACTTCTGGTTATTCACAATATACAGCTTTGAACAACACACTGTCCTTTTCTCCTTCAATCCTAGGTGTTAACAGACAAGGGACTGTCTAGCATTTGCTGCTTCCATACATAAAAGAAGACTAGATATAAAATATCAAACCCATTTTAAGGACATTCCTGATTTAATTCACAGTTTATTTTGGTTTGCAACACATATTTAGAAGCATGTTTGCTCAAAAATAAGAATCCTGATAATGGGAATGAACATCCATAGACCATTTTTTATTTCATTCCTAAAGACACGAAGAATTGGAGGCTTTCCATAAAATGGTCACTGAAGCAGAACAAAAGCCAAAGGAATCTTCTGCTTTTCTACTACACACTCTCAGTAATGCATTATATTGAAGTAGATTAATATCCACACAGATATTAACAATAACTTTCTAAGATTCATTCAACCTCAGAAAACATAATTCATATTTGTTTACATTTGACAAAGTAAAACAGTAAACAGGATTAGACAGTAGAAAGGACAAAACAATCTTAAATATAGGTCATGCTGCCCATGCTTGTTATAATGTATCACTCTGAAGCTAAAAAGTAGACACCCTTCAGTCATATTTGAGTTTCCAAGCTACAAAGAATTCTCCCTGCAAACATGAGATGCTTTTTTTTGTTCGATCTTTTCCCGTTAAAAATAGTTTTAACTAAAACTTCATATAGCTATCAAAAAAAAGTGGGAAAAAAAAAAATGGTTTGTCCAAGCCCAAGTATCTGTCTTCTCAGCTTGAAAGGATTTCCATTAAAACAATGAAATTATAACAAATTCACAGCTAGACATCCACTTTTAAAACAACTGTTACTACTTCTCACTAATGCTAATTGCTGTTGCAAAATATTCCACATTACTTCTTACACAACAAAAAAGCAATATGCTTCTAGAACTCAAATATTTAAGTGCTCTTCAACACCACAGGGGAAAGGGAGAAAAGAGACAGAAAATCAAGAGTCTATCAGTTTCTTCTCTATTTTATACTCATAGCTCAGTGCTCCACTTCCAGTTACGCACAGGTGATTTACAAAATCACAGGTCACTCATCTCAAAACCTAAAACATTAGTAAAAACAATTCACAGAGCAAATATGAAATTAGCCTAGATTCAAAAAGCCACTTTGCCAATCCATAAACAGTCCCAGAAGAGACAGGCACAGTAGCTCCTTCACCTGTGACATACATAGCTACAAGAAGGCAGAATCGTTGACTCACAAAGATATACTGGGACCACACCTGACCGGTCCATCAGCTTTGAAGTGATCAGGACAAAAAGGGATGCGGCAGTTCAAAGCATCAAAAAAGCTACAACACATTGCTGAGAAACACGAACAGTTGTACATGAGTGATTCTGAAGCATCAGTTGTGTGCAGTCAGGTATTTCAGGACCACAAATACAGATTATGCCAAAACCCAACAGGATAACATGGGTTGTTCCTAGCATTGCTAAATTTTACTCCAGGTAAAATGAGAGAGGCAAGTTTAGCATTACGGATAGATAATGCAAGCTAGAAAAAGAAAAAATGAACCAAAAGAAACAGCAAAATAAAGAATATCCTTCTGTAGAGGTAGGCTTTTTGGACAATGCATACGATGTTCAAGGTTTTAACAGCCATTTAAAGGAAAACACAAATCCTAAATGTAATCCCTGGAAGACAGGGAGCGGGGGGGGGGGGGCATTCTTCTGTTTGTAGAAGCTTTTCATTTCCCAAAAATACATTTTGTTTTGAGAAGTACATTCACTTGGAGAACTGGTGATTTAGGTCTGTCAGTGCATGGCAGAAGTCCAAAGTGGCAGCATTTGTACAAGGGCAAAGTGAGGACATGGTGCAAAATACCTACTTGCAATTTTACAATATTTAATGCAACACTTGCTTTTGGGAAAAAAATAAAAATGAAAAATACTCAAGTTTCTCTACCAAGTTAAATAATGTGGCATTCCTTAAAATATCTTAACTCAATCTTTTGGTGTTAAACAGAATTCAATTACATAAAATACAGGCACCCTCAGCACAGTTTGATCCAAATTAAAAAGGGAAAACCCTCCACTTTTCTGAATGCAGATACTCTAATATGCACAAACATCTTTCTCAATACCTACTGACAGCACACATGTTCTTAGCTCTATCTTCAGCAAATTTATATATTACATTTATAAACAGTTATCCAACCACAGTTAGAATAGTTTAGTTTGGAAGGGACCTTTAAAGACCATCTAGTTCCACCCCACCTGACACAGGAAGGGAAATCTTCCACTATACCAGGTTGCTCACCATCCCATCCAACCTGGCCTTGAACACTTCAGGGACAGGGCAGCCACAGCCCTGGTCAACCTGCGCCACTGCCTCACCACCCTCACAGTAAAGAACTTCTTGTATCTAATCTAAATCTACCTCCTTTTAGTTTAAAACCATTATCCTCTGTCCTATAAAGCCTTGGTAGAAAGCCTCTCCATCTGCATTCTTCTAAGCACCCTTTAAGCACTGGAATGACTCAATAAGGTCTCCCTGATCCTCCTTTTCTCCAGGCTGAACAATCCCAACTCTCTCCACCTCTCTTCATACGAGAGGTACTCCAGTACTCTGATCATTGTCATGGCTCTCCTCTGGATCCACTCTAACAAGTCCATGTCTTGCTTATGTTGAGGATGCCAGAACTCAATGCAGTACTCCAAGTGGAGTCTTGCAGGAGACAGTAGAAAGGAAGAATAGCCTCCCACAACCTGCTGGGCACATTTCTTTTTATGCAGCCCAGGATATAGTTGGCTTTCTGGGCTGCAAGCTCACATTGCTGGGCCACGTCTGTTTTTTAACCTAGCAAACATTCCAAATTGATCTCCACAGGGCTCTTCTCAATGATTCATCACCCAGTCTCTACAGACACTGGTAACTGCCCTGACTTGGGTGCAGGACCCTGCACTTTGCCTTGTTGAACTTCATGAAGTTCATGTGGGCCCTCTCCTCAAGCCTGTCGCAACCCATCTGGATGGCATCCCTCAAGCACATCAATTGAACTACTCAGCTTGGTGTCATCTGCAACTCATTGAGGGCACTCTCAATCCCATTGTCTATGCTGTTAATTAAGATATTAAATACTACTAGTCCCAATATGGATCCCTGAGGGACACCACTTGTTACTGATCTCCATTTGGACATTGAGCCATTAACTGCAACTCTCTGGATGCTGCCATCCCACCAACTTCTTAGCCATCCAATAGTCCATCCGTCAAACCCATTCATTCTCCTGCTAGGCTGGCTAGAGAAGCAAGACTTTGATGCCTCTCTAGTAGTGAAAACTTTGTTTTTTAATCTAGCATAGATGATGAAAGACAGTGGACCTTTAAAAAAGTGAGATACTCTTCAAACCTAGTTAAAGCAAAATAACTGCAATTTATTCAGGATTGTAAAATACTAAAATAAAGAGTTAAAAATAGATATTTTTGGTTTTAATATTTGTGCTTACATTCTGGCTCATTTTTTCCTGTATGTCTTTTTGTACAAATGCTTAGCCAAACCAGTTTGCTATAATTACTTCCTCATCATGGTTTTTTATAAGGCATTAATGCTCATTGGCAGAAGATAACTGCTTGCCCTCATGTAACAGAAGCCTTGAAAGAAACTAACAAAAAATGGCAACATCACTAAATAGTAAAGTCAGGGAAACTATGTGAAGTAAAATAAAGCAATCAAGTTTCATGAACAAACAGGCAAATGCATAAAAATCAGCCCTTTCCAGAAGGGAGAAGGAACAGCAGATCTATTAAGAGTGTTCCTCCAGGGCAATCAACGCACAGGAGAAAAAGCCCTCCAGAAAAAGTGTCCTCTACTTCTCTTTTTAGATCTACACATTGAGGAAAAACTGTGGAGACTTCCCATACCAGAATCCTCCTCAAGTGTGTTTATAAGAAGGTAAAGAACAAGCTCACAACGTGAAAAATAATGAAGTGCTAGCAAGGAACTCAAGAATGAAAGACTTAGTCATTGTGATGCATTAATTCTCACATAAAAGAATCTCAGTCTTGTAGCTCTGAGACAGTAAAAGCAACATGAATTTCGGACAAGGGTTCAAGGGAAGAATTAGGAAACAACAGATGAGTTCAATTCTTGTACCAGAAAAATGTATATAAATTACTCAAAAGAAAAGAATTAGTGAGCACACAGATAATTCCATCCAGTTGTTAGGAAAAGCCACATCTCAATCCATTGTCCTTCTCTGAAGGACTCAATGGGCATGAATTTCTTTCAAGGCACTAACTCAGTAAACTAGAAAAACCTCAGCAGTAAATGCCACAAATGGACTTTCAGAACCACAAGGTTATTTAAGCAACAGTACTAACATACAGGGTGTATAATCTCTCCATACTTCTGGAATTTCTGCCCTCCCCTCTAATCTCCAAGGCTGGCATGAAATCATTAGGGATAACAAAAATTATGGAGAAGCTTTTAAGTGAAGAACAAAGCTGGCTAGGACTTTTCAGCCTGCAAACACGATTACTAAGGGGATGGCAGATGTCAGTACAATCTGAGTAGTGGAGATAAGCTGGGAAGGAGGGACTGGAGGAGTGCACCAAAGCAGATGAGCAGGGAGTAAGTACCATGTAGGTGAATACGGCTCCAGACTGCCTGACATGATTTTCTTCAGTCTGGGAGGGCAGCTCTGGCATGTCTTGGAGCGACCTGACTCACCCCTGAACTGTTATCACCAACTTGCCAAGTCTGCGCCCAGATGCCATAATGAAACACACCCACAATTTTAAATAAATGTACAAAATACAGTTACCTATCTGCATTCTAGTTTAAAATGCAGTGCTCAGTTTAAAAGAACTCAAATGAAGCTTGAGCCTTACCACATCAGGCAGCTGCATTTTTTTCCCCACAATAAAAGTACAGTTCCTTTAAGAGGGTCCAAAGCGAAAAGCTGCAATCTTCAAGTGGCAAATATCAAACCCAAAACAAGTTTCAGAGGCTTTGAAGCATGCTAGTCACATTTACAATACAAACTGGAAGAAGAAATCAAAGGGGCAGACAAAGAAACCATTATGCAGACTTCAAAAAACATGCTTTATAGCTCTGCTACCATTGATTCTGTGAACAGTGACGAAAATCGGCTTAATTCTACTCACTAGCCATTTACCTACTTTTCTGGATAAACAAACTCAAGGCGGGGGGAGGAGATTTAAATTAGACATTAAGAAAAATTCTTCCTTATGAAGCTGGTGAGGTACTGGCACAGGCTGCCCAGAGAAGCTGTGACTGCCCCATTCCTCGAAGTGATCAGGGCCAGGTTAGATGGGACTGTGAGCAACCTGGTCTAGTGGAAGGCATCCCTTCCTGTGGCAGGTGGGGTGGAACTAAGTGATCTTTAAGGTCCCTTCCAAGCCAAACCATTTTCTATGATTCTATACAAAACACTTGCTGCAAAAGACAAAACTGATCAGTATTTAAGGTGTTTGGTCACTGCTGATAGTTACCTGACCATCAACAAAACCTGTTTTCTCTAATTATTTTCTTGGGTTCACATTTGGAAGGAGTTACATTCTGAACGTATTTGTATTATTTCTCAAGTACAGAAACTTGCTTTTGAAATTTGAGGCACTGCTGTAGTGAGCACCACACTTTGGAATCTCTTTTTAAAATGTGCGCTAAAAGAACAAACATTTCTCTCCAAACACTGCACAGCTGTCACCAATTGATGATACACACACATATCAAAATATAATTTAAAAAAACCCAACACCAAACACACTGTTGGATCAATTCTCCCTCCTCCCCCTTCCAGTTTATTCAGTAATTGATTTTGCACCAGAAACAAAACCAACAAAACAAACAAAAACCTAATTTAAACAAAATCGGTATTTAGAGCTATCCTAATATCTAAGGGGAGGAAGAGTCTCCGGATATTTGCCCTGAAAAGAACACTACTGGAAAGAGCTGTGTATTCACCCAAAAGCCATTCTGGCAAAAAGACTCTCCTGAGCAAAGTCACAACACAAACACAACACTTGGGAGAATGCTACTTCAGTAAGACCAACTGACTTGAATAAATTGAAAGGTTAAACCCTGATAAATCCCTATAAAATCCATTACAAAAAACATACAAAGCATTACTTTGCATTGTGTATTCTGAACTATGGCACATTACTCAGAAAAGTAAAGGTGAGACATTTCCTCTCTAGAGGTAAACAGCATTATCACATACAAAATTAACTGAGCAACAGAAAGCAACTGCATATCTGATGCTAAAGAAAACAACATTAATAACTGCCAAAGAACAAACGTTAAGAAGGAACAAGGACTTAACTTCTATTGAATTTGACAGAGGGGAATAGGGGAGTGTAACACAATCAGAGACAAGTCACAAAAGTCTGACTGTACTGGCAAAAGAAAGAAACAAACAAACAAAAAACCAAACAAAAAACCAAACAAAACCAAAACCAAGTGTTAAATAATCAAGTTACAAGGAACATTAAATGCAGGCTTTTCCTCTCTGAGAAAAAAGCATAGCAAAAGTAGAGAGAATACTTTCAAGTGACTGTAAAAAGTGCCAGTGATTTTTTTCAACTCAGCACACTTAATGACAGTACACATTTAATTTAAATGTCAGTGAAAATTTCATGTTCTATTAGTTTATTGTAGAAAGCTGTCGACCAGACTCTGAACTGCCCCTCTCCAGTATTATAGACATCTGAACATGCTCAGCCCCGAACACACTGTAAACAATAATCTTTACTTGTATTTTGTAGTTTCCAGTAATCTTCCCAACCCTTCTATAGCTAAAGAAAACACGAGATCAATTCGCAGTAAACTTGCGCGTGGGGCAGCTGGTTTACTGCTTTACCGGATTATGACCCCACCCAGCCATGCCCTCCCTACATACATCACCATTTTGATAATTAGGGACAATCAGTAAACCATTGACAGAAGTACACTTCTGATTTAACGCTCAATATAAATCACAGGAAATCCTTAAGGGAAAGCTTGAATCTGAATGGCACTTCGGGGACAAAACGAATCCACAAAGATACTCTTATCACCAAATCCTAATCTGTCTCAATGAAAGAAATTCCCAAGGTAATGATCTTGCAAAGTGTGAATCAGATACCAGCCAAATGGCCATGTAAGCACAGAACACCTTATGAGACAGATAGCATTGAAAGTCTTCAAGATGATCAAAGTAATAGGTAGTTTTAAGGGTGGATTTTTATTCTGATTTTATAAGACTCTCTAAACCTGTTTTGTTACTGTCTGAATCACAAAAATAGATTTTGTTACAAGTTCTTATCCTAACTCAACTGAACAGAAATGTAACAGAGAGACGCAGTGGGTCAAACTTGCATTACACCTCCAGAATGATCAATAATTCCTCCTCATGTCTCTTTAGCAGGATGTATAACAGCTAACCCAATTCATCTTGGAATCACACCTCAAAAAAACATCTCTATCCAACTGTGCTTCACTCCTCCAACTCGACCTTGTGTCACACTAAAACATTAAGTAGTATGACTTACTGCCATACCCAGTGTGGTAGCTTATGTTGTTAACTAAGTCCATTGCTTAACAGGGATGCAAGCTGGAAAATTCTCAGTGGAGGACTTGAGACAGAGAGGCTCATGTGATACTGACTCACACCCATTCCCTGTTAAGAGGAAGACCCTCTCACCATACAGCTGTCAAATATGCCACGTTCCTTTTCCAGTTCCTCAGAATGTCCCGAAACTGCATGTACAATCTTTTTTTAATTTACCCTCCACATCCAAAGTCTCACAAAGTCTTGGGATGTTCTTGTCAAACTTCACCCAGGCCTAGTCAGCTTGGTCACTTCAAGCATCAGGAAGAGCAGGAAGCTTGACAACAGAGACCTGGGAACTGTTTCAATGCCTTGGCTAATCATGTCTCTGGGCTAAGCACTATTGCCAAGAGGCAGCTACTCCTACTTGGACCCCACCAAGAAGTGATGTCTGGTATAAGAATTCTTTCTCTCTGTCCCTCTCTGGTTCCCTTCTTGAAAATTGTTTTTATTCTTAACACCTTTCTACCTTCCCATAATAAATTTTTTTACCTCCTTTTTTTTTCCTGTTCTTTCACCCCTCTTTCTCTCCCCACTTCTCCTTTTCTTTGTGCTAGGGCATGGTAGAAAATGTTATTTACTGATGTATATCACCAGTTCACAGAAAACAAACAGAAACAGCATTCAACAGAGAATGTTTGTGGGAGGTAATATACAGTTTCCCTTTTAGTGATACTTTCTCTCCATATTATTTTAGCTACCAGCAACCTACAGCTCAGTGATTCCCAAGCCAGCACTAACTGATGTTTTTCATAAAATCTCTGAATTCCGTCCACTTAGGAGGGAATCTCTGAATTCCCTCCACTTAGAGAATTCAAATTCATTTTTCAATAAATGTAAGTCTTTAGCACGCCAACATCCTTTGGCAAAGGAGCAAAGTTTAATCCAAACCTGAGTAAAGGAACACTTTTTTTATATATATATATATTCGAAAAAAAAAATGGTGACATCATCTCACTGGTGACACTAGATTTACCTAGCTTCTCCATTGGAGAAGACAGTGATCTATGTCTTCTGTATTTACAGTACTATAGACTCCTACCCCATCATCTTCCAAACAACTCTGCTCTAGTCCAAAACATGTATTACTATTTACTAATTTCTCATACAGACCTGTTCCATTCCTTCGGCTGCTCTTACTGCCCTTCTCTGTACATGCAGTTCCACCAGAATGGTCCCACGAGGTGCAAACTAGACTGCATGTAGCATAAGATAGAGGTACTGGTAGCATAATCAGTTTCTGTTCCTTTCCTAGTAATTTTCAGGATTACGATTTTCGCTACTGATGAACTTTGAACACACATTTTCATTTCAGCTGCAAGATCTTATTAATTACCAAATTATAGAATTTCAGTGCCCATCGCTGGGTACATAAAGCAAGGGTTGCCTTTTTCATACTCCTCAGCCTGTATTACCACATTTTAACTTGATGAAATTATAGGATGCCATCTAACAGTCAGTACAGCAATGTTCTTTTTCAATCTCTCAAGGCTAGCTGTTTAGTACCAACATTATGAATAACTTAGTATTTTCAATAAATTTCTCTGCCTCATCATTCTGTCCCTTTTCCACAGCATTTACAAATACATTGGAATACACAGATCCCCAGCAGAAACCCATATGAGACTCCAACAAGAAAAAAAGATTATTTATTTTTACACATGAACTTTTCTGCCATCTCTTCTTTTAGCAGTCATTCATCAATGTAAGGATGCACTTTCCATAGCAATTGAACTTCTTTTCAAACTTTTGGAGATGGAACTTCTCGATTACTTTTCAGAAATCCAAGTAACACCCCCTGGTTCTTCCCTGTCCATGTGCCTCCCAATTTTCGCAAAGAACTCTCATATATACATGACACATTATTTTCTTTCATGAAATTTATACCAATTCTTCATCATTTTATCACATTCACCTGTGTATTGCTTCAAACAAATTCAGTCTTCTACTTCTTATCACCTCCAACAGAGATATCTTGGCTGTTCTGACATTAGTTAACAATAACAACAAAAATCAAAAAAAAAAAAAAAAAAAAAAAAAAAAAAAATCCTAAGACTCAGTTTTTAGTATCATATCCTAAACCAAGCATTTCCTCCATACCACTCTCTACACTGTAGTCAATCAATATCATCACAAAATAGATGGAAAACTGTCCTCACAGGGACTTAGTATGCATTTGTTGGGCAATGGAAAAACTGTTATTTCCTCATGCACATGCTCCAGAAAGAACAGGTTTCAAATGCAGATTTACTAAATAAAGGTCCATTTAAATATCATATCCAAAAACAGACCAGGCTAGCATATAAGGCCAATTATATTCACAATTTCATATTTTCCTCTACCTGATAAATAGATGTAATGATTGTACAGCAAATAACAATGATATCGAGAGTTAAGAACCTACACAAAATGTAATATTCTAGTGTACGTAAAAGTTAGACTTAACAGCATCATGCAATACTCCCTTTCCCCAACATCATCCTAAGTAAACAAAGTCCTATTTCCAAACTTTTGGGGAAAAAGATACAGGCTTGCTCAAAGATTCAGTAAGCTATATAAATTACACATTGGAAGTGGAGGAAAAGGCAAAAAATATTGTTGATGCTATAGATAAAGCACAGAGTTTCAGCTCTGTTTTTTTTTTATTTAATTCCGTCAAGAAAAGTGGTCTTCAAGAGAAAGATTACTGAAAATCTGGGAATTTATCAATGCATTTCAAATTTTTGATTGTTCAGTAATGCAAACAATATTTTTATCATTACAACTGTAATTCAGAAAGTGCTTAAAAAGTTAAATCTATTGTAAATATTAGTAAAGAACAAAGTCTATTGCAAATCACTGTAATTTACAAGGCAGTATACTACATGGTGCTAAGCTACAGTCTAACGTTTCTCAAGTGAAGACCAGGCAGCATGCACAGGAGCCTCTGGTCAGCGATTTACAGAGCAAGGTCCTGCATCCCCATGGAAGGCATACTACAATTCCACAAAGCGCAGCACTTAACTTCAAGATCTTTCACTACTCTTACTCAACAGGCAAGAAAGAGCCAGACAGGTGTTTCCCTACCAAAATTTTGAATGAAAACTAAAATTAACTACTAACTTCATTAAAGTACAGATTCATAAATAATATACCCTTTTTCATACCTCTGCCCACATCTTACAAAGGTGAGAGAACAGTGGCTTGGAAATATTTTTTCATATACGACTAGTTTTGCCTCTAAAAGGCTTGAAAGCTATGAACACCTCTGGTCTCATGCGATCCAAAGGAACAGATATTCATATAAATGAATACCTGTTACACTGTTAGAGCAGCTACGGGAATAAGCATTTGAATACTGATACTTTAAATCTCAGACCAACCTCTGAGATTACAATAAGAAGCAGTATCAGGGATATCAATTACATGTATCTTTACTGAAATATGTTTACATTTTTCTCTGGCTGCTCCAGGACACAACACTAACCAGACACTGTGTATAATACTAAATGTATGCAATTTTGAGGTGTAAAAGACAAAAGATACACTTAGAAGTCAAGCCTAATAAATATTACCTTAACAAATTATTTTTTCCTCATTTCAACAACATTAAATCAAATCCAATTTTACATACATAGTCACTGAATTGCTTACCAAATATTTATACCACCACACTGCAAAGAACAAGAGTATTGTTAGTTATTGCTTAAAAAAAGAAAAGAATAAACAAATTTCTATTACTTTATATTTTATACACCCTCCTAAATTTAACCTCTAGGAAAAGTTACTTAAATTACATGAGCCCATACCTCAGTGAATAGGACTTTTTCTTGATGCTGATTAGGACCTAGCAGCCCGAACTGTTACTTAAATCCAATCAGCATCTTATTGCTTGCTCACTGCCCTGCACGGGAATATTAAAAAATACATGAAAGATGCATATGTAGGGCAACCAGAATGGCAGATGCGCCATTCTGTATAAAGGTATTTCAGTTCAGAGAAAACAATGAAAAGTTATTTTCTTCCAGTAATCAACCAAGACAATATGAGCTGCCAAAATCCAACATTAAAAAAAGCACAGAAGAGGGGGTTGCAAGTCAATAGCAACTATCTTAACACAACTGTTTTTAAATATTTAAAGTGCATGACGTGGTTTAAATTAACAAACATAAAATAATAGACAATATGCTTGATATCCCAGTGTGTCTTCCTTTTACTGGCGCACACTTAATTGATTTATAAAAAATTTAAAAGCAACCAAGAACACTTACATAAAAAGCTTACCCCTTACACAGCAGTGTATTATACACCACTCTTAACATATGTTTATGTTTAAAGAGGACATAAGAATATTCATCCTAACTGAGTGGATAAGCAATTAAGTGAAATAGAGCAGTCTCTTCAGGACACCACATTTCAATGTATGAAGAAGTCAGGTGTTACCATCACTGCCTTTGCTCAGTCCTTCTCCTGCCCCTTTCATTCTGATGAAGCACAATTATGACTTTCAGATTTACTGAACCTGAGCAATTTAAGATGGAATGCCAAAATCCCATTTTAGTTTTCATAAATTCAAACCAAAAGTTATGTTGCAGCTTATTTACAATTTCCTCTAAGCCCTCTTCAGTACTACTTTCAAAGAAAGCTTCTAAATTCTGTTGGTACAGTCTGCTTTGTACAAAAAAAGGCTATGAATACAAAATTGGAATTTAAAGAAACTCCCTGGATTCAACTCTGGTCTCCTGAACTGCATGTAACTATGAAACAGATGTTTAGTTCAGAACAGCCTCTAGAATCTACTTCACTTGCTCCTAGCCTTTTACAAGCCATAAAATACAACTCCCATTTTTCTTTTCCTAGTAACTTAGGATGTTTACTGCACAGGAACAAAAAGCTTAGAAAAACCTAAATGGACCACATAAAATAGCTAGGCTAGACTAAGCACTTCACTAATGCTCAAACACCCAACAACAGAAAGAAGACTGATCAAAAAGTCCAGATGATGTTTGAAAGGATATTGCACAAGAAAACAAGATATATAACAGGGGTATTTCACTTTCTGCAGTCTTCTCATTGTCCCTGCCATATGGCTAATTCCCATTCTTAACATTTTATCCTTATTTTATAGCTAATTCCAGATCATCAACAGCAAAACTGATCAGCTTCAGGCACAATGTCAATTTCTCTAGATTTCCACAGGTGAGCTTCAGGGCTGCCCACACTGCAGAAGTGCCCTTCATTCCAGTTGCAATGCATAGGTTTTGTAAAGTGTGGTGCGGTATGGACTTAAATGACTTTGAGAAGTCAAATACGATCACAACGCTGCAACTGTGACACGAAATATAGGGACAGATCCTAAGCATCATGAAAATCAAAGACTCACAAATTTTCTCTACCAACTGTTTTAATGGCTCACAACAAAAGCTGTCCTGTAGTATTGGTTTCAAATTGTTTTCTCCTTAGATACGGTATGATGATTAAATTCACAATGAAACTTCATGGTTTATAGTGACTCGGATTTCTCCAGCCAATATATTTGTCTTATAAATATACCTCCTTTCCTGTTAAGTGTTCCACTTTTCTGAAAATTAAGCAGCAGTGGCTACTACTGTATACCTGGTAACCAAGCTATGTTATCTGAGGCTGTAATTTCAGCAGATTGAGAGAATAACATATTCTTTTTCAGATTAACCAGCTTTATTTTCTTCATATGTATAGGATATTTGGTATTCTAAAAAGCCAGTCTGACAGGTATTTCCATAGGCCTCCAGCAATCAAATTAATACATCCTAAGCTCTTTGGACTTAACATCTGGAAAATCCAAAGACATTACTAAGCATGATTATTTCTCTCTCAAAAACTGCAATCACATCAGTATCAACATATCAGTATTTTTATCTATCATGATAATTTCTAAATTACCCATGAAGAGAGCTCCCTGAAGTCATGCCATGAGGACAAGATTTTTCAACCAACAGTTTTACAGTGAGAAGCAATTTACAGTATTTTATACCTCTTTAAGGAAAAAAAAAAAAAGAGCTGTAGAATAATAAGGATAGAAAGCAAAGGATGCATGTAATTACTTCTACTTCAGTTTTTGAAAGTAATTAATAAATACTAAAAATGGAAAACAAAAAAAAAAAAAAACAAGGAAACCCTTACCACTCAAACTCCAACTGAATAAGTATTTGGAAACACTGAACCCTAGGCCAAACAATACAAGATGATGGATCTTCTGAAATATGTTTCCAAAAAATGCATGCTATATCAATTAAAAATTCCAATTCAAACATGTAAGACAGCTGTTTTCTGCCCTGCATAAAACACCCTGTGCAGCTGTCATCAGTGTTTGTAAAAGAATATTTACTCCAATCTTTCAAAATCAATTTATAGACAGAGCTTCACAAAAAAAAAAAAAAAAAAAGGAAGCTTAAGACTTCCAAAATAGGTGCCTTTGACCTCTCAGCTGTTGCTACTCTACACCATTTTATTGCTCAGCCACCATCCACCCAAACGACCACTCCTTGCTACCACTGCCTCCTGAATTTCATTTCCACCTCCCTGCTTTTACATGTCTTCTTTTTTGCCCTCTTTTGTAAATGGGAACCAAAGCAACCTCTGCCAGCGATAAAAAAAAAGTCAACAGTAAACACGATAACAAAGGTGCTAACCTGTACCTTCCATGTTTGCATTTTATTATATTTAATACATGCATTTTATTTCTGAATGTCAAAGCATCAGAAAAATGCCCATCAGCTACCTCTTTATAATCACAAAGCTAGGAGAAAAAAATAGCAATCCAGTATTATTCATTTGGAACGTAAAAGCAACAACAACAAACAAACAAAACCAAAACATAAAAAAAACCCAACTCATACCATCAAAAACTGGACCCAGTAAAGCCAGGTAAGCTTTGCAGACAAACTCTTGAAAAAAGCAGAAAGTGATAAATTGTTGTACATCCACAGTTGCCATTTTTGTACAAATGGTAGCTCACTTGCCAAAAAAGCGTAACAGCACAAAGAGCAGGCTATTACAAGAAGCACACATTTATGGTGGAGAGAAATCTGGCAGAGGGTCATGGCGGCAACACACTCATTTCCTCTTACTTCCTCCAAATTTTAACAATAATTTTTTAATTGCTTGAACAAAAGAAAAAAAAAAAAAGTCTTCTTTTGGTCAGTACATCTGGCAAGGAGAGGCAAAGACAAGAACTGGTAGAGCAGTACCTGAAGATCCTCTTTGAAAGAACATGTTCCCTAGAGTGCAGACGCAGCTGCTGAATAAGGTTAAGTCAGCTACCTGCTGCTGCTTACAGCGCTCCCAGAGAAATACTGCAGAAGAATAGCTCCAAAGAAGCGAAGCAGTGGAAGAAACGTACACGCAATTCACAAGAAGATCCTATACAGGAACAAGGACTATTATTATTTATGAGTCCAAAGCCAAACTTGCTGAACTCTGGATACACACGTGAACAGACAATTATGCACCATTGTCCCAGGCCTCACAACGGAGTTACACCAGCCGTTGCTGAGGCCAGGAACGTGGGCTCTAACCAAAGCTGAATCAGCCACTCAGGATAAATTTCTTGGTAGCTGTCTGGAGGTAGAATAATGGACCAATTTTACAGACAAGAAAAAAGAGTGGGCCTCTTCCTAAGTGAAAAAAATCCTCACAAAAGTAATCAAGTGTCTAGACTGTATTTTAAGACCTGCTTTATTGAATAGTATTTTCTGTATGATTTTTTCTTTTTCCTGTAAAAAAGCCATTTGGATTACCACACTTCTACAACTGCCACAGGAAAACAGATTGCTGATGGCAAACTCAAATAAGACCTGTTAAGATAATTTCAAGTACTTTGCTAAAGATTGTAGCCCCAGGCATGGTCTTCCAGAGTAGGTAAAAATCAAAGGATCTGAAGTGAAGTCATGAGAGTTGAGAAGTGCATTTGTTTTAAACTACAAAACAGTTCACTGCACTCAAAAGGAGTAGCAGGCAAGATCAATACTCATACTTTCAACTATGCAGTTACAATCCAAAAGCATCAGCTGAATCCACAGATCTACCTTACACTCCCAGACTCACAGGTATACCTAATCTAAACCACACTTTAAGAAGAAATTTAAAGTGTACATACCAAAGGCAGGAAAATAATCAGTGTCTGTTCTATACTACTACACAAAAGAAATTAGGTCCTTAAGCAAGATATGGAGAAAAGAAAACCCCTAACACTTTGGCCTTTACCACAGCCTCGCATGATGATGTCTTTACACAGCCAGAAGTCAAGATTCTGTGGCTGGAGAAAGTCTGAGGTCAGATCAGTATTTGAAAATGTGATATTAAAACTGTAAATATCTATGAAGCATACATGGAGACATTTAATAAGGTGAATACCTATTTAATATTTACTGTATCTTGAAGAGAAATGGGCTTTCTTTCCCTATACCCTTTTAAAAAAAGGGAAATAGCTGAAAGCCAGGAAAATTAACCCTTGCTGGGACACAACAGAGTAGAAATATTTACATTTCAATGATATTACTCTTAATGTTCCTGACATCAAAAGCGAAATTATTACATATTTTGCTATCTCTTAAGGGAATTCATACAGTTTATGCAGATTAAATGGTTTCCCTCTGAGGAGCACCATGGAATTATACAGCAAAATAAAACAGAAGACCTTCTTCACATCCACCCCAGAGGTTAAGAATGAAAACCAGACAACTTTGTGTGTTCACATGCACACCAAAATATCACAGATTTTTGATTTTTTTCCACGAAAAATTAGAATAAAGGTAAACCAAAAGCTTTCACCCCGATTTGCTACAACAAAAATTAACAAATATCAGACCACAACTGCAGTATCAGATAAACAAAAAACAAGAGAGCTTTAAACATATCATAGTTGCGGAATCCTTCAAAATACCAGAGGATATGAATGAATGCTGTGCACTTTTTTATGACTGATAAAATATTAGAGAGAAGAGCAAACAGACACAAGTTTTCTCATTTTCTCAGCAGCTAGGAAAAAAGCTCTGCAGATGTTTCAGGTGCTTCAGCTAACATGAAACATGCAGCAGAATCTAAGAAAAATATCTTGCCAGGGAGTAACTTCCACCCTTCCACTGTTCCTCAAACATAACTGCTAGTATCACTACTTGTGGTAATCAAAACCCTAGCTCCTCATTTCAAAGAGCATCCCTTTTTTTCACTCTCCCCAGCTATTCAGCATCAATCTCTATTTAGCATCTTCATGAGGCATAACATTTAGCTCTTTTTAGCATCAACTGGCATTCTGTCATGAAAAAGCCGCCTCTGTGACTTAGAATATGCCATTTAAATAAAACAGTCTAAAACAGAATATTTGCTTTACACTTCTGTGCTTTTTTTGCACCTATACTCCAACCCTCAGTAATTAAAATGTGGGCTATTTCCAAGGGTCGTATTTCTAAAATTGTAGTTGACTAAACTGTTTCCCCACTGCCACCTAAAACATATCTTCTAAAGAAGCATCATCATAAAGGTCACCAACAATGAAGGGCAAGTGGAGTGTACAGACCACGGCATTGCCACCAAATGATCAGTGATAGTTATGTCCCCACCACTGACCAATTTCAGGAGAACCAGTTAATCTAAAAGTAGCAGTGATCACTTATTCCCTTACGTGGCTCTCACAACCATTCTAACATCAAATGTTCACTGTGATTCTACTTTATAATGAGCTATGCGAGGACAACCATTTTCACTGTTATAAACAGCTGAACCCCAGCCGAGCAATCATAGAATCACAGAATAGCTAGGGTTGGAAAGGACCTTAAGATCATCTAGTTCCAACCCCCCTGCCATGGGCAGGGACACCTCACATTAAACCATGCCATCCAAGGCTCCATCCAACGTGGCCTTGAACACCACCAGCGATGGAGCATTCACAACTTTCCTGGGCAACCCATTCCAGTGCCTCACCACCCTTACAGTAAAAAACTTCTTCCTTATATCCAATCTAAACTTCCCCTGTTTAAGTTTGAACCATCACCCCTTGTCCTCTCACTACAGTCCCTAATGAAGAGTCCCTCCTCAGCACGCTGTGGAATTCTTATTTGTGACACCCTAGAAGACAT
Source organism: Amazona ochrocephala (assembly GCA_039720435.1). Taxonomy (NCBI): domain Eukaryota; kingdom Metazoa; phylum Chordata; class Aves; order Psittaciformes; family Psittacidae; genus Amazona; species Amazona ochrocephala. The sequence continues at coordinate 82,590,134 of CM077878.1, forward strand.
TTAGATTAACAGAAGAAAATGCACAGGAACCCACATCACTCCTTAAGCAAACTGTAATCACTGTCGTAATCTTACAATGTTTTATGTGCATCCTCATCTTGAAAATTTTAAGACAGAGCATACTGCACATCTGTGACAGTTTTCCATTCGATTCCTTTGTATATAAAAAGATCAGCATCCAATTGTACAGAGAAGAGGAATTAAAACTTTTCATACAAAAAAAATATTGAAATGAACATAGCATTTTGAAAGGAATCAAAAGATACACGACTTTCTCATTCCTGGGCTTCTAGGGAGAAGCTTTGCCTTAATCTTTTTTCTCTTTTTAGAAACATCCAATTGCCTTTTTCACAATTGCCTCTCCAATATCATAATATATTGTGGTGTAAGACAAAGACAAAACCTGAAATCCTTCCACTACATTACAGATCAAATTTGTAGCACTGGATTCAACAATGTAAATTCTTCAACTAAGCATGGTTTGGGATTTTTTTTAAGCTATCAAACTGCCCTAGGTAGGTTTTACCATTACTAATCTACATGGTCATAGCTCAAACCTGCAGCTGCTGGTCTCAGCAACCCAGTACATGTAATTGTCAATGATGAAATTAAATACTACATATATATATGTATATATACACACACACAAATTTATGTATTTACATGAGACTTTTTTGTTTTTAAATAAAAAGAATGCTGAAAAAGTACAGGCAGCATCACGCTCAGCAAGACTTAACAGAGCTCGTATCACTGCAAAAAGGATAAGTATTGCAAGAAAGTTCTGGGGAGTATAGCAACCAAAAACAACTTCAGGTACAGTACCTGAAACCAATGTGAGAATGGATAGATTTGAAGCTGGCAGCAAGACTTTAACTCTGAACTACATAAAGAAATACTGAGTTTTAATGATATAAATCTGCAATTAAAATATTACCATCTGAGCGCTGGGACTATGATGGTACGCACTCTTGTCTCTAGTCCAATCCCTTTCTAACAAAATACATTTTATGGAATGCACAAAGAATTTGAAACATTTCAGTCATTCTGTCATGATCTGTTCTTGAACTTGATGTTGTGCTTTTCAGAAAAAAACTCAGGGCTTGAACTGAGACCTGAGAGAAAATGATTCTGCAAGGTTTAGCCTTCATGATGGCAACTGTAGCAAGTGATAAACTGTGATGTATAAAACATTGTCAATTACCTCAACAATATACTGTCAGTTGTATTATATTCTATTTTTTGGTTGCCAAGCAGTTTTAACTAAATAGTACAATATCAACCATTACATGAAAAGAATGCCAAGCATGTTTTATTTAGGAGTGTGATTATTTCTCATCTAAATTTATCGTTCCCAAGATTTTCAATCTTAGGGCTAATTTCATACATATGACTAGGTACAGCATTGACAATGCCAGGTACCATCACTAGACATTGAACAGCTTTCCATAATAGCTGGCATTATTTCCAATCATCAGAGTTCAAATAAACTTCAGGTATTTCTTTCTAACCAAATTAATGACAAGCCTATGTTAACCACTTCAATCATGACTGTCATAGCATAGGTATAACATACACACATTTGAAGTAAACTATCCTACCTAGAAGGACAGCTGCCTTTATTTTAGCTTCACTGCAGAATTCAAACACAATTTCTTAAGAAAAAATTACAAAAAAAAAAAAAACAAAAACAAACAAAAAAACAAACAAACAAAACAAAAATAAAAAAAATAAAAAATAAAAAAAAAAACAATCCCCCACATACAAAACACACAAAAACCCCCACCCCCAACCCCATAAGTACCTGACCCGCACTTATGTGTCTAAATATATTTGGAATGTTCTTTCTAAAGCATCATCTGGATTTCACCAGTAAGCTACATAAAATGCTATAAAATCATTAATGAAATGCAAACTGCATAAGAGTGTATGGTAAAAGTTTCTGTATAAGTTAGTCTACCCCATCTGCTGCTAAATTTAATTTAAATCTATTTTAAGCCAAAGATCTCTAGAACAGAAATCTGACTTGATTTCTGGAGTGCAATATGACCTTAAAATATAATATAAACAAAGAAAAGGATTTTTAGATGTGAAAGACAAATATTGTGTGAGTTAAACACATTTAGATATAGCACAAACTACAATCTACAGACACACACTTCAGCTACTTTAAATATTTATTAATCATTTCACAGTTCTAAATGCAAAATGTGTACAGGCCACTTAGACCAGAGACAATGATGGAAAGTTAAGTTAATGTGAAGTCCTACACTGGGTACAGAGGTGTTAAGAGTGGCTAGCCATGACACTCAAGATTCCCCAAATATAGCAAGTCTTTCTTGTACTGTTCACTTCCAGGATCAGGGGTTTACTCATAGCATCTTTAAAACCTTCCCATCAGTGTAGTCCAGCATCCAAATACAGAAACAGAAGTTAAAACAAAACTGAAAAAGAAGTCATAAAAACAAGCCTATTCATAGATGCTGTTTCTTTATACCATAGGAAATAGGCTGGTCAAAGTGTCATTGCCTGATCTCCTGCATTTGCTTTTCCAGCATCCCTAAGTCTACTGTTTTTCAAGCACTTTGAAGGTTTCAGGAATATTTTAAAACTATCCTCCTTAGCACAGTTCTTACCATAAGTCTTCAGAGTTAATTATTTTTACAGTACTTATATGTGAGTGCTCAGCAAGTCAGCCAGAAGTTGTTTTTCAGTATGAAAGTGAAGACTTTGCTTATACTAGTAGGTATATACAAGAAAAAGGTTCTAATCTACTTATGTTCTTCTGTTCTCGTGAGCAGACCCTTCTTTTTCCCCATTTAATAATGCAGCCTATAAGCCAATCAAATAATAGGGAAAAAATAGTTTATAGTGTTTATTTTTCTTCTAGCAGCTACAGTGTGACTTCTACTTAAGAATTCAAATTGCATGAAGCGCAACATCTAGAACTGCACATCAGTTAGGGACGTCCAACTGCTACTGAGTTATTAGAGAGAAACCACCCATTTTAAAAACCTCACTTATTGTGGCTTGTAGAAACAACATGGTTGGCACAGTGTTCCACTACAAATCAAATTAAGATTTTAAGAACCCAAACCAGCACTGTATTACTTAAAATCATTAAAACTGTATCACCTCCCCACTGGGGATAGCAAGAGGGCAAGCCAGACCTCCAACATGTGAGCAGCCTGTAGAAGTATATACATTGTAACCAGAGCTGATACTGTCTATAGTTAATATAAGACACGACTTCCTAAAAAGAAAATACATATTCATTTCCCTTGCTCTTGCCTCAACTTCAAAATATAGACGACACAAACTCTTGCAATGAAAAGGAACAAAGCAGAGTTGCCAGAAGAAATATCCTGCAATAAAATAAACCACAGGCACAAAAAAGAAGCCAGGTGCCATACGAGTAATACCTGAGCCTGCAAGAGTGCTTGTGGGTGCCCTAGCCCACTCTCAGCACAGTACTTTGGCGCACCACCACATAAGGAATGCCTGCTTCCATCCTGAGCACAGCGAATACACAATTCTCAAACACGGCGACGAGCCTCCGGGCCTTTGTACTCCCCATCCCCAGGTTTAAAGCACAGCTCCACGAAGTGTTAAAGGGCGCGCTGGCGAGGTCTGGGCACACATGTAACGAGCAAGGAGGGAGAGGGTGGCAGCAGCACTGCATGGCTCTGCAGGAAGCCCCCCCGCCTCCCCTGCGGCCACTGGATGAAGTTGGCCGGGCATCACTCGCCCCACCGCAAGCCCGGGCGCACGAAAGGCCTCCTTCTCCTCGGCCTCCTCCCGCTCCCGCATGTCCTCGCCACCAGATCTGCCCTCCGCGGGCCAGTCTCCCCCAGCCTCACGGCGGAAGGAAGACCGGGGAGGGGGAGGGGGGGGCGGAAGGAGGACGGGGGAAAGTGGGGGGTGGCTCCATGACCCTCTCCCGGCTCCTGTTTCCAGGGTCAGCGACAAAGTCCCGCTCCTGCCCGACTCGAGGACTACCCCCGAGAGCACCCCTCACACTCGACAGACCCCCACCCCCCTGCCGCCGTCCCCCCCGTTCCCGCCCCTTCCCTGGAGCGCAGCGGGAGAGGGCAGCGAAGGCGCCGGACCCCAGGGCCCCGCCCGCTCCCCGACCCCGAAGGGAAGGAGCGGGTAGAGGGGTTACACACCTCGCTGTTAAAAGCTTTCACGGCCTCCATGTCGTGGTGGAGGCGGGAGCCGGGCGGCTTCTCTCCGCTGATAGCGGCCGGGCCGGGCGGGCCGCGGCCGAGAGGGGGGCTAATCACGGTCTGTGTGTGCGTGTGCGCCTCGATCAGGGGCCGCCAGGCCTCGCCATGGCGGGTGGCGCAGGGGGCGGCCGCGGAGGGATGCGGGGCCCGCTCGTTTCCGTCTCCTCCCGGCAGCGCGCAGCCTCCTCGCCCCGCTTCCCGCCCGGCAGCGGCGCCGACGTCCCGTCCCGTCTCCTCCCCTCCCCCGCTCGGCCGCGCCGACAGGAGATGGAGGAACAACGCGCAGCGGCTGCGGCGCGGGCACCAATATGGCGGACACACGGGGACTCCTCGCAGCGCAGCTCCGAGAGCAGCCGAGAGCGGCGCAGGCGGCTACAGCGCCGCCTGCCGGGCAGCACCTAACCGTCCGCCCGTCAGGCCGCGCCACCGAGGTGCTGCCGGGATGGCGGCCCGGCCCGCCCTGCGCCGCCGGCTCCGCCTCTTCCATCCGCGCCCGATCTTGCGAGCAGGCGTGAGGTGAAGGGTTACGGACGCAAGGTGGGAGACTCCGCCGTGTTTTCTCACCGGAGGAAGTCCTGGAATTGTGGGGAAGGATGGTGTTGTCGTGTCTCAGCCGGAGCCTGGAATCCCCGGAGAAAGGGGTCCTACTGATGCCTTTCCGCAGAGCCTCACCTCGCGGCAAGACCCGCGGCCGAAACTGGCAACTGCAAGCAGGCTTGAAGAGAAACAGCAGGAAAAAGTATCTGCGGGACACAGAAGGAAAAAGTAATAAAAAAAGAAAAAGAAAAATCACAAACGATGTCCAAATAATAGTAATTAAAAGGAGAAAACCAACAAAATCATAATGCAAATCAATAACAAGTCCCAGTGCACTTAACGCCTGAGTATTGTAACTTGACCATCTGACACGAAGAAGTCTCCAAACCCAGCACCAGGTATTGTCATCACTGCTCCATTACCCAGAGCATACTCTCAGATTAAGTTTGAGGAGGATGTGCTTCCCCGTGAACAGCAGTGCTACCTGCATCCTCTCCCACCGTGACAGCCGGGCAGGGTACCTACCTCTCCCTGAAGCACCAGCACCTCATCTGAGAAATGCCAGCAGCAACAGCTGCATCAAACAGGACTTGCTTCCAGGGCATAGATTTTGCTCCCTGAAACACAGAGGCTGCCACATGACTCACCTTCAGCAGGGAAGCTCAAGGAGCTCAGAAGCACTGAGGATGAAACCTTAGCTTTGCCTTTAGCTGCTGTTTTTCCCAGAGGTTATGTTCTTCAACTGTACCAATACAGCAGAACTATGACAGCCTGAGTTAGGCTCCAATCTGAATTGCATTTAATTATTTTCCAGTCACAAATAGGCCACGTGCTGGATGGGCTGTATCCTCCTGCACTCACAAGCGCCTCTCAACCTGGAGCCACAACTGCCCTTCATAGACAGTGGATACTTCCACTACGGTCCAGAGTCAGAGACTTCTAAACTGAAGCAAGCTTTACTCAACAAACAAGGTAACTTATAAAGTAAACTAAGCCCAGCACTTGAGGCAGACCTGGAATCCTAGAGCTCTATTCTTACAGAAACATGGGAGAGATTGTTGAGCCTTGTTACAAACAGAATTAGAAATGTCTCCCCCTGCCCCCCCAAAAGCCTTTCTTAGGCAGAAAAGCCCATCTCTAGCAATCATCAGGGCACCAATAGGGCCAGGAGGCTAGAGCAGATGCCATATGCAAAGAGGATGAGATAGCTGTGTCTGTTCAGACGGAAATAAAAGATGGCCATGGGGTAGGGAGAGCACTCAGTATCAGCCAATACCTGCAAAGTAAATGGCTGAATGAGGTTCCTTAGTATTTTTGGTCATTCTGAGACAATTGAATAAGGCTTTTTGGCAAAGGTACACAGCAGTAGGTCAAGAGGCAGTGATCTCAAACTAAAGCAGGAGAGGTTCTGAAGCAATCAAAGGAAAGCCTTTTCCATTGCAAAAATGGCCAAGCAGTGGAGCAGAAGCTGTGCAGTCTCCATCTTCTTCCAAGGTTCCATAGGATAAAGCCCTCAGTAATGTACTTGGGGCACGCCGCTCATCAGGCTTTGAGCCAGGCGTTGAACCAGAGAGCAAGCTAGGTCCCTCCTGAGTAACACTGTTACTATATGAACCACACTGCTGGGTGCAAACTTCTGGCGGTGTTCTGCCAGAACCAGTCCTCCCCTTCACATGTGATTTAAGAGGAGAAAACTATGCTTGCCATGAGTAACAAGGCTTTTTTGTTTCTCTTTTGTTCTTTTTCTTGTAGGAATTAAGAGTAAATAAAATGGGAAGAGAAAATTCAGTTCAAATTATTGTGGAGGCTTTACATGGATTTATTATATTACAAAAGTAAGTGGCAAAATTGTGTTTGTACTCCTTTGGAAAACTTGCTAAAATACTGTAGTAACAATCCTCCAGGATCCCATAGCTTTCTTATTAGGTGAAAGTGAAGCAAGTCTAGTTTTCCTTGCTAAAATGGATGGAATACCACACTGCACAAGAAAGAGCTGTGCAAAAACTGTTTTGAAATTGGTCTCGAAGTGACCACAAAACTCCCACACAGTTACTTTTCCAGAATAATTATTTGAAAAGCATAAGTTATTCCAGTGAAGGAAGGCATAGAGTGAATAAAGGAGAAACCAGAGAAGGAGGGATAGGATTTATGCTTGGAGACAAAGGCACAAAAACCTTGACCTCAAAAGCACAAAGCCTGAATTCAAAGCTAAGTTGTTCCCCTCCCCCCCCCCCCCCCCCCATATTTAGTTTGTTTGCTGTAGGTTGATAATAAAAATTTAAACAAATATATTTTCCAATTAAAGCATTTATGTAACAAAGCTCTTATAACAACCCCATTTAATTCCAGCAGTAGAAAAAAGCACGGGGCACAGCATATTCCTGATCTCATAAGGAGCCATCATCCAAGAGTAAGAGGCTACAGAATGAATACTGTAATACATCTTTAATTTTAAATGTTCTAAATTAAGAAAGCATACAAACAGAGTGATATCAAAACAGTATTAGTGCGGAGAAGCACTGGCCCATTCTGGGGCAAGGCCACCTTGCCCCATGAAACTAATTAGATGACTTGCACTATTACTCATAACATACCAAAGCTGGGAGATTTCTCGTTGTGTTGCAGAGCAGAATGAGTGGCAGCTTGCTGTATAGAACAAGCCTGTCTGCTGTTCCAATGCTCTGCACAACTGAAACTCGTACCAGAAACTTCAGTTTTGCAAATAAGATTCCACTTGCTTTCCAACATGTCCATGAATTATATGTGGGATTTACAGTGATGTGGCACACTTCGTGTGTGGATGCAAACACCTAGCTTTGCAATTCTGAGAGAAAAGACTGAATAAATCTTTAATTTTCTGTTTAGTGAGGGTTTTTTTTTTTGTTCTCCCATAAGAGAAGGTAAAATAGGTATGCCTGCCATTTTCCTACTTCTGAGAATTCCAAATATAAACTGAATAGGCCAGAAATGTCATATTGTCAAATGCCCTTAAGAAGTCCTCCATCTAAGCAAGCAATTCCCTGTTGTTTCCTCTCAGTAGAGGAAAGTCAGGAAGGAGAGCTGATGTTTCAGTAAGCACAGAGAACAGAGGAAAACCACTTGTAGCTTCAAGGTAAGAGGCTGTTAGTAAGCTTTCTTCACGATAACTCTCCACACTTTTCTTTAATGTACAGCCACAGTAACATCCTCTGTGCACATTGCCAATCTCTACTTATTTTTTCAGTGGGTTTTCAAGGAGCTGCTTACATTTTTGACTGAGCTTTACCACATTTCTCTACTTTGACCTCCTCTAGCACATTTCTCCTGTTTTCACTAGCTCTACCTCATCTTCCACTTTCATTCATATTTTCGGTTGAAATTCTTCCTTCACTATAACCATTATAAAAGCTCTTAATTTGTAACTAAAAGTATAGAAACAAATTTTCTATTAAACTTCTCCTGAATTTGTTACTCACGTCCACATAATGAGTGATATTTTGGTTTTGGTAGTACTTACAAATTTTGGAAATTGTAAGAGAAATTTTGAACCACTGTATTTGTAACCTCACATTGCTCATGACAGACTGTTGACTGGGAACCCCAGTTAGTTTTCTACACAGTTTCTCCTGGTCAAACTTGACTTACCCTGAATATCTTGCACTCTTCCTAGCATGATGGTGTCAGACTTTCTCAGCATGACTCCACAGAAATCATCTCAAGACTACCTTATTGGAAAAACATGTTCAAATGCAACTGCAGCTTTAATTTACAGGCTAGCTTCTGTTTTCAGATGCACACACCAAGTCTGTGTTGATTTCAAAGGGAACTGCTTTTATCAGGAAAGCAGAAGAAAAAGACTTAGAAATTACCTTTATGTAACATTTCTCAGACTTGCTTGTAGGAGGTTTAAATAACCTGATGCAAGTGTGCTGGCAATACAAGTCACACATATTGTGATACTTCCAACATCGCTAAAATAAACTCACCAGGAAGCATTTCCTGATGCTTTCTTATTCTGCTTGGGGTTCTAATCTTGAAGTTTGAACTTTGTGCCATCATGCTTCTGATTGTAGTGTACAATTACAAGGTAGAGTGATCACTGTTTCCAATAGCTGCATAGTCACTATTTAATTCTGCTCCTAACAAGACAATTCTTTTAAAACAAAGGTCAGACAACGGTTTTGAAGCAGCAATTATAGCATGCTTAATCTCATTTTAATGGCATGAGATAGAGCATCCTTATGATTTCAGCTTGCAAATACCTTAAAAAGGCATTACAAATGTTTTATAGCCAATTCCAACTACAAGAAGTTCATTTTTTGCTTGAGGGAAACTCAAACTAAAACAAAATTATGAATAGCTTTTCAGTAGATAAAAAAAAAAAAAAAAAGCCACACAAAAAAAAAAAAAAAAAAAAAAAAAAACACAACAACACCAAAAACATAATGTAGGTACTGAAATCTTGAAGAATTCCATTCCAGTACTAAAAAATAAAACTTTCAAAAATATACCTAAGTATTTCAAGGAAAATTCAAAGAGGATTGATGGATAAATTTCATACATTATGAGCAGCAGTAAGACTGCTGATTTGGGGTTGTACTGTTTGTAGAGCAACAAGCAAACCTATGGTCAAAAAGCCTGAAGTGAGAACATTAGAGACAGTGGACTGAGAATATTTTTTAATTTTAAAACTAAAAAGGAAAAAAGTTTTTACTAGTTAGCTCATGTTCCTTTTGACATACAGGTTGACAGCAAGGAGGTCAGACCTTGACAGGCAATTTGTATCATTTCTTCACATTATGTTATTTTCTCTATCCCACCCATACTTATCAAATCTCCAACTCACAACAATAAGGCTGCAAAACCAGAGTCCTTTCTCCCAGTCTGCAAAGACAATCTCATGACAGAGCATAACAAAAGTGAGCACCATACACTAAGTCATTTCCATTATGTCTTTCCTTCTGTCTCAAGCAAGTAACGTTGGAAAACGAACAATTTTTTTTTCAAACTTTTTTTTTTACTTGCTTCAAGCTTAACAAATTAGACCTACCACATTCGTTACCTTAAAAATAAACCTACGTAGACATGAAGTCAAAATTTTAGCCAACACTTAAGAACACTTTCTATCAAAAGTAGTAATCTGAAATACATGAAGAATAAAATCAGTAGGCAGATCTCCTAGACCTTTGCCACGGGTATATGTAGAACTGGACTTTGCAGTAGTTGTGTCCAAGCTCACCACATGCATCTGTAGTCTGATATCTAGCAAAGCCACAACCTGTACAATACCAGAAATGAAGGAATACCCAAGCTTTATTTCATCCTGAGTAAACCTGACTGTCTGCAATGCCTAATCAACTAGTGTCAAAATACTTTTGAGGAAGAAAGTCCCCAGAGATGAAATATGCCTTATCATGTTGACAGTTTTCTCATCATATCCAGCTGTTGAGCTGATTTTCCAGTTTCAGAACTTTTCTAGGAACTTATGACCTCATTACAGTCATATCAATTGGATCTTCTGTCTAATAAAATTAATTATTAACTCTTCTATTACTTTTCAGTAAGCAGTAACTCCAGGTAGTGAAGTAAATTAGTTTGCTTCACTTACTTCCTCTGTTAGGGCTTGGACAGGGAGGCTTAGCTCATTAGCAATTCACACAGCACTAAAAGAGACATCAGAAGTCCATGGTGGCACAGACTGTACAGAAATTCTGTTTTCTTCCCCAGAACTCCTTATACATCTTTGTTATCTCTTGGCCAATAACTAGCTTAAGGCAGTAAGTACCTAACAAAAATTATTTGTAAACTCCATCCAGAGAGGGAAATGCTTGCCATTTGAGTGTAGTTGCTTTTGCTTTTTTTGCTTGACTCATTAACTGAATATATATGTGTCAGTATAGTTATAGCTCTTCATTATGAAGGTTAATGAGAAACCAGGCAAACTACAAGTACTGCGTGGCCTGCAGAACACCACCAAAATTGCAGCACAGGCAGTGCTCAGAGCTATTAAACTCAGCAGGGTTGAGCTGACAGTTATTCAAGAGCCAGCACAGCACTTCCCGAAGTCTTGCAGCCACCAGGGAAAAAATGCTCCTCCCATGCATCCGAACTATTCAGCTCCCCAGCTGCAGATCATTGGGTTCAGAATCCAGCTCGGGAGCATAACAGGCTTGGGACTTGATTGTCTCAGGTCCAACAGAGCTTAGTAGTAACATTACCATGTGTGGTTTTAAATTTGTCAAGCACAAACACAAGAAAAGGCCTTATAGATTGGAGTGGTCCCCTGAACAGGCTAGTTAAACCACCATCATATGTCACTTCCTTCTCTGGCTCACTTGAAGCTCTGATCTCAGACAAGGGAAGAGGCTGATACCAGAAAACATGTGAAGTATTCCATGAAGTTCAGGTAAATTTTTATTTTTCGGTTTCGAAGCCAAAATACAGGAGTAACCATTTTTGTCGTTGTAGTTACATTGAAACAGGAACAAAGTTACATTTCCCTACAGTAATCTATCCATCATTTGGAGGAAAAATCTCTCCAATACAGTTTAAAATGTAACTCATTTTGAGAATAACTCACAAGAAGGAAAGGGAAAGGGAAAGGGAAAGGGAAAGGGAAAGGGAAAGGGAAAGGGAAAGGGAAAGGGAAAGGGAAAGGGAAAGGGAAAGGGAAAGGGAAAGGGAAAGGGAAAGGGAAAGGGAAAGGGAAAGGGAAAGGGAAAGGGAGATCCCTAAACAAAAAACAGGGGAAAAAAAAAAAAAAAAAAAAAAAAAAAACCTTTGTTCAATGGCTACGCTTTCCTAGTCCAAGACTGTGCATGCCCAAACGCAGGCTGTACAGAAACCATTCTCCTGACAACCACCCATTAAACCCAGGGCTGTACAAAATAGTATTAGGCATAGCACATAGGCTGAGCTAGTGGAATCAAGTACCTAGCTGGAGCCAGAGAGCAAAAGTTCATGCTGCCTCTGGAGGAAGACCGGTGTCTGCTTCACCATATAGTCTGAACCACTCTGCTTTAGCGTTGATACAGAATAACTTGTAATCAACCTAGCCTTTTTAAAGAAATATCTTTTGCTAATAAGTTGTGCTTTACCGTGCTAGATATCTCTAAGTGCACTCCAATTTCAACTTGTAGGCTCTTGAAACTTTGAGATCTTGAGGGCATTTATGGCCTTAATATAAGATAATCGTGGAATCATAGAATAGGGCTGGAAAGGACCTTAAGATCATCTAGTTCCAATCACCCTGCCATGGGCAGGGACACCTCACACCAAACCATGTCGCTCAAGACTATCTAACCTGGCCTTAAACACTGCCAGGGATGGAGAATTCACAACTTCCCTGGGCAACCCATTCCAGTGCCTCACCACCCTCACAGTAAAGAACTTCTTGTATCTAACCTGAACTTCTTCTGTTCAAGTTTGAGCCCATTACCCCTTGTCTAATCACTACAGTTCCTAATGAACAGTCCCTCCACAGCATCCCTGTAGACCCCCCTTCAGATGTTGGAAGGCTGCTATGAGGTCTTCACGCAGCCTTCTCTTCTTCAGGCTGAACAGCCCCAACTTTCTCAGCCTGTCTTCATACAGGAGGTGTTCCAGCCCTTATCATTCTCATGGCCCTCCTCTGGACTTGCTCCAACAGCTCCATGTCCTTTTTATGTTGAGGACACCAGAACTGTACACAATATTCTAAACAAGTTCTCACGAGAGCAGAGTAGACAGGTAGGATCATCTCCTCCAACCTGCTAGTCATGCTTCTTTTGATGCAGCTCAGGATATGGTTGGCTTTCTGGGCTGCGAGTTATAATAAGACTTATGGCCTATGTAGCCTTTCAATTCCATGTAAAACTACAGCTGCAAAGTTGAAAAATATTACTGCTGCAAGGATTTAAACACTGAGAAACATATTCACCTGCTATAAGACTTGCTCTTACTGCAGTCAAATTATTGTGGGGATTTTTATTAAGTAATAACAGCTAGAGCATACACTGGTCAGAACTTACAGAATAAGATATTCAAAAGGTCTTTGTCAACTTTAAGACTTTGTAGCTGTAAGAGCTGGACTGTTGACTCACAAAGGCTTTTGAAAAGAGGCAGAGCAGAAATCATCTTGTCAAGCTTAATGAGTTTTATAGTGGTCACTCTAAGGACAAGCTTTAAGGAACTATCACTGGTATACTCTGAGTATTAATTGAAAGATTTTTTAGCCTAGGTAATAGTACCACTACAAGAACATGAATATTCAAGAACATTTTGTCTCATCAGATCAGTTCTTGATGTGAATGCATTAGTTGAATAATTGCTCTCATTGAGCAGTTACAGAGCTAGCCCAAATAACTGAGAAATTGCTAAATGATGCATTCAGAAGCACAATGAGGCACAGCAGAGGCAAGATGTAGATTTGCTAACAGCAAAGCAATGTTATAATCATGCTTTAAATACACACCTCTCCAAATTCCCTCAGAACAAGACATAAAAAGGAAAATAAAGCTTAACGCTCCATATAAGAGCCTAGCCATTGTAGAATGAACTGTTATGAGACAAGTGATTCTTCATCAGTCTGATGCTTACTTTGCAAAATTCACAAACAAGATTATATCATTTAAAAACTCTTACATTACCAGAAATATTGTATATGCCCTACTGGCCAAAACCCCAAATTCAGTCATGACCAAATTCAGTATTTCAGCTCCATATGCATCTATTTGAGTATAGATTAAACTGACAAGAAGCTAATGTACAACCTGCAAAACTATCAATTTCATGAATGTGTGATCTAAAACCACCCTGGTGATGGTACAGAGATAAATCAAATGCGAATCAAACAGCAAAAATAATTCAAAAAGCATAATGTATTAATAACTTTTGCCCAAGTTTGAAAAAGTTGGAGTGCATTTGTTTTGCTATATTAAAATCCATATACAGAAAAATAGTAAGATTGTGTTCTTCAGATAAGAGATACTGAGAGTTGTTTCTAAGAAAAGATTTCTATGAGTCTCTATTTTCCTAGCATGCTGACCATGTTTACTAAATGCATTACAACAGCATCCCCAAAGGAAGATTTGCACAAGCAGTTCCTACCTCACGTTTAATGACTTACAAAAGCCTGCCCTGCAGGCTCCTGGGTTTTTGGGATACAGCCTGTTCTCTGTTCTCAACTTTGTCATAATGCTTCACCATCAAAACTGCTTTCCAAAAGCCTTAGGAAGGAGATACAGTTCTGTGGAGCTTGATGATGATATTGTGAACTGTCACTAAGCCGGCACAGCAGGTAAGCCCGCACCCAGCCTTTGACCATCCAGCTGTAAACTGAGAACTGAGTAACTCCAATGGCAGTTTTAAAAAGCGGCTGGTAAAAAGCATTACAGTATTTTAGGTCTGGGCTTAGGCTGCTTTAAAGCCCTGCAGGATTCTCTTTTGTTGTTCCTGAAGGACTAGAAGTCAGCCTGGTTCTCCGTGGAGGCAGCCCTGCAGCCCTCAAGAGCAGACACAGAGCTTGGCGTCCCCAGAAGCCTCAAACGTCGGCTTTTGACGACGTTCGATCTTCGTTCAAGTCGGCGTTTATAGTGGGCTGCCTAACCCCGGCCCTTTCCACGACTCCCTCACAGAGGAGTACCCTCCGTCCCCAGCCCCATAGGGTTCAGCTTCGTTTCTCTCCGGGAAGCCCCCGCCCGACCCACGCCGGCAGCTCTGCTCCTGGGCTGGAGGCAGCGCAATGGCGCCACCTGATGGGCTCCCTAAGGACGCCTAGAGGAGCGGGGCTTCCCCAGGGGAAAGCCGTCCCCGGCGTGGCCAAATGGAAAACAGCGTTCCCTCGGGCAGCCAGTGTCGCCGCAAGGCTGTTTTTTTCGGGAGGAAAACGCCGTTCCCTTCCTCTCTGTGTCTGTCCCTGGTATTCAATCTAGGTATTCCAAGTCAGCTGAAGTCTGAATTCATAATTTCCTTTGTCTTAATAACAAGGTTACACCCAGAGTGCTTTGCATGCTGAGGACCAGAACTTGTGAACTCATCTTTTGTCCATCAATCACTGTGATCATACATTGCTCTGCTGAAGTACATCCAAGTGCCACCTCTGCTAGAGATATCCTGCATTATCTCCTCCTAGTCATTTATGGAGAAATTATTATATAAAGTAGATACAACATAAGAACCTAACGGTCCATTAACGCCTTTATGAACCCATTGTTTCTCTTGATTTTAGTGCCTTGGTTTCCTCCTCTTCAGTTTTTCCTCACATTCTGAGCTCTCTGGTTCAGTCACAGGCTGCCTAAGGACTAGGATAATGACTGCTTCTAACTCAGCGTACAGAGACAGGACTCCAGACTTAATTTTGGTCTCTCAAAGCTCCTAGTCATTAGTACTGGTGAATTTTCAGGCTTCTTTATACAACTCTGAACTCCTGATTTAACCCCAGGTAGGGCTGAACCTGTAGTATAATGTAACCACACTAAGGCTGTATGTGGATAAAGTACGTGATAACCACAGGCATAAAGTCTGTCAGCTGTAGCACCTTTACTTGCTCCATAAGGTCTGACAATCCTGTAAATAAAGCCCTAATTCTAATAAAGGGAACCCAGGCAGTAGTCATTTCTTAGTGGTATCTCATGACCCAAGTACAGCAAAAAAAAAAAACCCAAATTCTCTGTATGTTAAAAACCCAACAAGTTGTAGTTGGTGTAGCTGGCAGCAGCAATAAAAATAACAAATGAAAAAATCGTTAATAACAAATGCTATGGTAGGCAACCATAAAAAGGAAATGAGCCTATACTACTGCCCAAATAATTAAATTCATGGTTGCATATTTATCAACTAGGAAAAAGGTCATATATAGCTATCAGATCTGCTAGGCCTACTGTACTACCTGTAAGTGATACTTGCCATCAACCTGATTTCTGAATCTTCTGTTGAATATACTTTTGAAAGGGAAAAGGAAGACAGTGTGTCTCTAACTCAACATGTTTGTCTTATTGTAGGCTTTTCTCTGGACGAAAAAAAAAAAATAAAAGAAAAAACATTTAATATAAAATTTAGTTCTAGTAAATCAGTATGATAACTCTTCTCAAATCTGACATCAAATTGTCTGCTTGAGTTCATGGATCTGAGCAATCCTCTGAAGTTTTACATGAAGGAACAAAGTGGCATCCAATTATAGGATCAGACTCTGCATGATTGTAACTGATGTTGACAATTCCCCAGGACTTCTCTTCAAATATATTTCAGAAAAGACTGGCTGGACCTGGAGCATAAGGAATCAGTCACAGGCAAAGCTAAATTTTGTGCTTCTGTTGCTAGTGAGACTAAAGCAATGACTGTTCCTCTAATAAAATAAAAAAAGCTATTGTACAATTTCTTTATCACAGCTCAGAGGTAGGCCTTAACATTTTGGCAATTGCTGGTGCAATCCTTCATTGAGTTTATCAACCAAAAAATTAGGATTGAGTTTTCATCTGCTGTGATTTATTACATACTGTTCTTTCTGTAATACCTGAACTAGATGTGGACTTAGATTTGAGGAATACCTGGAGAAGAGTAGAAAGAAGAAAATGCTACTGTAGAACAACTTCAAAAAGCAGGCCACATCTAATTAGACTGTAGTTGAAAAGCAGCCAAACCTATAAAAGAATCCTACCATTCAGATCACTAATTCAGCACCACTTCCTTCCAGAGACCATTTCTATGTAAATTTCACTGCACCAAATAAGGGAATAAACATGGCTTGTGTTAATTTTGAAATTATGATCAATGTCTAAATTACATAATCTTGAAAGTATCCTGCACGTTTGTTTTAAGCATCATTACTAGCCATGAAGTTCCACTCCCAAACATGACTCCCCAAACCACAGTGTAACAACTTACATTTCCAGGCTAGCAAAAGCCCTAACTGGACTTCAAATTATATGGCTAATGCTAGGATCTAAGGAGAAGAGAAATACAACATCAGTTTTTCCATAGAGGTATGTATGATAATTACACAGGAAAAGAGATGCATTTAATCTGTTCATATGGAAGGAACATAATGAAAAGTTCTTCCTCCTAACAAAAAGCCTGACTTAAATGTATGTATACAATAAATATTGCTGTAAGAAAAATGAATTTTTGTTTTAACAGAAACCTTAATTGGAAGCTACACCTAGAATGTTAAGAACATGCTACAGGATGATCACTGTGTTCCTGCTAGGCATTTATCCTTTTTCCTAGTCTCTTCTCCAACAGTTCCCCAAACAGTCTGAGCGCTTACCAGAAAGAGAAGTCTCACTTAGAATAAGTAAGATAATACCAAATACTAACAGATGAACACCATTCTACAAGGAGGAGTATTCACTGTGCCACACACAATTTCCCTCTGCCACAAACATAGCAATATTTACCAGTATAGGAAAACAGGGGAGACCACTCAGGTTGATACACAACAGGGAACTGTAGTACCCTGGCTTTAGAAAGGCAGACACCAGAAAAAATTGAAACATAGCCATGTAAGAACTACATCCTACATTAAAAAGTAACATGTAGAAAAGTTCTCCCAGAACTATTTTGGTATTCAAATGCTTCAGCTTTGCTACGTGTAACAAGAGCTTCTCCCCCAGATCCTGTCCTTTTGAATAGAGCTTCACATACATCTTTTTCACCTCCAAATCTACCACAGTGGTCCAACAGCTTTCTTAGTAAAGGTAGAACCAGGAAAAGAGTTGAATCATATCTTCCCTATGCATGAAGAACAAAAGAGGAGTTTGCACTTTACCTGAGTTCCCATGAGGAAAAAAAAAAAAAACACCCAAACCCTTTCTTTTTTTATTCCCTCTACATAATTTATGCACATTACAATACTTATAGAGGAAAAACACTCTCAGAAGAGAGCTTAAAAAACCAAACCTGAGTCACCACCTTGACACACAGAGCAAATTAAATATTTTCTTTACCTCAGACACATGTATTACAAACAGCACCTGCTGCACTGAAAGCACCTGAGGTAGCTTAACCCCTTCAGTGATGTCAGTCAACTACTTTAATGACTCATGAGCATGGGCAGACTTAACTCAGCAGAAATAATTCTGCTCTGATTATTTGTCCTAGCCTTGGGGAAAGTACTGCTGAACCACAAATAAATATCTCCTGGCCTAATAGTTTGCAACACCACATATTAAATGGCAGGCTGTAAACTACAGCTCTTGGGGACTGGCTTTACACAAAATTCAGATTTCCTAGCATGGGGTAGCAACCACTGAGCAGAATTAAGTTGCTTTTCCATATCTGTTCCGCTTGTATTCTTGAGCACCATTAGATGGTAAACTAGCAAAATGCAATATGAGCTTTGTAACAGTACCATAGGTTACACAAAAAAAAAAAACAAACAAAAAAAAAAATCAGGGATTTATAAATTCTTTAAAATTAAAGCACTTTAAACCATTATCTTATTTACATAACAATGAAAACAGCAGTTCTTTTTTCATCACAACCAAAACGTGTACTGTATGTTTGGGAAGTATATTTTCTAGTCTACATTACTCATTTAGCATAGAGGCTGCTAAACAGAAGAGAAGTACAGCAGCTACCTTACTTTTCTGCTTTTCTTATCTTCGACTTGATATTATGAGGGGAAAAAAGCCTCAGACACCTTAAATAGATAACTAAATGTGCTTGATGAAAATAAAAGATGCAGGTGACAGAAACCTACTTAAGGTAGTTTATTGAGAGGAATTGGTTGCTTACTTCTTAGTGATAAGCTATTTGAAGAAAGTATTGTTACCTGATATGAAGAATTTAGAGGTATTTGTAAGTTTAACTTTTTCTTTTAAATACTGAAAATCAAAAAGCTGACTCTGAGGGTTTGTAGCTGAGAAGTTCTGGTAGGTGTGTTCTTGCTAATAGTGGTTATATCTTGTTTGCTCTTGATAGATGTAGTTAGCTCTGAAAACAGGGAATTATCCTGTGGTTGTATTTAAGAACATGTTAGTCTGTGATTCGTGCCTGGAGAAAAGACAGTAATGTTTGCAACTAATGTATTATTGGTAGTCTTCCATACTCTGCTGCTAGAAAACCTTCTTGCTTGTCACTAATCAAGATAAATGCTCTGTCTCCAAGACTAATATAAATTATCAAAATAGCTTAATGCCTTATGAAAATAGAGCTATGTTATAAAGATGAGTAAAGAAAGGGGAGTACTAAGACTGTTTAAGAAAGCAATTCATATACAGGGTACAAAAAGAAAAAAACCTTTATGCTATTGAGTTAACTGACTTTTTTATTATATAATTTAATTGGTCTGTGGTTTGTCTATTAAAAACCATAGTACTTCTTATTTAGATGCCTGTAGTGACTTGATGTGGCATAGCAGACTTTCATTGTAACATCCAGGATTTTTTTTTGTTAGCATACTTTGTTCAAGCTGTATATACATGTGCTCTTGATCCATTACCCCTGAAAGCTGAGATGGGACTGCCTGAAGTTGTAAGTAATAAAACTTTAAACCCTGAAGTTTATGGTAACGTATGTGTTAAGAGGAGTAGAAATTAACTCAAAAACCCTACTCCTCCCTGATGTAAAACACACCATCACATGTGTGTTCACTTATCTCCAAAGGCAGTGCTATCTTGAATCAAACTGAATACTCCTGAACTCCACTACTTGTGAGATTATGCTTGCTGGGAGTCTTGGGTTGTCTTTTTCTTCCAAATCTCAGTGAAAATGCTGAAAGTGTGATGTAGGAAATAATTAATGTTCATACAGAGATATTTAGTTCATTATAATAGAGGAGAAGTTTACAGAAACTAGCTTAATTCAAGAAAAAAACCTGATAACTATAGCTGGATTTAAATAAACATCAAATGTAATCTTGGTCATAAAACAAGCTAAATCGTCCTTGTTTAAGTTATCTCTTTTTGGAATGCAGCTACAACTATAATATGAATTACATGGGCAAACTCCTGAGAGTTTGAGGTTTGGATACAGGAGTTTCAAACACAATGTTACTTGTTGATGCAAATTTAATGTATGCAGCTTTATGTGAAACATAGCTGCTGTTTTCTTTTATGCATTTTATTGTTCAGTTTCAGTTTATGCAGACTCAGAAGTCCATAAAATTGCTTAAGTTTTTCACAAGCACAGGCGGGTTTTCTTTGTTGCTATTACTCGAGAACTGAAGTCCTGCATCATTTGGAATAAGATGCATGCTTAAAATAAGATGGAGCTGGCAGAAAGATATTAATAAAATGTGTGTTCTCTTCACCGTCATTTGGTCTTCTAATGTAGCACAGTAAGAAAGTCCTGAGGAGTTATTACAGCCTGGCAGGTTTTATTGCTGTGTGCTACATGCATTGAGCAGAAGAGATCTTAGCCCAGCACAAGTTAAAAAATTGGCAGTATGGGCAACAGCTGTGCTACCTCCCAAATACAATGATAGGTCACTCTGCAAATACTAATCAGCAGTAAAAACCTGTTGGAACCTTAACTTTTCATATTATAATATCTTATTCATTGAAGTTGAAAGGGTTCCTCACAGAACAAATCCTGTGTGTAGTTTTTAGTTGTTTTTCTTTAAAAAAAACCCTCAAACATAACCATCAACAAATATGCTCCTCTCACTTCTCAGTACTTCTCTAAGATTACTGAGTGCGATGGGGGTGGATAGCTTTTGCTTGAGGCTCTTGTTTTGGGTGGAAACTGCTTCCGCTATCTCTCTTCTTCCTTGTTAATAGACAATTATGCTGTCTTTTTGTCATTCTTGAGCTGTTTTGTTTTTCTCATGGAAAAATAAAAAAGAGCAAGCTGTAAGCAAGATTCACTCTGGGAACAGTGGGAGTTGAACGTTCAGTTACAAATCTCCACTTTTCTTTTGGTGTGTGGCTGTCTCTGATGGGGACCAGGCTGCCCCAGGACTCTGTTTGTTGCAGATGTCAGACCTCTACTGTGAAAAATTCTAAGTGCCCTGCAGTAGGAACTTGTACTAAGAGACAGAGGTGGCTCCTCTGGTTAGTTAGCCCTGTGTGACTCTTTCTGTCAAAGTCTAGCTATTGGTGAAAATTGCATATAATGCCTGCCTCATTTTTCTGTAGCCCTAAAGCCAGGGCATCTACCTAGCTTTTTCTCAGCCTGTGCTGCTGGTTGGGGGGAATTCAGGCATCTTGCAGAGAACAGGTCAGAATAATGGGGTTTCAGTCTTAGTTATCTGGAGGTCCTCATCCAATAACCCCAAAGACAGAGCGACTGTTAGACTTGTATATTCAGTTCATTTTAATCTCAGTAAAATGTGTGTATTTGTTCCTTTAAAGGGCCTGCATTGTGCTATGTTCTGTTCCTTTAAAATGAAAACAGCAAGAAAATCCTGTTGAATAATGCTTATCTGATGGATGAAAAGGAAAGAACAGAACAAATCTTGATATTCACACTGTAAAAATCTGTTTTAGCCTCCAAAAGTAGTACATGAGTGTGTTCCAGTTCTTTTTACTCCTTTACTTTTGGAAGTGGATAAATATTATTCTGATACACTGTGACTGTGTTAGATGTGAAAAGGTCCCCTGACATCACATGGCTAATTGGGGCTCCTCAGTGAATGGGATCTCGCCTTTAAGCAGTATCTTGAATGCACTATTGACTCGCTGACAAGAAGCCCTGTAGCGATAACAAAGGAAGAAATCACCAGAAAGCCTCCCTTGATTTTGTATCTGCTAGTCCATCTATTTCCTTGCCAGTGGAGCTACCCTCACATGAGGGCAAAGTCATTATTCAGTACTTGATTCCTCTCTTTTTCTCTTCTTTCTTTCCTTCTACTTTAAAATGTCACATTTTCCACAGGCAGTATCAAAACCAAAACAAAACAGCTGCTAGGGTGATGAAGTGTCAAAAAGTATTAACTACTGCTAGCTGCAGCAGAAAAGGGATATGAGAAGACAAAGTGTTGTGTTATGAATGGCAGGGCAATTTCCAAAATTAGTTTAAGAATGTCTAAGGGATTAATGTATTGTCTTACTGAACTGTGGCAGGCCATTACTGTGTTTAGGGTGGCTCTGCTGCAACCCTTTAATAGCAAAATCCCAAATCCTGCTTTAGATAAGTTTTGGGGTTTGTTACTGTAACAAAGAGGCACTATTCCAAGTTTAAAATGCTTTGCTTTGCATTGCAACACCCAATGTGCCTATGTAGCTAAGAAAATATTAGAAATTCTGTATTGCTTTCTTTTAAAAATAAAAGCCAGCCTTTCTGTTGATCCATGCTTCTTGGAGAGTACAGTGTAAGTAAGCATGCTTAGCATGACTAGGAAAATTCTTCTGCTGTATTTGGGCAACATGTACACCAGGGCATTTTTATACTTATCTGGATGAACTCAAAACATCAAATGTTCTGGTCCAGTACTGGAATGCAGTCAAAATTAATAAATATGCTAGGAAGCACATAAATATTAACAGCTGTTTAGACCTGATATGTTTACTTTAAAATCTATAACACAACAAAGGTTGTTACCATATGAAATCAAACTAATTGTCCATGTATTTTATCATTTCATCTCCTAATTAAAACAGCAAATCTGAGATATCCCTGAAGTTGTGTTCTTTGTCTTAATTAAATCAAAAGTACAATTTATTGTGCCTGTTCACAGAGAACGTTGTGCTCTTCCTGAAGCAGCTTAGCTTTTCCACATTTTGCCTTGAGTAACCCCTTGCACAACTCCTTCTCTTCCAGCTCTTGCATTTATTCAGTGTCGGTTTTCTGTGATGCTGTATAGCTGCATATTATCTAAGGTTTGTCATCTTAATTTAGGTCTCTGGATTAGTTTCCTTTTTGTGAGAGGTAAGGGTTGTTCACTGAGTCATCCTCAAGATCTGGTGTGAGTGCTTTCTGAAGGCCCAGGGAGAATTTTGGCAGACTAACTCTCCTGCAGAGGTTGTGGGGTACAGTTCTGCATTGAAAGCACCGGAGCCCAGCCAAGGCATGGTAAATCTCAGGTTAATCATGTCTAAGGTAAATAAGATTATTATATTTAAAATAATGAGCCTAAGTCCTTACCTTAGGCCATATCCTTGGAAAATGGTAGTGGTCACTCACCACTGTAGGGCTCTATGCAGGTAGAACAACTTACATAACCGTGGTAAGATGGAAGTTACCTGGTGGAGGGCAGATGGCAAAACAGACTTTCCTCTGTAGCTTTCTCACAAGGTAGCTGTCTCTGTAAATTTTGACAGTTGACATAGAATGAAATGTTAAACTGGTGTTAATCTACACGTGAAAATTTCATCCATATACTCAAAAGTGACTGTGTTTCTAGCAGCGTGACATCCAGTTGTGATCATCAATGGGATTTTTCAGGAGGGTAGCTATAGACCCAGAAGGCCTGATTTACTTTCTAGCAGTACACTTCTACTGTTCCCAGCAGAAGTCGCATAATTTGTTGGGAAGTGTTGCAGGACTCTTTCAGAAGTCTTCCAAGCATTTTGTGGAGGAAAATGTGACTCAAGAACACAAGCCCCTAGCTGAAGGGAATGTCTAGCTTTAATTGAGGCTTTCTTGCTGTGTGTAAAAGGTCAATCCATATTTTATGGAAAGTTTAGAATAAAAGTAATCATAAAACCTTAGGAGAGGAGTACCAGAGGACGGGGCAGGGTGGGAGGAGAGGAGGGCAAGCATGCATTTATAAAGCAGGATGTTCCCTGTTGGTCTGGAATTCATCTGTGAAAGTGAAATGAGGATACGAAGCACCACCTTTATTGCTTGTGGACCTTAATTTGTTACAGGTTTGATAATTGTTTGAATTATCAGTGCTTCTTCACCAAGTCTGGCACTATGTCCCCCTATGCTGTATTATTTGTCCCCTGTGCTGATATCAACACAAACAAGGGTAAAGTGTCAATGTGGGATGAGTATGTGGAAATGCACTTTCCTATGGGACAAGTGTAAATATTTACAGTTGTGTCTTGATATATACATACATATACACACACATAGGCACACATATATAAACATTAAAAGACATATTTCTGTAGGTATGTTCATAGGATGCGCATAGATCTATGAAACATGTATGTAGCTATATTTATAAAATAGATCTACGTGCATATAGATCTCTATATATCTATAGACTAGATCTCAGGAAAGACATGGAATGATTTCGGGGTTGGCTTTAGGTGGGACGAGGCAGCAGACAGACCGACGGACCGATCATTGGAGGGGGGGGAAGGGTGCGCAGGCGGGCGCCCAGCGCTGGGGGGCAGCGCCGCCCGCTGCAGCCTCCCGTGCTGGGAAAAACGCTTCAAGTCTGAGAGGGCAAGCAGTGCTCTGGGGGCATGCATACTTCACCCCCTTTTTTACGCCAAATGAGAAATCCGGTTTTCCTTTTGCATCCCTCTAGCGCTCTAGCCTGCCAGAGGGGGAAAGGAGGTAGAAGGCTCTGGGCTGGGCTCTGAGTGGTTAATATGCTGGACTGTCCTTGCGAACCATTTTTGCAGAGTTATGCCTCTGCCAGAAGATGACGGGACCGGTGGAGGCGCAGCTGTCCAGGCCCTCAGGCTCCCTAGAAGGTCTGGAGCGTGCGGATCGCACCAGCACCACAAAAAAGGAGAAGTCAGGGAATTGGTCCAGTGGCCCCAGGTGGTGCATGCACTAAGTCCAGTTCTCAGTACGAAGTATGTAATAGTACAGTGATTAGTTTTGTGCTTCTGCATAGTTCATCTTTGCATTTCTAGCAGCCTGCTGAATGCTGGAGAGAGCCACTATCTTGTGCTGTTTCGAAGAGCACTCTATTACAGGAAGTTGCACATTATGCTTTCTCATGGAGACATGACTTTTTTTCCCCATATGCTGGTATTTTTTTTTTCCATGAATTCAAAGTAACTTGAAACTTATGGCTGCTCTCTGGGTATGTGAAAAATGAAGTATTAGCCAATGTGACAGAAGTTGTATCCCATATAAAGGAAATTCTTCATCACTGGAAATCCATTCTAAAAACAGCTAAATATTTATTGAATGCTGCTCCTAACATGAACCTTTTAGCTGCCCTGGGGCAAACAGATAGTAAACAGTGGTGGATATGTTCTTTAAAACTATATGTGCCATCCGGCTTTTTTCTGGCCCTGAGGAGGCTCAAATTCCTCAGGAAGCATCTCCCTCTTTCTCTTTTATTGCCAGATGTTTCTTATCACTGGATTTTTTATTTTTTTTTTTTTTTTTGTTATGACTTTCGTTGGTGTCACTGGATAATAATTATTTTCTCTTAGCTACTGTTAATGCTTTCTTTCTCTACAGTTCCCTGGGGAAGCAAATATTCTGAGCCCCTATTTATGTAACAAAATACAGCAATTACTTATGGACTTCATTTGTGTATGTACAGATTGCTCAGGGTGCTAAGATCCCTGCGATCAAGCTGTCATTGCTGGGATTTCTTACAGTGTGGTAATGTTTCTCTCTCCTTTCAGTTTATAAATGCAGTTCTTATTCCCATATGTAAAAATGATGCTGAGGATGAAGTGTGTTTATATGTTTTCTTTTCTGATGGAAAAGGTATATATTCCTTATTTATTTTTAGGGTGTTAGAACCACAAAACAAAATTGTAAATATTCCTATATCATGCTGCTGGATGTTATTTCTATTTCATACATGGGGAACTGAGGCACAGCAGAGCAAAATGAATTCCTGGAAAACACCCAAGGAGCACATGGCAAAAGCTGGAAAACAATCAACTGTTCTCAGGGCTAGTCATCTGCTTTGTGCACAATGGTTCTCCTTCATTAAAACTGGAAGGATTTTCTTGTCTTGGGAATGAGGAGGTCAAGCATTGTGAGAGACATTTAAACTCTAATGTAGTTCCAACTAGCTGAAAAAGGAATGCAACCATCTGCACTTTTTGAAATGTAAATAAATTTGAACATTTTGCTAAACTAATTAGATGAAATGGAGGAAAAGAAGAATCAGAAGATAAAAAGTTAAGGGAATGGAAAGGAAATATCAGTAAAAAACCAAAATTGCTGTTATTGTATTGCTGTAATAAGTAACTTGTTCTAAGGGTTTGTAAACCCAATACTACTAATCTAACAAGGTTTCCTTGACCTATTAAAAGAATACAAAGCTCAGACTAAAATACATTTCATAGGTACCTAAAGCTGTAGATTCTCATTCTGTATTTCCATAGCAAATAGGGAGATAGCCTGTCCCACATTTCCCTGCTCTAGGTGGTCCCACAGCTACAGTGTTCTGTGAAAGGAGAAGGACCCTATTTACAGGACAGGTGACATAAAGCACATGCTTATCAGCCATGATTGAACAAGTCTTTTGATCCTGGCTAGTCACGTTTTATCTTTGAACCTACAAGCCAGAGACAGTGTTTTATAATGTTGAAACTGTTTTCTACAGAAGATCAAATCTCCCACTTTGGACGTCAGAAAAAATACTTGCTCTGTTGGACTGAAAATAGAAAACCCTCCTTTTCCATCATCTGCTTCTCTGATCTTGTGCCAGTAGATCACAGCAAGGGTGGTTGTCATTATGGTACTGATGCATCCCACTCTTCTTGTCCTCCTTCTCATGTGACTCAAGGGTGGAAAATTCCACAGGACCACTAGCCTAGCCTTCTTGTGACCCTGAAAAGATTTTATAGGGGGAGGTGGCACCCCCTGTGGTACTTCATACTCCTGATACCTTGGGCCATGCTAATCTGCCTTTTTGTCTACATGGAGCAGACATGTACATGTCATGTACATCATGTGCTGCTTTCATTGTGAGCATGCAGTGACCCACATACCACTGCAGGAGTAGGTGGCCAGCTTCCAGCAAATGGAATTTCTATGTATCATCTGTGGGCTGATAATTTGGTATGGGAAACCTGGCTGAAATACTGCTGAAAGTCTGCAAATAGATTAATATTCTGGTTTAGTCTTAGCTCTTTTGAGAAAGAAATGCATCTCCAAAGAAGCATTCGCTTTAAGGCAACAAAGCATTCTTTGTTCTGAGGCTATTAGAAAATATTGGTATTCCTGTCCCATGGTCCTTCAGAAAGTGAAAAAAATATGCCTATCCTGGTGGGCTTCAACAAGCAACTGGTTAATAACTATCATCTTGGAGAGCACATGCGCTTGATAACAATTTTCCATTCCTTTCATAGTGAGAGGATGCAAAATTGGATACAGCCATTGTGCTGGGGCTTATGCCTCTGCCTTACCTTTTTACACCCTCTCCTAAAATATACCAGCAGATAGCTCTTGATATGGGGTTATTCTGTGGACTGCTGCATGGCCTAGAAGATTTCTATCATTGTACAGTGTAGGTCCACTTCCAGCATACCATTTCTGCATCTTGCGCTGGCAGGCTCCTTATACTTCTGAAGAGCTATTTGAAAAATAAGCCTCATGTTCATTTGTTTCTCTTATCTCCAGAGGTTTATAGCTTCTGTGAGATGTGAAAAGGGCTAGTGTAGGAATGAGAAATTTGAGATAATGTATTTATTCTGAGATTGTTTCCAGTGTTTGAGTTTTGTCAGTGATGTGATTGAAGGTCATTAGTTTGTAGCTTCTTAAAAGGATGTGTTTTCTAGTGTGTTGTGAGGGTTTTGTATTCGGGATTTTTTTGTGTTTTTTTTTGTTTTGTTTTTTAAGAACCTTCTCCGTGTTTTGAGTCATTCATTACATACTTTCTATAGATTGCCTGCTGAGTTATTTGAGCAATGAGAGGCTGCCTGAATAAACTGTGAGATTCTGCTCCACTGGCATGAAACTTGTTAAGTAGCAAATTTAGTAGCCATGTATATACAGCTTGCTGTACTTCTCTTTCTTAAGTAAACCTTAAAATACTGTGGAAAAAATAAATGTAACTAGAATCCAGATATTAGTTTCATAACCAGTATACTGTTCGCTAGTGTAGAGTACGTCTTGGTCGAGTCACTGAATATATTTGTGCTTTTGCAATTCAGTCAAAACAATGCATGTATAACTGACACTATGTGCTTGTAACTCCATCATCTGCAGACTTTAAATCAGCAGCATCTCTGTTGGGTTTAATGTCTAACTTGGGACTGATTTTTATGGTTAGTGTCCCAAAAATACGCTAATAGCTTATCTATCTCAGCTACAACTTCCAGTTCTGTTACTCACTTGTGTTACTGCTTGTTGAAATAACTTCTTTTTCAGTGCGTAAAGTGAATCTCCTCTAAATAGCACATTGGCCTGAAAATTGTCTCTCTTATTTTTGTCAGAGTAGCACATGCATATCACAACTGAGGTTGGTGGGATTAGACAATCTGTAAACACTCAGAAACACAGCTCCTGCTTAGTAACTTTTTCAGTCTGAGTAGACAAGATAAATCTGTGGAAGAAGGAAACAGGTGTGGTAGCACCCTGCTATCCATTTCTTCTTAGTATCTAATTTCAGAGTTCCAGTATTGATCTTTTAATACCCTCTTCTGCTAACTGTCGTCATTATCCTGGTTTTGTCCTTTACCCTTGATTGACTTGACTGGCCTCTCTGTGCAGTGGGCCTCTGAGAAGGATGATGATGACAATGAAAATGTAACCATTTGGAAAATGGCAGCATGAATACTCACACTAAAAGATTTACAGTGGATGTTCAGTCTCACAGATGAAGCAACTGAAATCTTTCAGAATGATTGGACAGGGTCACTGGAGATTCAGTCCCATGGTGCAGGAGATTATTAGTCAGCTCTGCTTTTTGTTTGTTTGTTTTTTGGTAAGCATTCTGCGTCTCCAGCTATTGCAAAGTCAGCATCTAATGTTCCTTATCTGTCATAACTGGATGTTGAGTTGACAACTGGTGAACTTGCTTGTTTCTGTCTGTCCTCCATGTCATACTTACTGTCCCCATGTGTTACAATTGTGTGCATTTTTTAAGTTCCTGTATAAATCTCCTCTGTATTAAATACATTCTGTGGGGAACACATGTTTCATTGTCTATTGAATTGCTCTCTCACGTGTGGGTTGATGAAAAAATGAACATGAGCCGGCAGTGTGCACTTGCAGCCCAGAAAGCCAACCATATCCTGGGCTGCATCAAAAGGAGTGTGACCAGCAGGTCGAGGGAGGTGCTCCTGCCCCTTTACTCTGCTCTCGTGAGACCTCACTTGGAGTATTGTGTGCAGTTCTGGTGTCCTCAACATAAAAAGGACATGGAACTGTTAGAACAAGTGCAGAGGAGGGCCACGAGGATGATCAGGGGACTGGAGCACCTCCTGTATGAAGATAGGCTGAGAAAATTGGGGCTGTTCAGCCTGGAGAAGAGAAGGCTGCGTGGAGACCTCATAGCAGCCTTCCAGTATCTGAAGGGGGCCTATAGGGATGCTGGGGAGGGACTGTTCATTAGGGACTGTGGTGAGAGGACAAGGGGTAATGGGTTCAAACTTAAACAGGGGAAGTTTAGATTGGATATGAGGAAGAAATTCTTTACTGTAAGGTTGGTGAGGCCCTGGAATGGGTTGCCCGGGGAAGTTGTGAATGCTTCATCCCTGGCGGCGTTCAAGGTGGGGTTGGACAGAGCCTTGGATGGCATGTTTTAGTGGGAGGTGTCCCTGCCCATGGCAGGGGGGTTGGAACTCGATGATCTTGAGGTCCTTTCCAACCCTAACTATTCTATGATTCTATGATGTTTGTTCATTGATAAAGTACATTAAAAGATAAGCTGAAATCTTTTCCTTCTCGTTGCTATGATTAAAGGTTGGAGGGGTCATCTGTTATACTAGGGGCATTCATTCTTTTCCTGTAATGGGTGTTGGAATAAAGGCGACTTTGGTAAGTGGAAACTCTCCAGTATTCCAGCCTGCAGAAGAGAAGGCTGCGTGGAGACCTCATAGCAGCCTTCCAGCACCTGAAGGGGGCCTATAGGGATGCTGGGGAGGGACTCTTCATTAGGGACTGTGGTGAGAGGACAAGGGGTAATGGGTTTAAACTTAAACAGGGGAGGTTTAGATTGGATCTGAGGAAGAAATTCTTTACTGTGAGGGTGGTGGGGCCCTGGAACGGGTTGCCCAGGGAAGTTGTGAATGCTTCATCCCTGGCGGCGTTCAAGGTGGGGTTGGACATAGCCTTGGATGGCATGGTTTAGTGGGAGGTGTCCCTGCCCCTGGCAGGGGGGTTGGAACTCGATGATCTTGAGGTCCTTTCCAACCCTTACTATTCTATGATTCTATGATTCTATGAAGTGGCAAGATGATGCCCAAATATGTGTATGAAACACAGGAGGCAAGAAGATAACATTTTTAAAACTATTTATTTATATGGAAGGTTCTATCTATGTTGTTATGGCCCATGTGCAAGACTGAGCAAGAATAAAGACAAATATTTTTAAATGGACTCAGTCTGGGACATAGCTGGCTGGCTGGCTATACTCAGGCAACCAGAAAGTGTGGTGGTTAATACTGGTGTGCCCTAGTGACAGGGAAGGGAGAGAAGGGGTGCTCTGTGGTCTTGCACAATGGA
Organism: Amazona ochrocephala; assembly: GCA_039720435.1. Taxonomy (NCBI): domain Eukaryota; kingdom Metazoa; phylum Chordata; class Aves; order Psittaciformes; family Psittacidae; genus Amazona; species Amazona ochrocephala. The sequence continues at coordinate 82,620,283 of CM077878.1, forward strand.
AATACAGGGTGAAGTTTGTGAGTTACTGATTGGAAAGGTATGTGCTGCTTTCCTGGTCAAATTGATCTAGAGATCAATCATAGTCATTTCTGGCGATCACATGGGTTTGCCAGCAATACGTTATTGTTTAAGAATGTAAAAGGATGGTTGTTTTAGTCACTTTGGGAATGATTTGTTCTTTACAATTTCAATATTACATTTCCCTTAAGCTTGTATTTTGACTATAAAAATGTAGTTGAAAAGTTTATTTTAGTCAATTTCTTTTTAAATGTCTGGTTGGGTTTTGAGTTTAAGAAAAAGAAGTCACAAACCTTGTGTTTTGCAATGATTCAAGCATCATTAGCTTCAATAGAAACCTTCAAATATGTATGTATTGTTAATTTTATAAATATTTCTGAACAACCACCTCTGCATGTGAAAAAATCCTTAAATTCTTTAAGATACTGTTTGGGGGGGGGGGGGGGGTAAGGTTTAACAGACTAGCTGTCTATATGTTTTTTGAAATATGTTTTTTGAAACTGCAAACCAGTGTAAAAGAGAGCATACTTGTTTTTGTTCAGTGTACATGCAAAATGCCTAAATCAGCAGTCATAACTGAACTAAATCAAAACATCACAGAGTTGTTAACTTAGGAATGAGGGGTTTAAACCAGGTTTGATGGGGAAAGAGGGTCTGAAAGAGGTGAGAGAAGAAACATTGCAAAGGGGGAAGATATACTCAGCAGAAGGCTATAAGGAGGACTTTGACATTCCCACTCAGAAGGGAGGGTGCTCAGATGCGTACTGCATGGCACGAGAGAGGGACTGGAGGTCCAGTCACAAGACTGTGTATGGACAGATTGTGCAGACTGTTGATAGGAGTGCTCTGGTGCTTTCTTTGAAAACAGGCCTTTGAGGTGGTCAAGTGTATCCAAATCATAGAGTCATAGAATAGTAAGGGTTGGAAAGGACCTCAAGATCATCGAGTTCCAACCCCCCTGCCATGGGCAGGGAACCTCCCACTAAACCGTGCCATCCAAGGCTATGTCCAACCCCACCTTGAACGCCGCCAGGGATGAAGCATTCACAACTTCCCTGGGCAACCCATTCCAGGGCCCCACCACCCTCATAGTAAAGAATTTCTTCCTCAGATCCAATCTAAACCTCCCCTGTTTAAGTTTAAACCCATTACCCCTTGTCCTCTCACCACAGTCCCTAATGAAGAGTCCCTCCCCAGTATCCCTATAGGCTCCCTTCAGGTATTGGAAGGCTGCTATGAGGTCTCCACGCAGCCTTCTCTTCTCCAGGCTGAACAGCCCCAATTTTCTCAGCCTATCTTCATACAAGAGGTGCTCCAGTCCCCTGATCATCTTCGTGGCCTCCTCTGCGCTTGTTCTAACAGTTCCATGTCCTTTTTATGTTGAGGACACCAGAACTGCACGCAATACTCCAAGTGAGGTCTCATGAGAGCAGAGTAAAGGAGCAGGATCACCTCCGTCGACCTGCTGGTCACACTCCTTTTGATGCAGCCCAGGATACGGTTGGCCTTCTGGGCTGCAAGCGCACACTGCCGGCTCATGTTCATTTTTTCATCAACCCACACCCCCAAGTCCTCCACAGGGCTGCTCTGAATCTCCTCCCCGCCCAATCTGTAGCTGTGCCTGGCATTGCTCTGACCCAGGTGGAGGACTTTGCATTTAGCATGGTTAAACTTCATCAGGTTGGCATCAGCCCACCTCACAAGCGTGTCAAGGTCCCTCTGGATGGCATTCCTTCCCTCCAATGTATCAACTGAACCACACAGCTTGGTGTCATCGGCAAACTTGCTGAGGGTGCACTCAATCCCACTGTCCATGTCACCCACAAAGATGTTGAACAAGACCGGTCCCAACACCGATCCCTGAGGGACACCACTCGTTACTGGTCTCCAGCTGGACACTGAGCCATTGAGCACTACTCTTTGCGTGCGGCCATCCAGCCAGTTCTTTATCCACTGAGTGGTCCACCTATCAAATTGATGTCTCTCCAACTTAGAGAGATGGATGTCATGTGAGACAGTGTCAAAGGCTTTACACAAGTCCAGGTAGATGACATCAACCGCTCTGCCCCTGTCCATCAGTTCCTACAGCTGTGCCAGGGCAGCCCAAGGATGGAGAAGATGCAAGCATTGTTTAAGGCCTGTTCTCCCTTTCTCAGCTTCCAGTATAGTACTGTTTAGTCAGGCTAAAGAATCTACTGGATTTCATCCAGATTTCCCTTGTTCTTTGGGCTGGATTTACTAGAGTTTAAATAACAATGAAATGTGAACAGATTTTGTCAATCTGGCTGCTCTTTAGGTCTGAAACCCTTTTGTCTTTTTCTATTCCCTTAACAACCAGCCTTTTCAAAAACTGATACAACCACAGATCTGGTAAGCCAGGATACTGCTAAAACAGATCATGTAGGAGTTAAATCCCAGGATGGCAAAACTGCTGGCTTCTTTTTTGTGCTAAAGATCTAGCTGTGGAGAGTTGTGATATTCTTGCATTAATATCAGGAACTCTGGTTGATGATGGTTTATATGCTTAGACTTTTGCACCCAGAATCTTTCCTAGAGTAGCCTTTGTCATGTGAACTGTTAAAGAGCTTGGTGAGCTAGGAATACAGCCTAAATGTTCTGGTCCCCTCTTCTGAGCTTGCTTTGCCTGGGAGCAACGAGTGTAGTAACTCCAGTCCCCAGCTCAAGGAAGGCTTTTTCTAAGCATCACTGAGAAGTAGACCTCATTTGGAGGAGGAAACATAAATTTCTTTGTTGCTCAAGTACCACCTTTGACCAACATGTTGGGGGATATTTGGTGGTGTGCTTTAGCTCCTGTCTTCTAGTGACCCCAGGTTGACTCAGAGGAAATCTGGAGAGCTGTTACAAAGCTGTCTTCTTAGAACACATGTAGCTGAAGGGGTGTGTGGGATATATGCATGTGATGGCGTGTAGAGGCAGTGGCCAGCTGCCTGGAAGAAGACAGTGAAAAGGTTAATTATATGAGCAATGTGACTTGGGGTGAAAGCTCATTTTGGAGCACACCATAAATGTCCTGCAAGAGCGTCTGAGCATTTGTAAGGTATTTACATCTTCTGTCCCCTTCAACCAGTTTGCTAACCTGTCCAGAGCACAAAGACCATGTACAAAGGTGGCTCCTGGGAATATTCTGAATGTCTGAGGAAAAAAATCTTCAAATTCTTCTCAGCCAGGCTTTTCCAATCCCAATATTTGGGTTTTGTCTTTTTTTTTTTTCTCCCTAATGTGTTGTGTGGTGGTTTGGTTTTTTTGTTGTTGGTTAGTTGTTTTTTGGTTGTTTAGTGGGGTTTGTTTGTTTGTTTATCCTCCTCCCCCCCCCCCCCCCCCCGCCCCCCGGAAAGTCATGGTCTGAAACAATGCAAAGAAAAGTTACTCATTTGAATACCACAATTTTAAGAGTGCTCTGATATTCACAGGATGAGTTGTGGCCTTTGCAGAGGCTGAGACATTAGTTAGAAGTCTGGGTTTTGCAGGAAATTGGCCTACTATAGTGTGCAAAAACTTACCTGTGTTTGTTTGTATTTTCCCCAGCAATGAGTATTTCTTAGCATCTGTTTAAAGGGACAAAATCAGAAGGGAAGCAGCACAGATTGCAGTAACACTTTTTATTTTTTTTTTAATCAACATGTGAAATGGTGCCCTGTTAGAGGAGCCAAAGGCTGTAACAGTTTCTTTGGCAGAGTTTTATCAGTGCAACTTATTCATGGTCACCAGTAGCCTGCAGTTTCTAGTCCAAGAACTTCCGTCCACACGTGCCTATTAAGCAGATACTGAGCAGGTAAATAGTTTTCTAGGGCATACATAGTTTCTATAGAACTAGGGAGGTTATTTACAACATGGAGAGGAACTACGGATAGAAGAGGGTTTGTCTCAGCAGGGTTTTCTGGGAAACAGAAAGCTGAAGGTGACAGAGAAAAGAGATGACCCAAACTAGCATCCCTTTGCTCTGTGGGAGGCTGGGCATGCTGGTTGCTGCTGGTGTGCAGTCACAGGGAGCCCTGCAGGGATCTGTGACTGGCACTTTCTTCTGCCAGCAGGCAGTAACTTTTCTGAAGTTTGAGGGACATGGCTGATCAGTGGCATTTTCCTGCAAGGTAAATCAGTGGCGGATTTAGCTCTTGTCCTTTTTCTCTTGATGCTTTGATCACTCTACTAATTCATACAATGAAGTTTAATATGTTGCTGGTTTCTATTAGTTCATTTCTAGGTCTGAGGTGTTTAAGCCAAATATCATCTGCTTGCTGTGCATAGTAGAAAAGGTAGGAAAACCTCTAGTGGAAAGGTGCTTTTGAGTTGATGGTCAGGAGATTTTCTGGTTATAAAAAGCCTTAGTTCATGGTTTTGACCCAGAGTACTGCAGCAAGTGGGGAAAAAAAAAATGGGGCTTTTGTATAGCAGCAAGAACAGTCATAATGTAGTGATGTTATCTGGAGGTATCGTGTTCAGTTGGAGTGCAGCTGAGAAATCCATGCAACCATCCTGCCAAAAACAAAGCAAAACACCAAAAAACCCAAAATACAACCCTCAAAATCCCCTTCATGCTTACAGAAGTTTCTGGTCTCAGTAGCTAAGACAAAAGAAGGCAGTCATTAAAGCGCCTGTAGGAGGAGCAAGATACTTTGCTTAAGCTATATACCTATTTTATAGATAGCTAGAGTAATACAGAACCTATAAGCAAGTGTAAATCTGTCCCTTCCATGTTTGAGGCCTCTGCATGACCTGAGAATACCTTTCCATCAAAACAAACTGCACCAGGGTGAGCATCCAGTTACAACACCTGTGTCCAAAAAGCTTGTGAAAGTAACATTTCTTCGTTCAGTTAGCATCAGATGTGCCTGATGGCAAACAAAGTGATGAGGAACACTGCAGCCAAGTAATAGGCAAGGTTCCTCTATAGGAACATTTTCTGCATAGGAAAGAAAGGGCAAGTATAGAACTATTTCTGCAACAGAAGCACTTGTGTATGTATTATCTTGTGTTTACCAGGAGTTGTCTAGTATATGAAATTCTGGAATTGTGTGGGCTCCAAAGTTATGTACAAAATCTCAGAAGGCTAACACGTGTTTTGTTGCTTTTTTTGTGAAAGTAAGGTTGCTTTCCCATTCATCCTCACATGCTGGTGTGTATTTTACAATTCTTGCCTGCTTTTAAATTGGCTTGGGGTGAAATGCTGGGGTGGAGGTCAGCAATCCATTGCCGCTGTGATGCTGGCTCTGGTTTTCATGCACCAGTAGAGCACTGTTCATAATCCTCTTCGCCAGCTCCCTCCCCCTCAGCATGGAGAGATGTGAAAGTATTCCAGACAATAGCTTCTGTATTCTGTAAACACACCAAAGGTCATAAAAATACACAATGCTAACTTTAGCTCCTGCTTTTCAGTCTCTGCCACCCCCATTTGACCTCATGTGATTGTGTAAAAAAGTGAATAGTCATCTTCAGGTTCAACAGTGAGGGAAAAGTGAGCTTGGTCACTTCTGTAACAGGAGAAACCTTTCCTTAGCAGGTGTTACTGGTGTCGGGGAGTTTTGTTTGCTTTTCATGTTTCTCAGTCTTGCCAGCACTGAGGCCAACCATAATAGGCTTCTGCCCAGAGTTTCACTTGAGTAGTCAGAAAAGTTTTCAGTTACCTGCGATTAGATATGGTTGGTTTACCCCTTGGTTAACATTTGCACTGTCAGGGGTCATTCCCTTGACTGTGTAACTGACAAATGAGGCAAGAATGGGACATTTAGTAGTCTAAATGTTTAATAGTACAGGCCTGCCCTATCCCATGGGTTTTTTTTTCTGTAGGCTTTATTCTGTAAAAGTAATGAAAGGAATTTGTGCTCTCTTTAAAATATTTCATAATTTCTTTCAAGAGACATGAGGTAGCATGTCAGTACATTGAAATCAGGCCTATAAAACTGAGCTTTAGCTTTTTGTGGCATCTACTGATTTCCAGGCTCTGTGCACATCTCAAGCCAGGCAAGACAGTGAAGACATCTGTTTCTGTGAATGAGCAGAATGCACTTGGCCTGTGAGCAGAAGGTATGTTTCAGCCTATGGTATCACATTTTTTGCTCTAAGAGCTTCCAGGAAACAGCTTCTGTGTGTTTATGGTTGGTGGTAGACAATGTGATAGTGTGGAAAACTATTCCTGATGGGTTTCCCTCTTTTCCCTGCTCCCCAACCCCTGCCCCCGCAAGTTAGAAGTGGCTTATCTAACCTCTTTGATAACAAGCAATGTGAAGGTGCTAACTTTCCCCAGCCTATTTGAAAGGATTGAGAGATCTATAACCTCAGTAGAAGTTGAAATGTCATAGTAGGCTGCTTGAAAGAGCTGCATTCAAAATTGGCAATTAACATTTCAAACCATTGATTTCAGAGTCTTCTGTTTGGAAATATATGATCTGACATCTGCTGTTTTATTTAGGGTTCCAAGGATTGCCTTTTTTTGTCCTGTCTCCTCTGTTCAGCTGTGAAGACGTCATCCTGGCCTCATTGCAGTCAACAGTAAAGCCCTCATCTGACATCAGTAAGAGCAGGATCGGACTCCCAGTGCTTTGTCGCTTGCTCACAGTGCACAGCAGGCTCCTTAGCCTTTTGAGAGGCTGGTCTAACTAGGATAAATTCGAAAAGTTGATGGACTTGCCGCCCCCCACCTCAGCCCAGAAACTGGACTCCTAGAGCCCTATCTTAGGCAAAGGCTAATCCCCAGAGCTGCCATCCAGAACAATGGCCACAGGTCTACCCACTTCTTCTTACACCTCCAGTACCTATCCTTCTTGCACAGAGCTGGAGGGCCTGGGGCCCTCCAGAGCATGCAGAAGGGAGAGTTTGACTGTCCTGGCTGCTGCTCTACTGGAGCTGGTGCCACCAAGGGCAGGAGTGTCATATTGTATGAGAACTTCTGCAAACAACCAGGGTGTTCTCCACCATCTTGTATGTTCCCTGCTCCTCTTGAGTCACTGAGAAGGAATGGCTTTGATTAGGCTCTTAACCCTTGCAGGATCTTATGTCTTATCTGGCCCTGGTACTTCTTTTACATGAGGCTTGCACTTTTCCTCATCTGGCTCTGTACCTCTGGCTTCGTTGTTAATTCTGTCTTTGCTTTTGGCCTGACTTGAAATCCGGACCGTTCCATACTGCTGTCAATATGTAGAGCTGCAACTCCACATCCTCTTGAAATTCTTTCAATTCTTTAATTTTGTACTAAAAGCAATAACAGCCTGGAAAGAAAAACAAAAAGAGTGTTCTTCATGTAATCCAAACTTCAGCTCCCTTGATTGCTGGCTCCACTTTCCTAGCTTGTGATGTCAGCAGAAGTCTTGAAGATTAAGAGCATGTATCAAATTTCACTGGCTGTCTTAAAGTTACCGTACTGGGAAATGTTGCAGACCCTTTTTTCCCTCTGCCAAGTAAAATCTTGAGAAGTTTAATAAACAACAATAATTAAAAAAATAAAGCCTGAAGAAAGTCAGGGCTGCTACTGAAATGAAATGGGTGTGAGTGTCTTGAGCAGGGCACCCTTGGTCTAGTCAGGATTCCTTAGCATTCCACCTGCCCACCATCAGAAGTGCTGCTGCATCCCATGGTATCACCACAGCTGCTACTCCACATTGCCTTATCCAGACTTCGACTCCATCTGCTCTGGTCACCTGCCTCGCTGCTCTAGATTTGCACTTTCTCCAAAACTGTGAAGTCCTTAAGGTTTTCGTCTCTTCTGCCTTCTCCCCAGGTCATCAAACAAGAACATCCGCATTGCTACTGTGGGTCCCCTTGGGCTCCCATGACCTTTAAAGTTTTGAAATTATTGGGTCTGTGTGGTAATATGGCTTCTTTAGAATTTAAATAAACCTAAATATTTTAAGACCTATAAATGAGATTGTGATTAAGTTTAATGTAGAATAGAAGCAGTAGTGTGTTGTTTCTTTTCCTGTAATTTGTTCATATACCTCCAACACAAGGAGAACTTAATTTGTTTTTAAGGATATTGTATTGTCAAAAGAGAAACTTTCTCTGGAGCCCATCTAAAATGGTGAAAAACAGCCCCAGCTTTGCTCTAGTCTGTACTCAGACACACTGCTACAAACAGTGGAAGCTCAGTGTGTGAGTTTTGACTGTGGCACCAAATCTATTCCTTTGCTATGCAGTCATTACTAATCCCATATACTGTTTGTTACCTACTTGCTCCCATACTACAGAATAAAATCATGCCTTTTGTGTGTTGAAAGACACAGTGGAAAGGACACATTTCAAAAGCAATTGGGATAGGGCCCAGGGAACAGAAGGTCCAGCTTCTGGGGTTGCTCCTGCTTTCCCTGTCTGAGCGTGCACTGGCTAATATTAATGGAGGGGGCAGAGCCTCCATTCCCTGTTGTATTTGCACCAGATAAAGCAGTAATTTCTGGCTTAACCTTTCCATGGGAGCAAACTTTCACTTCATTAACACTGGCGTCATTGGCAGAACTGTAATACACCTTGTGATCCAGATCTGGCTGTGACCTGCATGGAACCATCCAGTGGCAGTGCTAATTAGTGCCTAAGTGCCACGTGAACATGTCTTCACAGTCACTTTGACTGAGGCCCCGACTAATTTTGCGTGAATCACTAACCAGCCATTGCTTGGTAACTAATTTTGGCCTTTAACTGCTTTAGTAAGACCCTGCCACTGAGGATAAATGACATCCTGTTGTTATCTGTCCTCTGGGCAGCTGCTAAATTCCCACAGCAACTTTGGTTTGCCATCTCTGTCAAAGGGCAGTGCTCCAGGCATTGCAAGAGTCCCTGATAGGACATGAATAATGAATATAATTAGGGGCTGACCAGGCAGAGACACATTAGGCCTGGGTGGCAGAAGCTAAAGTTGGACCCTGGAAATATTTCTCCCTTTTTGGTCTAGTTTTTGGATCAAGGGGGAGAGGAGGAGGGAGCAGGAGTGCTGAGGCAGGGCTAACAGCTTTCTCCAAGTTCCCAGGAGACACAGACTGATGCTTTTCTGTACTTAACTTTGCCTCTGATCATTTGATGTGTCTGTGCAATGTGACTACATGCATGGGACTGTGAGGAGCTGCAGAAGAAATACTTCCAGTCAAGGACTGTTTGGGACCACAGAGGAGTGTGGTGTGTTTTGGCAGGGGTGCAGACAGGTTTTATCCAGGAGATGCAAGGAAGCTGATTTAAACTTTCTGATTAGCTGGATTTTGTAGTTGGGTAAGTTGCCAGGAGTCCGGAATATTAAATTATCTTGTGTTGTTAAATAATGTTTTGGTGTCTATTCTCAAGGGTCTTTTAGTTATTTTCCTAGTGTCTGCTGTATTAGATGCTTGAGGCAGTCCCAGTTGGCTGAAGGACATGCCCTATGTGACTGACCCAAGAGAACTTCAGTGTGTGCATGTACATCCTGAGAGCGTGTTCTGGTTGCTGATATTTCACTGAAACCTGCCACCCGATTCATCTCTATCTGCTGTTGTTGACAATGGCTAAGCTAAATCAATGCTGTCTACATTAAACTTTCGTGGAACACATCAGGAATAATAATGGGAAACTTTTTACTAGGGAAAAAAAACCCAAACCAAATAGAACAATCCCACCAAACACCAAATTTCTTTAAAACCCACAAATCAAGCATTAGTACAGAAGTAAAAACTGCTCATCCGTTGCTGATTCTTAAACCTAGTTGCTGTAACAAGTGGTCACAATAGTGCAATATTGAGAATGCCTGCTTTTGTAATTTTATATGGAGGACGTATACTCTATGATAGTATGATTTTGGTATGTTGTGGTGGTTTTTTTTTTCCTTTTTTAGATGTTTAGCTTGCATTTCCCCATGAGAAATCAACCCTTTTCCAGTGGAAGCTTCAGAATTACAATAGGCAATGCAGTAATAAGTCAAGGGAGGAAAATTAAGCAATTGGTTTAAGGCTGAAATTCATAGTATCTATTACACTCAGATTATTATGTAAAGTTCTCCACACAGTTCAACTGAGGCTAAACAAATGTCTTTACAGGCTGGATATCTGGTGTTCAAGCTGTCAGGTTTCAGCTATGGGACTGGGATTTGCCCTGAAGTAGAAGTTTATCTATGGGTAAAATAAGATGAGCTCGTGGAACATCTGAAGTGAAGCAGAAAATCAAAGCCCCTGACCATTTGCAGTCAGTAAAACTTACAAGGCCCTGTTTATAAGGGGCCTTTTCTGTGGTTCTGGACATAGGTCAGTTTGTGTTTAAGCCTAACCTTCTTAAATATTTTTTTTTTCTGGTTTCTGTACTTCACTGAAGTGCTCTGCCCTTTGCTTTACAGACCATCACCACATAACATTTAGCAACTCCAAACTGATTAGGTTTAATGAAGGATGAAGTGATCCCTATTTTCGAATGTTTTTCTGAAGTACTGCTGACAAAAGCTATGTAAATGTAGCACATGACCACTGTTTATAGTGGATTAAGCTTGTTCAGCGTTTGTCCTAAGGTACCCAGTTTGCAAGTAAAATAAAAGGATTTTATGGTGGGGTTGTTTTTGTGATTTGGATTAATAATTAACCTAACCTGACAAAAAGTATCTGGCAAAAATAGCTAGACTGGACACATATGTGACAGAAGGCTCCTCAGCAGGAAGAAGGTGACCTTCGGAAGCGAACAGCAAAGCTAATACGTCAACTCTGCAGAGATGCAGAATCGGCCTAGCTGGATTATCTTTTTTACAGTGAAATATAGTTTAAACTGTCTCTGTCTGTTGCTCCTGTCAGCATTATACTCCCATCTGCCTACCCCTCCCCTAACACCATAGCTCCATGTGATAGCACCCAAGCCAAACTATGTTATGCAAGTGGTTGTGCCAAATCAGGAAATTTTGGAGAATTTGTGGGCCCTGGGGAGAAAGCTCTCTCAGGGCTTTGACCCATGGAACCGTGGCAAAGCTGCTGTGTTTCTGGGCTAATTTCACTTCTCTTTTGCCTTTGTAGTTTATTTTTAATAGAGGTAACCTCCGTATGAAATAGACAAACTACAGTGGTCAGTGTCTAGCAGTCTCATGAGGGCAAACTAAGAGGGGAACCAGTTTGGATCTCTAAGCTACAATGTGAGTGCAAAAGTAAGGATGATGCTCTAACAGCACACCAGTTGGCAACATGTGTGGTGTGGTCTTGGATTTTCTGGCATCTAACAAATTTTCTTTGACCTGCCCTTGCATGTTGCCTTTTTGTATTTAAAAATAAAAAGAAAAAAATTAAATAGAAAAAGCTTATGTTCTTCATTATCAAGGGCAGTGGAAAATCTGCAAAAATTCAGACTGGAAAAACAAAGCAGTTGAAGTCAGTGGGTGGTCTGTGTTCACTGCAACATATTCTTAAGTGTCTGGACACTGAATTTGTTGTAATCACTTTGTTTTATAAGCATATATCTGGGTGGGAAGGGAGTGGGAGAAAGGGAAAAGTAGCTAATGTTATTTACCGAGACAATGTGTTCCTATCAATATTGATTTTAATAAAGAAAGTAAACATGTTTCCGGAAAGGAAACATGAAACAGTGTATTGTTAAGAATCACCTTGTTTGTATTTTTGTGTCACATCCCTGCTCCAATTCTTCTGTGTCACTGAATTTAATTTAACTCTTAATCTTGATTTTGTTTCTTACTTAAATGAAGTTCATATGTTAAACACTTCTGGTTCTTTTAAAAAGTGCTGATCAGTTGTAAGTCCTAAACCTATGGACATTTAATCTCCTTGTTGGCTAGAAAGGAAGACTTTTCTTGCCTTTGTTTTCTGGGTAATCGTCTCCATTGCTGTGCATTTGCCAGTATCCTGGAGGCTTTTCAGATGCAGAATAGCCAGGTAGGTGCAGTCCTACACCAGTGAGCAAAGCTTCTCGTGTAACTGGGTGGATGTGCCTTATAAGCAACAGAAAACTGTTTTTTGTTTTGTTTTTAAAGAAGAGCAATTAAACAATGAAACTTTTTTTTTCTTTTTTTAAAAGGTACTGAAGAAAGCTATTCTGTAGTTAGTGTGTGTCTGTCCAGGGCTGCCCTCACTTTCCCTGCATAGCAAGTACACTACTGGAGTCACTTCAGTGTGCCAGGGATGGATGTCTTCCACGGGGCCCTGAGGAGTTCTCTCCCTTCTGCCTTTTGGTACCAGGCTCTGTGCAAGATTATCTGAACAGGTTTTTAATAAACACTCAGCCTGACTGTTATAAATTGGGACCACAACGGACTAGAATCCAATTAGAATTTATTAATTATAGCAAGTAGAATATGAGCAAAAACAGCGCTGGACGGCAGGGGAGTCTACGCTCCGCCAACTACCGCACTAAGCAATTCAAACAGTCCTCTTTTATACATCTTTTCTTCCGTGTTCTTGAAGTAGTGGAGGTACTCTGCGCGTGCTTCAGTTGTTGTTAGGGGGTCGTTTGTCATGTTTCTGTCGGTTCCTGGCGGTTATCTTATCTTGCACAAACGGTGTTTGATGGCTGTTTTAGTTTGCGTCTGACCTTTACATTGGACTTCACATAAACATTAGCCATGCCTGCAAGCTTCTGACAATTGGCTAATATTTAGAACAGTGTGGTTGTCAAACAATTGCAAAACAAACCAGATGTGCTGATGAGAAGTTCACAGAGTTATCAGTTTTACAGGAGACGCTTTATCTTTAGGGGAACTACTAAATCTCATTAGCAGGGGAACTACTAAATCTCATTAGCAGGGGAGCTACTGAATCTCATTAGCACATCAAGAAAGCAATTAACAAGCCAGACATGGGATGTGGAGTACACTAGGTTTGTAAAGAGGGCCATTATCACTTCACAGACTTGCAACATTGTAAAAGAGCTATTTCTATTTCAAAGATTTACTTTGTTCTCTAAGTTAAATACTTACTTATACTCAAGGGAGTTACAAATAGCTACTTCCATCAACGTTGCCCTAACAATGTGAACACAGTAACTCAGAGTTTCGTATAGTTAATCAACAGTTTCTTACTTCATGATTTTCCTTACCATGTTTTATAACGAACTATTACTCTTAACACGAATCATAGTCTTGTTATAGCATAATGCTAATTAAACTTAATTTACACACACCTTGCTTAATTACCAAATTAATAATTCAAGTTTATTACAATTTACCATTATTGCAATTTATCAGCAAATTAACTGTTTACATTTATCACAATCCCCCCTTTTTCTTTTGTATCTCTAATTTGCTGATTCGATGGTAAAAGTACTTTCATTCTCAGCACTGCAAGCAATCCTTTCTCCACAATTCCAACATTTATCATAACACTCACAAGGTAATATTTCACAAATACAATCATAGTTCCTGCGCGACATAACACATTCACAATGGTCTTCATTTTCTTCCGAACGAACTTCCTCGTAGTCTACTCCAGAATTTAAGATCATTAACTTAGTTACATCAAATTGCTTTCTAATAAATTGTTGCATACAAGATAAAATACATGGTAATAATAAAAATACAAGACAGACAATTAAAAGAATGACTAAGCCTATTTGTACAAGACCTTTCAACCATCCCGTTATTCCCCAAGTATTAAAATTTAGACCAAAAAATCCTTCATCCTGTTTAAGCAGTTGGACATGCTGTTGTAAATGTTGGATTTTTTTTTTTTGAATTGATTCTGACTTGTCTTGTAAATTCATACAACACATTCCTTCAAAATCTTCGCATCCATGACCATGAGCCAAAAGTAAAAAATCAATAGCTGCTCGATTTTGCAGTGTAGCATGTCTTATTGTATCTACATCTGCCGCTAATAGAGATAAAATATCAGAGGTTGCGTTTGCTTGTTTTGCAATCCAACATTGAAGCTTTTCAAATTGAAATAGTGCATGTCCCGCAGCTAATTGAGGAAGAAAAAGAGATGATACAATTTGTTCTGCTTTGTTAAACAATTTTACCTCATCATTACAGTCTTCTGACACTGTGCTTCGTTTTTCACGGGCGGACTGAGTACTGTTTGTTTTATACATTCGTAGCCCGGATTGAGTTGGTAAAGCTATAGTAAGGCGTCCAAAAGTACAAGGCCCCCCTATAGGCCTTTGAGGGAGTCCAGTGAATGCTCGATCTCCACATAATAAAAATATTCCAGGGGGCATTTTACGAGGGATGGTAGTACCTGGTGCTGGATTACTGCTATTTCTACCTAAATGATGGCACCAGTTACTGCTATTTCGCCAATAATTATTTTGTGGTGACACAATGGTTGTTGCTTTAGGGTCACCCCAAGTGTGATTGCCTTCATTACAGCCACTAGAATTAATATATAAACATGATTCGGCGTGGAGTGATCCCAAAATTTCCAGCTCTTGAGGTATTGGACCATATGGCAGACTATCATCCCATACATCATACCACTCTGTACATTTGATCATAGAGTTGTTACATTTGTTCCTTTTTAATTTTCCTTTTATGCCCTGAACAATAAGTAGGGCTTCCGAGTGATTTAGGGGGACACCAATTAAACATGTATGGAAAGGGGACTCGGGTTGTGCCAAAGAAACACAAAAGTTAGTTCGGTTTAGTTTGTTTGCTAGAGAAACCCATACATTTTGCCTGGGAGAAAAATGATCAGGCATTATCTCCCAATTAGCACTCACTAAAGGAATAATCAACAATATTAACAACTAGATTTGACAAGATAACGGTCAATTTCTTTACCAGTCCTGGGGAAGTTTGGCCATGATTGCTTTTGTGTCCCACAGTCCTGGTTCTTTTCTCCACAGTTTGTTTCTCCTCTGCCTCGCCCGTCGACTCGGTTGCTTCGAGCCACGAGGTGTATCATCTTCTCGGCAGCAAGAGAATTCTTCAGGAGAACGGCTGCTTTGGGTTTTCTGCCTATTTATATAGGCTTCCCATTTCGCAGTTTTGGCTAGTGGGGCAAAGCAAGACACAGCTTGTATTTTCCTTCTACACTTTACAACTACAATGTCAGCTATAAAGGGAACTGGTTCATTGGAGTGGTAACAGTAATATTGAGGATTTATTCCTTTAGTGAAAATTTCCCATCACTCTTTAGATTCCCGAATTATTTCTTGTTTTAATTCCAACACTGTATGCAAATTCCGGTAGGAGGATATCTGTATTCACAATGTGTCTATCATTTATCCTGACATATTTTACATTTAAAGCAAATGGATAACAACTACAGTCTATATCGTTACACCTTATTCTATCTAATTCCACATCTTCTCTATATTCAATATTAAGCTGCATAGGTTTAGCAATTTCCTCGAGCACACTTAGTACATTTCCAAAAATAATATACAATTAATGATACAATTGCTGCAAATATAAAAAGTATTATATACTTGATGCTAACAGGTAATGTAGAGATGTGATTCAACAATGTCTCTATCATCACTTATCTCCTCAAAACTACTTTAGTATCACCTGGAGCACTAATTACTTTCCAGTGGGGTCTTGTCACTGGACCTTTAATGCGACTAGCATGAGTCCATCCACGCTCAGCAGTCCGGACAGCTGTTTCTGTTGTAAGTAAAACAAGATAAGGTCCCTCCCAATTGGGTTTTAGGGTTTCTTCTTTCCACGTTTTAACCAATATCCAGTCCCCCGGTTTAAGATTATGAATCTTTAAGTCCAACGGGGGTCGTTGCACAATCAGTCCACGTTCCCAAAGCTTGTTACGATGTTCTGCTAATTGTGAAACATATTCATTAATCACACGGTCTCGAATTAAAACATTTGTTTGTGGGCTTTCAATTCTATAGGACATTCCATACACCATTTCAAATGCTGATATTCCCACGTCTGCCCTGGGTCTAGTCCTGAGAATTAATAGGGCCATGGGTAGGCACTTAATCCATGATAATTTGGTTTCTATCATTAATTTAGTCAAAATAGTTTTGATTTCTTTATTCATCCTTTCAACTTTTCCCGAACTTTGTGGATGCCATGGCGTATGGTATTCCCACTTAATACCCAAACTTTCTGTTAAATCTTTAACAATTTTTGACACAAAGTGTGTTCCTCTGTCTGAGTCAATTACTTCAGGTATTCCATATCGAGGTATAATGTGTTCTAGTAAAGCTTTAGTAACCTGGTTAGCAGTTGCCCTGGAGGTAGAAAAAGCCTCAACATAATGTGTTAAGTGATCCACCATTACCAATAAATATTTGTAACGCCCTACCCTAGGTAGTTCAGTAAAATCCACTTGTATGTGTGAAAAAGGTCTGTATGCTGGTGACCGTCCTCCAAGAGGTTTTCGTCTCATGTTGTTTCGATTAACTTTTTGACAGATTTCGCAAGCCGCCGTGACTGCTTTTGCTATGTTATATACGCCTATACAGGCAAACTGTTGATTGAAATGATCAACTAACGCCTGGGTTCCCCAATGTGTTTTACTGTGTATTTTTGAAAATATTTCGAGTGCTATGCCTTTAGGCAAGACTTCTCTCTCATCTGGCAATATGTATTTACCATCCTGTTCTTTAGCTCCCATTTGTTCTAGTTTTTCCTTTTCTGCAGACTCAAAACTCAGATTTTCACTAACAGGTATTTGTTGCAGAGTCAGTATTGTACTATGATTGCCTGCCACTCGTTTTGCTTCTGTATCAGCTGCATTATTTCCCCTAATTTGATAACTTGTACCTCGCTGGTGTCCCTTTATATGTACAACAGCTATTTTATTCGGCATTTTCAATGCCTCCAGAACTCGCCGTATTAATTCCTGGTGTATCAGTTCTTTTCCCTGTGAGTTAACAAATCCTCTTTCTTCCCATATTTTTCCAAAAGTATGTACTACTCCGAATGCATAGCGTGAGTCTGTATATATAGTTCCATCCTTTCCCTTCAGTGACACTAATGCTTTCCACAATGCATACAGCTCACAGGCTTGAGCTGACCAGCTGGCATTCAGGGGACCTGCTTCTATTGTTTTAAATTCTCCTTTTTCCATTTTAACGATGGCATATCCAGACAATCGTTTCCCTTCCACTATTCGGGATGACCCATCTGTAAATAATACTTCCCCACATTGTAACTCTTCTTCTTCTAAGTCTGGCCTAATGCGTGTCTGCTGTTCAATTGTTTGAAAACAATTGTGCAATAGTTCATCACTTTCTCCAGGGTACAAAAATTCAGCAGGGTTAACTGCTCCAATAGTTTTCAAGGATAGTTTAGGGGATTCTATAAGTATTCCCTCATACTTTAATAATCGGCTATCTGTTAGCCATTTTTCTGCTTTTTGTTGTAACACTCCCCTGATGTTATGAGGCGCATATAAGACAACTTCCCCATTAAAGGTAATGCGATTAGTTTCCTCAAGTAATAAGGCAGCAGCAACAATGATTTGTAAGCAACTCGGCCAACCCCTGCTCACAGGGTCTAACAGCTTTGATAGGTATGCCACCGGTTTCTTTTGTCCGGCCCATTCCTGTGTTAATACTCCGAATGCCGTTCCTTCGTGTATGTTAACAAATAAATGGAATGGCCGCTTTAAATCTGGTAGGCTTAAAACCGGTGCCTGACTTAATTCTCTTTTAAGATTGGTAAACTGCTCTTGATCCTGTTGAGTCCACTTGGGTATTTTGTCTTTAGACAGTTGTTCATATAAGAATTTGACTTTAAAGCTGTAGTTCTCTATCCACTGTCTACAATACCCAAATAGCCCTAATGCCTGCCGAATTTGCCTCTTAGTGACAGGCATAGGTAATTCCAGAATTCCTTTAATGCGTTCTGGATCTAATATTTTCTTACCGTTAAACAAATAATGCCCCAAATATTTTACTTTTTCTGCCACAAATTGTAACTTTTCCTGTGATACCCGTAGTCCCTTTTGTGCAAGAAAGTTTAAGAGTCGAATGCTCTCTTTCCTCACATCTTCCTTATTGTTCCCTGCTATGAGCAGATCATCTACATACTGTAACAGTACGTTCCCCGTTTGTACCTGGTATTCTTTTAAGAGCTCTTCTAGGGCTTGTCCAAACAGATTAGGAGACTCAGTGAACCCTTGGGGGAGTACGGTCCACCTCAATTGTTGTCTACGGCCTGTCTCTATGTCTTCCCATTCAAAGGCGAAATAATCACGGCATTCTTCTGCCAGTGGACAGGCCCAAAAGGCATCCTTTAAATCAACCACACTGTACCAGGAGTTATGGGGTCCTAACTTGCTTAACAGTGTGTAAGGATTTGCTACTACAGGGAACCTAGTGACAGTCTTTTTGTTTATTTCCCTTAAATCATGCACGAGCCGATATTTCCCATTTGGTTTCTTTATGGGCAGAATAGGGGTGTTAAAGGGTGACATACAAGGCTCTAATATTCCTTGTGCTAATAATCTATCAATTTCTGGTTTCAATCCTCTCCGTCCCTCTAGGGATATTGGATATTGTTTTATTCTTACAGGTATGTGGGGTTCGGAAATTTGGACTTTAATCGGTGGGATTTCTAATTTACTAATTGTATCCGGAGAGTACCAGACATCGGGGTTAATTTGTTTTTGATCATCTACGGTCAAAGGATAAGCAGACACTGTTAGCTCTTGATTTTTTACTTTAATTTCTAATTGCAATTCAACAATTAAATCTCGTCCTAGCAGATTAAATTCTGCTTCAGGGACGAGCAAGAGTTCACCCATTCCATATTTATTTTCAGTTTCAAATATTACATTTTTGATTTTGCCGACTTTAAAGGGTTCTCCTTTTGCTCCAATTACTTGTACTTTTTCAGGGGAAACTTTACATCCCTCAGGTATTTGTCTAATAGTCGATTTCTCCGCCCCAGTGTCTACTAAAAAGGTGAACTCTTGTTTATGGGGACCTATTTTTAATTTTATCAAGGGCTCATGATGACTCCGGTCCCCTAAGATATAGAGCCCCTGACTCTCCTATTCCGTTTTTAATATTTCTTCATCCCTGATCCTTTCTCTGCAATTCTTCTTTATATGTCCCTTCCTTCCACAGTAAAAACAACATCCCTGTTCTTTCTTTATTACTACATTCCCTTGTTTCATTTTAACAGATCTGCGTTCACCAATCCGCCCTTTACGATCTTCCCTGACTGCTGCTACCATCATTTTTACTTGCCGCTTACTGCTTTCCTCCTCTCGTCTCACATAGACTTTCTGAGCTTCCCTCAATAATTCATCCAAGCCTCTATCTTGCCAATCTTCTAACTTTTCAATCTTCTTTCTGATGTCTTCCCATGATTTTGCTACAAACTGAGTTTTAAGGAGTGTCTGCCCTAAAGGGTTGTCAGGATTTACTCCAGAATACAGTTGAAGAGCCTTCCTCAACCGTTCCAACCACTCAGTAGGGCTCTCATCTTTTTTTCTGCATTTCGTTAAATGCCTTGTTAATATTTTGGCCACGGGGTACTGCTTCTCTAATTCCCTGAATTACTATTGTTCTTAGGTCCTGCATATGGGTCCTATGCAGCGAATCCTGATTATCCCAATTAGGTCTTTGGAGTGGCCATTTAATATCTGCTTGGGGTCCCTGGACATGTTGAGCATCCCACAGTCTCATTCCTGCTCGCCTAATCATTTCTCTTTCCTCGGTAGTAAATAGTTGACTAAGGATAGATTGCATTTCATCCCAAGTATAAAGATTTGGTCCCAAAAATTGATCTAATCTCTCTGCTACTCCAAGTGGGTCTTCAATTAAGTTTCCCATTTCGGTTCTTTTAAAGTCTCGTACATCAGCTGAGTTTAGGGGTATAGAAATATATCCAATCACAGGTTGAGGTCCCCCCATGGGCATTTCCCTTAAGGGGTACATTTGAGCTGCCCCTTTTTGACTTCTAGTCACACGTCTAGGAGTAGGAGGGGGGGAAATTTCTTGTTCTGACTCTGATGGATGAGAGGGCGCTCTGGGGACCTCTGGAGAGGCTGCAGGAGCAGGAGGAGGAGCATAAGGGGGGGATTTAGAAGGATTTTGTCTAATTCTTCCTTCTTTTTCTTTTGTTTATTTTTTATTTCATTCAACGGGTAAAGTTTAGCTCCCGGTTTTTCTAGCCACAATTCCGCATATTGCCTTTCTTCCGGGTTAAGGGGTTTTTTATTATTAACCCAAAGGTTTAACTGCTGCTTTACCCAATCTTCTTCTGACCCGTAGACTGGCCAAAAGACATTTTCAGAAATCTTCTTCCCTCCCCATATCTTAGTACAATATTCTATCATCTTCTGCTTATCTTTCCCTAAGGTTCCAGGTAGATATTTCCAATTGTCTAATATATATGCCAGAGGGGTATCCCTAGGTACAGTGGGTACCCTCCCCATGGGAGTCGAAGGCTTGCTGCCCTTCGCCCCCATCTTCTGGAATATCCACACACACACACTCACTCGCTCCCCTTGTTCCTGGCCCAGTCCCTCGCGGGAGATGGGAAACGCAGTACTTAAGGGTCCACACTCGCTTGGCTCAGTATGTCGAACCTCTCATTCGCTATATTCCAGGATAACCCAATCCCGCCCGAACGGATAACCTGCGACAAATTCGCAATATACTTACGCGTCCCGCGTCTTCGTCCGGACTCCCGTGCACAGAATCTTTATGGGATTTTACCGGTTCCTTTTTTGCTCACTATTCTAGAATTTAGGTTCGTCGGTAAGGGCAGTGAGCTGTCGGTCGCGGGGCCGCAGACTATCGCGGGGCGCCTCCCCGGAGGACCAAAGCTCACCGTTCCTTATCCGAGTCACGGCACCAAGATTGTTATAAATTGGGACCACAACGGACTAGAATCCAATTAGAATTTATTAATTATAGCAAGTAGAATATGAGCAAAAACAGCGCTGGACGGCAGGGGAGTCTACGCTCCGCCAACTACCGCACTAAGCAATTCAAACAGTCCTCTTTTATACATCTTTTCTTCCGTGTTCTTGAAGTAGTGGAGGTACTCTGCGCGTGCTTCAGTTGTTGTTAGGGGGTCGTTTGTCATGTTTCTGTCGGTTCCTGGCGGTTATCTTATCTTGCACAAACGGTGTTTGATGGCTGTTTTAGTTTGCGTCTGACCTTTACATTGGACTTCACATAAACATTAGCCATGCCTGCAAGCTTCTGACAATTGGCTAATATTTAGAACAGTGTGGTTGTCAAACAATTGCAAAACAAACCAGATGTGCTGATGAGAAGTTCACAGAGTTATCAGTTTTACAGGAGACGCTTTATCTTTAGGGGAACTACTAAATCTCATTAGCAGGGGAACTACTAAATCTCATTAGCAGGGGAGCTACTGAATCTCATTAGCACATCAAGAAAGCAATTAACAAGCCAGACATGGGATGTGGAGTACACTAGGTTTGTAAAGAGGGCCATTATCACTTCACAGACTTGCAACATTGTAAAAGAGCTATTTCTATTTCAAAGATTTACTTTGTTCTCTAAGTTAAATACTTACTTATACTCAAGGGAGTTACAAATAGCTACTTCCATCAACGTTGCCCTAACAATGTGAACACAGTAACTCAGAGTTTCGTATAGTTAATCAACAGTTTCTTACTTCATGATTTTCCTTACCATGTTTTATAACGAACTATTACTCTTAACACGAATCATAGTCTTGTTATAGCATAATGCTAATTAAACTTAATTTACACACACCTTGCTTAATTACCAAATTAATAATTCAAGTTTATTACAATTTACCATTATTGCAATTTATCAGCAAATTAACTGTTTACATTTATCACACTGACCCTGAGCACCTTGTCCCTATAGTGACAGGGCAAGGCCTGGTGGGTACCTCCCTCCTCCTCCATGGGGAAACAGGATATTTTCTGTAGTACATGCCAATCTGAAGTGACAAGTAGGTAGGGTCCCACAGCGTACAGTTTCTATACAGCCTTGAGTGTCAGGGCAAACTCTACTGTTCAAATGCCTCAGTAGAAAGTACTGTGCTTGTACATGTGTGAACACCTGCTGTACATTTACATCACCCTCTACAATATTGTTGTGACCTCTTATGAAGCTTTCTCAGTGAGTTATTTCTTATTTTTCAGTTGCTAGCACAGCAAGCTGGTCTGTGAAGGTAATTGTGGTAAGAGCATTTTTGTTCTAAGCTAATAGGGTAGTGCTCTGTATCGCTGATAGTTGACTGCTTTGCAAAAATCATGTTGTAGGAAGTTCCTCAGATAATGTAATTTTGTTTCCTGTTTCTTTCAAAGCAAGAGCCAGGAATTTTTTGTTTACATCCTCTGTACTCCTCTTTCCTTTGGCTTACTAGATAAGGCTGAACTAAAGTAGCAAATCTGACTCTGTTTCACGGATGGGTGAGGTTTGTAGCAACTCTGACCTAATACAGAAGCAAATTCCATTATTAAGTTGCCTCCTGAGATTGTTTTGTTCCTGACTACTGTGTCCCACCCCTGAGCTGATACAGTTCAATCCTCGGACACTTTTGCACACTTTCTTGGTGTTTGGTTTCGTGTTTTTTGGGCAGGGAGGTGGTGGGGTGTTTTGTTGCTTGAGTTTTTTTAATGATAATAAAATCACTTTGGTATACACCATGGTGGAAGGTAACTTGCAGGAATATCCAGTGTGATGTTCCTGAAGCTGAGTAATCCTCCCCAGTTTATGCATCCCCATCAGTAGGAAAGTCATGTCCCACTTTTGAGACTATCTCTTCTATGGGTTGCAGAAGGTGCAGAAGCAGCTTCCAGTTGCTTCACACTACTTTGTACATGTGCAGGGATGTGTCTACAGCCCATGTCCTTACATGGGTGCAGCAGCAGTATTAGTCCTGCTGTTTCTGAACAAGCTGTTCGCAAGCGCAAGAGGAGACATTTTCTGCCTGAAGAGCTGCTCACCTTCTCTGGAGAAAATGTGGGGGGTGAGATAGGAACAATCCACATTCTGGATATAGGAGAGAAGTTATTATTCCTGAGTAGAAGAAATTTAATTTAAAAGGCACATTTCATTCTCTGTGGAGGTTAGATGCCTCTTACATGTTATTGATATCTCACAGGATTTCAAGATTCAAATACTTTTAAACTGTTGTGTTAGTGAATTATGTGCTGTGCTTTACACCATGTATTATGTAACAGCTAATTCAAAGCGTCCCACAGTTTCTCAAGACCAAACAAATGGATGTGAGGTCTCCTTACACCAGGAGCAGAGTGCTGCATCGTTCGGGTTTTGTTTGTGTCATTGGGATTTTTGACTAGTAGGGGATCTGCCCTTTCTATATTATACCGTTGCATGCAGATGTGTTAAATGTGTCTTCTTTGGTGTCATTAAGGTGTCCTTTATTGCATGAGTTATATCCATATTCAGCCCTCTACATTACCAAAATGGCGCAAAAGAGCTTTAAGATGAATGAAAACAAGCAAAAAAAAAAACCCCAAACAACTATTTTTGCTGGATTGTACAGCTTTTCCTGCTTTGCATGTTACCACTGATTATAACAACTCAAATTCATATGGAGTGTAAGTGCCAAAGTTGTGCATTTAATTGTAGGATATATCCCTAAAATTTATAGTGCAAGTTCGGTTAATTGCAGAATTAAATGACTTTGTTTTCAACTGCTGTGGGTCTCTGTTGAATCTGGCACAAGTTCAAACGGCCTTGTAGCTTCCAGCCTTTGCTGGGTCATAAAGCAAAGACCCTCCCTAAGAACACAAATGGAATTACTTTCCACCACTGCAGTGAGATTAACGACAGTATTACTCGAGTTTTTTTCTCCTCCTTTGTCTTGTAAATCTGAGCTCTATTCTGCTAAACTGCCTTTTAAAGAAAACACACTAAAACTCAGACTGCATAAATTCCCCTGAGGCACCATTCAAAGGGCAGTATTTTGTTGATCCCATAAACCTTTAGTGGCACTGGATTTTGGGTAGGAGGCATACAGGATCAGGCATGCTGGCAGAGACTACTGGTGAGAAAGGGGCCACACATCAGCTGATGCTGCTGATGTGGTGATGGATTAGAGAACAGAGAAAGGTTTGTATTGTGCTAAAAATGGAAGGATTAGCAGCTGTCCTTGTTGACTCAGGCTAGAGGGAGGAGGATGAGGAGGACAACCACATGCTATGGCTGGTCTGTACTAAATTGGCTATTGGCATCCTTCTTTACTGCTAATCTCCCTGCCCCTTCTTTGCTAAGAAAAATACTTGTGGAGCCCTTCCTTCATATCAAAAAAAGGAGGACATTTTTTTTTACTCTTTCCCTTTTATTCATGTTTTTATGATTATTACTCTGCTAAATGCATTTTAAACTTTTAAAGTATGTTTAATCCAGACTAATTTCCAGGTGGGAAAGAGTTAGAGGTGCTATCTTGACTATAAAGGCAGATTACAGCCTGAAGTATTAACCAGAGATGATTGTACATACGGATTTATGAAATGCTACAGCTGGGTGGCTGGACAATGTGTCCTCATTGATATTCATTCATGTGATGTGAAGTTTTAATTCAGATCCACCTCTAAAATGAAGGCACCATGGTACTTTCATTCCCTAAAAAAATAGTAAATCGATTGCTTATGTTGATTTTCAGCACTTATTTCCTTAGTGCTAATATATAGTGCCCATTTTACTATTTTGATGCAGTTCATCAATCAAGACTAATGCTTGGCACAAGACCTGTTTCAGTAATGCCAACAGTTATCATAATCACTGATGGACTCTGGTAAGAGTAGAGAAGCTTGCTCAGATGCTTGCTTACTCTTGCTGTCTGCTCTCCCCTCTGCTGGGGGTGGCTGCCACCCCCAGAAACTTCCCCAGAGGGGGATTGTGTTTCCATGCCTGCTACTGGCTGTGTCAAAAAGGGGTGGAGCTGAGCCTCAAATCACTTCTGACTGCGGCTCTGAGCTCACTTACTGGGATGCGAACGGGAGCAGCTGTGTTACCATGTAAATCCCACATCCCACCGCCCTGCAGCCACTGAGCACTTTGTGATGTATGCCACATGGCGTGTGCTCCCCAGACCTGATGGAGCTTCTGGGCCTGTGCTTAGGTGCTTTGCTGAATTAGGCTGCTGCTCCTTCAAGGTCCCCCAACACTTTTAAATGTCATTCAGCCAAACAAAATCGTATTCCTCAAGGAAACAGATTTAGATCAGCCAGATACCTTTGATCTTAGCAAAGAACTCAGTCAAATAGAGGTGGATGAAACCCTTCTTTTCAGAGTTGCATTACAGTCTGAAAACAGTCAATGAAGCTTCTCTCTGATGGGTGAATCTAGAGGTAAGGATTGCTCTGTAGAAAAGATAATAAAACAGGGGGCTTAAACTACCTGACTGTCAGGTGGTGAGACAACACAGTGGCCAGGGCACATGGAGGGCTCACCATTTGTAACTACTGCAACTCCCCACTAGGTCAGCTGCACGTGTAGCAGCTTTTTATGAAACCCGGAACTTCTACTACAGGCAGCAAGATCGGGCTCATACTAATACAGGGTAATGATTTGTGGTATTTTTTTAATACCTTCAAAGAGGTTTGTGGACTAATATCGGTATTTTAGATCTAATTATAGATAGCTTTTAAAAAGAAAACCCACAAGATTGCTAACATACATTGTAGTATGGTACACCAGGGCAAATTGTTCTTGACCACTTTCTATTAGCCAGTGTGCAACATCTCTTGGCATTTCAGATTTCTTTTAGCTTACGGAAAAATACAAGTCCAAACTTAAGAGCCCAAGTTCTGAAAATGGAGCACTTCTACAAAAAGCTCTGTTCCATTAATTTATTTTGTCTTATGAGTTAAGTTCCTGTGAGCAGTTCAGAAGAAAGTGTGGTTTGCTTCAATGCCTCACTGTGATTTGAATGCTTAATTTGGGTTTACACATTTGAAGAACATTGTAAGACAGTTTGCTCATGTGAAGAACTTTGTTTACCATGATGGTCAAAGAAAGTAAAAGAAGCTGTTTGAAAATAGCTTGATTAAAAGAAAAAGGCTGCAGAGGAGAATTAACAAATGCAAGTTCTGTTTAAAACAGATGATTCTTCTTATTTCAGAGCAGAGGAGTCTCCTCAGAGTGCCTGGGGTGCTCACCATGTGGGGTCTGCTCAGCCACATCCCTTCTGAAAAAGGACAAACATCTGAAGACAAGAAGGTTCCTACTCATTTACAGAACTGTGATTTTTCTGTGTTATTTTCTGTCACATAATAATCTAGAATATATAGGATCTCTATCTGAAAGGAGAAGAAGCATTATAGGTACATTCAGGAGCACTTAGGAAAAATGATGAGAAGAACTTGCAAAGTAAGAAAGCCTTTCACTGTCTGTCCTCTCAGAGAGTTGCTTGGGAAGTTAGGACAGAAGAAGGCTAGGAAGAATTTGGCTGTGTCTCACTTCAGATTTTTCTTCTCCTTCAGGAAATCAAATCCATTTTAAAAGCAGAAGTTAGAAAGAAGGGAGGACTTTCATTCAGAGTCATAGAATCATAGAATAGTTAGGGTTGGAAAGGACTTTAAGATCATCTAGTTCCCACCCCCCTGCCAGGGGCAGGGACACCTCGCACTAAACCATGCCGTCCAAGGCTATGTCCAATGTGGCCTTGAGCACCGCCAGCGATGGAGCATTCACAACTTCCCTGGGCAACCCATTCCAGTGCCTCACCACCCTCATAGTAAAGAATTTCTTCCTTATATCCAATCTAAACTTCCCCTGTTTAAGTTTGAACCCGTTGCCCCTTGTCCTCTCACTACAGTCCTAATGAAGAGTCCCTCCCCAGCATCCCTATAGGCCCCCTTCAGGTATTGGAAGGCTGCTATGAGGTCTCCCCGCAGCCTTCTCTTCTCCAGGCTGAACAGCCCCAACTTTCACAACCTGTCTTCATACGAGAGGTGCTCCAGTCCCCTGATCATCCTCATGGCCCTCCTCTGGACTTGTTCCAACAGTTCTATGTTCTTTTTACGTTGAGGACACCAGAACTGCACACAATACTCCAAGTGAGGTCTCCTGAGAGCAGAGTAGAGGGGCAGGATCACCTCCCTCGACCTGCTGGTCACGCTCCTTTTGATGCAGCCCAGGATACGGCTGGCTTTCTGGGCTGCAAGCGCACACTGCCGGCTCATGTTCATTTTCTCATCAACCCACACCCCCAAGTCCTCCACAGGGCTGCTCTGAATGTCTTCTCTGCCCAACCTGTATGTGTGCCTGGGATTGCTCTGACCCAGGTGCAGGACCTTGCACTTGGCATGGTTAAACTTCATCAGGTTGGCATCAGCCCACCTCACAAGCGTGTCAAGGTCCCTCTGGATGGCATTCCTTCCCTCCAGCATATCAACCAAACCACACAGCTTGGTGTCATCTGCAAACTTGCTGAGGGCGTACTCAATCCCACTGTTCATGTCACTGACAAAGATGTTGAACAAGACCTGTCCCAACACCGATCCCTGAGGGACGCCATTCGTTACTGGTCTCCAGCTGGACATTGAGCCATTGAGCACTACTCTTTGCGTGCGGCCATCCAGCCAGTTCTTTATCCACCGAGTGGTCCACCTATCAAATTGATATCTCTCCAACTTAAGGACAAGGATGTCATGTGGGACAGTGTCAAACGCTTTGCACAAGTCAGGGTAGACGACATCAACTGCTCTACCCCTGTCCATCAGTCATGTCTTCTCTTGCTGTTTTTAGGCCATAAGAATGAGTTTTTTCCCAAACTTTAAGTATTATTGTTGCATGATGCTTTTATTGTGATGAGCATCTGTCAAAACTGTGAAGGGCATGCTGTAAGGACAGCTGAAATTAGTACTGCAAAACCACTGAGTCTTAAAGACTTGGAAGATATCTCTGATACTCCCTAGTTCCACCTCTCATGCAGAGACTAGGCCATGAAATTACACCACATCAGTTGAGGCTACTTCTGCTTAAGTCTTGGACACCTTCTAAGTGGAGACTGCACAGCTGCTCTGGGTGCCAGTGCCAGGCCTCCAACACCTTCTTTGAGAGGTAAGAAAGGAACTTCTGCAACACTTATTCTCATAGCAAACATGCACCCAATGTATGGGGATGTGTCAGTAGTCTTTATCTGTAGAGAGGCAAGGTGATAAAGAAAATTAGCTTTTTTTATTGTGGGTCTCTATAAATACAAGAAGGTTTTGCAGCTGCAATAGAAGGGGGGAAAGTTTATATCATGTACTTGAAAATGTAACTTATGTGGATAATATTACTATGTTAGTTAGATATCTGAGGGAAAAGAACGTGTCTTGAGTGTACATGTTTTGTGAAGAATCAAATTACTTTTATTTGAGAGAAGAAATAAATCACACTCACATTAGATAAATAAATCAAGACCAGAGTCCATGCACCATGTTGAGGTACTTGGATGGATATGAAGTTAGAGCTACAAGATTGTATTCAATGATTCATTTAAATTAGTCCACTTGAAACCAAAACCAAAATCACAGAATCACAGAATCACAGAATCACAGAATAGTAAGGGCTGGAAAGGACCTCAAGATCATCGAGTTCCAACCCCCCCGCCATGGGCAGGGACACCTCCCACTAAACCATGCCATCCAAGGCTATGTCCAACCCCACCTTGAACGCCACCAGGGATGAAGCATTCACAACTTCCCTGGGCAACCCATTCCAGGGCCCCACCACCCTCACAGTATAGAACTTCTTCCTCAGATCCAATCTAAACCTCCCCTGTTTAAGTTTAAACCCATTACCCCTTGTCCTCTCACCACAGTCCCTAATGAAGAGTCCCTCCCCAGCATCCCTATAGGCCCCCTTGAGGTATTGGAAGGCTGCTATGAGGTCTCCACGCAGCCTTCTCTTCTCCAGGCTGAACAACCCCAATTTTCTCAGCCTATCTTCATACGAGACTGTTGTGATTTCCTCAGAGAGATAGTACAGTGATTGAGATCCTGAAGACGTATCCAGAATCCTTATTACATCCTGGTATATGTGTTTTTCTGGATGGTGACTTAAAGAACAAAAATGGCAGATGACAACCTACAAAAAAAGTTCTCCAATTTATGGTCAGTAGTCAGGAGTTACCCATGGGAACTAAAATTCATTCCTTTCTCTATTACAGCTCAAGCTGTTTTATAAAGTAGCCCTGTTTTGTTGTTTGGTTGTTCCTTTTTTCCTGTCAAAAAAATAAGGCTCATGCAAGTAGAGAAGTTGAGAGTGTGAGATACTTGGCATCACTTCTTCCCTTACGATGTCCAATAAGTTTCTTTGTCCCTGTGGA
The DNA here is from genome assembly GCA_039720435.1 of Amazona ochrocephala. Lineage (NCBI taxonomy): Eukaryota > Metazoa > Chordata > Aves > Psittaciformes > Psittacidae > Amazona > Amazona ochrocephala. The sequence goes on from CM077878.1 coordinate 82,649,408, forward strand.
GAAACAGTAAAGCGAAGAAGCACTTCAGTGTACAATCCTGATGTGCACAAGCTCCTCTGAATGCTATGACAGACCAGGCTGTGGGAGCAGCTGTTGCCAGCCTGCATGCAGATGGCTGCATCCAGCTGGTGTCTGGGTATGCTTATTCTAAGTTTAATCACTTTCTAACATTAATCACTTTCTACCCCTTTAAAGCCCCATGGTGAATTGCAGTGAACCCTCCTTCCCCAATAACTGATGGAAGCTCTTTCATGCATGTGCCCAAGGTAGCCTTCAGATGGGCTGATAGAACACTGACGTCATTTTTCTAGGACAGGCAAGGCCCTGGACACCTGAGTACTTGTGCTTTGCCAACTGTATCTCTTAGGCCTGATTTAGCTGCCGGTACCTTTCACACAGCTCAGGTGCATATGCTGCACTGCCGAACATGCTCATGACTGACTTCAATGCAAATCTGGCCTTTTAGCAAGTGCAGTTCAAGTTCAAATAAAATGTAGATGTTATATCCTGTATTATTTTAAAAAGAGTTTGGATTATTTTGATGTAGCCTTAGACATACCTGCTGCAAGGAATGTTGGCATTTTTGAAGTCCATGCAGTCACCTGCGAAAATGTTTGACATTTGTGTTCTACACAGTTTGGATATGATCTTTTTGAAGAACTATGCTTATGCACAGCTCAGGCACCAGAACTGCTGGGATTTTGTCATTTTCTTTTACCCTTGAAACTATAATTTTGAACAACATTCAGTAGATTCATAGCAGCAAATTAATTTTCAGCAATGAATCTCAATTCTTCTTTCGTTCACAGGTGGTATCTGTTCAGTTTGTTAGGACATTATGAACACAAAAGGCCAATTTCTTTGTCAGGAAACAACCTTCCTTGAGTAATTTATAGCTAAACACTTCTCATAACTGAACAAAGTATTAACACATGTATGAATCCTCCATTTAGTTTCAGTGATAGTGAGTCATTTCCCTTGTTTTTGTCGGTCATTCAATAACAAAAGAGAAGAAGATATCTCAAGCTGTGTGAAGTTTCTAATTGTTAATAAATGGGCTTCTGGTTGCTAGTGCCCCTTCAGTGTTAATTAATATTGGAAGTGACTCCCCTCTCATGCCACCCTTGAAGCATTTTTCTTCTGAAATAAATTATCTCCCCTACGTAACATGCTGTCCAAAATACTTGTTTTTGCTTTAGCTCCAGGAGCTGATAAGGCTATAGCAGTGATCTAGGTGCATAGGGTTTCCATATGAGATAGATACACACGTGTAAGTCTGGTATTTGTGCCTGTAGGGATGATCACCACAGCATCTTTGAAAAACTCATTCTCCCCGCTTCAGATAAATGTATTCTGCAGTTACTAATCTTCAAGTGCTTTACTCACTGGCAAATGGAAATGGGGGAAAAAGAAGCACGAAGTATTTCTCAAAAACCTCACAATCTGTTGGGAGTGGCGCAGATTCACAGGCACTGTTCTCATACCCTACTCAGTCAACTACCACAGTACAGTGTCACAAAGGTGATGACTTTTTAAAGTGAGGTCACAAATTTTTCTCGAGAATGGCAGAAGGTCCTACACTTCTGATATCTTCATTTTACTGACTTTTGACAGCCAGTCCTGATGGATCTTGGCGCTTGCAGCTCTGAACAGTCTGTTTTGAAACATAAATCAAAATCTCTAACTTCTAATGCAAATACCATCTAAGAAGCCCTTGTCAGCATACTTGGCTTTGCCTTCCATTGCCTTTTACTTGTAAGTATTTCAGAAAACTTTGGACAAGCCCAGCTCTGGCTGAGTACCCCCTTCCAGCCTTCTGCATTTGCCACCCCCCTGCTTTCCCAGGGTCTGTACAGTTTTCTCATGTTGTGCTTGTACAACTGCATTATAACATGGACAGTGGGTATGAAGATAGGCTGAGAAAGTTGGGGCTGTTCAGCCTGGAGAAGAGAAGGCTGCGTGGAGACCTCATAGCAGCTTTCCAATACCTGAAGGGGGCCTATAGGGATGCTGGGGGGGGACTCTTCATTAGGGACTGTGGTGAGAGGACAAGGAGTAATGGGTTTAAACTTAAACAGGGGGAGTTTAGATAGGATCTGAGGAAGAAATTCTTTACTGTGAGGGTGGTGAGGCCCTGGAATGGGTTGCCCAGGGAAGTTGTGAAAGCTTCATCCCTGGCGGCGTTCAAGGTGGGGTTGGACATAGCCTTGGATGGCATGGTTTAGTGGGAGGTGTCCCTGCCCAAGGCAGGGGGGTTGGAACTTGATGATCTTGAGGTCCTTTCCAACCCTTACTATTCTATGATTCTATGATTCTATGATTCTCTGCCTTGTAAAAGAGTTTCCTCCAGAAAACATGTCCTACTTGTGCCTATGAGATAAGCACATGTTGAAAAGTTTTTCTAGCTTGGAACTGTAGAAAGAGTGCAAACAGATTTCCCCCTGGCTCTCTGAGATGTGCAATAAGAGTACTTTTGATAAAGACTTTGAGGAAAATGAGAAAAAGGACTGTGGAGGAAGGAAATGCAGCAGATACTGGAGGAACCTGATAGAGCCTGTGATCCTCTTCAATTGTAACACAAGCAGACATCTTCTTTATTTCTGTGTCTCTGTGGTTAAAGGAGTCTTTGGTGTCCAGGCTACACTGAAACTAGACAGATTATTTAGTAAACCAACCAAGTACTTCATCAAAAGACAGCATGCTGATGCTTTTCATTTACCAAAATACATGTCCTTGATACAGGGAGTAGGACAAAGTATACTATACATAAAGTCTATACTGTAAATAAAGACAAAAAGTGTGCAGCTTTATTATCTGTTATCAAAGACTCAAAGTTAGAGACTGTTCACCACTGTTTGGAATAATGATGTATCTCAACACTGACATTCTTTCCACAGAGCTTGGTTCAAACTCTGTTTGGGATCCAGAGGTGGTAGCTAGCTCTAGTGAGCAAAGCTACTGCAGGAATCTGGCTCAGATTCAGGTATGCAGGAACTTAAGACTGTTTATCCAAAAGCTTGAATCACCCTCACTTGTATCTGAGCAGTCTTGGCTGGCAATCAATCAGGAAAGCAGAATTCCTCGCAGAATGCTAGAGGCAGGGATGTGTTTTAAAGAGATGGAGGATATGAGATGCCGTTGCTGGGCTGGGAGGAAAGGAAGTTGTTGCTATGATGAAGGAATGCAAACAATCAAGTCACTTTGTCTTTGAAGATAACAGCATGACTGTGAATCTAGACGTCTCTCCAACCTGGAAAATACTGTAGTTGCCCCTTTGGCAGTTTAATTAGTGTTACTGCTTACTTGTGTTCTTGGGGATCTGTTCTTCCTACCCCTGCTTCTCCCACAGCAAGTCTATGAACAAAATAAAATTGTTGTTAAGATGGAATCTGTATGAATTCAGATGCCAGTATGGAATATGGCAATAGAAACTAACATCTGATGTCTGCTGGGGCTAAAGTTACTTTGAACTGTGGAGACTGCAGAACTGTGAAACTCTGGATTCTTCAAAGCTCTTTGGCAGCCCAGGACTGGACTTACAAGGCACAGGTGTCAAAAGGCTCCAATAACTTCAATAACCTGTGAAGTATGAAAAAGAGGAGGAATACTGGGGCTTCAGAACTGGAATTCAAGCATTAGAAATCTTGGCTCAGCTATTGGCTTGTTGTGTGGCCTTGGACAGCCTGGTTTATAAAGCGGGGTGGGGAAACTGGCACAGGAACTTCTGAGGATTAAAATATCTTTACAGAGTGCTTTGTACTTGCATCATTTTATCTTTTCAATGTATTTATTAACTAGTCTCTAATGCCACTGTAACACCACTGAACTTTCATCAGCTAGATGCGCTTCTTCACAAAAAAATTCATGTGTACATAAACAAGACCCAACACTCCACTCAAGTTCTAACCAGTTACAGAAGTCTTAATTCAGTATTGAAAAAGAGTGGGATCCCAAGGGGGAGTAAAAATCTTTATGGGATATCTCTCTCATGAAGGCTTTCTTATGACTGCATTTGTTAACTGGTTAGTTGAGGAAATGTTTGACTGAGAAATATACTTCATGTATATTTTCTAATTCTCTGTCATTTTAATTCATATTACCTTAGTGACATCTTCTGTGGGATGAAATCACAAAAGTATTTTGCATCAGATGTTTTTGAGCATCCAAGTCCCATTTTTCTGTATGAGAATAGAGTGAAAGTAGGTGCTAGTAGATTGCACAGCCTGCAGGCCTTTCTGTGCTTGTTTCAAGAGACAAAAAGCCACATACATATTAATCACCATTATAGTATGAAACTACTATTTGTAGTCAATTTGAGAGTGCTTGCAGAGTGATTCCCCTAAACCCACTTGTCTTCGTGGTCTGTCTGTGTTCCCTGGGAGACACTGACTCCCTTGAACCACTCTGGTAAGGTAGGTTATGAAGAGCATATGAAATGGAGGACAAAAGCAACCTGAAGTCATGCTGATAATGGATATTATGGTGAATAATATGCAATAGGTCAAGGGGCTGAAAAGATGCAGAAAGAGATAAATGCTTTCATAAATATATGCTATAAATGCTCAAGAAAAACAGGATACAGTTATAAAGGAAAATCTTTGAACAGAATGAAGACTTTATGGCACAAATGTAGCCTACAAAAGAGATGATAATACAGATGCAAGAGATCACTGCTGTTGTTTGCATATACTGAAAACCTAAAGCTCTTTTATGTACAGTAGCTGTAAAGGAAATGTTTCTGTGCTCATTTAAATGGCTGATGAAATTCAAGAGCTCTGGGGGCCGGCTACTCTCAAAGACTGAATGTGGTAGCTAATATCTTCCATTGTTAATGACTTTGTTTTTCTGCTTGCTTTTGCAAAGCAGCTCTGAATATTCAAGCAGTCACGTGGCATATGTTTTGGATGGCTGGAGGCCTTGGTAGATTTGTAGCACCTTCTTTACATTTCATTAACTGCAGAATTTCAGGTCCTTTTTCAGTAAGCTTGGGGAGCAAACTAGCAAGGTCAGGGAATGAATGTACCTGCAGAGGAGAAAGGTGCACGTGTTTCCCATCCCTGGATTTTTCAGGCGTGAAGTCATGAGGAAAACCCATTCAGACTCATGTACCTTGGGTCAGAGACCCACAGTCAATGTTGATGTATACAAATCAGTCTAATTTTCAGAAATGACAAGAGGCACAGCAAACCACAGGCATAGGTTAGATTTGTCTGACAATCAGAAGCTCCGAAAACCAGGTCCCTGGTATTAAGTGCTTACCAGCAGGCACATAATCTTGAAAATGTTGACCAAATACCACAAAACCATGTTTCATTTAGAAAACAGAACTTGCTGGTTTTTTTAAAAAACCTCTAATCTGTAGTGTTGGAGCTGTGTAAATGATCTCAGATATTTCCACTATAACATTAGTAAGTCATTTACCAATGGAGAAATAGATTGGCTTGATTGTTCTCTCGTTGCCCTTTCTTATGCAGTGAAGGTTAAAAGACTAGAGTTGGAATGATTATTGGAGGAAGAACGCTCTCTGTTTCTGTGTTTCCAGCTAAAACCCTTGTAAGAGAAAGTGCTTCTTGTTGCTGGCTCGCTTTCCTGGGGGTTAGGCTGTTTCATCCCAAACTATTTTTTGATTTGGTCAGTGTGTTTTGTGCATTTTTATTTTGTATCTATGTATAAACTGGGATGAAATATGTTCTGAGGTTGTTATGCAGATTGTTGTGGGCATGAAGGGAATGAAATCATCATGGTCTAATTGCTGCTCAAACACAGGTTATTATGAGGGAAGCATGGCACTTGTATTCGAGAGTGCTGTTCAGTCCCTGTGTCTGATAGTGTTGTGGTATTTCAAACTACCTTTAAACTTCTAATGCTTTTTTTCCACTCTCAAAACTTTTATTCAGGAGTAAGATGAAATGAGACTGGGATAGAGCATAGCATTCCCAATGGATGTGCATGTTAGGTTTCTCTGAGTTGCTTTGTCTTTGGGCTGTTTCTTCCTGTCCAACAGGCTCTTATAAAATTTAAAAATCTGCTTCAAAACATTCTGCGAGTTCCAGTTGCCTTGGTATTTTCAGTAGCACAATCACCTCATTATTCATTGAAATGATTAGTTACAGAAGATTAATTTTAGAAGATTAATTAACTAAGGATTGACAGCAATGACGATGGACCTGTGGGAAGGCTATGGGATTTCACGTGATAGGATTTAGAGTTGGTAATTAAGGATGTGCATTTATTCACTTTCTCCATGTGTCCCATGAAGATATTTTGAACCTTGATCTTGCCTGCAAACTGCCAAAATGCTCGCCTATTGCTTTCTGCCACCAGATCAGTAATGTGATCGATAGCTTTGTATTAGCAAAGCTCTCAGGAAGATATTCTGGGTTGTCAGGGAGCTCAACTTTTACTGCCCACACATATCCAGCACTTGGCAAGGAAGGTCAGTTAATTAAGAAAAAGAAAGGAGGAAACTGTTCTGGCCAAGAAAAGAGGGAAGCCTGCAATTGGATGCCTCAAGGTCAGCCACAAAAAGGTAACTTGAGCATTACTTCTTTGGGCTCTCCTGTGAGCAAAAGGGCTCAAGGAAGGCACTGACGGGAGCAGCGATGGGAGGAAAGTCCACAGGTCTTTCTTGCCTTGCATTTAGTTCCTGCTGACCATCACAGGAGAAAGCTTTTGAGGGCAAGGATGTCTTAATATAGCAAGAAAAGAAATGCAGAAGCAAACCCTTTCCTGGATCCTGCGCTTTTTGGAACTGTTGTTGCCCAAACAAAGCTGAGTGTAGCTTCTGACTAGAGGCATACTTGAGACTAGTACATAATAGTATATAACCAGAAGCTATTTTCCTCAACTGTTTTCTTTCTCTGAAGCATATAGCTCTGGGGGCCTACTTTGCTTCAGCATGCAGATTGTATGTGATGAACTGAGCCACTGTCCCTAGATTCCTGTGGCTACCATAGAATAGTTTTTTCTCAGACAGATCCTCCTTTTCTATCCTTTATGTCCCATTGGGATAAATAAAAAATATTTGAGCCCCTATCTGCTATCGATTTATTATCTTTTTTTGCAGCCTGATCCAGGCAAACCAAGTTTGGGAGTACCAGGCTGTTCTCAGACAGATAAGAGGTAGGAGGCAAGTGTCAGTGGCTGGGAGTAATATAACAGGATGAAGATGAACAACTCATCTATGTCCAGCAGATGCAGATGATCTGACTGTGAGTCTTGCAACAGGACAGAAGGACTTAGGGATTGAGAGAAATAGGAGTGCCTCAGGTTGTAGTGGGGGAAGTAGGTGCTGTGGATGGGAGATGCTTTGAAGCAGGACTGAGCATAGCTGGTCAGAAAGAACTGAAGCAGGAGTTGGGGAGCTGAAAAGGTGGAGGGCATTAGGGCAGCAAGGAGAATGGGGTCCTTAAATAGGATGTATGAGGCCCATACTGAGCTTAGGGTTGGGTGGGTTGGAGAAGGGAGTTAAGAGGAACAAAGACTGTTGGGGATGGTGAGGTTATGAATGGGAGGAACATGGAGAAAAAGGTATGGGGGACTGGATATTTCCAGCTTTGGAAATACTGAGACATTCTGAAGAAGAAGGAGTGGAGATATTTGATCTTTGGGGCACTCTGGGGCACAAGAGGCTGGAGGCAAGACTCTGAGAGAGAAGAACTGGGACTGGGCTCTCTGGAAAGTGGGGCTCACAGTCAAGGGTAGGATCAAGGATCATGGGTACCCTGCCAAACCTCACCTCAGCCTCTGCTGTGTGCTTATGGCAGGAGCATCCACTGAAGTGCTCACCACTGCCCTCTCAGTTGCAGGGCTGCAAGGCACCATCACCCTGAGTATTTTCTACTTTCATTACTGTAGCAGCCAAATTAATTTTCAATCATGTAACATCCCTATGGCTAATGGAATGGTGTCTTCCCTGTAAAGAGGGATACATTTTAACTGTTAATGTGAATGAAATATAATGTAATATTGTTTGTGCTATATTATAAATGTATTTTAGCTGGGTGATTTACCAGCTGGAAACAAAAAGAGCCAGCAAAATGTCTCTCATGCAGTGGAACCCTTCTTCTCCTTCCCTAGTCTGTCTATAGATAATCTGAGAAAATTATAGACGTTAATCTCCATTCCGCTGGAAATAAAACTGCAGGCAAACATCCTTCAGTAATGCATCCAGATAGGTTACTACAGGTAAAACTCGACCCCTAGAAGCTGAAAGTCCATTTTACAGATATTTGCAACATTGTATGGAGGTCACCTCCTCCTCTATGGAAAGGCCAGCTGCTATCCAATCATACTACCTGAGAAGACAAAGTCAGTTAATAGGAAACATAATTAGTTTTCAGCAAATTTTAATGCTTTTGTTGAAGCCAGCGTTGCTTAGAGAAGAAAGTTTTGTAGCACTATCAGCTGCCATTTTTATTGGGTATATTTCCCTTCCCAAAGAGTGAGAGCCTGTCTCTGCACAAAAGCAGCAACGCCGTCTCTCTGTGCCAGGAAGAATGAAACTCACCCTGAAGGAGCAGTTTGCAACCCAGTTTCTGAACTCTGCAGGTGGTGGTGGAGAACTGCTGAGGGAAATGTTCTGGTGAGCGCATAGGTGAGGACATTGTCTTACTGCTGGTGCTTGGTCTGTAACCAGTGTGTGCTTCTCTTTTTTGCCTAATTTGTAGTCTGTTCACCTCAAGTTTGTTTATATCTAACAAGTAGGTTTATTAATTGTTTGTACTCCGCTTACAGTTTGTTTGCATCCAGATTACAGTATGTTCACTGGGAAGTTATACCCAATTTGCAATCTTCATGTAATTAACTGATATGTTAATACCTTGTTTGCTATCTGTTTACAAAATTTGACAGAGAGGCACTTTTTTATACTATGCAGGTCCTGATAAGGAGGGCAGGAGCTTTATACAGTTTCAAAATGTACATGAACTGGGCTGTATTTGTCTAAGCTCTTGAATACACTGCGATGTTTCTGGAATAAAGAAATGGAGTATATATTTTAAGTGGGGAGAAAATGAATAATTCAACAGTAAGGGTCAAATAGTCCTGCCAAGAAAAACCTACCGAAGAGGAAGTACATTGAGTTATAATTATTTGCATTGTAGATAATAATATCAATTACAGTTCCCAGCTGGAATCAGGCCTCCCTATTTTGGCTTCCGTACAACCACAGAGTAACAGTTCCAGTCACAACAAGTTTCAGCCAAATAAAGACAAAGCTCAATTAGCAAAACAACACAAATTTGCAGAAGCATGGGGTTGGACAATTACAGATGCTTGGATATAGTTACATATGGCAGTTCAGTGACAATTATCATCACTAATCAGCATTTATAATGTAATTTTGCAAACAAAAAGTTTTAACCCTTCCCAGAAAGCCAGATCAAAGAAAATCTCTTGTTGGGCCCACTAGGAACCATCTGCATAGGATTAAGTCTAAGGTCTAAGTGAAATTGCCAACCCACTAGGCTTTGTTGAAAATGCCATGCTGCCAGCTTCTTCTAAAAGCCCAGCTTCTGAAACCTAGTTATTACAGGAGAACCACATTTTCCTTAAAAAAAAGAAAAAGAAAAAGGAAAAAAAAAGAAAAAAACAGGAAGGGAAGGGAAGAGAAGAGAAGAGAAGAGAAGAGAAGAGAAGAGAAGAGAAGAGAAGAGAAGGAAAAGGAGAAAAGAAAAGAAAAAAGAAAGAAAAGAAAAGAGAAAAGAAAAGAAAAGAAAAGAAAAGAAAAGAGAAAAGAAAAGAGAAAAGAAAAGAAAAGAAAAGAAGAAAAAGAAAACCAGCAAGGAGCAGGCTGCAGGGGCTGGGATAAAAGGGGGTGAGACTGGTTTGAGGCAAAGGCAAATGAGGCAGCTGCATCTGCAAACTGCTGGAGTATTGTGCCTGGCACAAGTCCTTGAAAGCCAGGTACTGCCACTATCCAGGCCAAACATCAGGAGGTCTAGGGAAGCAATAATGCCAGAAGGAATAAACCCCTCTCCAGCCTCCCCAAACCTTATGTTACAGCAGGATCAGCAATGCTGGCTTTCTGAGCTTCTGAGGTTTATTTTTCCTAGTTTCCCTCTAGTTTCCCTATATTTTCTGTGCCTTTCCACACCCCTCTTCCCATAAAAGTAGCTTAGGTCCCTCACCCCAGCATTGCAAAATTCAGTTTTGCCTACACAAGTGAAAAGCTTCATGCAGTTTCTGTCCCAGATGAAGGGACTAATTTTTCCATGGGATTGAGCAGTAAGATGCTCACAGAATTTAGGAGAGCAGAGCTGGGCGAAAACTAGAACCACGCTCTCTGTAAATGAAAATATGGAAGGGACAACAGCCTTCTTGGGGGAGATATCAAGCATTCATGCATGTCACTGATCTCCATGAAAATGACAAAGGTCTTGGCACTTCTTGTAGCGCTTCTTGGAAGAAATAATCTGCATATACTTCAAACGTCTCTGATTGTCCAACCATCCTGTAGAGACTTCTCAGGTCCTGGGAAAACACAAGTATGTACCAGTAGTAGGACAGAGGAAGGTGCTAGGATGAGACGAATTGAAAGATAATGTGACTTGTCCCTGTGATACATAAAACTGACTTCATCTTTGCAAGATGTTTTTGATTTATTTATTTCAAGGAAATCCCAGTAAATTCTAAAAAGTGTTTGCAGTGGGGCCAGCCAGAAGTTTCTTACATCTTTGTGCCACCTGACCCTGCCCATTGCATAGTGTGTTGGTTTGCAACATGTTGATTCCTCTTCATGCTCCCTGCGTCACTGACACCTGCAAAAGTTTCTTTTCTAGGACAATTATCCATGTTGCAATCACAGTGGATTGTCATTTTAATAACTGACAGATTAATAGAAACACCTCTTCATTATTTCCTTTTCTAGCTGGTGGTGGAAGACAGCCTTCTCTTCAAGTTCCTACCATTTAGGAAGAGGAAACATTTTCTTCTTTTTCTGCCCAAAGGATACAGCAAGAGCTGTCTCCTCTTTTCCCTGGTGTAGTTGAGCAAGAGGTGTCTTCTCTTTTCCCTGGTGTAGTTGTGGTCATCCAGACAGGTGACCTATTTTTGCCTTCCATTTATGCACACCTTTGGAGACAGGTGAGTCCCTTTCAGGGGAATCCTGTACCTTCCCACTTTCATATTACAACTCAAGGCTTCAACTTGCTTGTTTACCAGCAGGGTTAATGTGACAGGCCTAACTGGATTTGGCACATACACACCCTTTATCTCTGTTGTGACAGCAGTTAATTAAAGTGACTAAGAAAAAAAGCTTTTCCAAAACAAAGTCATGTTTATTTGCCAAAGGAGCATCCAAAGAAGTGGCCTAAAGAGCAAAGCGCTGTAGCTTAGCTTGACCTGCTTGTAGATCTGGCTCTGCCCCAGCTTGGTAGGGGAGCCTGCTACTTGCTACACTGCCTGACTGCCCTGAGCTCCCTTCTGCTCACTGTAAGTGGCAGCTTATCCCACCTCCTTGCCAAGCCAGCATCTTTAATGTGTAAAATCCACCTTGACCTCAGCTCGGTCTGAAGGAGCACCAGTGCTGTTTGTCTGAGAGGAGCACACCTGCAGTAGACCTTTTTTCTTCAGAGGCACTCACATTGCCGCTTCTTTTTTACTCACTCTCTGTTAACAGTTTCACTGCATTTTAGCATCTGGTGCTCAGCAAGAATTAGATATTGCAAACAATCTGAGACCTGTATGATACATGCAAAACAATATGCATTTTTCTCATTCAACCTAGCTGTGTAAGGAAAAGGGGATGCATCTCTTTCTAACTTTTAATAATAGGTGGAAAAGTGTAAGATCGTAGTTTAAAAACCACCATATAAACAACAAAATTGTGCCTCCTTCCACTTATATCCACTTAAATGCTGTGGAGCCAGATGAACTCTGTTTTTCTGCAGTCCTTTAGATCTGCGAAAGGTCTGTGCAAGTCCCACTGTGTCTGGGAAATCCTCAGTGAGTAGCATTTCTACTCACGTAGCACTGACACCAGTGGGACCACAGAGAGAAGAGCGATATCTAATCACAGTCACCAATTACTCACAGGTGTTCACAAGATAAAAATCAGCCTTCTGTGTTTCAGGTTTCTCTGAAAGACATTCATATTAGTGATGGGCGTAGCCTCTAACTCTGGGTGTTTGACTGCCACACTTTTGTCTATCGCTGGTAAGCACAGGATCTTAAAAGAAACATCCCTTCTTTGATTAGAAAGATAGGTTGACATCCTTAATCACTGCACAAATAAAACTAATCATAGTACAATAAATGCAGTTACTAAAAGAAAACATACCATTTCCTCCACATGAAGAAATTAAGTCTGAAAACTCATGCAGGTATTGCTGAAACTGCTTTGATGACTGTAACTTCCACACTGCAAAGCAAGCAGGTCACAGGCTGTGGCTTGAAGTAAACAAGCCTGAGCTGAAGGGTCATTAAGTTCCTCTTACAGTGCCTACCTATTCCTGTGAAGCTTTGGGACAGAAATCTGGAGGACCAAACTTTAGAAATATTGCTGAATTTCTGAAGGAAACAGAAAGACATGTATTTTCTGTGCTGTTTATTTGGTATGATAACCAAATATAATATATGAAAGAAGTACAAACAGAGAACCAACAGCCAAACCAAAATACTTCAAGTCACTGAGAAAGAAACACTGTAGGCATATAGCATACTGCTGGTGATACCACTTTTGAGGTCCAAAGGCTAGATTTACATTTCATAGAATCCCAGGTTGAAAGGGACCTCAAAGGTCATCTGTTCCAACCTTCTTAGGCAAAAGCACGATCTAGAGAAGACAACCTAGCACCTTGTCAAGCTGAATCTTAAAAGCTTCAAATGCTGAGGAATGCAGCACTTCCCTGAGGAGATTATTCCAATGGCTGATTGTTCTCATTGTGAAAAATTTCTCTCCTGTGTCCAACCAAAATCTCTGCAGGAGTAACTTGCACCCATTACCCCTCCTTTTTTCCGTTTGACTCCTTGTAAAAAGGGAGTCTCTATCTTTTTTGTAGTCACCCTTTAAATACTGGAACATGGTGATAAGGTTTCCCCTGAGCCTTCTTTTCTCTAGCCTGAGCAAACCCAGTTCTCAGCCTTTCTTCACATGGCAGGCTTCCAAGTCCTTTGATCACCTTTGTGGCCCTTCTCTGGACCCTCTCCAGCCTGTCCACATCTTTTTGTATAGCAGGAACAAAAGCTGAACACAGTATTCCAAGTGTGGCCTGACAAGCGCTGAGTAGGATAATGACTTTATCTCTCCTGCTGATGCCGTTATTGATGTAACCTAGAATCCTGTTGTCTTTCTTTGCCACAGCAGCACACTGTTCACTAATACTGAGCTTGTTCACTTGTATTGAGCTTGTTTAGACGATTGTTGCATGCTAGAGAAATACTAAGTTATTAAAGATCTTTTTTCTTTGTCCTTTTTTTACGTAGTTTCCTTAGACACTTGGCTTGTAAATTTGTAGAGGGAATGCTTCACTCATATTAAAAACCTTACTCCAGTTATTGAAAGGAAAAGGAGGGTTCATTTACTTCAACATTTGCCTTTCCATTCTTTCTAGATTTTATTGTTCTTGGTGTATTTTAATTGTTTACACTTTTGGTTTTCAACCATAAATGCCAAGTTATGAAAACAAATATTCTTTTTATATCCCCGTATTTAATAAATGAAGTTTATTTCATTCTTTTTCACTGTTTATTTTTCATTGTTCAGTTTTTGGCACAGAGTATATGAAAACTTTTACTCATCTCAGGCATTTTAGTGTTCCTTAAATAGTTATCAATTCTGTATGCATACTATTTGAAAATGTTTTTTGTTGCATCTACAGTCATCGCTCTCATCAATGCTCGAATAATAAATTTTTGGTCATACTTTCATCCCATGCCCCTTGTAAGTCTGAAAACCCTACTTTATTGAGGTGTTAGAGGTTGCCCAGGATCTTCTTGAGACCCAATGGCAATTAAGATCCACTGGGGACATGGTAACACTCTGAGAACAGGTATGTTTAAGAAGAAAGACACATAAGAATAATAACTTTGGGCTGTGAAAGAGACTGCATACATTGATTTGTGGACAGCAATTACTCTATGACAAGGTTACCATGCCTGACTGGAAACTCAGAGCAGTGTTTGAGCATGGGGGAATGGAGGTTGTTGGAGGACCATAGGCTTATTTCAATTTCAGTTTGTGAAAGAAGGCTTTCAGTAATCAGCTTCTTTGAGATGAAATTTGTAGTTGTTGGAATATGACTTTTTAACCTATTTTTTACAGCTTGCTTTCCTCCTAAACTGTAACTAAAATTTGTACCCTGAGGTAACATTGAATATTAGCTTTTGGTTGCCTTCTGATTCTAAATAAATACCTTTAAATACTACTGGGGTTTTTTGCTGTTGCTCAGGCATCTGCTGGCATTTTAAATCTTTATGAGGTGATGTAATTTGCCTGAGAATAAAATAGTATTTACTTGAAATGTGACATGGAAAATGCCGGTCCTGGAAAACCATTTTTTTTAATGTATGGTCTTTATTTTCATGTTGATTTTAAAAGAAGAAGAAAATAGTGCCAGACACAAATAAAATCCTTTATATTACATCCTCTATATTACAGTTTCTAAGAAACAGCTTTTCTAGAAACTGAATACAGAATTGAAAGCTGCAGTGTATGGTGATTAGGAAAGGCTGATTCTTAGAAAAAATAAAAGATGCAGAACAGAGATTTTGAAATGCTATCAACTGACATTATATCTTCAAATAATGTAGTTTATCTTTCTGATAAAGAAAGAAGACGCCCTTCCATGGTATCTTGTGAGGTGTACTTGCTTCATGTCCGGACAGCTTCCCTCTGCAGGTCAGCATATAGCTTATGCATTATGCTCAGCATATATTTAAGGTTCAGGTAGGTTAACAGACTTCCTGTATTTTAAAAGTATCTAAAAGTAAAATAAGGAATACACTTATGTAAGTGCTAAGATATCCAAATCTCCTTTTTTTTCTTCCCTTCTTCCAAGCAACCGAACAGTCATTTAGGCTTCCTGATTGCCCAAGTTTTATATACAAATCTGTAGCAAAGATGCTGTGATTTAGGCACTTCAGAAGGGTCACTTCTGCACAATTCCACTTGGGGGTTCCATGAAACATGGGGATTCCATGCTATGAGAAGAGAACCACATATAGCATAAGACAAGAGACATGCAGTCGTATATCAAGCTCTTTTCAGATGTTCTTCTGCTCTTCCCAGTTATTAGTGATGAGAGGTACTCAGTGTGTGTGCACATGTGTGTGTGTGTATGTTCATCTGACCATATATGTTTATGATTATGTATTTATTACATATAAATTATTTCTAAATTTACTGTAATGTGCAGTCCCAAATCCATACAGTAGAGAATTTTTCTGTCAGAATTTATTGATGCCCTAGAATCATTATTTGTAATTGAAGGAAGATGCCATTCTCCCATTCTTTAGAGATGTCCTTTACAGACTGAAGTGGATTAAATTTGTTATGGTTATGATCTCATAGCTAAATGCCACACTTAATCATCTAATATTCATTTATATGTCAGACAGCAACAGTTTTAACAGGTTTCCTTCCCTTCTAGTGTCAAGAAACTTACCTGTCAACCATTTTAAAGAACATTTCTGAAATAAAATGTAAATAAAACATTATGTATGCAATGGTAGACCTAACAGTTAATATGAGCAGATGTTTCTGATCAAAGTTTTCTGTTTGCCAATTTCTAATTCTCTTCCTGTCATATGCCACTGGAACAGCCATCTCAGTGACATTTCAGTTTTCATTTTCTATTTATTTATTTACTTGTTTGTTTCCTTTGTATAGAAAAAAGAACACAGTGAAATCTGGTTTGCAGGAATATAATTTAAAGCAAATATATATTTTTCCTAGTCAATTTGAAGGCAAACCAATTTTAATTATTCATTATAATTTATCAGGTACACTAGTAATTAGAAGATTCAGGAATTAGGTACTCTATATGAGAAAGTTGCCAGAAAACTCATTAGATTTACTGGTCTTTCTACAATTGTATGTCAGAACTGAAATATGAGAGCTGCTGTACATTGTCTCACAAGGATTATGAAAAATATAATTTTTCTAGCAAATTAAACTTGTACCTAGACTAAGGATTATGCCAGCAATAGCTATTTTTCCCCCATCATAATGCCAGGTAATATTCCAGTGGAGTTAGCACTGGAAGCAGTAACATAGACTGAGTTCAAATGATTTCCAATGCTTGTGCCTTAAATATTGCCAATATGTTGTCTAGATGGACAGGTCACCACTTGAAAGAAGGTCTTATTTAATGCTTATTAAGTAACAATTGTATGTTGTAAGTATATCCTTGTTGAAATGATCTAAGTCTGGTTATGCCCAGTATGATATTTTCAGTGACAGAATTTAGAGCATTTTAGATCTTGATCTAACACAGATAGAAAGAGTCCCCTGCAGTGAGATTTTGCATCTCCTGTTTGTGCCTGGCCTGTGCACCTGTCATAAAGATGATCTCCAAAGCTACACTCGTGACACTTTTTAATGTAGGGATTTTGACTGGTATAGGAAGAATTCAGGACATACTGTAAATATTGCAATAAACTAAATGTATTGCTGATCCTGTAGTATTCTTAAATGTAGATTAATGAAATTACTGCATATTAACTGCAATAATCCTTCACCATAAGATTAGGTAACTAACAAAGACATAGGAAAGCATGTGCATGTCATGGAGAGTGGTTGGGCTGCCTCTGGGAGGCTCTAAAGAAATTGCCTTTGTACAGACACAGAGATTCTCTCAGTCTTCAAGCATCTATCACACCACAGAGGAAATATTTCCACTTCCATGGAACTGGAACTCCGTCTTTCTGTCAACAGATGGGACGTTGGTGGGGCTTAGCCATGTGCTACAGGACTGTTTGTTCTATCAATATTTTCTTTCTAGGGTTCAATGTTAATGGCCAAACACATTTATGCCCTGCTGTCTTTATAGAAGCTCAAAAATATATTACAAAAGACATATCACAACCTTTATGAAACACTCAAGAGTATTATTAATACACTAGCACTGTCCCTGTCCATGCCCGTACTTGAACTTCGCCAACATTAGTGATGATGGGAAGTGCCAAAAGCCTCAGAAGACTCAGAGTGCTCTCAGTCATTGAGTGGCTCCAAACTGACCCCCAGAAGGAGGGAGCCTGGCTTTGTGCTAACTGTCAGACTTAACTGTAGGAGAAACTTAGTTGCTGAAAGCATTTTTTAATAGAATCTATTGTAATTTCTGACTCTTTGGTTTGCCATAGAAATAAGTGCCAACTCAAGGACGGTGGAATGGACCACCAGACTCACCCCACAATTTGTGCAGTACCTTTATCTACAAAGAAATTTTGGGGAGCACCTGAAAATCCTAGAGGGACAATGCAATCTGCAGTGAGTCAGACGTACTTGTGCTATAGTTACATGTGGAGACTCCAGGCAATGGGATTTGCCTATTTCATTAAATTCACTGCTGTCCTCCATGTGCCAGTACACAAAGAAATATTTCCCACGGTTGAGTGAGATACTGAATTATGTGGGGAACAGCAAGACATTGTGGGAAAATATGTGTCATGTCACCTACCTAACACTTGGCAAGTCTGAGGTAATAGTTATGGTTAAGATAACAGTAGCTAGCACAGTGGAAGTAGGTTGGGCATGCAAAATATTCACTATACCCTGAGGTCCTCGAGCACTCCTGTGATTAGATATGCCCACCCTCAGATCAAGCAAGGATTACAGGAAAGTTGTAGCTGGCACATGTATCAAAAAGGGGGAAAAAAAAAGGAATCCTTAACCTACTGAGTTCACAAGTATAGGGAAATAAAAATAGCAGACTGAAACTCTTCCAAAAAAGACAGGTGTGTGAATAGTTCCTGCTGAAGGGAGGTATAATGTTGTTTATATTGCTGGTCTTAAGCAAGACTTCACTTCGCCACCTCCCAGTGCGTAAATATGGAGATTTTTGATGAAAGCAGCTGCATAACATCTAAGAACAAGGATAGTATCTTTGGATCAGAATATATTGACACAGGCTGTGTTAACCCTGTAAGTCAGTAACAATTAATGAAGTAATTTACTTTTTCTGGTTCTGTACTTAATAGCAGAGATTAGTGAGGCAGAAACATTTTAGACTTTTTTTTCCCTGTGTTATTCTCTCTACATTTTAAAAGCTTAAGATAAATGCAGATACATAGTGACTATTTTGGGTCAAAATGCCCAGCTGAATAATTTGGCAAAGCTTGATTTTAATTAGATTCTCTTTTGCTTGAAAAGGAGCAAGTTTGAGGGAATCTTCTGGACAGAACAATGACAATAAACTGGGTGTTGTAAACTCAGTAAGGACTCCAGCTAATCAAGCTTGGAGAACTTCCTGAAAAGAAACACCACACAGTCAGTCTTCCTGAAAAGAAAACTGACTCTGCGGTGAGAAGCTAGAGGTTTTATGCAGTGAATGCTACAGGAGATTGCATTTCTAAGTGGACAAATATAGTGAACTTGTAAAAGCAGAAAAATATATTTCTGTGCATCTTCATCTGCTATTTGCAAGGTGTGATATCCACACCAATAATACAGAAAACAGTTCATACATTAAGACATTTGGGGTAGCTCCCAGCCCCCTGCCAGCTAGACAGCCATCTCCATTATTCACAGCCTAAGAGCCATTCCCTGCTCCAGTGACAATAAGAACACTATATCAGATGCTTCCAATTATCCTTTAGTTCTAAATACGGAAATCTTTATAATAAAATATAATGCTTGAGAAGATATAAAAATAAACCCCAGATTTTTATTCAATTACCTTTATCAACACTTAGAAAATTAAATGCTCGAGCTGATCCTTTTGGATCCAAAGTCAATTGTCAGTGATGGACAGGGAGTGAGTACTCACTTGCTTACACACATCATGCACATCTTGCATTAGCAGGGCAGAGAAGAACTTGACTTCATCAAGGGCAGATCACACTAGAGATGTACAAACTCAAATTTTTAGGCAAGAAGGACCAGTGATTGCGCACATTACAGTGTGGTCCAGTTTTGCATTTAATGTGCATACCTACCATCTCAGTTAAGCTAATATTGAAATCAAACAGCACTACTGCTTGGTTATGTGTCCTGAAGGCATGGCATAGGCACTTTGCTATGGTGTAGCTGCCTGGGACAGCTGAAGAGCATAAACTACATTTCAGTAAAAAAGTGATGTAACTGAATTTTGTTTTTCTTAAGAACTACATGTTAATATGTTTTTTTAAACTAAGGACATGAACTGGCTGGGAAATTCAAACACAAATTCAATAGAACTATTACCACTTTTTTTTTTTTTTGCTGTATTCTAATGGCTTTCTAAAACTTTTGAACCATTTCAGCTGCTTTGGAAAAATGTGTAAAGATTTTAGAGATATGAAGTTGCTGCGTATTTAAGGAAAATCAGTGCCTGGGGAGTGGAATAGGATCCAGAGTGCTGTTCCTGCTGAGGAAAAAGCTGCAGCATAAGGGTGTCCATTGGCTAATGGTGATGTGGGTAGTGGCTGCCCAGCCAGCACAGAGAGAGCTCAGAGTCAGCCACGGTGCCTCTGGCTCCTTCACAGTTATTAGTGAGAGAGCACAGCATGGAACCAGGGGTATTTTTGAGGTTGGGGGGAAGTTAAGTGTTGATGAAAAGAGTAAGTTGTAAAAGGATGCCTGGGAAAAAAAGCTAACTGAAAAGGGGGAAAATGATTCAACAGTTTTCTCTTCACGAAGTAACTCCTTTCTTTTGGGGTATGCTACAACATCCCAGTAGAGCAATTATTTAAAAAGTCTCTATCTGCTGGTGTAGCACATTATCATGTGAAGTTACCACACCACTTTAGTGAGCAAAAAATGTTTTTCGAATCACTGGAGGTTTCAGAGAATCATAATTCACACTGCTTGAAACACAGCTCAATTTCTTTTTGAAAGGAGCCTTTCTTGCAAGATTCCTGGCACCTCTTGGGTCCAGCTGGATCAGAAATAAAATACAAATAGCCTCTTTGAATTCAGTGTTTCTCCTCTGGCCACAACGTCAATTAGGAAGTCAGCAAGGGTGTGTGCGTGTGTGGGTAGATAAATGAATAAGGGAGATTACTTCAGTTATTCCCATAGATTTAGCTGCCACCTTTGTGACGATGACTCTAAAAATCTACTTCCAACCTCTCCCACTTTCATACGTAATACTAGACCTTGTCATTGATGTCTTCCTCAATCAAATCTTCTCCATCTCACTTCTTCCCTTACCCCACCTGGGCTCCTGCCAGGTCACATAGCTTCATAAAAGCCCTGAAATCCATTCCCACAGCCACTAATCTGATTCATTCTGTGACTCTTGGCTATTGCAGGTTCTTTATTTCTATTTGCACAGTCTGTAAATCCTACACTTGCACAAGTGGTTGTGTGAGTTGCAGAAACTAGTGGCATCCTGTCTTTTCACTGACGGATGAGAGGAGAATCGAATACAATGAAAATGCCAGTTTGTTTGTTCAGCTTTGAGAATCTAGTCAATTTTATTGACTCTGATTTTCTTAAGTAATGAAGCTCAGGGGGTTAGAACATGAACAAGCTGAGGTGGCCTTTTCATATTTTCATAATATTGGGTCAGTTGTGGGAGGCTCCACTTTACTTCCTGTCTGGTGACAGTGGCCTGTGTGGCTTTAGAAATCTCTTTGAGTGGCAGAGGATGGAAGAAAGGATTCAAGAGTGTTATCACAGAATCACAGAATAGTAAGGGCTGGAAAGGACCTCAAGATCATCGAGTTCCAACCCCCCCGCCATGGGCAGGGACACCTCCCACTAAACCATGCCATCCAAGGCTATGTCCAACCCCACCTTGAACGCCGCCAGGGATGAAGCATTCACAACTTCCCTGGGCAACCCATCCCAGGGCCCCACCACCCTCACAGTAAAGAATTTCTTCCTCAGATCCAATCTAAACCTCACCTGTTTAAGTTTAAACCCATTACCCCTTGTCCTCTCACCACAGTCCCTAATGAAGAGTCCCTCCCCAGCATCCCTATAGGCCCCCTTCAGGTATTGGAAGGCTGCTATGAGGTCTCCCCGCAGCCTTCTCTTCTCCAGGCTGAACAGCCCCAACTTTCTCAGCCTATCTTCATATGAGAGGTGCTCCAGTCCCCTGATCATTTTCGTGGCCCTCCTCTGGACTTGTTCTAACAGTTCCATGTCCTTTTTATGTTGAGGACACCAGAACTGCACACAATACTCCAAGTGAGGTCTCACAAGAGCAGAGTAGAGGGGCAGGATCACCTCCCTTGACCTGCTGGTCACACTCCTTTTGATGCAGCCCAGAATACGGTTGGCCTTCTGGGCTGCAAGCGCACACTGCCGGCTCATGTTCATTTTTTCATCAACCCACACCCCCAAGTCCTTCTCTGCAGGGCTGCTCTCAATGTCCTCCCCGCCCAACCTGTAGCTGTGCCTGGCATTGCTCCGACCCAGGTGTAGGACCTTGCACTTAGCATGGTTAAACTTCATCAGGTTGGCATCAGCCCACCTCACAAGCGTGTCAAGGTCCCTCTGGATGGCATTCCTTCCCTCCAATGTATCAACCGAACCACACAGCTTGGTGTCATCGGCAAACTTGCTGAGGGCGCACTCAATCCCACTGTCCATGTCACCCACAAAGATGTTGAACAAGAGTGGTCCCAACACCGATCCCTGAGGGACACCACTCGTTACTGGTCTCCAGCTGGACACTGAGCCACTGAGCACTACTCTTTGCGTGCGGCCATCTAGCCAGTTCTTTATCCACCGAGTGGTCCACCTATCAAATTGATGTCTCTCCAACTTAGAGAGAAGGATGTCATGGGAGACAGTGTCAAAGGCTTTACACAAGTCCAGGTAGATGACATCAACCGCTCTGCCCCTGTCCATCAGTTCCGTAGCCTCTTCATAGAAGGTCACCAGATTGGTTAGGCAGGATTTCCCCTTAGTGAAGCCATGCTGGCTGTCACCAAGCACCTTGTTGGTTTTCATGTGCCTTAGCATGCCTTCCAGGATAATCCGCTCCAAGGTTTTGCCAGGCACAGAGGTGAGACTGACTGGTCTGTAATTCCCTGGGTCATCCATTTTTCCCTTCTTAAAAATGGGGGTTATATTTCCCTTTTTCCAGTCACAGAATCACAGAATCACAGAATAGTAAGGGTTGGAAAGGACCTCAAGATCATCGAGTTCCAACCCCCCTGCCATGGGCAGGGACACCTCCCACTAAACCATGCCATCCAAGGCTATGTCCAACCCCACCTTGAACGCCGCCAGGGATGAAGCATTCACAACTTCCCTGGGCAACCCATTCCAGGGCCCCACCACCCTCACAGTAAAGAATTTCTTCCTCAGATCCAATCTAAACCTCCCCTGTTTAAGTTTAAACCCATTACCCCTTGTCCTCTCACCACAGTCCCTAATGAAGAGTCCCTCCCCAGCATCCCTATAGGCCCCCTTCAGGTATTGGAAGGCTGCTATGAGGTCTCCACGCAGCCTTCTCTTCTCCAGGCTGAACAGCCCCAACTTTCTCAGCCTATCTTCATACGAGAGGTGCTCCAGTCCCCTGATCATTTTCGTGGCCCTCCTCTGGACTTGTTCTAACACTTCCATGTCCTTTTTATGTTGAGGACACCAGAACTGCACGCAATACTCCAAGTGAGGTCTCACGAGAGCAGAGTAGTCGGGAACTTCACCTGACTGCCATGATTTTTCAAATATGATGGACAGTGGCTTAGCAACTTCATTTGCCAGCTCCTTCAGGACCCTTGGATGGATTTCATCCGGTCCCATGGACTTGTATACATTCAGGTTCCTAAGGTGGTCCCGAACAAGATCCTCCCCCACAGTGGGCCCAGGGTCCCCACCCTCACCGTCCCTGCGTCTGCCTTCCAAGACTTGGGTGGTGTGGACAGAGCATTTGCCCGTAAAGACTGAGGCAAAGAAGTCATTAAGAACCTCAGCCTTCTCCAAATCCAGGGTAGCCAGTTCTCCCGATAGCTTCTGGAGAGGGCTATGCTTGGTATTATATTTTTTAAGGAAAAAAAAGTTATTTTCTTTTATTTCCACCATCCAGCTATCTCATAATTCTCCTTTTTAACTTATTGGATCCCCTGGAAAATGAAAGCAAAAAAGTATTCACTCAGATCATCCTAACTGAAATGAAATACCCTCATATCCAATAGAGGGTCTTCTGTCTGTTTCTTTGGGTGGGATTTGGGAACTGCTATTAAAAGAATTTATATTATACAGTGTTCCCTGAAATGCTAGTAAACACACTATTGTGTTCAGTGGTGTTGATACTTCTCTCCAACAAACTTGCCATCTGAATAGTCAAATCAAACAGAAATGTAAGGAGCTGAAGGGCACTGCTGAATCAGACAAACTCCATGGTTGGTAGTTCTGATGGGAAAACCATGCTCACCCAAATCTCAGTTCTTGCCTTTTTCCATTGACCCATTGTTATTGACAGATGATATGGTTTACAAATCCCTTTAAGAAGAAGAGAGAGATGGATGGAAATTGCATATAAGAACAACCCTGTCGTAGCTTTTTCTGAGCTTGTCCTTCCAATTGACCTGTAGCACTTGCAGGGTTAAAAGAAAAAATAATTAAGAGAAAAATCTTAGTATTTACACTCAGCTGAGGATTTTGGGTAGGGCTGGGGAAATAGACCTTGGCTACCAGGCTTGAATTAAACCATTTTTTCTTGCCTGTTCCCTGCAGCAGAACACAGGGAGTAGGACAGCAAACTGCAGGGTGTGCAGAGACCTTAGGCTCAAGCATGGCACTCCCAAGTTAAGCTGCTTTCCTTTTTTATTTGGAAGCGTCTCCTTGCTTTGAAATGGTTATAGTCCTTTGCAGTCACTGAACCTGAAGACTTGGCTGGGACATGGACCAAGCATGTGAAGATCATGTGATCTTCTCAACACAGAAAATATTTGTCATTCAGTGAACTTGGGTAGCAATATAGGAAAGTTTTGCTGGGAATAACTAGAGTCTCTCTGCTCCTCCAGGAATTACATAAGCCAGTGAAGGGATGTATAATTCAGCCAGTGTTTAGAAGTGGGAAAAGAAGAGCATATTATAGACAACTGTTACTTTTTTAACCTAAAATTTTCAGGGATCTTCCCGAGTCTTTGGGGTGAACAGTTATCACTGCATGAGAGGACACTCAATTGGTCTCATACATAGAACCAAGGATGGAATTTACTGGTTCTTATTGATTCTTTTCCTTACAGGGTCAGGCTGGCAAGAAAGAATATTGTAGTGTCATAACATGAAAGAGCAAGGGCAAACCCTTGCTGTTTGTATCATCCTCTCTTACCTTTACAAAATGGCTGTAAACATCTGGATGTCATTTCTTGCTTCTCTACTGATTAGACAGGTTCTGCAAAGGAGAATGATGCTGTAATAATATTGACCTGGCAAATTGGGCTGCAGACTTGCTGCATGAAATTCTAAAACCTTCTTACAAACATTAATAAAAAGCCTTTCACAATTTTCTTGTCAGACAGGTAACTCTTATTGTCATCATTTGGTGTCTGCAAGAACTGGGACAGAGACTACATGAGCAGCATGGAACAGCATCCAGCTCCCTGTGCCACAAATATATAAAATCTGTCAGCTTCCCAATCTAATTTCACTAACAAAAGAGATTATAATGTAATGATAAGAAATATAAAAATCAATTTTAATCTGTGTGTAAGAATCCTCATACAATTCAGTAGGAATTATGAAGTAGAAGAGGAGCTGCAGCAGACACAATGGGTGATGTGTCAGCGCAGTTCTCCTGTGTGAGTGGGGACATTTGAGACACTGGGCTACTGTTTCTGCATTCTGTGTTGATCTTCTGGTGAAAGCCTGTTCTTATCTGCGCAAGGGTGCACTAGTCTAACTATTGCTTGATCCTTACAATCGGTGGAAAAGTCTTAAAAATATGTCTGTGTTCAGGATTTGGCTACCTACAAACCTGCTGGATTACCACTGTCCTTTTTGCTGTATATAGGGAAAGATAGCAAGAGATGGTTGGTTCATCCGCTCCTGAATTCTCGCACAGCAGAAGTAAGCACTGACTCCATTCCCATGTGACAGTTGCCACATTTTATTTCACCTAGAAAGAAATGGGTAAAGTTTCTTCAGATACTAGGCAAGTTGCATCACAGTGGGTTAAAATGACAGCTTGTTCTACAAATCCTTAAGGATTAAGAACATTTATTTCTAAACATAAAATCCCAGTAAAAAGATAGGAGGAGTTTGTTTTTGGATCAGAGAAATATCATAGCTGATAGCAGAGATGCTGAGCAATATATAGTCAATAAGGCTAAGAAAGCATACAAAAACAGATTTAGGTTTAATTATTTTTATTTTCTTTCATTCAATAGATTACTGCATTGCTGTATGTTTATAGTAAAGAGTACAAACTGAAGTTATACTTCTATTTTTAATTAAAAATAGTTGATATTCTCTTTTGATTTAATGAATTAGAAGTATATTATAGAAGGAAATAACC
Organism: Amazona ochrocephala; assembly: GCA_039720435.1. Classification (NCBI taxonomy): domain Eukaryota; kingdom Metazoa; phylum Chordata; class Aves; order Psittaciformes; family Psittacidae; genus Amazona; species Amazona ochrocephala. The sequence goes on from CM077878.1 coordinate 82,674,967, forward strand.
ACCCTCTTTCACTGGCCATGCATTCTACCTATAATACCTAAATTCCTATTGAATTTTGGATGCTTACCAGCTTGAATTATTCTATGTAAAAACAATGAAAATGCATTTCCCCTGGGTTGCACTGCTGTAAACTTAAAACCAGATGGTGGATTATCTTTAAAATAATCTTATTATAAAGTTCCCTTTATAATCTGTTCTCATTCTAATTCATTCTATAACCCAGAGCTTTCTTTTCCCATGAGCTCTTCATAAGTACCAGGGAAGTAAGATATGTGTATTTGAGGGGGGCAGGATATTGTATTATACTAATTGAACTGAATTCATTCAGGACCAAACAGGTGTCAATGTTTTCCAGGGTTTACAAAGAGGTCAGCTGCACTGAGCAAAAACTAGTATGTGCTACTGTATGTCTACATCAGGGGTGTACATTGATGAAGGTCCCTAGATGTAAGAATAATTTTTTAATCTATCTAAACATTTGTGGGTTGAATTTTAGGCTATAATGCATTTGCTCTTGTCCTGGGTTCAGCAGGATTTCCTCTAGCATGGTCAACTTGACCGTTTAGTCTTTTGAGAAAGATGTAGTGGCTGGGGATCTTCCAGGTAAGATTTGAGTTTAAAATCCATTTTGCTTTATATGTAAGGACCCAAATAAATAGTTTTAAGGAAGAAAAGCTATAATAGTGTCTTATGTAATGATCCACCTTTTCCCTTGTTTTGCTGGCATGTGCTGATGCTGCCTTTCAACTTCAGGGCAACTATATTTCAATTGTGTTTTTCTGGTTTGGAACCCTTGGGGGGTAAAAAGATACATTCCCCTTTAATGGTATTATGTATCCTTTCTAGTAAATGAGAAAGAGTGCCAGTACTTCTTCTGATGCACAATAAGATGCTTTAGCATCTGTCTAAATATTGCCTCTACCCTACTGGCATTTTTTTGACATCTGGTACTTTTATTTCAAGGGAATCTGATACATTAAGAAATTACTCAGCAGCCAGGAAAGAACAATGGAATCTAGCTGTGGAAACTTCTGACTGAATAGACTGTCAATGTGTGTGTAGCAGAGGTCCTCTCCATGGAAGTGTTATATGGCTTAGAGATTGCAACTCACCTCTAGATACACAACACCAACCCACGGTGTTCATCTGGGAGATTGCCTGCAAGCACTCTGATGTGATAGGGAAAGAATTCAAACTGAAATATCTCCAGCTGATGAGCTTTCATGTAAGTACGTTGCTGCTCCAGCTTATTTGATTTCCTAAGATTCCAATGTAACTCTACTGCCTCTTTGGGATAAAATCTGTGGCAACACTATTACAAAGATTAGAACTGAATTTTCTGTATGTACCTGTGTGGCTGTGACTGCATCACTAAAGCATTGGAGCAGCTATTCAGCACTCAGCAGCTACGGTAAGAACCGCCTGTCAGTAGGGCAGACATTACAACATTAATGGATACTTTTGAAAACCATACGTATCTCACAACTTCCCCTATCAACTTCCTAAGGTTTTCACAGTTGTCCTGATGTTTTACTTGGGAAGGGGGTGGCAGGGGTTAAAAGTTTGGCAGTAACTGATTTGCCAGTGTGGTTGTTCTGGGTGCTGAAGAATTTTTGCTTTCCCCCATTAAGTGTCAACACTGAAACACTTTAACAAAATTCTTGCACTTTGACAGTTTGCTTTTGAGATTCAAAGCTTTTCCAAATGATCAAGATCATGCCTAGACTGTGAGAAAGGCATTAATAGCACCCCAACATCCTGGGGTTTTTTTACTATCCCAATTATCCATCACTCTCTTTTGGCATTCATACCATGGTGATTATTACTACAGACACAGTTCAGTTGTAAGTATGGTGAAATAGGATGTTGCAGTAAATGTTATATTCTCACTCTATACAGTCAAACATCTCTGTATCAGATGGCTCTGGAGGGCTACAGTCCCTCCTCTGACCATGCTTGTTCCTGTCCTGTGCCTTTGCTGCTGTGCAGCTATATCACTCCTACTGTAAACAGATTAGCTGGTCCTCCTTGCAGGAATAATACTGCATCATCAAATTATCTTTGCTAAATGATCTATGCTTTGATGTTTCAAACGGAGACTATTGAAAAGCTCCAAGAATATATACAGGTATAATAGGGATGAAGGCAGTAAAATGCTGTAACTCAGTCTGATTCTGTGATAGAAATGCAGACTCTGAGGCTGAAGAACTAATATTTTCTTTATTTGCCATATTCAGTTAGCATATAGGTCTATTGTATATGTCTAACATAAGTCACACAGATGAGTTGCACTGGGTTTCACTGGTGCATAAAATAAATCTGTTTTTTTTTTTTTTTTTTTTATAATAGTGATATTTTTCCTATTAAATATTACACAGCTCCTCTGTGATGACTTATTCCAGGTGGAATTTTCATTCATGATAGTAATATTAGAAGCAAAACTTCTTGAAGGAAGTTTTTATTTAAAGGCTCTTCCCTGTGAAGCGTTGGATACCTTGGACTGCCACTGACTCCAGAGACAACCTGCGCATCTAAAATAAATGTTAAGCACTTTTTAGAATAGAACTCAGCTTCCTTGAATGGGGCTGTGGGCTGAAGAGTAGGTGATAGTGTTGCAAGTCTCACACACCCAGTTAAAAGGGACTCTGCTGATTGCTTCTCTAATTTCAATGTCTTGGCTACCAGGTAATAGCTGAAGCTGTATTTTTGTTCTACTGTGTGTGTCACACCCTGAAACAGAGGAATTCCTTTCTTATTGGCTGTTTGGGGTTTAGCACCAATGTTTCTAGAGCCTAAAACCCATTTGTTTCAAAACCTAGTTTCTTTGTGGCAGAATATGGGGGAAGTATTGTCCCTTCAAATACAGCTCGGGAACTCGGATGTTTAATACCACCAAAACTCTGTTACCCAAAAGTGAGCTTTCACTGACTTAAAATCACACAGGACGTGTAAGTGCTGTGCAACTGGTGCAAAAAGAATTAGACTGTACAATTACCATTCCTTGTAGATCCTTTCTGCATCAAAACTGCCTAGGCCAATGTTAGGAAAATCATCTTGCTGCAAATTATTTTCCCTTTCTAAGAGCTTATTATTTATTTATTTTTGTTGTCATTGTTGTCTGTAAAACAGACGTGTAACCTCTCTGCAGCACAGAAGTACCTTTCTGACCTTCAAACACAGGGGAACATTGCACAGCTATTACTGGACTGAGTGTTCTTCTCTGTTTTCCTGTACATCAGCGTGTTGGCGTTTCATCAGTGACATGAATTTTCCATGTGACTTTTATTTAGTTATTAAAATCTGCCCGCATATAACTGGTTTGAAGTTATCTACTCTCAGAATCATTATTGTGCTTCAAAATGCTTGCAACTGTGAAAACCCGTAGACAGATGTTTCCTAACGAACAGTGTGTGCCATGGCTGGTTTCATGTGAACAGCAGCAATGCAAACTTTTCAAAACAATACACATTTTGTGGTTGAGTTTCTTCAAACTAGTGAGCGTCCCCACCAAAAGCAGTTTCCTGGCAGAAAGTAAGGGTACAGCAGCTGTTTGAGCAAAAATAAGATCCCACCCCTGTTGCTGGGGTGGTTTTGTATAACCTCAATTGGTCTTTTTTTAAAACTACCCAAAGTCACAAAGTAACATGCAGAAAAGGACCCTTCATGTGTGCTAGTTATGGGACATCACTGCATTTGTGGTGTCATTCATTCTGTATGCCAGGTTTTTTGGTTGGGAAGCTGAGCAAAAGGTTACTTGTCTAAGGGTCAGGCACATCTGTCAGGAGTGAAAGATGCTTTTCTGAGTCCATATTCCTTAGCAGAGTAAGCCTGACTTTCAGAAGACTGCATATATTCAGATCCCCTTAAATCAACTAGAAATAATCTTATTCAGCATCTCAGCTAATTCTTTCTAAAAACCCAAAAAACCCAGAAGTGGTAATTTCAGTTTAAGAGGTATATTTTGTTAACAAACAATTTGTGTTTGCATGTCTTTAGGTAAAAAGATGTATTATTACTGCAGAAAAGAACTTCAAAATCCATTTCCCCCATCATCAATTACCATCTTTGTTTATGTGTTTGTCTTAGCTTAGCTTCTCAATTAATCATAGATGATAAAAAGTTCAGTGTTTTACAAGGAACACTTCACTGATCGCCAGTATTTTTCTGTTATTCATTAATTATTTTTTCTTATGGAAAAGAGGGGAAAGCATAAGCTATGCTGGTATGCTGTGATGTTCTGAAATGCTCTAAAATGCTTTCAGAAGGCATTCCCTTGCATACACAAGAACTTTACATATTTCTTTGTGTTCTGCCTGGAAGAGAGAGGCTTTGGAAAGGCTTTTTTTTGATTCAGAATAAGTGAAAGACTTGTATTTTCTGTCTCCTTTATTCTAGGCAACATGTAATAAGGAAAACAGATTTTAAAAACAATCATTTTGCTTCCAAGCATTTGGATGCATATTATTCACTTTTGTATTTTGTTTTATTACTTGCTTCCCAGAACAAAGAAAGCAAAGAAACTCATGAAAATACAAGCCAAAGAAATAGCGTGTGAGAGCGTGTGTGCATGCAATAATTTATATACTAACTTCATTACATAGTAATACAAACCATCTAGCCAGCAATGTGCCCTACTTCATTACACTGTCTGCAGAAAAACTGAGCTTTGTATTAGAGATCTTGTTGTATTCATTGTCATTTGAATCTCCTGCCTTTTTCATTGTTCTGTTCATCTCAATTTAAAATGCTGTTCTGATTTTGATCTCAGAGCACTATAAATCCAAAGTAAGTCTAACAACTTCAAAGAAGTTTATTTCTGCTTTACATAGTTGTAACTAAGATACAAATCTGGCCCATAGGCGTATTCATTTTATAGCAAGTTAAAACATGTACCCTTACTATTGGCAAACCCCTAAGATTAACAGACATACATGTGCTCATAGAATAGCAGATATGGGGCTGCTTTTCTTTTTCTTTCTTTTTTTTCTTTTTTTTTTTTTTTTGCATCCAGAGCTATTTTTGTTTCCTTCCCCTTTGACACACATTCCTGGTTGCAATTAAAAGCAGCTCTTAGTACAAAATCAAAGCTGATAGCTGAGCACTTTACGTATCAAATACATTTTCCATTTAGATGATGATTATCAGACATGGAACAGAAATGTGCAGTCTGATTACCTTTTTACTTACAGTGGTGTAAACCAGCAGAGATGGGTGAAAGATTGATAGGAAAATGATTCTATGGATCTATCCATGCTCGATGCTTGACTATCAAAAGAAGAAAGCAAGGGAGAAACAGGGACTGCTTGTGCCTTTGGGGGCTCTGAATGATCCCTGTCCCTGCTTGTGGAAAGTCTGCTTGTAAGGAAGACCAATTTACAAGGTAATTCACAGCTTTTCCCTCTCGAAGGAGCTGGAGCTGACACTGCAGTGCATTGCACTAATAGGGTTTGCGTTGACTTGGGTGGGGATATGGGGATATAAGTCTTGCTGGAGAGGGGCTGCTGACATCATCCCCAAAGATAGCTACACTGGAGTTACAGGTCCCATCTCCCCTTTCACACAGCTGTTGTCCTTGTAGGTTGAGATGGACTTGATGTATGTGCTCTGCCTGTGTGTAGACTCTACCCCAAAGGCAAAATGAGAAGTGGATGACCTTGTCCATCACAAATTCCTACATCTGGCCTTTAATCTGCCTTAATCCCCAGGTGCTCTTACTGAAGTAAGCTACTGAGTGCCCTGCATCTAATTGATTTCCTCCAGGAACTCAGGGAAGGTATTTCAACCTTTTTAGGAGTCAGTTGCAGGGGCTTGGGAGTTTCCTCTTTTTATATGACCTAGGGTAGCCAGTAATATTTCTTGGGATGATTTTTAGGCTCACTTCCAAGACTTGGATTTCCAGGTGACAGCAACAGAAAGTTCTTAGTGGAAAGTCCCTGAGATGTTGACTCATTTCCTCTTTTTTTCCGCTAGGGTCCAGATTTTCTGACTTTCAGTATGCACAACTAGGAATACTTATTTATTTTAGCATTCCTGGGTCTAGGAAAAATGCCAAGATTTTATTTTATCAGTGGGTGGGGTGGACAGATGGTGGCAAAGCTTTGGGCATTTGCCTGTGGTTGGCAATTCCATTTGTTTATTTTTCTTTAACTGTGTACTTTGCCTACACATGGCATTATGATAATAGGGGCAAATAGCCATGAATACTGATGGAGGAGATCAGCTTCTAAGAAGATCTCCTGTATGGTGAAACAGCGTTAAACTCACAGCCTATGGTAGTCTGTGGGGACTACATGCAGCCTATTAACCCCGCTGAACTATGTAAATTGCTTAAAACTATCAAACCCCTGTTCAGGAAAAGTTTCCCTTTCGGGTAGTATGAAGGTTTTAAATTTAAGTCAATGGGTTTTAAGCAAATGCTTTTTTCCTGAAGTAGGACTTTGCTAAATTTAATTCCTTCTATCTAAACTGCAGCATTGCTGTCTGTTTTTCAGAAAGAAAATGCAGTCAGGAAGTGTGCGTGCACTGAGATTAGGTCTTCCACCCAGAGTCACTGGGTTTCCAAGCAGACTGCAATTGCATTTGGAAATGGCCAGAAATAGGAGGGAAAGTGTCCTGTTTCCAGGGTGGTTGCTGGAATACATGCTGATGGTGTGGTCACCAATGGATGAAGAAGACTTGCTCATCTTGTGCTGTTGTGCCAAACGTGTACTTCAATGTAGGAGCAGAGGTACTGTGTAGTGAATGATATAAGAATAATGAATATGTTCCTATAATAAATACTAGACAAGTTGTAGGCAGGGCATGATATCCAAAGGAAAGTCTCATTCAGTGTCAGTAAAGATCATACAGATGGGCCTTAAAAGCAGGAAATGCCACTCAGTGTGTGTTATTTATCCTGTTGTAACGTTGCCTGAAAGTGCTCCAGTGCTTGCAGTCTTATGACACTGCATGAGACCAAGGTGCATATGGCAGCAGTTCTGGGGTCCAGAACATGGTGTAGTGGTTGCCTGGGTTGCAAAAGGCTGGTGCTGATGTTCATTAAGATACCATCAGTGCTTTTATTAGGGCCACAAATAAGTAGTTAGCTACTTCTATGTACCTCCTTAGGGTAACACATTCTCGTGTAAAGTTGATTACTGGAAAAACTCTCAGGGGATAAGCTTCAATGCGGCCTTGACAGGCCAGACTTATGGGAGCGTATGTGACAGCATGAGTTTGAATCTCAGAAACATTACATGGCTTTTTTTCTGAGTGTTGCAGGTGCTCTGATCATAATTCCTCTAATAAGCTCTCAAAAAATACAGTATGTAACCAATGCTGTCTGGTGCAGCTGAATCTTGTGTTTGCCTCATGGTAGTCATTCATTCTAAGGTCCAAGCTTTCTGGTTAAGTTATACCTCTCATTACAAACTCTGTTCAAGAGATTCCTATAATGCAGTCAGATGATGGCTGTTTTGCATCACTGGAGATGGTTCAAAACCACAATGCCCAGCCCAGCCCTAAGACAGCAAGGTACTTGGTCTAGAGCCTGTATAAGACAATTTGCCATAGGAAGAAAAGCATTTGAGATAACTGATTCAAAATGAAATATCGTACATCAATTCAACAGCTCAAAATACTGTTTTTCCCAAGAAATTATATTTGAATATTATTCTCTTCTGGAAAGCAGCAGCTTTATAGAAACTGCATTTTCTATGGAAAGGCGTTACAGTGAGAGATCATCGGTCAGCTCTAATAATTTAAAGCACTACAGCTTTATGGGGTATCATTATTGACTCTGGCAAATAAACAAAAGTGTCCTTTGCTCCTTCTTTTTTTTTTAAACCTGCAGTGCCCTCCTTTCCCTTTCACTGCTCCCATTGCATTGGACCTCAAACGCTGACTAGACAAACAGATCATCTAACCTCACCCATCTAGTAATTTTTCAGCTAATTACTTTGTGCTCCCAACCCTCGAGCAATTTTCATGTAAACATGTTTCAGGAAATATGTTTCATTGTGGGTAATTCTCTTTCCATCCTCAAGTTCAGGCAGGCGTTTTGTTTGGTTTTGTGCAGGTTGTTATTCTCTATCATTAGTCTTTGTAAGTCATTATTTTTATTTTAACTGCTTTGATCTATTCTCTAACTTCAAACTGGCCTTAGCAGAAGTTGACTCCTGTGTGTTTCCATTGATCGATTTTCATGCTATATCAATGTTCCTAAGCACACCAGCTGCATTAAGCTTTTCATCTGTGCTCAAATAAATGAGATTTCTGAGCAAATAGGACTCACAAACCTTTCTTTCCCACAAGAAGAAATACAGATTGTCACACGTCTATAGCTGTCAGGCTAAACCCCAGCTTACATCTCCCTGGGGATGAATGTACTGCATGGCGATCTGAAGGAGAGCTCCTGTGGCTGCACAGGATGCTTGTCTGCGGTGGATCATACTGTGGAGGTCTAGGTCTTTCAGAGGAATGCTCCAGAGAGACAGCCTTCCTCCCAGTGTCAACCTTCAGCTTGCACAAGGGGGGGAAGTGAGTTCAGGTAAAGCAAAGTTATGCCCTGCCATCTTCTCTCTTACCTCCAACTTTTACCTTTCTCATCTCTCATCTCCACTAAGGTTGGCTTACCTTTAAAATAGGTGATGTTGCTTGATGATTACATTGTTGTATGTAATTACATACATTCGGTATTCTCCAGCAGATGCAGTAGGTCATGCTTCTGCTGTCTCTTTAGTAGTTAAAAAAATTACACAATCCTAGAGGAAAGGGAAGGCCTCTTGATACTCACATCTTATGAAGAACAAGTAAATATACTACCTAAAAATGTGAGTTTTCAGAGATCAGATCATATGACAAAACAGACTACAGGGCAGTAGTTTGCTGAGGTAGCCAGTGAACATTGAGTCTTCTCTCGACATGCTGAAACCTGAAATGACATGTCAGACCACTTCTAAATTAATTGGAATTTTGTGTCTGATGTAATCAAAGTCCTTTTAAAAACAGAAAAATAACAAACTTTGTTTCTTTAAAACTGCTGAAAGGAAGGTGTCAAGCTAAATTATTGACAGATTTTACTGTAGTTGCTGAAAAACATAAAGGATGCAAAATCTCTGAGGGAAATAATAGTATCTGTCTAAAGCCTTTCATCTCTCTACCTGGTCTGGTCAGGTATACATGAACATGTATCAATGCTATTATGCTCTTCCTTCCTGAAATGAACTAGATGGGTTTTTTTCTGTTTGTAAAAAAGAAACAAAGGAAAATGCTTAGGATAAATATTCTCCACTATAACTAATATTAGGTAACATCTTTGTTGGCACCCTGTGGAAAATCCATTGAATCCTTTGTAGAAATCTTGTTTGCTTCAGCCAGGAGAGCAGCAGAGTCACTGCAAGTTTCCAAAACCCAGCTGTCAAATGCAGTGTGTAGAAAGCTATGATTTAGAGTTTCCTCTCTAGGGTTTCTCGGTAGAACGTCTAAATGCAGAGTGTGGCTTAGGGAACCCACATTCTCCCCAGGGAGATAAAACAAACACACCCAAAAGTCAAAAAAGAATCTGTTCTCATAATATTTCCAGCTTGCTTTCAAATGAGCTGGGATTTCCATGCTGTGAAACTTGGAGCCATACGAGAACAACTCTGACCCTACTTTTACTTTCAAGCTTCAGAGTTTTGTCAACCTCAGGGAATAATGCAAAATGGAATCAGCATGGACCTAGAGGAATAAACTTATTTGTGTAACTCATTTGCCTTCACGGTTAGGCATTCTTGCTGCTAAACTCAGTCAGTAAGTCATTCATGGCTTTCACGGGAATTTTTGCCTCCTACTGCAAAAATAAATGAATGCCAGTATTTCTTCCTTCCCAGAAACAGAAGTTATGTGGGCATGATTTGACTTGACAGTAAAAACAGTGCTGACCTGGTTGTACCATTAGGATCTAATGGGCTAAAACTTTAATTCAGTAAGCTACCATGTCAGCTTGGCTTTCCCTTTCCAGCTGTCAAGAGAGAACTACTCTTGTCCTAATTCCTTATACCAGCCTGGTTGATGTGCCCTTCGTATGAATAGCAGTCCCCAAGGCAGCCTAGTACATATTTTCTTATTGCTATCTTCAGGCTAGTTCAAAGATGGACATGCTTACCTGGTCTTCTATTCCTGTGTCTTGATGCTTTATACAGTCAGTACAATGTTCTGACTTTATTGCTATAAGGTATAGGCAGGTCTTTTCCAGGTAAACGTAACTGTCTTTTCAAGGCATAATAGAATGTATTCCCAACACCATTTGCTAATACAGGAGTAGTAGCAATAACATTACTACAGCTATAATGACTGCAGATACTCAAGGGCACTTTCTTGAACGCTTGGATGCTCTCCTGTGTCTTCTACCTACATCACACAAATGAATCTTTTCCTGCAATGCTTACTCTTGTTTGTTAGCGACCTCAGACAAAATGTCCACACAAATCCATCTGTAGCTAGGATTTTAGTTTACTCCCTTCCCTAGGCTTCTGAAGCTAATTAAGACTTAGCTAATTATTAAATAAAGGATCCTTTTACTTTCCCCTCAACTTGCAGATCTGGAAGCAGAGTAGAAACAGACTTGGCTCAGTTTAGTAATATTCATCTGTAATATTATTTACTTTCATTATCTCTTTTTTGACCTTGAAATCTAGTTCCCTAGGGCTTACAAATCTGGGACAAATTGGCTGATGATATTTTTCAATTATTTGTTGATGGGAAAGGGTACAAACTGATCCATGTAATCAAATAAGTTTCACAATTAGTCTTTTGTGACATACAGAGCCCTGCTTTGTCTTGACAAATTTAGCTTGTTCTTGTAAATAGACAGTACTTAACAGAACACAGAGAACTTCTATTTTTTTAGTGTTTTTTATTAGTATCACAGTGTAGTGCTGTAAGGTCATAGCAGCAGAGTTGTTTGAATTTATTCCAGATGTTGCTTAAAAGAAAACAAAACTGTTTTTTTGCCAGGTGTTTGAAAATAAAACATAGACCAAGACAACTAAGAACTTCTGAAAACGCAACTCTATATTATAAACGCCTCATCGAGGTGTGGAGGCTCATTGAAGTTATTTGGTGCATCAGATGAAAATTTGTGTCCCTATTGAGGGTAGTTTCTCTAAATGAACTGGGCTGTAATACCAGCCACTAGAAAATGCCACATGGGAGACAGACAGATGATGGCAATTCAAAAATGCTCTGGTCAGACACCACACTCTGTTACAGAAGGAAATAAATCACATGTCATACAGAGACATAAGAAACTGATCTTCATAGCTCCCACTGCCAGCTAGTCTGTGATTTAAATGAACTCTGTTGCATACATCGCTCCTAATGTATGTACCCTGGGAGCATCTTGTGGCGGACACTTCTGGGGTTGACACTATCACTAGTTTCCAGTCTTCATTTGAAGGTCTGACAGATGTCTTGCACTGTTTCTGCCCCATGTTCACCCCTGCCCTAGCTGTCCACTGCACCTTTCTACTGGATTGTATCTTCTCTGCTGCCAAGTTGCCATGCAGCCTGAGTTCTTGTGCCTGCTCCAGGGCAGAAAAACAAATAAGGCTTGAGGTAGGGCTGAGATGCATTTCAGCATCACAAGTTAAACCATCTTACCTGTATTCATCAGTGGATGGTGGACATTCTCATGAAATAAAGGTGATTTCTCTTCTTTGGTCTCTTGCAGTGATCACTGTGTTTGGATTAGGTGAGATAGAGCCTGAAGTTTTTTTATTTGCCAGATGAATGGATACAGAAGTCAGATGTGCAAGCTTCACCAAGCTCCTTAGCAAATAAAGCTAGGTCACAATTCAGAAATGTGTTTAGGTATATTCTGCGTTTTTAGTACATGAATAGTGCTTGGATGCTCAAAATGAACCTCCATGCTTCAGGCAGGCATGCTCTTTAGTGTGCTACATCAACATGGCTCTTGCTGCAGCCAGAAGATATGAGCTCTTGTCCTTTTTCTGCTATTAACTTTTGGATGACTGTGCACAAATTAGTCAATGCTGATCCCTTTCTCTGCGCTCTGAGACTCACTTGGTTATTTGTAACCTTCCTTGAGCTCCTTGGCTGAAAGCCGACGGAAGGACAAATTCAAAATGCAGTATCATGACATAGTTCAGTGAAAGGAAGCTATTCCTTCTGCTTAGCTTTGCCTGATAATTTTATTTTTCCTTTCATTTTAATACCAGACTTCCATTAATGTCAGTCAGACCTCAAAGTGCCTTTTGCAGTAATGGTTTTGAGACATCTTGTAGTGTCGAAAGTAAAGTTGCTGTTCTCATTAAAGTGTTGGTTTCAGCAGATACTCCTTATGTTTGTAACATCATGATAAAGCAGATGAACAAGAAAGAGTCCTCTTTCTTCTCCACTATAATACGTGTGATGTTTTGATATATATGAATCTTTCTTCTCCACTAATATACATGTGATACAGACATTCATTTCATCTTCTTGCATGAGAATTTAGATGCTTATTTCCATTAGCATAAGGAATTTCATGTATTTATTTGGCAGCAAAGATTTTGACCTATGACAACACTGCTGAAGCATTTTGGGAGGAAAAACTGATAAAAGCCATTGTCTTTCTATTTAAACTTGGACCATATTCTGTCTTACATCAAATCATAGAATCATAGAATCATAGAATAGTTAGGGTTGGAAAGGACCTCAAGATCATCGAGTTCCAACCCCCCATGACAGAGTTAATTGTATTTCACAGGGTTGCTGAGCCCAATATGACAAAATGACTTTTGAGAAAGAGCTGACTATAGACAAAATGGCCAAAGATCATGACAAACATCTAATTTGTGTTATTTGCTCTATCAAAAAACACATTCTCTTTTTGATTCTTCTCCTTTCTGTAGAATGAGTTTTTCCACACATTTCCAGAAATATGGGATGTAATAATTATCTTCCTCAATCTGTATATATTTGAGTCTTATATACATGAGTGGGGTCTTTCTGAGGACTAACTTTTTCATTTTCTCATTCCTTAGGATTTGGATGCCAAAGGGCACCTATTGTGAGACACGGAAGTTTAAGTTACCAAAAAGTAGGCATTGCAGGCTAACTGCCCAGGTACCCTGTTATGTACTGTTACTTTCCTCTGCAGTATCTGGGGTTTTATTTACACTCTTTGCTTTTCTACTTTTCGATGTGTTTGCCTGCCAGATTCTTTCTCTAGAGTTTATACATTCCTCTATCACACTGTCCCTGGAGGTTGGAATACCCTCCTAGAGTGAGTGCCTCCCCTTCCAGCCTTCAGTTCCTGCTCTAAAAAACCATGCGTGTTGCAAGGTCAGCACCAGTTAGAGTGTACTGCTAACTAAAATGAAACAATCCCACCTTCTTCTTCGGAGACCTCTACCCTCAGGAAAATGCGATTTCCCCAGTGCAATGTTAGGTGGACATTTGTAGTTCAGTGATTATCTCAATTTAGTTAGAAGTTATGGTCCTTGAGACACAGGTGAACCATAGGCATTTTTCTGGATCAGCCCAAGTACACCACTGTACACATAGCTTCAAGTTATAAATGTAACACCAACCCACAAAAATCAGGAACTGTTATGCTGTTAAAATCTTTCCAAGCTGCACTTTTCAAGAGTAAGGTGTTTAAGGAATTGTTATTCGTACTGAAAGAAGAAGAATAAGTCAAGTTCAAAGGGAACAGGTGAAGTTATTAATGGGTAGGGAGAAAATATTTTAAAAATTGAAATAAGTTCATCTAGCTCCTCAGGGTTGAGTTCAAATTGCTTGCCCTGATTGGCTCATTGGGAGACCTTGGCTGACTAAAGTTCTTTCTTTTTGCTTCCCACAAGTGTGTAAATAGCCTGACATTTGGACAAATAAAACCTGATCAATACTTTTGCAGACTTCTGGATAAGCTGAATGTAGGAGGACTGCACAAGAAGTGCCTGGTTAGAGATGCTGGCGCTTATATAAACCTCCTAAAAAAGATCTTCCAAGTCACTCTTGAGGCCACCAAGACAACTGAGGTAATTATTGCCAACCTCCTGTTTTAAGCAAACCCTGTAGAGCAGTTACACACACAAAAGCAGTAAATCACTTGCAAAATTAAACCAAAATCTCAATAGATTTGGAATCTTTTAATATCAGCTATTAGCCAGTTATCAGAAGACCAAGAATTAAATGAGGAAGATAAATAGGTTGGAAATCCATAAAGATAGCTGTTGATAGCTAAAGATGGATGTTTCCAAAAAGATTTTGGAGCTCCATTTAGTTCAAATTATAAACTCTTAATAAATAGATTATTTACCTATAACTATCTTTCGAATTACAAAATGATGAATCTAATTTTATTTGTTAGAGTTAGTGAGAGATTGTTCACTGATTTCCTATAAAAACACTGTTTTATGTCATCAGCGGGTACCATTAAATATCCATATTTCAGCATTTGAAAATTGTAACAGCAAGCGTCGCAGCCAGTACTTATAACTTTGCCGAAGTTTCAGCAGACTTTGACAAAGAACAAGACTAACATGGGATATCCAAGATTAGCACCAAATGTTGCTTAGTACGTTCAAAAGAATCCAAATAAAACCACTGGTCTTTAGAAAGAATAGTCACTTAGTATTTTAACAAGGGTCTGTATGCCCAGCAGAGTCTTCATAGGGATCTGCATCTCCAGAGTCTACATAGAAATTACTATAAACGATGCATGAGGTGTCTCAAAACTGTCTCTACCACCATGAAAACGGAGCATGTTTTAAGCATGAGAAAGTTGAATGTCATGGTATGCAGCCAGGGGAAGAGCTGACTGAGGCCTGATCTTATTTCTGTTGGACTGAACAGTTAAATATGTTAAGAATAAATCATTCAAAGGTTTTAAATATCCTAAAGACCTCATTCCTTCATTTATAAGCACATCTTCTGAAGCATGATTCAAGAGCTAAAAAAAAGGTAAAAACTCATGATGGAAAAAAAATAAAAGAAATAAAAGCTTATTGTTCCACCGCCATAAAAATAATGGATAAATTAAGTGCAAAATCCCACTAGCTTCAGAAATGCATTTCTGTATGATGTTTGGAGGAGCTACCTGTTGTTAATGTCATTCATGAAAAAAACATATGGAATCAGAAAGAGCTGAGAATGCACTACCTGTGTTTGTTTCTGAGATGTTTTGTGTAGAAAAACAAATACTAAAAGTAAAATGCCCACTTGAGACTCACCAATTTTGTAAACATTCTTAAATTCAGTGCTAAGAATTATTGACACAAGTTGTGCCAGCTGCTTAATGGTTAAAGACTTACCTTTCTTCACAGTGAAGCAGAAGGGAAGAAGACACACAGAGGAGGAACTTACAATTAGGAGCAGCACAGTTAATCACCCAAAAACCACCTGGAAAATTTGCCTGCCTGATGGACAAAATGCTGATGAGGTTTTGAGGATGTTTAACACTTAACACCCAACACTACACTGTGCTCACAGAGCTTGTGCACTTAGGGGAAAACTCTCTGGCACTGCTACTTTCTGCTTGCCCTTCTGCATTACTTAAAACCATGAATCTACATTTTCAGAACTGTTTTTTCACTTGGAGTTAGATAAATGCATTAATCAGCTATGTTTTGCATTAGAGAGATTTTCCTTAAGAAGCTAACGAAATATCTCTTATTTACATTGACTATTTCTTATTTCTGCTTATGGAATCAAATCCTCTTAAATCACATATTAATGATACTACTGAGGTTTGTGCTTTCTGACTTGCAATGAAATAATCAACTAAGTGAAGCTCATCTTTGGAATTTTAATAAAAGCAGTTATTTGATGACTTATCAGGAAGTGGGAATATTTTTTTCACATATATGATTTTTTCCTGTAAATGAGTCATCTCAGCTTAGCCCACAGCATTAAGGTTTGATTCCACAAAGTACTTAAACACAAATGTAACTTTAAACATATGACTAGTGGTATTGTTTCAAAAATAGCCTCATGGGTCATGCCCCTAAATTTACCAATTATGAAAGACCTTGTTGAATCAGCAGTTTAAGCAAAATTGGCAAACTTGCATTACTCTGGATCACATTTAGTTGCCTTTTTTTTATTAAAGGATAGGTCTTTGAAACAAGAAAACAAATGGAAAAAATCCATGATTCAACTCACAGTAAACAGAAGACATAGTGAAAACAGCCAAATATACAGTACTATGAAACAGTGCCCATTAGTAGGCAATTACACACAAAATAGAGGCTCAAGCCTCACCAGGCATGTAATCCATTTCTAAACCTATTTTGTCTAAACATACACCCTCAGCCTTAACTACAGATTGAGTTGCCAGACATATAGTACTGCAATAAACCCCCAGCAACTGATCATAATTAAAAAATAAGATTTTGTCAAAAGATAGTAAAATTTTGCTATATAAAAGAATTCAAGAATTTTCCAGTACAGTAACACTGAATGAAAAAGGGAGTTGTGAAGTCTTTGGGAGCCTCAAGGCCAGGATGGATGGGGCTTTGAGCATCCGGGTCTAGTGGAAGATGTCCCTGCCTATGGCAGAGGGAGGTGGAACTATATGATTTTTAAGGTCCCTTCCAACCCAAACAATATAATAGTATATATTTTTTATTTTTCCGTTGAATTTGGTTCCTTTCAGAACATGAATGAAGGGTGTACAGTGCTGCGTGGCTCTTCCTTACTTTTTCAGGAGGAAGATTTCTGCTGATTTTCGTATGCAGCATACATGTTCACATTTTCATTAAGAAGAGCTTTGTCTTTTGACACAAACCCTGCAGAAGAAATTGCCAGGGATCCAAAGGAGGCAGGCTACAGAGAAACCTGCTGTGGGCAGTAAATGAAGAATTATATTCACGTTAGTGTCCGTTAGGCCTCTATAGGGCAAATTTTGGCCACACTAAAGGTCAGTGAGTGGAGAAGCTGCTCCTAGCCTCCAGAGCCAGAATTCACCCAGAAATCTGTGAGAAGTCCTTCACAGAGAAATGGAAAGGACATTTCATTGCGGCGTCTTTCCTGGTCATGGTTAAAACTTCCTCTGATTAGGTCCCATGGGACCTGAAGGTGTTAAGCTTTGACATATCTGCCCGTTCTTTCCATCTGCAGCCAAGGAGGGCAAAATAAACAACACAAGAACTTAGAGGAACCCCGGTTTCTCTCACATCTTGAACAAATCTGAGTAAAACCTCCTCAGTCCTTCCTTGGAACCATCAGAAAATGTCCCAGATAGAGATGTAAATTAAAGAGAATTTTTTTAGGATCACTGGAAGGAATTAAGCCATCAGATCTTACTAATGTTTGACAGAAACTTTGCACATAAATTAATAGGGAAGGAATTCATCCCACCCCCTTCCCAACAGAACACATTTGCCTTTTGGCAATCTCTCTGGGTGACTACAGAAACTGGAGGATGGGGGAGCCACTAAGCAGGACTGCTCATATGTGAGATCAGTCTTTCTCTTGGACTTGTTTTGAATATCAGTGCTCAGATGCTCACACAGGATTTGATATTAAAACTTACAGTTGCTGGGCAATTCCCCTCTCCTTTCTTTAAAAGGAAAGCTGTTTTGGGAAGACACAAACAGAAGCCTTTACAAACCATAGTCCGTATATATGTATAGCAGGGCTGGGGTGCTTAAGCAAGGCTGAGTAGGGAAAACAGGTTTGCCACAAGTTCGGTCCGAAGGCCACTGCTGCTGGTGTGTTCAGCACACCGCACCTTTCTGTGCCTTGCTCTGTTAAAGCTTTTGGTATCTATGTCCTCCCATAACCATGAAAATCACTTCAAAATTGAAGAACAAATGGCAAAAAATATATAATGTCATACACTAACACAAAGACACAATTAAAAGAATATAGGCCTCAATCTAATAGGTTGCAAATACAGCTCTGTCTGTGTGGGAGGGATGGATAACAGGGCCAAATGAGGATTCTGAACTCGTGACAGATGCTTGCGGTGGTGCTCCTCTTTCAAGGAGCATGTGAGAGATGCCACCCTTCCAAGGAAACAATATTTAAGAACAGCAACCCCACTCATCTGGTGGCTGTGTTTGAAAGAACAAACATCAGTCCCTTGTTTGGCTTCTACAGACATCTTGTACTCACAGAAAGCCAAAGACTCCAAACAATTTTGTGGCCTCAGGCATCAACAATAAACAATGTATATTTGATGCTGGCCTAATTCCTGTCCACTCAATCTGCTGTTTTAAAGCTGTTTTCACACCTTTTTTTTTTTTTTGTATGTTTACATATGTATGTGCCCTGCAATCTTCTTTTTTTGTGTCTTTCTCAAGTCTTCCAGTTTCATGTTTAGGATGCTGTTACTAAGGAAGAGGTGATCAAAGTGCTCTTTTATGCTAAAAGACCACTGTAGTCATGGTTCTTGCAGAAACTTTCAATTCCAGTCTGGTGAACTCCTTGCCTATTGGTACACTTTCTAATTAAATTATCAAATTCTGTGGAAAAAGTCCTGAAAGGAGGGGAAAGGAAACATAATTATCCTTGCAGTTGGAACACAGAATACTTAGCGAATGTGGTTTCCAAAACTTTTTGCCAGACTTCTGCTAAGAAAATTATTGTCCAGAAGAGAAGCCGTAAACCTATTTTTGAAGATCAGTATGTTTCAAGAAGGAATCTTGTACTTCAGATAATTGCTTTAACCTTTCTCATATGAATTGTAAGGTCTTCCAACAGTTGTGTTACCAACATTTGTTTGTGATTTTTATTGCTCTCAGAGCAGTCACTGATTCAAATTGCAGATCTACTCTTTGGTCTCTGCAAAGCTGTATTTTCAGAGGATTAAA
This sequence comes from Amazona ochrocephala, assembly GCA_039720435.1. Taxonomy (NCBI): domain Eukaryota; kingdom Metazoa; phylum Chordata; class Aves; order Psittaciformes; family Psittacidae; genus Amazona; species Amazona ochrocephala. Next base: position 82,693,752 of record CM077878.1, read on the forward strand.
TGACCCCTATTTCCACTCCATTTCTCCAAACTCCTCTCCCCTGTGGCTTCATTTTGCGTCCCAGGCTCAACACAACCAATGAGTCAACTCTTTGCAGAAGCAAGAGTAATACAAAGTCTAAGGAAGCTTTATACATAATATAGTAATTTATGAAAGGAAAAAACTTGTGATGAATGTACAGGAAATATTTTAATGCTGCTCCTCGATGAAGGAATGACAGGTATAAACTTCTCAGCAATGATGATAAAAAGGTTCTAATGTACAAAGCAAACTGCTGAGTGTGATTTACCACCTCATTTTCAACAGTGTTTTATAATAGCGGTACTCTGCTAGTACCAACAACACTTGCTGGCAAGGGCAAGTGCCACAGAGCCAAGGCATTTGCTTTCTCCTCGAGTTACATAGGCAGCACGTGAGGAGAGCTGGCCACATAAAGGGTAGCTGGCCACATAAAGGGTATAAGGGTATAAGCCATGAAATCTAAAAAGCTTTGAAAGAACTAGCTGAGCCAGTCCACAAAACACTGCCAGGGCTAGACTGGGGAGGTGAAACCTATAGGTAGAAATGGCCCTGGGGAGCAAACTGAAGTCCTCTGGGGTAGAGGGGGAGCTGAACTGAGAAGCCCCACAGCCTGGGTGAGGCTGTGGCTTGCCCAGCTGTGGATGGAGCCCCAGTGTTTTCACCCAATTGGTTTGATCAGACCTACTCTGGGTATGCCTATTAATTCAGGATCCCCATGTGCCAACAAAGTTAAGCACCTGAACTCAGAAAAGGCCTCGGTCAAGAGATGGTCACTGGTCTGTAGAGCTTGGCTAAGCCTGGACTGAGCGCCTGGCCAGATGTGTGCCAACACAGCTGCGGCATTAGTTAAACAGTCATGTTTTAAGATATTGCTCTCCCTCCTCCGCACTTTCCAGCAGACCTTATGCCACAGATCCTTCCTCTGCAGGGGAGTATGTGGAATTATTTTTGGAAGCTCCTCAGGTGTTCCAATGGACAGTCGGAGGTGAAGCTCTTAGCAGCTGCTGGAGGGTTGTTTGGACTTTGAACCCAAAGGTACCCTTAAAGCCCCTTAATCTGAAAACACTTAAGTACATTCTTCCCACTGAATTTAACAGAACTACTCTCATGCCTAAATTTAAAGCACTGCAGGATCAGAGTCTTAGTCTTGCATGAGCCGGCTGTGACAGAGCAAAGCTTTGAACTTCTTCCTTTTGAAACTGAGTTGGGCTGTCTTAACCACAAGACCACAGGTATTTTGTGAGACTACTCATTAATGTTTGCAGCATGTTTTAAGATTTGTAGATTTGAGAATGCTATAGAAGATACTACAGCAGTAGTTTGCTTTCCGGCTTTCTGGAGAAACTGTTGCTGAAGTTAACTGGGTCTTTGGTTCCTGATTAGGTTGATTTTCTTGGCTGCAGTAACCAGTTGTGATACAGATGCCAATTCTACTTAAAATATTTAAATATATGAGAACTAATGAAAAAAAAGAATCAAACCTATTGCTCAGATTTTAGGTGTTATTTTTAAAGGTGAGCAAATATTCACATAATTTATTCCCTGTTACTCTTTTCTCCTTCCAAAAACAACTTCCATTTGAAGGTAAAGCTCTAGCAGGTAGAGTTAATGCGCTTTTCTTACATTTCAGAGTCTGCAGATAAATTTAGGCTGTTAAGAAAAACAGCTGAATTACAATACTTTTATATTTAATATCCCTTAAAAAGAAGAAGACAGAGGAAGACTTACAAAAGTGAGCAAGAAATTCTGTCTTCTTTTTAATGCTTTTTTTCAGAAAGCCTCTTTCTAGCTCACAGTTCCACTGATGCATGTGGACACTCAGCCAACCTGGCTTTAAATCCCTTTGGCTGCTGTTTCATGACATCTGAAGATTTAAGTGAGAGAGCAAGAAGGAGTTAGAGTGATTTAGGCAGAACATAGGCTTATAGAATCAGTCTTTAAATAAAATATACAAAGGACTATCAGTATGCTCTGTGCAGGAATAGTTCTAGTTTTCCATCAGTAAATTTGAATCTGTTAGACTGTATTTTGAGCAACTTTCCAGACAAATGTGGGTGTTCTGGTGCCATTTCTGATACAAGAGACAGTATTTCCTGCTTTGGCCCACACATCCCCCTTCAGAAGGAGAAGGAGATGTTTCCACCAAAGAAGAGGTTTCCACCATCTCCATGGGGCTTCAGGGATATTGGGGATATCCTGTCTGCTCTGTCAACCCTTCTCCTTTGCACTGCCTGCCATCACAGCTTCATACCCCGTGCTTCCTCAGCCTGAAGCAGCATGATGTTGGAATGGAGCTGAATGGCTCCTTTGCCTCCTTCTCTGCGCTTACACTGGGGGCTCGATTGTGCCATATTTGCATCACTTGCCAGGGGTACAGCACCACTCCACGTCTCACCCTCTCTGCCCCACCAGGCATCAGGCGGGATTTGGTCTGAGTCTGCTTTTGCGTGCCTTTGATAAATGACTGCTGGACAAACATCCGCAGCAGATGGGATAGATATTGCTCCTGCTGATTTAGCAAAGTGCTTTCTGTGTTCTACCAGCATAAGCCTCTCTTGCTAGTGTTAAACTTCCAGCAGTTGTTTTCCATTTGGGAACATAATTCTTCTCTATCTAATCAAACTGACTGCTGGGGTATGTTCAAGACAAATTTTTCTTCTTGCGTGCTATTTGGGCAGGAAAATGAGAATCAGTAAAATCATTTTTTTCTCTATACAAAAACACTGCCATTTGACTATCTTTCTCTTTATGTATTGATATTGGCGAGTTTTGTAATTTTACACAAATCACTTTTGTCCTCTGTTTACCTGAGGGTCAGGTAGCTTCATAGCCAGGTAAAGGGATTCAAGGTAGGCCAAAATAAATTTATAATCCTTTTTCTATTAACTGTAAAATATATTTGTACTAAATATAAATTTTGCAAAACGAGTTTGTGATCCTCTTCTAAAGCATGCTACCTCAGCACAATGTACAGGTGAGAAAATGATTCTGTGCGAAGATTTGAGACTCCCTTAATAAAATCACCAAGTAGATTAAAAATACCTATCTGTGGCAATTCGGGTCTTATTTCTGCACTCTTGAAGGAAAAGAAAAATCAGCTCAATAAAATTTAGAGCATTTTGCTTTAAGACCTGTCTTCTTACTGCTTAACTCGGTTTAGCACAGTGTTATCAGTGTATATGTATACACACATGTATTTATATGTAAACATTTATGTACACCTGTAGCAACAGGCAGTGGCAACTTTCACCTAATTAGGAACTTTGTGTAGGTTGTTTTAAAGAGAAATAGTAGAAAACAGTGACAATCCCAATACAGGATCCAATACAGTTCTTTCCTTAGGAAATAAGGAGTGTGGGAACCTAATAATGGGGAAAAATAATAAATCTTCAAGAAAGCTGATAGAGACATTGATATATGTAGGTCTTCCTAATTTAACTTTGGTGACTGACAAACCAGTCTTAACCATAGCCTCTTTATTCAATATGTATTGTAGTATGACCAGCTGTAGATACACATAGAATTAAATCAATTTAGAAAAAAACACTAGAACCACATTGCATCCATCTCCTTACCTAACTATTTATTTCTTACTTTGTTGTACTTAGAAACATTTCAGGACCTAGATATCTTTCCATTAACTGGAGATAGCTATCTATTTTTATATCTATAGATATTTCAGTTATTTAGAAAGTATATGCCAGATAAAGAAAAATAGCGCATTTCTCACATTTCACTTTAATGTGAGGTTGTTGAGTGGTGAGGAGAAGGAAATACAGAGATTAAAGTATTTGATCCAGGTCACCAAGGGAACTGGCACAAATAGTGGGGCCAGAATTCTCACCTTTCTGTTTCATTTTCTTGGCAATCCGTATTTAATTCAAGGCAAGACTTCTTATATACTCAGTCCAATCTGAAATGACTATTTTGGTTTTACTGAAGGGAAAATTTAATTTATCAAAATTATTCTGTTATTCATGCAAGTATTACATCAGATGACAATACACCTTAGTCAGTCTGTTCTAAGGCACAGAGAAGATACACCTGAGACATTGTTATGCCAAAGTAAGTGCTCAAGCTAGGAAGAACCCCCCAGGCTACCCTTCTTACCCCATTCAGCTGAAAAGACACTCTTTGGATATTCAGAAAAGCACTAAGCAGACCTATTTGTCCCAACAGACTACAGCAAGATCTCCCACACTGTCATGTATAGAAAAGATCCATCACTAGCAATTTCAGTATCAGGTGAGAAGTAGGATATTAATTCTTATGCAACAACTGTTTCCCATTAGTGTGATTTATTTTTTAATTACATGCTTACAGAACCAAACCCAGTGCTGCACTTGACTCACTCTGACTCAGGTAATTTACCTGTTGCAACTTCCAAATGAACTTTAAATACTCACTAACCTTACTGGGAAGCTCTCAGTTCTAGTTAGGTAGGTTAAAATTCTCTTGCTATTGTGCAAAAAGTCCTACTGACTTGTATGGACCATACACATGATTAAGGTAATGCTCGGAAAATTATATGAAATCCTGATTTTTTTGTAGTGACAGTAGTAGCGATGGACTCTGAAGCATTATGAGTGACAAAAGGTCAGGAAATTACTATTCCCTAATGATCATCTGTGAACTGTCAATAGAGGCAAACAGTGGATTTTCTACCCATATACTGGCTTTTGTTACACATACTTAAAATTTGTCATTTTTCACAGCTTTCAGCTGTGAATATTAAGTAAACAAATCTGTAAGTCTTTCATGAGTGGTGTACTGAAATATAGCACAACTTTTGTAGACATTGCTTCGCCAAATAGGATAAACATCCCTTCCACTCAAAGACACAAATTGCAAAATGCTGAGTCCTCAAAAAAAAATTGTACCCACAAGAAAAATAACTTTTTGTAGCCTTGAATGGAAAACACACTTTTTAAACTTGGTATGCAACCTTTGGCTAAACATTTGTTTATTCATCCCTCTAGAGATGAGTAACAGCATTTACCTCTTTTAGAGAAAAGGGCTCAACCTGCATCCCCGCAGGCAGGGAGCTCTGCAGCTGTGCAGAACTGCTGCTGCTTGTGCAAATCTGCACTATGCGAAGGGACCTACCTGCTGTTGCAGCTCTGGTAGCTGGTAGTAAGTCTGGTAATGGGCAGACAGCAACGCAGTGGTGAGGGGACACAAGCAGCCACATGGTGTAAAGTGACAACCTGGTCCAAACTTGCTAAACTCAAAACTGTTTGATGAATTTTGGTGTGTTTTCTCTGTACCTGCAGGTTTGTGGGCTAGATCAACAACTGTTTGTTACCCTGATGCCAGCTTAAAATTGCAATACAACCCTTGTTGTACACATTGCTTACTTTGTCAGGAATATGATCATCTATCTGACATGCATGACTCAGGTCCCACCAGATGACCTGGTAGCACATAGATTTGGTAATGAAAACGTCAGCCTAAGAGGCAGGGTTGATCATACTGTGTTTAGATAAAATGGTAAATCCAGTGTTAAGCCAGACTAGAGCCAACATACCTGCTGAAATGATAGAGTCATACAATCATAGAATAGTTAGGGTTGGAAAGGATCTTAAGATCATCTAGTTCCAACCCCCCTTCCATGGGCAGGGGTACCACACACTAAACCATGACATGCAGGCTCCATCCACCCTAGCCTTGACCACTGCCAGGGATGGAGCATTCACAACTTCCTTGGGCAATCTGTTTCAGTGCCTCACCCCCCTCACAATGAAGTACTTCTTCCTTGTATCTAACCTAAACTTCACATTTCCTAGTCTTTTTCAATGATTCAAATGCCTTTTATTTTCCCCTTTGGAAAGTATAATTTATTCCAGCAGACTTTCTGTTATAAAGAATCACCTTCCCTCTTTCTGCTCGCCAGCTGCCAGGATGGAAACCTGAAGGTGACAAACACTGCATCTCCCTCTGCCAACTTGGCAGGGGTGTGGCTGTGGATTTGTGTCTATATTGCAAGTCTCTGCTGTGGGATGATAGAAGAGTGCAGGCACTGCATTAATGACTGTCGAATCATAAGCCTGGTCCACAGAGCTGTGCGTTGCCAGGCTGACCGTGCAAACTTGAAAACCTGGTCTGAAAGGGGAAATAAAAAGAAAGGAAACAATGAAAGCGGGGAATGGGCAAACAATTGGTCTGAACTCTCCTTCTCAAATCAAATCACTTTTATTGCTGAAAAATTACAATAAATGAAAAAATGTGCGCTTCTGGAGAGCTGATGGTCTGGTCCTTGCACAGAAATTAACTCCACCCCAGGCTGCAAGCAGGGAAAGAGAACTGACATCTTTCCTAGTGCTCCATGCTAACACTAAACTCAAACTAACTCACAGAACATCTGAAGAAATGCAAAAGGGCAGTGCTTTTTTATTGTTTGGCACTCTGGCAATCAGAGTGTTTTGTTTGTTGATTGATTTTTTCTTTTTCTTTTTTTTAATTTCTCAGTATTTTTTGAACAAAAATACTTTATTCTACAAAAAGAACTTCTAATTGCATCATGCCCCTTGACTACTAGTTTATCTCATCTCAAATAAAGATGAGATGATGCAATCATGAGAAAAATCAACTCAAAAGAACAGTTGCTATCTGGGCTTGAAAAGAGTAGCACAAGCAACCAACATGGCTATTGAATTCCTTTGAGAAACTGGAGGCATGCTGCCTTCCCCTGTCAGCCCCACTTCCCTTGTCCAGAGCATGCTGTAAAGCAGCTGGTGTTGGGGGACATCATGTAATAAAAGAACAGAGAGCCTCTGCAATGTTGTCCTGCTTGAAAAATAAGTAAATAGATTTGTCAACTGGAAAATTGCAAAAATCCCAATGAATGAATAATGGATTTATCAGGTCGGCAATCTGCTAGTGAACGACCAGCTCTGCATGCCTTACTCGCAAAGCATGGTGCTCTTCCTATCCAAATCAGACACAGGGACTGGCTCAAGAAGCGTGACAGAGAAGGATGACAGCAGATGAACGCTCCAAACACCAACAGTGAGACATTTGCTTTCCTGCCTGCAACCCTATGAAGCATCTGTGTAGTTAGGACAGAAGCACTGTTACATTAACCCTCGTGAAACCATTAGCAGGGCACATAGCAAGGCCCATCTGTTTACTCAGACCTCTGGGAGGGGGGAGAGCTGCTGTTTTGTTGTTCTTTAAGTGTGAATGACACATGATTCAGCGGGAAACTTGGTTGCTGTACCAGTATTAAAGCTGTAGTGAACTGCATTTTAATCTTTCAAATAGGCAGGGACATTAACTGACAGGCTTAATGGTTCACTGTCCAAAAAAAACAAATAAATAAATTAGCTAGAATGAGTTGACCTTATAATTTAGAACAAAAACCACACCTTTGAGCACCATGTAACAAGAAGAATGAACAAGTGACTGGTTTTAGGCACACTTGCAAAAAGACCATTTTTTGCTTACTTGAAAAACCACTAATTCCCTAAACTGTGTGAAGTGTTGCTCCTTGGCTCCATGGCAGGGGTCTGCAGCAGCACGTGTAAGAAGGCAGCTGTTTGTGCTGTGGTGGGAAAGCTGGGCTCTGCACAGCTGGGCGCTGCACAGCCATGCAAGGGACGGGCAGCCCCTCTCCCAAAGAGCCTATGTTTCAAGTGCATGACTAGGGAAAACAGATGGATAGAGATGGGAGACGATGAAAACAGCGGGATACCGGGCAGTCTGAAAACCCAGCTGCTTGCTTGCTGTTTAATATTGCCAAGTTAAAATTTCACAGTCCTACTGCCACAGCAGAGTTCACTCTGCTCTTCCTCACTGAGGAAGAGGAACAGCGAGACCTTTGTGCATGTTACAAAAGGGCTTTGGGCTGGAATTTGCTGCTGAACCAGCTCCCCTAACTGATGCACACAATAAAAGTACTGGATTTCTCTGCATCTCCTTCCTGCTTCATTGACGGAAAAGTGGTTGTAGGCCAAGTGGCGAAGAATAGGGGAGGTTGGTACGCTGGGCACACAGTTTTGGAGGTCAGGACCTCCAAAATAAACCTCTGAGACTGATGTTCACTGGGGGTTAGCACTGGCTTCAGAAGGTGGCCAGGACACAAGTGACACGTTTCCTCCAAGGAAAGTGAGCCTGAGGTACAGCTGACAGCTTAATGTAGCTCCCAAGCAAGAGCAGCAAAACAGAAGTAATCTGTTATGGTGAAATGGGCTCCACTCCCAAGGACGCTTTTAGGTGTAGGATTCAGAAATAAAAAACCCAAATGCCAACACTGGGATGAGCGCAGTTGAAGGCAGCCCACAGTTGCTGCTAAAATTACCATAAGGCCATGACTCACCCAGGGCTGACACCAAAACAGGGTGAAGAACCCAGCTGCTGCTCCACCCCTTGGGCAGGTCCCCACTCCTGGGGCATGGTGCCAGGTTGCTCCCAAATTGCCAGCATTTGGGAGCTGCCTCTCTGCCTGCCAGGTCGCCCCCATGCAAACTACAGCGAGGGGAAACCTCTCATATGTCCACCACTCCATCCTTTGCCTCACCGTGGCGTCACTGGACGTGACCGATGACATCAAGCTATGTGGTGTGGTCGACATGCTGGAGAAAAGGGATGCCATCCAGAGGGGCCTCAAGGGGCTTGAGAGGTGGGCCAATGCCAACCTGATGAAGTTCAACAAGGCCAAGTTGAGACACTCCCAAGCACAAATACAGGCTGACCTAGTGGAAAGTGTCCCTGCCTATGGCAGGGGCAATGGAAACAAATGATATTTAAGGTTCCTTCCAACCCAAACCATTCTGTGAATCACTGAGTACAACAAATTCAGCAATGCTAATATGATGGTAGGGGTGATATGACTAGTAGCAATTCCTGTTTCTGTAATAATTACTGTTTCTCTTAATTTGCTCTTTGCCTGGGTCCTCTATATTTTCCAGGCTGGTCTTCACACCTAGGAAAGCTAAAATTGCACCTTGGTTTAAAGAAAAAATGAGATTTGTGTCTCTACATCATAGAATCATAGAATGGTTAGTGTTGAAAAGACAAGATCATCTAGTTCCAACCCCCTGCCACGGGCAGGGACATCTCATTCTAGACCATATTGCCCAAGGCCCTGTCCAATCTAGCCTTGAAAACTGCCAGGGATGGAGCACTCACAACATCCTTGGGCAACCCATTCCAGTGCCTCACTACCCTTATGGTAAAGAACTTCTTCCTTATGTCTAACCTGAACTTCCACTGTTAAAGTTTAAACCCTTTCAACCTTGTCCTATTTCTACAGTCCCTAATGAAGAGTCCCTCGCCAGTATCCCAAGATATCATCCCAAAAGCTTTCAGACATGACACGCGTAGTGTGATCTCAGCCACTGCGCTGCTATCAAGCACAGAGCCGGACCCTACCCGACCCGACCCGACCCGACGCAGGCCCTACAAACGGTTCAGCCCCCAGCGGCCGTAGTGGAGCGGCTATGCCGGGCTTGACTCGGGACAGCACCTGGAGGCGGGGCAGCAGCGGGGCGGTCCCGGCCGCTGCCGGCGGGAGGAGCCAGGCCGGGAAAGGGGCGGCCCTGAGCGGTGGTGCCGGGATGGGAGTGTGAGAGGGGGCTAGTCCGCGTCCGGAGGAGCGCGGCTGCGTTTAGCAGCGGGGCTGGTGCCGGTGGGGTTGAGCTCACCATGGAGCCGGTGACCCGGTGGAGCCCGAAGCAAGTGGTGGACTGGACTAAAGGTAAGAGAGCGCCGGGTTGGAGCCGCGGGAACTTTCCGGTGTCTTGCCGCGGGGTGACCCGCAGCGCGGCGGGATAGCGCTGGCCGCTCCGCTCCCCGGAGCCGGGCTCCTCGGCTGGGCGGCCGCGTGGCCGGCGGGGCCTTTGCCAGCGCCGCGGCTGTGCCGGCCCCAGTCCCCATTCCGTGGGGCACTCTCGGAGTGGTGTACTGGAGGAGGCGGCGGCTTACCGCGCCCTCCTGACTTGTCTGCTTACCTGCTAGTGCACTTGTGCGTATTTCGCGTCGTGTTTGTTTTGGTTTGGTTTTGGCACACGGGGAAAGGGGAAGGTGAGTTTTTCACTGGGCTGTGTGTGGGTGGCTTGCTCAGGGCACATATATGTATGTATATATATACACAGCGGGGTATCCCCAGGGCTCGATACCCTTCTACTGTTGTGCTCGCATATCTATGTCGCATCTATATGCTCGCACTGAGATAGTAACTGTTCTCCTTCAGGTAGTTGGTTCATGTGAGTTGACTTCCAGCTTTTCAAACAAAACCTACTCACTGGTCGAAGAAACTTTTTGTGTTGTAAGTTAAAAGCTGTATGAACTAGCTCAAGTAAGCAAGGACTCTTGATCCTGTTTAGCGGTGATAGGATTAAAACGCAGAGCTCATGCTCGGAGAGTTGTGTCCACTTCATCTGTCTGTCTGTCCATCCATCCCTCCCCCCCCTCATCTCTAGTGTCTGTGCTTGTTTCTCTCCCTCTCCCGCCTATCAGAACTTCCTACTCTGCTTCGAGGTTTGTTCATGATGTTGACAGAGGTGTGGAAAGCTTCAGCGGGACTGATGCGTGAAGAAGGCACTTGGGAAGCCTGCACCCACCTCCGGGAAGCTCTTTGGTACGGGAGAGGAGATGGGGACAAAGCAGGCGCTGGGTCACAGGCTGCACCCGTGAGGTGCCCCGTTCCTGCTGTGAGGGGCCTCTGCACTGTTGGGTATTGTCGGGGTTTTTTGAAGGCAGATTAAACCTCAAGTTTGTCAACTCCAGTTGGACCCTGTGAGTGTTTTCTGAGTGCCCACTGGGATATTGCTCTTGCAGTTCCCTCTTTACCGGGAGCAAATTAAAAAGCAAATCACTATGAGTTAGGTGAGGGTTTTAAGACTTTGGAACGGTACTTCTGTTTTTTCGTAGGGCTGTGTTTTAGTATGACTGCCTTTTGGTACATAAAGTATTTTCACAGGCTTTGCTGGAGTTGAAGTCGATGAGAAGTTAAGAATGTTTTCAGAGGTGAAAGTTTCTCTGGATTAGAAGCGGCACTTACTTATAGCAGCCATTACTCCCCTGTCTCAGGACCATAATGCTGATTAGACTGCGTGCCTGTGGTCAGCACTTGGCAGTAGTTCGGCTCAAGACCGAGGCAAATTTGGAAAGTAGGCTCATGTTTTCTTACAGAGAGAGATGGATACTCCCAGCAGTCCTGAGCATGAACATGTACGTGAAGGGGCTGTGCCAGTGAGGGACCGTTCAAGCAACCTTTGTGAGAAGAGGATTCCACACAAACGTGCTGTGAAGTTATGCGTTAACATATAAATAACTTCCCCAGAAAGATATCTTTTCCCTGATTGGTGTTGGTTTAAACAAGAGTGCATTGTTCCAATGAAATAAGCTTTTTGCTGTGGCATGTGGAATATTTATATAATGCTTTTCCCTCATTGTGTGTTTTCTCTTGGGCGCTGAAAGTTTGTTACCTTGCCAGATTAAAGACTAAAACTGCTAATCATTTTAAAAGGCTTTCTTATATTTCAGCATGCTTGGCTTGCTCTCTTGCATAATTTATTTTACTTGCAGGTTCCTTGAACAGGTAACTCTTTAGCTGGACACTCAATTAGAGTTATGCAGAATAATTTGAGGGCTGTCTGTAGTTTGGAGGTGGATCTTCTGACTAATGCAAACACGTGTCCTTTGAAATGCAAAGGAATAAATTAAAGGCTGCTGGAGACTTTTGTTTCTGCTGCTGTTGACTTTTGTTTCTGCTGCTGTTTTTTGGTTTCTAGGTAAGCTTTTGACCTCTGGTGCACAGTGTCATTTTATGTCACTCCCTGCATGACAAGACTGTAATAAAGAAATGAGATGTGGAAACTTCTTCATGGTTATATTTCCGTCTCTGCACGTTAAAATTGACACTTTAATAGCTAGCTAACAGCTTAGTTAACACAATGTTTCATAGTTTATTTTTAATCTGAGATGGTTATTTACTGTGTAGCTCAAAATCAGTGGATTTTATGTTTGACCAAAAACTAATATTCTGTATTTTTATCTTATGAATGTCATATTTAATTTTCAAGGTGAATTTTATGAAAGAAATATTTCGAGTACAGCTTATGCCATTTGTTTTCTTACACGTGCCATTTAGGAAGGGGGATGATACCACGATCTTCACTGAACCAGCCAAGCGCTGGGAGAAAGTATTTGGCTACTGGTATTTGCTGCCTGCAGTTAGTGCTGTGGTGCTATGGAGATGTGTTCTAGAAGAATGACATAAATAACTGGTGGGAGATGCCAGCTCTCAGTGGGGAGATTGGTTTTGCAGATAATGATTCATGCTTATCATACAACAATAAAAACGTCTTGGAAACTGTAGAGTGTCAGAAATAAGTGGTCTGACTTAATCCATTTTAATGTTCAGTGTAAAGCTGAGAATATTTCTCCAGGTTTTTTTTTGTTTTTTTTTTTTTTTTTTTTTTTTTCCTTACAAACCTTTGTACAATCAAGCAACTGTAAAATGATTATATATATATATATATAACTATTCCTAGCCACAAGAAGCATGAAACCTCCCCCTATTCCATGAAACAAGCCCCCAAAAGTGAAGTCCAAAAGTAAGCTGCTAACTGCTGCAGGGTTGGCTTACTTGCTCGTGGTGAACTTGCTTTTACTTTTTTTTTCCTTTTTTTTTTCTTTTTCTTTTTTTTTTTTTTTTTTTTTTTTTTTTTTTAAGTAGCTTTTGAACTAACTTTTTTGACAAGGTAACTCTTATCCCAAAGAGGGTTGTTCTGTGATTTTTGAGCCTTTCACTTCTAGGTAAATATGATAAAAATACTATTTATCTATAATTTAAAACAGAACCCATCAAGGAGTAGTAAGCTAAATGTGAATAGTTTTAGTTTTTTGTAGTCAGGTTTTAAATAAAAAGTGCTCTGTTTTTTTTTTTTTTTTTTTTTTACCCACAACAGCTGGTACAAAATGCAGTACTTGTCTTCTCTTGCTAATTCAGACTAGAATGTTGCTATTTTTTGTGAACAAGGGTCGTTTTTTTCTGGCAGAGTGCTGTGTACCAACACTAGCAGGCTATGTAGCTAGAAAGAGTTGGTCTAGCTAAACCAAAGCTGCTGAGGAAGAGGTGTGCTTTTACTTGCACACATTTTCTGTGTAGATGAAGCATTTCTCAAGCTTTCATCAAGGATGTAATAACTTCCTAGCTATAGCATCAGTTTTTGAAAACTGTATCTGATATTTTTGTAAATATCTCCTTGATTTCTGTCTGGAAGAAGTGATGGTGTAGTTATAGGTTTCTCTTACAGCATGGTGCAAATTGAAATAGTGTTTAGGAGCCATATTCAGCCATGAAAGGTGGTACTTTGGCTAGGATGCTGTGTTGATTTGACTTGTGGTTGTGTTGGCATGGAGTTTATGTTCTTTGAATGATACAGCCTGCACTGTTTTCCTGAGTACACTGGTAAGACTTTGGATTGTTCTGTGGTTAACCTGTGGTCTTGCTCCAGTGCAGCCTAAGATGCTTACAGGCTCAAAATCCTCGCCTGTATCTCACAGCACTTCCTTGTGAGTCCTTGAAACTGAATTTCCCCAGAGGCCCTTAAGAGGGGTTGCTGGAGTTATTCAGGTTATTGTGGGACAGTGTATGCCTATGGAAGTTGTAGGATATCTCCAGTACGCTGCTGGTGTATGTTTGTGGGCTTGCAGGTGTTTTTTTTTTTTGCTATCCTGGATGCAGAATTGAGCAAGAATCTGTGTACTTCCATAGGGCTGCGCAAATGGGAGCACAAAAGTGATTTACTTTTACTGGCATAGCAACAGTTTGAAGAGAACCGTGATCTGATGATGTGGAGGAGCTTTCTCTGGTCTCAGAAAACCCTGGCTACTGAAAACCCTGCAGCCAAGATCATTCCTCAAAAGATGTGAGAGGAAGGAAAGCTGTGTATGGGATGGTCTCCCGTGTGAGAAATGTCACTGTCTTATTGGAGAACATTGATGTGCCTCCTCTTCGTTTGCAGTAGCCTGATCTGTCTCTTCCCCTTGCCCCCAGGTCTCACATACTTATGTAAGTTGTGTCTTCAAGCCAAATTTTACACAGTAAAGACAGTTTGATGCTCTTGTGGTTAGAAACGTTTGTTGTTGTTAAGCTCTGTTACAATTTGGCCTTTGTAGCTGTAGGCTCAGCTAGCTGGGGATCACGCCTCTGCTTTGGCTTCTTTACTGCACTCCAGGTACAGTTATTCCCTTCCTCTGTAGCTCATGGATATCACTTACTCCTGTGACTACCATGAAATACTCAGATTTCCATTCCTGGTAAAGCTTTCAGGCAACTATATTTATTTATAGGGGTGCTTGGGAGAAGATGGGGATATATGCTAATTTATTAATAGTTAGCAATTAATTGTGAGAGCCTGGCATTCCTTTTCTTAGAGCTATCTTGCTTACCCAGGGAGATTTCAGCAAGGTCACTCATGTCAACTGTGTGTGCTGGGAACTGCAAACTAGCTGGAATTTAGGAGCAGTGATGGGTAATGCATAGCACTGGAGGTATTTTTTAGCCTTTTCTTTTTAGGTACCCTTAAATGAATGTTTTTTTTCAAATTATTTTTGGAAAATAACACTAAGAACCCCCTGATTATTTCTTCAGGCAGAGTACTTTGATTTCAGTGAAGAAGAGTAGAAAGCTGCCTATAACTGGGGCTGCAGAAGAATCTCTTTCCTCTATTTACTTGGATGCCTAAAAATACTTGTATAGAGTATTCGTAAAATAGATCATAAAGTGACATTGAATAATCAGTATTTGTAGATCTCAGCCGAAATTCTCAATGTAAGTGTCCTGTAATGATTTACTAGCGAAACCTGAATATACTACATAGATCTATTTATATTTATTTGTGGGCTGAAACGAAGTAAAAAGTTGCACAATGAGTTTGTTACTGCAGTCTTAAAATCATTCATTGTTGCTGAGATCAGTGAATGTGTATCAAAAAAAAGTAAACCAAAGTTTGTGTCCATGTTCATGTGTTTAGGTCATGTTTGCATGGGTTTTGCTGTGTTGCACTTTCTTGAGCTGCTTGTGGGATATGTGTTTATTTATTTATTTATTTATTTCTTCCCCCTGGTATTTTCATGTTCACAGTCAGCTCTGTTTATTTGTCATTAAGTTGCTCTTCAAACTGTTTTAACCAAACATCAGAAAGTCTAGAAGCTGAATGCTCTCAGCATAATGCCTGGAAAAGCAACATTTTAAATGCTAAAATCACAGGTTTTGGTGGAAAGTTGATTGTAGACTTTGTAGAGGAATGCAGTGAAACTCTGATAATGCATTTTAGATATGAGGTATATTTAGGTAGTACCCGTACCTAGGTTGTAGTGTTAAAAGTGAGTATGCTTGCTTGGTATTCACCAACTAGACATGTAAAATGGTATGCTTATTAAAAAGAAATATCTTGTAATTGCTAAGTAGAAGGTACAGAGTGGGTTGGTTGCTTTTTTCCTTCCTTCTTGTAAAGCTTTTCCTTCCTTGAATGACAGGAAGTCATTTGTATCTGTCATTGGAGACTTCTGTAGGAAAAACTTCACTTTAGATGTATTGTTGTATGCGTGTGTCAGATTCTCATAACTCGTGTTATGGATTTGTTCTTTTCCTTGCACTTTTGCCTGGGAGCCCATATTTTCATCATGTAAATGCTCTTGACTGAGGAACATGCCTCTCTAGCTTACTGCAAGAGCCAAGGGAAGACAGTACAGGGCACTGGATTTAATGCATGTTGAAATTTGTCATGATGTTTTGTTAAGTAAAAGACCCTGACAAAAGGCTGTTATCCAACACAGGCTACTGGATGAATTGCAGTTATGATGTATGGTGTTTCCACAGTATCTCCTCATTCTACCCTGCACATACGCCAAATATGGAAGGCCTGTCAAAGGGAGGAGCTAGTGAGGTACTCACCTTTTCACGGCTAACCTGGAGAAAGGAAAGGAAGGGGGAACAGGAGTTAGTGGAGCTGAGGCCTCTGTAGCAGCTCTCACATGTTTGTGGCAGTTCTTCCCAGCTTATTATGATTGCAGGACTGCTCACAGATTTTAATGTTTGTCCACAGGGCTGCAGTAAGAGATAAGAAATTCAAACAAAAATGCTGTTTGACTGTGTTTTGCGATCTGATGTTAGGCAGGGTAGACGGTGCTTTTGTCATTTGGGCTCTCCTTACCAGTGTGAGATGACTCTGTAGTCTGAGGCTATTATTCAGATCCCTGGGCCAAGCTTCCTTTGCACAACGAAATTGCCTGTGGGTTTCCATATGTCTGTCCCCATTTTTTCAGGGTACAAGCAATAACATTTCACAGTTTGGATGATCTGTGGGAGGTCCACTGAATCAGATTGATCTGTTTCACTGGATTTAAACAGTAATTACCTGCTAAAATAGATATTTATGATATTATGAAATGTAGATATTTTTTATCAAACAACACACATGCTGGGCAAACCCAAGCATCTGTGTTTGATTTGGTGAGGTCGGATCACTGACCGCTGTAGCTTTGGTCTACAGAGATGCATTCAGTATCTGACCAAATTATAATATTGTATCAGTGCCAAGTTAATATAATTTCTTGTGCGTGCTTCTTTGATACCCTTTAACATGGAGATTGTTCTTTGTCACTGTAATGACAAAATCTACTTTTTTTTGACTGTTTCTTATACTGGTAGTTAAGTGTAGGTAAGCAAAGCATCTGGTGTGCTGTTGCAATCAAAGCTTTGTGGTATAAATATGATCTTATCTTGCTCCTTGATCAAAGGGAAGAACTCCATTTAAAACTTAATTGCTGCTTATCAAGCGCTAAGGCTTCTGCTAAAGCAAGTGTTGGTACACGCTTCTGGACTAATGATCCTGATGTCTCTGTCTTGTGTTTGCAAAATGAATGCTGCTTAGGTTGCCATCCTTTTATCATTAATACCTTACCTCACAGTCTTGTATTACTGGAATGAAGCTTGCTAGGTGTATGCTTTATGAAAAGCTCTGCAATATGCCAATTTTGTCATTAAATGAAAGATATCTATCTGGTACAGATGCTTTCCTAGCCAGAAGAGAAGGGAAGGGCTCAAAGTGTTACCTCCTATGGATATATTAGGGAGTCTAGTGGGCCAGTTGAGCAGACTGGTTAAGGGCTTTTGTTGGGTTCTGTAGCCTATAAAACAGCCTTATCTAATAGGAGAGAGGATTTCTGTCTTCAGTTGTGGTACTACTGCTGTTGCTTGTTCTGAAGATGCTTTATTCTGAGCTACAGGTCTTTGCAGTACTTGTTTTCCTTCTACTGACTTAGCATTGTGAAAGAGCTGTGTCCTTGCTGTGGTGGCCAAAAGGCAACCCTTTGGTGACAAGTGGATGTGTAAATAGAAGAATGAAAATCTACCAGTCTGTTTCATTGGGACAGCAATACTGTAACTCCAGTGCCTTGAGAATTTAATTTTGAGTTGGCTGTTATCCCACTGCTGCAGGAGGCAGAAGTCTGTACCTGAGCAGGTATTGGCACTACACTGCTGAGGAGATGTGTGGTTGGTGATGGGGGCAGGGAAGGAGAAGGGAACAATAAGGGATGAAGGATTTTATTTTTTCTTTTCCCCTCCCTCCTATGTAGGACTTTCCCTGAGCAAGAAGGGCTGTAAGAGCAAGTTCAGACAAGCCTGAAGAATGTGGGCTGAAAAACATGTGCAGGGACTATGGGATGGAGCTGTGCCTGGAGAGTGCTGTAGAGGAAAAGTGGGAACCTAGTGAAATACAAATACCTGCTCTGACATGAGTGGTTTTGGTGTGGGGTGCGTTTTAATTTTGGGTGTATGTGTGTGGTGTGTTTTTTTTTTTTTTTTCTTTCTTTCTTTTTTCCCCTGAATAGTTCTAGTGGTGATATGTATTCACTGCTTCCCTCACCCATCCTTCGCAAGATGCCAGGAGTCTTGCTGTTAGTATGCTGTCAACTTCATCAAACACAATTTTATAAGGATTATGGCAAAACACGAAACTCAGTAATTGTTGGCATTCCTAGTGCAAGCTGTAATGGAAACTTTGGAAGAAAGAGGAGGCAAAAGATAAATATGGTGTAAGTTGTGTGCTTGTGCTTGTATTGTTTTTTTCTTTAAAATTTGTAGCATTCCATGTAGTATATGGATGTGGGCAGTACTCACCAGAGGATATAATATTATACATCTTGTGAAATATAATCCTTGTGTAAACATAAAAGCATTGTATTTAAAAACAAACCTTTATCTTTTCTTTAACTATACATAGTTCACACTATTTCAGACAATAACACTAGGTAGATAAATTGTATGTGATCAAAACAAGAACTTGGAAATCAAACTTCCCATAACAAGTTTCTTTCTTGCTGTTTTTGGTTGTATCTTAGAACAGCATGTGTTAGATATCACTGCATTCATAAAAAAAAAAAAAAGAACATGATTTGCCCTTAGTTGTGCTTAGGATTTAACAAAAATTTTGGAGAAACATCTAATGTTGGCGTTTGACTGAGGGTGAGATTCACTGCTTATTTGGGAGAGTGGGTGTGGGTTTGATGCAGCAGCGCAAAGCTGGAGCATTAAAACGGACTGAGGTGGATGCTGTGCTTCCATAGCGGGTACTCGCTGGCAGTGGAGGATCTGTTTTTTATGGTTGCTCTTTAGATAATCATCAGAGCTTCTTAAAAGTTTTGCTGCTTACTTTATTAGGGTATGTGTACCAGGCTGATGCTGGCCAGTAGGATTCTGCCAGGTTGTGGACTTTTAATTCAGGCTTTAAAAGTATCAAGAGATTACTGGAGTAGAGCCTTGAAAAACAAAGTCTGTGGAGGTTGTTGAAATGTTCTTCTGGTGCAATTCTTGCCTTGATTTAACCTTAATGCATCATTATTACAGTGTCCCTGGTGCTTTGCAGTCTTGATTCTTTTAGCAGCTTCTCAATAGGAATTTGCTGTTGTTTTCATTTCAAAGATAGGGAGTTAACTCTGAAGAATTTGGGGTGTACCTACCTTACACAGTGCAGGCCCAACTGACCTCTGAAGTAGGTTATTTACGTAGTAGAAACAGCATTAGCATGATTGTCTTGGCTATTTTTCAGCACTAACCATTCTGTGATTCTATAATTTTCGTTCCCTAATGTAGTTATATTGCTTATGAACTGAAATGTCTGTCTGGGCTACTTCAAGTAACCATTCATGGCTCTGCGTTGTGGAGCATGTGGTGAAAGTAAGTTATTTGCCTCTGATCATACAGTGGGTGGCATTCAAGTCAGGATTAAGATATGATTAATTTAGATGTGTATATTCCTGTTATAGTCACTGAAGCCTAGAGAGTGTCTCAGAAGATATTTTGCTTGGTGTCTGTTTCAGGGCGAGTTGAATCATGCTCTGGTCTCCACTGAGTATTGAGTGAGTCCCTATTGAGTATTGTGGGAGTTCAAGCATGTCAGTCTCCAACCAGTTCTATCCCATGATGTTTGCAGCAGAGGAAGAAAACTTGCAGGCCCTTGTTCGGTGTTGTACTGACTGGATTCTCCTTTCTCTATTGGTCACCCGAGAACTTCTGGAGTGCAGGAAGTCATAATGACAAATGTGGGGGCATGCTCATTTAAAAATGTGTGTACTTGCTTAAAGTAGAGCATGGCTGTATTTAGCGTTGTTGGAATACTATCGCCAATGCGCATCTGATGTACAAGAGTTGTTGACTCTTGTCAATTGGTGTGATCTGTATGTAGGAGAGCTGTAACTGTATCTTGTGCTATTAAGCATCTGGTGAAAAAATTGGTGTATTTCAATTCACAGTTCTTAAAATATTGCATATGAGGGTAATAACAGATGCAAATGTGATGATAACTACCTCTTCCATCCTACCTTGTAAAGCTCAGTAGAAAGATTAGCAGCGCCACACCTTATTGCATGAAAAGATATCATGTAACAAGTATAATTGACTGAAGGATAGCTGATACTTTTTAGATCTTTGTGATACAATTAGAAACACTTGGAACAGCCTTCTGAGACTTGTTTGGATCTTTTTTTGCAGCAGGTAACCCTCCAAGCTTGCGGCGCTATCCATGATAGGAAACAAATTGTTTCTTGAAACAAGGCAATTGACAATTGAAAGCAGAGATGTGGCAGGTAGTACCACTAGCAACACTGTATGTCAGCTTTTAGTGTAGTAAGGCTAGTACTGGCTTCTCAGGGCTGTATATTTGGAGAGGAATTCCAGCTCTCTATAGAGCCAGTCCTGTGCTATGCACGCCTGGAGACTCTGGCTGGGTTGTCATTCACAGGAGTACTCATTTCTTGGGTTGTCATGTTGTATGTGTGCTTACAGGTTTTTCTCAAATTAACGTCTTGACTGCTGAGGAATACTGAATGGATTGTGTGGTTTCTAACCCATGTGTTATTGAGCATAATGCATGTAAATTTATTGTCCAGTATCATCCTCAATTTTCCAAGGGTTAAGAGTGTGTTGAGATGATAGTTGGAAACTCTATCTCCTATGGCTTTACTGAATTACATTTTGCTCTTGAATGTTCCTCCCTGTCATTGGGTGTTCTCAAAAATATGTTAACTTTTAAAAGCTAGTTCCTATTGAAATTTCAACCATTTTCCATTCTGCCTGCAGCAGCTTCCTAGCAGCTTTGCTAGCTGTATATGCAAGGGCCCTCCCTAGAGATGCTTCTGGCACCTAGGAATTATGCATTTACCTGGAAGCTCCACCATAAAGATGTATTCTGTCACAGATCCTTCAAAAAAAAAAAAAAAAACCAAAAAAAAACCCAAAACAAAACAAAAAAAACCACACACACACACAAAAAAAAAAAAAAAAAATCCAAACTCAATTTAGCTGAAATGTGGAGAGAAAGAAGCAAATAGGCATCAACTGGATTGACTGACTTCCCTGCAAATATCTGATGGTGTTTTGCTGCGCCTTAAGAGTATCAAGAAGACTTGTTTGGAGCTTCAGCAAAAGATCAGGTATATCTTGTCACCAACCTACGTAAAGGGTAGAATCTGCTCATGCTTTTGCCTCTTCATAATCACAAAAAGTATTGTGTGAGGATGTCAGATGGAGTGGCTGAGATAGATATAAGGCTTTTCCCTGCCCTCCTTGATCCATTTTACATCTTGGAAGGAAGTAGGGCTCCTGGTCAGGTTGATGGTGTTTTGGATGTGTATGATTCAGAGCCCTCAGTCAGCTTTGCCACAGCTGATCCTATGCCTTTGGGTTTCTGACAGTCGGGGTGTTGCACTTGAACTGTGATGAGGTGTCTGCTATTTTAGGAAGTAGCATCATTACTGCACACCTAACTAGGACTGTAAGATGATGTGGAGCAATGAAAATGTGTCAGGCAGCTAAGTGAAGCAATTGCTTTAGATGTTTAAAACAATTGCAGAAATATGGGGAAGCTGAGACATTTGGTGATTGACTACTCAGTTAATAAACCTTGTTTTTTTGACACAGCCTGTTTCAAAGAAAGCTGAGATGCTTCAGCAATATGCTTTAAAATGCCTGTTGTGTTTGTTGCCTCAAGGCAAGTCTCTCCTGTCACTGGGACAACACTATCAGCAAGTTTTAGTGCTGTGAAGTATTTGTGTGTGGTTTTCTTTTTTTTTTTTCTAGCTAGGTGAGCTAACTGTATTAGTCTTTTCTTTCCCCCCTCTTTGCAGCCACCTGTATTGCTTCAAATGTATGCTGGCTGAATTTGGTCTCAGAGGTCTTTGTGGCCAGACCTTCTCCTGCATGTCTTCCCTCATCTGTTGCTGGGAACCCAATGGCTCTACATGAACACCCTTTAAGCTATCTAATCCTTTCCACATGGCTGTGAAACTCTCCTCAAAGCTGTCAGCTGTGATGGCATCAAGCTTCTGTGCCTTTTGTAGGTGAAGGGTGATGTCTAGTTCAGTGAAGTAGTTACCTGTCTCATGATGTGGAGTGTCATTCTCCCTCTTGTGTTCCTCTCTGTTTCAAGCTCCCTTTTGAACAGGGGTTAAGATTTTGTTTCCTGGTTTTGAGGATCCGTGTGTAGAACACACATGGCTCATGGAAGGTACTGCTCATGAAAGGAAGCACTGTGATGTGCTATTTAAAACAGTGCAAACAGAAGCTTTAGAGAATCTAGAATTCCTGATGTAAATGCTGTGGGGATTTTAAACATGAAGTAATGTGTGCATCCAAGTAATGACAGCATCACGTAGGAGAATTCAGTAGTGACCCCATGGGATCTGTCCATGATGGAAAGAGGAGGTATGCACCATCAGCATTTTTCTGCTAATGTCATTCAACTTGCTGTGACATATTGATGTGTTAGCAGGTGCTGATGGCCAGTGATTCTCATGTGCCTGTATTTACACTTCCTTGGTGACTGTAAGGTGCTAGGCATAAATGTTTCGAAATAGTGTAGGAGGTTGTCATCTAAGAGGCTGACTATCTGGCAACTACCTCAGCTGTTGTCTTACAGCAAACTGCTCCTTGACTAGATCATGGGTGTAACAGTAGTCACAGTGTTAGCAAGGGTGCATACACAAAGGAGAGGCAGATGTGAGTAATGTACCTTGCTGCAATCAGCCAAAACAGTTCCACATGGTGATGTGAGAAGGCAGCCAAACCAAACTAAAGGGATCCCCCCATTTCTTCTTGGGAGCCAAGAGGCAGGCAGTTTTGTAATGTTACTTCTTGTTTCCACTGTGGGAACAGGCATCAGAGTGTTAATTATCAGAGTTCAAGAAAAGGAGCTCTTGTGACTAATGAACTACTCCTTCAACCACAAAAACCTTGAAACTTTTAAAAGGCAAGCTCTTAATTGCATGTTTGAGATGAAGGCCCTAGGGCGGGGGGGTGTTGCTCTGTATTAACCACATAAAGTTTTCCAGCACACAAGCTTCATGTCTTCATGTGCTAGAGACACAAACAAGTAATGTAGGATATACTATAACTGAGCTTTCAGAAAACAAAATGACGTTGTACTTGACCTGTTTTTTGAAGGATAGTACTTATTTTTAGGGCCAACAAAGGCTTCTTTTTATTTTATTATTATTATTAGTTCCACCCACATAATAAGGAGTATAAAAATGTCACTTATTGCAAAGATGTTCAGCTATTTTCCCCATGGAAGGGACCTAACATTAAAGTTGATTAGCCATGGTGGCAGCCAACTTAGTTGAGAATGCTTCAAAGGGGACAATGCTTTTGTGTTGCCTTACTCCATGTGTAATTACTGTGATTAATATTCATATTGCATATGATTGAGTTCTGTGTTTATACTTACTTCCATTTTATTCCTTTGGAAGAGAATTGTAAATAAGTTGTTAGCAACAGTTAACCAGATATGCACAGGCTTGGTGATGGGATGTGTGGGCTGATGGAAGTCCAGCTCTGGTTAAAGTGGGCTGATGTTTAGATTTTTGTCTGTGAATGGAATGGGTTGGTTGTTTTTTAGGTTGGCTTCTTGCTTTGCTGGGGAGTTTTGCTCTGTAGTTGCCTCTAAAGGCTTCCCTCCCTGGAGGTTTCAACATGGAGGTAAAGTGAGGCTGGGTGGGGGTCTGGTCCTTCCCCTCTGTCCCAAAGCTCCCTAGGCCCTACCAGTTCCCTCTCTAGGAAAAGCTGCGAGCTCTGGTCTGCCAGTAAATACATGTTTTTAGTTTGTGGCTTTCATTTCAGCATCTTTCAGCATGTGTGCATGAGAGGGGGAAGCAGTAGTTGAAGTTTAGTGTCTGCAGACCAGGATGTTGATGACAGTTTTATATCTATTAAAATTAAAAATGGGGGGGGAGGGTGTAGGGAAGGACAGGGGAAGAAATGTCTGTCTTATTTCACATGAGTGGGATGTGATGTCTAGAAAGATTAACTTTGCGGATAAGAAAGCTTTCATATTACCTTGCTTGTTATAGGACTACAATGCTCTTCTGTGTATTGCCTGCCCCTGAGATACTGCTGCTTCTGTCAATTTGAAATAAACACAGCTAAGAAAATAATGCAAAAAAAGAGTGTTTCTTGCTGAAGCAGTGTGACTGTTGAAGGTCAGTTAAATGGTCTCTGTTAGGGGAATGTCTCAGTTGAAATTTTCAATAGCAGTTTCTCTTCATCTTTTCTCCTGTGTCTATATTTCCTTTTATTCCTGGTATTTTCCTGTTGGGTGATCCTCTTTCCCCGGTGGTGTTTTGTCACACTGGTCTTACTTGGATAGGAGCAGCCCACTGTCTCCTGGCTCTTTTATAACAGGTTTTCAGGGGATTTGGGACTTTTTTTCCTCAGTAAAGAAGATGCTTATAGAAGTGACAAAGAACAGTAAATGTTTTGATGAATTGTATTAGTCTTTGTGTGGGGACCCCTCATTCTTTTCTACCTAATGGTAAGCAGAAGACAGGAGCGCCTGGTAGCCTTTGTGGTGACAGTTTGGAAATAAGTCCGTACTTCACAGCTTTCTGCTGAGGGATCTCCATTACTTGTGGAGAGGGCATTGCTGGAGTTGGTGGGTTTTTCTGGAGGCTTTGGTAGGAGCACATGTGGCTGGTGCCATCCTCTCGGTAGTGGTCTCTTGACTGGGGATGTGAAGCCAAGTCTGCATAATGAAAAAGTATTTGTGTGAGATACTGTTTCTTTGCTGCTGTTTTGATAACTTATAAAATCACCCTCCTTTCTCTTTCTCTCCCCACCCTTTGCCCTCCTCTGCTATTCCTCACTTCTGTAAGACCTAATGATTAACTTGGGTGTAAACAAGGTCACTACAGTGCCTGTAAGTGAAGAACAAAGATGAATAGCGATCAAACAGGCTTCCATAAATCACCACCTTAAAAGACCATCACTGCATAATTAACAAACAGGAGTATTTTAGGGGTTGAAGATGATCAACCTGGTTGCGTGTTCTTTCTACCCTTACGAAATAGCACACTGAGTACTACTTCTGAATTTACATAGCCAACTATGTCCTTGGGCACAGAAAGCAATTTTGCATGATTTGCAAGTTTGAAAATTTGATCGCTAGCTGGAGATGCCTACAAAGTATTAATCATGCGGCACCTCAACTTGCAGAAGTCCAAGCTGTGGAAATAAGCTCTAGCTTCAAGAGAGTATTTACTCTCTTTAGGTGGCTTGGAAATCAAGTTCTATAATACTTGAGATAAAGAGAAAGAGGCTGTTCAGGCAGCTTTAATTTAGTCAAAACAAACTAATAACTGTATTAAAGCTTATGATATTTCTGGATTGAATGCAATATCTTTTTTTTAGTAGGCAAACTGGTTCTAGGTTTCCATGCTTTTCAGTTTTGTACAACCTTTATACCCTTCAGAAGCACTTTTACAAAAACGGTGCAACTTTTAAAGATGGGAAAAGGAGAGGGGGAGAGAGAAAAAAAAGTAATTTTTTAAAAATAAATTTTGTAACCTTTTACATGTTTTGAATTAATGGCTCTAGTAAGTAGATTCTGTGATTACAGTAATTATAAGTCCTTTAAAAGATCAGGGGAAGAGGAGCGGATATCATATTTCAGCTTTCCAGTGGACAGTCATGTTGAAGGCAAGATAGGTATGTGTTGGAATAAAGTGGCTAGGCTTCTTCCAAATTTGGATTTCAAGGACCAGCAAAGCTTTGAGAATTTTACAGTGCTTATGAAATATAACTTAGTTCTTCTTTCTACCCCATTCTTCTCTTCAAGTTAGTGACATAAAC
Source organism: Amazona ochrocephala (assembly GCA_039720435.1). NCBI lineage: Eukaryota > Metazoa > Chordata > Aves > Psittaciformes > Psittacidae > Amazona > Amazona ochrocephala. Next base: position 82,719,409 of record CM077878.1, read on the forward strand.
ACATAAATCACTCAGTTTCACGTGAAACTTTGCATTTATTACTTTTCACTACTTCTACTCTTTGTACTGATTAGCAAAAACCACTAAAATTTGTAATAGGTGGTAGTGGACAGCATAAAATCTCTGAGCGCCAACAGGATGCTTGATGTTTTAAAAATGTAGTGCTATTTGACAGGTAAATAGATGAGCAGAAAGTAGGAGAAAAGTAAGAAATGAATGTGTAAATCACCCTGGAAATAAAAATTGGGGAGGGTATCATATTTGATATAATTGGGTGCAAAAATAATTGCACCCACTGATTTTAGGACAGTATTTACATCCATTTGCTTCTAGCCTGTTTCAGAGACTTCTGGGTCGAGTTAATTCTTTGTGATTAACTACTATATTAACAATAAGTGCAGTCATCCCCCTTCTGCTCTTGCAATTTCTCTAGTGTGTCTTCCTAGCCAAGGCTACTGACATTATGTTGGAGAGTTCTGTCTGCAAGTTTTTTTTGTTGTCAGCAAGTGTCTCCTGATGTTGTTGTCCAACAGCCATATCCTTCTGATTATGTACTTGGGGTAGCTAATGCAGAGTCTACTGCAATATGCTCTGAATCAATGTAAGTGTGCAAGAAGTATCTGTGGGGTTTATTGAGTTGTAAAAAGAGCAACCAAGAAGAGTGAGGAAAAGTGACCTTATTGTGATGCAAATTTTAATAGGTGACATTTTGATCACTGCTTTTAATACAGCAGCAGGACTGTAGGTTATTTTTGGTGCTTAAAGTACTGTTACAGGTTCAGGGCCCCATTGTAAAAGATTGTATGCAATCTCCTGCATACACACACGTAGACAAGTAGCACACACTCCCCAAGGACTAAATTGTGTCAGACATTAAGAATGCAAACCATTTATAGGATTTTCATCCCTTAGTGCATCTGTTTTGCAAACACAGAGCTTAAATCCTGAAGGAGAGATTGTCCACTTCATACTTTTGTAGAAGTAGGGCTGCTAAATGGCTAGTTTATCACTTTCTTAATTTAAAAAATAAAGAACGGATAGTAACATAGAAAAAACTCAGCATAAGGAAGAACTGTTTACAGGGCATCACTGATATTTTTGTGTGTAGTCAGAGAATTGTTAAACATAAGAGAATAACAAACTGAAGAAGCATTGCTTTGAAGTGTCAGTAGGCAAAAGATAATACTTGTGGAAATACAGGTGGCTGTATTTTACTGTGGTTAACTCTCTGAAACAGAAACATTTCCTTGTTCAGACAGCTTTGAGTTTTTGACGCCTTGCAGTTTCATCATTGCAATGGAGCTGATGTAAACTGTGTGTTACTCTGAATAAATTAACATTACAATGGAAATTACAAGACTTTATAAGGAGAATGCCTTATTAAATTGTCCAGGAGCTCTCCCATGTCTGGTGCTGCTGTGCAAATTGTTTTTGAATTTGGCTGTGAATTACTTTATAGTAACAATGAAGTTAGGTGAGCTGGTAAAGTACAGTGATGGGGAGCTGCCTGTTGGCAAGTTTAACTTCATATGTCTGCTGCTGGGAAAACTGGACCAAGGAGATGAGAGATGGGGTGAAGCCTGCCAAAGGACATACTCCTCAGTAAGAAGTGAAATGTTGCCTCACTTTAAGCAATATTATACAAAATGACTGATGGTAATAACACCTGGGACCCAGAAGACCAGTTTGATTAGCAACCTGGGACACTGATGTGACACAGCAGAAGCCAGTTTTGAAAGCTTAGGCAGTATATGCACTTGGTGAGTTTTGAATATTTTGTACTGGGATACAGAGAAAGAAGTGTCTTGCAGGAGGGATTTCATTATTAGGTCAAGTACTAATAGTGCAGAGACCTTCTTCATCTATGACCGATGCCCAGCCTAATACTTTCAGAGGCAAATAGAATTCTCACCTATATCTTGTAGGACTGTGTATTAACATTCTAGCTGTGTAAGCAGCTGTGTAAGTATCCATCCTACAGTGGTGTCACTGTCCTCTGTTTTGTGGCATATGCTGCCTCTTGTCCAACATCCTATAAGTCATTAAAATGCCTTCTTATATTGATTAAGTTCATGGTTCCAAATACAGCCCTGCAACACTGGTTCCTCCTAAATGGCACCTAGACTGTGTATTTTACATATCCCGTTCCTTGCATGGTATCATTTGCTGCCAGGCTGTGCACTAGTGCCTTGGGAGTGGTGTATGGTGGTCCACTACAAAGCTTGTCCAGGCTGTGGTTTGCAGTGTTTCCCTGGTGCACTGGTGTGAGTCCCAGAAGGTACTCAGACATAGCCAGGGTACTCATTGGGGCCCCTTGTCACCTCTGTTTTTGCTCTCTGTCAACCCTTTTGCTGTAAATAGGACCTGGAAGGTTTTCTGGCAGGGGGTAGTAGTATGGTGGAGGTGAGAAAGAAAGGGTATCAGTGATGCTGGAGTGAGAAGTAGGATGGATGATGGGAAGAATGACACTAGGGAGGTGGTCTTGATCCATACATGACTTACAGATTGTGTCCTAATTCTGTAATTTCCACAGCTTCTGGAGTTTTTGCCTCAGGGGACTTAAATGATTCCATATTCTTGCTATGGATTAAGCTGTAATATGCATTTCACATGAACAATAAAACAAAATTATTTTTTTTCCATAAAAAAAAATCTGGTTCCTGCAATCTTGTGGATGACACCACAGCTAGCATTAAGACTATTCCAGGTTCAGTGCTATTATACTTTCGTAAGCAAAATGGTGAGGTGTTTTAAGGCATGTTTTGAGTAGAAGTTCTCTAGTAAAATGGGGGTGCTAGAATAGTGGTATAAAAAAGAAAACCACCCAGCAAATTCAGCATGGTTTTGTGAACTGGAAAATTCTGGGAAAAGTGTTCCTCTGTGGTTGCATTGATTTAGTGAAAACATCTGCATCTGTTAGTAGCAGAAATGAGATCTTTCAGGCTTCTCTTTGGAGCTGTTTAATGAGTGTAAGCAAATACATCTTTCTGTAAGTGGGATCTGCAGCCAGTCCAGTGAGGAATAGCATTGGGTCTCAAGAAGTACAAGTCATGCTTCTGAGAGATGACCTCTGCTGGCCATAGTTGTGCCACTTCCTGCTGCTCATCTCCCATCCCTCTGCAACTTTCTGCCCTAGTCCTTTGCAGCAATTCCACAGCAAAGGCGGCAGACCAGGTTGTGTCCTCCCTACATGTTTTCCCAATTTATGGCGCACTATACTAGCTGAATCCACTGCTGCTGTTGAGCTTATAAAGGTCCTATTGCAGTGGCTGGAGGGCAGGCAGTTCTGCAGCTTGCCTTCTCCTGTCATGATGTTAAGTGGCTGGGACAAATTTGTTTCTGGTGGTGCTTTACCTCAGTTTTGGATAAAAGTGCATTGGAAGTAACCAATTATGCATCTTTCTGTGCCATATGGGGTCTAAGGAAGCGAATATTCTATGGTCATGTTGGCTCCCTGCTTGTGCCCTCCTTACTGAGAGCATGAGTTAGGGTGTTGGGCCAGCCTGAAGATGAAATGGCAGTCGCTCTTCTACCTCTGATCTTGTTGCCACCTAGCTGCAGAATAGACAAAGTCTTTGATATGTCCATGACAGGTTTGTTTCCAAGGTAGTCACCCCATGTGCTCTGTACAGAAGAGGGCATATGGTGAGGTGGATTGATGTCTTACAAAGCCCAGCACTGTACACTGTTAGGGACAAAGGTCTTGTCTGTATACCTTAACTGCAGCTTTCAGTAGCTCTGCTTTCATTCCTGCCAAAATTATACTGTGCCTAGGCAAAGCTGTTACTTACATCAATAGAGCAAATTAATTTTTCAGAGGGAGAGAAAAGCAGACCTACCTTGACTACAGAAGTTGTAAAATCCTGTTTGAGGGTAATTTGGAACGTATTGGCCAGCATGTCTTAAAATGTATTTAGTGTGAAGAAAAAGCCTTAGTGGGGTGGGAAAAAGGAATCCTGGAATCATCTGTTTTTCTCCATTTATGATTTTACCACTTGCTTTTGTTTCCTGCTGGAGAAAGACTTAGTGGTTCTTTGAGCCCATGTGCATTGGGAAACAACTTCCGAGCATCCAAGAGTACTGAGGTTTTCAAGCCCAGAATAGAACAGAGTCTGTGCACTGAAACTTCTGAAATTTCAATAAAAACTCATTAGCAGAGTTTTGACACGGCATGTGAGAATGATGCTTTATGTCACTAATAGCCTGTAGGACACACTAATTTATCCTGATGTATATGGAAGAACAGTTCTACAGTCATTGCTTGAGTGAAGCTAATGAAGCCACTCGATGCTGGTGTAATGAAGTAACTTCTGTTGCTGCCCTGTTTAAGCAACACCTTTTGATTAGTCATTGAGATGAGTTGCAAGCAACAAAAAGAGACAGGAGAGAATTTATAAGGGTGTAGGAAGGAGCTGTCAGTGTTTTTAGACCTTTAAAATAATTCCTTACCCCAGCCATTTGATCGTCTTTCTTGCCCTCCCTAATGTATGCGTGTGACTTTAAAATCACATTGAATGATTACTTTTCTACTGTACTAAAAGCTCTGTATTTGCTGATATTGTCAGTCATGTCGTCACCAGCAAAATGATTTTGTTAGGTTATGACAAACACTAATGTATGTTCACTGGACACAGTGGCTGTCGAAAGAGTTTGAGCAAATTAGTTCAAGAGCAATCCTTTTTAGTAGCTATTGAGTGTAAATATTTCTGACATTGCAACAGTCTACTACAATATGCAGTGTCAGGCTGCGTGGCTTAAAAATAATTTAGATATAATAGTAAAAACTTAAAGTGAAGAAGAATAACAATATCTGGGTCATACTTGCTGGAAGTGCTTCTGTGGCAGCGGAGAGCTGTTCTAAACCCATTTAATTATAGCTATTTTAAATGCAACCAGCAGACAAATAGGCACACCTTTGCATGTATCACTATATTGGGCAAAGAGATGTTTTCTTGTTTCAATTTGGAGTTTATAGTAGTTGCTGGGTGCTACTTGAGCAATAAATGTTGATTAAATAAGTACCTCATTACAGCTACAATGTAGGTTCGTGTTGCCTTGCTCGTGCTGCAGCATACCCAGGGGAAGAATGTGAGTTGCATCTTGCCGCAAGTAGGATATTGTTTTTACTGTGAAGTCAGGGAGGATGTTGTCAGCCTTGTCCCTGAAGACATCTTGTGGTATTTGCTGGGAAGCTATTTGAGCTTGTCTGCCCCAGGCAGGTGTGTTTTCTATTTTAATGTGTTTAGCTTACATTTGCTCAATGTTGGCTTTCATCACATGTTCTGTTGAAGCTTAGGGTGCCAGGTCTATCTGCAGAGAACATATGGATATGCTCTGCTTCCATCTCATTTAGTTTGCCAAACAAAATCTGTTAAAGTACAGAAAGATTGCTCTTGCCAAATGTAGCTGGTCAGTGAGTGGTGCAGTTGATTCTTATGAAAGAGAAAACCAAAGCACAAGTGTTGTATTTTGTGAAGCTACTTCATTACGTGGAGCTTAATCCTTGATGCAGGCAGAGGATGTACATCAAAGTTGGCAAGAAAAAACTATGTGCATTAATTTTATTTTTTCCATCCTTTAAATGTCTCTGGTCATTAATCCTCTTCTGGTGGTGGTTCTGTTTGGGTTTTTTTTCCCCTCTAGAAATTCCAGCGCAACTCCCTTTTCAATTTCTAAAGCATTAGGTTTTAATTGAAAGAGTTGTGAAAAAGAAAGAAAACTCAACTTTGAATTCTGGCTGAAAAGCTTTTGGAATGAAATACCATTAATATTTCATTTATTATAGGTTGCTTTTATTTCAGTTTATTGTATGCTGCCATTCACGCATGACTTATTTTGCAGTCCTCATATAAGTTCACTCATTGTCAACTGAAGGTACAACTTCTAAATTAACTCTTGTAATTTCCCACTCACTGTTAATATCTCAAGCTGGATTACAAACCATAAGAGCACCTGTATGATTCATTGTGATCTATTTCCTAGTATTGCTAGAACTTTGGTTATAGCTTTGGTGTATATTGATACCACAGTTCAGTACTAGTGTTTAACCTTTTCCTCCACCCCCCACCCACCACCTTCTATTTATCTGTATAGAATTTTTCCATTTGGGGAAAAATCTTGCATCAGTATTGCAGTGAATACCAACACCACTACTAGCTTTCACTAGTAAAGAGGTAATAGTTTTCTTAAGTCTTAGGATAAAGGTAATTAAAAGGGAGTTGCCATATACATTTTGGTGCTGTGTATGGCACAGCTGTGGAAATATGTATCTTGTGCTGTCTACCTGAGTATCCCATCCTGAATGTTTGCCAAATAGGGATATGTTAAGGAGGATTGTAGGAAAGATGACACATTATTTGTTTCCTTCTGTAGGCTTTCTCAACCCTTCAACCATTTCTGTTTGAGTATTTCAGAGTCAGACATGACTTCTGTGACATTTTCTTTCATGAACCTTCCCCTGACTTTCTATGGATGTTGAACATTTGTTGCATACTGCTGTGTGAAGAATCCCTCTTCTGTTGCTTGTTTGGGCTTGTTATATGCTAGCTTTGTTGGCTGTCCCTAATTCCTTTATTCGAAGAGATGATGTACAGTCAGTGTTCTGTCTGTTTTTCTGCGCTGCTTCTGGTTTTGTAAGCCATCATTTTGTCCTCCTCCTCCCTGTAGTCTCTCTTGTTCTGTAAAGACTCTTCTCTTACTCCATGTCTGCTTAGTTCCCTGAAAATATTATGTGAGGGAAATCTGAGTGGGTTTTTCTGGCTTCTCTAGAGAGAGGTCTTGCCTTGCAAACGTGCCGGAGTTCTTGGAAGGGTTCAGCAAGTGTGCGTACGGAATCTATTCTGATTCTTAACATACTTCATGATTGACCTTGTGAAGTGTTGAAGCTTATAGCTGTCCTCAAATTTACGGTCTTGGAGCATGATAATGGGTACTGTTGGAATGGTCTAAATCAATAGCTTTGTAGGGAGGACTGGTAAAAAGTACAACACAGCAGGTGGCCTGTCAATCTGAGATTGTGCCTATATGGAGCAACAAATGGTTAAACACGGTTTTCATAGCCCTCTGGTCAGGATGGTTTACAACCCAAATTTACCCACCAGTTCTTTTATTACAAGGCAAAGCTGTCAGTTTTGCATTCAAAAGGATCTAAGAGGTTTATGGGTGGATTTGAATGGAATGAATTGATTTATTTTGAGGTAGTGTGAATGCATGTGTATGTAATCTGTTTTTCTAGGCTAAATATGTTAGTTGGAAATACTGAAAATAGGAACATGTTGCAAAAAGCTTTCTGTGCAACTGTCAGTCAGAGGGGATTACAGAGGGGACAGTAAAGCACTCATTATCAAAGTTGAGAGCTTTGCCCTTTACTTCTGTCCTGCTGTGACCTTCATGAGGGAGCTGCCCTTTGCATCCCTGATGGCAAGCAGAGGCCAGCAATTTTTATGGTTCCGTCCCTGTGTGAAGTGGGGGACAGACAAGAAATTGACACCATTCTGGCAGTTCTAGGCAATGCCTGTCTTCAGCAAAACTAGACCTAATGCCTCGCGAGGCAACAGGTTGTGCCTGCTTGGTTAGGATGCAGGTGATTAAACAGAAATGTGAGGAGTTACTTGCAATTGACTACATGAGAATTTATTTTATAGATAAGCTGGTTCATGCAGGAAATGTTTTGTGCTGCTAATAAGCAGCTCTTGCTCTTCAATTCTGTGGTGTTTTTTTGTTTTTTTAATGATTGATGCTTCAGATGATGGCACTGTTATGAGTAATTGTGAAACCACTTGGATTAAGGAATTGAACGAGGAAGGTTGTTTTACAGTAATTCAAAGATTTCTTAAAAGCTTTTATTTTTCTCTTGGCAAACTTGAGCTCTTTTGTGGCCCCTACAGGTGGCTCAAACCACCTGATAACTAAACTTTTGTTTTGAAAACCTGTGGATAACTAAACTTTTGTTTTGAAGGCTTGTGGAAAGATAAACGCTAAATCAGTCATGATAGCTAAAAAACATCCAGGCATGTGGATCCTACAAAGTCAGTTCTTACTTAGGCTCAAATTATTACTGAATTAAGCTTCCACTGACTGTTCTAGATTTATTTTTATCATCTTTATAAAGAATTTTTTAATTCCTGGCGCTGTCTGTAGTATTGCAAGAGGAGAATGGCATCTGCGGTGTTACAATAGAACAACCTTCTGACCATGCTCTGTATTAAAGAAAACTGTGTGTTCGTTTTTTTTTCTTCTTGAACTTTTCAGTTTCTTCCTTTTCACCCTGTACCTGTCCTATGGAAATGCTTCAGCTTTTCCCAGCTGTCTTTCGGACTCTTTTCCCCTACTTTAATTTGCCTTCTTAGGTGCTGGTTCACCCACTTATGAAGTAGCATTTTCTTTTTAGTCTTCATTTGCTGCCTTGATTCCTTCATGCTTTTTCGTGTTTTAATTTCTTCCAGTCCTGAAATAGATGGAGGAAATGAAGTAAGGAAGTTATTGCAATAACAGTTATAAAATGATGTGGGATATAAATGATAGTACAATAGCACGTGCCATAGGGTATGTCAAATATTCTTCTAGAATAGATATTTCAAAGCTTAGGGGGATGCATTGAAGTCTGTGTGTGCAAGAAGTCTTTGGAGACTAGAAGTGGCACCTGAATAGACCTGAAAGAGGAAACCAGAATTAGAGTGACTTTCTCAGGTAGGAAGGTCAGAATCTTGAAACATTTGAATGTGTGTTTCTTAAGGTGATGATGCAAAATAGGCTTCAGCAGTCCCACCTAGCTTAGCTGTCCAGGGGAGCTCCTTGAGTGGATGGGGGTTGTACCTGAACATTGGTGCTACCTCAAGGCGCCAGGTGCTTGCAGTTTATTAGGGGCACTCAACAGAGACGAGACGAGTACATATTCACAAAATAAGGCTGTATTTCCTTGAGACAGTTAGTGATGATCACCATGGTGGTGCTATGTGAAAGAGGTCTTGTACTTAGAAGTTCTTCTGTTCAAGTGGCTTGTGCTCCTCTTGCTTCCTTATTGCAGCTTTGGTATTTCACAAGCTAATCTGAGACTCTGTTCAAGTTCCTGAACTGAAGGAAAATGATCCCTGTCACCTTCCAGTTCCCTTTAAATGTTCCTTTCTCAGTTCCTTCCCTGTTTATCTCTCCTTTCTCTTCCTTGCTTCCAACCCCTTCCAGCCTTGCCGTGTTGGAGTGTATAGACTGTGGTTTCACAAGAGGAGAGAGTGAGATGGTAGGGGGAAAGAAGAGGTGGCAAGTCAGTTGGTTTTGAACCTGTGGCTGTAATACATTAGTTAACTTTTTACTGTTTTATGGCAGGTAAATTATCTGGTAATGTCCTTCACAGAAGTGAAAAAAAGCATGGAGCTACTTAACGACTCAGCTTGTAAAACTCACATCTCTAGTACTTTGGGATATGTGATTACCAGGTGGCTGACATCTATCAACAGTAGAAATGTTCTCTCTTAATAGTAAACTGATAGTTATGGCTTGGACCCAAGCCTCCCCCTTAATTCCCTCGAAGATTTTTTTTCTGCCTCCCCAATTCTTATTCAAAATAACCTTCTTAATCTTGGAAACAGACTGAGATGGGTATCAGTGGAAATCTGCAAGTGTAAGCTCTGTCCTAGTGCATTTGCTTGAATGCAAGGTATTGAATGTCTTCTGGGGTGCTTTGCATAGTGGTGGAAGGTTATTTTAGACACAAAAGTCTAGACAGTTCTTAGTATCTATTGCACATCTCTACACCTGCCAAAATTTGAGAGTTTTGTTCAAGTTGCACTGCAGTTCCTCCGAAGGGTTTTAATGATAGGAATAACGCTAACTAGACTATTCTTTCTCATTCCCTTCCCAAAAAAATCAATGCTGCTATCACTGTAAAACTTGAGTCGCATTCTGCAATTGCTATTTCCATCTTCCCTCATTCTTGAAAAATTATGTAAGTAGGAAAGATGATATTTTTTGCGTGTGGTTTTGGTGTATGTGCAAGTAATATTTCTCATGCAGTTGAGACAATTGCATTTTAAACATACTTTGAACAGAAAATTAATAAATCAGGCTTCAGAAGGGCTCTTGAGTGGGTAAAGGACAAATATGGGCATCTTATCCCATGTCAGTCTTAATTGCAGTGTTAAAAAAGAGAAAAGAGAGAGAACTCCTTTCCTGCTTGAACCTGTGAATATTGCACTGGTGACAGTGACCCTGCATGTAAGAAAGTGTCTTTCTGAGTAACATAGGCTTTTCAATTCATCTAATTTTCTTAAAAATATCCAGATTTTGTTAAAAAGCAATACCAAGTCTGCATGAGGCTCTGAAGCTCAGAGAAAATACATGGAAAGAACTGAGATTTTTTGATGAAGCAAAAAATGATGAGTGGCATTTGAATGATGACTATACAAAAGTAAATATTATTTTGTTTAGTTTTTTAAACCGATTTATGAGGGTTTTTTCCCCTCCCTTTTTCTTTCTTGATGAAATAGGAATTTTATGGTTTGCATACAGTGTTCAACTATTTCGTTGATATGAGAGAAAATTAAACAATAGACTATACAAGTGGTTACAATCTGAATTAAAATTAAGCTTTTTCAATATGTTTCCTAGTAAAAATAATAACACTGATGTTAGTAAGCTCATCTTAAACCATTAGTGAATGCTTGCCATGAGTGTGTGCATCTGTCCTCACTTCCTGCTTCGCATAGTTTTGGTCATTTTAATACATTTCTAGCTGAGCTGCTGTGCATCTGTGTTGGCTGTTTCGAATTATCATTTGTGTGATATTTTATAAAATATAGTCTTGTGGTGTGATTGCAGAAGTATTGTTTTTAAGGTCTCATTAAAAATATTTGAGGTAGCTGTTCAAGTTGTGATAGACTTCCAAGGAACAGGCAAGCATGAATTAAAAAAAGCAAGCTGAAAGCCATTCTTGTATTTCTTGGGAGGTGTGTGTGCACGCTTGCAATGTAATTCTGTGTCTCATGTTTTAGCATAGAATGAGGATCTAGAAAGTTGAGTCAATACACAGAAAGGATAGTAGGCAAAAGCAACACTGCGTCCAGAAAACTTTAAAACAGAAAACTTCATTGCATGCTGAATAATGTATTTTATTTTAGGTATTTGTGTAATTCTCAATGGAAACTATGGGCTTTCAATGGTACATGGTGGGAAACAGTGGTCTGCAAGACAGCAATAAAAATTGGGAATGCCAAATATGTGCACTGTATGTCAGCCCCAGTTAAGAATTTGTTTTGAAAAAATAAATTGTTAAATAATGAAGGCCAGATCTTTTTATTATTTTTCCTGGGAAAAGAGTTTGTATGGCCTACGGGAGAACTTGGTGCCTGTGGGAAAGAGAACACTGGGCTCAATTTTCAACATTTATGTGGCCTTTGCCAAGACAGATGGGAAGAAACAAGAGTGAACCCCAAACAACTGTAGCCCTGGGAGACTCTGCTCATCTTGCATGTGGGTTTTCCCATTCGTAATTATGCTTGAAAATCAAGCTGTGCACACTAGTAGCTCTGCATGTGGACAAGTCAAGCTTGTTCAGCCAGATTTTGATGTACTGTAATAATTATGCTTGCCCGAGTCATGTAAAAGGGTGACTGTTAAGTGCCAGTGTGTCTGTTTTTATTAATTTCTGAGTGAAAGTTACAAGGCAAGTGATGTGTATTAACTAAGCCTGTGGCTTTCAAAATCCTTAATCTACAGATCTGCTGGGACCAAACACTGCAAGACAGTGGTGACTGCTCGTGTTGCTGTTATGAAAGGAGATTGTTTCATGTGACTTCTGGAACCCCCTTGTGATTTGTCTTGAGTGTTTTCTTGGCAGTAGTGTGTGCTGGGAGTGCTTGTTTTCCAAGCTGCTACTGTGGCTACATGAGTGAAATTGGATTCTCATTTCCTTGTAGATCAGGATGCTGTTCATGTTTCTCATCTGCACCATTCAACATCCTGTCCATGTCAGTGTCTTCCTTTTGAGCCAGTTTCATGGATAAACATCCTTTATACAGCTGAAGTCTCAATTTTTGAAGAACTGAATGGTCAAGCAAACATAGCTATTGTGAATGCTACAAAGTAGATGTTGAATGTGTAATCTGAATTTTTGCTTGTCAACTGTTTATAGTGACCATACGGTATTTCTATAAAACAGCCCTAATTGGATCTGTTCTTCTTGCTCAAGCTAAAATGTTGGAATGGAACAGGGCATCAAGAGCCCTGCATCATCTTCAGAATAGCACATCCATCCAAATTTTTTTTTCCTAGGTTGTTGCTGCTCACAGGATCTTTAAGAACAGAGGAAATAAGAATACACAAAAAACCAGGATTAACACATGAACTTTCATTAAATAAAACAAAATGATAAGCAAAAATCTTTTCTTTAATCACTGGGGAGAGGATAATGTAGAGAACAGGATTATATAATCACGATTTTAAGTGAGAATTTGAGGGATATTGCTGGAACAAAATACTCTAAACTGTTTTAAAAGTACTTCATAGATACAAAAGTGAATAGTATTTCTTATTAGTGAGTGCTGTTAATCCTTAGTGAGGGGAAGGAGGAATGGCTGATTCAGGAAGCTGTAGAGTCTTGTAAATCATGGGACTAATGAGTCTTGAGACAAACATCATTTTGATTGCTTTGCCTTTGATTGTTCCATTTTCCTCTCATCATTCATTCAGCCCCTTTATGTATAAGTGGATGGGGAACTGTGGGGGTTTGTGCTTTTGTTTGTTTACTTGTCCAATTAGAATTTGGGCTAGATCTTTCTTCTTGCCTTGCCTTGTTGCGTTTTTTTTGCTGTTGTTGCTTTGTCTGCCCTTCAGGGTTTTGAGTTACCCTATGCAGAAACCAAAAGGACATTCTTACCTGATGACATTGATCCAGAAGGAGCAGGCAGGTTGTGCATCGACTTTAGTGACCCAAAGATCCACATAACCTGCTTGCTTTGTTTTTTCTGCCCCTGTGGTAAAACTTCAGTTGCACTGCAAGTTAATTGCATCATTTGGCATCACATATTATATGAACTTGCAATCTGTGCCTTTTGCAGGGTTTGTTTTTGTGGGGCTGTGATTTGGTGGTGTTTCCTTCCCCTGCTTCCACAATTAGAAAAAAAGACAAATCTGTAATCGCACCTCCTTCTCTATTTTGTGTTTCGGTAGGCCTGGATGATTGCCTGCAGCAGTATGTCCATAAATTTGAACGGGAGAAGATAAATGGTGAACAACTATTACAGATTTCTCACCAGGACCTTGAAGACTTGGGGATCTCACGAATTGGACACCAGGAACTGGTTCTAGAGGCTGTGGATCTCCTGTGTGCACTGGTTAGTTAAGTGGTGAACAGATATGCAAAGAATTTCTTAAAGAGCTCTTTTGGGTGAATAACTAAGGCGAGTCTGATAAAACTGGAATACTTGTCTTTTGCTTTCTGTTACACATCACAGTAAAAGAAAACATTAAGAATTTGTTTAATTCTCACAAGCTTTATATTAATAGCTCTTTAACTTTTTCCTCATAAGAGGCAATGCTTATTAATTTGGATGCTCTTCTAAAGAAAGAAGTTATCTGAGTAGCATTGTTAGATCTTCTGGCTTCTGTTAGTGAACAGAGTGATTAAAATTTCTCTTGAGTAGAGTGAATTTGTCAAAGAAAATGAAATATATACTGTTGAAAGGACAGCTGTTAATGATTCCTTGTATCAGTTGAAATGGATTTAGGACAGTTCTGCAACCTACATACAAAGCGAAGAAAATGTTTGTGAGATGAGGGATATTTTACTAACTCAGTTACAGTTGTAGTGAGTTCAACTCCCATTGGATTCAGAAGTTAAACTGTTCCTCTGTCTTACTCCTGATATATAACTGCACACATACTTTTAAAACAAACACTCTGGAAAGAATAAATACATTTCAGATTGTTTTGCTAGTGCTGGCTTTATTTAAAAGCTGTAGTTTGGACACAGTCTTGAAAATATATTTGATGTAATACAGCGAACAAGAGCCAGAGGTATATATGATTACATCAGGGAAAAGGGTGGGAAAGGCTGCCTGATGATTCCTTGGCCAGCACTGGCCTGCCTGCCCTTCATTAAGCAAGATCTGCAGTGCCTCAGCATACTCTTCTTAAAATGGAGAATCTTTATTGCCTTTGTAATATGTGCTTTATTTGCTGCAGAGGTGCTACAGGGATCGTTTGTACTCCATAACCAGGAAAAAAATTGGAAAGCCTGAAAGGGGTGTATTTAAGGAAATCACTTCATTGCAATCTGAAATGTTTCCCAAGGAGTTGCTTTTATATTTGAAAAACATTGTATTTCCTTTCAATATTTAATATATAAAAAAAATTAACATTTAACTTGAAAATCTAACAGAAGAATGGAGTTAGCCTGAAATGCAGTTCATGTTGTGGGAAGGGATAATCATCTATCAGGCAGTTGAGGGGATCTGTACTGTGCTGTATAGAGTCCTGACTGAAGTAATGGATGTGGCAGCCCCCAAAGGCACTTTTTTCTCCGACTTTTAAAAATATTAGCATAAAATGAACAAAGATGGACGAATGCCAGAAACTAAAGCTGTGTTTTATCTCCTACAATTTCCTTCTAATTTCCTTTGTAGACAAAAGTTCTGACCTCAGAGTCATTTCTGGAAATCCTTTGTGAAATGCAGCTCAAGTTAATGTATTAGACAGAATTCATGTAGTGCAGCTGCAATGTCCTTGCTCCCTGTTAAGAGGTGGAGGAAGAATTCCTGCGTGCTAGACATGCCCTTTTTCACTTTCTTGATGCCCCTTCCCTTGAGTCTTTGGGATTGTTATATAAAATCACTGTTGTTATTGCTCCTGACGGGATGGTGTATTTTAAGGTCTAATGACAGCCAATTTCTTACTTTTCTGTCTCTTTGTATGAGGGAGCAAAGGCTTCCTTGTTCCACCTGTATTAGTTCTTTGAAAGTGGGCGTGTGTATTGATATAATTTAGTGGGGTTTTTTTTAATGTGTGTGTGCACGCGCGCGTGTATGGTAACTTTTGCTGAAATTCTGGAGCCTTGAAAGCAAAGGAACTATTTTGGGGATTTATTTTTCTGGTTCTGCAGTCATGGAGTCCTTAAGAAGAATTTCCCTTTTCATGTAGTTTTGCCTTGGCAGTTTCCCAGCTGAACTTCCTTCAGATCTGTGCTTTGGTTCCCTTACATCACAAGAATGGTTACAGCTCTAAATGCAGTGAAGCAGCAGTCTTGGAGCACCTTTCTCCTGCAGTAACTCTTTTCAAACATTGACCATACAGACCTTTTTCCTAGCCTCAGTAGATCAGCTGTAAAAACGCAGTGTGAAGGTACTCCTTTCCTGGAGAAAGAACAGCAAATACTAATTTTTTAAATTTTTATTATTATTATTTTTTGACATTTACTCTGCCAAGCTGAAAATATGTCTGCAATTATGGTGTCTGGTGCTCTAGTAAGTAAGCTCTAGAACCAGGATAGCTGAAAGAGAAATTAATGCATTTTTCTCTGCTGCTTTGGTTGATGAGGTAGTGTTCCCTCATCTCCTCATAACAATGGCTGCATGTGCAACAAAGCTGCAGCTGAAGAGGCAGTGGGATAGTGTGTGGACAGGGATAAAAAGTGAAGATTTCATGTGAATGTGCATGTCTGCCAGTCTCGAGTTGAGTTGGTCTAATAATTTTCTGAACAGGTGTTGAAGGCTTATTTAAGGAATTTAGAGGATGTATCAAAGAAACTGAATTCCTCAGAGGGGAAAAAGGAACATTAACTTGAGGACCTCCATCTTTCTGTTGACAATATTTGTTTGGGGGAGAAAAGGGTGGGAGGAAGACATTTCTTAGTTGACTGAAATATTTGGGAAGAGGAAACAAACATATTAAGTATGCTTATTAACCTCATGCAAAACCACAAAAGCAGTGGCAGAGATCCAGAAAATAAGCTTTCTCAGCCAAAAACTCGAACAAGAAGCATCTAGAGCAGTGGTGAAAACTGAATGCTTATTATTCCCTGATGAGTAGTCTTGCCGGTTTGGGCTTAATAAATATAAAATAATGCAAGCATTAACAGGAAACTGTATGCAAATATTTTCCCTTTTAATGTGTTGTTTGGATTAGGTTTCTGAATCTTCACCAGCACTGTATGAAGGGAGAATTTGGAAGCATAAAAGCAGCTGATGTTTCTTGAGGTTAGAATGAAGAGATACTAGTTTTAAGCAGTCTTATAAACAAAACAAACAAAAACCCTCACAAAAAAAAAGAGGAAAAAAAGAAACCCAAGCCCAAGAACAAAACAACAAACCCCAAACAACCCCCACCCCCAACCAAAAATACCAAAAATAGCATAGTTTTTAGTGTTGTACCTTTGAGAATTTCACAGGTAGTAATGTTCTGGCAGCATATTTGCAGTGCAACAAAATAAAACTTCAAAACGTAAAATAGAACATGCATACATGAAGATTATTAGTGGCTAATCGTTGTCAAAAGCACCACATCTCTGCACCGCCTCATAATATTTCAGTTTTCTAGAGGTCTTGACTTTAAATTTAGTTATGTTTGTTAGGCAGTTTGGGACTCAAAGGGTTCTTTAGAATGCATTTTTGTTAAAAGGGAGAGAGCAAGATTGGGTGACTGTGACAGTGTCTTGTGTTAACTCTAGTGTTTATTATAAAGGCATGCAGTGAGACAGATCAGCTTTTGAGTGGGCATTCAGTCTGTTCTCCATTTCTAATTCCCCAAGAGCTGGTTTTCAGTTGGGTCAGCCAGCAGATCTAGCTCATCGCACTGTGGCACATGCACATGGCTGTGAAGGGGAAGGAGGTGTCGCCCTGGGCAGTAGAAGAGACTGTCACAACTGCTATGCTCTTTCGACTTCAGTTAGCCACACTATTTATTTATTTATTTAAAATGTTGGCTCCCTGACCTTAAGCAATTATTTGGTCAGTGCTTTTTCTCATTAAAGGAAATGGTGTTCAGAAAGGGCATGCTCTTGTGTGCCTGTGCTCCTTTGTGCGTGTGTGCATGCTATCTATCCCTCTGTCCTGGGTTCAACAGTAGCAGTCATTTTTCTTCTCCTTAGTAGCTGGTGCAGTGCTGTGTTTTTGAATTTCGGCCTGGGAACAACGCTGATAACACCGATGTTTTTAGTTACTGCTCAGTAATGTTTACTCTGACCAAGGATTTTCTGAGTCTCATGTTGTGCCAGGGAGGAGGGGAAGCCAAGAGGAAGCAGAGACAGGACACCTGACCCAAACTGACCAAAGAGGTATTCCATACCACAGCATCTCATGCCCACTATATAAACTGGGAGCAGTTACCCGGAAGGGTTGGATCACTGCTCGGGTAGGGCTGGATATCGGTCAGAGGGTGGTGAGTGGTTGTATTCTCTTCCCTTGTTGTTTCCCTTATTACTATTATTGGTGGTAGCAGCAGTGGTTTGTGTTATACTTTAGTTACTGGACTGTTCTTATCTCAACCCATGGGAGTTACATTCTTTTGATTCTCCTCCCCATCCCTCTGGGAGTTGGGGGGGGGGGGGAAGGGGGGAGTGAGGAAGGAACTACTGAATTGCCAGCTGGGTTTAAACTACAGCACCTTCCCAGCCCTGCATGTGGATCCCCAGGTTAATGAGTAACAATCTGGGAATGTCTGACATAAGGTGCTCTTGACCCCTTGCTTCAGCCTGTGTTTTCATGAAAGCAACTTTGATGTTTGAAATTGGGAGTGATAGAAAAATGTCATGTGCTCTTCAGTTCATGAACAACATCTAAAAGCTTTTGGTTGCTTAAATAATCTGTTAAATATTGTAACCTCAGTCCTCTAGAAGTATTTCAAAAAAGTCTGTTAAATTTTGAACTTCAACTGTGTGTCGCTGAGAAGGCTGCTTGGCGTGCTGCTGTGCTATCAGCATTCCTATCTGTCCTGAATTGGGGCTACTGCCCCATGACAAGCCAAATTAATCCAAGTCAGCTGCTGCCTTCTATTAGTGATCTTTTGTGCTTGCACCTACCTGACCCTGAAGTGAGCTATTTAAGGGAGCTAAACCAGGTAAGAGTACACTACAGTAAAAAAGGGAATAGATTTTTTTTTTTTTGAATGATTCAGTTCCCTGAACCAGCCCTCCCAACAGACTAGACATTGCAAGGGAAGGAGCATAATAAAATCAGAAATAAGTAGTTATGTGTGAGATGCTTGATATAACATCAATTTGCATGGAAATATTGCTGTATTTGGTGAAGGGGCATAATGTTTTCTGTGTATTATGTTAAACAGGTGAGAAGACTGGCTTGGCTCTGGAAGCAAGGTGTTTTGGGTTGTGATTACCCTTTGTTCTGGGGAAGTTCATTCCTCAGGGTTGATCTTGTAGTTGAAGAATTCAGTCATCTGTACTGAAGAGCTGCATGCTCCCTGTTGTGCTGGATAGGCATAGTGCTTAGCCAGGACTTTTCCTAGAGCACAGACTGCCAGTTTAGATGTGTCTGGTGCACTCTGCAAAGTCTCTGGGAGAAGCTGTAGGAAAGCTTAGTGCAGTGAATGGAGAGTTTGGCTGTGATGTGCTACTGATAGGCTGTTGGGAAGGCCAGTTGCAGTCTGAAGCTGGAGCCCGTATATCTCCAGAGGCAACATCTGTCTTCCTGAAGTCTGCCTTGAAACAGAAGTACTTGATAGAATTATTTAAAAACTAGCTGAACTGGAAAAGTCACACAGTTTTTACCTGCTGTATAAATAAGGTGAAAGTGTTATGATAAGAAGTATGTGAATGTTTTAGGGCCAAAGCCAAAATCTGATGTTGTGTTTTCTGTCCCTTTATGGAAGGAAGGGAGAATCAGCATCCTGTCATTCCCTTGCTAAAGGGTGAGAATTCTGGCACATGGCTACTTTCCAAGTTTTGTTGTCACAGAAACTTACCCCACATCCAGTCCTGTTGGTGAAAAAGCATACAATCATAGAATCATAGAATAGTTTATGTTGGAAAAGACCTTTAAGGTCATCAAGTCCAACCATTAACCTAGCACTGTCAAGTTCACCACTAAACCATGCCCCTAAGTGCCACATCTACATGCCTGGGTTTTTTTTAAATACCTCCAGAGGTGGTGACTCAACTACTTCCCTTGACAACCCTTTCAGGGAAGGATTTCTTCCTAATATCCAATCTAAATCTTCCCCAGTGCAACTTGAGTCCTTTTTTTCTTGCGCTTGATTGCTTGTTATCTGGGGGAAGTGACCAAAACGCACCTCGCTACAACCTCCTTTCAGGTACTTGTAGGGAGTGGTAAGGTCCCCCCTGAGCCTTCCCTTCTCCAGACTAAACAATCTCAGCCATTTCTCATAACACTTGTGCTCTAGACCCTTTATCAGCTTTGTTGCCCATCTTTAGACATGCTCCAGCAACTCAGTGTCTTTCACTGGCCTTCTTGGCTGCCTGGGCACAAGCTGGCTCATGGTCAGCTGGCTGTTGATCAGCACCCCCAGGTACTTTGGCATTGTTGTGACCCAAATGCAGGATTGTCGCTTTGCCTTGTTGAACTTCATACAATTAGCCTCAGCCCATTGATCCAGCCTGTCCAGATCCCTCTGTAGAGACTTCCTACCCTCAAGCAAATCTAATTTTTACAAAGCACACAGAGAACAAAGCATTTCATGAATGTTCAACATCTAAGAAAGCCTATCAACTCCTGTACTACCAGGGACACAAGCATGTGACATATCAGTAGGTTTTGCATAACACCAACCATTGTACTGACTGTTTTTCTAAAACATACGTGATCCTTACTGCAGTGCTATACCAGTAAGACTCTACTGCAGTCTTTGTATTAGAAGTGGACTTTGAAAAATTTGAGTGTAGATCACAATTATGTGGTTTTTACATTAATTAACTTTGCTCTGAAAGGAAAAGGTATCAAGCTATCCTCTCTCATATGACTCCATTATAGTGACCATTCAAGCATCTAGTATTGCCCTGGTTTTGCAGGTTAAACACAGCATATCCGAGAGCTGGTTCCACTATGCAATTTGAGTCTAGTAGGTTTATCAGCTCAACTGGAGTGTCACACATCGAAAGCACATGACCAGATGACCTCAGATCCCAAGGCAGTTTAGTCACTTTCATAAGCACAAAGCCTGATTCAATAATCATCTTAATTCTGCAAGTTCATTTCACAGCCAGTTCAGAAGCACCAACCCTATAGTTCCTCAAAAAATAGATTAACATGCAGTGTCCTGTGAGAAGAAAAGTAACTACAAGAGATGCATCTGAATTATGGTCGTCTTGTCTGTGGTGTTTTTTTTTTTTTTTTGTTTGTTTTTTTTTTTTTTTTTTGTCTGTTTTAATTAAAAGGTGATAAGGTCACACATAGAATCATAGAATAGTTAGGGTTGGAGAGGACCCTAAGATCATCTAGTTCCAACCCCCCTCCCATGGGCACCTCCCACTAAACCATGCCATCCAAGGCTGTGTGCAGCCCCGCCTTGAACACCTCCAGGGATGGAGCATTCACAACTTCCCTGGGCAGCCCATTCCAGGGCCTCACCACCCTTACAGTAAAGAATTTCTTCCTCATATCCAATCTAAACTTCCCCTGTTTAAGTTTGAACCCGTTACCCCTTGTGCTATCACTACAGTCCCTAATGAAGACAGTATGCAAATATTTTAACATTGTTTAGTAATCAAAATCTTTCCCTCTCTGTGATCCTGGAAAACTTCAGGATATCATTTGCTGTTGCAGCAGTGGCAATTTTTTTAATTGGATATATCCTCTCAACCCCTGTTCCTGGCTGCACTTTACGGGTGCTTCCTTGCCAAGAGTCCTCAGAGGCAGGAGGGCAGGCATTTGTGTAACTTACACACCCTGGGATTTTATCCATAGGAGCTGAGAGATATTTTTTTTTTTTTTGCAGGTAGCTGAAACCTCTCCTTACACTGGTGGGTTTCTTTAGGGTGAGGGTTCTGTTTCATCTTTTGTAAATTACTTAATCTAAGAGTCTGTTTTATGAGTGCTTGACTGGAGGGAATGGAGCCGCAAGCTCTGGCAGCAAGGCAGTCAGCAGCATCTTGGGTGGTGTTAATGGAAGAGGGAGCGAAGTGATTATCACCCTTTACTTGGCACTCATTAGTCTATGTATAACCCTTCTCCCAAGTACAGGATAAAGGTAGACAAACTAGTGCAATCTCAGTGGAGGTCTACCAGGTTGGTCAGGACTGAGGCTACTCACCCATGAGGAGAGGCTTAGCACCTGGAACTTCTTCAGCATGTGGAAAAGGTTTCAGGGAGGCCTTAACAGCAAATTCCTAGCATCTACTGTGGTGGGGGACACAGCTGGCAGGATGACAGAGCTGGGCTGTTCATGGTGTTGCATGGCGAGAGGATGAGGGACTTTGGGCACAAGTTGAAATCAGGGGTTCAGGCTGGATGTAAGGAAACCCTTTTTCACCCTTGGTACAGTCAGATGATGGATCAGGCTGCCCAGAAGGGTTCTGCATTTGCTGCCCTTGGAGGTTTTCAAGACCTGACTGGAACAAGCTGGTTTGAGCTCACAGCTGAGCCTGCTGTGAGCAGGAGGTTGGAAAGAAACCTCCTGAGCTCCCCTTCAGCCTGGTGATGCTGTAATTGTGAGTGGAGGCATCAGAAACCCCTGGAAGCGTGGAATTGAATGGAATTAAGAGCTGCTTTCGTTGCTTTAGTTTTTTGAGAAGGAAAGGAGAAAGAGTATAGTATAGCTGACTAAGCTATGGAACTTCGAGGTTGGTAGTAAGAGCCTGTAGCAGCAAGAGAATGGGGAAAGGCAGGGTTGTCTTGTATTTTTGGGTGGTGATTTTCACTCCCAGAGCTAAGCATTATCTGAGACCTTGATAAGATGTCCACAGAGGTTTTGCAAGGTGGGGTGACTCAAAAGTGAACATAGCAACATGTTGCTACATAATTCACACATTTGCAAGCTGACGGCAAAAAGATGATGATCTTGATTACAAAATTGAGTTGTCTTTAGAACAGATATAGCATTTCTGACATGTCTAGCATGGGTTGCATAAAACCAATTGGGTTTTAATCTTGGGGACTGTGGTCTGGTTGTATTTCAATTTGCAAAGTTGAAGTTACAGGCAGGACTCACAGATTTTTTTTTTTAGGTTTCAAATATTTATAAAGATGCTGTTGAATGAAAAATACAATATTGAAAGATGGAAGGATGGTTTTAATTACTATGTATAATGTTAACACAGTCCTCAAACTTGCCAATCATTGCACTGCTATAATCAAGGAGCACAATTACTGAAAACTTGTGATCCAAATATTTATTCAAGCTTGTGGCTGTGAAATTGTTTGCTTCCTGTTGATGTTTTTATCTCTTGCCAGATTAAATTTATATTTAGTTGTGAACGAAATGTTATTTCAGTGTTTATGTACCACAGTATAGAAAATATTTTAAGAAAAAACAACATTTGCTTTCCTTTAGCAAAAAAGAGAAGCAACGCAATCGTGTTATTCCAACCACATTTTAAAAGGTAAATGTCATCTGGTAGGACACTGCAACTTCATTCTGACTGAAAAGGTGCTCTCAAATCTCAATGTCAGAAACTGAGGGGTTTTGGCATGCACAGAACTATTCTTAAGTGTCTGTCATGTAGAAAAAAGTCTCAAAAGACATTTTTGAAAAAAAAAAAAAAAAAAATCCCCAATCCTCACAAATTTCATCCCATATAAGTTTTGTAAATTGCAGTGTAATAAATAGGAGGACTCAATAAGGAGATTTATCAAGCTTAATAATATTCCTTGCAGAACTATGGCCTTGAAACAGACAATATGAAGAACCTGGTTCTCAAACTGCGAGCATCATCCAACAATCTGCAAAATTACATCAGCAGCCGTAGAAAAAGCTCAAATTATGATGGAAACACCTCTCGCAAGCCCCCCAATGAATTCCTTACTTCTGTGGTAGAGCTTATTGGTGCTGCTAAAGCCTTGCTTGCATGGTTGGACAGGTAAGAATAAAATCTTTATATTTTGATTTACTGCCATAACGGCTTGCTTCTCCTTGTAGGGCAGTTTCTAGATGCTTGGGTGTAAAGGTCTTCATGCAGTTATGCTGCTATATTATACGGAGAGAATTAGAGGTAGCATCTTCAAGTTTCTACTTCCAGATATTCTTTTGTGTGAGACACTGAAAGATGCTGCTTAGAGAAACTGTGGCTGTTTCATCCCTGGCAGTGTTCAAGGCCAGGTTGGATGGAGCTTTGAAAAACCTGGTCTAGTGGAAGGTATCCCTGTCCATGGCAAGGGGGGTTGTAACTGTATGATGTTCAAGGTCCCTTCCAGCCCAAACCAGACAGTGACTCTATGATCTCACTCCTTCTTTGGTGTTGCCAGAAGGGCTCTAGTGGACGTATTTAACCTTAGGGTATCTACTTTTGTGCTTCGAGTTTTACTAAAGCCAGTGAAACTGCTAACATTGTACCCAAACATTTATTAATGAAAGTAGGAGTTGTCCTGTTCAGGTCAGGTTTTCATACGTGTGACTTCCCCTGCCCCCTTCCTGCCTTCTAAATTACTTGTCATTGGCAGGTCCTTTTGTAAAAAATTTTTAGTGTCCTGTTCAAATTGTGGCCTTATCTCTGTGATTTGAAGACTCTCTCTGCCACATTTTTTTCTCGGTGGTGGGGATGGGAATTAGGATGGATGTGTGTTTTGTTCAATTGTTTCTTCATTCAATTTGGTGTCTGTGTGGGGTTTATTTTCCCTGACAAGAGCCAGAGTTGTTTTGTGACAGCTGCAGAGGAAGCAAACGGGCACTAGAGCCATTGCTTGCTGGCAGGGATGCTGTCCATGATAGCAGATGAATGTAAATTCTCAAGACCCTTGCCAGCTTTCCCAAGAAGAAGGGTTAGGAGGAAAACTGCATGGGGACCAGCAGCAAGGAGCCCTTTTATCCTTCAGTATCCCTACCCTTCACCTAGCAGTCAGTTCTGTGTCCAGGGAGTGATGTTAACAGCTTACGCTTCTCACTTGGTACTCTCCTCTCACCCTGTTGCTGATAGCTTGCCCTATATTTCTTTTGCATCTCAGTCAGCAAGATGTTTGGGGTTGCTTCTCAGCACCCGTCCTAGCCCTTTCAGCTGTCTGGAAGGTCTGAGGTAAGATTCTATCGGCTCTAAAGCTGTGCTGCCTCTAATGATCCTTCTCCAAGATTGGGCCTCACTGCACCTCTGTGTGTAAATATGAAAATCCATTTTTCTTCATTTAGAGACTTCCTTCCCTCCCCCCCGCCGAGTTTAGTGATCATAGATGTGGGAGTTAGAAGTCAGGCCCTGTGACTCACTGTCAGGCCCACGAGTGTGATTTTTACAATACAGTCAGTGTGATCTGATGTGAGTGTGCAGCTGAGAGAACTGTAGTTTGGAAAATGGACCTTTTCTTCTGGTTTTGCTTTTTGAACTTGCTCACCACAGGACTAGACATTCACCAATCTTGGTGCAAGGACAGAGCAGGACTATGCAGTCAGGAATATTTATATTATAAAACTGTATCCTCAGACTTGCATGGATGTCAGAATTGTAATGGTTGCTCTCATTTGCTATTCCTCACTGGTAAGGTAGGGTGGGAAAGACAGGTCCCTTTTATCTACAGGGAATTTTCTGTTACAGGACCCCATTTACGGGTATTGCTGACTTTTCATCAATGAAGAACAGAATCATTCAGCTCTGCTTGGATCTCACTACTACTGTTCAGAAGGTCAGCTGATTTCTTTTCCACTTTGCCTTCCAAAAGGGAAGGAATGGGGGTGTTTAGGGAAATAATGTTCTCACTGTGCGCAGAGTGCTAATTGGAAGACAGATCTGGAAATGACAGCTTACTTGAAAGGTCCATGAAGAAGGTCAGTTTCAGTTGTGTGTTGTCCTCCAACTCAATTTCCAATTTTGCCATTGCTGGCTGTGTCTTAAGTGACTGGTTTAAAGGCTACTCACTTTCTTGAGTTTTAATGGGAAGAGGTTTAGTTTTTGGTACAGTTGGTGTAGGTTTAAAGATTTTCAAGTTCTGAACATGCTGAAAAACAGACTCCCTAGGTGTTGTCCCATACAGAGCGTTTTATCCATCAGATGGAAAATGCTGCATGTAATGTAAGGAGCTGCCACCTTTACAATACAAACCCCGCTAGCCTGACTTCTTCTACCAGTAATGCGAGACCACAGTTTTGTTTCAAAACTCCATTTATCAGCTGTGTGAAGGGTGCTTATATTGGTAACAGCTAAAAGGACATATGGCAACTGTGGCAATCTTGGCAAATTATGTCATTTTGCTCTCTGAGTAATACTGCATGTTTTTGAAAGTGTTCTGACAGCAATCCGCTGCTTTGGCTGTGAAGCACTGTGTGCACACTTCAGTTCCAGCCCAACTTGCTCATAGTCATTAGTCTAATGTACTACAGTTATAGTACATTAGTGGCTATATATTGTTTGAACTCCGAAGGACCATGTCCTGTGACATGGGTGATTCTTTCCCAGTTTTGAGGGATAATGTCAAAGGACAGAAACATCCTGTGAGTTGTGAAGCCATGATAACACCCAATTTTATCAGTTGGATCATTGTGAAAGAACAGTGTCTAGATAGTACAGTGTAAGTTCAAAGAAGCAAAAGTTTGGCTTGCTGCTGAATGCCCTTCTTGTTTAGGTGTTGCATGTGCACTTGCAGAAAGTGATTTACAGCTACAGATTTGCAGACTGTGAACTAGAATAGTAAGTGTTTCTAGTAGCAGATGGTATTCACCCAAGAGTGCTACAGGAACTGAGATATGAGATTGCTGAACTGTATTAATAAAACTACTAAAAATGGTGTCTAATCTTTCAGTTAAATCAGCCTTTGATGGCAGGGGAATGGAAGTTGGTAAATACAATCCTAGCCTTTTAAAAACTGTCTGAGTACTTCTCTGCCAATGTGGTATGAGCTATAATAAAGAACGGGATTGATGCATATGAGAATTAATGCCATTTTGTACTGGGATGGTGCAGATATGTTAGAATGGTCTGAAAACTGGCATGGAAAATGGAGAGAGAGTTGGAAAATCTTTAGGTGATTTAGGCTCTATCAGACAGGGGAGGCTTCTAGTACCTTCAAGCAGAAGCCACTCTGTAGCTCCCCTGCTACCAAAACCTTACTATGCAAACCCAGTGCAGATGTCAAGGGCAAGTATCTTGGATTTTAAGCTTGTTTAAGTGCTTGGAGTTTGGAGATTTTCTCCTTATAGATACTGTAGGTCTTGTTGCATTATTTACTTGCTGTTTTAACTTTTGAATAGGAGAATTTGTGATTCTCCAGCTCTTCTTGCAGAAAGCAATGATGACTTCTATAGCTTGTTACATGAGCTTATTTCAGTTCAAAGACTTTTGTGCCTGGGCTGTGTAAATAATGCTTTCTGCGCAGTTCTCTGGCCCTCAGGAATGTCAACAATAGCATACTTTGAAAAAATCACTTTTCTATTTTTAACAAAATAAACGGTTTGGATCCATTTTGGTGCCTGGTACATAGCAGGTCTTAGGTTGGTATTTATCAGAGTAAGGCAAGCTCATGTGCCCAGCCTCCTGAGAGTCTAGTTTTATTGTGTAGGGTTCTGTTTTTCTGGAAAAGTCTGTTGGCTGTAATAGAATCCCATGCTCTCTTAGCTTTCAAGGTTTATTATTGCTTTCTGCCAGGGCCAGAAAATAGTTGTTTAACAGTACATTTGAGGCCTACTAGGTGAAACTACTCTGATTAATCCCTTGCAGCATGAATAACTCTATTTCAGGTCGAGGTTAAAGTGGTGGTTTTGCAGAGTTTTCAGAGATGATGTGTTTACGTGATTATTGGTTAATGTAGGCCTTTTGTTCTTGTTTTGGTTTTAGGACTGCACTGTAGCTGACATGGAAGATAAGGTTCAGACTGTAGTAAGTACATGTTTCTGTTGAAACTCAGCTGCCTGCATTCACATTTATTTTGGTGGCTTCTAGTCTGTACTGACAACAGCTTTGCAGTCCCACACATACAGATGTGTCATGCAAGTAAACGTTGTTATGGGCCATTTTGTGAATATTTTTTGCTCTAGAGGAAATTAATGAAGTTTGAACAGACTGGTAGTGCGTGTAATAGCACGGAGTAAAGTATTCATTAAAGTTTCATTGCAGAACTATTTTCATATAAATATATATATTTTAAGAGAATTTAGATCTCTAATTTTCTTGTGAAGGGTAGTACTGTAAAATAATAGTGGCCCGAGCAAACCAAGTATGCTTGAAATGTCTCTGCTTATGAAAGGCCTAAATGCACTATGACTTATTAAACTTCTTCATGTAAAGGAACTGCCTGCCACAGAACTGAAGTTCTGTCTCTGACTGTGCTTGAATTAGAGTTTTCAGGGTTGTTTGAAACAGCCTTGTGACCAAACGAGGAGCGTAATGGAATGCTTTTTATATTTTGTAACAGTTAATCATTGCTTCCTGCTTTTGACATGAACCAGGCTGTGCTCTTTGATAAGGCCTTCCGCTAGCTCATAGATGCTTAGGAATTTAGTAGCACAATAACTAAAAATAATTTTGCCCATAAATAATGAAACCACGTAAAAGAGTTTTTTTGCATCTTTCTTTTTCCATTTGTGTACACCCACTCTGGGAGTAGGTATTGTTGTTTGAAGTTCCCTTGCTTGAGCAGTTCCTCACATTCACACTTACACATTGTTTTGATTTATTTTATTGCTGTTCTATAAATCTCATGTAAAACAAAAGAAAAAACATTGGAACTATTGTTTCCAGGGGCCATTGTAATCCAAACCAATGTCTTCCTACGAGGCAGCTCCCCCTGTCCTGTAATTATAGTCTACTCTGACTGAAGGATTCAAAGCCCCTGTGAAAGATGGCTTACCCTGCTAGTTTCCAAACTGTATGTAACTAACTGTTGTACTGTGTACTAATTCTCCCTCCTCTTGCTTTGAGCTGTTGTAACCTACTGTAAGTTTCAGTATTGCTTCAGTTAACTCAAACCACACTGTGGGACATTAAGGAAATTTCTTTGTGTAGGAAAGGGACAGATTTTTGGACTATGACTTTTTTGTGGCGGATTAGTTAGCCATTCTGCTAGTTACAAGTTGCACAAGACAAAGCAGCTCTGCCTCTGACTTTACTGACACACACACAAGGTCAGAATTTGCCTTTCATTATAATGTTTGCTTAGAATCAGTTATGTTTTGGTCAAAAGGAAATATGAACTTTGCCTGCATAAGCATTCCACAAGAGGTCAGTTCTGAGGCATGGTGGAGAGGAGTAATGCTGAAAGGCTTAAGTGCTGGATGTCCTGCCTTGTACTGTAAAACTTTGTGCATTCAAGTTGGTGTCCAGTACCTCAGTTTTTCTGACACACGGCCAATTTTATTCTCATAGCAGAAACAAACAACAGAATAAAAACCTGTCAATTGTTCCCACAGAGATTCATTAAAATGTTTCAATATTTTAATGGATTATAGTTCAGTTTAAGGAAACCAATTCCAAACATTTTTTGCTATTATTTGTGTACTTTCTTTTTTTTTTTAAATTGAAGATGTGTTGGCATCTGTTAGCAGTGATGAGGTGGCACCAATGGAAATGGTTTGGTTGTACTAGGTTACAGTAAGAAGATAAACATGCTGTAGAATATGTCTGTGCAAATGAATCTTCTATTTGGGTGATTCATAACTACGATTTACTAGTGGACCAAGTTCCAGAACTCGTTTCCTTTCTCTTTTTGAAAACTGGAAGAGGAAGAAGCCAGGACAGTAATTTTGTAACTGTTTCTGTATGTTCTCTTTGTAGGCCAAGACTTTAAATGGCATTTGTGATAAAGCCATCAGATCAACTACAGATCCATTGATGAGCCAGTGTGCATGCCTAGAGGAGGTTCATTTAACCAACATTAAACCTGGAGAAGGCCTGGTAAGAACCAATCCTGGAACGTCCTGATGATCCCAGTGCTTAATAGATACTCTTGTGATCACTCCGTATGTGTGTATAGCAAGATGTTTCAAAACAGTATATTCTATGGAAAACAGAGGCATGGTGAGGAACTCTGACAGTTAATTGTCAGGTAGTGTCCTGGAGTGTCTGTCAGAGATGGGTACACACATGAGTAGGTTTCATCCCAGATATATTTTTTTTTTTTATGCTAAATTGCTTCAGATTTGTGCCTTAACCAGGATACTGAGGAATTTACTGGTGCTTGTGAAATCAGTCATTTTATTTTTGCAGGTTACCTTAACCAGCTGTTTTTATAGCAGGGTTGGGGGAGGGAGAAAGAGATGAGAAATTATGTTTATGTTTTGAAAGACATTTTACATTTGTTTATAGCAATATTTAGAATGATATGAGGATTTTTCAGGCTAGCAGGAGTAGGAGAAATCCTTTTTAAAGTTCAGTGGCTGTGTAACGTTACTGAATCTTGATCATTCAATAGATGCTGCTCAGCCGAGTGCTGGTTATGAGAAACTGAGTTTGAAATCTCGTTCAATTTTCTGTCTGGGCAACAGACATGTTAGAATGAGTTGGAGGGAATTAAATTCTTAAGTGCGTTTGTATTCCCTCCATCCCAGCCCTGAAGGCAGAAGAGATGAGCACTTTTATAGGAAGCTTTACAGTGTTACTGTCCTATACAGTTTTACTTAGGCCACTGAATTAGACTGTATCAGTCATGCATTCTTGAAATTATGGGGACCTCTTTGTTAATGCACAAGATACAGTGAAGCAGAGTCAGCCTATCTTGGACTAAGTAAGAAATGAGGAGGTGGGTGCACAAAATGGGCTATTGACAGGCAAACAGGGAAGGGAATTGCCTGGAAAGAAAGGGGTAAAAAAAACCCAAACCATCTTTTATTTTCATCTTCTAAGCAAGTGTGGTAACCTCAAGCAGATAAGATACCTACAACTCTTGAATAACATCCAGTTCTGTACAGCTCAGTGAGTGTTTCTAACAACACATGCTGACAGGAGAAGTAGAAACCTACTTGTTCATAAATGTACTGGTCACCTCTTGTGGGGAAAGATAGACAATTACTAGTAATAACCTGTTGGTGATTTTTTTCATTTGGTGTTCATAAGGTCAACACCCACTTCATCTGAATTTGTCCTTGCTTTCACACTCAGCTTTAACATTTAGAGCCACAAATACTTAGTTCTGATGGAGCTCTTATTTTTGATGTCAGTGCTGTGGTTACAAGGCCGTCTGTGCATTGGCTTGCCAAGGGAAATTGTAAAAGAACATGTAGGCAATATTTGTAGCCCACCTGTGTAAGTGTGCTTTGTATGGAGAGCGCTAGTGGCCATCTAGGAAAACCTGTCATTCTCTAGTGCAGACTGGGCAATAAGGAAATGAAGTTTTGTTCAAGGCAAAAGGCAGACAAGGCAGCAAACCCAACAATGTTTGGTATTATGAACCAGATGGTGTTTCTATATTGCCTTCCATATATTAGGTGTTTGAAGTCATTCTGTTCTATTATAATTGATTACAGTAAAAGTGATCTGTGAAGAGGTTTAGAATGTTGTAATATCAGACCACACACTTTTCTAGGGAAAATATGTGAATTGTCTTAATGTTTTGAGTCTGTTGCCAACAGTTGTTTAATCAGATAAGTTAATGTTGTTTTTTTTTTGCCTTTTAACTTGTTTATAATTTTCTACTTACATTTAGGGAATGTACATCAAATCAACTTATGATGGATTACATGTAATTACTGGAACTACAGAAAACGTAAGTGAAGTAAATGTAGATTAACTCAGGCTACCTGACAGTATTTTTTGAGTGAGTTTGGCTTTTTTGCTACTTTTTCCTGTTTTACATATGACTTTCATGATATTACTGCTTTAAATACCCTGTGATGCATCATTTTGTTTATCCTCAATTTGTAAATATTTGTGTCTGCATGTTTCACTGTTAGCCTAATTAAACCAGTTTCTACAAGTACATGAGTTAGTTCAAATACTTGGCATGAAAGTAATTGCTTTAATAAGTTACTCTATCTGCTGTTCTGAGTGCTTATGGTATCATGCTTAACAAAGCCTTGAATGTCTTTTCTTGCTGCTGGCAAAGGCAGTCTCCCCTAATGGGAACATTTAGGTGGCAGTGTGCTTAATTCAGTAATGAGTAATGAAATCAATGAGTTGTCCAGTGACAAAATTACCTTGCAGAATAAAAAGACCAAGAGAAAGCAAGGCTTTAAGTGGTCTGCTGGAAGGAAATGATTGAGGCAGATGGCTGCTTATTTTATTCTTACACTGTGAGTTCCCTGTAGCTGAGACTCTATTAAAGGTTTCTGGGCAGTCATTGCAGTGGACCTCTGGCTAGCAGCTGAAACTGGTGGGTGATGCTGTGGTGTTGTCAGACATGCCCCTCTACAGGAGCAGTGGCTGAAAGAAACAAGAGTAAGGGATCTTTGCTTTTGCAGCAATGACTTTGGTTTGTTTGGTGTTGTGTGTGTGTGTGTGTTTATTTTTCTTTTTTTTTTTCTTTTTTTCCTGAATGTGGAAGCACCAGTGGTTCTGGTTGCACCCCTGCCAAGTCCAGGGGCCAGGGAGGAGTGAGTGGAAGTCTGTGCTTGCAGCTTAGAGTGAAAATGGAAAGCTTTTCCAGCTTTTGTGCTATTGCCCTCTCATAACTGTATAGGATCTGCAACAGAGACAAAGTTCACTTTGACAGGAATTTCAACATCTGAATAAGATGAATGAATGTAACATTGACTGCTGACAAGTTATATGCCTGTGCATATAGATCTCATTTTGGAGACCAGGAGTTGAGCGGTACTGCTTCTATAGCTTTGAGTGTTGACCTAAATATCTTCTTTCTTATCAACACTGGTTCTTCCTTTAGGGAAGCTCATTAGTTTGAGGCAACAAAATTTGACAAGTGACTGAGATCTGCAAACAACTGATGTCTTATTGGTGACGTGCAATTATTTAGATGTGCCAGGCTGGGTCTTAATTCAATTTTCTTGCTAGGTTTGGAATGGTATTTTAGTAGCAGCCTTCAGGGGCCAGTGTGTGGGAATGCAGTGGAACTGCACCCCAAAATTAACAATACTGTACATTGAAAGAACTGGGAAAGCCCATGAATTTGATACCAATCAGCCCAGAGGATTCCCGAGTTGTGCCATTCTACTTGTAACTTCCCGTGTCACGTTGCCCTAGATGTAAACTTCGCTCTTTTCCTCTATTCTCACAATGCGATTGCAGTGTCTGCTGTGCTAGCTGGTGCTTGTTCTAGGAGTCCTCTGTGTAAGGGTCCCCCACCCTCCTCAGACAGGCTGTTGATGACCCAAAGGGCAGCTTGAAATAAGCTTTGTTTTTCACAAGCTTGACTTTGGCCCAGCATTTTTTCATGATCTTGGTTGGCTCATATATATGCAGCCTTCCACAGAAGCATTTCCTCTCAGAGGAAGCAAGAAGACAATGAAGAAATGGGGTTACTCACGATAGCTGGAGCCTCCCACAAATTTCCCCATGTTTTCTTCCCTAGTTGCACTGTTTATTCCAAAGTTCCTTCAAATAAAAATGTTATTTGAGCACTGAAGGTATGATGACAAGGCAAAGGAAGTCCATAACCCAAGTGCTTAGTGCTGGAGTCTCTAGGAAGAGCTGGCTTGCTGCCATGTGGTTACTCATGGGGTGGGGGAAATGGGAGGAGAAGTTGTCCTCTGACCAGGGTACAATATAGCAAGGTAACGTGCCTGCGTGCTTTGGGTGTTGTCAAGGCTGGTCAGAGTTGGTGTGTTGTATTGACACATTTAGCTGTTCCTTACTAATGGTTCCCTAGATCTTGAGTTTTATTCACAGGAAATTATATTTTAAGGTCTATTATTACTACTAGATAGATATTTTAAAAATAGCTATCTATGCACATTTTACGTGCGTAAGCATATATTTTTATCTGTTGACCTTGATGCAGACAAGTAATTTCACATTAAACTTGGTAGCTCTTATTTATACTAAGGAACAAAAAGGGAAAGTGTAATGGATCTATTTTGTGGCTTGGAGGGTTTTGGTCCTTTGGGCATTCAAAGCCTTACTGTATTTTTTTTTTTTTTTTTTTAATTGGTATGCATGCATTTGAAAGCTGAAGTTTAGGATAGCTGCTGTGTTAGGACAGAAGTCTTCTGTCCTCTCCTGCTGCCATCTCAAGCTACAGTATGAACTGGAGACAAAAGGACAGTGGAGACAGTCCCATGACTTAAGTGCAATTTGGCCTATGGCAGATGTAGGCTATGCCTTCTCCCTTTCCCTGTAGCTCTTTCAGTATAAAAAATAAGTCATAAGTTGAATTCATTTGCAATTCTTAAGTTATCAACCGATCTAATGTGTGATCTTCATTATAGATAAAACCTTTGACTTCACTTGGGGGGGGGGGTTGTTAAGGGAGGAAGAAAACCAGCTGAAGCACATGCCTCTTGTTTTCTTCTATAGTCCCTTGCTGATCGATCTCAGAAGATTCATGCTGGTGATGAAGTGATCCAGGTTAATCGGCAAACCGTGGTTAGTGACAGCATTACCAGCCTTCCCTTATTCTTGCTCTGGAAAGCTTGCTGCCTACAGGTTCTGAAGGGATGGGGTTAGGAGGTGGCTTTGGTGTTTTCCTATTGAAATCTTTGAGGCTTTTAACACACTGTTTTCAATACAGTTTTATTCTTTGCAATATTTTGCCAAAATAAATGTGCTGTATTTCATGATTAAATGATGTATGCATCATATTAAAAAAATTCGTGTTGTCTTTAAGGCCTGTTTTAAAATGCACTCTTACAGTCTACTGAAACACAGATAGAAACAGCTTTAAAAAACCCTCAAGTATTTGTCAAATTGTTTGTATCTGGGAACTTATATAAAATGATTACATTTTTACTTAGCACAGGTAAGGAATGCCTTTCAATGTGAGAAAGAAATGTGACAGTTCACTGTGGCTGCCGTGTTACTCAATCTGAGCACTTACATGCATCCTTCTATGACTGGAACTGAGATATAAAGAACATTGCTTGATATCTCAGTGTTTAATTTGCAGCTTAAGCAGAGATCTCCCTTTGAAACAAAACAAAGTACAACCTCCCCAAAAAAGGAGCTTTCCAATTATTTTTTCATTCTGACTTTTTTGGATGTTTCTCCCTTTATGTTCATGTTAAAACAGATAGTTTGACTTGGGAGATTTGGGGTTATTTGCCCTCAGAAAAGCAATACAAAACAAAACATGTATTTTATTCTTTTCCAGGTTGGATGGCAACTAAAAAATCTGGTGGCAAAGTTGCGAGAGAATCCTGCTGGAGTTAGGCTGCTGCTTAAGAAACGTCCTACTGGCTCTTTCCATTTCACTCCTGCTCCGTTAAAGAACCTGCGTTGGAAACCACCGCTGGTGCAGGTGAGAGGCTGATGGCTCAACCCTAATACTGGAATAGGAATGCCTTGGTTGCAACTTGAAAAAAGAGAAATACTAGAAATGCTCCCAGGTACACATGTTTAACTATACGTCAAGGAAGTTTAGGTGAAATGGCTGTCCTCTTCTGGCCCCTAGATAAAAGGGAGAATGTTCTTGCCTCCTACCTACTCTTTTTGTTTTTTAAACCCTGATAATGCCTTCTTGATACACAAAGCAACTAGGTGAGCTGAACATTTTAATCAATCTGTGTCACTGGGAGAACTTCTATGAGGCAAACCTGTTGAAGCCGCTGGTAAGTATGGAATTCAGCAGCATGGAGTAATAAATGAGTCCTCTGTTTAGCAGAGTTAATATGTTTTTGCTGAAATAACTTAGATTATTCTACATATTCATTCTCTTTTTAGTCTGGTGAAGGGTGGGAAAGTGTTTTTCAAGAAGTTAAACTACTTGTTTAAATAAGATTTGATTGTTGGGCAATTCACAGACTGGGTAATGTGCGGACAGAGAAAGTGACATTAATAACTCTTAACCATGCTGAGGAATGGCTTGGTGTATTAGGAAGCTTAGGGCTTAATGCTTACAGAAGGAAATGACCTAATTGAATCTAAGCTGATTACCTGAAGAAAATCAGGGTGAGTTCCTATTCCTACTTTGGTTCTGACAAAGGTCTCCCTACTGCTGAGAGGATAATTTGTCAACCTGTGAAATGCCAATGGCTATCACAAGGTGTTGATGCAGGCAGTTTTCTCTCAGATTGGGTATAAGATGCTCACTAGACTCCTTTTTCATCTTTCCTTTCACCAGTGCCTGTGTCCTGTGTTTGTGGGATTGTCTGTTGTTTAATCAGAGTCAAAGCTAAAAAAGTACCACCTTGTGAGTTTTCGAGGGTTACCCAAAGCAAGGACTGTGTTACCTGTGTGGAGTGCTGAGGTGCAGTGGGATATAGGTTTTGCCCAGCAGGGTTTCCTTGGGGGAATGAGTGATTGACGAAGCCTGTTGACAGTTCTGACTCCAATGTACTTACTGATCAGTAAAAGGCAGATGCTTGTGCAGGGGCGCCATTAACTGAGTGGCCAGAGTGGAATTCTGGGCAGCTGCTTGACAAAAAGGGCAGAGTGTAGTTCTATTGCCTAACAAAGGTGAAAGGTTGCTTTGGGACTTTTCTCCTCTAGAAGCAGACAAGAGCCTGGCAAGATGCTGGGGATATAGAAGTGAGCTACAAACAACAAAATGGCAAATGTGCTCAGATGACCTATACTGAATATATTTTTACTTTGCCTTCTTTACCCTGATTACATCCCTTGATGAAAATTGTGATGAAATTTACCACGTTCCTGCCTGTGCCCCAGTTATTAGGACTGTTTGGAATAAGGGTAGTGTGAGTTGGCTTTGTAAGTGTTGTGGATCATATCTATGTTTAACAAATTGCATTCTTTTAATGAATCTAAAAATACAAGAAGGGATTTTGTCTTTGTGGTTTTTTCTGTCTATGGACTTTACAAGAAAAATAGGACTGGAAAGAGGAAAATATTCTTGAGCAATGCATTATCCATGATAGGATTTCTGTAGGAGGGACTGCAAAGCTAGCCAAAAGTGAAGGTGGAGGAAAATGTAAATGCTAAGAGTTTTTAATGCACTTCTTAAGCATAGAAACAGTAGTTCACTAGGAGATAAAATGGTACTATTGATTATTGGATTATCTTTGAGAATGATAAATCAGTGCTCAGATGTTTGACAGCTGTCTCACGTTTCAGACCAGTCCTCTGCCAATCACCAGTCCTTCAACCCAGACACCAGAAAACACCGCGGATACCTCACTGAAAAAAGAGAAACCAGCCATTTTGGATCTGTACATACCACCTCCACCAGCTGTTCCATATTCTCCTCGGTATGCAAATAAACATGTACCACTGAACAAAAACCTCCTTTATTACACTTGTTTCTGAGCTGGCTTGCTGCTAGAGTTCTCTGCAGATGAGCTTGAGGAAACTGCAGATCTCCCAGACTTCTAGGTGTTTAAATGCATAAACTACCAGGATTGTAATAGATTTCATTATTAGAAGATTGTGTGCCATGTGGATCAGAGTTGTTCCCAAATCATGAATGGATGTCATCCCTGGTTGTGGGGTTATGTTTTTGGGTTTTTTTTTATATCCAATTGCACATAGCAAGAAGTCATTCTTGTCTGTAACTTTTTCCACTGTGGTGTGTGTGTGTGTGTTTGGTTGTTTTGGGCTTTTTTTTTTTTTTTAGCAAGTTAAGTAACTGTTCTGGGAGTTAGGGGAGAAAAGTTTTAAATTGTTAAACTTGCAAGCTGTATAAACCAGGAATATTCCCACTGAAGGAAGGGAGGGTCAGTTCATCCAGCTTTTGTTTGTTTTTATCCTTCAGTGTAAGCTATAAAAACACAGACCTGTGTACACAGAAGGCAAAAAGGCAGGGTGAGGGGTGTGTGGCATGTGTATGCGATGGCTAGCTTTTTTGTGCTCTCAACTCCCTG
Source organism: Amazona ochrocephala (assembly GCA_039720435.1). NCBI lineage: Eukaryota > Metazoa > Chordata > Aves > Psittaciformes > Psittacidae > Amazona > Amazona ochrocephala. Next base: position 82,756,297 of record CM077878.1, read on the forward strand.
TTGAATCACGCCAGAACCCTGCCAGCTGACCTGGAAATGCGATGGATAAAAGCATGCTGTCTCTCTCTTGCTTCCTGGCCTGTCCTGACATTTTAAGTTACATGTAGATAGCCCAACACAGAAACTATGACCCTTTACTTCAGGACTCTTATGGAAGGAGAGCTTGCCTCCTGTCATTTAAGGCCTGGTACAGTGTCAGAGGTTGTATTACTGTAGTCTTTGGGGCAGTACTGGCACTGCAGGGTTCTCCAGGGTAGGGTCTCCTTGCTGAAATTGGACCCACTTTGACCTGCTGTCTCCCTGTTTTCCAAGTTTATGTGTGCTCGGTTCTTAAAAAAGCAAAGCCAACCAACCAAAGTCTTGGCATAAAATCAAGCATATAGCTTTAGCAGCTGAGTTGAGCGTATCTTGGTCTTCATATTGTTACATTGCAAGTGCATTGGTGAATTAAAAAAGTCACAAAATAAAATGTAGCTTCATCTGCCTTTAGACCTGACTAGCTGTTTCCAAGGGAAAAAAGTAGTAATGCAAGATAAAACTTGTTCTGGATGGTGTGTGGAAAGGGGAAGGCTTCTTGACTTAGGCTTTTAAAAAAACCAGATGTGGGGAGCTCTGATGCATTCGTGTGGCAGTTTCTCACCCTTTTCCCCTCCATTGTTCTGTTCTCTTCCATTCCTTGCATGGATCTTCTCTGGCTCACAATAGGAAGGCAGAGAGCAGTGGCTGATTTCCCTTCCCTTGGCACAGTCTCCACATGGTGGTGTTGTAGGAGAGCTCTGGTAGTACATATGGTTGTGATGTAATACTTCTGTGCAATTTGCAGTCCCTGAGTCTCTATAAATAGCTCCTTCCCTTTCACTGAGCTCTGACATCGTTATTGATGGAGAGCTGGAGTATGCAGTGCCGAGGGGTCTGTAGTGAATACCAGGGCATCTATGTGCTTAGACAGTCAGCTGCGTATTTTTATGCTTGACTTGGCTGGTGATTGCTTTAAGTAGTAAGATTGTAGTAGGTTTAGGGAAGGGGGAAAAAAACCTAAAGCAAATCCTAATTTGGAGGGTAGTTTTTCTTCCAAAAGTATTAGGAAATACTGGTTCTAAAATTGGCTGTTCTTGGCCTTTGGAATGTGGGATTGCTCTGGGAAAGGAGTTCCTGCAGAAATTGCTTGAAATACAGGCACAGTGTACATACACTATGAATTTATTACTGAAACTCTGGAGGGGTTCTTGCTTTTGGATTAAGAGAGGAGGTGATAAATATTCAGTGGCAGTTATTTGGCCTCTTACAATGACTGAAAAGCAGAGTCCCTCAGAGGGAGGTAATAAGTGTTGCTGTTGTACAGAGATGAGTAAGTCTATGCATGCAGTCCTGGGTCGCAACTGCATACTGAACAGGCAGTGAATTGGGAGCTTTAGTACTCTCAGGGCACAAAGATCTTATTTCTCAAAAGGTTTTTCAGGAGTGGTACCTTGAAACTTCTTTGTGTGTTAAATTACTGGGTCATTAAAAGTCAATGAGCATGGGAGGAGCTTTCTTTTTTCCTGGGTAAATATGTTTATTCAGAAGTTATCTATCACCTGACTTGGATTACTCTTTTTTCCAGCTTGTTTGCAGCACAATACCAGTTGTCAGGAGCATGACTAGGTGCTAGACGTATCTTCCAAACCTATTCATGTCTGTAGCACGAATCTCTTTTACACTACTAACCGAAGTGAAATATCCTTTCAGAGATGAAAAAGGGAGTTTTGTATATGGAGGAGGCAACAAACCCAGTCAACCATTACCTGGGTCCAAGGGTGCCGAGTCTCCCAATTCTTTTCTGGATCAGGAGAGTCGAAGGCGAAGGTTTACTATTGCTGATTCAAATCAGTTGCCTGTGTATCCCATCGAAGCAAATATTCTCCCAGCCAAGATGAGGGAAAAAAAACAGTCCTATGGTGAGTTCATTCCTCTTTTGTCATTGCTGCTATGATAAACGCTTTGGTCAGTTTGGAATAGTTTTAGAAAACTGCTTGTTAGGCTTCATGGATATTAAGAGCAATGTGTGCGAATTGTGAATGAAATAATGAGACATCTGATACAATTTTACTTGGATGCTGTTATTTCTTTAATGAATGTCATTCAGCTGGGATCTGCTGCTACAGATGGCCATTTTCCATGTGTATTTCGAATGTAACTTTTGATTATTATGTTCACTGCTGCTGTAAATGAGCAAGAGTATGGCTGTTCAATCTCAGCACATTGCTTTCTTATATTTCAGCACTGGAAGTATCCTGAATTTTTATTTTTCCCCACAATTTTAACTCCTTATTGTGGTACCTCTTCTTTTGCTTAACTGTGAAAAGCATAATTTTAAAACTTGATTTCCTAAGCTTTATGTAATTCCTCATAACCTTCTATGTTGCCTTCAGGAAAACCTCGTCCTCTGTCAATGCCTGCTGATGGGAGCTGGATAGGAGCTGCAGAGCCCTTCTCTAGGCCACGAGCACCAGGGAGAAAAGGCAAGGTTTTCAGTCTTGCCCCTCTTTCATTCCTCTACAGAATTTCTTTGGGGTGAACTGGATGCAAGTGTTTAAATTAGGAATGAAGAATTAGTGTTTGCATATTGCTGAACTGATCCAAGATGACAGTTGTTTATTTTAGCAGGAATGCCACATGGTAGTTGTGAAATTTGTGAGGCTACTCAGTGCTGGGGCTCAAGCTTTTGTTGTCCTGTCTTCGTGTTCTTGTGAGCATTAAAGAATGCTGAAATGACCAAGGGAGATTTGTGCTTGTCTCTTTTTAGCACAAGTTTACCATTTTGCTCTTACACATACCCTTTTCCCTTTCTTCTTCATTTAATATTGATCATAAATCTGCTTTGTTGTTATATCTTTGTTTGTTTAGCTCACTGTGGATGTTGTTGTGGAAGCAAGCTCATTCTTAAAAGTGAAATGTTTAGGAATTGCTTTTTTGCTGCAGCTGCTGTTAGAAATCTGCATATTTTGCAGATGACACAGAATGGGAGACAGAAGCTTGTAACATTGGGTGTTAGGTTGGGTGGCTTTTTTAATTTCCATGCTTCCCTCCCCTTCTTGGCTTCCTTTTGCATCTGAAAGTCTACAAGTCCTGTCAGAGTGGGAAATAAGAAAGGATGAGTATTTACTTTATTCTTGAAATGCGTTATGGAAAGCTAATGTGTAATTCTAGGTAATATAGAAGCTGATAACAAGAAACATCAACTTGGAGGGATATTGGAAGCAAGCTAAGTAACAAGTCTAACAGAATGATCACCAGGTGGTGGGGCTGGGTTTTGTGTATATGGGTTTGGCATTTTCTTTCTTGGTTGGTTTTGCTTTTGGTTTTGTGTTGGCTGTTCTTAGCACTTGAAATGTACTTAAGTGCTGCGGGCTTGTATATAAGCTGTATTGGGTCAGAAAAAAGACTTGTCTAGCCCAGTAGGATGTCTCTAGCAGCAGCTGCTGTGGACAGTTGTCTAGCGAAGAGTAAAACCAGAGAAAGCATCACACGTGAATGGTCAAAACCAGGGAAGTGCTTCCATCTTTATAGAATCACAGAATAGTTAGGGTTGGAAAGGACCTTAAGGTCATCTAGTTCCAACCCCCCTGCCATGGCCAGGGACAACTCCCACTAAACCATGCCACCCAAGGCTCTGTCCAACCCAACCTTGATCACTGCCAGTGATGGAGCATTCACAACTTCCTTGGGCATCCCATTCCAGTGCCTCAGCACCCTTACAGGAAAGAATTTCTTCCTTATATCCAATCTAGACTTCCTGTGGAAGTTTGAACCCGTTACCCCTTATCCTATCACTGCAGTCCCTAACGAAGAGTCCCTCCCCAGCATCCCATAGGCCCCCTTCAGATATTGGAAGGCTGCTATGAGGTCTCCATGCAGCCTTCTCTTCTCCAGGCTGAGCAGTCCCAACTTTCTCAGCCTATCTTCATATGGGAGGTGTTCCAATCCCCTGATCATCCTCGTGGCCCTCCTCTGGACTTGTTCCAGCAGTTCCATGTCCTTTTTTGTGGTGAGGACACCAGAATTGCACGCAATGCTCTCAGTGAGGTCTTAGGATAGCAGAGTAGAGGGGCAGAATCACCTCCCTTGACCTGCTGGTCATGCTCCTTTTGATGCAGCCCAGGATACGGTTTTTCTGTTGTGCAGAGTAATATTTGTAGCTTTTAAGTTAGTTGTGAGTAGCATACATGTAAGCATAGACTGAAATCTGGTCTATCAGCATCTTGAATGACACATTACAAGGAGGTTTATTGGGTCTCGCTTATGATAATAATTTACATGAAGGTAGTCTGCACTAGCAGCTTTGTAATTTAACAGTCAACTGGTATTGTCTATGTGTGATTTTATTTTGTTATTCTTTGTGTTGATTAAAATATGGAAGATGCAAAAAGCCATATATCTCTTGACAGCTGCTTATGTTGAGGTGTGTTTAGAAAGGTAACCAAAATCTAGGTAACTTGAACTCCAATCAAAATCTTTTTGTCAAAATAGAAAATGTTAATGGAGGGTTTTGAAGTCAGCAGTAATTGGTTTTATTCCTCCTGTTCATGCAGGTGAAGATGTCCTCTGCAGGTACTTCAGTAATGAAAGGATACCCCCAATCATTGAAGAAAGCCCCTCCACGCAACACCCTCTCTCAAGGCCAGTATCTGACAAGCAGTTAGTGAGGGGAACAGATTATATTCGTGGCAGCAGATGTTTTGTGAATGCAGACCTCCACAACAGTGCAACAATTCCTTTTCAAGAGGAAGGTGCTAAAAAGTCTTCTGTTACATCATCCACAAAATCTTCCTCCACAGAACCCTCGCTGCTGGTCAGCTGGATCACAAGACTGAAACTGTTGACTCATTGACTGGTGTTCACCGGACTGTTAACAAGTGCCTTTGCTCATCTGTCAGACTTCTCTACTTTTCAGCTTAACTGATGCTTAGTGACTAATATGGTGTTCTTTTCCTGGAGAATCTTACATTTTTGCCTTTTCATTGGTGATTTTTGATGGATCAGAGGGTTTTGTAGTACAAGTAGGGAAGAAAGATAAATGTCAAGTTCTTCTTCCTGGCCAAAAGCTGAGGGCATTTATTGCCCTGGAAATGAGTAAAATTTCAGTGATACAGAGGCCATGCATGACCTGAAACATGCATAAGGACTCAGAGGAAATAGTTGCATTACTGTAAAGTCCAGTGGCACTTCAGTTGTCTGGGTGTCAGAGCATGTAGAGCTCAGCAAAAGTCATGTTGTTCTCCTGACCAGGAAAGATAAACAGGAAAACAGCAGTTTCATGCAACTTAGCAATGCTATTGCAAGTACTGCATGAAATCAACCTTGTGAGGAAGGAGCAGTAGTGTTGCCATTCTTTCTCTGATATCCAGAGACGTTAGGAATTCTTAGGAAGAGAGTTCTCTTATCCAGAGATCTTAGCAAGTGGACTAAAATAACTATAAATCAATCCAACCTGATATATAATCCATTTTACTGAAATCACAGTGCAGGTGAAGAGCGCTGAGCAATTGCAGTTCTCATCCGTAAAGATATATGGATTGCTACAACATACCAAGGAGACGCATCTGTAGAGGTGGTAAAAGAATGTATGTTTTTCCTTAATTGTTTAAGAATGATTTGCTGTTAACCAAAGTCAGTTTTTAAAGGCAGTCCTGTTGGACTTATGAGAACTTTTATAGTGGTTCAGATTTTGAATGATGTATTGTTTATGAAAAATATGTGCTATGATACATTACAATTGTAAGACATCTTGCTATTTTCTATATAGCTCAAATTTTCTCCTCTCCAGAATTTTGAAGTAGCAGTGGGTATTTTGGGAGGAAAATAAAACTTGTTTAACAAAAGAAGAGGGTATTAAAGAGGCATTGTTTAAAACTGAATGTACGTAAGAATGTTGGTATGAAACAGTTGTGTTTAATTTAAATGTTAAATATAGTTGTATATATTTTTTACACTTAAACAGATACAGTTTGTACTTTCCTGTACTGCAGTACTGGGCACAGACTAGTCAAATGAAAAAAAAAAAAGTCTTTTGCATTCCCTGGTAATAAGACTAACTATTTTCATAGATGATACATTGCCAACAGCCTTTACCCCTTTGTCCTTGCTGAAAAGATGAAGAATTTGTATTTAATAACTGGGAGGGAGGGAAGAAGGGAGGTTAAATGCTGGTTTGGACTGGAGCAGGAATCATATGTGATAACACAAGTTATTTATGGCATGTTAAAAACATTCCATAAATCTGGCTGTGAAGATGAGGCCATTCTGCAGCAAGCTTATGAAGTGCTACACCCCATAGAGACAGTGTGTTAAATTTAATTCTTAATTATGTTTATAGAATTGTAGAATAGTTAGGGTTGGAAAGGACCTTAAGGTCATCTAGTTCCAACCCCCCTGCCATGGCCAGGGACAACTCCCACTAAACCATGCCACCCAAGGCTCTGTCCAACCCAGCCTTGATCACCACCAGTGATGGAGCATTCGCAACTTCCCTGGGCAACCCATTCCAGTGCCTCAGCACCCTCACAGTAAAGAATTTCTTCCTCATATCCAATCTAAACATGTTTGATTGTGACTCACTGGTGATTTAGTTGGGGGATGGTCTGAACCTTTCTCATCAAAGCAGATTATAATATATCTGTCTTGTGCCACTCTTCCCCACTCCCTGAGATGGCAGCCTGTACTAGAGGCATAGACAAATTCAGCTGCAGTGCAGTTGAACACTAGACCAGTTTGGTACTGCCGCTGAGAAGAGGGCTGAAACTGCTGTGTTGTAGGCATTGTGGTGTAGTATAGCTGAGCCTCAAACTGCCTGAACTGTTTTAAATTAAAGCACAGTTACTGAACTAGATGAAAGTCAGAGACCTTGTCTAAATAAGAGTTCAACATGGAATTTTTGCTCATCTTTAATGTTCAGTTTTCCATGGTTTGAAAATGGAAGTGACCATTATGCAAGGGTGTTTTTTGGCTCAAGTATGTGCAAATAATGTCCATATTGTCTCTTGACCAAAGAAGGAAGCATGTGTCTTGTATTTCCTTTCCTTTTGTATTTGGTATGGAATGTTAATAATATTAGAAAGCTCTTTCCAAAGAGGGCTGAGGGAGTAAGTGGGGGAGTCAGGCTCTGATCTTGAGGGAGGCTTAGTGTTGTGTTGAGAACAAGTGTGTGTGCTGTTGCCACTGGGTGACAATGCAATCAGTTGAATAAGCTGCTGCAGATGTATAGTGGCATCTAATAAAGTCCTACATTTTTGTTTCAGAGAAACATTGCCGTCCCTCCCTGCATGAGCACAGAATGAGAGGGAAAATACAAGAGCCCCACCTTTCTTGATGTCTGTGCACAAGATACAATATTAACCAGCTGTTACTTACCATATAACAATGTGGCACAGATCATATAGTACTATTGTTACCATTTGGGAGAAATGCTACCGTTGGTTTGGGAGAATGGTTTATGATGCGGGAAATACGCATAACAGTGCATGTTGCAACATTCCAAAGTGTGGGTATTTTTCTTCTTTACAGTAACAGCTCCTGTTAGAAGTTCTACTGGAGAAGTATTAAAAATTCGTATTTTTTATATTGTTCCTTTTGCATTTTAATCTCATTCAGACAAGGTTAAATCTGTTCCGTCTTTGCGGAATATTTTCTCCGACCCATCTCATGCTATTCCTCTTTCTACCACATTAATTGAAAGTGAGGGGAAACGTCTGACAAGTCTGAACTCTCAGATCTTTGCCCAAGAGGCTAAATTTGAAATATGTTGATTGCTTAATTTCTTACTGTATATAGTGAATCTAGAGGGTGTTCTATATATTGGGGGTTTAAAAGAAAGACCCACAGATCTAGGAACCAATCACAGGTGGTGATATCTTTCTGGCTTAATCTGAGAAAAATGTAGGTAGCAAGTTAGAAACTGTAATATGCAGCAGCTTGGCTTGTCTCTTGGCATTGAAGTACATGTATCTGTTATAACAAAAACTATGCCAAGGTTGACTTCCCTAATGAGTGCAACATATGTATCCAAATATCCTGCTGTGGTATGGTACTCCATAATACTCTGAATATTCTTTCAAGGTAGCAAAACACCACAGTTAATTAAAAAACATTGTAAAACCCACAAAAATAATAATAATAAAAAAGGTACTCTTGCATATATGTATGGTGAGATTTCAGGAATGTGCACTTCAGAAATATTGAGCAGGCTTCCATTTTAGTCTGTAGAGTATTTACAAGCCAATTCCTTGCGTGTTTCCTTACATAATCAATTGCAAGAGAATGCTATTCTAGATGGTAATGAGAAAGAATAAATAAGACATAAAAATTAATAGTGATGGCTTACAGAGACAGAGTTCAAGGTGATTCTTCAAGCAATGTGTTTCCCCTAATATTATGGAATAATGATATTGTGGATAATGAAATTAATCAGTGTTTGAATTCTGGAGGGATGTTCAAAAATACAGCACTGCATCAGCTACTAAGCAAGAGAAAAAATGATTGCTGCTGCTGAACCCAGGACACCAACAGAGGTGACAAGAGTACTGTATTATACTGGTTTTATACTAAAAAATGAACTGATAAACTTTTTGTTTCCTCCTAAGCAGGGCTTGTTTTAAAAACAACATATTCCATAGGCTGGGTACTCACTTAACAGAAAAGGGGGGAGGGGGAGAGGGGAATTCTGAAACTTGGCCAAACCAGGAAACTGATAGTAAAGACTAGCTTTATAATTGGAGAGGATAAAAGCATTTCTTTTCTACAGAAATGTTTTGGTTTTGTTTTTTTTGGTTATTTTTTTTTTTTTTTTGGTCCAAATCTTATGTCCTGTTTTATTGCATTCCCAACAAGCAGTCTTCATAAACTGCTGTATAACTGCAGCTGTACCCTGAGTAGATGAATTTAAACCCCCCATCAGGCTTAGCTTCAACCTTGGTAAATTCAGCTCACACCTTTTTTTACAGGTTTTATTTCCTAAAGAGCTTTTCTGCATTCATCAGTAAAATTTTGGACTCTCTTTTGCATGACCTTGTGTGACCTTCTGCAAGACTCTTGTGTGCATGGGTTCTCACAACTGCTTTTGACAGCAGGATTGCTATTTTGGAGGAGGGTGGGTGCTGGCTTGTGCTTGTGGCTTCTGCACTCAGATAACTTCTTCCCCCAGTTTCCACTGTATGTCCTAGTGCCACCCTCTCAGAGTTCAAAATGCCTGTGCCTAATTAGAAGTAAGAATTCAGTTCCTTGGAGTAAACTGACTTTGTCTGCACAGCTGTGGCTCCTTCTCTTTAGCCTGATGCTCCCTTGCCTGTGCTGTGGCTATGGAGCACATGGTCTTTGTGGCCCCTGCATAGAAATGCTTTTGTCATCTTGCAGGCTGCAAGGTTTTATAATGGACAAGAGCTCTCAAGAAAGCCATCTACTTAACTAAAATGTAGGAAGAGCACTTCAAAAAGACTGTTTGGAGAATGAAGGAAGAGGGGCCAGGCTAAGCTGAATGTATGGGTCTATGTTGTGTGGAACAGTTTCAGCTGTGTAGCAGTAGCTGCAGAGAAAGCAACCCACACAAGTGCTACATTCCCATTTGTTGCTACTGCTACATTTGTGTGGTGCTGAAATATGAAACTAGCAGTCACTCAAAGTAGTTATATATAGTTCCACACATGGAACTTGAGCTGTAAGATGCATGACAAAAGCAGTCAAGAGCTCCTGTCAATATATAATTTCACCAAATTCTACTGCCTACACTGCTGCTGCATCAGTTTAAGGTAGTAACCCCTCTTTATCCTGTTGCCTGTGCATTGTGAACCCAGCTCTCTGGAGGGTGCATAACCATCAGTTTTGCCTTCTTTTTTGATAGTCAGTAACTGCTGGTGACATTGTGTGATTCCCACAGTGGTCCAAAAGCTTGTTTAGTTTGGGTTACTCACGACTCAGTCCAGAAGTGGAAATTCAAATTTAAAACCAATATTACCGGGCCAACGTCACTTGGAGTTGGGATTCTTTTCTACATGTACTAAATATGAAACAGGCAGGAGTTCTCTGTTGCGCATACTTTGCCCGTAGGAAATAAAATGAGGATTACATATTTGGTGGAGGAAAAAATTCCAGACCTTTGGGTGTTCTCCAGTTCCTGCCAGTGGGAGAAATAGGTTTGTTTTAACATGACATAGAATAGATGCAAACATTTATTTTTAAACCTCCCTGTGTGGCCACCTCATCTGGTCAGGATGATGTAAGCCACTGACTTTCCCCCTTAAGTGGTTATGGAGTTAACCTAATATATTTTTTGAGGACAGGGCAAAGATACTTTTTCTTAGGTGATTATATGATTTGTTACCTGGGTATAGAGGCAGGAATTGACCGTAAAACAAATGCTGGACAGTGCTGATTTACAAGCAGAACTGTGATTACAATTTCTGTTTGTTCCCTGGGCAGTGATGAGGATGGAAGTTTACTGAGCATGGTGGCAGCTTGGCAGCAACCAAAGAATCAGAGAACAGCCAGGTCCAAGTCACAGGGCCACTCTCAGCAAAGTTCTTTGGGTTTTTTTGGTTTATTTTCTGTGGGTTTTTTTTTCCTCTCCTGTGAGTGTAGTTCTCTTTCAGTATGGACGGGCCAGAACAGGAACTGTTGAAACATACTTGTGGAGCGGACCTGATGAGGTTGTGATGAAGCAGTGGGCTGTGCTTGCTGCTGGCACTCAGCTACCATGTGTTTTAATGCATTCTGGGAGTGCCTTTGCAGGTAATGAGCCTCCAGACCCTTGTGGCCTTTGCTTAGTGGCTTTTTTGTTTGGGGAAATATTTACTGAGAGCCATAGAAAATGCCACAATCTAACCTCATACAGGTGTTTAATGGTTTTTCCAAGTAATCCCATGCTTCTCAGTGTTCCTTGTTCACATGTTCTCTCTTCCATCTCACATTAGCTGTTTCCAGTGCGAATGCTTCTAATGAAATCCTCATATACTTCCAGTGAGAACGTTAATAATGCCAAGTAGTAACAAATGGGCTGTAATTTTTTCTTAAAGTGTAAAAGACCCCCAAACAAACAAAAACCTAGAACAAAAAAATCCAAACCCAATCCCCCCCCCAAAAAAAAACAAACCCAAACCAAAAGACAAGAAACCCTTTTTCAACCTTATGAAAAATAACTTCATGAATGATAATGAAAGGAAGAATTTTCACACAGGTGAAATGATCAGCCAAACTTTACCTGCTGCTAAAAAAAGTTGATTTGATTTCATTATATGATAGTAGGAAGCAGGGGTTGTAGTTCAGGTAGGACAACTATGGTGTTTAAATTTCTTTCCACAGAACTTGAGCAAAGGCTTACTTAAACATAAGACAGCTCTAGCTACGACTCTTCCCCAAGCCCACTCAAAGTCTCATTGAGCATGCAGAAGTCTTAATATCTTCTGGCATAACTCTTGCCTGCTTGTTTCTGGTGGGGAAGTTGGTATAAGTCATTATAAAAGTGAGAAGGATGAGAATGTAATAAATAATCTCCAAAATGAATTATTTCCCTTTCCTTCCTTCTCCCTCTCTGACCTTTTCCTCCCTACATTAAGGTCAAGGGACTTTCCAGGAATTTATTGCACAAACAAACAGCTATAGGGCTTTTAATATTTATAGCATAATCTAGTTTTGTTTTGTTGTCCAAGATAGTTCTGGCCAGAGCTTTCCAGTAAAAATAGTGCTGCCGGCCAGACAGCATTTCCAAGCTCTTGATACACGAAAGAATTCCTCTCTAATTAGTAAGCTGTTGACTTAGACTTTGCTTTGAAGCTGCTTAGACCACCCCAAGCAGTCCTTCATCCTTTAGCTCCAAACACATCAGCTTCTTATCACTGGGAAGGAAGAAAGATTTGTTTTTTCTCCTTGCTCTGAGTTTTGTAACTCTCGGTGCTCAGGTCCTGTTGGAGAGATGGGTGCAGGCACTTTCCTACCTGCCCCTCTGCTGCTGTCTGTGCAGTTGCTAGGCAGAGTGAAGAGATGAGAAGGCATGGAGGAACCCAGAAGCTAAAGCAGCAGTCCCTCTCTTCTCTTCCTCCTACTAAAGAGCTGAGTGACAGGCCTCTGGTTCAGCTCTCAACTTTTCTTCTGGTTGCAGAAGAGTAACTGTTCAGGTATTTGGAAGTAACAAATTCAAAGTCAGGAAGTAAAAATGCTTAGAATTGATTTAATCTAATAGTTTCCCAGTGGAAGAGCTTGTCTGGGATGCTGCTTATGTGCTGGGCATTAACCCTTAAAGCAGCAAGCCACTGGTGAGCTCCGTGGCCCTCTTGCTGCTGTTGTGCAGGGGCTGTTCTGAGGCTTTTCTTCAGGGATGGGCTGGACTTTTGCTAACAGCGTCTGCACTGTCAGCTTCTTTCTGCCCTGTAGTCAGGTAGGGGATTTCCTTCCTCCCTCATTGTGGCATTTTCAGGAGCTGTGAGCCAGGAGAGGCTTGCTCTGTGTTAACAGGGAGAGAAGGGAGAGGCTGGTGGGATGTGCTGGGTGATATACCTAGTCCACAGCCATGTGGAGTTCTGTGGTGAGTACCCTACACTTGGTTGTGGGTGACTTATGGCCCCAGTAAGCTGTAGGTCAGAACTGGCTTATGAGTATACTTGAGTAGCAAATGAATGTGGGACTAGAGAAATAAAAACCAGAGTAAAAGGCTGATGTGATAAGATACATGAGTTGTTCTTTGATTAGAGAAGTTTCTTCTCCTATGGAAGTGCGGGAACAGTTTGTAGGGATGATGTGTCCCACAGCATAATGTTAACACTGGTAGTGTGAAGGAACCATTATTCAAAAAACAAAAAAGTTTTAGCAGTGTATAAGCTCCTCACAAGGCAAGGCAAGATTCATTCACCTAGTGCTGTGCAAAAAGGCCTTCATTGACGCAAAGTGGTCAAGTATAAGTAAGCTGGGATTCTTGGGGAGAGACTGCAAAGTGAAACACTGAGGCAGACACCTGGGGTGCTTACACATGGGTGGGCCTTGCCACAAAAAATGCAACTACTGACTGGAGTTTGCTGTTGCACTGGGGATGAATACAGTCTGTGTGTGGGGAATAAGGCCTCTTTTAGCAGGATGTGGAAGAGGCTCAGGTTTCAGTATTGTGACTCACTTTCCCAGCGGTTGACCAAAGAGAGGCAATGTGATGGGCAGCCCTTATGAGAAGTACTACCATTGCTATCAAGAAATGGCAAGGAATGAAAAAAAAAGCCATCACCATAAATCTGAAGCTCAGAAAACCTGAGCCCCCCACCCCCTGGTAACTGAAGCATGTGACATCTTCTACTGCTCACTCCTCCAAATGCAGACTTCTGTCATCTAGTTTCCAATGAAGTATTTGGCATGTTTTCAGGACACAGATTTCAGGCACCCTCTAGTCTCACACAGTGCTTGTGGCTCACATGGCTGGGTTTGATTGGAGTGACTGGGTTAGCCTGGCAGTGTTAACACAGGGCAAGAGCTGCAAGGTGAGAATTGCACCAGCCTGATTAGCTTTATACAAGCTTTTTGGCTTGGATATACATAACATCTTAAAATGAAGTGAATGTCAGTTATAAAAACGCAGAACCAAACAAAAGTCATTAGTGGAAGAAGAGATACTGCCAAAGCATGGTCCTCTGGTTGTTTTTCAGCACTCTCATGTACTTTACAGCCCCAACACAAGATCCCAAATAGTGTCTTAATGGAAAGAGGCACACTAGGTGACCCCCAAAGGCTTCCTTCTGTTGGTCAAAGCACCAGATCAAGCAATGTTTCTGTTATTTTTCTTTAGGTCTTCAGTAACTTTCCATGATGATCAGTCTGTTCAATCTGTCGCCACCTTCTCCCTTAAGTGAGGTGACCTATGGTGGTATAGGTGCTGCTTATGCATGTGGACAACAGCTGTGTGTTGCCTAGACAGGTTCAGTTTGTCTGCCCTTGCTGAGCACCTGGGGTAATTACTGCAGTGTCATGTTTGTGTGCCTGCAGAAGGCACTGCTGTGTTCCACATGCTTGTGCTGCTTTTATACTCCAGGATCAACAAGCATTTCTGCTGGGTAAACCAGGCTTGTCTGGCAAGAGGTTCTGACCAAGGCAGCAATAGGTTTGATTCTTATTCTTAATTTTTGTGTCAAATCTTATTTGTTTATTAGAGCCATTTCTGGTTTATGTCTGCAGGGATGAAATGAAAGTAGGGTCATGTTGATGAAGAGGATTTGAGTGAATACTTAAACAAATGGGAAATAGACAAATTAGAGAAGTAAAATCAGGCACTATTTCTTAAAATCTGAGCAGTAAACTTATATGTATTTCGCACTACTACATCTTTTCTACCCCCACACCCTCCAGCACCCCAGCCCACTGCCTGGAAACTGTTAATATTATTATCCTACTAATTTCTAGACAATGAGAATATCTCAAGCTTTCAAAATGTAGCTGCTGGTAACTTTGTGGGACATTTGCAATCAAGCTTGTGCTTATCGTGCTGTTTTATCTGAGAGAGCAGACTGTAACATCTGGCTTTTTTGTTCCTTTGCAGCCCTCCCACTCTAAAACCAATGCACATCATATCAGGTGTCTTCCAAATTTATGAGTTAGTCGCTAGATCCTCTTTTCATTGCCCTGTTTGGTGCAGTTTTTTGAGAACAGTAAAATATGGATTTTTAAAGGCTGGAGATATTACAGTAAATAAGCATAGGTAGATGTAATTATTCATTGGTTTGAGAACTAGAGCCATTGTAAGGTAGTGGATACGCTGCTGCATTTTAGATGGAAAGTTACTTTTCAAACAGAAATTGTGCTGATATGTACATGGACTGTTAATGACACTTTTGATTCAGAAGTGCACAAAGAACCATTTATGTGCAACTTCAGTAGGGTTCACGTGGAAAAATTGAATCATCCAAGCCATCTGAATGATGCACACTATTCGGTGGTTGTTTTCTTCAGCAGGCAGCTGGTGATCTCTCTTCCTGTATTTGGAGGGAAGGGGAAGAAAAGGAAGATGGAAAGAAGTCTCCATGGTGGGGGGAGCCCTTTTGGTTCATATGTGCAAACTTTACAATTTCCCTGAGAGATCTCAAGATCTGTGGTAAGTTAAGCTATATTCAGAGGTTCGAAGAGGCAATATATGTTACAACTAGGTTATAAAGTAATTTTTATTTTAAAATTATAATGCTTTGTACACTTTTCAGGTCTTGTTCAACATTTTTGTCGGTGACATAGACAGGGTGATTGAATGCGCCCTCAGCAAGTTTGCTGATGACACCAAGCTATGTGGTTCGGTTGATATGTTGGAGGGAAGGAATGCCATCCAGAAGGACCTTGACACACTTGTGAGGTTGGCTGATGCCAACCTAATGAAGTTTAACCATGCCAAGTGCAAGGTCCTACACCTGGGTCGGAGCAATCCCAGGCACAGCTACATGTTAGGCAGAAAAGAGTTTCAGAGCAGCCCTTTGGAGAAGGACTTCGGGATGTTGGTCCATGAGAAAATGAACATGAGCCGGCAGTGTGCGCTTGCAGCCCAGAAAGCCAACTGTATCCTGGGCTGCATCAAAAGGAGTGTGACCAGCAGGTCGAGGGAGGTGATCCTGCCCCTCTACTTGCTCTTGTGAGACCTCACTTGGAGTATTGTGTGCAGTTCCGGTGTCCTCAACATAAAAAGGACATGGAAGTGTTAGAACAAGTCCAGAGGAGGGCCACGAAAATGGTCAGGGGACTGGAGCACCTCTCGTATGAAGATAGGCTGAGAAAGTTGGGGCTGTTCAGCCTGGAGAAGAGAAGGCTGCGTGGAGACCTCATAGCAGCCTTCCAATACCTGAAGGGGACCTATAAGGATGCTGGGGAGGGACTCTTCATGAGGGACTGTGGTGAGAGGACAAGGGGTAATGGGTTCAAACTTAAACAGGGGAAGTTTAGATTGGATATAAGGAAGGAATTCTTTAAGGGTTGCCCAAGGAAGTTGTGAATGCTCCATCCCTGCTGGTGTTCAAGACTGGGCTGGACATAGCCTTGGATGGCATGGTTTAGTGTGAGGTGTCCCTGCCTATGGCAGGGGGGTTGAAACTAGCTGATCTTAAAGTCCTTTCCAATCCTAACTATTCTACGATCCTATGATTTGCTTAGTATAAGTTACATTTCAAGCAGTGCTTCATGGGGAAGACATGGGAGTTGTGCTAGGGCTGGGGATCCTCTAGAATGGGTGGTTGCTCCCCTCTCAAAATCAAGAGGTAAACTGAGATTTGGTGCATCTCAGCCACCAGCCAGAAAATGGTAACTCAATGTCTCTCTTGTGCTGCTGATGTTCTATACTTAATTTACTTGTTTATGAACATAAGCTCAGTAGTAGTGAAGGGCTGTTTAATGCTGGAAAAAATCCCAGCTATGGAGTAGGACACACAGGTGACAGGGTTGGGTGGGAGCAATGGATTTGTGAACATCCCCCCCATGCATTCCCTGCACCTACATCATCTTCAGTTTTCCACATGTAGGATGTACTTAGTTTCTTGTGGGATATTTTATGTTAACATTGGCAAACAAGCTAGCTCTTTCTTTATGCTTTATCCTTCTATTGCAGTCTCTTATCTATTTAGATCATAAGGTCTTTTGTAGCAAGCTATATCTTACAGTTGTAACTTCCTGAGTATGTGTCCTGGGTTCGGCAGTAGCAGTCATTTTTTCTCCTTCTTAGTAGCTGGTGCAGTGCTGTGGTTTTGACTTTCGGCCTGGGAACAGTGCTGATAACACCGATGTTTTCAGTTGCTGCAGTAATGTTTAGTCTGACCAAGAACTTTCTGAGTCTCATGCTCTGCCAGGGAGGAGGTGAAGCATGGAGGAAGCAGAGGCAGGACACCTGACCCAAACTAGCCAAAGAGGTATTCCATGCCACAGCATGTCATGCCCAGGATGTAAAAACTGGGGGCAGGAACCCGGAAGAGTTAGTTCACGACTCGGTTTTTGGGTGGCGTGCAGTTGTATTCTCTTCCCTTGTATTTCCTTTGTCATTATTTTTATTGGTGGTAGCAGCAGTGGTTTGTGTTATACCTTAGTTACTGGACTGTTCTTATCTCAACCTGTGGGAGTTACATTCTTTCGATTCTCCTCGCCATTCCTCCCGGGGAGGGTGGAGGGAAAGAAGGGGAGGGGAGACTCCATAGACTGTGTGGTCTTTCTGAGTTACAGCTGGGCTTAAACCACGACAGTATGCTGGGTTGGTAATTCAATTAGTCTCTAAGCATTTTAGTATTAAATAGTAATAATACTGTTCAAAAGGCCTAAGGAGCAGCAGAATGGAAAATACAGCACAAAGAAGCTTTGCTCAGAGATCTTTTTGGTTTGATTTTTGTTTTCTTTTTTTATCCCAAAGAGGAAGAAGGACACAGCCAACAGCCATTCACTTCCTTTGAGTCTATACCAAACTGTGACTCTGTTAGTATGAATAATAATCTGCCTAGGAAATGATGGTAAAATGCTGGTATTTTGATCAACACAAAACAGAAAAAACGGTCAGGGCTTCTGTTCCCAGCAGGTTCTTCAAGAGAGACTCTCATTGACTGTGCTGTAGAAGCACTTCCATTTCTTTTGGTGACTGCCATTTTAGGGTTGGCAGTGCTTGACGCATAGCCTGAAGTACTTGCTCCAGCAGGTAGTCCTAACGAGGTGGCAACAGTACCCTTAGAGAGCTCTTTGCTTAAAAGACATTGTCTTTTGAGAAAATATTAAATAAAATGGTGTTGCATAGTCTTAAGAGGTGACTGAATTGGTGTAATAAGAATAAACATGATAAAGATTTATACAAAAATTTTATAGGATAGATTTTTATAGGGCAAGAGACAATAGGCTTTAATTACAACATGGAGCTTGAAGTTGGGTAGAAAAACCTAATGTTAAGGAGAGGTAAGCCCTGGTTTAGGCTGCTGAAGGATCCTGTGGAACGTTCACTATCTGATATCTTTAAGAACAGGTTAGGCAACCTCTGTCAGGAATAGCCAAAGTATGATTGATCCTGAAGGGAGGGGCAGACTTAATGATCTCTTGATGTCTCTTTCCAACCTTATGAATCTGCAGAGATGTGAGTAGGCTGTATATAATTACATTCTGGTGGAGTTAATCAAGCACTTGTCAGTCTTTGTGGATAAAAGCCACCATTTACACTCCAAATCATTATAACTGTAGTACTGTTTTGAGGTTTAAAGGAGCCTGAAGAAATCGAGTGAATGCATGAGAAGATTCAGTTCAGTGTCACAGGAAGAAAGGACAAGGAGCAGTAACATACGAAATCAGGTATTCTGCAGTTTTGTAGTTATCTAGAATAAGATCATAATCTTCTGTGATTTCCATTGTCATTCCTTCAGCTGAGGCACTTGCAGAACACTGGACAAACATGGCTATTTTGAAGAACTAAGGTGGTTTTTCCCCCTAACAAGAGGGAAGTATTAGGGATGGTACTACACTTCTGAGTCTTCAAGGGAAAGTTTATTGATAGTACTAAAAAATACTTTAGTTTTTGAAAACCAAAACAATTCTGCTCTTTCATATTGCTTCCTTTGATATGATAGAGTCGAAAGCCCTTTTCCCTCCCCCACCAACCTTTTCTATTGTAATCTTTAATTTTTAAAAAAGGAAATGAGCTGCGGGCAGGCAGGGTAGCTCAGTGCTTATGGAAGTAGCTTGTTTCTGCAGGTAAGTTCCTTGTTAAAGCAAGCTGTGAAGAGAGAGCCCACCCTGATCTTCTTTCAGTCAATGTGTGGCCCAAGAGAAAGAACTTTTTGCAGTGACACAGTGATGGTATTACAGTGAAAAATTACTTTTGAATGCAGTGCAAGTTATCAGTGGCCAGAGAATCCAGAAAGCAGCACCAGATGCCCTGAATGTTTTGGCATTCAAGTGTCTGTAGAAAACTCCAAAGAGAAGGAAGTGAAAAAGAAGTGGGAAGTCTCTTACAAGCAATTTTAGCGATGTGGAACTTCATTTGCACATGAGTAAGACAGCCCTCTTCATCAAGAAGCATGGCTGGACATGGGACAGACATTTTTTTCTACAAGACAGAGAACTGAACCATCTGCTTTTCTCTGTCATCACTGAACACTGGCTGGTCTTTCCCTCTTCTATGGACTATTCATTCTTTCTGTAAGTAACACATGCACTTTTTCAGGCCTGTCACTGTTACCCTCACTATGACTCAGTGCACATGCAAAGGCGATAGCTATTTTGGGAAACAATAGCTGAGTCTGTGCATCAGATTCCAGGTTACGTTCTTGGGCAAGTTTTCAGATAATACATTTGTATTCAGTTCAAGTGCTTTGAAGATATGAAGTGCTGTGTTACTGATAAAGACTGGTTAGTCATGCAAATAAATTGAAGTATTTTAATTAGGGCAATTCCAATGTGACTTGTACTGTGAAAGACAGCCTATATAAATGTATTTAATAAATAATTTATTAGTGGGAGTAACTGTGGTTAAGGGTGTTTGTTTTAATTTTTTGGGAGGGGGCAATAATATACATAAAGTAGGAATGCAGGAGAATAACAATCTGATAAGCTAAAAAACTAACAAGTAACCTCTGTTTTTAAAAGTATGCAGAAAGCTACAAATGATATACTTGTGCTTCTTCATCTCTGTTTGAGCCACAGTACAACTCCTACTAGGTTGGTGATACTCTGCTATGTGCTGCTTGAAATGTGTCAGCTTTGCCGTCTGGCCACTGTTTGAGTCTACCAGCATGTCCTATGGGGCTATAGTAATTTTGTTCTAGGATTTACCATTACTCTTCTGCCAGAACCCTTCTTTCCTGCATTCTGACTTGGAATAACAACAAGTGGCTGGAGCATTTGCCATGAGGCCTTCTGGTGCAGGAAGTTTGTGTCAGGTGTGTGCCAGATGTGGCTAGGTTATGTTATATCTACTTCATATTCACTTTCGTATGTGTGTACAACTATGTGTAAGGTGAATAGAAATGGAGGGTGAGAATCAAGGTATTGCATTATGCAGTACATATTCAGGAAGGCTTTGGAGAATTAGAGACAGATCTTTCACATTCTTGAATGAGGTTGCACCCTACACTTTTGCTTCCCTTTGGAAGCAGGATCAGGTACTTCTGTGGAATATTCTGGGGAATAGAGCAGAATATTAGACTATTGTTATTGATATGTTTATCACTTCTGGCAGTATACCTGAACAATGGATGTGATGAATGTTTATTGGACTATGGGAATACATTCATGAAATCATCCCTTGTCATTTTGTTTTTAGTGCCAGCACTTGTTTATAGTGGAGTGCAACAGAATTCAATTAACCTCCAATTAAAAATCAGGAGAAGCAACAGTTTACCTCATGGGAAACACCATGTAGTGGCTCAATTTGCCATCTGCCAGTCAGTCACATCACCCACAGTCTATTTAATTTATGAATAAGAGGCAAAAGCATAACATAAAGTGAATATTCCAGTCTGGCTTCCTAGTTTCAGTGGAATTTGCCTGAGCTTTGCATGAGCATTATGTGCGTATGTCTATGGGTATGCATATATATACACCCATATATTTTTTGCATCCTGCCCAAAGTTAAATTGCTTGTCTAAAGCATGTATCAGAGACAGAATGGGAAGACTTGTCTGCTGTCTTTCAGAGCCACTCTTATGCCTTTGCTGCACCCTTCCCAAAGAGCTTGGACTTACAGTCTATAGTTGAGACACTGTACTGTGGCAATATTGCCACATTTCCCTGTCGCTACAGTAAGTTGCCTTACCAAGAAAGGCAAGTGAAAGCTTTAATGATGTAGCTCATGTGTAAATTTATGCCCGTATGAGAGGTATATTTCTCTTTCCTTCTTTTTTTTTTTTCTTTTTTTAAACTGAGAATATACAATAATAAATCATACCTACTGAGTAAGTATGGAAATTTTTTTATGGCTGTCTGCACAAAGTTCAATGCTAAACATCTTGTTAATCATTGCTATTCTCTTTCTAACATAAGGGTGCAGCTGCATCTGTGTCTGCTTTTAAAAAGAGGTCAAATTGTCATTTAGAGTTGTGCTTTGAAAAAACTGCTGTGACTCTGTGACCTTTCTAAAACTAGTGCTCTCTGCCTTTTAAACAGGGACTTTTGCTTGAAAGAGTTTACAACTGATTTTCCTCTCAATCCTTCACACTTAGATCCTGGCTTCATTCCAGATTGTAGAAACAAGATTTGTAATTGCCTTATTTACAAAGTAGGGTTTCCCCCTCCCCTTGTTTGCTTAACGTGACAGATTGTAGACTATCAGGCGCCACCTAACCTCTTTTTAAAAATGGTTTCTTTTTTTCAATACTTTTATCTTAAAGATCCATCTATTCTCTTGAGAAACGCTCATCAAAACGAATAGGAAAAAGTGCGTTATTCTGGATTAAATTTGTAATACCAGAGACTGCGTCAAATTGTGAGTTTACCAGAATGACAGAAACTAGGTTAAAGTTGTATTTAGTTTTATTAGCAGAGAATTTGTCTGAAAATTGTTATTTTATTTCTCCTGTGAATTTGTAGATTTGGATAAAATTTGCGTAAAACAAGTGGTTTGAATTTCTAAGCTTAAAATGATTCTAACATGGTAAAGGTTTCGGGGAACAAAATCCTTACCCCAGATGCCTTCTGGCTTGAGTCTGTGGGTTATTTATTTTTACCTTCAGACTCTGCCTCTTCAATATCTGACTGACACTAGGAACCTGAAGCACAGATGGGAGGGATTCGCAGCACAGGGGCACTCACCAGGAAGACTTGTGCATTCAGGACATGCTCAAGCTTTTCTCATCCAAACATGCTTTTCTGCCTCTTCACTGTCCAGAACAGCTCCTCATCAGTACCTTGTTCTTCCCATGACCCTACCAGCAGGTTCTGGGCCCTGGCACTGGTCAGAAGGTCTAAGAAAAATATTTCTCTTGGATTCAATGCTTTTTGGTGCTTGCCTGTTGGAGCCTCTTCACTCTGCTCCTTTCAGAGGACCTTAGAGGACAAGAGGGGATTAGAAGTACAGCTGGAGAGATCTACAAACTGCAGCACCTTGTGTTGGTAAACCCTGGCAGACCCTACATCAGTCTGTTTGTTTTGGCCAGGATGGGAACTTCTGTGTGAGTGTGTAGATTGTGACTACCACAATATAGTCACAGCATATTCTCATATCACTTTTCCTAGATTTATTTCAAATGGGTGCATGCAAAAGACTGGCCCTCACCTGGAATTTCTGCAATGTTTTGTTGCTGTATTCAACATTTTTTCCAAGTATCACCATGTAAGCTGATGACCCTCACAGTCTGGCTGGGCAATCAGGCTTTTATCTGTATGACAAGCAGTAACAGATCAGCTAGCTGGGCTACTGAGGAGTTGTCAGTGGTAACTAGCACTAGTTAGATTTTCTGGTCTGCTAAGCCCCCTTTTTTGTTTTCTCTCCGATTACAAAAACATTCTGAATTGTACAAATTGACTTGCTTGTAACAGTGTGACAAGCAGCTTGTGCGTAACAGCCTAGTGTACAAGTCCTTCAGGAATTGTTTTCCTCCCATGTTTTCCTATTTATTATTCGTGGGGGTTGGTTGCCTGGCTGAGCTGTGTGGGCCTTTGTCTGTTCCTTGAAGAGCTTTTGCAGTGGGAGGAAGACGATATGCTGCTCTCTGTGGATGAATGTGGGTATTCAGGCAAAACACAGACTGTCCAGTCATGCTCATAAATAAAAATCCATTCAAGATTATGAGGAGAAAGGAATATATTTGAGTTAAATAGATCATCTTCTGTAAATCCAGATAATAGTGAGGTCTGTGGAATCTCTTTAATTTAGGCCCTGATCCTGTAAGCATATATCAGCTTGTGAATACATTTATGTAGCATTGTTGACTTTTCGAGGACCGCTCAAGTTTATAAGATTAGTTCAAAGGCTATGGAATACCCAGAGCAACTTTGTTAGATCTCATCTATTTTGAAGTGCTCCTGTCTTCAGGCTGTTGTCATATGTATTTTGTATTTCATAAGCAGGGGAAAGCTATTCCAGGTGTGAAGAAGTGTTAGCTGTGAACTTGCAAGTTGTGAGCGCAGGTCGCAGAGCTGCTGCAGCCTGCCTGTCATCTTGTGTCTCGGCAGTAGGAAAAGGAAGGTCATTGCAGAGAAAGCAATGATTAACTGTCCTATTACAAAGTCTTATAAAAGTGAATACTTTCAAAACTGCAGGTCCATCAAGAACTAGCCACGGCCCTATATATCCTACTTGGGGTTAAACTTTTTTTATAAATGCCTTTGGATTTGCCTTCAGGTAGCAAAGAATGATTTGTTTAGCCACATCCACAAACTAAAATAACCAAAGGAAAAGGACTTTGGAGCTAAAAACTGTTTAAAACCACTCTGGTAGACAAGATGGAATTTATTAGTTTCTGTTTGTTTTTTTTTGTTTGTTTTTTTTTTATTTTTGTTTTTTTTTTTTATTTTATTTTATTTTTTATTTTTTTATTTTTTATTTTTTTCCTTTTTTTAGAAAATAGATTTTAAATATGTATGTGTTAAATATGATGGTAATGAATGTTGATAGTCATTTATAACTATACTCCTTTTTGATACATTGAAGATTTGTAAGCTTCTAAGTTCAGTAGACACTGAGTAGGAGAATGATGTATATGTATATGTATTGTCATATGTATATGTATTATTAGAATTCACTTTTGAATTGATTCCATCCCAGTGAAAAATAATGTACAGCTGAGTCGTAATGGAAACCTGGATACAATGACTAACAAGAGAAGAACTTGAAGGGAAAGAAAGAGAACAGGAAGTCTAATCTTCAGCTTCTCTATATATAGAAAACACCTCAAGGGTAAGTACATACTGTTTTGTATAAATACATTTAAAATGTGTTTTGTAGGCACATATTTTCCATGTGTTGTCATGATCGAAAACACATGCAGGCTTTGAAAAATTATGTGAAGTATGCAGAGCCCTTGCTCATGCACATAAGTAAAAGCTATGCACAGTGTATACGTGTGTAAATATTTAGCTGGAGGAACAGCCACATGAGAACTCCTGCAGAATCATCCCCAAGTCAGGAAGCCACAAATTATAGGTCTGAAATTTGCCACATGGCATGTCTACATAAATAAAAACAACTGGAAAGATAGGATGGAGGAAAAACACATTTACAAATAGTATTAGGTTAGAGAACAGGAAAAATGCTAAACTCTTTTCTTGGCTGTAATCAGAAGGCAGGAAGATTATTACAGGCAGGAGCTTGCAGACTTCAGCTTAACAACTTCCCGGCTCTGAGTTTCAGTCTTGATTTTTATTTATGTGTATGCATACAGCCAGGGCTTTAGATGTAATCATTATTTAGAGACCAAGAGGGGGCATGGTTGTATTTGTTTTTTCTCTTTCCAGGAACACGGCCATCATCTTACTCCCTCTTTATCTTTGCCAAGTGTTTGGGATGGGATGATGTCATCTTCTTTATCTACCTAGTATCTACTATGATGAGGCTTTGATCCTGACCAAGGGTGTTGCCTATTTCATGAATGTTGAATTGGGAAGCAGCCATAGGAAACCTGAATTTCTGTTGCAGATGGCAACACTTCAGCTAGAGTAAATACAACTGATACTCATAAAACCACAGAGACAACTGCTAGTTGTCACAAGGCATTGGTACGTCAGCCCTCTTCCAGTCCTTCTACCCTTAGCCTACACCAGAACAAGCTCCAAGAGCTTCTCTCCAATCTCAGATCTCACACTTGCAACTCAGCTGAGCCTGGCTGCTGGAGGCTTGGAAAAAGTAGCTGCCTGGAACAACTGGTTGCTTCTTGTGTCCAGGTGCTCCTGTAGCTGGAGTGAGGACAGAAGGTAACATAAAATCCTTTGAACTGGAGAGTAGGAAAAGGGGATGTTGTGAAGTCTGACAAGAGGAAGCAAAGCAACTATCTACGTTTGTCTGGAGTTGTCCCTTCTGTCTCTCTGAAGAGAATCACTAAGCAGAGGTGTAATTGTCTCTGATGCAGAGCATTCATCTATCTCCCATTTGGGCCTGGGAGGTGTGTAGCATGACTGGTGAGGATGTAGCAAGGATTACTGTTCTTCTTCATGCTGACTTCTTTGGGCTTTTTTCCATGTCCTCTGCTTCACCATCTCAGAGGATGTAAGGGAAGAGGAGGAGAAGGGAAAACGTTATGTAAGTTGGGAAACTCTCTTATTATCTAGAAATGACTGAAACTTTTAAATGGAGGGGGTGGGTAAAAGAAGTTTTTACATGAGACTGCATGTTGTGAAACTAGAATTGAACGAAAGGTTCAGCTCTGTCATCTGGCTTCTCTGAAAAGGAAATATGAGTTTATTCTGTAAGTGCTTGGAAGCTTGAGGCTAGGTATAGGGAACTCTTCTTCTGCAGAAGGATCACTAGGTGTAGAAAGTTTAGCTATACCCTGAGGCTCTACTATTGGAGATCATAAGTGGGCATTGCGTATAATCCTAAGGAAAATGACTGTCAAGAATATGTCGGTGTTAATGTTGTTATGTGGCAGCTCTGAGAAACCTTAGCTCTGGCAGCACCTGAACCAGAGGTGTTTCTGTGAGAGGATGCCTGCTGTTCTCGCACTGAGAGCTGACTTCTGTGTCATTGTAGCTACAGCATTATCATCAGCTTTATTAACTTAAAATCATGAGAGTTTGTCCAGCAGTTAGCCTTTGCTTCTTTTTCATTCCCCTTGTTGAAAGGCTAACTGCTGCTATTAATGAGGTAGATTGACCTTGATTGACATCTAATAGCAAATACTTGTTTTGGGTGTTACGTGGGGACTGCAGTCCTCACAGCTGGGGAGCCGGAGTTCCCTGCATGTTTAGTGGATTTATATCTGCTATTCATAACACTTCCATCTGCAGGTGAGAACAGCCATCACTTTTCATGAGTGATCTGGGGAACTGAGATGGAGGTAAGACAAGTTTGCTCAGCACTGCAAAGCAAATGGGTGAATGAAAAGCCCTTGAATTGTAAACTAGTGCTCTTATACAGCTAGACTGTCTTCCCCGCTGTCAATCTCTTCACTATTCGGTGGCTGCAGTTCATTCAATAGTACATGGTAATGGTCACTCCTGTTCAGTCCTTGAAATGACCTCTGTTTAATGGGGTTTTTGTGCCTGCAGAGAATCCATCTGAACCATATTTAATAAATAACACAAAAAGCTTAAGTTTACAAGTTAGCACCAAGGAGAACATTCATTTTGATTTTTATCTGTCCAGAATGAGTTTTAATTTGAGTTTAAATGTTAGGATATTTAGTCACTACTTTGATCTGTTTGGAGTGATTCCACTTTCTTTTTGAGGTTACAGAAGTTGTCAGGGACTAAATCTTATTTCTGTTTCATTTTCCTGGATTAGAATGCACACTGTTCTCCTTACTGGACAAGTGGGAAGCAAATAGTTTGAGCTGTGGTACAGAAAAGTTGTGTAAAGAGAGTCTCAAGGTGTGTGGTTTGTGATGTTCCCATTGTCAGCTCCATTGTATGTGTGTAAAACTTGGTCTCTTTGGGGATAAGGTATGTGCGCTGTTGTCAACTTCTGCAGCAGAAGGTTGAGTAGAGTCCAACAGAAGGGGGAGTTTCTGTTATGTTATCATAAAAGCTGTTATCTTCCATGAATTTGGGTAGTCAGATTTATATGTGGCACTTTCAAAATATCTTCCTATGTATTTCCCAAAAGCTTCTCAGCTGTGTGTGATGTTTCTGTTGGATTTCCCTATATGTAGTAGGGCAGGGAGAGGAAAGGGCACTTAAATGCTTAATCTTACTGCCATTCATGGGATTAAAAATTAGTTCTAACTAGTGCTTTCTTGAATACCTTATGTAACTGTAATCTCTAACATTATACAGAATTGAATGCTGTTCCAGCATAACCAATTTCTACCATGCCTTGGTTAAATAGAGCTGATGGAGTTGAACAGAAACTAGATGTCTTATTAGGCTCTACTGGTCTCAGAGCATAAGAGGTCCGAGGGGGCCTCCCCCTGAAAGCTGAGCTCTCCACAGGGTGAGCCTTGTGTGCAAGCATAGGTCCCTGCTTTTCTCTCTGCTGGAGGAGGTCACTCCACCAGCTATCATGGTCTGCTCTTTAAACCAGCACTTCATCCAGCTGTAAGTCAGTGGCTGGACCAGGAAGCACACTTCTGATACAAATCTTCCACGGTCCAATAAGTAGCTAATAGGCAAACACTCTGTCTGGTGGAGGCCAGGTCATACACTGGTTCAAATTTAAGTGAGGCTAGGCTATAGAGAAATCTTGAACTGCTGAAATTGAGTGTTTCTGACAGACAGCCTAAGGGATGGGATAGAAAGTCTTTTGGAACTACACTGTTGTACAAACGTATGCTTAATGTGCTCATGCAGACGTAGTATTATTAAACAAGTAGCTTTGCACAGCAGGAAAAGCGAGTGGCAGTTCTGCATATGGCTGGGGCATTGTGATGCTTCTTAGCAGAGCTCAGCCCCTGTCCACTCCTGCAAGGCATCACCAGCTTCCGTCTTCTCCTGCCAGATGCAGCCCTGGAGAGTGGTGGCAGCAGCAGTTGCTAGTCTTTTTTTTTTTTTTTTTTTTTTCATTGCTAAAGTCATTTAGAAAATGGACTGAAGAGGGGGACACCACAATCCTTTCAGATCATTAGAAGCAGAAACCAAATGAAGATTTCGATACTGAGTTGTAAAAGAGGTGGGAAAAGATGCCAAGATCATAAGAAACAGTGTTGAATGAGCCCTTCTGCTAAATGTTTCTAGAGGAGAAGCTTTTTGTGTGGAAGAAATCTAAGGAACTGTCTCAACTTCAACTACTACAATAATATCTTTTAAAATGAAAGAATGAAAAAGGCTGATAGATCATAAGGACTTGGCAGTGTTCATAGAGAATTCTGAAGCAACTGGGAAATGCTAAATTATATACTGTGGCATGTAATTTATTAGCCTAATTAGTTACAGGGTAGCAAAGGAATAGAAAGTGGCAAATTAATAGCCAGGTGGATTCACACATATCCAGAGAGAGTAATACTATTTTTTTGGGGGGGGGGGTAAAGACAACATTCTTCACAAACCCAAGGTTCTTTGGGTTTGTGAGCCAGCCTGATCTGAAGGTGTGTCCCATTGATGGAGGATGTGGTGACACAGGCAGGTTAACTCAGATCAAGAGTGCACTTCTGAAGCAAATCTGATGATCCCCACTTACATTGCTGTAGTTCACACAGTAGACTGATCTTGCATTGTACGAAATGAGTAGCCTTTGAATAAAATTAAACAAGTTGTACTCCAGGAGAGCATTACTAAT
The DNA here is from genome assembly GCA_039720435.1 of Amazona ochrocephala. NCBI lineage: Eukaryota > Metazoa > Chordata > Aves > Psittaciformes > Psittacidae > Amazona > Amazona ochrocephala. The sequence goes on from CM077878.1 coordinate 82,784,591, forward strand.
CAGTCTGAGACTAGAGTACTGATATTCATTTGTAATATTGCGTGTATGTCAGACCCTTGGCACCACCTATAGTGCTCTACAGATTTGTTGTTGTTGGCCTGAACTGCTTGCCCATGTGCATATCAGTGCAGTGGATTTGTATTTCCAGTCATCTTTTGTCAGGGCTGTTGCCAAAGGCTTGTGACAGCTAGCCAGCTACAGGTCTTTTGTGGGTTAAGAGCTAATTAAAAGACGGTAAGTGAAGGTCAGAAACGAGGTTCAGAAAAGTGTTACAAGAATTTCAGTACATTTGAGCTCCTCAGCTTGAAAAAAGATTGCAAGATAATGTGATAAAGGTCTGCCAGTTACGGCTGGAATAGAAACGGTTGCAGGGCAGCACTGGATACTCACTTTTTCACAGGAAAACTAATATGTACCATTTACTAAACCAAAAGAAAAGAGAGAAGCAACAACAACAACAACAACAAAAAAACAACCAAAAAACCCAACCAAACAAAAAAGTCCCACCAAACCTGACATTAAATTTAAGCAAAAGGAAACTACTTTTTCCACACGCTGTACAGTTAATTTGTGGGAGTTATTGTGGGTTTCATTTTGCTGAATGTATGAACGGGTTCAAAAAGTAAGGAGAAAAGTTTATGGAAGGTGAAGCTGTTAAGAGCTATTGCATACAACGAAGCTGTGCAAATCTTCCTTCAGGATGTGGCCAGATTGCAGAATTGCACAAGGGCTCCTCACTTGACATAGCCTCTGTTCCTGTACTCTCTCTTTCATTATCTGTTGCTGGCTGCTGCTGTTGGAGGCAAGGTTTGGGATTACCTTTACTCTGATACAGTTCAGAGATTTGAGTAAAAATTCTACTTTTATTTCCTCTCAGAGTTTTTCATGTAGGTAATTCAGAAAAAAATAGTACTCTTGCTGTATATCCAGCTGTCGAAGTGCTTTGCTCATACTGTCTCTGTGTCAGCCTCAGGCGTGAATTTGCCCTGTGCGTTTGGGCCAAAGCTCAATGGTACCAAGAAGGTGACTTGTGGAGCATGGGCCAGAAGGAGAGATGCTTTGCCAAGACCAAGACAACCAAGAACACCCATAGGGTACCTTGATAGTTTCTTACTGTGGAATGCACCAGGGATATTACAGCTGCTGTAGCAGGCTACACTACAGGAAGGGAACTATATTTAAAGTGATGAAGCTGGGGAAAACATGTAAGCCTCCTGAGAGAGCTGAAATAGGAAGACCAGGTGGATGAATGTCCTGCCCACGGGGCTATGGATTGCTCCTCAAAAGATATGGTGCTCTTCTAAGTTTCAAAGATCCTTTGAACTCTTCAGAAAAGAACTGATGCAGGCTCTTGGAGAAAAGGTGTGCGGCAAAGCAGGAATCTGTGCCTTTGGCTTGTCTAATCACATATTTTCTCTTGCCTTCTCACTTCCCCTTTTTCTCTCTTTCTGTAACCATTCACTCTTCTTCCTCTTCATCTCTTTATTGAATAGACAAGTAACTGCTGGAACTAAAAATAAATATGTGAGGTTGAAGTGCTGCTATGCCCAAAGCCTTGCATGATGAGTTCTTTAGATGTCAGCAGCTGTTTATAGTGGTGGAACAACCCTGTAGGAGTAGCAGTGGAGTGAAGGAGCTAGGAGTCCTGCCTGAAGTGTCAGAGGATGCTGTGTGGTAATGCCACTGAGTCATGCTGGCTGCAGGAGTGGAGAGCAGCGGAAGGGCTCTTCATCTGATTTGTTTCCGATAACTTGGACCTTGCAGCTTTCAGGGGAGCTTGTTGCTTTTGGTTTCTGTGTAAGAGGAAAATAAACTGCTGGTCATAGTGATGAGCTTGAATGTAATTGACAATACTATAGATAACATTGTCTTATTAATCAAGAAATATTTGGAAAGCTCCCTTATGACAAAGCAGAAACCTGTGGAATATCCTTGGTGTGCCTGCACAGGAAGTTTCAGCACCTTTGCACAGAATTGCTATCAATAGCAATGTCAAATTGTTGGTAGAGATGTCACACAAATTCTTAGGGCTTTGTTTAATCATGATACAATCTAGTCTTAACATTTTCGCATTTCTTACCTGTACAATGGGCTTAACATTGAGCTGTCTTCAATGTTTGGAGATCATAGAATCATAGAATAGTTAGGGTTGGAAAGGACCTCAAAATCATCGAGTTCCAATCCCCCTGCCATGGGCAGGGACACCTCCAACTAAACCATGCCATCCAAGGCTCTGTCCAACCCCACCTTGAACGCCGCCAGGGATGAAGCATTCACAGCTTCCCTGGGCAACTCATTCCAGTGCCCCACCACCCTTACAGTAAAGAATTTCTTCCTCATATCCAATCTAAACTTCCCCTGTTTAAGTTTGAACCCATTACCCCTTGTCCTCTCACCACAGTCCCTAATGAAGAGTCCCTCCCCAGCATCCCTATAGGCCTCCTTCAGGTACTGGAAGGCTGCTATGAGGTCTCCACGCAGCCTTCTCTTCTCCAGGCTGAACAGCCCCATGTCCAGACTTAAGTCTTTACCAAGGTGAAGTGCCCTGTTGAGGCACGTGTGAACCTAGGAGAAAAATGACTTATTAAAAAAGGAACGGTGAGTCCAGTTATGCTTCTCGAAGCGTACTTCTTAGGTTTGGCATAGGATCCTATTCAAAGTAGAGAGATTCTAACCACTAGACCACAATGACTCAAACATTTATTGAGATGTATTGCAAAATGCTTTTAGTCCCTTCTCTCACCTTTTTATGATGGACTGTTGATGATGAAAAATGTAAATAAGCTGGGGGAGTGGAGGAAGGGTAAAAGTCATAGCTGAGCAGAAAGAGTGACTGGAGAGCATCCTTCACCCTCCTCATCCTGGTAGGTCTGTTAATGTGCCAGTGACAGCTGCTGTGGGGGAGGAAGAGAGAAAGAGGAAGTAGCAATTGCAGATGATTTGCTACCTCAGCAGAAAATACCGATGAGGAACAACAGACATGCAGCTGAGGTGGGTGCTTTTCCTGGTGAGCATGTCAGCGTTGCTGCATGACCCCTTCTGTTCCTTAGAGGTGTGAGAGCTCAGCAGTGAGCTTCCCTCAGCCCAAAGATGCATGCAAAGCAAATAAGCCAGGAGGGAATTTGATCTGGGGGAACTCGGTTAATCCAAACGAATACAGATGATGAGTATGTACCTAATGATAGTATAATTTCAAAAGCCACTATTTGATAAATAGATGTGCAAACAAAAAGACCACAGTATCAGACTTTTCTTACCAATATTTGAAATTGACCTTTTGAAAGTTAAATATTTTGAAGGCTCTGTATTTCTGATGGCTGCATCATTACACTATTTGAATTTAAATGCAGGTCATGTAACTCTAAAGTATGACTGAATTCAATGCACTGTCAGTGACTTGTATGCAAGGTGATTAAAGCTTATTGATGAATTGTTGATGAATTGTTTAATTTGATGACACAAGTCAACGGTTGCATCAGCTTTTTAACTGTTTATCTTGTAGCTAGGATGGCACATCCCTTTTTTGGGTTCTTTACAAGTAATTAGATGGGCTAGCCCTAGGAAACTTGGAGTTAATGTTGTGCAAGAAATGACTTTGAAGCAAAGAGTGAGATTTAGGATTCTGTATGTATGTTAAATGCCTTGATTAGCATAGTGCTGCAGTAAAACCAGTGCCTAATGTTTAACTTTGGCAACTGTTTGTTTACAAGGTGTTTAAGCATTTTTCTGGTCACTTTAAAGATGTTCTGTTTTTCTTTTCTGATAATGCCATCATTATGTTGATAACTAATATACTGCACGCCTGTGAAAGAGTTAATCTGTAGAACTCCAAACATTTTGAAGGTATTAATTAGCAAATTTTTATAACGTTCCTCCAGTGCATATAATTACTATGTACCATATTTTAAAGCATGGAGGTAAAGCTGTGGAAGTCATTGGTTCAAAGTCAAGTGGTAAGTCAGTACCAGTCTGGGCTGGAAACTCTGAGTGCTTGTTCCCTACTTGAAGGCTATCAATCCCATATCATCCATCAGCATTTTATTCTCAAAATCTCACACTAGGATTTAGCCAAGTGATAGAGGTAAATATGCAGCTGATTTCCTCTCTTTTATTTTTGCAAATAATGCTCCCCCATGGTTGACTTGATCTGAAGGAGAGAGAAATACAAAATTGAAGCGATGTGTGTAAAACCCCACCGTTCTCTCAATACGGGAGTGTTCAAGGGCTGATTAGTGCTCTCAGTATCAAATTCACTTGATTAGGTGAAATAAGTAAAAAAGAAAAGAAGCTTCACAGAGGAAGCTGGAGCATCTTTACTGCTAAGAAGGAAAAAAACTTTGATAGTGGGAGTTGGTAGCTTTCAATCATAAAAGTTAAGCGCCAGCAGAGACTGGTTTGCATGTAACTGATGGGTATGGCAAATATGAATCATATTGGTTGATAGAGACTCATCTCATCCCACTCGTGGTCTCTGCAGCCCATGGTAGAAGTCATGCAACCAATAGGGCTTGTTGGTAAGTAATATGTATTCTGCTTTCAGTAGCTTTCCCATACTCTTGGGTACATTTGTCAGTTGCTTAATTGGCTGAATAGGCAAAGGAAGGCTCAGATGATACCTTATTTTCCTGTCCAGTAAGAAACAAATACAGAGCATTTTTGAATAAGAAAAGACATGGTGTTTAATGGGATTCCATTACAAATAAGTTGCAAACTGGGTCACTTTTTTTCTGATTCCTGTGACAACTGTGCTCTGCTTCAGGAGAAAATACAGATATTATGTCTTGATTTTTTTTTAACCAGACAGATGCAATTTCCCCTGTGCAGTGCTCAGATACAATGGATTTGAAATCTGCTTTAGGAACATGATGAAAAAGTAGTTTGATCTGCCTGCTTTTACCAAGTTTTACTCTTCTCGTCACTGTGAGCTGCCCTCATGCTCCTGGCATGCATGATGTAGGTTATTCTGCTTCCATAATCCCTTGCTTCCCCACAGAGATTTTGCTAGGCAAATGAGAATTCTTAAATTTTTTGGGGGTTTCTTCTCCCTCCCCCTTCCTTCAACTTCCCCCACCCCAAGTTTTCTTGTGTCCTTGTAGCCATGTTGGCAAGCTGTCAGGGTCTTGGAAGTCCCTTCAGACATCTCTCTTCTGCTCCAGCCTCCCCCACCGCCCTGGATGGAAGCCTAGTGATTTCTACAGCCTGTATTTGAACAACTTGATGTATATTTTTTTAAATCTCTGCATCATTTATGCTGCTGAAATTTTTATTTCTGTGATGAACATCTACCTTGAAAGTTAATGAAGGTCTCTTACTTTTTGTCACTGCTATGGTCATAAGAAGTTAATAAAACTGAGAGAATATTTCTCTTATGCTGTGAAATTTGCCATGTATGTTTTAACATAATGTTCCTGGAAATTAGCTTGTTTACTGCTCTCTGCACATGTGAATCACTGTTTGGTCTGATTCACAGAGTAAATCTTTCTGTTCTGCCCCAACTTCCGTGCTTGGTTCACAAAGCAGTGAGTTCCAAATACGGTGTTCAAATCCACTTCCTTCTGTATTTTGTTTATCACCTTTAACCATTTGTTCCTTTCCTTTTTGTTTTATATGAATGAGAATTCTGTTTTCACTATATAAATCATAATTTTAAATATTTATATTGAATCCCTTATCTGTTATGCCACACTGCAAAGCATTGTTTGTATTAAAATCCATCTTCTTACAGAAGCGTTTTTCCCTGGCAATTCTTGACAATTCTTTTTACTCTGCTATTTAGCCTTACAGAATTCTTTCTATTGTTTGTTGGTGATGGTTACTTTACACATTATTCCACACAAAGCTGTTGTTGATTTAAACAAAAGCATTCTTAAGCCCATTATATTATTCACCATTCTCTTCCTCATTTGTCTGAACATTTTGTTCTTTTGACCACAGTTGCACATTAAGCAGAATCTGCCTTTGAGCATGTCATACACCTCCCCTTCTAAGTTTGTTTGCAGCAAGAGTTAAGTGAATCAGTTGAGTATTTTTCCACTTCAAATATTATTAATGGAAATTTAATAAAAAAGGTGCACATGCTTATCTTTGTCTTACTGTCTATCTTCAAATGATAAATTGGAAAGAAGTCTTTACAGACATCATCTTAGCTATGAGTTGGAAAAATGGAAAGTGACTCGATGTGTGTGGGAGAAAGCATCATAAAATAAGTTTATTACTATATTCTAGAGGAGATATATATGCATCAGCATTTCCTAACACTGATGCAAGGTACCGTATGTATGCAATGCAATACTAGTCACTGAAGTGTGATGCATTGAGTTACATAGTTGGTAGCTAAAACGTAAATTAAAAGTGGAAAAGTTGTTTGCTTGGTGGGGTTCTTTTCCCCTAAAAAAAACCCCAAAACCAAAAACAAACGGAAAAAAGTGTGCAGCCATAAATAATGGAAACTTTCTTTAGATTTTCCTGTTTGTGAGTGATATCTGCCTTGGAAGTGGTTCTGGCAGTACTTTCTTGCTTACAGTGGCACAAACTTTCAGGTGCATGGACTGTAAGTGCATTCTACTGGCATGTCCTCCTCTCACAAAAGATTCATTTTCATAGCAAAATATCCTTTTCTGGGAGCACTGAGCATGTTGCTCCGTGTGAACAAGGCTTTCAAGTTAGTCCCCGTAGACTGACGTGAGTCATCCATTCTTTATGTTCTTATGCTTCTGCCAAGACTGCTAGAAAGCCCTATAATTATAACAACTGGCATTTGTGGCCTCAGCAAGGCCCAAATTAAATTTCTTCTTGGTGACCTCCTACAGGTGGCACTGTAATTTCAGTGTCGTGAATAGTAAAGCAGCTCTGGATGTCTCCTTTACCTGCTTTGGACCCCGGAACTTCCCTGCCACAGCAGAGAGAGATCTGACAAAACACAGGAGAATCCCTAGGAAGCAGCATACCTCCACCCTGCTTTGAAGAAACCTGTCTGTAATATTCCAGTCAGTCAAAAAGAGAAAATTCACTTCAAAGCATGCAATGATCAACATTATTTTTAGCAATGCCTGTCACTTTGAAGAAGGATGAGATTTAGCACAGTACATGCTCTGTCTTTTCTAGACCAATGGAGTATGTGAAATAAGAGCTGCGTGGAGAGCAGTAAAAATTATTTAGATGTTTGTGCCATAGTTAGAAGTTTGTTCATTCTTGAAGTCCACATACTTGTGGCTGAAACTGTTAAGTACACAAGCGAGAAAAGCACCCAAAACCACAAAGTCCTGTTTTTGTATTTTTCTTTGTTCCCAAGCCTAGTAAAAACATAACTTACAGAAGCATCTCCTATTTTTAATAGGACTATTAGTTTGTCTTGCCATTGCATCAGGTAGTCAAAAAATTAAAATGGGAAATAATGGTTGTTGATTTGAAACTGTTAGACCCATGTGCTCTTCTGCAGACCTTGTTGTCAGCCCCATCCCTGCTTGGATGGTGTTTCCTGAGGCACACATTGCAGGTGACTTAGGAAAACCAAACTGGTAGGGCTTCATGTCCATCCTTCCTTTTGTCCTGAGGGCTTCTTGGCCTTGTCATGGCTAGGCTCAGGTTGCCCTGAGTTCCCCACAGCTGGGGGTGCCAGGATGAACTCTGGAGGGCCCAGGGAGACTGAAGTTGAAGTGTTCTCTGGGAAAAAGGGTAGCAACAGAGGGCTGCATTGAGGCTTGGAGAGTGTGATTTTTTTACAGAACAGCAATAATATGCTTTCTCCTGTCTCCCACAATATATTGTCAGCCTTTTCTTGAGAGCATTCAATAGTACAGTTTTAAAACCAAGTTCCATTTGTGAAACAAAGAAGAACAAATACCCCAAAATAAAAACCAACCCCCCCCTCAAAAAAAAAAAAAAAAAAATAAAAAAAAAAGAATGAAACCACTCATCTGGGAATATTTCTATTTTTTTAGTCCCATCCCCTACTCCATTTCTATCTAGTTTAGTTCTAGTACTAATAGTTCTGACAGGCATGGCTTTTAGCACTTGCTTAGATGCCTGGCTTGTGGTTTGCATAGGTATGACTTGTACAAGAGACACCAGTTTCCTCTTGGGCAATTTCATAATTTCAACCAATTGCTGTAAGAGTTTCCTCTCCACTTCGAGAAGTGTGGGAGCTGATGGGACAAATGTGTCTGTTTGTCAGAATTCCTTGCTGGTAAGGTTGTGACATATTTCTTTCCTCTTAAGTGACAAAGTTGCTTGTTTCTGTTCAGTGATTCTTTTTTTTTTTTTGTGTAAACAATATTGTTTTACCTCAGGAGAAGCAGCACTTACTTGGTACAATAAAGGAAGTTCACACTGGCAAGTAATTGCGTTCTCTTCAGGGCTGTGCAAATGATCTTATGCTTGCCTTCCTCTCCCCCCTCTTCCTGCCTTGTAGTTAAAAAATGCAAATAGATAACTTAAGAATAATGAAACCATTAGGAATAATGGAGTTTGTGGAGTGAGGACAAGTGATAATGTGTATGTGAATGATTTCTATTTTGGACAAGTTTAATTCAGTTATGTTTTAAGATCCATCAAAAGACATGGTGACAGTCTAGTCATGACTGTTTCATGTAAATCAGATATTTGTGAAGATGATTGTATAATGTGGAAATGGAAGCAATTCCTCTATTGATTTTAGGTCCCAGAGAAAAATGTGCAAATCTAGTGCTGTGTAAAGAGTATTTAAGCAGCAATATGGGGGTAGATTGTAATGTGCTGTGGTGACAGCACTGAGCAAGCTGATTTCTGTTTTTAACGTGAAAATAATTTTAGAACACATTAATTTTCATGTTTTTCCTCATAGAAATAAAATTGTGTGAGTAAAGACCCTGCAAAAGTATTATGTGAATGGGCTTACCCGTGCTGCGAACAGAAGGACAGCTGGAATTAGAATCTCCTGTCCTTTGCATTGAAACAGAAAATCCAGACCCCTGACTGCATCTCTGGACTTGAGTTTTCCTCAACAAAATATGTTCCCTGGTTAGAGCTGAGATTAACAGCTTGTTTAGTCATTCACTTATCTACTTGTTTCCAGCAAGTTCTTTTTGGCGTGTAGGGTAATATCTTTCTTTCCTGGCTCAATTATACTAATTTGATTTTTTGGAAGTTTATTATCCCTGCTCAGCAACTGCAGGTCAGTTCAGCAGGCTTTTCTGTCAGTTATGCCAACATTCGATGGTTTGTGGTAATTCATAAAGAGAAAGAAATTGTTTGGTAACTTCTCCTGAAATGGCCCTTCTGCTAATGTTCACATGATCTTTTTGTGCAAGCTGCCTGCTACTTGTCCCCACACATGCTGGAGTCCTGATTCCCTGTGGGGCTGCCCAGTGGTCAGCATTTGCATCTCACTTGTTTGAGTGTATTTCCCTGAGTGGGTGGGGCAGCTGGGTTCTGCTTGCTTAGCATGGCACACTCTCCATTAGTGTCTGCTCAAGGTGGCTGGGGAAGGCATCAAGACAATGTGGGCTGAAGAGCTTCCACAGCTGTTAGGAAGCTTTCTGTTTTGTCCTTGTTAATTCCAGATGTTTCCCATTGTTGCCCAGATCCATCCTTTCCACACTCCCACATGATCTAGCTAAACTAATAGGGACTTCGTTGTGGGTGAATAGGATGCGGGCTGGTTTGGATAAAGATGTATCAGTCGGACACTGTACAGACAACAGTATTGTGCACTTATTTGATTAAATAATACTGATATGCAGTATGCTGCTAATCAGCTTGTCATGGGGAGGTCCTAGCAGCTTCTCAGCTGGTGTTGGATTCTGGAGTAGCAGCAGTAACCCAGGGAAATGGTTGTGTTGCTAAGTGGTACGTTGGGGAGTTTTACTATTTGCTAGGTGGAACTGTCCAAGTGATCACACAACCACCTGCTAAATGCGCCTAGTACTACTTATGGGCCAATGAGCTAGTACTGTTTATGGGCCTGGAGAAAGTGTCCTGCCTGATGCATCACTTACTGCTAAGGAAATTATGCTGATTGTGGTTACACAATCACTAGACGGAGATTGGCACTGAGGTAATGTTGCATGGGAAACTATACCTATTACCCCTTTCTGCTTCTCAGTTGCCCTCTCAGCTGAAGCAGAGCCACATTTCTGTCTCTTAAGGATTTTTTCTGAACAGTAATACATGCAGTTAAAGGTGTAGCTCATCAAAATGTCTATGTGGGTGCACTGTGTTTATGCCTTAGTGACAAACATTTCTAAAAATATTTCCCTTCTTCAAGCCTTCTCTACCCTCTAATTGTCCACTTCTCTTTCCTATCATCAGGTTGCAGGCTGGCTGTCCTCCAATGTCTGCCTCTTTTGCTATGGGGCATCTCTGGCATAAGTCCTGTGAATAGACTGAATTCTTCTGCCAGGATGAGTGTGTCTGTCCTCCTTTAGTCCTCTCCCCTGCCTTTGGCTTAGCTGAGTCACACTTTCTCTGTGCATACATTTTCAGTTGTCTCCATGTTCTTGTCTCCTCTCCAAACAGGTCTTGCAGATTGCTTTCAAGGGAGTAGATGAATAACATGGCCTTGCCTTACCTACTACTTCTTTAACTTCTTGTTCTCCTGCAGGTTTGGCTTCCTCATCTGGGGTAGAGCTCATCTTCCGTTGACGTCCTTACCTTGTTTTTCCCCAAAACCTTCTCTAGTCTATCTCTCTTTTTGTCAGCTGGTATGTTTTTATTTCTTCTATTAAATGCAATCAACCAACAGAAATCTCTGTTCTCTGCTATCATTTTCTCTTAGCAGTTACCTTTGATTTTGTCTGAAAATCTCTTCTTAAAGCCTTACTACCTGTGATTGTGTCGCCAATGGCTCTCTACCTGTTTCCTGAGACACAAATTTCCTTCAGAGGGTCCTGGTATACCCAAAAATACTGTCTCTGTTCTACTAAAAGATCTTATCCTCTGATCCATTTTATCCCTGCACTCTATGCCCAAGTAATTCACATTACATGACTTCTCTTACTATGTAGGGCAGATTTACTATAACACCAAATGTAGAGTTTGGGCCATTTCTCTGAGATCTCGTGGCTCAGCCTTCAGCTGAATCCAGCACAATAGATTTCTAAACCATCCTTGCTCTTTACTCACAATGACATTATGGTCTAAGTGCTTTCTTCAATTCTCTATGTCCTCATTTCCAAGCTGTGTTTAAATTTTGCACACTTTTTCAAATGTCTTCACTCCCCGTACACAGAAATAAACTGTAATCCAAGTTGTCATTACCTCATTTTGCATTTACCGAAATTTCCTATTCTCTGGCCTTGGCAAAAGTAATTTCACCACTTCATATCAATTCAGAAACTCACTGCAGGGATAATTTTCTGACTCTCCTTCTCTGTTGATTCTCACAGCCTATTTATTTACACTTCTGAGCATCATCAAACATACTGAGCCTTACCTTTCATTTTGAACTCCCTGTGATGCTTCTTCCCCTGCGTTCCCTCTCTTATCTGTACAAACATTTGAAAGCATTATATTTCATTATTCTTCAAAGCCACTTGCTATGACACTAACACAAACCTTGAAAATGTCTGTTCTCATGCTTGTTGAGACCCAGCATATGATTCTGATGAGTGTTGTCTCACTGTTATCTTGGACTCCATCTGATTCCTGTCTACATCCTCTTGCTGTATCCTGTTTTAAACTGGAAGCTGCCAGGAGCAGTTAGTTACCTTCTCTTTTCTTCCATGTTCCTACTGTACCTGATGTATGGTCCTTTAAATAGAAATAAACACACTGCAGTCCCTATTGCTAGTAGTTCAGAAAAAGTCCTTCAATATTTTGGGAGGTAATGCTATCCATAATTTTATGTAGTTGTCTGCTTTGTTACACTGTGTAGCTGCTTTGGTATCCTTCTTGCAAGGTATCAGCAGATGCATGCTGGTATTCTTTGGTGAATCCAAGTCTGCAAGGTTCTTCCAGGAACAGCCTCTGGGTTCAAGCACCATCAAAATACCATACCAACTTTAACGGTGCTTATTTTCTCTTAATCTAAAGCAAATGTGAGTGCTAGGCAATTCAGTTTAGCTTAAATCTCTTTTGTAGCTAACGTCTCAGCTGACACATAATGACTTGTTTATGTGTTTGAGCTTTATTTAGCTCCATAATACAGCATTTAAATTGTATGGATCTCACAAAGTGCAGTGAGAACAGAGATGGTGTCAAATTTTCTCACAAAACAACAGTGTGAAGGTGTTTGTGGTAAGTAGGAAACAACACTTCCAAAATTTGTTGTTGAATATCTATTCAGTTAAGAGCAAAACAGGAATTTGGGGGGCAGGACAGGGTGGTGGAATGGGGATATGAAAGTAATAATAACTATTATGTACTGGCAATTTGGTGCACTGAAGTGGGTCTTTTCAGGTGTCATTTTTGCCTTTGTTTCTATCTGGAGTCTTGTGTGTTGCACCCAAGCACACTATTGGCATTAATGCGCTTTTTCTCCTGCTGAGATAAAGATTGAAGCTGTACTCTGAAGTGCCACATAGTACTTGCATAGATCCTCCAGCAGTGTTTTGTCTTCTGGATGCATTTCCAGTAAAGATGCACTGTGGAGATGTAATCCTAGGAAGACAGTGAATTACAGCAACTTAATCCTGGTCCTAGGTTCCTGCAGCCACAGGAGAGACATCTTGGTCTCTTATTGGTTAATTGCTGAATCTGTAGGGTTTTCTCCAGTTTCTCCACTCTGGTTCTGATGAGATAGGTAGATTTTCAGGTAGTGGTTGTGTTCTAGCCTGTTTGATTCCTGATGGAAACCTTTGGACAGTTAGAGACAGCAACTCAGCATGCTTAACTATTTTGCTTCTACTTTTGGGCCATAATATTGCTTTATACTATAGCACATGATATTATATTTGGGTCTTATAGTGCTGCCTGCAGATGTGCAAGGACATTGGGTGCTCCGTAAAAGTTTGTACATTTTCTTCATTGCTGCTTCCCCTTCTTTCATTGTTAATGAAGTGACACAGTAGGAACATACTGGTTGCACATGCAAGACATTATTAAATGTGCTGAAAATTTGACTGACATCCAGTTTGAACAGCTGCTCAACCTTCTGACCTGGCTTACAAATCCCTGGAGAGTTTCAGCCTTGACTATCTTGAATTCAACATTTCAGCATTTTTTTATCCTGATATTTGTGGTCAGCTCGCTTTCTTCTCATAAGAACTGTAATGGCAGAAATAGAAAAAAACGGAACCAAACAAACCCAACAAGAAACAACACAAACATTTTGAGAGTAACAAACACCTCTGGAGTAGTTTGATTTGTTTGTTTATTTGGGAGGGGTTTTTTAATTCTGGGATTTTGTTTTGGGATTTTTTGTTTTTGTTTGGAGCACCTTGATTTTTTTCTTCCTCATTGATCTCAACAAATCACAGATTGATGGTCAAAATTCTGTCCCCTTCATGAGAAGTGGGTTTCTTGTGCCAACCTTCTTCTGAATTTGGGTGCATTTTATATTATTGCTCAGCTGTATGTAAGTTATAAAATTGAAATTTAAGGACCGTAATAGAATTTGAAAAATAAATATTATTCAATTTGGGGGGTAATGAACTTTAGTTGTGATATTGTGGCTTGATTCTATTTAATGTTTTTATCTTATATAAGTTATAGGTTTCAGCAAAATTAAAGATTAATGAAATAAAGGAATTAATATTGTGAAAAAATACAACAGAAAAAGATTTGTCTAAGTAGTCATTTAGTTGTTAGACTAGTTATCTAATTTGTGTTTTTAGATAAAAGCAATTTCTTTAACTTTCATGGCAAGAAAGCAGGACTTCTTTCAAAGCTATATATTTTAAAAGAAATTTTGCTAGATTTTCTGTTTTAAAATCTCTCAGGAGAGCATTTTTTCTTCATTTAATGTGAATTGTTTTCTCTGAGACTGTAGAACAGAAGTACAAAGTAGAATGAATAATAGCTTGAAGATAGGAAATGTGTTTGGAATTATGGTGTTAACTTCTTAGCATAATTAAACTCACATTAGTTGATTAGTTTTAAGATTGTCATATGGACATGTTAAAGTTATTTAAGTGTGATGCTCACCTTGCTTACATTTAGACTTTCTTCAGGATATTTCTTCATCTCTGAAAAAATGAGGGTGGAATGGACTCTAACAGCTCTTGCCCAGAAGATGGAGTGCTTGCTGGAGTTGAGTAGGACTTCTGCATTCAGATGTTTTTCTCAGAGATCTGTGTGTTCACTGAGGGGTTTCTGGTCATGCCTGTGTGCCTATAAAGCCCCATCACCCCTCATGAGGTAGTAATTCAGTTGTGTTCTGCCAGTGATGTGCTTAGAGGAATTGTATCCAATTTTTTTTTGTGATCTTTCAATCTTTCCAATCTTTTCCATGATTTAACAAGACAGGAGTATTACAACCTTGCTGTGCTTGATGATGCTTGCAGAACAGATGTGCTAATTTATAATATCTGGTCAGAAGGCTTGAGAAGCTATCTACCTGCCAACAGAAACAGGATGTTTCATGGCATTTTCTTGATTAAAGCCTGGGAGATCAACTAGGAAGACAAATACACCATTCCCTTCCGTGTCAGAAAAAGTGTGCGTTGAAAGTTATGTCATCAATTTAGTTGATTTAAAGGAAGGCAATTTAAATTATGTGTGCTTCAAATCCTTATGTTAGCCCTAGGCTCTTGAGCTGGTATAAATTATAGCTCTGCTGCAGTGGGAAATACCAAGCATGGGGTTGCTTTTCTCCAAGCACTTACTTCTCATTAATTATCTGCACTGCTGTGAGAGTTTTGTTGCCAAATATTTTTGTTGCTTAAGTAGTGCATGGCATGTGAGGGAAAACTGAATTAACAATTTAAAATAATTTATTTAGAGAGGATCATAAAAGTAAGAGTAACTACTGAGGCTGCAATTACTGTGAGCTATGTGTTGCCATTATATGGTTGATAATAGTAATTTTATTTTGTGTTTTATCACTGGGAAGGCTGAAAGCTATTTTTTCGATTTGTTTTTCTTATGGAAAACTTGAAAGATGTATGTCTAAGAATTAAGTTAAAAACATTGAGATGCTCTGGAGTGGAATACACTAAACTTAAAAGGACATAAAGAGCTGAGGACTAGTTTAGAAATAAAACAGAGAAGAGAGAGAATCTCTCCTTACAAAAAAATGAGAGAGATAGGCACAGACTTAACTTTACATGAAGGGTTGGGAGAACCATAATATGGTGGAATTTAAGGTAAAAAGTTTGGTGAAATGCAGCTTATGACATTAAAAAAAAAAAAAACCACCAAAAAAAACTAAGGTCTTCTGAGAAAATCTGGAAGTTGTTCCTGTGAAAGAACAAGTTCAGGTTTTAGTTTTACACAAGTATTTTCTCTGTATTACCTTCCTTTTTAGAAATATGTTCACTTTTCAGATTTTACTACAGTGAGGACAACCCCACAGAAAAGAAGTAAAGTGTTCATTTCTGTAAGATTCAAGAAGCAAGTGTCTGATGTAGTCACAGAATCACAGAATCACAGAATAGTAAGGGCTGGAAAGGACCTCAAGATCATCGAGTTCCAACCCCCCCGCCATGGGCAGGGACACCTCCCACTAAACCATGCCATCCAAGGCTATGTCCAACCCCACCTTCAACGCCGCCAGGGATGAAGCATTCACAACTTCCTTGGGCAACCCACGCCAGGGCCCCACCACCCTCACAGGAAAGAATTTCTTCCTCAGATCCAATCTAAACCTCCCCTGTTTAAGTTTAAACCCATTACCCCTTGTCCTCTCACCACAGTCCCTAATGATGAAGAGTCCCTCCCCAGCATCCTTATAGGCCCCCTTCAGGTATTGGAAGGCTGCTATGAGGTCTCCACGCAGCCTTCTCTTCTCCAGGCTGAACAGCCCCAACTTTCTCAGCCTATCTTCATACGAGAGGTGCTCCAGTCCCCTGACCATTTTCGTGGCCCTCCTCTGGACTTGTTCTAACACTTCCATGTCCTTTTTATGTTGAGGACACCAGAACTGCACACAATACTCCAAGTGAGGTCTCACGAGAGCAGAGTAGAGGGGCAGGATCACCTCCCTCGACCTGCTGGTCACACTCCTTTTGATGCAGCCCAGAATACGGTTGGCCTTCTGGGCTGCGAGCGCACACTGCCGGCTCATGTTCATTTTTTCATCAACCCACACCCCCAAGTCAGATCTCCATTTGCAGGAATAGCAAATTGGCACCTTCAATGATTAATTTCTGTGTGCAGATGTTCTGGCAAAGGCTATAGGATTTTAGAAGCAAGAATCGTAGTAAATCCTGAATGCCTAGAGGTGCTGATGGCTGTGGAGAAGTATTGAGGTGCTGATGGCTGTGGAGAAGTATTGCAGCAATCTTTATGGAACCAGTAACAGCTTGGGTTTTTTCCTAGGTTTCATTCCAGATCTCAGAGCCAAGCAGCTTTTTATGCTATCCATGTTGAACAAGACCCTGTTTTCACACTGCTGGAAGGTCATCTTCTAGCAGATGTTTCTTCTACGCACTTTTTGTTTGGTGAAATGGGCTTCCTTCTTTTGCTCATTGCAAACATAAGTCAAAGTAAAGATGTCTGGTAGCAATTTGAACAGATAATAAGAATTAAGGTAATTAAAAGTAAAGAAAATCTACTGCTGTAAAGTCTATAGAAACAAGGAAGCCAGTGATGATTAAACTGGGTTCCCACGGCAAAGTATTTCAAAATCACCTTCTCATCGTATCTGAGCTTTTATCCTAGAGGTGAAGTTTCTGCCTCTCAGCAGTCCATATCTGGTCTAACTCAGATATGGAGAGAACAGCACTGGGCTCCCAGTTGCTGGCCTGCCTGTCCTGGACCTTCTAGTTTCTCTATGTTATACACTAGCATGTGAACCTGGATGTTGAATTGAAGAATGGAGGCTGGGTTAAGCTTCCCTGGATAAGCTTTGATGTGAGCAGTCTAGTTTTCTCCATTTGCTTATTCCTGGGATAATGCCTTTCACCAATGGAGAAGAGCCCATGCAAATTTCTGTGGCTGATCAGACTACATTGTAGTGAAGGAGCAGTTACACCCTCCTCTGGTGCAACCTACCAGGACAGTTTACATTTGTTCACCTGCTCTATTGCAGAGGTGCCTTTTGAGTAGAGTGCATGTACTTTGTGTGCTGCAAAGGGTGGAAGGAAGAGAAACTCTTCAGTGCTCCTGACCTCTTAACGAAGACTCAAATGGGACTTTCAAGGCTTCTGTTGTGAACTCTGAAAGTGGAATGAAGGTCTTTGATGAAAGAAGCAGCAAGTCCCCCAGCTATTTCTTCCTCAATTCATCCTCATAATCATCAGCTTTTTAAAACCTTTTCTTCCGACATTTCTCAGGAAATGTGAATGCTGGCCTTTTGTATAGTGTGGTTGATGTTATGAACATTGCCTGAGAGGCAAAAATGAAGTAAAGGATTCACATCTAAACTTCAGAGAGCGCAAACGGTAGCAATTATTTATGGCCTTTTGTTCTCAAATGCAGCAGCCAAAAGTGTGCTCATGTTATCCTGACGTATTCCATTGCACTTGTGGTAGCTGTATGGGCCTGAATTTCCTTATTACATCACTTGTCATAGTGGCAGCGTGGGAAATATTGTTCAGGTTACTGGCTTTTTGGACCCAGGAGAAAACTCCATTTACAGTGCTCTGGAGAGCAGCTATAAACACAGGAGGGACTGGTCGGCTTCTGCTCTAGCCTTGGCTTTGCTGCCTTAGATCAAATTTCACTGCCCATGAGATTTCTCCAGCAATGATTATATAGGTGCTGGACCTTGCAGTGTTCCCTCAAAACTGTGTTTGCTGAACAGCTTATCTGAAAAAATAGAGAAGGGAATGATTCTCTCACCTTCTCTCTGTCTTTTTACAAGGGTCTTGCTTCAAGAAGAAACCCCTGATTGTTGTCTCAGGAGGGTCTATAGGATTTGGGCTTTTTTACCCTGCCTCCTCTCTGTGTTTCATCTTCTGGGCTAGCAAAGAAAGGTGCATCTTCAGAAGGGAGCAAAACACCAAGGAAATACTCCTTTAGACCTGCAGTGTTTCCTTAACCCTTAACTGTGCTAACTCTTCATCCATTTCTGCAGTCAACTTTTCCGACTTTTATTGCCTGCCACAGCAAAAGGGCCAGCTAGGAGGCAGTAGTAATTACGATATTGCCTGTAATGTTTCTTCAAACATTTTTGGCCTTCAAACATGACAGCACTAGGAATCAGCTCGACACTGTAAGGAGTCTGCATGCAAACTCACGTTCGGGGCAGCCACACTCCACTAAGCATGCCATTTTGATTTCTTGTTTTTGTGAGTGAGGCCACAGGGGCAGCTGGAGCATCTCTCTTCTGCTGTGAACTTCTTTCTTCCCAGCCCTTCTCCTCCCAAAGGCAGTGAGCATGGGCTCCTGTAAGTGCTTGTTCAGAGCTGTCAATGCTTGTAACCTGCTGCTTTTGGGCTTCCTGGCTGGACTCACAGGACCTGGCCGTGATCCAAACAGGGCGATGTCTCTGGACCCTTTCTGCTTCCAAGACAGGAGCAGTGAACTTTGTTCCAGTTTTTCCTGGCCCTCTCCCAAACAGTCAGAAGTTGTCTTAATTGTTTGCAGGTGAGGGGATTGAATAATTTCAAAAGCATTTGAAAATAAAGTTATAACCAATGATACTATAATGCAACAAATGCAGTTTCTTGCTGCTAAGCATATTATAAGAATTCTTTTGGCTTTTCAAAGGGTAATTTTTATTTAACTAGTTTAAATTTACCCATTGTAGCCAAAGCTGAAAATAAACTCTGGCAATTATGACTTATGATTATGCTTTAATGGGCTTGTTTCTGATGCTAATGGTGAATCTGTAGTTTCATAGAATCATAGAATCATAGAATAGTAAGGGTTGGAAAGGACCTCAAGATCATCGAGTTCCAACCCCCCTGCCATGGGCAGGGACACCTCCCACTAAACCATGCCATCCAAGGCTATGTCCAACCCCACCTTCAACGCCGCTAGGGATAAAGCATCCACAACCTCCCTGGGCAACCCATTCCAGGGCCCCACCACCCTCACAGTAAAGAATTTCTTCCTCAGATCCAATCTAAACCTCCCCTGTTTAAGTTTAAACCCATTACCCCTTGTCCTCTCACCACAGTCCCTAATGAAGAGTCCCTCCCCAGCATCCCTATAGGCCCCCTTCAGGTACTGGAAGGCTGCTATGAGGTCTCCACGCAGCCTTCTCTTCTCCAGGCTGAACAGCCCAAATTTTCTCAGCCTATCTTCATACGAGAGGTGCTCCAGCCCCCTGATCATCCTCGTGGCCCTCCTCTGCACTTGTTCTAACAGTTCCATGTCCTTTTTATGTTGAGGACACCAGAACTGCACACAATACTCCAAGTGAGGTCTCACGAGAGCAGAGTAAAGGGGCAGGAGCACCTCCCTCGACCTGCTGGTCACACTCCTTTTGATGCAGCCCAGGATACGGTTGGCTTTCTGGGCTGCAAGCGCACACTGCCGGCTCATGTTCATTTTTTCATCAACCCACACCCCCAAGTCCTTCTCCGCAGGGCTGCTCTGAATCTCCTCCCCGCCCAATCTGTAGCTGTGCCTGGCATTGCTCCGACCCAGGTGGAGGACTTTGCACTTAGCATGGTTAAACTTCATCAGGTTGGCATCAGCCCACCTCGCAAGCGTGTCAAGGTCCCTCTGGATGGCATTCCTTCCCTCCAACTTATCAACCGAACCACACAGCTTGGTGTCATCGGCAAACTTGCTGAGGGCGCACTCAATCCCACTGTCCATGTCACCCACAAAGATGTTGAACGAGACCGGTCCCAACATCGATCCCTGGGGACACCACTCGTTACTGGTCTCCAGCTGGACACTGAGCCACTGAGCACTACTCTTTGCATGCGGCCATCCAGCCAGTTCTTTATCCACCAAGTGGTCCACCTATCAAATTGATGCCTCTCCAACTTAGAGAGAAGGATGTCATGTGAGACAGTGTCAAAGGCTTTACACAAGTCCAGGTAGATGACATCAACTGCTCTGCCCCTGTCCATCAGTTCCGTAGCCCCTTCATAGAAGGTCACCAGATTGGTCAGGCAGGATTTCCCCTCAGTGAAGCCATGCTGGCTGTCCCCAAGCACCTTGTTGGTTTTCATGTGCATCTGCAAGTGGAAACATGAAGTCATGGGGATCAAGGTGGGTGGAACACAACTGGGGTGAGATAGTCCATGAACTTCTCTGAAAATGGCTTTTCTGCCTGTTTGTCATTGCCCTGTGGCAAAGCAGCAGCTTAATATCCAACTTTCCTGGTAAGCTAGTAAACGAGAGAAAATCTGCAGATCAAGAAACTCCTGTACAAGTATGATAGTCAATTTAGATAGCTAATTAACCAGTTAAGTAACTGACTAGATCTGATTAATTAGTAGTTAATGGTAAGGTTCTGTCAGATTAAATTGATCTCTAGTAACCCAAAGGACAATTATGAGTTTACAGTCCCTGTGATTATTTTTCCCCTGCACTGTTGCAAGAGCCCCAGTTAGAGGTAATGTGATAATATAGAGTTATTATGTAAGACTGTCTCCTTGCCACAGGACAGTGCTTCAGGCACTGCTATAATGTGGGGCAATGCTATTCCTAATGCCTGGTAAGTGAAATATGTGATTAAGTAATAATTGATTTTTTAGGGAAATTTTTGTAGCACTATTGCTAGTTTCATATTGCTTGTCAATTCATTGCCCATTGAAGTGCAGATTGTTGCAGGCAGACAAATAAACAGAAAGCAAACAGAGAGGTTAAAGCTGGTGAGCCATGGGAGAAATGTAAACAGAAGGAAGGCAAAAAGCCGTTTTTCCAGGTTGTCTTATAGCCCTTCTTTGGTGCTTAGTAAAGATGTCAATGCCATCTGAACAGGAACTGAGCTAAACACATTTTGGGTGCTTATGCAACACAAATAGTTTGAGTCATGTTACATATCTGAAATATTTTGCTCAGAAGCAGGAAGGCATATGCCCACTCTGGATGTCATCTTAAGGATGCCTGGAAGGCATGTCTGGCGGGCTTATACCAATCTCATTGCAGATTGACACACTTATTGTAGTTTGTAACTGGTAAAAGACAACATCGGGCCTTGTGAATTTTGATTTCCACACGAGGGCTATTACTCAGGAATTAAGATTAGGTTTTACAATTAGAATCATTAGAACTCCAGTGGTTTTTTTCCCTTTTTTTCCACCTTTGACACTGCCTCTGATCTTTAACAGAGATATTTCTATCTCTTTTGGAAGAGGTGATGTCGTCAAATGGAAATGATTGCAAGATATTTCTGATAAGTGACCTACTGTGTTTCCACATTTGTTGCATCAGCTATTACTCATGTACCTACTTGTTTATTACTCTTCTTGAAAGAGCAGAAGTGAATTGGGATTAGTAAAGCTATTAAAATTGATATTTATAGTTCAGTTGTTGAATCAAAATTAAAAAAAAAATTGGAATTAGAAATCTTTTAGCTGAAATGACTTTTGACATGTTGCATTTAATTCACGTTGATATTAAATGTTTCAAGCACCTCTAAGAAAAGCCAAAGAAATTTAGGTATGGTTTAAAAATAGTTAACATAAATCCATCCCCTTCACTATTATCCAGTAGATCAATTATATTTGATTCTCCAGGAAGTGATTCAAGTTTGTTTTGTCCTTTATAAAGCCATTTGAGGTGGAAGAGGTTTTTATTATGTTTTATTTTCTGTCTTTGGTTTGTTCCACTTTGCAATTTTAGTGAATTCAACGTCCATTGAAGCAGGTTGCAATCCTGGTGCATAATTTGCCACATGAATGCCTTAATCTGTAAGCTGAAGGATTTCCTTCTCCTTCTGTTCCTAGATCTTATCGTGTTGGAAATGGAGATGCTTAGGAAGAGGGGTGGAATTCCACATCCTCACCTTGGTGTTTAGGGCACATCTTTGGGGTGACACCCATCTTCAAATTCAGTGTCCACCTGAGTCAGGACAAGGATATGCACATGGGTGCCCTCAGTGCTATGAAATGAGGTGGTCTGAGCCAAGTCTTCTCATGCTGCAGCTCTTCCAGTTGGGAACTGGGACACACTCCTGATGGTATGGACTCAGGTATTGTCTCCTACTAATCTCTCGCTGGCTTGCCAAGCTCCTGAGTTCAGGTGCAGTTTTTGTCGATTGGAAAGCAATTCTGCCAGCAAATCCACCAGCCCTGGGCATGCTCCTGGACTGCCATGGTGTGACCACCTACCATTGCACAGAGGGCATGCGAGGGGCAGAGCTCAGCAGAGGATGTTAACTACAGCTTCTGAGAGGAAATTATTGTGGGGGAGTGGTGTGTGTGCAAACGCTATGGTTCCCAGAGGAAGTCCCTGCACATTCATGCTGTACCACCTGATAGGAGGATATAGATTAGGTCTATTTGAGTGGCCATATTTATCCAGCTTCTTCTAATTCCTATATCTTTAGAAAGCATAGATGGTTTTCCCACAGTGTTCCTGCAGAAAATTGAAAGGAAACACTTCTTTTACTGTAATGCAGAGAGAAACAGGTATGCCATTCTGAAATGTTGGCTTTGCAACAGTTGAGTACACTTGAGCAGACATAAAAATCCTAATGCTATTTCTCAGTGTAACTAATCTCGCTCAGGTTGGGTTTACTCAGAGGAAATAAACTCCAGTCATGTGTACGCAAGTTATTTCTGCAATGAACCTGTGACATTTCAAATATTTTTTATATCTTTCTTTAAATAGGGAATAATATACTCTTAACTAGAATGAGACAGAAGTCAATACTGCTTTTGAAAATAGGATGATAGCTCAAAGTTCTCTTATCTAGTATCTGAAAACTAAAAGTTTGCATAAAAGTCACTGAGAAGGTTCTGCTGAAATTCATTTCAACTCCTTTGGTACAAAGCACTGAGGCAGAAACTTTTCCTTGTCAGTTAACTAACGCTTCTCCTGCTCTTGGTACCATGGCTGATTCAAATCTGTGCAGTTTGTATAATTACACCTCCCCCTCTGCAAACCCAAAGCACACAAGAAATGACAGGAAAAAGGCCACGTGTCACAATAATTGCTGTAATTTGGTCTGTAATTCCCTTGATTTCTGGCTCAGTATTTTAGCCTTGATGTTAATTTTCTTGTATAACTAAAGGTGTTTCCTCTTCTTGTTTATACTAGTTATGATTTCTAAACATCCTTGAAATTATTTGCCATAACATCTCTCCTCATCATGATATTAGTTCAGTTTGAGCCACTTATAGAAAGTGCTTCTTTCTATTTTTCAACAGAAACAGTTGGGAGCCAGAAAAATATGTATTTGTTTGCTATCTATTTTTGGTTTGAAATTGCTGGAAGCCAGTAGCTGGGTTTCTATTTTCTGTTTAAAGATTTTATTTTCAAACTAAAACAAATACGTATAAGAAATAGCACATACCTTAAAATTACTGGTTCTAGTAACAGGAAAAATTTCTTGTTAGAAATTCTTCAGAAGTGTGGCTCTATTTCTGTAAATCCTTTCTTGCTCACTTCAGCAGTCTTGTATCCTCTCCCATTTCACTCAATGATTCTTTCATACACAAAGGGGTGAGTTTTCTAGGAACTTTGCTGCACTGCATAGTTGGTATGTTTTTCTTTATCTTGTACACTGCGCTGATTCTCGTCACGTCTATTCTACCAGGCAAAGGACAATCGCAGAGGGGCTTGACTATCATTTATGTATACCAAATGAAATCACCTAAACTGTCACCTAAGTGGATAACTACTAACTCTGTGTGTCTTTGGAAAATAAACTCTACTGTCTACTGCTGGACTGCGCAGACTTTTCTATCTGGAACAGAAAATTACAATCCATTATAAAATGGGTACTCCAGTACGAGATCTTATCCTGTCCAGGAAAGCTGGCAATTTGCCTAACAAGAATTCCCAGAAAATACTGGGAATTATTCAACCAAAGTGGAAATAAAAATCTAGACTTCTTCAAAAGTAAAAAAACCCCAAAAACATGAACCAAAACCACCCCACAACAAACCTCAACTGAATCCTGATTTTCCATATTAATGTGTTTCCTAGAAAAACCGCAAACAAACAAAATGAAAACAAAACCCAGCCAATCATAAAGCAAATCCCAATCACATCTATGAGCTTTACTGTGTTTATTTCATAGAAAAGCTTGGACGGATTTATGTCAATGTTCCTTATCACTGGTTGACTTCTAAATCAGTAAAATCAGTTCACATAGCATTATTTTTGGAAAGTGTCCTTTTTTGAGGGGGTGGGTGGGGAGGGGAGAAATTTGCAGGTTAAAGAGTATTAACACATTTTTTTTACTCTACTGCCAAGACTATATGAAAGTATAATGCAGAGCTTAAGTAAACAATACTTTCTCTTTTTACAGCTTTCACACTAAGCTTTGAAACCATTCATGGAAACTGATGGCAACGCACTTGTAAGTATAACTGAAGTTATGCCACAGTTACTGATCAGCTGAAGAGGTGGTCGTTTGGGGTGGCATCCTTGTAATCATAGGAGACAGTATCAATATCCAAACAAGATCTTCCTTATGGGCCATGCCAAGTGGTGAAACCACTACAGGCTGCCCAAGTTCTGCTCTAAGAATTAAATGGGCAACATGCTCTAGTGTGAGACATCCCTGCCCATGGCAAGGGGGTTGGAACTACATCATCTTCAGGTTCTTGCCAACTCTCACCATTCTATGATCTTATTAATACATGCAAATACCCAAAGGAGGGGTGCAAAGATGATGGAACCAAACTCTTTTCAGTGATGCCCAGTGGCAGGACCAGAAACAATGGGCACAAACTGAAACACAGAAATGTTCAGACGAGGTTCCTTCTGAACATCAGGAAATACTTTTTTACTGTGAGGGTGACTGAGCACTGAACAAGTTGCATAGAGAGGTTGTACAGTCTTTGTCCTTGGAGATGTCAAAAGTTGTCTGGACATGGTCTGGCTGTAGGTGTCCTAGCTTGAGTTGGGGAGTTGGACTAGACGACCTTTGGAAGTCCCTTCCAAGCTCACCCATACTGTGATTCTGTGGAAAAATAGGAACTCTAAACTGACAGAGGTCTCTCACTGAAGTTGTCACTTTTCTGGTACATTTTGCTCATCAGCAGAGCCCTCCTGGCACAGATGTGGCTGTGAACAACACTTGATTGTACAGCTCCCTTTGCAACTGGCTCATGGGTGTACTTGCCAAGCAGAAGGCTAATGGATAACAAGCTTGATGCCTGCACTGTCCTGCAGGTTCACTATTCCATCTTGTTCAACCCTCAGGTCTCAGTAAACCAAAACCTACCAAAAAAGATTAAAACTTACCCTGTATTGCCAGCCTTGCAAAAAAATTACAACCCTTCTAAAGATGTAAATAGCTGTAACATTTTGCATTTATTTCAGAGTTTTCTGAGGATTATTGCTCTAGGGTTTTCCCTGGTAACAACAAGAACTAGAAATAGATTTGATTTTATTTTTTGTTTGTTAGTTTTTCTGTTGCACCTGCAATAATGAAACAAATAACTTGTTATAAGGAAATTGAGCTTTATAGAGAACCTCCCACTATTATCAGAAGCATAGTAAATTCATGGCATTTGCTTCAGTTTCTGTCTGCTCCAGTGACTATGTTTCATAGTTGCCATACATTCACATCTGAAACTTCTGTTACACCCCTGGTCAGTACCATTGGTTGTACTAGTAATAACTCTGCCTTCCTTTGTTTTCTCTTTGTTCTGCACTGGCATTAATGTCTCTATTAAGAATGAAACTCAAAAGCATCTCTTAGTGTTCACCCAAGGTCACTGAAGTGAGAGATTATTGACTTCCATAATGTGTTGTATTCTTGTGGAAACCTGAGTCTAGTCTTGTTGGTAAGGCATTTTATGAATTTTGTAGTAGATTCATTTCAATATGGGTTTTCTATTGGTTTAAGATGAAAACAGTTTTTACTGAAAACTGCTTTTTTTTTTTTTTTTTTTTTTTTTTTTTATTTTATCAAATATCTGACTTCAAGCACTGGTACTTTGGAGAAAGAGGTTGCATTTTTTTGTTTATAAATCAATAAAATTTGGGAAGGAAATTCTGTGAATAACACTGGATTTCATTGCTACATTCTGGGATTACATGTTTCTTGTGTGGAGCAAAGCAGGTATTTTATTTTTTAAAAGATGATGCTGAGTTTCTAAACACCACTAAACAAAACATTTAAAAGTTACTGGATTCCAGGTTTAGGATTAATTGTTGAAAATTTGCTTCAGCTTTCAGGAATACTGGGAAAGACAACCAGAAGTGTACCTTAATTCACAAAATCCCACTCAACAATAATATTATTACAGATTTATCACTGATTTTTTCCAGGTAAACTAGACACAGTGCCGGCTGGGGAAACTGCCCTTCCTTCCCCCATTATTTTCCTAACTCCTTCCACAAAATATGAAGGGTGGGGATTCATCACCCCTGTCAACTTGCAGCAGGGTTACCATCATTATTGTTGAATAATAAATGCACATTTTAAAAATTCTTTTTCTCTTTTACCGGGCAATCAGTTTTTCCTTCAGTCTGTATATAAAGTGGACCTTAACAGTTAATTTACATAGTGTGGATATTAACCCTTTCTTGACAGATGAGGCATAGACTGTGTTATTTTTCTTTAGATCATCAATAAAGTTAGTGGAAAGATTTACTTCCTCGGTTGCTAACAGAGAGCCACATCCTGTCTCAGTATTGCTATTCTTGTTGTACAACTTTATATTGGTCAAAGATAAAATGATCCCACTTCAGTATCATGGCAAAGATATGACATTGCCCCACTACAGTTTTTGTGCAAGGAGAGCTGATTCATATTTTTTTTTCTTAATATCACTTTGGGTTGTTTTAAACAAAAGTAATTAGTGTGACTATGTGACCCGTTGATCACCGAGGCCATACATTATTTCCGCGTGTCCTAAATAGGACGTTACCTTCTTGGAAAGAAGACATGAAGGGTGGACCATATAGGATGGGGAAATAGCAGTCTCTAACAGAGCTGATGTGTTTTCTCATTGCTTTTCTTTGTCTGTTGTCATGGAGAATAGTCAGAGAGAGGCAGTGGTAGGATTAAGGAAAAAATAAGGAAGGGAGGAGAAGGAGAAAAGTTAAAAAGAACATGTGATGATTAAGCAGGAGTCTGGGATTATTCATTCCTGGTAAAGCCTCCCACAGGTGCGTAGTTCAGGTCATCTCAAATAGGCACAGATAAGCACACAGCTGTGACAAGCGGTTCTGCACTCTGTGATACATGCTGCAAAGATCACTGGTTAGAGAAAGTTCTATCTCTTGTAAACCCTGGTGGCAGTGGTCTCTTCTGTTTCCAGATAGTGTAGCTTTACTCACCTTTAATGTGTCTGTGAGAAGAGCCATCAGATCCTTCAAGAACCATATGAAACAGGGTTTTGCTTTCCTGAAAAGCTGTCTGGCTAGGCAGAGGGGGGCTGCATTAGGGATGTTCATAGCATAGCTCTGCAGCGGATCAGGTAGCTACTGGCTTTGCATAGCAACATTGTGGCTGGAGTACTATAGTATACATTATCTAACATACACTTATCCAGCATTTGTCCTCTGGAGGCTTCAAAATGTCCCAAAAAATGGAAAAAGGTGAATGCTTTTGTTCCCATGATAAAGATGGAAAGGTTGAGGCAAAGAGAAGTCAAGTGATTTGTCCACAACTGCATGATCAACCAGACTGTCTGAGGAGAATTTACTCCAAAAGTCAGACCTTATGTTTCTAATGACCTCTTGTTTGGTTGGTCTCTGGTCTTCTCTTTTAGTTTCATTTTCTATGCTTTTATGTGGGATGAAATACATAGACTGCAAATAAGTGAATATAATAAAATTGTGTTATTTTAGCAGTGACTAAAACTCATGTATGGAATGGCAAACTTCTGGCATATGTATGTTTTACAATTTGGATAATCTGCCAGGTTTGTGTGATTTTTCTTTCCTTTCTTTTTTTTTTTTTTTAGGAAATATTCTGAAAGTCTTACATAGGGGAATACATTCTTTGCACTAAATAAAAAAAATGGAAAAATAAATTTTTGGTTTTGTTTGTTTTTCAGAATATCTTAGAATGAGATAAATGACAATCAGACTCCTGGTGTGTATCTTTAATATTCCCATGTTTGCAAATCCCCCTTGTGGAGTATAATGAAGCATTAAAATGCTGGAGTCCTGACTTCTTTTTTTTTAACTTCTAAACACAGAATACAGTTCAGGCAAACATATAGCAAAGGAGAAGCTGCCTGTGTGTGAGAAACCGGAAGCACTAGTAGACAGACACATGCAATAGTTACATTTGCTTTTGCTCAATGAGATATACATCAATTTTAATTAGCACATTTTATGCTTCAGCTACTAACATCCCTTCAGCAGTGAGTGGGTTATGCGTTTCCATCCTGCATATACCACCAGCATCACCACCACGTCCTTCTCTAGCTTCCCCCTCCCCTTTCTACACAAATGTTGCAACACAATCTGAAATTTCCTCTTTTCTTTCCTTCCTGCATTTCTTACAGGTTCCCTTGCGTCAGAAGACAAAAAAGAAAAGTCAAGGTAATGAGAGATTGTTTTCTCTTTTCTCTCTTCTCTCCTGGGTTTCTCTTTTGTTATTTTCTTAGTATGTCTTATTCTTGGGAGGGTGAGGATTTCATACTGCTACTCAGCTTGTGGAAGGCTGCTTTGTAACTCCACTGATTCTTGCACTGATTCTGAGAAAAATGACAACAGGCTGTTCCTTTGGACTAAATCCTTGTGGTATGTTAATTGAATCAAAGCTGAAAATCAATGAGGTAGAATCAGCTGCCTGCACATACACACACACACTAGCGGTTTTCATGTACTTGGCATAATAGTTTTCTCTTGCTGACTTAATAGATGCATTCTTTTCAGTGCAGCTGTGTGAAAGCAAATACATGCATGCTTCTCTTAAAAGGATCAAAGGATATATTTGTAATTTACAAAAACTCCTGTATGGTTATTTATCATTAATTAGTATCTGCTGTATCAGTAGCTTACTATTTTGCTTCTGCATATCAGAATGCCTTTCAAATAAATGTATGTTACCGTCATAGACATTATAAAACCGAACGATATCTAAGTGTATTTTAAGATATGCTTGGGTGACTTACTGAGATTACTCGCTAAGTAAGGTTGATTGCTTTAATTGGCATCTTTCCTGGTGATGCACTTTTAAACAAGCAGAATGCTGTATTTTTAATGGCACAGGGTTCTTTATAATGAGCCGACGGAGGATATCGTGTAAAGAGCTGGGGCAAGCCGATTGCCAAGGATGGCTCTACAAAAAGAAAGAAAAAGGAGCTTTCATCGGCAACAAATGGAAAAAGTTCTGGTGTGTACTGAAGGAGTCTTCGCTGTACTGGTACAGCAGTCAGCTGGTGAGTACACTGTTCATCCAGCTCTGGGTTCTGGACAAACAGATCTGCTGGGACCAAGAGAAGGGAAGCAGGGATCACAACTTAGATGCACTTGGGAGATGTACAGATGACTGGGTTTATTTCTCAGTCCTGACATTTCTTGTAATCTGGGAAGTGTCTATGTGAATGTGAAACACACAGAAAACTATGTGTTTTCTCGTTCAGCAAGTACTTGTGAAATGTTAACTTGCTGTCTGTTCTGCCCTTTAAAGCTGCTCTTTGCAGGCACTGGTGACATTTGAATTTGGGAAAGGTTTTCTGGGGTTTGGCAGTTTGCAGATGCTTGTCATCAAGACTCAAAATAGGAACACTTTTTCACTGCTAATTAGTTTAATTTTCAGCAGTCTCTCTCCTGTGTTTCTCTCAATCCCCTTCAACACTGAGATTCATCTGTTTATTTGTTTACTGCTTTTTTTTTCTTCCTTTTTATTTTTTTTTATTCTCCCTCTGCCTGCTCGTACTGGTAAGGTTGCAGATATGAGCACTGTCAACTGGTGATGTTTTTACTCCTGGTCTTGATGTTTCATCCAGAGCAGTGTAATTAAATGTTACCATGTTCTGCTGATTTTTTGCTCTGATGAGTTTATGCTGACAGCCAAATCTGCAGCATGACACAGTGTTTCGAATTCACCGTCCAGTTTTCTATTCAGAGAATAAGCTTCCCTCAGGACAGCTGGTATAGATAGCATTTTTTTCCTGCTGATCAAGCCCAAGTAACCTACTTTACTTTCTGTGCCAATGGGAAATAATCTGAGACGAAGAACAGCAAGGCCTGAATTCCTGTAATAAATTGAAGAAATTAGGAATTAAAAGCTGAAGAGGGGTGATGGGGGAAAGAGGCAATGAGAAATCCAGGGTAACCCCTTTAATGAAAGGTTATGACTGAGAGCAAAGCAGCAGTGAGTAACAGAGATAAGCTGGCTTTATTCCAGCCTGTTTGTTGCAGATCACCTTGGTGGGGCAGAGAGTGTCTTGCCCATCCCATGGAGATTTGGGCATAAGTTTTCTCTTTACCTTGCTGTCTTGCACTGTTACCTCTAAAAAAGCTCCCATCACATTCAAATGATGGAGTGACAGAGCCCAGAACTGGGGTGTGCATAGGATCAGGGGACACCAGCAACAGCATAGGTTGAAACTCTAGCTTTGGTGTGGAGTTGTGGGTGGGAAACAGGTTCTCTAAATGCAAATGGACTGCTCTGGAAATCAGCATGTCTCAGGCACAGCAAAGGATGAAAAATTAAAGAAAAACTTATAAATTCTTAGCATCGAAAGAAATTAAATGCAATCTGGATTTTTTCCCCCCTTGTTTATTTTTATCGCTGTAATCCTCATGAAAAATCTTGCTGTTTCAGGGAATAAATAAAATGGCTTAAAGCATCAAAAAAAGTCCCCAAACAAAACTACACTTATGTAAAGAGTATTTCACATTCTCCCTCCAGTTGTGGGTATAGTGTTGCCTTTTTTTAAACAGTATGAAAACTTTGACTAGCATTTAAAGATGGATTAGTTATCCTTTTTGGGAAGAAAACTGAAAACAACTCTGTTGGTCTTGGGCTGTTGTTTTTGTGGTGTGATAGTCTGATGTAGCTTCCTTTCAAGACCAAGTCAAATATATTTATGTGAGAAAGGGAAAGAGACGTGGCCTGGCAGATACACTTATCAGTAGCATTAAGACCCACTTCTGTCCAAGCAGTATAAAGAAAGGTGAGCTGGCCGGCTGTTGTGCCTTTTAGACATGGGAAGTGTCAGAAAAGAATTATTCAGAGGAGTAAACTAGCTGACAGGAAATAAAAAAAGGCAAGACTATATAAAGTTTGCCTTCTGGAAAAACAAGGGTATTGAGGGAGAGGTGCAAAGTCCTCTACTTCCTATAGTTCCACTGGCCTGGCTAAAATCTGCACTCAGGATCCAGAGAAACCATAGTCATACTGATTCCAGTGCTTCTAGACAGGATTTATCATTTGTGTGAACTCATCCTTTTAGTTCATGCCTGCTTTATGGCTGCAACTGACTGCCTTAAAATGAGCAAGGCTGAAGAATGGGTGGCAACCTCATTCCCATTTATTCCATATGCTCTAAAGAGGTCATATGGCTTCAAAATTCTGCTGGCTTATGTCAGCCCTCACTTCTCTCCTATCACAGTTCTTGTAAACATGCTAGCTGGTAGCACCTCCTTTGCTTTCAACTTATGCCGACATGCACTACTTTGTGTTAAAACCCCAACATTTCCTTGGACAACTTGAAGCACAGCCTGAACAAGTGTAGATTCAGGCAATGTTTGCAGAATGGCAGTAACGGTGAGGTGTGGGAAGGAGGGGCGGTGTCCTGTGCTGAGATCTGCTTACTTAAACTGATGAGACCACAGCCATGCTCAGTCTCATATCCGAGATGAATTAGACCTGTTATATTTTCACAGATATTTTCACGTTTCAGTTGATGAAACAGAAATAGCAGTGACATAATCACTTGCTTGATATTTCTTTTTACTATCTGGCTTTAATACTGCCTGCACTTCCATTGCCTTCAGAGAAGTAAATTCTCTGTCCCAATAGGGCATTCAAGATGACAATCTTAAGTTCATAGTTATGTGGAAAAAGGGGAAGTCCTGCTCCTCATGTGCCTGACATTTCTCATGATGGGCCCTCTTATACAGGCTGGAGCAAAAGCTGATGGTGGAGGAGCAGTGCTGAGGTCAAAGAAGCCAGGCCACACTGGCTGCGTGTAGCTCTGCCTGACTAGTTTCATTGTTGTGAGAAACAAGCATGTTTTTTTTGTGGCTATGTGGAAACTGCAGTCAACCAGACACTGACAACTGTAGCATAGCAACAGGGTGCTGGACCTTTTTTCTAACAGAGATAGAGAAAATAGGGAGTGGGTGGAATTTGTACAGGAATGTGCACAGTCTTGGATTTGGGTAGGCAACCTCAGCTGACATCGTGTTCTCTATGACATGTCTTCAGGTGCCTCCAAAGCTCTGGATGGTTCTGTCACTCTGATATAATTTGCCTTCAAGCCACTCTGGTTCTGGGTCTTTCACATGAGGCAGGTTGGGGAGGCAATATAGGATACTTGTGGTGATATTTGCAGATGGTATTTCCTTGAATTTAACATGAAATGTGTTCTGAAAGCCGCAGCTCAAAAAAGAAAAAATAATAAAATGCCGAGAAGGGTCAGCAATAGCAGATCAGACACACCAAGAGTCGAGTTTCCCCTGCACTGAAGACCAATCAAAGCACG
This sequence comes from Amazona ochrocephala, assembly GCA_039720435.1. NCBI lineage: Eukaryota > Metazoa > Chordata > Aves > Psittaciformes > Psittacidae > Amazona > Amazona ochrocephala. Next base: position 82,817,314 of record CM077878.1, read on the forward strand.
CAGGTGAATCCAAGTTAGCTTTCAACCAGCTAGCTGAGGTACTGTGAGTGCTGACGTTAGGGCCCTGATAGTCTCAGCAGGCTTGGTTAGACTGCCCTGAAACTTCTTCCCGTGTAAGCTTGCTCTTGGTATAAAATATGGATACCACATGAGGCAGGTAAACTTTCGTTCGCAGCGTGAAGGTGCCCCCAGTCTGGGGAAGGGAAGCTATTTGGACTAGGAAGAAACAGAGAGGGATGGTTTTGCAATGGAAACACAGAAAATGTCAAAAAATGGACCTGAGCAGTCAGACTTTCTGGGTGCATTCAGGAATACCAGACTCCTTGGACAACAGCTCTTCGTTAGCATTTGGTTTCTTTGATTGAGTAGGCAGCTGTTCTGTTCTCTGTAGGCAGCTGCCTTGAAGACAAGTGTTTAGAGGACAGTGTGATCCGCCCCTTTGGCAGTTTTGCTTCTTATACTAAAACCCTGTCGGGAGTCAGTTCTCCTGCGCAGGAAAAGGGGTGGCAGGGGAAGACTGTCATGTGTAATCCCAGGCTTCTGGCTCCCTGAGCTTGTTGCAACTGTGTTGGATAGTGTTGGCGGAAAAAGGTCGGAAGACTAAATGTCTTGTAGGCCTTTAGGATAGCTCAGATGGTTTTTCAGATAGAGTTGAAATACAGTTTTGCAGGATGTGTTAATGATGGTTGTCATGGGGATTCAACTGAAAAGAAATATAAATATAAAATTCAAAGGGTTGCAGGCTGTGATCTACTGTCACTATTTAGCTTTGGGGTTTTTTTTTCCCTTTTCACTGCATTTAAATTGGTCCTCACTCCAACAGCTTTATGAAGAGCTGTATAATTGCAGTCTTTTAAAACAGAAATCTTCTCCTTTGAGCTACAGTAGCTGCATATGTGGATGAGAAAAAGTCATTGATGTCGGCTGATTATGCCAAGGGCTTTGGGGACCTCTGGTCCAATATCTGACGCAGATAATTTACAGTTCTATAGGCTGCGTCACTGGTGTACTTGGCAGAGAGAAAAAGACTAAAAAGGCTTGAGGACTGATCTGCCTCTCCAACATCCACGGGGTTTTCTGGGGGCAATGCTGAAACACAGTGATGGAGAGCCATGAGGAGTGCCCTGAATCACAGATTGGAGCTATTCCACAACAAATAGACATTTTAATTTTGCAGCATAATTTTTTAAAAAAATGTTTCTGCACCATTACATTCACTTTAAATATTGAAAAAGGTCTATTCAATTATTTATTTAATCTCCTAAAGCCACAACATTCAGAAAATGTATTGAGGCAAGCTAAAAATTATATTGGCCTCTTTCAGTGGATGCATGCATTATATTTCAGAAATGTGTGAAATTTTTTTAAGTTAAAAGATTTTTTTCTGTGAAAAAGTGGTTACTTTCTTTTAGCCTCAAGCATTTTCAGAGACCGTTGTAGGGAAACAATTTCAACAATAACAATTGGGCACAGCAAAAAGTGCAGTTTTATGTGTTAGGCTAACCTGCATAAAACCCACAAGAGATAACAGCCTATTCTTTTAAACATCCTGATTAAATAGGAAACAGGTCAAGGTCCTTTTAATCTGGGCTTTTTAGGGCTATTTTACAGCATTGTAATAAAATCTGAAGGAAGTTTGAGTGAAATATGAGTTAAATAATAGCATTCTTAAAGTGATGTTAAAGATAGTATTTTGGAGAAAACATTTAAGACTTTTATAGAATTTTAATGTTTTAAAATGTCATTTTCATTCCAAGAATGACTGAAAAGATGACTTCCACATGTTGTGTTCCTGGTGTTTATTTGGAACTCTATACGCTGACTGTAATAACGCTTATAATATTTTATTGTTATGACTTGTTTTTCTTTTTTTCCCCTTTTCTGGTAATCATGGAGCTACATACCCATCAAACCCCTGTTTTCTGTTATATAGGTGGCATGTTTGAGATATGTACCAATAGTGCATTAAAAAAAAATCACACCATTAACCTCCTTCTTTTCACTCAAAATGAAACAAACATTAAACTTTTCTTATAAATGAACAAATACGAAACCACAGACAGAATTAATACACAATCTGAATGTCTGAATGTATTGAGAGAGTATGCATATGCAAAAACATAATCTTTTACCAACTGGAACATGTCAAATACTGCATAAGAAGTCTGGAGATTTCTCTGTAGTAAGCCTTGTAAATGTAAATTACTGAAATCAAAGCCTACAGACCTATTTTCATTAACAATTCAGACAGCAATTCTCTAATTTAGATACTCGTTGGATACGTTAGTGGTTCAATCCCAACATGCAGAGCTCCATCTCTGCATGGGTAGAAGCACCCCAGGTGAGTGTCCCCATGCTGGCTTTACAGGGTTCTGATAATTCATTAGTCCAAAACAAAATCTGAATGCTCTAACATTTGTAAACACTGACAGTAGAGCCAGTATCATCTAATGTCGTTGCATAGACTTAATCACCTCATGGGTGCTTGTGCAGCGCCCTAAGCTATTAGTGGGATACAAGCTAGGCCAATGGCTACAGAGCGCTTGTGCAGCACCCTATGCTATTAGTGGGATGCAAGCTAGACCAATGGCTACTGAGCTGTGATTGCATTTGTAACATGTAAGGCAAACCCACTCAAAAACCTAGTCAAGCCACTCACCCACCTGATGGCTTACTTAGCTCAAGCCATGGATTTATTAGTGTGTGGGTAAGAAAGCACCTGGGTATATTCCTTCACATGGGGTCTTTTGGATCTGTGCTCTTTTAAAACTGGGTTTATTGATTCATCCTGTGGAGAAAAAAAAGTCACTGAATACTTTTCTCATCCAGCAATACGTGTAATAATGGCTTTGATACCTCATGAACTATTTTTGAGGTGTCTCTGGTGTTCTTAGGCTGGTCTTGGGAGCCAAACAGGAATATCAATGTTCTTGGTGCATCTGGTCTAGTGAGTGGCCACTCTTTTTGGTACAGAAATGAAGGATAGTGCATTCTCTACCTTTAGTACAATGCAGCCCATGAATAGGACTCCTCCTTTATTCACCCCTACTCATCCATTCATCTCTATATACTTGCTGTAACTATGGATCTGAGATGGAAATACTAGCTTAAGGTGTAATCGACTGAGATATACACATAAAGAAAAGACTTCTAAAAAAACCTAATCTCTTCTGTTTCTTTAGTTAATTGTTGTTTTATCTCAGTGAGTTTACTCTTACTAACTTCCAACCTGTGGAATGGAAGCAGAAGCTCACCAAGCCAGGCTCTAAACAAGTCTGAAACATACAAATAGAGCCAAAGAAGGTTAAAAACCCATAGCAGCAAATAAGCACTTTTTCGACACAAATGAAGTCACACTGCAAAACCAACATTTTTTTTCCAGCCCAGATGCTGATAAACATCATGATTCTGTACTGAAAATAACAAAATAAAACCCTTCAAGTGTGTTTTGGGCTTTTTTGTTTGTTTGTTTGGGGTGTTTTTTGTCCTGGAGCAGGCGACATCATTTACTAGTGAAGATGCAAAATATAAATTTACTACATGTAAGCTGCAGGAATGATGGTTATGCCAGCTGTGATTTATTGTATACCAAAGAACAGATATGCAGAGGTGCAGGGAAGCCACCCACTGAAATATCCATTCTTTATCCATATTTCAGTTCTCAGATTCATACTTCCAAGCATTAAAGCTCAAAGACTTGTCTTGATGAACAGCTTTTCATGGTCTCTTTATATTCATGCATAATGTAACTTGTGTAGCTGTCAGTCATCTTCATTTGTCCTCTCTCTTTGTAATTGTTGTGTATATTTTTCCTGCTTTAACTCAGTGTATGTTTTCAGAATTTTAATGTGCCCAGGGATAAGGGCTGGGAGCAGAAAAAATGTGATTCAGGAATGAATGCTTTCTATAGTCTGGAAAGTACAGTTTTACCTGATATTATGTGCTATAGACTTCTGCCTGCATCGTTGCTCCTCTCAGGAGGAGTCCTAGTCTAATTGCTGCTGATTTGGTGAATACAGATAGATGTAGTAAAGAAAGATATTTCAGTTGCAAGCAGCAGAAACAGGGATTTGAGGCTGATAACTTCAGTTTTGCTCTGACATGGTTCAGCTGACCTGGAACAGAGGTGCAATGCTCTGTAAACCCTCTCCCACCCAGAAAGGGGTGTCTGCATAGGAACAGTGTACTGTAAGTGTGTAAATGTCTGTCTGGCTTTTGCTACCTCCTGTACCATGCCTGAAAATTTCTGAGGAGAGTGATATTTGGGTGGTCAAAGCCCTCTGAGGTTGGTTTGCAGTGTTAATAATAACAGAGCTCTGCTGCATGGGACTGTCCCCTTGCACTCTTTCATCTCTTGGTGTGGAAGCAGCTCATACTGCCTCTGCCTTACATTCAGGCATATATAAATGAGCCTACAAAATGGCCCATGTTAAAATTACCCAGGGGAGATGATCTCTGCCTAGCATCATTTTGGGTCACTTCTGAATTCACATTATTTCAGACATGTATTTATCAGATATACATAGATCATTATATGTGGTGCCGTAATGCATCTGTGAAAAATACATGTGCGCTGTATAATGACACAAACACTCCTTTAAGATTGCATGTAATATCCAGACTTGAAAAGATGATATAACCCTTATTCATCTTTTCTTATGTTATCCATCTCTTTTAAGAGGCTTCTGGTTTTAGAGCTGAAGTTCAGTAGTTTAATTTTCTGTGTTTTGTGCACAAAGCAAGGTGGTCTCTTTGTCGAAAAATGTTGTGTGATCACTGGTGGCTGCAAAGCAATTGGGTTCCTACAACTTCATGCCCATTTTACTCCTAGTTTGATCCAAACCTAAATTGTGCCCTGGACAACTTCAGTCTCTGGACTAAGACTTATGACTTATTCAGGAATCTTAGACAAGGGTGCTCTGACACAAATGCTCCGAGGAGAGGAGAGGAAATCTACCTCAGCACTGTTGTAGGGGTTGAAGATCCTTCCTCTTGCAGCAGCTTTAGAAGTGTACAGCAAATACTATGCTCACTGTCTGCCACTTGCGAAGACAGGAGTGGTGGCTTTCTAGCACCAAGGATTTGCACAAGTGGTAGCTGGTATCTGAATATTTCTTGGTCCCGAATATCAGCCAAAACACTGGATGTGATCTGTCCCCATGGTGACAAGCATATATTTTCACAGTATAAAAAGCTGTCAAAACCAAGCATTTGCATGTTAAATGTTGTTGAGCAGTGGAGTCTGGTAGCTTACCAATTGGTTGATGTGGTGATCTTCACTTTTTTTTATTGCAGGCTGAAAAAGCAGAAGGATTTATCAGACTTCCAGACTTCAGTGTGGATCGAGCAATTGAATGCAAAAAAAAGCAGTAAGTTTATCTCTTGCCTCCAGTTTTGCATGACTTTTACAACACTGCAAGGAATTGAATCTCAGTAGTGCCTGGCAATGAAGCTGTGGGGAGTTCTTCTGTGTTATATTAATAATGAGATATTAATTGAACTACTGAAAAAAAACCGTATTGCAAAAATATTTTTGAAAATACTCTGCCAGATGTGCTGTGTTAAAACTACAAACTAAACAGTAGATCAGCATGCCAAATGTTTTTTTTCCCCTCCTCTTTGCTCACTTATTATGAGCAAGTTGCAGTCCATCTCAAGTTGCTTACCTTCTTGTAGGTAAGGAGGTCAACAATAGTGTACGTAATGCTGATTCCCTCCAAGCTGGAACTATTCTTTAGGCTTCAACGGTGCATCTTTGGGCTGTACTTGCAGCCTTGGGTTGTGCAGGGAATAAAAACCCTGTTTGGCAGGGTACACATTTCAAAATATTCTCTCCAAACACCATATGCAGCACTGAGTTCCGACTCTTCTGAGTACACTTCAAAGGTTTGGAGGGGTGTTGTTGCTCTTCAAAGTTACATAGCTCAGCATGGTTTTTATCCTGTCCCTCAAGAGAAAACCTCTGTATTTCTATTGAGAACTCACACTGTGATTAGCTGTAGGTGTTCCTGAGATTAACTGTGGGCCTCACTACTCCGAAGAAAGGGGACATCTATTTTGAATATGGAGAGCTCTATTTTGTTTTCTCAAAGTTGAGTCATATACTACAGTATCATGGAAAAATACTGCCCTTCCCTTCTGCAGCTCTTGGGTGTAAGTGAGAGCAAGAAAATCATAGAATCATAGAATAGTTAGGGTTGGAAAGGACCTTAATATCAGCTAGTTTCAACCCCTTAAGAACATCTAGTTTTCTCCCCCTGCCATAGGCAGGGACACCTCCCACTAAACCATGCCACCCAAGTCTCTGTCCAACCCCCCCTTGAACACTGCCAGGTGTGGAGCATTCACAACTTCCCTGGGCAATCCATTCCAGGGCCTCGCCACCCTGACAGTAAAGAATTTCTTCCTCATATCCAATCTAAACTTCCCCTGTTTAAGTTTGAACCCATTACCCCTTGTCCTCTCACTACAGTCCCTAATGAAGAGTCCCCCCCCTGCATCCCTATAGGCCCCCTTCAGATACTGAAAAGATGCTATGAGGTCTCCACACAGCCTTCTCTTCTCCAGGCTGAACAGCCCCAACTTTCTCAGCCTATTTTCATACAGGAGGTGCTCCAGTCCCCTGATCGTCCTCGTGGCCCTCCTCTGCACTTGTTCCAACAGTTCCATGTCCTTTTTATGTTGAAGGCACCAGAACTGCACACAATACTTCAAGTGAGGTCTCACAAGAGCAGAGTAGGGGGGAAGGAGCACCTCCGTGAAGAAACACAAGCTCATCACTTATTTGGGATAGGGCAAGTTATGAGAGATGTGAGGAGTGATCAGCACTGCTGGGTCAGCTGGGTGTGCTTCCATGGGACAGAGTAAGGTGCTTAATGAAGAATAAAAGACGGAAGCCACACAGTCTCTGGATTGGAGACTATATTTTAGGAAAAAACCCCAACTAAATAAAAAAGACTGAAAGTGGATGTTCAACTAAAACCTAGTTAGGGGACTATATCCATTTTGCTTGTTTGCAGCCTGCCACCTAGTTGCCTTTTTGGTGCCTCCTAAAACTTGTTTTTGAAAAGACAGTGAAGAGACAGTCACTCTTCACCTGCTACATGCCACTTGTGATTTTATTGTATCATATGTCCCTTCCCCCCACCATCAGTTTTCTGTGCTGCGGGGTCTCAGCCTGATTGACCACTCATGGAAGCTGTTTCATACCTTGGGTCACCCCTGGTACTTTCTTGGAACATTTTTTAAGTTTATTTTGTTTCTCAGAGCTGCAGGAAGAAAAACTTCACACAGTATTTGAGATGTGGGCATGCAACAGAATTATGTAATGCAATAACAAAAGTCTTTGTTTTATTCTTTATTCCTCCCTTTTTGGTTCCTGTAGTTTATATTCTCTGAATAATGCGTGGCTCAGGAAATAAGCTAAAAATGCACTAGTGTTATAAGGAAAGAACTATTTGGATGGATAAACTTATCCGGAATAATATAGTGGAGTGAATAAATATTTTAAATAATTATTCAACTATTATTTTTTCTTTCTTATGTAAACTAGTTTTCGTCATATCTCTTCTATTTTTCTTTTCTTGAAGTGCTATTAAGATCAGCCACCCACAGATCAAGACATTTTATTTTGCGGCAGAAAATGTTCTGGAAATGAACACGTAAGTAGGAGTGACTGGTCATATTTCATCCTGTCTCATGCCTGAGAACGCCCTTTGAAATTTCATTCTCTCCCTCTCAAGTGGTTGTTGATGAAGTTATTCAGGGAATTACTAAGTCTGTTTTATTTTCTGTTTACTGTGTAGAAGGAACCTGCTGCTATTTGTTCAGTAATGACAGTTGGAATCCAAATTACATTATTAGCTTGATCTTGATACTAATGTTAATGATATTTGCTGGTATAAATCCCTTTCCATTAGAGAGGTGCTAGGATTTGATAGCAAGTTCATCACCTTAGGACAAGTGAGGGAAGAAAGTAAAGAGAGGGAAAAGCTTAATATAGTCTTGTCCCAGAAGTGGTCTAGGGCTGGAAAATGGTAGTATCTGCTTTGAGTAGCATATCAGTTACCAGGGAAGGTTACAGGGATAGGAAGGGCTGATTCTTTAATGTAGGTAAGCATTTATTTCCGTGCCAAACTATGTTGCATTTAATCAACCCTCATGACAGATCAGCAATTTTCTTTCCAAAAACGTCCATAAGAATAACAATTAATCCACACAGTTTTGAATCAAGAAGTAAAATAGATATAAATACTGCCATTTTAGAAACCACTGGGCTATCAGAAATAGACATTCCATGCTATCGATCCAGTTCTGGTTGATTTGTATACATCTCGTATCTTCTTTGTCTTTTTACTTCAGATTGCAGTCTGTTCATAATGCTACTGCATTAAATGGCCAAATACAGATGAAAATCCATATAATTTAAATGGGAAGAGAGCTCTTTTCTTAATCCATTATTTTAATCATGGCTCTGCTGGTGAACTTCGTGAGATTCTTGTTAGGGCATTTACTGTTCTTTCCCCTTACAGACAGGAGACCTCATACGTATTTACCACAGCAGGAAAGGACAGAGGTTGAAAGAATGTGCTTGTCCTACCAAAAGGGCTATAGATACAGAGATCTGCGATACTGCAGTAGTATTTGTACATATATCTATGTTCATAAATCTGTAGATGCGTACAGATGGTGGAGAGATAACCATCCGTTCATGTATCACTGTGTTTCCTACCAGAGCTCCTGAACAGAGTGAGAAGCTCTTGGGGCAGATGGGCTGAGGAGGACTAAGAATGAGGGACAGCAGGACAGGAATATTTTTGTAGGGAAAGTAACCCCGGTTGAAAGAGTAGACAGGAAAGGATGCAAGGAGAAGGAAAATTAGAGCTAATGGAGGGCACTAGTGAGTGCCAACAGCCAGTTTGGAGCCCAGCTGGAAATTTTCAGTGTCCTAAGGACACTTTTGAAATGTTTAGTCTTCTGTGAGTGAGTGATTGAACTCTATGCAGGTGTCCCAGCTCTCATGTCCCCAGACTGATTTTCTTCAAACTCCACTTCAAGAGTAAATATCAATTTGGCTTAAAGCTAGATAGCCTGGCATTAGAGCAGCTTACACTACACTACGCTAATTCTTCACTGTTGTAATTGATAATGTTTTCCTTGGCAAAGTATAAAATACATGCATTTAATACATAAAGTACACGCATACTCACGCATATGTCAAAATGGGCTAAAAGACATCTGTTCTCTTGGCACCAGCCCTGCAAATACATATGCGTGTGAGCGGTTCCACTGAACTCACTGGGGCATTCATGTGTGTCGAGTTACTGGTGTGCATAAATGCTTGACAGATCATGACCTTTTGTAACTGTTCATGCATATATATTAAATCAATAGTGGATTCATTAATGCAGTCCTTTGCTTCATTAATTTAGCATGTATTTGTTATTGTCATGCACACATGGACAGTAAACATGTTCTGGCTAGCTACATGCATTTACCTGGCCAGTTGCACATGGTTACTAGCAATCTGTCTGACCTTTTGGTTAATGAAGTCTTGATTTTAGCAAACCTTTGTTGCTGTTACAATTTTTTTAATAAAAAAATCATTGTATTTGCTGTTAGAAGAAACTCAATAGTCCACTCTTGCAGAAATGTCACTTTGTTTTCATGAATTGTTATGTGGCTCTACTGTTCATACTGCAGTCTAAGAATCTAATTACTTTGACAATGATCTTACTAGCGAATTTCCCATTGCACAAGTAGAATCAAAATAAGACACAATGTTTTTTTCAGAGTTATGGATCTTAATTCCTGTCTTTCATACTTTCCTGTTTAGGCCTTGAGTTTTAATCTGAAAGGCTTGAACTTTTTCAGTTGTTAAGTTCTTAAATCTGGATAGAGCTGAATGAAACAATACACAAAAAGTATATCTAGGGATTGTTTCTAGCACTAGAAGAATGCAGCCATCTAGGAAGGGAAATGGAAAAAGAACTATTAATAGCTTAAAGAAGCACAGGAAGTGAGGCTTAGTAAAACCAGGAGTACATACGGAGTTGAAGAAAGCCATATAGAATGGTCAAAAAGTCTGTTTTTAAATGGCTTAGATTCTTAGGCTGTGCTGTGATAGCTTCGGCCAAGGCAGCTGACATGATCTTCTATGATTCCAACGTATTTTGCTTCACTCCGGTGAAAGTTGACCCCTCAATAGCAGGACTAAGCTACCGAAGTTCTGTTGCAGTACACAGGCTTTTCCTTTTGCTTCCATTAATGCAACTCCCTAGTCATCAGCAGTGTTTTTTCCAGGATCAGAGAAAGAGGATGCCTCAGACAACTAGTCCTGCTCACCACAGTCTTCAGGTTAATGAAAACGGATGTGGTGATGTAGAACACGTATGAAAGGGACAAAACTTTGTCTGAACAGCATGTGAGTATCCCTAACTCTATATTCCCTTTGTTTCAAACGCAGGTGGTTAAGTAAGCTGGGGATGGCTGTAGACCCTCAGGCACCCAATGAGAAGAATGAGGAAGGTATGCTCCTAAAAGCAGTTTCAGTGTGTAACTAAATCATGTTTTCTACTTTTTGCTTGGCCAAATTTTTGTCAGCTCTTTTCTTTCTTTCAAATTGTCATCTGGGGTCTCTCTGCCAACTGAGTTCAGAGAAATGACACTGACACGGCACAGAGTAATCACAGAAAAAGAAACAGTGGTGAGAAACAGTGCCACTGAGAGACACGCAATGATCTTGTGAAAGATAACTGAAATTCTGGCAATTTGCTGGCTTGCTATAAACCTACTAAGTGCAAAGAGAAACAGCTGTGCTACTCTGTGGTTTGAGCTGGTAAGGTATATTACAGAAGTTGTGCTAAGGCATGGGAGCTCACTAGCTGGGGAACACCTTGTGCAGTGTAGACCCATCCCTGGTGTCTCCTCTGTTCATGGAGGTTTCAACAGGGAGGTTGGAGTGGGTGAGAGAGGTGGGTACGTGTGGCGGTAGTGGTGTGCTGAAGCCTACAATTTGTTTCAAAGCCAAGCCCAAGGGCTCATTGTGGAATGAGTAATTTTAAAGGTTCCCTAGCAATTTATTTATTGCCTTAATTTGCACACTGACCTAATAGAAGTTTTTGGTGGGAGGTTATCAGCACCTGAATCACAAATCTGAGCAGAGGACAAAGCAAGTCACCTGTCAGAGCCCTTGAAAAAGCTGCTAGTGAGGCCACATATGCTAGGAGCTAGTTTAAGAAGTGCTGTAGCTAGTCTAGCTAGTGCAGTTAGCAAACCAGGGATGGACTCTGACCTGAGGAATACATACCGTTGTATGGGCTTTTGACTCTCCAATTTTAGAGTACTGGTAGCCAGTGCCTTATTTAGAACTGCTCAGGTTATGAAGGAGCTGTCATTATGAAGAAACTGGTATTCGCAGTGGTATGAGCACATGGGTAATAAAGCCTGTTTTGTCTAAGCACCGCTGCATGCCTTCTGACATTTCCCCGAATATTGTAATGATTTATGTCCAGGCTTTGGACATGTAATTCCATTGTTGATCAGTATGATCTAGCTCTGTTTATATTCTGGCTCCATTTGTACTCTGCCATTAAAAGCAGCTTTGGGGCTGGTAAACATAATATCACTGATTTCTGGAGATTCAGCAGGTCTCATCAATTTCTTTGGTTTTGGTTCATGGTTCGTCTTTATTTCTTGTCAGAAAACTTGCTAATTCCCATATCCCTAAATTCCTTCAAAATACTGTGTCCTCTTTGAACACAGTTTTGTATCAAAACAGTCTGAATTAATTAGGATAAAGGTCTATAATGAGTATTAGGCTATGTAGCAAGAACTGAATGGCAATTTTACTCAGGAAAGAAGTGCTCAAATACGTTGTCTATGTCTTCAAAGTTTGTTGGAAGATGAGGATGGTTAAAATTCTGTACATGAAAACAAATAATTTTTTTAAAAGCCTCAAAAAATGTAGTATTGGTGGTGGCTGAATCAAGAGTTAGAAAATACTTCAAAATGAGTAAGCCCACTGATCTTGACAAAAAAAAAAAAAAAGAAAGATACAGGGAAATCCCCTCAGCAGCAGGTTATCTAAGTGACCTGCAATAAACATAGCATAGCCAAGATTTATTCAGCTTTTAAACCAGTAGCTCATTTCACCTTCAGAAAAAGGCACTCTCATTCTGGTGTCTGACACCTCCTTGTCTTTCCACACCTGTTTTGTCGCAGGTGCTCCAGCAGCTGCCTCAAGTGTGGGCTCAGCACCCCACTGACAAGCCTGAGTGGATGTGCCCCTACAGAGGCATTGCTGTATTTCAGAAAAATGCTGTCATTACTCACACTGACTTCTGTTCCTGCTGACCCGGTTCTCCCCTCCGTATCACACACCATAACTCTTCAGGAGGGTCTTGGCTTTTGTTATGGCACTTCTTGTGTATTCATGTACTTTCTATACATTTTAACACACACACACACACACACACACACACAACCCCATTTGCCTATTTAGAGTATCAGAAACAGCTGTTGATATTTTTTTTTTTCCGGTTCTTCAGTGTGCCTAAAAGGGGAGCTGTAGAAACAATAAGCTCTTTACTAAGAGTTATTCAAGAAGGCATTAACAGAACCTTAGAATTTGATATAGGCCTTATTGCAGCCAGTCTCAGTCATTTATGCTAAGATGTGCCTGGATGTTTTTCCAATGAATAGAGTAGTAGTTATGCTATTAAAAATCCCTATAGTTCTGCAAACAGTATGGGATAAAGAAAAGTAATAAATCTCTTTGTTTCACTTTGCTAACAGCTTGGAGAGTTCTCCTGCATGTGCAAAATTCTCCTCTCTTAAAACTTTGTTTCCCTCACACTGTGCCTATGAAAGACCCCAAATGACATAAAAGTGACAAAAAAGAAAGTGTGCAGGTATTAATATAATTAAAAGATGAGATAATCACAGGTGATTTCCCAGAAACCATTGCCAACACACTGCTTTCTAGTAGTGTGAACCCATGAAGTTCAGCTCTTACAAAGTACTGCCAGAACATAAACAACCCTTGCCCACTTGGGACAGAGCTGGAGGGTTGCTTCTACCAGAGAGACCCAGCTGCTCCGGAACAGCACAAGCTGCTGTGTGCCTCTGGTGGCTGGAAAGGCAGTGCAGGGTGCTGGCTCATGAGGAGTCTGCAGAGGTAGCCTCTGCTCTTGTGACATTTGTCACTCACCCACATTGTCCTCATTAAGCTCTGATTATATATTCTAGCCTTTCATGTCCCCAGCTCAGTTGGGTGGGGGTGAGTGCTGTCACCCTCCACATATGGTGCAGGGCAGGACACAAACACTTGCTCCTATAAAGCTTGGATGTGAAAGGCTGATGAGTGCCAGGAAATTTAGCAGAGGAAAGTGATCTTACCCAGCAGTTACAGTCAGGACTTGGGAATAGGAAGCACTGATTTACCACCTTCCCTTTTCTGTGTCTTATTTTATCAATGTTTATTACTTCATCTAATTCCTTTTATAAAGGCATCTGAGAAAACGCTGCACAGGTAGTTGACAGAAATAATAACACAACTGCTTCTCTGCCACATGTCAAAAGACAGCCAGGCTCTACCAGATTGCTTCATATTAAAAAAAATAGAAACGAGTAGGGTGTATAGTCCTAGAGTTCTCTGTTTAATTTTAGTACTAGCTCTGCACGCGTACTGCCATGCTGCACAGTGTGCCTATGTGAGTTACCATGTGGTGACAGACAGTTCTCATGGGGCTGCTATATGGTTTCCAAAGCACCATGCAGGCAGCCTGTTTTCTTCAAAATTGGAGTCAAAACACCAATGCCTGTTGCTACTTCCAGAAAAACTTACTGGTTAGAGAGTAAGGGACAGCATCTGCTGCTTTCAACAGGTCTCCCTAAGCCATACTGTACACGATGCAGCCTCTCTTTTAAAGGCTGCTAAGGTAGGATAAAGAATCCTTACCCCAGACCGATTTGTGAAGATATCTAGAGCTGCATCACCAAATGTTTCCATCCATAGCAAATTAGCCTTTTTTTTTTCTTTTACTTAGAAAGAGAAAAAAATGTTGCCTTGAAGTAGTGTAACATTACAAGTGAGTTAATTTTCACTGTAGGAGACACTGACTTTTTACAGTGTAGTTTGCAGCCCAGAACATGCTACTTTGTCATCTTTGGTTACCACAGCTCTGTGAGGAATAAATGAGCGCTGGTCTAACACTTTGTTTTTGCTCATTTTCCATTTTTGCCTCAGAATGCTACAGTGAAAGTGAACACGATGATCCAGAAATAACAGACACGCCACCTCCCCCCTACACAGTCCAGCCAACACCACCTCCTTTGGTAAGTGTTACAGTAGATGGATTGTCCTGTTGCTTGTCTCTTGTTGAGGCGGTGGGCCTTCTAGAAATAACCCAAAACAGCTGCTAGAAATGTTCACCCTGTGTGCCTGTGAAATGAGCTGCACTGCCAGGAGCCTCACACTGTAAAAGAACAGCTCCTTCGGATGGAAGAATATTTATCTTGCTGGAGAAAGGAAGGTGTCCGCTCTACCTCATACACATGCTGTCTTTTCTTTATGAGGTTTTTAACACACTGCGATAACCTAGTTTTTTATGCTGTTATTTTCTTTTATCTCTTTTTTTTTTTTCATTTTATCTTTCCCAAATCTTCTTTCTTTTTGTGACTCCAGTAACATCATCCAACAGATTTACACTTAGTTATTTTGAGGGTTGTTCTCAAGACTGATGAATTTGAAGCTACTTTTGCGGCAGTAGAGGGAAAGAAGCCTCTTATTATAGTGATGAAATAATTTCTTCTACCTCTGAAAAATAGACTATAAAAATTAGGCATCCTCCCAAAATCTATGATATTTTTTTCTCTCTTGCTGTAGTGTGTTTGCCCAGAATATTTCTTCTTGCCTGTGTTTAATTTTATAAATTAGAATAAGCACTATGCACCCTTATGTGTCTAATCAAATTGACTCACCTAATTATTAGCTATTTATTGCCCTATTAATCTTATTTCTGTATTGTTGCTTTTCTCGGTGATCTCATCTCCACTTATGTGAACTTTAAGATATGAGGTTTACTGAATTCTGTGTTTAGAAATGAGTAATCTGTTTTTGGATGGTAATGCAGCTGAAATAAAGAATACTGAGTTCAAGCCTTTCTCTTCCTTAGCTGAAAGTTATCATTGAGGTTATGCAA
This sequence comes from Amazona ochrocephala, assembly GCA_039720435.1. Taxonomy (NCBI): domain Eukaryota; kingdom Metazoa; phylum Chordata; class Aves; order Psittaciformes; family Psittacidae; genus Amazona; species Amazona ochrocephala. Next base: position 82,832,517 of record CM077878.1, read on the forward strand.
TAACATACTTTGATCTGAGTCATTGCATCTCATGGAAGGGAAGTGCCTTCTTCCTTCTTAGTGTGGTACAGAGTCCTATACAGGATGCCGAAATTACATCCAGTAGCTGAGGTGGGCACAGAAGCAGTGAAGTAGGAACAAATTTGAAATATACAGATGAGCTGAAGAAGCTTGTGCGGTCACAGGCAATAATGAAAGGAGACATCCTGCAGAGGATTGCTTGTCTGGCATAAAGCTGGGAGCGTGTGTCACACTGTCATCCACTTGTCCCCTTCTGTTTCAGTCAGATAAGTCAGTCTTCACTTCCTCTCCTGAAACAGTTGTCTAACGTTAATCACTGCAAAACAACCCACCTGGCACTCAGGGGGTGCGTGGTGTTCACTGCTGTGCAAAATGTGATTCTTTATTGCATATATTAACAGGAAGTTAAATGTGGCCAAGTGGCTATAAATAACAGGGGAAAATAGGAACCTTGGCGATATGTGTCCAAGACTTATTCTGGGCCTAAGGCCGATAATGAAGAGTCTTGAATTTTGTATCTCAGTGGCTTGCCTTTAAGAGGCTGCAGATGTCTTTTCCATCTGCTCACCTCTGAGTGAATGCTGCATTTTTCCAGATGAGAAATTTTAAACAGGTGCTGTTTTTTAGTTTTCTGTTTTTCTGGCTTCCTGTTTCTTGTCAGTCTGTTGCTGCAGGGGTGATCCCCAGTTTTCTCCTTCCCATTTGCCGCTCTTGAGTGCTGGCCACCATGTTTTAGCAGGGGATGTGTGGTGCAGATGTTGAGGGGTCCAGCTTCCTCAGCCTTTCCCCTAAAGGTTATCTTCCCTCCAGCCTTTGCCTCTCTCAGCTGACTTCCTTTCTCCTCACCTTCAGCTTAAAATCCCTTCCCTCACGGACAGAGGTTAGTGTCTCCTGAGCAAAGTTGTCATTTTTTCACTCCAGAAGCGGCCACTGGAATAAGCTCCAGCTGCCATGTGTCTGTCCTATGCTCAGCTTGCGTATGCTGTGGGGAGGAGCAGTTAGTTACCAATGCAGCTGTGCTTGACTGCAAGTCAGAGTCTTAAATACCCACCTTAGTGGACAAACTCTGGAGCGAAAAAACAACTGGAAGGACTGGGAAAGCACAGCTTCTACTGCAAAGTCAATTTTAGGAGTAGAACTCTTGGTTATCTCAGGGAAGGCTGGTTAAACATTGCTTGCTGTCTGTTTATTCACTGCAGAGTGTCTGAATCAAGCTGTAAGGTCCCAAACGTGTGATGGATTTGGGTTGATACTCTGTGGGTACACCACTTTTGGAAGGACTGCTTGAATCTTTTCAGGTTGCGACTGGAAGAGACATCCTGGAAATGCAGCACAGAACCAAGAATGCCACAGGCGTGATGGGTTAATTTCTTTTCATTATTTTTATTTATTTATTTTTTAAGTCAAATTTCTTCTTCCTGAGACAATTTTGCAAAACAGAAATTAGGAACTATAAACATTTTTGAAAGTCAAGCCAATGCTGTCTTCAGCAGACAGACCTTCAAACTTCTTGAGATCAACTCCAGATTGAAAACTATTAGTCTGGAAACTAACAGCCGCTCAGGTTCAGGCTATGTTACATGTTAGAGGTGTGGGGTGGTTTGCTATTGTACTTCTAGCACAAAGTTTTCACTTGCTGTTCTGTTCTCTGCTGACCCAAACTGTTTTAAAAGTTAAAGAAGAAAAAAGTAGTGAACATAAGCTTTCTATATTTATTCATGCTTTTGGGTGCTGTGGAAGAATAAAGCAAGTCAGGAACAAGTGAATTTTAACATCTGTAGGAGAAAAGGTAAACTGACCATCTGCGTTAATTTCTCCACATGTGAATGGATTTACAGTTCAAAAACCAGCAGCTATGTTGAGACAATAGATTGTAGCAGTCCCAAAAGAACAGTTGAGGTGTTTCATGGTCATAATTTTTCTCTAAAAATTCCTAGAGACTCATTGATCTCCAATGGAATCCTTATGATCTGCTTGCTTAAACATCTGGTTTTTTTTTAATGTCTCCAAATGGAGATTTATTATTACATGGATTGTAAAACTTCCAAAGGAACCACTTGAGTAAGATAGGTAAACATTTGTCATGCCAAAGAAAGAAAACTCCACAACATATGTAGAGAAAAAGAAGCACATTCTGGCAGTCATCTTTATTCTCACCCACAGTTTTTGTTTAACACACAATGAAAATGAAAACTAAAATATATTCCACCCACTGAGGCACAGTTTTAATTTCAATAGCATTTCTTTTTTTAGGGACAACTGCCAGAAAAATAGAGGTGTGATCTAACAACTTTCTTTTCTGTCTTTGAATAATTAAAATTATACCATCCACACCATGTGAGCAAGAACTTTTACTGTTCAGCTGTTTTAGTGTGCAAATGCTTCAACAATTTGTCTTTGTGATAGGAGACCTGAGATGAAATGCTTTAGGTCACTTGTGTTCCAAAGGGTCAAACATGTAGTTTATGGCAGCATCTCCTTGTCCTTTACTTTGGGTTGCATTTATTAAAGTTTCAATTTTAAAAATAAAAATACACCTGAAACACAATGTTACACCTTGTAATAGGAATATAAATTAAGTCTGGTCCCTCAGTGTTTGGGACGGTCATGAAGGAAAGGCATTAAAAATTTACAGAAATGAAAGAAGTGCAACAAACAAATAGCGACCCATGATGTGTTATTGATGGTCCTCATCTTCTGAATTGATTAGTAGTTACATGATACAGATAGATTAGAAGCACACGAAAACAAATTTGCTTTGCTTTTTTAATGTAAAAAGAAAATAGTATATGTTACAGCAACACTGAATAGCAGTTTATACATGATGATAAAAAAAAAACAAACCTGTCACTGTGGTCTAGTTTCTGTGCATGCATCTTATTTCTAGTTTACCAGGTTATAAATGAGTATTCTAGGCTAGCCCTTCTGTTGTGTTTGCAGTTTGTCTGGGTTTCCCTAGAAACACCTTCTCAGTAATTTTCAATACTTTCAGTCTAGTTATCATCTGTTTTGGTTATTAGACAGATCTATTCTACATAGGTATTGAGAACATAAACTGGCCAGAACTGTGGTCCATCAACTCTGGTATTCAGATTCTGGCATTAGCCAGTAGCAGATGATTTGCAGGAGTAAATTTCTGCAGCAGCAGATACAAGAAATCTGGCATGATGATTTTGTCAAGTTTTCTGATGATTTCTGCTAAAAGCTTCACCCTGAGTGTTTGTCTTCTTTTCTCTCCCATTACTTTATTATTGTCAATAATTCTCTAAAAGGTATTTGTATGTATATTAGTGTGTTTGTGCATGTATTACTTGTGTATTTGGCTCTCTTGGCTCATCTTCTCAGTGGTGTTTTGTGGCTAAGAAACACACTAGTGCAAGTTCTTCATGTGTGAGTTGCTTTTGGTGACCAGATAATAGCACAACTCAGTCAATGTAAACACCGACGGTAGACCTGGCCATTTATTTGCTTGCCTGGGAAGCTAAATACTTTCCAAAACTTTGTTCTTTCTCTCAACCCGTCTTTACATGGAACTGTGCATCTGTCATACCCTCACTTATTAAAATCCTATTTTCTAACGATGTCTCTGAGACATCTCTGGTTGCATGTCCTCTTGTTGAGGCAGGGTGACAAGTACAGTAAGGAGGGCCTCAGAATGTCTTCATGATTTCTTATGTGTTTCTAGTGAAGTTTTAGTTCCCTTCCAGATTCATGAATGATGAATCTGGCAGGTAATGAGCAGCACAAGTATTATACCATTCCCCATTTCTTGCCCTCTGCCACATAACTGACTGCTTTTTCTTTCTACCACTAACTTGCCATCACATTACCCGTTAGCCTTCTTGCCCTGGTGAATAGTTAGTCCCTTGAAACGACCAGGAAAAATGGCTTTGCGTGCTGCAAAGGTCAAGGTACTTCAGTGTCTGTGCCCATTTCTATCTGTCTCTCTGTGGTAATGGCATTGGTGGATTTATTGAATGCTTCCAGAAAACGCCATCTTCAATGATTAATTCAGAGTTTCTCTTCTGCACAGTTGATTAGACCAATAAAGGGAAGACAAAAAAGAGTGAATGTGAGTGTAAGCATAGAAGACTATACTGAACACTATTTTTCCTCGATTTTTTATTTCTAAGCATTGTCAGGCTTGTATCTGTTTTATCTTTGGCTCCCTTTTGGTTTATTTTCTGAATTTACTGCTGTGTAGGAGATTGAATGCTGTAACTCAGGCCTGTTTGGATGGATAATTAATCAGATTATATAATGTTTTCATCAACGTTTCAGCTGCATATCTATAAAATGTATTACATAGGAACAGGAATGACTTGGAAACAATTTTTCTTTTTTCTCCCCCTGCCCTATTTGTTTCTGGAAAGCAGGATCAGCAGAAGTCTTTTTTCACCTCGATTCTATCAAATGAAGCATCTTGTTCCCTCTCTTCTTCTGAAAGCACTTTCAACTCCCAAGAGTCGTCTTCTTCCTTGACATCCAAAGTGGTTCATTCCGAGAGGCAGTCCTGGCTTGATCTAGTTAACAGCTCTGCCACAGAAGATGGTGATCAGCCTTTAACTTTCTGTGTACAGATTCACTCTGATGAGCCACCAGAAGCAGACTGTGGAGAAGTGGCAGAAAGCCAGGAGCCTGGGCTTTCCAAATCCAGTGGTGGATACCCAAACTCTTTTTTAGGTCTGGATACACATTGCCTAGCTGTGCCAGATGCAATAGGACAGAGATCACTAGCCAAAGGTGAGCTAATGAGAAGAGACTTTTTTGTCTGCAGAGCCATACATTGTGGGGTTTTCTTCAGCTTTCTTTCCCCTTCCTTCCTGTATGTTCTTCACTGAAGAGTTTTCCAGAGGCACACCATTTATAACAAATATTTGATTTATTAGGCATTAAATATAACCTAGTATCTAATTGGTAAGTACCTACACAGCTTTTCTCAAGTTTTATATGCAATAATATTATTATTTATTTATATGTTAAGATCATAGTCTCTGTGTAAAATCCCAAAGTAGATGTATTTTTATTAGCTTTCTTTATTTCAATACAGATGTTGTATTAGTTAGGATTGAACCAACATTTTAAGAAAGTGTGTCACAGAACTGACACCCTAAGCAAAGTGGCATATGCAGGAAGCGGTGAATGTGGGGTTAGGTCAATCCAGTTTTAAAAATAAAAGCAGCTGCATTTACTTCCAGTATATATTTCCTATTTGTTTCATTGAGCTTCATTGTAATCAAGAGGAAACAACTGGGGTCCTGAACTAGAAAGTCCATTAAGACTGGGTTTTGTTTAAAGAAATGGGTATCTGCTTAGGTATCCTCCTACCAATATGTATTGCTAAATTAAAAATGTGGCAGAGTTCCAGAATTTGGTTGCTGTTACTGTTAATAACACTTCTGCCATAACAAGGCAATATGTCTTGCCTTCTGAGCCAAGCTGCTTCTTCCTGTATTAAAAGCAGTGGAAGCGTAAGAGGCTTTTCTGGCATGCAATGTACCGAAGTGAGAAGATGCACAGCATGCTGCCTAGAGAGGTAATACATAAAGAAGCAACAATGTTCTTATGCATCAGCTCTACCCATTATCCCAAGTCCTTGTAAAGATTCGGAGCAAGGAGCATTGTTGTCTCAGTATAATGCTGTCCTGATACTTACCTGGCAGGGGAGACACCATGATCAGGCAGGTGGTTTTCCCAGGGCGAGGCTCATCCCTTGCACTCCGGGTGTGCTGACCCCTGCGATTTCCCCAAATGCGGGAAACTCGACTGCATAATTTGTGGTAGTGGGGGACTGCGTTCGCGCTCTCCCCTGTTCTTTTTCCTCCTGGACATGACGTGCTGTGGTATGGAATAACCCCTTTGGTCAGTTTGGATCAGGTGTCCTGTTTCTGCTTCCCCCCGGCTTCCACCCTTCCCTGGCAGAGCATGAGACTCAGCAAGTCCTTGGCCAGCCTAAACATCACCAAGCAGTAACTGAAAACACTGGTGTTATCAGCACTGTTCCCAGGCTCAAAATCAAAAACACAGTGCTGCAGCAGCTACCAAGAAGGGAAAAAGAAAAAATGATTGCTACTGCTGAACCCAGGACAAATGCAAAGTAAAGGTGCATCCAAAAACTTGGGCTGAAGGTAATGCAAAGGTAGAAAGAAACTGCATGTGACTCACTTAGTACTTTGGGTTTTCCTCTGTAGATGAACTCAGCACTGATTGAAAAATGATAGTCTGAGGCACATAAGGTACATTGTCAGTCTCCCAATTGTTTCACAAATATAAACAGTTAACATGCGTTTAGTTTGTCACAGGATTTTCTTTTTTTACAAGAAAAAAATAAAAGGAAATTGAGCAAAGTACAGATTCTATCAAAAGTGAAAATTAATTCAGAGGTTTTTGCGCTCAGCTTCAGCATCCATCTTCCAGGCTGCTGTGCTAGAGACCTGTAGAAATGAAAATCAGTAAGAATTAAAACCAACAGTGTACTTTCTTTTTTTTTTTTTTTTTTTTTTTTGTGGGGCAAAAAAGAGTAGATGTTTTGAAAGAATTGCTGCGGAATCTAATTTCCATAAGTTCTGGCATTGCGAGTAGTGAAAAGGCTGGGACTTGTAGAAATGGGATCCCTAATGAAAACGTCACAAAGACATATTAAATGTATTGCCTTCTGTAATTCTGGGTGAAATTCAACTGAGTAATGCCTTAAGTACATTAATAGGTACATTCAAGCGGATTGTTGGAGTGTAGGTCATATATGGCATGATAGCTTATAGAACCTGTTGAGAAAGATTCAGTGGCTGCTCTTCAGAAATCTAAACTTTTGCTTAGAATATGGCACTTTGGTATTGTCAACAATCGTGCAATAATGTATAGATTAATACTTTCCATTGTAGCTCTGAGGGTGACAAGTACTTTTATGGATAGTCATAGAATTAGCGTGATACATTCATAATCACTTACAGTATAGTTTGACAGGCTCAATAATACTAACCAATAAAACCAATACAAATGTAAATCAAAGTACATTTTGGCATAGTCCTGCACTTTGCAAGCTGGTTTTATTTTCCTAAAAATATTCCTAGGGAAATGGATTCTTCTGCTGCTTACTGCTTAGGTAATGGCCAACCCATATTGCAGCACATTTCCATCCTAACCAGATCAGTGATCTCTGATAGAATTCCATAAATAGATCATTTTAATGGACCATCACTATGGAAACCATATAACCTCACTAGTTACTGTCTGCATCATAGCCCATTGTTGAACAAGCAAGATATACAAAATACATGCATTTTTCTTTCCTTTATCAGTCTGCATTGTAGGGGGAGGACAGAGTGTGTTGGTGTGTGGGACCTACCCCTGTAATGGCCACTGAAAAAATAAATGAAATAATGTGCAGGGAGATTAATTAAGCTACCTCAATTTGAGAATTTGAGGTAGAAAAAAAGGATTAACATAAAAATAGCATTTAAGTTCCAAATGAAAGTCACCAAAAAGGATGCAATTCTGGTTTTGTGCCTTTTCTTCCAAGAATTCCCCCTCCAGCTAGTTGATAACTCTTGTTATCAGTGAAACAAGAATACATACTTCTGTACAGTCTGTATTATTTGCATTTCTGACAGCTTGTCATGTTTCAGAGTAATGAGACAGCATCCAGGAGGAGACAGGTTCATCTTGCATTGAAATCTGTCCTGAAAGCACATCCGTTCTATGTTTAGACGGTCCTTCTGTTGTCAGAACAGCTATTTAGTCTTTGAACCCACCCCCCACAGAGCCTTCATGTTTGTCCACGCTTTCTCCTTCTCCTTGTGAGGACAGGAAAAAACTGTCACGCCTTGCTTTGTGGCCACATTCTGTTAGTAAAACCCCATAAGGAATTTTTAGTTGTAGTTGATAGCAGCCTAGAGCAGAGGGGAAAGTTCTCAAGAACTGAAGAGCAGTTTTGTCAGCAAAAGTCAGACATGGAGGCCAGTGCAGGAAAAGTTGGTACCTAGAAGGCAGAAAGAATAGGTGTGGCTTTGTGGGAAGAGCTTATAATGAAATTACAAAAATAATGAAGAAACCTCAGTGATGAGTTGAACAATGACAGAAAAGATTCTCAGAGATATATAGATGAATCTCTGTAAGAGAAACTACAGATTCAACTAAATGATCGTAGATTACTTTTTCAATTAAAATTATTTAATGAAATCTGCTAAGCAGCTGTGTCTGGTGCAGGGTGCTGTACCTTATGATATTTTTAATGACCTTTCCAGCCACTTTTAGTGATGTTATGAGCATTCTCAGCACCAATTACCAGGGGAGTTTATATACCAGGGAGTAATAAAGATAAAAAAAGGACAGCTTAGCAGTTTTGTCTTCTGAAAGATCAGCATTATATTTCCATTTACTTTGTGGGAATACTCAATATGAAGTATTAGTATTGAGCTCTGTGTTGCAGCTTGCTACGTGCACAGTGACAAAGGATTCAAAGCTGCCTGTGACACAATGAAACTAAAAGGTAAACAGGAAATGGTTGAGAATACAAACAATTATACGACTACGTGCTCTGTATCCAGAAGCTGGCCTTTCCCCATTCAGGATGGCTAGATACTCTCTGCAGCCAAACTCCATTTTTTTTATTTCTTCTGGTACCCACTGGAACAGAAAGTATCTGATTATGACCCATGAACACCATCTTCAGAAGCTATGGTAACAAAAGGAAGGCACAGAAACTGAGAGGTTATTATAAAAGAACAGGAACATATTGTATTTATTATGGGATCTTCTGCTGTAATGATAACATCCTTCTTCCTTGCATTTTCTGAGGGTTTATGATCATGTAAAGTTAATACCTCTTGGCAAGAAATTCTTACGGTACCACTTCTGGTTTATTTTACCTTAGTGCACAGAAGCTGGTAGAAATGGTGTGTGCCGATATTTTGAAAAACATGGAAAGTTTTTTCAAACACCACCTAAATTTTATCCTGGCTGATTTTATGGGAAGGAGTTGATTAAATAGGAGCTGGATGCATTCAATTCCTTCTTTTCTCAGAACTGATACCCTTTCCCCTCTGGATTCTGCCTGTACCAGTAATAGGCAGAACAGATCCTCTGATGTCCTCTGGCCCCTTTGTTCCTCTGCAAAAAGTTACAAAAAATGGCTAGATCATGACTGGGACTAGCCAAGAAGTAGGCCTGTCATGAGAGCAACTGTGCAGAGGAACAGCTGTATTTGAAATATTATTTTGTTTCTCATCAAAAAGGCTTTAAAAATCACAGTGAAAACTGTAGTGTTACAGAGTTCTGAACTCTGAAAAAGAGATACTTAATGCTGTTTCCATTTCTCTCACTGTCTGTTAAAATGCCATTCCTCACTGCTGAATCCATTGTACTGTTATAGTCAAGAGCATTTAACTGCTGATGGCAACTTACTTTTCCTTTTCTTTTCATAGAATCATAGAATTGTCTGGGCTGGAAAGGACCTTAAGATCATCTAGTTCCAACCCCCCTGCCATGGGCAGTGAATTTTCTCTCACTCTCTCCTACATTTAGTTCTGTGTTTGCCGGGAGGAGTTCGCCTAAGCTATGCCCACTTAATTCAAATATTTCCTGCCTTTTCTGCTGTGTAATTACATAGAACATGGGTTTTTCCCCAAGGCGTCATTATATTCCCATTGAAGCCTACTAACCACTATGGAGAACAGATGAGGGGTAGAAGGTGGGTACATAGGTAAGGGAAAAAGCAGTTTATGATTTTTTTTTTTTTCCTTTGCTCTTCCCAGCCTGGGTATAGGTGTTGTCCCATCAGTATCAAAAGCTTTGACAGAATCAAATGGAGGTGCTCGCACAGCCACCAGAAGCTCATAAGATTAACAAAGACAGGAGGAAGAAGCATGGGGTTTTTTTACCTCCTGGGATCAATACACAGTTGGAGAGCTGGGAGATCTTGAAGAATGGGGAACAAGTATTTACATCTTAACTTAGATTTTATAAAATATATTCTGTTAGAGGTGGTTTTCAATTTATAATGCTCCTTCTGCCAAATATTCCCTATTTGTGTATTGTCATCACTGGGAAACAATCAGCTTGATTTTTCACAGCTGCTTTTTGAAAAGTTATGGATAATTTCACTTTTGTAGGCTTAAAGAGCATTAAAGTTGAGATTATAGGATGGCTCCTGTATTGCTGCTGCAAAGTGGGGAATCTCAATACCTTAATGTCTCCCACCTGGGGCAAGTTGGCTGACAGGAAGGTGGAAGTTGAAAATTGAGGAACTGAAAAACTGGACTGTTGAACCCCTGGCAGCTTGTACTTGTCTGTGATATCTCCTGTTAGTTAGAGGGAAATTCCAGATAAGTGGCATAAAGCCACAAAATTGTTTCACATCTCCTGAAACAGAATTTATCAGAAGTTATGACTTGCTTGAAATATTACTTATTTTCCTCACACCAACCACAAATATCACTTTCTTTTGAACATTACAATATCTCAGGGCAGAATTTCCCTTTTCCTTAAGTCAGCACTGGTTATTTTGCAATTTCCTCTCTGTGAAGTCTGACAAAGTTAAAAAGCTATATGCTACAGAAGTTTTCCAGAAGTGCAATGAAGCTTTAGCAGGCTGCAAGGCTTGGGGTGAAGAGCATGGTGAAGGATACAGGAAGACTGATCCTTCCAGTGGCATCACTCAAGAGAATTGATTAGTTAATACTGCCAAAGGAAAGGAAAAATGCAGAATGTGCATGTTCCCCTGTGTGATTGTACATGCTCATAAAGGCACACAATACCTAGTATCCTTCCACTGTTGTTGTTTGTTCCTTAACACTAATCATTCTGTAGGTCCTGAGAGAAAAATGAATGTATTTAATCTCTAAAATAGGATAAGATAAAGAAGTGCTGTAATAGCATTTCTGTTTCTTAACTTGCATGACTGAGCCAGAAAGTGGTTAGCTTGAGGAGTAGTAGTGGAACAGATAACTTGCAATATTATATTTTGAAGTGATTTTAAATGTGCCTGAAGTTAGCTGTGTGACCTGGCTCGAAAAACTTATGCCAGAACAGTGTTAGTAGGGCCCAACTGCCCACATTATTAAGAAATTTTGCCAGTGGAATATATCCATCATTATAAACCTTCAGAGGTTAACAAAGCTTAGGAAGGTTGAAACAGACAATTTGCTCCTTTTCATGTCAGGGCCTGAGCTTGTGTACTCTGTGCTTTTTGCATGAAGTTTTACTTTGTGATGGAAAGCAAATATTTAGTAAGAATTCAGTAGTATCATCTAGACAGCCCCAGTTTCATAGGAGGAATCCAAATCACAGAAGCCTGAAAATATAGAACTTGTGAATGTCTGTGCTTCTGATAGAAACTTCCTCATCTGCAGGTCAGTGCTCTAACTGCAGGTGAGCAAGGGAATTAAACAAGACAAAGTTCTGGGAAAATGTGCTGTGAATGTTTGAATCTGGAGGAATAAGTCCACTCTGTGCTTAAGCTTTCAAGTTACGTGCCTTTATCTCTGTTACCCAACCTTAATTTTCTCTCAGGTGTTTTATGGGGAAAACAAGCAAGCAAATTATACCTAATACTTTCTTTGTTTACTTTGGTTGCTTTAAGACCCTTGTGAAATACATAGTGCACCATTGTATGACTGAGGAGAAATATATTTTCTTATCACAGGTAATTTTATTGGGCTTGTTAATTGATTGTTAGACACAATGCCTCTTCCTTTCTTCCATTACCTCTCCCCTTTTCAGATTTACAGCATCAATTTAGTGCGTTCAGTGGCAGCTTTAAGCCTGCAAAATGTGTGCTTTTGCTTTCTGAGCTTGGTTCAGGGGAACTCGGGACATTGAAGGTAAAAGTCCAGATAGATATCAGTGTGATCTCAATTTATAGAGGTTTATTGATGGTCATACTCTTTGTCATTATCAACAGCATCTGCTATGCAAAAGCACAGTATTAAGATCTTGTTTTGTTATTTCTGCGCTGTTCTAGAGTCATAGAATATTTAGTGTTGCTCAAGGCTCTGTCCAGCCTGGCCTGGAGCCAGGAATGAAGCATTCACAACTTCCTTGGGCAACCCATTCTGGTGCCTCACCACCCTCACAGCAAAGAACTTCTTCCTTATATCTAACCTGAACTTACCCTGTTCAAGTTTGAACCTAATACCCGTTGTCATAGCACTACAGTCCCTGATGAAGAGTAGCTCTCCCTGTTGGAGAACAACTTGTTGTTGATCTTTGTTGTGGGAGAAGTTCACTGCTCATAACTGCAAATTCCTTACAATTTCTTATAAGCAAAAGAATGTGGCAGATTCCTTTTCCCTCTGGAATTACCTGATCATGATCAGTTCTTTGGGGATAGGACTAGTGGAATACTAAGAAACGGGAGAGGAGTTGCAGCCTTGAAAGAATGCAGGAGCTGAGTGCATATTGCTGGTCAAGTGCATCATCTGGTAGTTTTTGTTGGGCTTTTCTGACTTTGGCTCCATCTTTTTCTGTGCTGAATATTACTGTCCTCTTCATCTTCACCCACAATGCATGGAAGAAGAGTGTTCAGTGAGGGTGTTTCCGCATGCTTGCTGCTTCGTAACACTTTTAGGAAACTGAGGAGCATAATGAATTAGACTTAAAAAATATCTAGAGCAGGAACTTAATGTCCCCATGGATTGCCTATTTTTTAAAATTGCTACACAGGATCAATGGAAACTTTTTTTCTTTTTATATACTTCTTAGATATTTGATAAAGGTCAATTTATCTCTCATAGTGATACTGTGTACAGTCCTGATTGGGTAATATCTACAGTAGAGTTGAGCCAGTCCTGTGCAGGAGCTGGCTAATGAAACAAACAGCTGCTTCATCCCAAGAAAGTAGGCAGGAAGCTAGCTTTATAATTATGAGCCTCATGGCATGAGCTGACAGTTTCCAGGAAATACTACCGCTGTGTATCATGCCTTACACTTGCATTTTTTTCTATTTCCCGCAGCTTGTTAAATATACAACAGTTCTCCTTTTCCTCCCCCAGCACTGTACCAATGTTGGATGCTATATTTAGCTCTTGTCAAGTTACAGCAGGTCTTTTATAATGACAAAATAGCGGAAAAAAGGCCAGCAACACAGTGAAGGCAAATATTTGTAGCATATCATAAACTTCTCTTGTAACTTAAATATTTAGAAAGAACTGGGATGTAGGAGGATGCTGTTCATTTTAAAACATGGAAAAGATAAGGAGCAGTCTCCTAAGTGTGCTGATATGTCGAAGCCTTTATGCTTCAGCGTAAGTGAGCAAAAGGACTTCTTCCTTTTGTTCAGAAAAAGTTTTCTGACTGAAGATGGTTTAGAAAAGTCAATGTTTAACTTTCTGATAAAAGAAAAAAGTGCCCAGCCAATTTGACTGTCACATGGAGGACTGTAGTTGAGAAGAAGCACCACCACTATCCCCAGAGAAATAAACACAGATGCTACCCCAATGGATCTTGAGGGATTTGTTAGCACCCTGAAATCAGCAATAACTTTAAGACTTTACTTTAGCTAACACTGAAGTAGAAAAGTTTGAGGTGTGGACTGAGGGACAAGAAGATAGTTGCACAGTCTGTTGTTGAGCATGGACTTCTGCCAAAACACATAACTCATGTATGCCTGGTACATTTTTAGATTTTGACTGTTCATTTTGAAGTTATTTTATTCTGAAAAATGTCTTTGCTTCAGTTTTTATCTTATTTTAAGATTCTTCATTCTCAGATGTTTACTAGCTTTTCCTTTCATTTCCTCTCTGTCATGGAAGATGATGCTGTAGCTTGGGAGCCATCAGAATGATTAAAGTGGAGATAATCATGGCTTTATTGTAAGGCATCACAGCAAATTCTGTGCTGCAATCTGGGAAACTCAGGAGTTAGGCATTATGTGTCCCAAGGGTCTTGCTTTCATATGTTTTCTAGGGACCTTCTCTTGGGTCCTCTGAAATGTCCCTATGCTTTATTCCATTGTTCAGTTTTTTTAAATTCTGGTTTAAAACCTGGTAATGAATTGGTACCACAAATAGTATTTGACCTGTGAGTTGCCAGGTAGAAATGCAATTCACTTTGTGCAGCATGCAGGGAAGGGTAGATGAGTATAAATGTTATCAAAGTTGTTTTCATTCAAATGTAGCATTACTGACAGTTGTTCACTCTGTGATACACTTGGAACATGAAAGCAGCGCTCTACCAGTGGAAATACATGCTCATATCTGTTTTGATCACAACCTGATTCTTAAAAAAAATTGAGTTTGGTAATGTTTTTCTTATATGCATTATTACCCTATAAGTTACCCTAAAAATTGCCCTTAGTTTTAACTGTAATACCATGACTTTTTGACTTGGCTAAGAGCCTTCCTGATGGCTGCACTTAGCATTTCCTGCCACATTCATGTTCTCATACCCAATCTATATTTTCTTTGCAGATCAGGAAAAATGTGATAATGATGAGATGGAGAGACTTTACAAGTCATTAGAACAAGCAAGCCTGTCTCCCATTGGTGATCGTCGGCTCTCAACGAAGAAGGAGCTTAGGAAGTCATTTATCAAACGCAGCAAAAACCCCTCCATTAATGAGAAGCTCCACAAAATTCGAATGCTGAACAGCACATTAAAGGTGAGATTGCAAGGCTGGCCAAGGAAAAGCCTGAGAGAAAGAAAAAGTTTGGCTAAAAAAAGCAACAAGGTTAGACTTCAGCCAAACGCTAGTTACATATTTACTTAAAGCCCCAGAGAATTTGGTTAAGCTTTTGAAACTGTTTTCTACTTCATTCTGAATACTGCTCTGTGTTTTGTTGTTCAATTTGAATGGAAGCAGAGGCAATAGCTCAGAAGGGACACTTCTTGCAGAAGTTCCAGCCCACTTGGAAAATTTAATAAAGAAAGCTTCTTTTAGTTAGCTGGAAAACTTGCAAACTCAGCTGAATACACTGAACAGGGGAGCCTTAAAAAAGGAAGAGCAGACAAAGTATGTTGATGATAAAGCATGAAAATGACCCTGAGCCAAAAAAAGTTTTCCTTATGTGATTATTGGAGAATGTACAGGATGTACCAAAGCTATTGTAAAGACCTCCTGTAACTAAAATATTTTTAATAACAAAAGCATCCTGCTTTTATTTTGGAAATGTATCATAAACTGAATGCATGGGGGGGGTTCTGGGGTTGTTCCATGAAAAGGCCAGTAAATCTGTCTGGAATATGGGGATTTATGGGGCTGTTTACTCACCAGCATCAAGTATCATGGGATTTCAAAGCCAGCTTCTGAATGGTACTGAGGGAAACAGAAAGCTTAATCATAGCATTTAAATTGTAATGAGAAGAAAGGATAATGCAAACCTGGGGTTTTACTTGTTTCTTTTCGTATGCATTAGAAGCAGGAATTGAATATCTTTTTTCAAGTGCTTGTGTTTAGCTTCAGGCATTATAAGCTGAAAAAATGCACGTAAAATCTTCTATCAATGCAATCATTGATGTGATTATTAGTTGCAATGAGAGGCTTGGTTTTGGCATCTCAGCCTGTGTTAAAATTCCTGAAGATACAGACAAAGAGGTGATTGGGACTAGAGGACTTATTTCTGGCTCTGTTTGAGACTTGGTGAAGTCTTTCCTCAATATCAGAGTCTTCAGTGACATAGTACTGACTAAAGCGGTATTCACCTGCTCCAGCAAAAAAGTGAGCCCATCATATAACAGAAAGTTAGCTCAAAACATATGCTTATTTTATGGGACAGGAAGCTGAACATAAAAAACACACTGCAAAGTGTTCCCTCATAGGAGCCTCCCTAATAAATCGAAGAACCAGTTAGTACAAAATGAGTTGTATCTTCTTGTGGGGCAATCAATTTCATTAGTATGGACCTGGAAGGAAGCCTTACTGACAGACATGAGCAAGGAGAACAGCTTTGCGTTGATTGAGCATAGGAGTATTATATAAATTGAGATTAGCAGTATTTATAACCTTAGGTTGTCTAACACTTGCATTTAATATAGAAAAATAATTTTTGGAGTGTGCATAATGTATAAAATGTGTTGATCTTTTTTCGCTTTCTCCAAACTAAGAAATTGGAGTATCGACAAGACAAATATAGCGCAGAAATTTTCTCACAGAGTTCTACACATAGCAGTGTTTAAGTTAGCCTGTCTGGAAGGCAAATGCCTGCAGTGAGAAATTGCTATATTTTTTGCATCAGTGGGACTATGTGCTTTTAAAGTCAATTTTCTTAACGTGTTACATGAGACATGAGATAATTGGAAATGATCTATTGGAAATTGAAAAATCAGGATATTTTCACATCTGATCCATATTTACTCTGCTTTAATTAAAGTCCTATTAATTTGAGATCTGATTTACGCAAGATTCAGTGTAATTTTAATGTTGGACTTTTGACTCCACATCTTTAACAACAGCTGCCACAACATATCATTAACAAAACATGCTTTGCATAGCTTGGAAGAGAGGGAAGCTGTGTGCAAATGCATCACAGTCTTAAAGAATGTGGGAAATAAATTTAGTGGTACAGGAAAAATTCTATGGCATTGCTTTTTGCCACTAAGTTTGTCCACTGAAAATACCCTTCTCAACCTTCTACTTCCATGCCTCCTCTTCTTCTTTTAGGCTAACCATGCATGTCTCTGCATCAATGCCAGAAGCCTTCTTCCTTCTTACAAGGCTCTTCTAACAAGCCATCTTCTTTAGGTCTTGAGGGTAGGACCTGTGTAAGTTGAACAAGCTTTTGTGTTTAAAAAGAGGCTCAGGCATAAGAGGAATTAGAGTAGCTGATGATTCATTAGACAAACAGTGGGATGTGGACGTGTAAGCAGCCAATTGCTACTATCAGGGAAGTGTTGTGAATGTGTAGGAATTTATTCAAGGCGTTTTCAAGGCAGCCACTAGCACAGAGTGTCCTTAGGTGTGAGAAAACTGGTGGCAGCAGAAGATGGCTGGAACTACTCCATTGCTTTCGGAGATTGGAGGGGAATAGACATGAGCAAAAGCAGTAAGGGTTTGTTTGTGCAACATGTTGCCTCCATTAAGAAACTGTAGCTGCTAACTAAGGCTTCTTTGTCTTATGGTCTACTGCATGGATAAGCAGCAAGGGCAGGAAACGTAGGGTGCTTTGTTGTGTCAGAAAATGTGAGGACATTAATTAATACAAATATCCGAAAGGAGAGTGCAAAGAAGGCAGAGCCAGGCTCTTGTCAGTGGTGCCCAGTGGCAGGACCAGAGGCAATGGATGAAAACTGACACGCAGGAGGTTATCTCTGAACATCAAGAAATTTTTTTTTATGGTGAGGGTCAATGGTCACTGGAACAGGTTGCCTAGAGAGGCTGTGGAGTCTCCATCCTTGGAGATATTCAAAAGCCATCTGGACATGGTCCTGAGCAACTTGCTCTAGGTGGCTCTGCTTGAGGAAGGGGGTTGGAGGAGTTGCCCTCTGGAAGTCTTTTCCAATTTCAACCATTCTGTGATTCTGTGACATAAAGGGTCTCAGTGCCCCTATATTAGTGACTGCTCACGTCTTGCAATTGAACCAGGGTGCTTGCAACATATGGTCTGAGCTGCTTTGTTCTGAAAGTAGAGACCAGATTTATTAGTGGTAGCTGGTGGTAGACGTATTAGCAGCCATGTGTCCTCGACACTCTACTGCCAGTGTACAGATTATATCCAAAATTATTTTCTGTCTAGCTGCCAGCAAAGAGACATTTATGATTTCTTCAGTGAAGAAGTATTTTTTGAGAAAGTTGGAACTGGTGTGAAATGAAATAAATATCTTAGTGTCTAGTGTAATGCAAGTACTAACTTGTGAGACAGAATAGCAATGTCTAATTTTCACTTGAATCCTCTCTCATGAAGCTTTGCTAAGAATCCTATAAAGCAACCTACATGAAATCAAAATCTGGCCTTCAACTGGGATGGATTTCTGCTGTGGATTTAACTTCACTCCAAGATCTAAATGTGGGAACAAGTTGCTAGGAGAATGGATAATTGCCGCTTCTTCTTGTGACATGTTTCTCTAATGTCCCCAGACTGTTTTTGGTCTGGACAATGAGCTTGATTATTTCTGTAGGAGATAACCACTTATTCTCTTCCTAGTGTAAGGAGCATGACCTGGCCACAATTAACCAGTTGCTAGAGGACCCAAAGTTGACGGCAATGAAGTACAGAGAGTGGAGGAACACAAACATCATGCTGGTCCAAGACATTTATCAGCAGCAGGAGGCCCAGGATGTATCCACAGAGAATAGCGAGGAGCAAGAGATGACTCCACAGCCTATCGCTGAAAGTTCTATCTGAGGCCATGTTTCAAAAGGTTCATTGCGAGATTTTCCCTCATGGTTCTTCATGTACAGGCACTTTAAACTGCTGCATTTTGAAGTTTGTTTTTTCCAAGTGTTCTTCGAAAGGGAAACAACCTGTTCCCCAAAGCTTTAACACCTCTTGCAAAATTCATTTCATGTCAAAAGGGCAAATCCCCCAGATTAAAAAAAACATGCCTGAACCTGGGCTGCATACCTAAAAAGACTACTTTATGAAGAAGTGAAGAAATGTTTTTCCATCTTTGGAGAAGTAAATGAAATATGTCCAACTCCTGGAAGTCACAGAACTGTGTAATACGTACAGTATAAATGTGAGATCTTTGGGGTTGTTTTAACCATTTAACTTACCCTGAAAGGAAGCTAACACAATGCCAGCAAGATGTAGTCTACTCTCTACCTTTTTACCCTGTAAGGCAATCTGATGTATGCATTTTCATTTCTACCTTCACTTTCAGAACTCTACAAGTTTAAACTCAGACAAATAGAATAGTAGTTATGCATGAGTTTATACTACAGACACCTGTCAGGCACCTGGTTTGTCCTCTCCCTATGTTTTATGTGTTCCAAATTTATTTATGGACCAGACCAATGTATTGTCTTTATACATGAAGAAGAGAAGGTCTCTCAATGTTTGCTAACATGTAATTTACTCTTCAGTGAGGCAACTAATGCTTCGACAAGTTTCAACTTTTCTTATGGACTTGGCAGAATTCCTTGGAAGATTATTTTCTTCTTTCTTAGTTTTGACCATTGGGAACATATGAGGTACAAGTTCATCCCAGATTCCCACTTAGGAAGGTGATCAAATTCACAAGGCAGAAGTTAAATTATTAAATTCCTGATGTGGACCTGAGAGTGTAAAACAGAGCTGCAAATATTTTTGTAAATATATGTCATTTTATGGCTTACATGAATGTGACTATGTACTGTACATATGTTTTATTTATATATTTATATATGCTAATTTCTTGATGTAGATAGGCACAGACCAGACCCACCCAGATGAGAGTGCTTACAGGTTGACTTGAAATGCCTCTCTGGTTTTTGTTCCATTATGTATCACTGTAATGGTTCTACAGCTGAGATTAATCTGGGACATCTGCTGTAACTTTTCCTTCTGTCTTTCTAGCTTTGAGTTTTAGATGAAGAAAATCTGTACAACTTAGTCCAGGAAAATAAATTTTCTAGAAAGATTCAGAATTTCCATTGGAGCAAACAATAATAAGTATGTTAAGAGGTTTGCTGTAGGTTCATAATTTTTTGACTTTATTGTCCTCAGTAAGCCAAACCGAACCCTAAGCTTGAGTTTTATCCTTCTCATTTTCTGCATATGTATAAATATGAGGAACTTTGCAGAGTACTGAATATTAAAAGCAAGAATTAGCCCTCCATCCTCAAATTAATATTGTTACAGGAACTGTGGCAATCTACTATTTTGTAAAGATATTCTTTGCCATTTTTTTCAACACAATTTATCTTTTAAAGCAAAATACACTATACAGATGCAGCCATATATTCATTAGTCTTTACACATTATATGTTTTATCATAGCTTAACTGAGAAAAAAAAATAGTGTTAGTGGGAACATGTGAAATCTTTTCCACCTATATAGTAGTAAGTCTGACTGTTGATATTGCATTTTTAACACTCTGCAGCTTTCCTTTTGAAATAATGGAATTATTGTCCCTGTGCATCCAAAAATGGCAGTTTAAGGCTGTGCTGAGTGTGAGAACTGAGGAGCAGATGATAACCTATAAGAAGAGGGAATTAGAAGGAAGAATGTAGGCTCCTTTGATACTGGCTTTAATTGCAGAGGGTCAGGGGAAGTGGGCACTGGTTGAACACAGAAGCAGGGCTACGCTTGGGACAGCATCATTGTGTCAGGTATAAAAGGGTTTTGGAGTGTCAGGGTGAGGACTGATAGTTGGGTCAGAACTTACTAATTGGGGCTAATTTGCTTCTGGGGACCAAATATTAGCTGAGACCTGGAAGTGGGTGACAGACTAAATGGGGAAGCAGACAAAAAACAGGTTAAAAAGATATTGTTATCAGAAATTCATCATTGACCAGTGATTTCAGGACTTCATTAATTCAAACTAGATAGAAATTAAGCAAGCTCAGTACTTGGTGCAATTTGATTTAGAATAATCTAACAAATCAAGCCCTTTTTTTTTAGTTTTTTTTTGTTTGTTTGCTTGTTTGTTAGTTTTGTTTTGTTTTTGTGTTTTGTTTTTGTTGGTTTTTTTTTTAATCTTTCACTATTCCCAGAAGACCCTCTGGACAGTGAGTGTCCTGCTCCTAATTGAAATTCTTCAAATTCTTCAAAGCAGATATGTAAGTGGGAGAAGGATAACCCCTGAATTTAACATGATGTTGATTAACTGCTAAGAGCACGCTGAAAATTAGGAGTGGCAGGGATTAATCTACTTGATCCATCTCAGTTTTGACTACTTGGTGCTAAATAATTGATGAATAATGGAGGTCAAATTACACATACATTTTTTCTCGCATGAGTTTCTCATAAAACAAAGCGTGTAGGCACCTTTTTTCTTCAAAAGCATCTTCACTTAGATCTTAAAAACAAGCACATGCTTAAGTGACCTGTCAAACTAGGCCAGATGAGTCAGTGCCTTGCAGTTCTGAGCAAAGTCCTAGTCAGGTCTGCTGAAGTAGATTTGCACTATACAAAGGAAAGCACTATGTAATCTACAAGTCCTGTGTTTGCTCTTCTCACACTGTATTTGTATAAGCATATACAAAAGAGGTTTTCCAAATATAGGGACAGACAAATGTTTGAACTGCCCAAACTTTCCTGTTGTTTTTGACAGATTACATAGCCTAAATTAACTTTAAAATTACTCTTTTTCAGATGGTCAGTAGATATTTATTGTTGAGCTACTGAGGTTTTGGAAACCTGCTGAGGATGGGTTGTATCAGCCTTGCAGAAAAGAATAGAAAATTCTTGACTGGAGGTACTTCAATGCAGATCTTATTTTAACAGATTTCTGTGTGTTCAGGAAAACAAATGCATGGGTTTTATGCAAGTGCATTGCTGGGAGGTATTTCTTCATTCTCTTCTGCTACTATTTAGATCCAAAACAAATCTAAAGTGTGGGAAATGCAAAGTAAAAAATTATAGCAAAACAGGATTCATTTCACAGCATTGCTAATAATGTGACAGTTTTCACCTGATGCTGGGTTCATCACAAGGGGCTGTGAAACGATGAGAAAACCACAAGCAAAGAAAGAAGTGTGCACAAGCTGACAGCTACAACTAGTGATGCAGCGGGGAGCCACCTTGACAGGAGAAACTTGAATAACTTTGTGCTCTGCTCAGTGACACTTGGGGTGAATGGTATCTTGGTCTGAATTTGGAAGGCCTGCACTACTGACTCAGAGTGTATGGAAACTGTGCATCCCTTGTGAATGTCCAAACGTCTTTAACCATCTGTTTAACCATCTGCCTCATGAGACTTGTTTTATATACTTTTTCAGGAGAAAGTGTGAGCATAGATGTGTGCACATCTACAATTACTCCTTTATCAGTGAAGCCTTCTGATATTAGTGCAGGAAGTCCAGCTACATAGATTTTGGAGTAGCTAATGACAATATCTAATTTCAGCTGGTTTTGCAGCCTGTCTCTGGTGACTTTTCTGGAAATCGAATCTCTGTTTTGTTGGTGTAAACCTTGTGAGTTAGCAGAATGAGGTGAGATCACATTTCCTTTCCTAAGATGAGAGAGGTTTCATATGGGGACTGTGAATTTTTTTTGCTCAGATTTTGTTCAGATGACTTATTCCAAACTGGGTTTCACCTGAAACAAGAATAAATGGGAATAAATAATGTGCTAAACCTTTTTTTACCTTTCCCAAATAGCTTTATTTTTTGGAGGAAACCTTCATAATGAGAGAAAAGGCTGTTACGGGACAGCCAAGGAGGGAGGGGAAGAAAAGCAGTGGTATTCGATTTTGAACTGTGTAGAATTTAAAATGATTTCTAACTAGGAAAAATTATGGGCATGCTGCATCTATTATGTCGGTCTGTAAACTTACATGTCTCTTACAGATTTAGTATAATATAAAAACTTGTATTTTTTGATTCTTAAAGTAGCAAGGGAGTCCATGTAAGCATACTTCTATGTGAGGAACTCCACTTTCTGCGATTGAAGTTTGGGATTTGGGTTTTTTTTGTTGTTTTGCTTGTTTGGTGGTACAAAAGTGACCAATTGCAATGAGGTCGTGGGCTTACTTAATTTATAAGACATGTCTTTCAGCTAACAGGAAGCCAAAGTGGTTTTCTTGTAGTAGTAAAGCCAAAGTGGTACTTCCTGTTTTATGTGGGGCGTTTTGAAGCAGCAGACATTTTAAGATGTCAGTCAGTATTTCCTTGGCGGCTTGAAGATTTATCCCATTTTGGTCTGCTTCAAGCTGTCACATTCTTGCATTTTATAAACGGGCTTCATTATTAACAAAACCAAAAAATGAGGTGGAAAAAAAAAACAACAGAAAAACAAAATAGAAAAGCTTTTTCTGAGCTCAGATCAGGCTGAAATTCTTATGTCAGGGAACAAGGGTAATAGGACCTTAGCTTGCCAAGAGCCGGGCATTTCAATGGTGAAAAAAGATTGTCAGGTGCTGAGAAGAGTACTACATTCCTTGAAATTTGCTGTGGGAGAAGTTCCAAGTCCTGCCTGCTCTGAAATAAAAAATTAATGCTTTTCTAATTTATTTCCTCCTAGAAAAAAATCCAGAGGGAGTGCTTTATAAGCTGGCAGAAAGGTAAAAATGAAATATGCATGTAATTGATATTTTATCAACCTTGATGTATTACCTTGAAATGATTGACTCTAGATGACAGCCTTTAAAGTAGAAAATCTGTTTCTTTGGGAAATCACTGTAGCTACCACATTATCTTGGGGCTTATTTACCCCATGGTCTATGTGAGGTCTGTTTTGAGGATGTAGATGAATGGCTTTCTTATAGGGTAAATGGCTTACGTCATCATATCCTAGCTTAGGACCCATGTGAACTGTTAACATTCCCTGTGCCCTAGATGCCTTAGGACCTACCCAAATTATTCTGATTCTTGAAGTTGCTCAGGAAAATTTTGCATTCTCCCACCTAAAAATAAAAGAGGATATGAAAATGTTTCCCACTCTCATGTGGAGAGAAAGTTGCACTAGTCTAGTAAAGATTCAAGTAAGTTACTTTATTTATGAACATTTAGCAAAATAACTCACCTGGTGAAATGCCTTACCATGCACAAAAATAGCAGTATTCTTGTGCAGAGCTTTTGGTGCTGAGGACTGGCCAAAAGGAAGAATGGGGGTGTCTATTTCATTACCCTCTGTGTAGACAACGAAAGCCATGCATAGAGGAGTATTTGCAGTGGTATCTGTTAGACAGCGGAAGGACCTGCAGCACCATGAAGGTATATGGAATCTCAACTTGGTATTCAATCTGCTAAGCCTATTTTCCCCTCTCCCCCTCACTGGTTTCAAACTCAGAGCACAATGTTGGCAGTCAGCGCTGCCTTTTTACTGCTTGTTGCCCACACATGTGATTTGATTTTAATGGAATGATACACACATCTTGCAGAATGAGAGCCTTATGTTTGCACTTGTCAATTAAACACTGAAATGAGAGAATAATTTGCTCAGCCTTTTTTTTTTACTTTTAACTGCGAATTTTTCAGTTTACTGCTGTATAATAAAGATTTGCTGGTTCTTTAAATAAGTGATTTCCCCTTGGGACTAATATTACTATAAAGCTGACCAATCTGGAATGAGGAAGAGACAATAAATGGTTTGACTGAAGAATGCCTTACACTAGCTGGCAATGTAATTTTTGAAACTGTTGTTAAATTAGTTAATTCTTTTTACTTGGTTGTTGCAGCCACCCTTAAGGATGGATGGTCTCTTCTAATAGACATGAATGTTCTTGAATTTTTATTGGTTTTTTAGCTCACAGATCAAACAGTTTCAATTAAAAGAGGATTGGGATCTTTGCCAAGTGAGTTTCAGTTTAGGCAGACAGGCCAGCCAGGTAGCAGCACAGAGAAGGTGTGTTTCCCAAGAAATTAGCTTGTCTAAGGGCTTGGCTGCCTTGAAGGAAGAACGTCCCTGTCCCTCTCTGTTCCCCAATCTCCTACATGTTCCCACTTCTTGCCTTGGGCTAATCTGCTCATCATTTGGCACCTCTGCCATCTCAACCATGTCAGGCAGCAAGGAACAGGCACAGCAAGCTGGATAGTTAGCTGCTGTGGTAGGTGACAGGTTCAGCACCTGCCAGAGCCCTCATGAGAGAGGCAGCTATATTGTGTAGGCAGAAGCAGAAGGAAGAAGAGCTGCGTAAGCAGGAGGAAAGAAGGGACTTCTTTTAGGAGCAGAGCTATAGTTTCACTTTCACCAAGTGATGGTTTACGTTTTTTCCTCCTGCAATACATGGTAGTGAAGACAACCTCAGGGAATAGTTTTCATGTGGGATGCAGGAGCCTGTGCTCTTACTTTTCATGCCTTATACGTGGCCAAATATTTTGTTTCTGGGCCCAAAAACAAAACTCTACAAAAAACAGTGCTATGTTTCCTTAGGCTTCTTCCTGCATGTTTGCTTCAGGGATGCTAGCGCAGGCATGAAAGAGGCAGTAGTTCGGGCTGGAGCACCATACGTGCACCCCTTTATGCTAACTATGAAACTGCACCTCACTGGCTTGAGCTGCCTCTTGTTTTCTTCCGGCTTTTGGTTCACACCCTGCTGTGGCAGTACAAAATACAACTGGTTCCAAAGTTTTGTAAGGATAGATATGAGCTGCTCATCATAATATTGTCTGCTTAAAAAGCCTACTGGGCTTCGCAGAGCTTCCAGGCAGTCTGTGTGAGCTTGGGATCAGTATGGCAACAGCAGAGGGCAAAGGTGCTGCTCCTGGCATCTGACCTTGTCTCACCACTTCACAGTTTGGAAATGCTCAGTCATGATTCTTCTGATATTATCATGGGCTGGTTTATTGCTGGAAGAAAGTACCTACTGTCTGGGGCAAAGTTCCTGTATTACCTTCCTGTGCTCAAGAAATGACCCAGTTGTCACTCGGGGATGTTTAAAATTGTCTGACAGAAGCCTTGGGAATACATGGGATACTGTGCACGGTGACGAACTGCTCTGTTATTTTGATGGGGGAAAAGTCTACCTTTCCTCCTCCCACTTCTGGGCAGAGTGGTGTCAGTCTCGGGCAGATACACAAGCTCTCCTTGTACGGCCCGTGGGAAAACACAGCTTCTTGCAAACGGGTGTCTCGGTAAGTTTTTCTGATGGAGAAAAGTGATCCCTCAGCACCACCTGGTGGCTGCTGGAGAGACAGCAAGCGAAGGGGAAAATCTCAGGTTTGTGGGTCAGAGGGGAAGCATTCGTGATCCTGCTCCAGGTGTGATGGTCCCAGTCTACATCTAAGCAAGTTTTACAGTGAGGTGACAGCACTTGCTGCACGTGGAAAAACTGAGCTGCTGTTTGGCACACCGGCCCTCTCCAGACTTGAAACAGAAGCAGTAAACAGAAACCAAGTCCAGTCTGAGGATAAAGATGCTCTTCGAGGAAAAGCAAGTTAATGCTTGAGGGGCCAATGCAGGCACTGGGACAGGAGAGGTGGTCAGTCTGGTGTTACGTTAAAAGGGAGGGAGAAAATTACTGGCAGCTATCAGCCCTGGCAGCGTTCGCTATTTCGAGCCTCGCTGGATCCGGTCTCACTGATAGTGCACCACTCTGCCCAATACAATCAATGGCAACTATCAGCCTGGGCAGCATTCACTATTTCGAACCTCACTGGGTCCGGTCTCACTGATAGTGCACCACACTGTCAGTCGAATCGTGCTCCTGAACTCTCACGGCCACGCTGAGAGATGGGGTCGCGTTCAGCGAGAGAATTACGATTGATCACCGAAACAGTGCAGTTTATTGATATACAGATACAGGTTCTTATGGATTGCCGGTGATAGATACTGTCTGCAAAAGCACGTGCGAATAATGATTACATGAATACAAGCGCTTGATAAAGTTAACACAGTATAGCTATAAAATATACAGATGACAGTAAAAGTAACTCTATAGAGATTCTAAGTTTTCCCAGGGAAGCACCGAATACAGTGCAACGCTTACCCACAGGTGTCCCTATGGGGGGGGAAAGAGAGGTCCAGCCCATCGACCGGTCCCAGGAGTCGGTTGATGTTATCTTCCTTGATTCGTCCACGATGGTATCTTCCCCAATATCCCCCTCTTTCTTGGGTCTTTTTATATTATTTTTTATCTTCAAGGTGGAGCTTGAGTGACTCTAGTCATACATACCATTATTATTAGTCGGAGAGGGGTGATCTCATTTTGGAGGGGGGTCGCATTGGAGATGGGTGTGTGTTCTAGCATGTAAATGCGTTATAATGACGTTATAATGAAGCAAAGTCCACACTGAGGACGGCATTCTGTCAAAAGATGACAGGCTGCTGGCCCAGCGTAAGAAGTGTGCAGCTTATCGACTTTTGCAAGGTCTCCACCTCACTCTACCACGCAGCTTCTCAGTTTCTTGCACCATCTTGTTCCCATCTTTTCGCTGAAGTTAGGACAAAGCGTAACTGCGAGATCTCCACCTCGCTCTACCCTTCGTCTGTGTTGCCACGGGAACCGCTGTGGAGTGCACATTCCTGGCATACCAGGTGCGGCTGCATCTCGCCCTGAGAGGCCTTGAAAGTCCGCCTTTCCCGTATGTGTGGACAATGCTACATTTCAAATATAAGTTTAATTCCTAATTATCCCATATTTCCTAATTATTCCACATCTGGTCAGAGGGAAAAGGGGTAATTATTGCCTGTGGAAAAATGAGGAGCATGAGATCAGTGGAAATCCACAACTTGCCGTATAACTGATGTCTCAGAGGGAATGATCTTTTGTATCTGGCTATTTAACATCCATGAATCTCAGTTAGTGACTCGTTAAAGATGTCCTTCAGACCATTCTAAAAGATGAGTGTTGAGAGGTCAGAGGCTGTTTTGTGGAAAATACTCTCCTGCTGGTGTTGAGGACCATAGCATGATTCCAACTGTGTCCCTCATGAAACGTCTATGCAAGGCTGGAAGCCTTGGACAAGCCACGGAAGGCAGCTGAAAATTCAGAGGCATCTCCAAAGTCCTCAGCCCTTGTAATGGAAGCCTTATCCTGGTAATCTACAGGCCTATCTGTGCTCTTGTGCTCCTGTTGCTGAAGCAAAAGGTATGTTTTTAAGCCAAGTTTTATTAAATTTTATTTTTATTACAGACAGTAAATTCAGTTCACCTTGGCTAGCACTTAAGTACATAAATTACAGCAGTGATGAAGATGACCTGGGTAATGGTGTCCTTTCCTGTGTAATTTGAAAAAAATAGCTCTATAAATGCCAGGAGGAGCTCCAAACAACATTTGCTGCTGCTGTAAAATACACATACCACCTTTCCAGCTTGATGTGACAGTTCATTATGAGCATCATTTGTTTTCTGTGAAATAATTTATTCTGCTCATCTTGCTGATGACAAGTTAAGGCAATTCATGTGGCTACTTCTTATGTGCTGTTTCTGAACTGTGTTTCTAACACAAAACAGGATGAATTATGATGCTGATACTGGCTGGAAGAAGAAGGTGAGAGCCTCGGGACTGAAGCAGCAAACAAAGCTCCGCACTTTGGAGGTGGTGACACAGACTATGTATATGTCTTGAAAAGGGGATGTGGCAATCTAACTCCTGAAACAAAGGAAGGAGACTAGTCCCATGAGGAATCAGAAGATTGATGAAGGCAGAGTTTGTGCAACAGCAGGAAGGTGTAGGCTGGTTTGGGAGCATGGTTGCTTTAATGATTGCAGGGCAACCTGGTCATGCCAAACCCTAAGCAGGTCAAGATGCGAGGCCAGAGGAATGAGAGACGATGTGGTCAAGGCCTTTCCTCCAGATGTTAGCACCCATGTCTATTCTCAGACATGATGTTGATTTGTGGATCTGGTTCCAGCTTATATCTCCTGGTCTGGTTCTGCATTTTTATTTCTTCTTGAGAACATCTGCAGTAAGGTGCAGGATGGCAGTGGCCAAACTGCCTGGTTTATTGGCCTTGTGAACAACAGAAAGCCCCTGGACTACAACTGTGTCCAAGGCTGACCAGGGTTTCCTGATTATATTTCATTTTTGGTCCAATTGCTTCTGCTGATACAGGTTAGTCTAAAGTTAAGAACAGCTTTTGTGTCAGAGAAAGCGTAAGTTAATACCTGGTGTAAGAGAGGGCACAGAGGTAAACACTGCATCACGCACCTATCTTTGTTTTGTTTCTAGCTGTGGCCTTGATGTGTGCTAAGGGGATGTTTATAATTGAACTTAGACTGTGTCAGGGTTCAGGATAGAAATAATTTAGGATGTCTGTTACTAAATCCTTCATGAACAATTGGGATGGATTTAAGATAGAAGATCCAGAGGTAGACAGTTGTCTCCAAGGTTGCATTCAGTGCGGCATAGTAAGAGCTGAAGGTAAAGATTATTTTCTACGTAGCAGAGAAAGCTCAGAAAATATTTCAAGGTTGGCAAAAGCTGCTTCCTTTCTTCTAATTTTGATTCGGGGCTGAGTGATATTCTCAGATTAGGGTGACAACTAGTGTTTGGGTTACAGTTAGTCCATGTAATAACATTTGCTTCTTAGTCTCTGCCTAAACGAGACCTATTCTACTTGTGCCCTAATTGTCTGTAATAGCCTTAAATGTAACCTGGTGTCCCTTTCTAGACACAGCACTACTGCAGGCTGATCAGTCCTTGACCATATGAATGTGTTAATAAGCAGGCAGAGACTGAACACAGGTCATTGCGCTGAAATTTGTGTTTTTGTGTTCAGTGAATTGTTTACAATCGTTTCATACAATTGGCCTGAAACAAAAAAACATGTAGAATATATGCAAGTTTTCATATTTCCAAAAAGTGACCTCACCATAAGCAGCATAGCAAATGGCACTGGGTGTGTTGATAAGGAGTGGTGAGCACATCCCCGCTGGCTTCCTGGGCACAGGCACTGCCTCAGGGCCAGCATCGCAAAGGCCTCTCTCCAAAAGATGGGGGGTGAAGGGGCAGTAGCAGGGCTGTGGTGGGCAGGGCTGTGGGGGCCACGTCACCCCTGTGTCATAGTGCCACCACCTGCCAACTCAGCATCACAATGCTCTGGGGCAATAGAAGGCAGCACCCTCCCATGTCTCACTGCCAGAGTGCCCAGCGCTGCCACCAGGACAGAGCTGGCAGCCTGAAGGCACCTGAGAGGAATTCCTTGGGGCACTGGTGGAATTCCTTGGAGGGGCTGAGGGAGGAAGACTGCCCGAAGATGTTGGAGGCTCTCTGCTGCAATTCCAGCTACTGGAGGGCCCACGTTCACAGCTCATAGGATGGATGGATGGATGGATGGATGGATGGATGGATGGATGGATGGATGGATGGATGGATGGAAATCCTGCTTCAGTCTTTGGGGAGCTCGCCGTCCTCATCTCCTGGGCAGATAGTGGCAAAAGCCATAAGAAACAGGGTCCACAGATGGCCCAGTGCCCTCCCCCACTGCCAGGCACAGGAAGGATTCCTACCTCCAGGGTTCACCAGGCCAGCGGTATTTTGCTGTTGTTGTTGGAAGCCCCTGAGAGGGCTCCCGGTGCAGGCAGAAAAGGTAGTGCCAGTGTCCCCTTAGAGGCATAACCAGCCCGTGGACCGGGAGCAGGTCTGGCTCAGATGCTCAGGGAGCAGCCGATCGCCAGCACTGGGGTCAGGAAGGAATTTTCCCCCTGGGCAAATTGGCACCGGTCCCCGGGGGTTTTTTGCCTTCCTCTGAGCACTGAGCATGACCACTTGTCAGGGCTCCTCTGGTCCTGGTGCTCTGGGTTATCGCCTGCTGCTCATGCACCACGAACGTGGCCCCTCGTGTCCTGCAGCTGGGGGGGGAAGGCTTTTTTCTCCCCAGGGTGGACCAGCAAGTGTCCCCAGGGTTTTTTGCCTTCCTCCGCAGCCGAGCACAGCCCCTTCATGGGGTTCCTTTGGGTTCTTGTAGCCCAAAGGCAGCGGCTTGTGCTCCACGCAGGTGGCCCTCGTGCCCCGCATCCGGGGGGAGGCAGCGTTCTGCACTCCCAGCGTGGCTCCAGTGTGGCCCCGGGACTCCCAGAGTGGCCCCAGCATGGCCCCGGGACTTGCTGCTGTCCTCTGTAGCATTGAGCACCACCCCTAGTCAGGTCTTCCCCAGCCCATTCTGGCTGGGCTCTTCCTCTGCTCTCGCACCACCACAGCACTGCTCCAGCCCCGGCTTTCCTTCGTCAGGCTCCAAGGGGTGATTTTTTCCAGCTAAACTGAAGGGTGCATCAGCCTGCTGCTGGTTATGCACGTGCATCGGGTTAATGCTTGTGGGCTTCAGCTCTGAAAGGTTTAGAAAAAGAATACATAATCTAGAGGAAACTAGACTTGGCTAAAATTAACTAAACTGAGCTAAACTAAGCTAAATTAAAATAACTTTATTTATAAATAAATCAAATACTCTTTCCACCTGTAACCTTTCTGATTTGTGTCTTTGAAAGTGGTTTTGGTGCTGAAATTCCTTTGGCATTTCAGGTAAACAGTGGTCTCATCATTATACAACACTGGGTGTGGAATGGCATAGAACAAAATGTAATAGAATGGAATAGTACAGAAGAGAACAGAATCGAAAGGAACGAAATGGAAGAGAATAGCTATGTGACGTTATGTGTTTAGAGTCATAGAATAGTTAGGGTTGGGAAGGACTTTAAGGTCATCTAGTTCCAACCCCCATGCCATGGACAGGGACACCTCGCACTAATCCATGTCACCCAAGACTCGTCCAGCCTGCCCTTGAACACTGTCAGGGATGGAGCATTCACATCTTTCTTGGGCAACCCATTCCATTGCCTCACCACCCTCACAGTAAAGAGCTTCTTCTGTATATCCAATCTAAACTTCCCCTGTTTAAGTTTGAACCCATTACCCCTTGTCCTCTCACTACAGTCCGTGATGAATAGTCCCTCCCGGGCATCCCTTTAGCCCTGTTCAGATACTGGAAGGCTGCTATGAGGTCTCCATGCAGCCTTCTATTCTTCAGGTTGAACAGCCCTGACTTTCTCAGCCTGTCTTCATGCGGGAAGTGCTCCAGTCCCCTGATCATCCTCGTGGCCCTCCTCTGGACTTGTTCCAACAGTTCCATGTCCTTTTTATGTTGAGGACACCAGAACTGCACACAATACTCCAAGTGAGGTCCCA
The DNA here is from genome assembly GCA_039720435.1 of Amazona ochrocephala. Lineage (NCBI taxonomy): Eukaryota > Metazoa > Chordata > Aves > Psittaciformes > Psittacidae > Amazona > Amazona ochrocephala. The sequence continues at coordinate 82,864,116 of CM077878.1, forward strand.
TGAGAGCAGAGTAGAGGGGCAGCCTGCTGGCCACGCTTATCTCTATGCTCTGCTGCCTCCCCTCTCATTGGCTCTGTTTAAAGCCGATGCGGCTACCTCAGGGGCACCCAGCGCAGAGCACCCAGGCAGGGCCCCGACCCTGAGGCGAGCTCTCGCTCCCCGGGCCGCGTTTTCCCCTCTCAGGGAGGTACCATGCCTCCTGGCACCGCCCCCTGTGAGTCCGTCCTCGCCTCAGCGGAGATGCCGGCTCCTGGGCAAGGCCTGGCGCGGGGGCTCAAGGCTCCCTTGGCGGTTCTCGCCGCTCAGAGCTGAGGCTCCTGGACGCGGGGCTTTCCCTCGCTCCGGTGCTGAAGGCGCCCCTCTGGAGCTGTTCACCTCGGCAAAACCAATGTACGTAAGAAGCAATATCTTTGAGAATAAGGTATTGTTTAGTTCAGGATAATCCAAATTCTTTATAGTTTCTTAAGTCTGTGAATGCACATATTTAACGTCTTTCAATGAATGTTTGCTTAGTTTAGTCAATACTGCAGAGACAATAGAAGCTGTTCAATTTTAATCACATTTTTGTATTCCTTCATTGGAACATTTCGTTGCATCTGATGTTTCAGACAATCAGAAGACGAACAGGGAATGAAAGGGCTCAAGCCTTGCACTGTTCACATATAAATAACAATTTACTTGGGCATTTCTGTACGTCTGTTTACTGTCACAGCCTCTCTCTGTAAGTATCTACTTTATCTTTTGTAATGCTGTTAATATGCTGCATCAGAAGGAAGCATTCTTCCCAGATCTCTGCATGTCAAGGTGGGATAAATGCAATCTGGTGAGTCCAAATGTGTTAGGGGTTTCATGATGAGGGACAGTCAAACTCTCTTGCTCTAAAAGATTTACAAATCAAGACTACTTCCATGTGTCTTAATGTAATTACATAAAGGATGAGAATAGTGGCATCATAACTTTGACTAACACAAAAGACACTATACAATGTTTAAGATTTTTTTTTTTTTTTTAATTTTCAAGAGACGATCAGACCAGATCAAAGCATCAGTTTTTGATGGTTCAGAATTTCATGCATTGTGGAGATTGGAACGTATTGAAACTGTCAGAGACCATGGGAAGGAGGAACTGCAGCAAGCAATTAAGCGTGACCTGACCCTGAATGGCACTTGGAAGATTGCATGACTGGCAAGGAGCAAGGATGTTGGAACCGGCAAGGAACAAGGATGCTGGAACTGGCAAGGAACCAGGACAGTGGAACTGAAAAGAGGATGTTGATAAGAAAAATCGGATAGACCTCTTGCCCAATGTCGTAAATGCAACCGCAAGGCAAACACAGATGTGCTTGGTTAATTGCTTGGAAACATATAAATATCGTGAAATCTTTGTATTAAATGGTCCAGCTTATACTTTACCTCTGGGTCTGTGCCTTCTGTCCTCACAATGCATTGACAGTAATTCTTGATAATGGAGAAGATGAATGTCATCACTAGATGAACACCGAAGAGGAGGCCTCCCACTGGTTTTGCTAATAACTATAACCTTCCTTTGTGCTGATGTTCTTTGGCTCAAGGCAGTTCATTACAGAGCAACACAAGACTAATTTTCTTAAAGGATTTGATAGAGCATGTATGTTGCCTTCTTATACTGCCAAAATTAAGTCATTTGAAATGTGAATATGGGAAAATTGTAAGAAAGCTTTTCTTTCCTCCTAAGAAAGCCATGCATTAGAGGTGGTAAAGAATTAATTGAATTCATGTTAATTGTATAAAAATAGAAATAGAAGCAGAATTACACATTTGCAGTCACTTCACCTGTGTTTCTCTCTGTTGGTTGTGCTGAAGTAGAATCATAGAATCATTTAGGTTGGAAAAGCCCTTTAAGTCATTAAGTCCAACTGTAAATCCAGCACTGCCAAGTCCACCACTAAACCATGTCCTGAAATGCAACATCTACACATCTTTTCAATGCCTCCAGGGATGGTAACTCAGCCACATCCCTAGGCTGCCTGTTCCAGTGCTTGACAAACCTTTCCATAAAGAAATTTTTTCCAAATATCCAATCTAAACCTTGCCCGGTGTACACTGAGGCCATTTCCTCTTGTCCTGTCACTTGTTACTTGGGAGAAGAGATGGACACCCTCCTCAGTACAACCTCTCAGGTAGTTGTAGAGTGTTGTTAAGGTCTCATTTCCACACCACACAGATAATGGTATTAGCAGGCTTGTTGACAGTGATACGTAAAGAATGGATATTTGGAAACAATGCCTTACAGGAAGAAAATTAAGAAGTGATAAGTGTTTAATTTAATGCATTAGAAGTAGAAAGGTTTCACAACTGTCTCTTTTTTCCTAATGAGGCTGAACCTCATGCCAGTTCAGATGAGGGTCCCAGTGATAAATGTGTTGAACTGCCCTGCAGAAGCGTGCTTCTTTGCCTTGAATTTACTGAAGGGAAAGGCGAGAGAATAAATTCACTAGATCAAAGCTATCCTTCTAAGCATCTCATACAAAACCAGTATCCAAGAAGGTGGCTTTTTTTACATGCCCTGAACAAAGACACCTCAAACCCAAAATACAAATTAGAAGAGAGTGAGAAAAACAAACTGAACAGTGGAAGTAAATTTATCATGCAGGAAAATTCACTGAAACTAGGATTACCTATACTGGAGTAAAACCCGGGGCAAGTTTTAAACATCATATATGACATTTTGACATTATGTGGCTATCTCCACAGGCCATTTTACTAAGGTTTCCCTTTCTCAGTCTTCCACCACTTTCCATTTAGCATTACTGCCTCTGTTTTGTAGTTGCTATACTGCTTCTTCTCTTGTGCAAGCTCAGTGGACCTAATGCTGCTTCTTCCTCAACACAGCAGCAACCTTCTGTTCATTGTGTAATGCTTTTCTTTCTGGTCCTATGCCTTTCTAGAAATTATTGTACCTTTTAAATGCATAGTTTCTATTAAAGTATTTGATGCCTGTTCCTGGGCTTTTTGCAGAGATATCAATGAGAGTGTGAAGAGAAGCACGACTTTTCTTCCTCTAAATTTATGATGAAAAGAACAGTGAAATAAAATTTTATCCAAAAAGTGTTATGAAGGAAAAAACACTGTGAGCATTCAATAATTTTACAGGTTTTAACATGTCTTTCTTCAAGCTCAAGGTGTTCTGTTTTGTTGCAAGTAATATCAGCACAATAATCTGTGAATCTGTGGGTATATGCAAATTTGTGTGCTTCAGAAAAGGCTGTCGAATAAGAAGTAATTAATTGGAGGAATGCACAATAAATGTCTGTCTTTTATCTTAGGCATACTACTTTCATATTACTCACTAATGTAGCATTTTTGAATTTAGCCTGATATGACAAATGATTCTCAAGACTTTCACTGAATTGTCCACCAAAGGAAAAATACCTTTTGTTTCTTCAGTTAATGCCAAAGTTAATTTGGTACAGTGGAATTAATTTGGTGCTACATTAAAAACTGAATACAGTTTGTGTGCAGTTATTGTGCTGATCCTTACTGTGAACTTTAATAGAGAGATTAGGAGTATGAAATGGTAGCAAAGATCCTTATCCACAGAAAACACTGCGTCCTGCCCTTAACTTGATGAGTCGTTTTACTCTTGGACTTTGGGAGGTTGCAGATGGCTGTACATCCCATAGGTCAGCTGTGTCTTTCTGGGGAGCTGTGCAGTGTCTGTGAAGGTTCCTCTGAATTATAAACAGAATTTACCACTGCTTCTGATCCAGGCGGTAGATTGTGTGTCAGGGAAGATGTGGAACTCACATAGTGGGGTTTCATCTCCTCCAGAGCAACAAAATCATTGCAAGACTGAAGGCTGAAGAAACTGAATTGACATTGCTGCCCAAAGAAGCCTCACAGTTCAGGCCCAGGGGGCTGACCTATTGTGGCTGCCTACTACATACAAACTTGTCTTTGGGAACTGCACCTACTGTGGTTTCTCTTATGTTACCTCCCCATCCTTTCTTGACACCAGCACTTGGTTTATGATGTCTGGATGCTCACTTACTTTCTGGCTGGTGGTATCTATGAAACAAATGGAACTTAGGGATTGATGTGGTTTTATATCATGTTTTTATTCTGCGGGATCCTCTTGCCTTGTGTCATTAGGCTAGTTCCTGATGTAAGCAGATGTGCTCCTTGAGGACAACAGCTCTCTTGTCTTATGCAGGCTGGGAATGCCCGAGAACAGTGTGTTTATTAGCTGCTGGCTTGCTTCATCTTACTTTTATTCACAGAGAACTGTTGGTGCAAATGGACATAAAGCAAAGCCATTAATATAGAGCATTTATTTGTTTTCTTCTATATCCAAAACTTCACCCTGTGTGCTGTACTATGCAATTACAGAATCATAGAAAACTATTTTGAGGGGATCTCTAGATATAGTAAGTTACTTCTCTGGTATTTCTCCAAATGATTCAGTGTCTGACAGACAGAGATCATAGACCACTTAGCTTTTTTGCTGTGGACTTATCTTCTTTGACCGCTCCTGTTATATGCTGGTAATATGAAAAGTATTCAGCCCTAGTGTATTTACAAACTAAACAGCATGGCAAACTGGAAGGCTGGCAAGGGTCCAACAAATAACTAGGAAATAAAAGACATGGTGGAAAATAAAAAGATGAGTCAATCCTTCACAAGAGAGTTCTTTACAGAGCAACTTAGGAGAGTTTCTGTGTTGCACTCTTCATAGAGAAGCCTGAAGAGCTATCTCAGAATGAAGTGTCAGCTGAAGTGACTTAGATAAATCAGGTTTTCCAATAGGATCAAACAGCGAGGGCCAGATGTTACTCAAGGGTACTGAAAGAACTCAAGTATGAAATTGCTGAGCTATTAACTGTGTTGCATTATGCACTTTAAAACTGAATTTAGAACGAAAATAACACATGACAGTTGGGAACCTCATCTCTCTCTTTTTTTTTTTTTTAAATAGAGCCTCAGGAAAGAGGAACCATTGACAAGTAATTTTGATTTCTTCAGTAAGCCTGGTAGGTGGAAGAGCACATGAATAGGCAGATGGCAAGTATGACAGAATGAAGAACAACTGACCCAGGGTTTTAGAGGTCATTGGATAAGCTGATCAGGATGTGGCAAAAAGTGATCTAGCTGAATGAGATACGGTATTCTCTGTATCTCAGTGTATCAGTTCTGAAAAAACATGTTGGATGATGTGGCTCACCAAAGGCTTTTAAAGAAACCAAAGGATAATGATGTATGGTGGGGAAAAAAAAAATCCTTCATGAATTAACTGAATGAAAAGCAAGATACAAAAGTAGGAATAAATAATAAATTGAAGGGAGGTTCCTAGTGATGTCCCAGAAAGTTGCTGTTCCATTTGTCATATGTTTCGTGTTAAAAGGGCATGCAGTGAACTAACAAAATTACTAAAACCACACTTACTTAAAATAGTCAAAGCTAGGTCAGATGTGACAAAGAGGTCATGGTATTGGGTGATTGGGGGATCTAATGGTGGATCAAACGCAAAGTCAAAATATACAGAATAATGCATGCACAGGGAAAAAAAAAATCCAATATGTACTTATGTGCAAAAAGTGTCAAGTAAATAAGCAGTTACTCATCAGATATAAGATCTTAAGAATCATCATAGGTAATCCCCTTAAAACATCTATGAAGTGTTGAGAGTGTTCAAAATGGCAAAGAGCATGCTAGAGAAAAAACAACTGAAGACTTTTATAGTAAAATCATGGTGAGCATGAAGAAGAGAATAAAAGTAGTTATTATTATTCCTTACTGAAGAGTCATATTTATATCGCCTTGCTCAAATGTCAAATTGAAGGGCTGTTACTCACTCTTTATTTTTCTCTCCAAATACAAGAAATAGTTATGCCCAGATAAACTATCTGGTGCAATTTCTAAAATCAACAAACCAAAAATATTTCAGCACAACTCAGCCATGGAATTCCTTGCTAGAACACATTTTAGGTAACAACCCCTATCAATTTATAGATTGAGGAATTTGTCTAGTAACTCCATAAAGGAAAAATCACCCAGGTGTTTTAAAAATGACTAGCACTTCTACAACAATAAAGAAAATGTGTCTGGTAACATTATTAGGACTTTGAGACCACTGGGCAAAGCATCTTGCGTTTAAGACAGTAAATAAGTTTAGCCTCCAGAACTGTGTAGGAGCATGTGGGTCAGCATGGAGACAAGCAGTAGTGCCAGGCTCTGCCTTGCCTCCAGGTTTAGTGGAACAGGCAAGCTTGTTCCAGTGCCTGGGCATGTGCCCAAGCTGTTTAATTTAATAGGAAAGAGCCTGTGAAACTTCCGCCTGCCAGAAGCTGGAAAGGGAAAGTTTCCTTCTGCTCACCCTGTCTTTCTCTTTGCTGGAGACATTCTCCTGCATGGGCATGCTCCTGGAGCTGAGTCCCCCAAAATGAGCTCTCAGCACAGGAGGGACATGTGAAATTTGGATCAAAACTGAATTCAGCCCATATGCTTTTTAATTATTAAGTTTTTTAAAAATAATGAACTATCAGGATTTCCATTTTCTAAAAATAATTAAAAAAAAAGCAGCATACTCTTTGAAGCAGTCAGGAAATTTATCAGAGAACCTTCAAGGCAGTTGTGTCAGTATCAGTTGATTGCATGGCATTTTTTAAAGCTAAGCTATTAATATACATCATAACCTGTTAATCAACATGCATCAATGCAGGTTGCAAATATACAAGAAACACAAACATTTTTATTAAACATTTACAATGCAGATACAGAAGTTGTCTAGTAATATGCTACTTACTGCAAAGCACTAACAATGAGCATTCAAGCCTTCTGGAAAAAAACAAGACATTTTATTTATTTTTGCTAATGCTCTGCTAATAAAATTTGCTTTCTCATATCCGTAGACTATCAAGGCTACAACAACATTACTACTGCTAAAAATATTCGGAGTCAGGTTGCTCAATTAATTACTGGACCATTGAAACCAAAAATATCTTTAATAATATTAGGCTGCCCGTTAGCAAGTCATAACATTTTGTCTATGAGCTTCATTCCATCCTAAGTACAGAAGAAAATAACAGTTTCAATTTATTATGAAAATTCTGTGAAAGCTGATGAACTTTTGACTAATCATGAAACTATGATTTTAATAAAACATATTTCTGATCTATCAATTCAGACTTTTTAAATACAATTCAGTGTAATTCAGTTTTGTGAGGTCGTTGTATGTGAGCATGGCAGACTACTCAGAACCCATCAGATTGTGATGACAATATATGGTGTTAATCCATTTGCATTTCTTGCATATTCTGTGTTCCTGTTATCTAAATAATACTGCTGTGGAGTACAAAACAGTATGTCTAATTCTCCCTAGTGCCTATCCTTCTGCTGTTTAAAAATTAGATGCAGAACCTCTTACAATGGTGATGATGCTGGTTTAAACTTTCATGCCAACTACAAGGAGATCCTGCTAAACTAATAGGAAACTAAATATTGAATCCCTATAACAGCACAGTGGAATTTTCAACAGAAAAGGAAAGGGGGGGGGGGGAATAAGGCACTTCTGCTATATCTATTTCATATTCTGCTGATATACAAGGCTACATATTTAGCTTCAACACAGTGATGAAACTCAAATACTACTTTTATTTACAACTTTCAAGGATTTAGACTTCAATCTTTATTACACAGTCCATGGCAGAAACAAACAAGTTCACATTAAAAGCATATTGTTACACAGATTTTAACTATGAAAATAAGAAACACATTTTGGCTGAAGAAATAAAAGGCAAAAAAACCCTGTTCCATTGAGTTATATTTTAGAATACACTTAAATTCAAAGTACATTTTCCCCTGATTAACTACTGACGATTTATTTACAAAGCAAGTAACAAATAGTGGCTAGAAAATACCATTTCACCACAAACTGTCTAAATGGACATTTCTATTTTTCATACTAGAAAACAGCTAAGGTGGTATTTACTTCATTACAGTGTTTGTTTCATAAATATTAATGTGTTTCTGCAGCTAATACAACATGGAGATGCAGACTGTATCACATTAGTTAGAAAAGCAAACACATTATGGGTTTGGCTAAGAAAAAAATCAATGCCTAGCAAAAGGTAACTTAAAAACAGCAAACCCAAACCCCACAAAAGGTCTGATGCATTAACTGCTCCAAGCACTTCACATAGGGACATACAAATTCAGAATCTTGCTCACAAGGCAGCTGAAATTGGAGAAACTACTTGAAAGAGAAGTAGTTGTCAGCCTGTGGTAGCTCTGACAGGCTTATAGCTAGATTTCTATTCACACAGGAATTTGTTAATAGAGTCTATGCTGTTTTGGGAATCATTTGACAGGCAATAACCACATGGAATAATTTCATTTACATATCTCTTTTAGAAGAAATGATAGCTCATTGTTTTGATTTTAAAGGTTTTTTTTGTTTGTTTTTTTTTTTTTTTAAGGTGAGACACAGAAGCAGAAGGTGAAGTTTGGAGTTTTGGTTTTTTAAGTAAGCACGGAAAGAAATATTTTCCCATTGAAACTGCGGAACACGCAATCCTTGTAAGAGCAGATCTCTTGAAATGCAACTATGTTGTTCTAGATGATCTTGTGAGACTTCAGCACACAAACAACCTGCACAGAAAACATCTCTACAAATAAATATTAGGAGTAAATCGAGTACCCAACAATATTACAATTTCATTCCCCCTTATTCCTCATCATTAAAAGCTCACCTTCATTTTCCCAACTACAGTTGTCTAGCCTTTGGATTTTTGTTCCCAACCTGTTTAACACCTCTGTAACTTGTCAAGAGCATGTCAGATTGCTACAGGTATAGTAGCTTTGTCTTAGGCTAAGGTATGTATTCCTGGTAAACATGACTTTTGAACACTGGAGCCTGGCAAACCCCCGTATCTCTTGGCTCTGCTTGCTGTTAAGTTTCCTGCTTCTGTTACGTGCAATGTAGAAGTGCTGCAGAAGCAATTTTTGACAGAGTGGAAAAGCAGGCACTTTCCTCTGGTACTTTTTCTAGGGAAAGTGTATCCTACACATTCCCGTAGCATATGGCCCAGACACACTGTGGCACTGGTGTGCAATTGGTTTGAGAGCTACTGAGGCAGGAGACCCTGTCACGGCAGTGGAGTAGTGTCAGCTTCTTGAAGTTCCAACTGAAAGGAAAGAAATTGCAAATACAATGAACATTTACTGGATTTCTTCCACCCACAATTGTGTGTGTGTGTCTGCATGTGTGTTGTTTTGATTTTTTTTTTAAGAGGAATTCACTTTTCATTTGCAGCTATTGTCCTGCCATATACAGCTGAACAGGTAGCTCAGCAGATAAGGCAAGACTATGCCTTTGTCATGAAGCAACAAAGGCAGAGGAAATGATCATAGTAAAATTTCATATCTGACCTTCAAAGTCAAAGAAACATTAGCAGAACTGAAATTTGAATTAGAATTGAAATATATATCATACCAAGCCAGTTATCTTTTTAGAGGGGAACTCTCGATTAATTTTGTGAGTATGGAAGGATTTTGCTCCATCCCTGTATTCTTTTTGTAGCAATAGCAGGGGAGTTAGTATTTTAGATTATGCATTTTGTGTTCACATCAGTATGTTGGCTAGCTTTTGGATTTGCAGTTAAAGTCTAGCTTAAATTCTGTGTGAGAAGGATTTATATCAGCAAACAAACCCAACAACCTCTCAGCCCTGTTTGTCCACAGTATCCATGTTAAGTCCTATCTGCGTACAGACACAGTGGCACTACAGATGTTTTCATCAAACAAGCCTGCTTACTGCATGGCACATCCTGAAAGTCGGCAACCCTTTTTTACTGTCCAGCAAATATTGTCCTGCAGCACTAGAACCAGTTAAAACCAGAATGGAAAACACTGCAAATAAAGGATTTACAGTACGTAACTGAGTCAGGTGAAGCCTGATAGAGAAAAGAGAAGGAATGTGCTCCTGTAAAAGCAATGGGACAGGGGTAAGGATTTTGGAGCAGGGAGAAGGAAAATGCATTTTCTAACTGGATTGCTTTTCAAGCATGGACAGGAGAGTGGAGACTGTCAGGACTTCTGACTGGGAGATGTATTTCTCCAAGGCCACAACATAACTGAAATGCTTGTTCAATTTAACATGCTATAGTTAGGGATTTTCTTTATTCTGTATTGGGAATATTTCTCCTCAGCTCCTTTTGACCTGATCCTAAATGTGAATGTCACCATCTTTTGGAGAAGTCTAGATCCAGGAATGAATTTTGAAGTCCATATTCACCTATCTTTATGGATTAGATAAAAAAGCATTTCTTTTGAATTTTTTTACCAATTAACTTTTTCTGATTTGCTAAGAAAAAATTGAAGTGTTTTGTTTCTCATTTATTCTAATTCACAGTTTAAGAAATACCAAAAACACAGGCAACCTTAGAAGTCATTTAGTTAGTTCTGGTCCTCATAGAATAGTTTATTCTTGCTACCTTTCACAAAATAGTCTGACGAACACATTCTGTTCTCTCTGCTACCTAGAAGATTCACAAAGGGCCCATGTCAGTGCAAATCAGCTACAAAAGAAAGCCCAGTTTTAAGAATCTGTTGATTTAGATATGCTTTTCACAGATGTCACTATCTTGCCAGAAATGGCCTTTATGAGAAATCAATACTTTATAATTATTATTGAAATACAGCATTTCTGACAAAGGAGATATGTCAGTTTTCTCAAAAATACACAGAAAGGCCATTCTCTATTAATACAGATAGATGTGAATCTGCCAAGAATCTGCCCAACTTTTAATATGATTCCGCATAGGACTTGCCAGCATTCCCTGTGTTTGTTTGCAGTCTGTCATATAGCACTGGGAAAATTAAAATGTAAGAAAGAACTTTATTCTTTTATTTAATCAAAGTGAAAGTAACTTTCAATTTTTCCTTGTTTCAACTAGTTTTTCTTGAATATCATTTTTATTTCTATGCATAGCTGCCAGTTGAAGAAATAAGGGCACAACTTTCACAACTGAGTACAAATGGAACCATAGGGATGGTTGGAGTTTGAAGGGATCTTAAAGATCATTTAGTTCCAGCCCCTTGGGCAACCTGTTCCAGGGCTACCAACATCTTCCAGAATACCAGGACTTCCGGTTAATGATCATATCTGAAGCTTCATTTTCAGCATATATGGAGGATTTGCAACTTCCATTATGGTATTTAGACCCATCAGTGGTTAAGGAGAAAGCATGGGAAACTAAAATTACAAAAAAATAGCAACATAGGAAGACAAAATAGTCCTGCAAATATGCCTATACATAATTTGCTTACTTGCTTGGATACATTAAGGTGAGGATGCTGTAAAAACTTACATAGGTCAGAAAGAAACTATCTCAGTGGAACAAAGTGAATTTCTCAGATTTCTGTAATTATTAATAATTCATTTACCTCAGTATTTAGGATTATTTTTTAATTAACAGATAGATAACAATAAAAATAAGAGGTATTTGGAAAACACTTTTCAGGGAAAAAAAACCTATCAATTTTTAATTAAAAAAAAATTCAAACTTTTTTATTCTCAGAGAAATTAATACAGAGTGTCTCTGTACCCCTGAAATAAAAGCTATTTCAGAACAGGTTTTTGCCACACCATGCTGGCAAGTTGTTACGGATCAGGTTAATGTCAATGACTTCAAAAGAACCTCAGCCATTTGCAAAAGCTATTATTTGGGTTTTTATTGCCATTCCCAACTAACATTGGGTCATACAGCGATAGGCTCAAAGTAAGAAGGTTTGCTTTGTCAAGCAATTTTTCCAGGATTCCATCACTTCTAACTCTTGTTCTAACTCTTCAGGCAAATGCATTTATGAGATTACATATGCCTACCTGAAAGTTAAAGTGAACCATGCCTTTAAGCTCACTTTGGAACAAATGTAACCTGTGCATTTTACTGCAAGAGTTAGTTGAATGTAACACAGGATACATTCCCCTGCAGACGTGAAACATCTGTCTTAACAGCTCTTCCAGTTTTTGCACTCCTGATTAGCCACTGTCTTTTCTCCCTCAGAACTGCGCTGTTCTGCTGAACACACACACACACACACACACACACACACAATTTCTATAAATGCTCATGCCATCAGTGTTATAGATCAGATGCTATTCTGTGCAGGTGAAATAATCTGCATATTTCTGGAGGAGTTTTGAATTTGCTCAGCTCTTCCACTTTTTGTATATGCAGAGAAAACAACAATCAAGCTCTTAATCTAAGTCTTTGGTAATGTCAAAGAAACACAGAGCGGGCCAAAGGCCTCCTTAACATCTTAACACATGATAATGCAAACATTTATGATGTTTTCTGTTACTTCTTTTGAACTGATAGACAGCACAGTTGCTCCTTCCACCAGTGAATGCTTATTTTTAAGTGCTGTAAGAGTGTGAGGCCTTAAGCTGTTCAGCGATTGAGCGCTTGCAGTTCTCATTAACTTTAGCAGGAGTCAAGAATTCTCACTTGGCAAAAAAGCAACTTGTAGAACACCTGTTTCTTCGAAAATGACGTGTAGTATGCTGAGTACTATACAGCACTGCAATTAGAATTCACATCAAATGCTCTCCAAGGCCTTGTCTATACAAGAAAGAGCATGTCAGTGTGCTGACATAGATATATTAGCTGGACTTTCTTGTACAGAAAGCACTTACCTGTGAAAAGAATGCCCTGTCAATAGAATTTAGAAAAGCTCACTGTTTGAGCAAACTGTGGTTTACATTTTTTCTTCCTCTCCTTTTTGTTTCCTTTTTCTTTTCTGAGAGCAGAAGACACATTCACCCTAGGGCTTTTTCTGTTTAAAATATTATAATAGTAATAAAAAATACAAGATGTTACACTTACAAGTATTATCCCAGAGAATGGGTTTAGGGCAGATTACTCCTACAAAAATGTCTGTCATTCTGCTAGTAGCAGACAACAAAAATGTCGTCTCTTACAGAATGTTTGCTGGAAAAAACAAAACAAAACAACAAAAAACGTTGTTTAATATTCAAGTTTGAATATAGCTTGTTGTGAATGCATTCTACAGATGTTGTGAAGAGTGAGAAAGACTGCACCTGATAGCTGGTGTGATGTACTCCAGGGAGTGCAACAGCAAGACGGCTCAGGTCAGCAGTGAGTGAATATCTGCACATCTAAATTATTCTGCACATCTAGCAGAAATAAACCAGTAGCAGCAGCTGCCAAAGCAAGGACTGCAGGGATGGTGATAAGGGATGTGAAATTGCGCCCATTTATGGCCACTTCAAATTCTTTCAAATACCAGACCATGCAAAGAGACCTATCTACCCATCTATGAGGACACGAGCTTCCAAGTGTTGTCTTCTTCTGCTCGACCTGCAGGAAAATTCATGGCTAGTAGCTAGGAAGAGCTACCAAAATAGTCAAAGCTGGGTGATAAAACAATTTCTTGCAGCTCTGCACATATGTTTTCTGTTCCAGGCATATTGGCTCTTTGCTTCAGTTTCTTTCCTTACTGCCTCACTCAGACATCATTCCTAATGTTCCCCTTCCTCTGCCCTCTCACCTCCCTTTCCCATCAGTGTCTTCCATTTTAACATCTCTTTACATGTGCTCATCTCAGTTTTTTTCACCTCTATTCCCTGAATGGAAAAAAAAACAACCCAACCAACCAGGAACTCAATTATGTGACTAGCTTCCTCCACGGTAACACGATAATGCTCACTTCACTTGCTTCATCCATCCCTCCCTCAGCTGGTGTGGGTCTAAAGATCTTTGTGGGAAGGATCATCTTCTGTGTTTAGTCAGTGTCCAGAGAAATAGACCTAATTTCACCCAGTCTATGACAATACCATGTTAATCTTTGCTAAGGGTAGAAGTTTAGAAGGCTTCAGCTCTCCTAAAAATAGTATAAAGTTACATAACTAAATGCAGAAAATGGGTACGCATACTGTAAAAAGTCAGAATTTTACTAGTTATAGATACAATCCTGTTGTCAGACACATGCAGAAAATTGACTCCATTGATGGTTACAAATACATTATTAACAGCTGAACCTGTCTAATAATTTTTTGCTATACCTAGTAACTACTACACCAATATATATACATATGTGTATGTGCCTACCTATGTCAAGTTTGGCAGTTCTGCTCCACTGCCAAATTGTGCGTAAGCACTGAGCAGGTGCTAACCAATTTCACATGACACAGTTTGGCATGTATGAATTGGATGCTGGTGAACAACAGTATCAACTGCAGATGCTTAATAAGGTTTCTCCCTTTAGCCCTTCCCTTTCCTGGAACGATTACTATTTTTTCTGTTTTGAGATGGTAATGTTCTGATTTGGGCTTTTAGGCAGGAGCTGAGTGGCAGATATGCAATTGCTTTCATGAGAAGCCATTGACTTCTGCACTTTGAGGAGGCAGCTAGCTTGTAGATGAAGTGGCAGCAGTGAGAAACTGGTGCAGGAGCAACCTAAGTGTATTGTTGAAAGGTGATATAACAAGGAATGAACTAGGCTTTTTGCCATTTGTTCTTCTTCTTAATGAATTGCAGGGACAACTCAAAAGTTTTCTAGTGCCTGTGATGAGCTTGAGTTGCTTTCACGAATGTTAAGATTTGCTTTCATGTTTTGCTTGATGTTCACTGAGGGATAAGGATTGGAAATTCTCAAGACTAGCTACAAGAACACAGATGTTGGACATGTAACAAAAGAGCTTCTTTGTAAAAGCTAAGCAATAGCCTTAATAAAAAACCAAATAACTATTTCTCTTGTATCTGCTGTGCTGTAAAACCTCAAAGGCTCATACTTCTCAGAGACGTTTTTCTACACGGAAAAGGTATGCTTAATATATCTTATATGGAAAAATGGCACAATACTCCTTAACATGTGCGTATATATTTATATTTTTATATACATCTCTCTCTCTACCTAAAAATCCACCATAGCCTACACAGATAATTATCTGATCCAAGAATTTAATGCAGAAAAGCCTTTGCCTCCTTCTTGTATGTGTTCCAAGACAAACAAGGCCACACAGGCCTTCTTTGTACATCAGTCAAAAATGTACAAGCCCACTTTCTTATCTTTTTATTCACTGCTGCAGTGGGAGAAGAAGAAACATCTGTTCTTCCCCACTCCTGTCTCCATCAGCAGACAAGGAGTCTGAGTAGAAAAATCTGTGATCTCCAAATGATTTTAAAGCAGTCACCTGTTGTAAACATCCTGCAAATCAAACACTGTTTTGTGTGCTTTGTATATGCATGCACACTGGATCCAGTCATGCAAGGTACTTTTGAAAGCCCTCAGCTTCTGAGCATCAACTAGAGGACAGAACAACTAGCACCACGCAGGAGTGGAGTCTTGTGTATGCATACACCAATTTCAGATATAACCTTGAAGGTGTTTAGACCTTCAAATAGTTACAAATCAGTATAAACTGTAACTTCAGAATACATGTCATCTCCAAGCTGGAGGCCTGGATCCAGAGACGACATCTCCACTGCTAGTCATACCTGATGGTTAGTCCTGTCCACAGTGTTGGCAGTGGATGCATGGTCACGAGTGTTTTGTCGTACTCGGGTGGAATTTTGCTGCTCAATGGTTGAGGAAGTGGGGATGCAGAACTCTCTGAAACACCTTTTGAAATTCTCATCTAGAAATGCATACAGGACTGGATTAAGGCAGCTATTTGTGTACCCTAGAGCAATACAGAAGTGCCAGGAAACAGTCTGGAAAGTAGTCTCTGGGATGTTAACCAGGGCTTTAATGATGACATAAATGTGGATCGGAGTCCAGCAGACAATAAACACCGCCACCACTACAAGAACCATCCTTGTGATTCTCCGCAGGTTCCTGTCCTTCTCTTTGGAGCCAGACAACATGCGAACGCTCTTCAGGCGTAAAATCATCAGCCCATAGCACACGGTAATGATGAGTACTGGCATGATGAAGGCAAAGATGAACACGCAGATTTTCAGGAGGTTCTCCCAGTACCATGCAGGGTGGGAGAATGTTAGTGTGCAGTCAATAGACCCTGGAGAAAAGGGAAAACAGCAGATAAGAACAAGTAGGTCAGTTTTTCCTTTGTTTTTCTTTAAACTGTTTTTCTTGTAGATCATAGGCAAATATATGAAGATTTATTAAGTAAACAGACCAAACAAAGCAATCCATGACCTGTCATTGGCACTAACACTGATAGGACACGCTGCTAGTAAATATGTATGAAGTGTGAGTTACAAAACCAAAAGTGAAATAGCATGTTCTTGTCTGCATTTTTGTGCTTGGAATTGCATATATATTGGACAAGAAAGAGTTGAATCATCATAAATGCTTAAACTTTTGATTCATTTTCACTTTCAGTATACAACCTGGTGAAAAGAAAGATAATTTAACCATGCGTCTATTCGGAGTCTGGGCATTTCAGGGCAATGGGAAAGAGAATGACATGACACTTGGTAACTGCAAAATGGAAGGTTTGGATTTATGTTGAGATGCTGTCACTTCCTGGAAAGTGTTTGAGTACCAGTGATCCTGAACATGCTCTTCTTTCTGTATTGCATCCTGACAGACTATGTGCAACACACCTATGACTGCAAAATTCAGTGGACTATCCTGGGTAAAGCACAGGCTTCTGTACTGCAGGGCAGTGCATAATTGCCCCACAGCAGAAGGCAGGCAGGCAGAGACAACTTTTCCGAACACTAAAGTGACTGTGCTGGGCAGCAAGACTCACACAGACCCTCAGAAGCAGCTGGAGCTGCCTGCTGTATAAGACAGATCATGTGCAGTGACGTGTCCAGTCAACTATAGCCAGATGCAAAATTGCTGAAGTCCATTGGTACTGGTACCTGCTCTATACAGGTTGGAGGTCAGAAGTTAATTCAATGCCTCTACAATTAAGTGAAACAATACAGGAAGGAGTTTCAACATCAAAATACTCATTTTTGATACTCAGTACTCAAAGTAACGAAAGCCAGACTTACCATGCCTGTATTTAGTGGTTGCCATGAACATAACTGGCAGGCCAATGGCAGAAGAAAGGATCCAGTTGCAGACATTGACAATTTTGGCATTTCTGGGGGTACGGAAATCAAGGGCCTTAACTGGGTGGCATACAGCCACATAGCGATCCACACTCATGGTGCAGAGCGTAAAGATACTGGTGAACATGTTGTAGTAGTCTATGGATATAACAATCTTACAAAGGATAGTACCAAATGGCCATGTTCCCATCAAGTAATTCACACTCTGGAATGGCAGCGTACTTGTTGCTAGGGCATCTGCCAACGCAAGATTGAAAATATAGATATTGGTGGCAGTCTTCATTTTTGTGTACCTAGAAAAAAAAAATCAGCAAAGCATGTAAATGACCACAGCTAACAATGTTAAACAAAATTGAGTTCAGTACACTATCTGTAAAGAACTTCTTTCAATCAAACAAGAAGACAAGATTATATTAACCATGTTCATTGAATGCATCAATGGAACTACCACTCTAGGTGGATCCTGCAGCCCTTTGCTTCAAGTTGGAATGCTCGCTCTGTTCCACAGTATCTACTTTGTCAGTAGGGTCTTCAACCTCAATTGCATGCCCCTCTTCCTACGTCTGTGCTGCTAACAACCGCCAGACCAGTTCCTGAATTTTGAATATGTCACACTTCAACACCAGCTGAGCAGAGGGAGCTTTCTCTTTTAACTCTAAATTCCTCCCTAGTTTCATCATATATTTGAAGAGCCCTTCACTGTTTCAGGTCTGTTTTGTCAGCTGAGCAGCACTTGAGATCCGGTTTTTATGAAAACGCTATACTTTTGCAGTGTTACAATGACTATTCCATTCCACTGTACTGTTCCTGGTCATGCTGCCCTGCCACCTTCATTGCTGCCAGGGTTGCTGGGCACTGTGGCCACCTGGCTTTCCAGCGGTTATATGGCTTGCTCATTTAATAAAGCTTCTTTCTGCTTCTGCGAAATAATCAGTACTGTGTCTGACCAAGCATTTTAAAATTTATAGAGAGATTTGCAAGAGGAATAGATCATCTGAAAAGATCTTTCAGGCCAGGGAAGACAAAGAGTAAAAGACAGTATTTAATGTTTTGGGGTTTTTTTCTGACTTTGATCTCTCCAGAACATGAGTCAGCTGCAGAAAAAAAGCACCCTAGTGACATGGCTCTGTAGGCATATTTGGAACTTTTTTGCTAGTGTGTGGAGAAATGCAGACTTCTTGCTGAATGGATCTAGATGGCTTCTATGATATACATCTGAAGAAGTCTGTACTGGGTTTGTTCTCTCATTTTCTAGCACTGTGCATGAGGAGCCACTAACAGCCCTCACTTCAATTTAGGTGTTTCTTTAAAAAAGGTTGTTGAGTAGATCCAAGCTCTTTCTTGACTGCTGCCTTGAGAAGTTATGATCTGAGCATGATATTTCAAAGCTTTAAATCAAACTTATATTCTAAAAGTACTCTAAACCCTTTTCTTACAGAAGCACTCCATTGCTCCAACACCACTGTAACATTAACTTGGGAAGAGGTAGATGCTGCATGCATTCATGCCTCTCTGTGCTGGGAATTATTTAGAAAACATGTATAGGATTGCAGTTTGGGAGAGGTACACAGTAAGCTGCAGCTCTTAAAAAAACAGTTTGAAGAGAATTAAAAATGGCAATTTGCTGAAGAACCTTGAGGAGAAATAAACATAGCAACGTTTTTATACTGACTTTACTGTTACCAAGAATGAAAATGTTGTACTAAGCCCTCTTTTTGCCTTGTCTCCTGTTTATCAAAAATGATAGCCCTCTACAGGTCTGACAACAGATTCAGGACTAGCTAAAATTGTGCCCAGAGAGCTAACCTGGAGGTGTGATCGCATTGTGAGCTGCTCAGGCAGCAACAGCAGCGGAGGGACAGTGGCTCTCATTTCTACACAGAGAAGAAAAGGCGATGAGGATACTGTGCCCTCATCTAGACTGCTGATCCCTACTCATCCCTTAGCTAATTGCCCTATATTTATGGCTGGACAAGAAAGCACCCTTAGGTATACTGCTCAGCATTACTGCCATCACACATGATTCTGGCACAGTTCTGTCTGTAGAACACATCATCAGATGATAATGATGTGTTTTTTATCAGCAATTAAAGCCATTCTTATGATTTAAAGGGAATGCCTGAAATAAATTTATCAATCAATGTGGAAATTGCTCTCAGGTTAGCATGCCAGAGGATAGGGAGGGAAAAACTCTGAATAAATGGAATAAAGTTTCTTCACTGGGACTGGCATGGGCCTTATCCTGCTTTAATGCTGTACATTTTTTGGTTTTGAGATCTTGCCTTCATTGTCGGTTTAAGCATAAATGTTCTTGGACTTATTTTGTTAAATGGGCTCTACGGGCTATTAATGAAGGATTTTACTTGACGTACTCTGTAATCTTTACATTACTAATCATGCTGTTCTTACAAAGAAAGGAAGTAGAGCTTTTGTGGTGACAGTATTTACCTCCACAATTGCCTGATCAACAAAAGCCTATTGAAATTCACAATATTCTTTTCAGGGACTTCTATGGGATTTGGGTGTTTGTACTGAATATTTCAAGATTTTATAAAGGGCCTATTTCTGAAAGGTACCTTTTGTTAAACATATTTTTTTTTTTCCAAATAAGTAGATTATCAGTGTCCTCAGGATTATTTTTTTGGTACAAACAAATAAACACTGAAGCAACTCATTAAAAGTAATTTTAACAGCATGAAAAATAACAGCCCCTCTCTGTTATTATAAATGGAGCTCTTCAAAGCTTCTGTCTTAGTTGCTATTATATCTCTTGCTAAGGTATCCATCTACCAATTTGAACAAGCAGCACAAAAATTTCCACACATGTGTACGTAATGAGATTTCTGTACTTCAGAGGGACTGGATTTTGTATGTAATTAAAGCCACAAGAAACCTGTATGACATAAAATACCAAAACTATTGTGTTTATAAACACTTTTTAACAGATACTTCTTTCATGCTTTCATTTAAGGCACCTAGAGAATCTAAAAATGAACAGATATGTAAAAAAAGAGTCTCAAATGCAAACCTGTGAAAATCTGACTGATGGTATTTAGATTACATTGA
The DNA here is from genome assembly GCA_039720435.1 of Amazona ochrocephala. Lineage (NCBI taxonomy): Eukaryota > Metazoa > Chordata > Aves > Psittaciformes > Psittacidae > Amazona > Amazona ochrocephala. The sequence goes on from CM077878.1 coordinate 82,884,208, forward strand.
AATTTCAGCATGTAAGCCACTAAGTATATCATATTTTGCATGACAGTGAGCAAGGTTGCAAGTGAAGGCAGAAGTTGGCTTTGGGCAACATTACTTTTATTTTTACAGCTCTAACAGACTAGAGAGACTATAATAGAGAAGTACTAATAGAGCAACTAAAAGAGCAGTATTGAGCTAAATATTCGCCAAAAAATACTGCTCTTGATAAATATTCAAATTAATTATGCTTGTAACACTGACACTGGTATTCGCTGTCTAAACTCCTTGATGCAGGTTTTATATCACAAAATATCTATGTTTATGAAGTATTTTTTGTTGCTAGTCAGTAGATGACAGATCAGGTTTACAACAGTAAGAATATACTTTATTTCTGTTTAGTTCTGTAGGGAAAACTGAGTCTTGCCTTCATCTTCAACCCAGCAAATCTTTAAAATATACTTGAGGTTTGAAGATCTGAGCTGTAGAGGCCCTCTCAACTGGGATTGGCTTGGAATAAGATAAAGCAATAAAGAAAAATATGCAAATCCTACTCAGATAGTCGCCGAAATCCTAGCATTCAAGGATAAAACGAAAGTCTTGAAATTACCTCTTCAACTGGCAGCCCATGGGCCACTTGTAGTTTGCAAACCAAAGAAAAGGGTCACCAAACTAACCTAGAGAGACATCCAGATCCATTGCACAAAGTGTAACATCTTGAGCAGGAGCCACGAGCACCTTCCCTTCCACCTCACAGCCATGTGACAAGAGAGATGTGAGCACATCTTTGTGCAAGATGCCTGCCACAGCTCTGTTTCTGGTCTACAATCTCCAAAGGTTTAGTGTCCACCTTATCACCTCCAAAACTTTTGAAGAGTCTTTTCCTTAAAGCTTCCATGGCTCAGAAGTAGAGAACGAGTAACACAAAGACCATCTCTTTTCTCAAAAAAGAAGTAAAATTTAGTTTGCATCACACTTTATCAAAAGCTAATAGACACAGTTGGTATACTGCCACTTGAGTCTTGCCCCTACTGCTTCTTGGACAAACTCTTTACATCCTTGTGGATTATTGAAATATATCCTCTTCCAGACCCTTCAGTCCTTCTATACCATATCAGTTTTATAGTTTCCTTGTACAACTAGGCTTGTGCAAAGAAGCCAGAGGTCCATGTTCACCTCAATTAATATAGTAATACATGCAATTACAAATCAATTTGAAAACTTCTCCTATGCGAATAACAACCTTGAGAAGAAAAACAGAAACAGTCTTTTGCATGTAGGAAATGGGCTGGCCAAAGATAGATTGGTAATAAGTACTTTCAGCAACACAAAGGCATGCAAGCTTTTGTCCCACAGAATGCTAATTTGGAGACAAAGACTGCTTCAACTGATCTGTGTTTAAGATCAATGCAAAATGTATGAAAAACTGGCTTAATTACAGGAGATCAACTGCAGAACCCAGTCGTTCATGACAATGTTTGGCTGCTGAAGGAAACAACAGCCAGCAATTAGGTCTTGCATACAGACGACCTGACATAACTCTAGTTGATGCTTGGGGAGATCAGGTTAGCATTTCAAATTCATGTTCTCTTTGCATAAATGACTTGTTAAACAAATGAAGAATCATTATGTGCATACATTAGATTAGCTGAGGTCTCCTTGGGTGGGAAGATATAAACATGTGAAGTATGCCTAGTTAAACCAATTTAAATGAACATTTATTTCATAGCTTTTCTGCTGCATCTTTATACACAACTCAAAAACAACAGGAAAGAGGGTTTTTTTCCATGTGTATGTGTGTGTGCCCTTCTGAGATATACTTCCAGTTTTTGTTGAGCCCTTAAAGCTTTGCAAAGGTCATGTCGTATCCAGGACAGTCTGGAAAAATCCTCAAAAAATTCTTCTGTTTGCCAATCCAATTAGAATGTTTGACACTGAAAGGAAGTCTCAGATAGGCCATATTCTGGAAGGCACCTTTGAGCTAAAGGGTCTCAAATGATGGACTTAGCTGATGGCTATCCCATTTTTTTGTTCTTTTTCTTTCTTTGCATGGTAGTGGGTTTCTATAGAATGGAAGACCCATGCTGTATTTCAGCCACAGATAAGACTTGTGCTGTGGCAGACTGATACCTATTTAAGTTTTGAAGACATATATATTCTGGATGAGTCTAACTTTCCTGTCTGGGAGCATATGATTTAATCAGCAGGAAGATTTATTTTTGATTTTTCTGTTCATGAGTACTTCAGAGTGCTTATGCCTTAAGCCATTAAATTCAAGCCCTGGGTACAAGCACCATGAATTTTTGTACAACCCTTGCATGTTCTTAGGCACTCAGAATAACCAGATTGGAGGTTCCACACTGTGGTTAACAACCTACTCATTCTTTTGATTCATGTTTTTCTGCAGAGGAAAACAGCAAACAAACAAAAAAGCCCCAAACCTCCAACAGGTATAACATTATAGCAGAAAATGTTCATACTTGGCTACAATGAAATTGTGAAATCTGCAGCACAGTCACTTCCTGCACTGATCCTGAGTTTGGGGTAAAAGCTGAACTGGGGATGGGAGAAAGGTTTCACTGCCTTTAAGAAAGACAGAGGCAGTGGCTGTTTCTTCCTGTTAAAGCCTTGCATCCCGACTCCCAGCATGGCACTACCCGGTCACTGCTGTGACCTGCAGTGGTGTTTAATTACAGAGATGAAAAAACATATGAATATCAAGCATCACTTCAGGTGTCAAGGCATGACACAGTAAGATCTAAAATCTCAAGGCCCAATTATTTGACATACTTGGTCGGGAACACAGCAAGGCCTTCACATACAATATGCTGGAGCAGCTTTCCCCTCCCTTCCTCAGGCGCCAGCAAGGAGATGTCCATTTTCTGAAGGAGGTTGAATGTATGTGCTGAATGTGGATCTGAACATAGGGCAGATACCTACTGGACTGTAGTTGCTTCAGCTGCTACCTCTTTACTCCCTAACACTTTGTTTTTGAACTGCCAAGTTCATTTTTTACTTTATTCTCCTCCACAGCACAAACAAAATTAAGCCAGAATTTCACCAAGTTTTACTTCCCTTGGGTTATTGTACTAACATCTTTAACTTCGCAGCTTGCCTCTTCCTTCCATAGGGGCAGTGTCAAGGGATATACAGATCCACCAGCATTTGCTTACAGGACCCAAGCAGGTGAAGTAACCAGAGCAAACAACTTCTCATGGCTCAGGGCCATCTCTCCTGTACCCAGCATGAATTAGTGACTTCTCTCAGACCTCGGCTTTGGGAGAGCTAAATGAAAGCCTTTCAGGTAGAGTTAACTTTCTTCAGACTCTGGTGCCAGTCTTTTTGGGAATGCTGTGGCACCAAGATAGCTGAGAGAACATCTGAGTCATTCTGTTTTCAATTAATTACAATACTGTGTTGGCTTTGGGCTAAAACTCACTTGTTTTCTTTATGGCTGGTCCTGCTTTGCTGCTGCTGAAAGGCATCCTATGGAGGTCCTCTTTCTGCTATTTAGTTTAAATCACTGAGTTTCGCCCCTCCCCAGAGAAAACAAAGCAAACTTCTTTCTTTGTGAAAAATAGTTATTCTGGGAAGGAAGGCTGGTCCTTTCCCTTGATGTCTGGCTGAGAGGATTAACAAGCAAGGATATTACTTCAGACAGAAAACACAAACTTCACAGTAGTCGTAACAGGTAACTATTTTATTACTTCTTTCTTATTATTTTCATGCCTTTTTTAATTACATGTACATGCAAAATATCCCGGCAAAAATCTGCACAAAATAAAGCTAATGCGATTTCATTCTCTCTTTTTTCAAGAAGGGGGGTGTGTGTGTGACACCAGCTGAGAACAGGTTTTTATACAGATATCAACCCACCACACAAAATTTTTGATGTTGCAATGTCTTATAACTCCTATTACCTTAAATTGTTTTTCTTTTCCCAGACACCATAAAAAGCTACATGATAAAAAACAAATCACAATAGTATGTATGATCCAATGCCCAAACAGTCATCTGCTGGGACACTTCTTTCCCTTCCAGCCTAGGGATGGAAATGGGGGAAAAGTTATATGCCAATTATTCCAGGATGTAATCTGGCCTGTTAGTTAAGGCACCTCTAGCTGAGCGTTTGCCTGCTGCTGAGACGTATATGAGTCTTCAGTAAAGGCTGCTGTTTTCGCTGTTACTGTGTAACACTTGTCTCTGGAATAAATCAATGGTGCTAAAAGGCCAACTCCAATACATTGCAATTATGCAGCAGTAGGTGCCTTTTGCTGAAGATTTTGCTTTGCTAGGAAGACATGGAAATGAAAACTGTCATTGTCTTCAACTTAACCTTATCCCCTCTGCCTCCAGGGAAGCATGATTGAGAGTAAAACCACTGACTATGTCTATGATAGCTGCAGTGACATTTTTCTAGGGCAGACAAGTTAACAGCTATTTTCTCTGGGTTCCAGGTGCTGGTGCCCTCCTGGTTTGTACACTAATCACCTCAGGTGAGGACTGTATATGAAACCATGTACCAGGAATCATGGATGACTAGGATGAGATTGTGCCTGAAAACAGGGCTCTGAGGGAGGTACCAGGACATCTTATGAAAAGGATTTGGGTAACTGGCTTCTTGGATGATTGTCCTATAGAGGCAGCACATCCCGGGGATGGAGGTTTGCACCGCACAAGGGGAAAACAGGAAAAGATACCCTTAACTGCTGCTCCCTGTTCTCCCTAAAGAAAGAGATTTCTCTTGGCTAGGATTGCTCCATGAGACACAATGAGGAGGAGACGGTCTGTTCACACAAACGTTTTTGTTTTGAAGTTTTATTCCTGATCTGAGATACAAGATCTTACAGCTGATAATTGAACACTTCTCAGTAAGAAGGTGGAAAAAATATGCTATTTCATGTCTTTCACAGTTACTTGATTAGCTATAGACTGTCATCCCTACCTTTGTTCATCATGTAAATTCAAAGGAAGATATAAATAAAATTTAGAAGTGTTTAACATTAAATAAATGAATGAGAATGCTTCTTAACACAGGTGGGCTAAGCTGTGAAACTCCTTGCTAGTGAACACTGTTAAAAGCCAACTTCCAAAAAAAAGAGCAGGGGCTTTGGAAGATACTGGTAGCATCCCCGTTTATAATACCAGAAACCCAAACTCCATGGCACAAACCAAAGATGACTCAGATGGTTATAAAAATAACTTCATTTGAAATCACTCTAACCATAACAATTCAGAAAATAGTTGCTTTTGGGTTTCAAAAGAATATAATGATTTTTAGAGTAGATTTAGAGTAGATTTGTATTTTGAGAGAATCATCAAAGATTGAAAACTTGTTTTCACTTGGAATCATAATGAAAATAATTGTTTTTTCTTTAATATCTGTCAATTAGAATCTCTACAAAATCCACCTTAGGACACCAAAGCTTAAAAATGACCAACTTCGAATTTTTAACAACGCTTCAGGATTCTGAAATTTTACTTTAGAAAATATTTGTTTCAAAGCCACTTTGTTTAGTGGCAACATTCATGACCTTTTATTTCCAACTTTATTTTTGGTTCTGATTTTTTTGGGGACTGTTGCATGTTAGAGAAATCCATAAAATCTACTGAATAAATGCTGATGCAAAGTGCATCTTAGAAAGTCTTTCGACAGTCTAACAGACAGTTAGAAGGATTCTTACATAGTGATGCCCTTGTTTCTTCCACTTTTGACTAAAGATCAACCACTGGCCATAGATGGAAAAGAGGTTAGTAAGCTAGACGATGAGTCTGAGCCATTTGGGCTTATATCATGTAACGTTTGAGATTTTTGTAAATATGTCACCTTTTGATCTAGAAAAAAACCATAAAAGCTTTCAACAGTGTTCAGCAAAAGCTACACCCGATGATTTGAAAAAGTACTGTAAGTTAAGAAATAAAGTGGTACTTCAGGATTATGTTACTTAATGAACTCACTAGTAATTAGCTTGCTAATAATTACATAATATACGCTTACAATATTTTCTAACTTTACTGAAGCCATGAAAAGTTGGTACAATTTGACTTATTTTTATGAGAAAATAAAAAACAGAACCGGAAGTGTTTAACATTATTTTTCATGGGAGCCATTACTAAAATGATACTCCAGGAGAAGCACAGCAGGATCAAAACAGCTTTTTTGAGAGTTATTGAGTGAGACGGGATGTTTTCTTCCCAAAAGTGCCTGGTGGCAGCCGCTAGCAGAGCAGGGCGGTCTGCCCCTCCTGGACCAGGCATGTGTCCCACGTGTGACAGCTCACTGGAACCTAGGCCAGGCACAGGGTGGCACAGGGTCTGAAGACAAGTGTTGGGCTACAGAGCTCACTCATCCCACAGTTACATCTGCTTCCTCAAGGAGATGGGGGTTATCCCCAGGTTGCAGGTTTGTGTATTTTCAGGCAAATTTTGACCATGTCTGTATTCATAATAATTATTTTTTAGCAACAAAATACAAAGGTATACATGCCATTTTAACTGTCTGATTCTCCTGATGTTGGAGCAGGGAAGGGAGCCACTTGCCAGTCAAACATTTACTCATTAGCAGAGGTTGGTAAACTTCCATCACAAACAGTGTGCAAACACGGACACCTCAGCATAATATGGGATGCTGAGTGAGGGTCACCCCCTACGCTGCTCATCTAATTCAGCTTCTATGCTGTTATTGACCAATTTGACTCTCTCAGTTCTGTCTCCAGATCTGCTCTGACTTGGGCTGGTGAGCAGCATCAATTCATGACTGGCATGACTCGTTAAGGCTGCTGTGGCTTTACTTAACGGCTCTTAGCAATGGGATGAAACCTTTGCAGAACAGTGGAACAGGCAGGACACACATTTGCACATGCAGTGCCATCCAAATGCACAGAAGGCCATGCAGCTGTGGACAGGAAAGAAAAGAATGAACGTTGCCCATTTCTTGGTTTCTAAGTTCCCTGATCTATGCTGCCACAAGAGATGCCCTCGGCCTGCTTTCACACTGCATCCATAACTCCGTGTCACCTGGCAAAGTATCCCTGGTTTTTAGAAAAACTTGCTTTGCTTCAGCCACTTTCGAGCTTGTGATAATTTTCAGTTTATTCCTCTAACAGACTCTCTCTGTTTTCTATTTTACAACCTTTTCCCAAATTCCTCACTTTTCTCTTTTTGTGTATTTATTCCTCTGCTGATATAAATTCTTTCTACAATGGAAATTTCACTCAAAATTCTCTTCTACTTCGTAAAACAGTTCTCCTAAAGTGTGAGCTGGGCTGAAGTATTTTCAGTACTTCCTTGCTTTCTGTCTGTCTGTGTCGGACTGCACTGTCTTTCCCAGATGAGACAATATTTCAGTCACAGCTCTTTTTTTTTTTTTTTCAAAACACTACCAAGTGGCTGTTTTGAGAAACACAAGAAGAAATCTCTTTGCTCCAGAGAGGACTTCTTTCCCTGGTCCATGTCTTTATTTATTTATTTAAAAGCAGATTAATTGTTTACTCTAATGAAACAAGACATTTCCTTCTGCCTGTGAAGGATCATGGAGAACCAGAGGCCTCTTTGTTTATGGTATATGACAAAATTAATAGCAAAGCAATGAAAGAATCACTTTTGACTTGAGTGACTTTAGTGGCTGATGGTGGAATTACAGTCCTCTCAGGGCACTTGGCATCACAGCCCTGGCGCCTGGGAGAGCTATTCCTCTCCACCAGACCAGCGATGCCGAAGATTTGCATCTATGATCTATTACAGTTTTCCAGGATATTGCCTTAATCACAGGGCATATTCTTCTTCCTATTCTAATGTGAGACTAATATCCCACTGACTTGATGAGAAAGCTGGAAAAGCCTATAGATTATGGTGTAAAATAATTCACTACTATATGGTACTAATCGTACACTGCCATGTTGTACTCTGCAGCAGCTAGAAGCAGCATTTGCTGTTGACATAGCCATAACAACACTGTATTTGCATCAGTAATTTACACTTACACAAAGCACATGAGGAAAATAGGTAATAAAAAAAATCAACAGATTTATCATATCACAGGCTGGCAGTAATACCTGACTATTACTGCTGTCACTCAGAAGGCATTTTTTTGTACTTGACAGAAGAAACAGCCCAGTGTTACTAACATGGGGTTCAGCCTCACACACTACAGCTGCAACACGTAAATATTAATTCAAGGATGAAAGTGTTCAGCTGAACAGGAACCATTTGGGAGAATGGGTGGATGAGAATGCATTAATTATATATATTGAGAGATGTATAAATTGGAAATCCACAGACCTGCTTTGCATGAAGACCCTGATTTTAGTATCAATAATGACAATACATTTCTAGCTCCCCAATGGACATGTCTGCTCTCTGATCTCCATTTGTTCCAGCTGGGATAACGGGGTGGCAGTGTGGACTGATAGTGACAGTTCCACAACAGGCAAGTACTTAGAATCACAGAATTTGCACGGCAAATAAGAAGCATAGACTTGCATGGCTCTGGCTCCAAACCCAAGATTCTGCTTCATGAGGAACAGTTTTAAGAATGTTTACAAGAATAATAGAATTATTAACAAATATTACTAAAGAAGCCAAGCATTAGATATTAGCATGCAGCACACTGAATATGAAGTCACTGTTGCTTTCATTGGGGCTGGATGCTGAAAGAGTAGGGTCAAGAGTTTCAAATGTCTAAGCATGTACCTCCCAACAACTAGCATTTTCAAGGCAAACTAGATACCAATATAACTTAAAAATCTTATTTCTAGAAGTCTCAGTTCTTCTCAAAATTAATACAAATTTCAACGTTTTGTTCTTTCTGAGCAGGCATAGTGTGAAAGGTAGATAAAGAAGGGGAGTTTTTTATGATGCCAAATTCAATCCAGCGAAAGGTTTGGCTCCTATCTGCAGCTGGATCCAAGGATATACAAACATGAGCGCACATGCTCACCATTTCATGTATGTGCATATGACTGGGAATACTGTCATACAATATAGCTTGAAACAGGAAATAAATCACAAAGTTCCCTACTGCTGTCCAGATACACTGTACCTACAGAGAAGCACAGAAAGGAAATGCATTTTTATGTTGCTTAAACCACAGATCCTATTCAACCATTAACATGCAAACTTTTTCATCTCAAACTGTAAACAGCTGCATGACATTAACTGGGAAGGAACCAAAAGCTGTTCTTGCACAGAAGACCTGCGTTCAGTTCTGCCTTTGTTATAGAATTCCTGGATAGTTTTGGAGAAGCCATTTAATTCATTTGTGGTTTTCTTTGTAAAACGAAAATCTATTTTTGCTTTCTCCTATTTCTTCTGGCTTTTGTTTTTAAGATATAATCTCAGGGAAATGCACTTTCTTTAGACAGAAATCTAAATGCAAGTGCCTCATTCAATTTGGCTTTGTGGTAGAAGTGTAATTCAATTAATTAATGTAAGAAATATAAACCTAGTATGGGTTATGCCTGTTATAAATATATTATTTCAGGGACAACCTGTAGCACATTTCTTTGCTGACAGCAATCCTGGCTTTGTTACAGTGTGCATCTGCTTTTCCTCCCAGAGGAATGCATTCAACACTGCTCAGTCAACTGCAGTCATGTCCCTGCTCAGAAGCCTTTTCTGCAGCTCTATCTGATGCACGTAGATAGCCTGAGTCTCAGACCTACCAAAACCACAGTGCAGAGGAGCATTTCCACAGCTCTGTGCATTCATTCAGAATGCAGCCTCCAAAGTATAGTTAAACCCACGAGATTCCAAAACTACTGTAGTTTGAACCCCTGATGCATATTATGTATGTTGCCACCAGATCTCTGAGCTGTACAGCCTTTGCAGTGATATCTCATACATGCAGGAGTCATCCTCCACGGCACTCTAACTTGACCACTGTCCTCATCTCTGGCTTTCCTCAGCTCTGGCAGGCCTGAACCCACCATGAGGCCACCCTTACGCCACAGGCCAGCTCGACGCCAACCCCTGCTCCTGCCCTACGGCTCCCTGCGGCCACGGCAACAATCCCGAATAGCTGCTACCCCTATTCTTTGGGAAACACTGCTCAAAGGGAGAAGGGACACCTTCTAGGCCAGGGGAATCTGGCAGTGCTGGGGCTGCCCCGGCGCGAAGGGACCGCGCCCGTGGCACAGCCCGGCAGCAGCGCCCGCTGGGCTTCGCAGGGCTCCGCGTATACTGGATTTGGAAACGACGAGCAGCCGCAAAGGACGAAAAGCTTGATCAGACACATCCTGCCGCTTCCCACCGCCCCGCTCCCGGTCCCACCCCGCCCCCGGTCCCGCCTCGCCGGTCCCGGGAGGTGGCAGTGTGCCCCCACGGAAGCGCCCTTTCAGCTCCCAGCGTGCAGAACAGCCCGATTAATCTCGCTCTCACTCGTTTTCCGCCCATCTACGGACAGGGAATTGCTCGCGCATGAAAGGCACACTTATGAGCGATCTATAAAACGCGGGTGGGCTTCACGGTGAGGGAGTTGCTAAGTGCTGCAGCTCAGCCGGGAAACCGGGTTGACAGACAGCGGTCGCGATCCTGGCGTATTTATTACACATATATACGCATGTTTGTACTAATACATACATAAAGGTGCATGAATATAAACATATCAAGGCTCGGTGCAGACGATCTATAAACTCTGACAGAAAGAAGCGTTTAGCCGCGATGCCATTTACATTTTGCTTATGCGTTTAGGGTGGAAGATGCGTGGATGCAGGTCGGGTGTCCCTATGCCAGTCCGAACCTGCACACTCTCACAGACAGCGGCTAAAGTCCCTTTAAATCCTCCCTCCTCAGCGGCCAGGTGCGGGATTCGGGCCTCGCTGGCCAGAGCAGCTCGCAGAGGTGCTGCAGTACGGAGGGTCCGTAAAGCATCCCCGGACCAGAGCGGTTTCTAAGGACCTCCCAGACCAGGTGGTCCTCACAGCTCCGCCGCAAGTTTCTCTTCCCTCGTCACCCGCTTTCTCAAAAGCCCTCTTCCCTTTCCTTCCCTTCCCCTCTGGGGTAGGAGCCCCTCTGAACCGCCCCCCCCCCCCCCAACAACAGTCTTCGCGCTGCCTGGCGGAGCGGGATCGCAGCATCCCCCGCCGGGACGCCGACAGCTGCCCGGCTCCCCGGGCTGCGCGTCCGCCCCGACGGCAGCGGCCGTGGTCTGCAGGGCAAGGCGGGGCGGCACTCACCTGACGATGACATACATGACCAAGAAGTTACCGAAGAGCCCCACGACGCAGACCACGGAGTAGAGGGCCATAATGGCGATGGCCGTGACCACCGAGGGGCCACCGCCCGCGGGCGCGCAGGGGCCGCCACCACCCGCGCTGCCGTTGGCGCCGCCGCAGGGCTCGGACCGGTTCCAGCCCGCCGAGGTGTTGTCCCAGGCTGCCGGCGACGCGGCCGCGCAGGGGGACGCGGCGGGGCGGCAAGCGGAGGCGTTGGCGGCGAAGGGCGCCTCCAGAGCGCCGGCGAGGAGCGGCGCGGAGCCGTTGCCCAGCAGGTAGGCGACGGCCATGGCGCGCAGCGGCGTCAGCGTGGCCACCGGCTCTCCGCGCCCGAGGGCTCCCCGGCGCAGTTGCTGTCACGGTGCTGCCGCGGTGCGCGGTGCCGGGGAGGCGGCGGCAGCGACGCCTGCCCCGACGGAGCGCCCCACCGCTGGGTGCGGGCACACGTGTGCGGCGGGCGGGGCGGGGCGGACAGGAGAGGAGGGGCCCGCAGCGACGGGAGCGGCTGAGGCGGTGAGGAGGCGGGGCTTCCTCCCCCCAAGGTCCCCCCACCAAGGGCCGGTGGGGCACGGGCAGCCCCTTGCTTGGCAGCCTCCCGCGGTGAGCGGAGCCGCCTTTGGGCGCACCGACTGCGTAGCGCCCGTCGCGCAGATGGAAGGCCCGGGGGAGCGGGGCAGCTCCAGGAGGTTTCCCCTTCCTTGCAGGTGGCAGTTGACAGCAAAGCGCTTAGAATGTTTCCGAGGGCCGCAGGCACGGGTGGGAAACACAGAAAGTACCGGGAGAGGCTGAGGCTGAGAAGCGAGGCGGCAGGAATTAGCTATTAACGTAATGAGTCAGGGATCTTGAAAAAACGGTATCTTCTGTGATTATAGAGGTTGCTGCGCCTTGTGGTGAACTGTACAGCACCATGCTGGAAGGGTGATTGGCATCAGAATTGTGCTCTAGAAATGACTTGGATCTCCTGGATCCTCAGGATTTTCTGAGGACTTTCTATTCCAGAGCCCTAGGGATGCTCTCTCCTAGATGTTAGTGTGATTGTTATTGGATGTGGTAACATAGATAAGGGAGACATCAAAACTGCTCTCTGAACTGTACTGCTTGACTCGCACACTGCTTCTTTCTATTAGCCCATTTCTGTGATTAGGTCGTTTCAGACGAACATAGAGGTGTGTCTCCAGGAGCACCTGCTGAATGGTCAATCATTAATTATTAGGACTTAGCTCTTTTACTGTCACAGCAATGAAATCAGAGGGGATCCTTGGTAAGGCAGAAAAAATGCCTCCTAGTAAGCAGGAAGGAGATAGAGTGGCAGAGGTTGCTCCTGCTGCCTCATCATGGACACACGCTTAATATGTCTGCTTGCCATGTGCAGGGCACCTCCCACTACTTCAAGAGTGGTAGTGGGAGGGGGGAAGGAGGGGAGAAGCAACTTGCGCCCTGAGGGAAAGATGCAAAACCCCAGGCATTTCCATCTGAGGACTTCCTGTGTTTCCATGCCACAAGCAATAGGAACCAGTGCCAACCAGGACAGGTAACAACAGCAGTTAGGTCACATGCTCTTCCAAAGTATCTCTGATCATTAGAAGTGGGGAAGAAGAATGGGGATTGGGAAAGGGGTGTCACTAGACTTCAAGAGGGATATAGATCTGGGTAACTGGTATTCCTTTTTTCCAAGCTATGTACTGTCAAGTCTTATCAGGCAAATAGTGGAATGGAAGAAGATCAAGCGAGCTGTTAATGGGCACTTTTGGCAGACAGCATGTATTACTTCATGGCCAGAGAGAGTATTTTCAGCATCCTTTATTGATAGGAGAGAGCCATTTAGCATTGTATTCAGAAAAAAGAACTTTAGAGTAAGAGTTATGTTGTCTCTGGAAAAAAATCATGGAGAAGGGGAAATGAAAGCAAGAACTCTGAGATTTCATATGGTCAGAGTCACAGCCTCTTTATCCCCTCTGAAGTATAGCATGTTTAGTCATACACAGAATGGGAAGAACAAGGCTTTAAACCTAGGCCTTTCTCAAAGAATTTCATCCCTGGGTATGTGCATAGTGTGCAGGAGCCTCTGTCTGCGCTTAGCCTTTGTTCCACCCAAGCCATCAAAATTTTTAATGTAAGCCTGGGCACAATTAGTATTTAGCCCTTTGAGTATACCTGTGCCTAGCTGTGGAAGGGATGAGGAAGATGGGGAAGAAAAATCAAGGCTGCTACAAGACCCAGACCCACTTAGTATCTTGTGTCATAGCCAGGTTTGTATCATCCTCACTATCAGAAGGGCCTTTGGTGTATTGAAAATGCATGTCTTAAGAAAACCTTAAAAAATAGATGCCCAAATCAATCTAGTGTTACACACAACCCCTTATTATTAAAGACAGAAGAATTATTATGCCTGATTAAATCAACCTTTTGGCAGGTGCAGATACAAACTAAGGCTGCAGAGAGGACTGGCAAAAAGCCCTGAGAGTTGAGCCTGTTCAGGACAGGCTCCACTGAACAAAATTTCAAGGTAGGGGAATGATAGTTAAATGCACCTCTTTGCAAAGTTATTACAAATGCTATTTCTCAGGGAAATAGGCAATATGAAATAAATCTTTACAATAATGCTTTCAGATGGTGAAGAACATTTTAAGTATAGTAATACCTGAGACCCTTTCTTCAAATCATTTCAGATAATAAGGATTGTGTAGTCAAGGTTCTGCTGAAAAGGTTATTTGTGAAATTCTGGACTGGTAATTCCTTTTTGTGGGTAATAGTGTAGTGCATGTAGAAAAGGGAAATGCATAGCTTTGAGACATGTACATTTTTAATGGATGCCTCGACATCAGGTTGGCATCAGAATCACATCTCAAATCAAATTTTTCTTCTCTCTTTTTTTGCCAGAGCACTATAGGAAATCACAAATTGCCAGATCGCAATAGGAAAGTTTCTGGGGCTGTAGCTAGACATGGATGGACTGAAGACTTGAAAAAGGCTTAGGACTAGCAGAGTTTTAGGATGAAAACAGTTTGTGAAAGTCTGTCCTAGGAGTACTGGTCAGTGAGATCACTTTGATACAGTATAGATATGTGTGTACCTGCATTTCGATAACAAACCCAGAGTTTCATGTAATCCATTCACTTCCACAGTCTCTCCATGAGTCCTAAACTAAATGGAAACTATGTGTCTTGCTTAAAGTCTAGTTAAGAAACAGAGCTGAGTGATTGGTTGTTGTGGTTGGCAGTTCACAAAGATAGCCAGTATACTAGTATCATGGTGGTGTGGCCTGTTTCTTCTAGGAGCAGGGCAAGAAAGCATCTGGAAGCAGACTGTGCTCTTTGTCAGACTTGCTGATGGAAGTATTAAGTCTCCTCGCAGTGTTACCTAAGAGCCTGTGTTGCATCTATGTGTCCCAAGCAGAATGAGCAGAAGTTATGCAAGAGATGGAAGGAGGGTGCTACCTCAGTAATCTCAGAGCCATGTGCATCACAGCCTTCAACTCATTCTGAAGTCCTCTGATCCCCACATCCTCCTTTTTCCCCTCAAGGACATCCTCAAGATGATATAGCAATAATGTCTTGGTAGCAGCACTGTGAGGGCTATTTTAAATCATTTATACAGTACTAGCAGGCTGTATCACCTGGGCTCAGTTTGGTTGGGGTTTGAGCAGATCCTAACTCACCATGCAATGCAAGGAATGCGTAGCATGGAAAACACTATATCAGAATTTACAGGCAAGGCTGTTAATTAATATTACTATTTCAGTAATATGTTTCCAGAAGGGCTGGCTGTGGTCACATTGGCTGTCATTTTAGCTAATGTAGCTCAGACAATTCCTCTATGTCTCGTTTCTTCTTTAAGTCATTCACCCAAAATCATAGAATCATAGAATCATAGAATAGTTAGGGTTGGAAAGGACCTTAAGATCATCTAGTTCCAACCCCCCTGCCATGGGCAGGGGCACCTCACACTAAACCATGCCACCCAAGGCTCTGTCCAACCCAGCCTTGAACACCGCCAGCGATTGAGCATTCACAGCTTCCCTGGGCAACCCATTCCAGTGCCTCACCACCATCACAGAAAAGAACTTCCTTATATTCAATCTAAACTTCCCCTGTTTAAGTTTGAACCTGTTACCCCTTGTCCTATCACTACAGTCCCTAATGAAGAGTCCCTCCCCAGCATCCCTATAGGCCCCCTTCAGATACTGGAAGGCTGCTATGAGGTCTCCATGCAGCCTTCTCTTCTCCAGGCTGAACAACCCCAACTTTATCATCCTATCTTCATACGGGAGGTGCTCCAGTCCCCTGATCATCCTTGTGACCCTCCTCTGGACTCCTTCCAACAGTTCCATGTCCTTTTTGTGTTGAGGACACCAGAACTGCACACAACACTCCAAGTGAGGTCTCACAAGAGTGAAGCAGAAGGGCAGGATCACCTCCCTCGACCTGCTGGTCACGCTCCTTTTGATGCAGCCCAGAATATGGTTGGTTTTCTGGGCTGCGAGTAAACGCTGCCAACTCATGTTCATTTTCTCATCAACCCACACCCCCAACTCCTTCTCCACAGGGCTGCTCTGAATCTCTTCTCTGCCCAACCTGTAGCTATGCCTGGCATTGCTCCGACCCAGGTGTAGGACCTTGCACTTGTCATGGTTAAAGTTCATAAGGTTGGCATCAGCCCACCTCACAAGCGTGTCAAGGTCCCTCTGGATGGCATTCATTCCCTACAACGTATCAACCGAACCACACAGCTTGGTGTCATCGGCAAACTTGCTGAGGGCGCACTCAATCCCACTGTCCATGTCACCCACAAAGATGTTGAAGAAGACTGGTCCCAACACCGATCCCTGAGGGACACCACTCGTTACTGGTCTCCAGCTGGACATTGAGCCATTGAGCACTACTCTTTGCATGTGGCCATCCAGCCAGTTCTTTATCCACCGAGTGGTCCACCTATCAAATTGATGTCTCTCCAACTTAGAGACAAGGATGTCATGTGGGACAGTGTTAAACGCTTTACACAAGTCCAGGTAGATGACATCAACTGCTCTACCCCTGTCCATCAGTTCCGTAGCCCCATCATAGAAGGCCACCAGATTGGTCAGGCAGGATTTCCCCTTAGTGAAGCCATGCTGGCTGTCACCAAGCACCTTGTTGTTTTTCATGTGCCTCAGCATGCCTTCCAGGAGAATCTGCTCCAAGATTTTGCCAGGCACAGAGGTGAAAATCATGCTAGCTGAGATCAGTATGTCTCCTACTCCTTAGCTGCAGTGCAGTGTATTAACCAAAACTTGTCTTTATTCGCTGAAGTAAATAGAACCTCCATTGTTCAGTGATTGTTCAGGGATTTTAAGTATAATTTTTATTCAAAAATGCTACATAATCCTGGAATTTATACTTAGGCTACAGAATTCAGAGATGAAAAATACAGATAATCTATTAGAATTGTAGATGTCAACACTTCTTTTTTATATAACTTCAGGATTTGTAGCATTTGCCTATGTTCTCTTGAAAATTCTACTCCTAATCTTCATATGCAATGGAAATAGCTCTGTGGATTTTGGCAGCACAAGCCCAATTGTTAGCCAGCCAAAGAAGAGGTTAGAGTAAATGGTGATAGCTATGAGAAGAAATGTAGAGACCAGGGTATGGAGCAGTTGGTAGGAGGGAGGTAGTAGTGAAGTTAAAATCCGGGATGTGAGGGGCTCGTGTAGAACTGTACTGTCCCTTAGCAAAGGGGAGATGGACAGGTGCTAATGGAGTCCAATACAAAACCAGCTCAGTTTAGATGTCTAATGCAAGCCAGTGTCAGAGAGGTTAGATGTGAAGCAGATCGGTGGTCTGATGTAGTGGAGTTTTTCCTTCTCTCTTACAAGTTTTTAGCTGTGAGGGGACCAGGTGCTGACCTGGGGAAATGAGAGTTGTCCTGACTTCTGGCATAAAATCTGTATGCACATCATTTAAAGTGGTATGTTTAAAGTTGACTATTTTTTGCTCTACGGTAGCCATGTGAGAGCTGATTTTTGGAAGTGGGGGACACCGGTGCCAACTGCCTGAACGGTCTGGAGGGCTGCTGTAAATTCTGGGGTGCTAGGAATATGTGACATGCTTGCTATAATTTGGGTCACTAAAATTAATTGAATGCTTTAACAGATTTGATACTAACATTTTTGCTTCATTTTCTAGCATAATATTTAGGATAATAATAATGCATTAATAACTCATGTACGAGGCTGGTCTCCAGTCAATTATCTTTGTGGAGAGTAGAAGTTTCTGTGTTCAGCTTTTTCCTTCTTCACATGGGAGAAGCTGTCTCAGTCATTTGTACTACTTCTGTATTAGTGACCCAGGCCACCTGTGCCTCCTCGCTATGTTGTGACAATGACTGCACAGCTAAGGGTGGCAAATACTAAGTCCTCTAGCTGAAAATAAGTACTCCAGGTTCCAGGATCTCTGAGTTCTTCTGCAGTCATGAAAAAGAAAATGTGTCTTCTAATTTCAGTAAGCGTAGTTATGAGCGATAACTTTTGTGTTTGTATTACAAGTCAAAAGGACATCATGGTCGGGGGATATAGACTCGGACTTCCTTATCTGGCATGGCTACTAGGCAGATTCACTAGTGTTTATTAAGGACTCTGTTAACAGAACTATGCTTGAAGAAACCAACAATTTTGTATTTGCTGATTTGGAGCTACATATTGAATAAGAATGAAGGTGTTCTGAAAAACTACTGCTGTATTCAATGACATAAAGGTCCAGAGGCAGTTAGTATGTGATACAATTAAGCACTATAGTTAAGGGGAACACTTAAGTTCATACAATCTTATATTTTGACTCTGCAAGTTTAATTCATGGTTATTTGTTAGGCTTTCCAAATCCAGTAGGTCATCAGAGAGGAGGCTGCTGCAGCTCTGTGCCCTTGGGTCCAACCAGTAGTGAGGCTGGGCTTGTATTCCCGATGGTCATAAATGCAAATGATTGTATAGAACCCACACAAACGTATACACACAGCTAGCAACACAGACCAGTACAGACACATAGTCAGCACTCACAGAAGCACAAACATCAGCTGTTCCCCTCTTTAGCTGTTCAGGATGAAGGCCTGCTACTAGGAATATATATATATATATATATATATATATATATATACACACATATATATATATATATATACACATACAAACCATCTGGCTCTCTCCAGCTGGGATCAGACACTCAGTCTGCCCAGTAGCTGCTCCCAGCTTCCCAGCTGTTGGCATATGTACAAGCCCTGGGGCCACGGCACCATTCCAACTGCTGGTATGTTCCCACCCACTTACAGACACCAACGCATACACTCAGGCTCCCCAAGAGCTGCCCTTCAATGCTCAGTCTACCCACTAGTTGACTTTGACCAACAGTGTTTCCTTCCTTAAGGATCTCACAATGTTTTGTGCAATCCCAAACTGCTCCTCCCCTGCATCCTGTGTTGTGTCCCACATCCCTAGGTGGTGACACTCCTCAGTCAGTGAGGTGCTCCAGGAAGCTGCTTCCCTGGACCTGTGGTGCTGGGACTCCCCTGTAATGGCCTGGGGACAGTCTAAGGAGAGATCTCATTTCCCTGATGGCATTATGGGGATGGTGTTACCTCACCTGTCCTTGTGCCCTGGTGCTCTTTCCTTTGTGGGGAGATGGGTCTTTTGTAGGCTGATGGCTCCAGTGGTGGCCCCTGGAGTAGCCATGGCAGAATATTACTTAGGTTCCCCCACCTTCTTGTGTCTCCCTGTGATCCTTGCATATGTGCAGACACATATCACATGACTAAAGAGTCATCTTTGGCCGAATCACTGCTAAATACTGATTTCTCTGATATACCAGAATGACAGCGTTAGACAGATGCAAAGGATGAACCTGTTGGAGAAAGAATGTCCAAAAAGAGACTGACTCCTCTGCTCAGTAACAGATGGTAATGTAGGGAAAAATCTTTTGTGATGATACAATTTTCTTCTGCTGAAGGGGGGAGATTCAAATAGGCAATTTAAAAAAGGGTATAAACTTTCAGGAAATCCTCAGACTGCGTTACTGAAGTACTTTTATGGGCCTCACAGGTTCCACAAGGCATTCTGAAATAACCAGAAGACTCTGAGGAGCTGTCACAAATTGCCCTGTAACAAACACCACTGCTAAATCACAGTTAAATGCCATTTTGGTAGCACTGAAAATAGAGCATTTTGTGACACTAAGCAATTGCCACCCATTATTTGTTCAATGAAATTAAATAATGCAATGTTGCAGAATAAAGAGATTAACTTGATTCTTGGAGTGTAAGAACACTAGGGAAATGTCTACAGAGTGGGTATGGTGATTCCTAGCTTTTTGATTTCTCCATGTGATTTTATTTTGAGAAATAAAATAATTTCAGAATTAAAAGTAGAGGGAAAAGTGATTATGTTGATTATGTTTTTGAGAATTTTCCAATGTCTGTTTTGGTTAATTTCAGAAATAGTTAAAAGCTAAAGAATTTTAAACCTGACAAGCTCTACTTGTTTTCAAATGAGGAAATAGTCTCAATTTGCTTCAGTGTGAAGTGTGTGCCTATGCTTCTTTCCATAAACCCAACTCTGGCTTCTTGTTACCTGACATGTTTATCAAACCTAATATTTCATTGCTTCTACCTGCTTACAGTTCCAAAACATTTTCCTGGGCACCCTTTATGGATCTTTTTAAGGACTGCTTCATTTATTCCGTTCTTTAAACTCACAACCTGTTCCCTTTCAAATATTTTCTTATTTCTCATTTCCTCTGCAGCACTTACAAAAGTATTAAGAAAGGGGTACCTTTAATCTACCATGGGGAAATCTTCCATGTAGTGTAACTCTAGTGATATAATTGCCATAGTTCATGTTTCCATATGAACACTCTCATCTGAGGAAGAAATTCTTTACTGTGAGGGTGGTGGGGCCCTGGAATGGGTTGCCCAGGGAAGTTGTGAATGCTTCATCCCTGGCGGCGTTCAAGGTGGGGTTGGACATAGCCTTGGATGGCATGGTTTAGTGGGAGGTGTCCCTGCCCATGGCAGGGGGGTTGGAACTCGATGATCTTGAGGTCCTTTCCAACCCTTACTATTCTGTGATTCTGTGATTCTGTGAAAGTTTAAAATATACTGATAGTCTTATTTCTAATTATTCTTACAGATAAAAATGTCAAAGGTAACTCATACCTTGGTCAACAGCAGCTGTCCAAGTAGCTTGACCTCCACATTTTGTGTTAAGAGGGTCAATCTCATATGTCATGAGCCGCAATCAGTCATAGTGTGAATGTTCACCTAGTTCTCTGTGACTTGATCAATTCTATTCTTCAGCTGCCTTGCAAGGGAGAAGATGGGAATTTATTGTAAAGAAAGAAAGTTAGCCTATGTCTCAGTATTTGTGCAAATGCTCAGGATAGTGCCAGTGTCCGAGATCACAGATATCACAGAACAGCTGAGGAAAGGAGGCCCCTCTGGAGATCATCTAGTCCAACAGCTGCCCAGAGCAGGGTCATCTACAGCAGGTTGCTCGGGGCTGTTGTATGAGGTTTTCAATAGCTGCAAGAATGGACACTCCACCACCAATCTGGGCAACCTCTTCCAGTGTTCAACCACCCACAGAGTAATGAAGTTTTTTCTTACATTTAAATGGAATTTTCTGTATCTCAGTTTATGCCCACTGCTAGCTCCATCCTCTTTAAACTTCTCATCAGGTACTTGTACGCATTGATAAGCTCCTCCTGAGCCTTCTTTTCTCCAGGTTGAATAAACCCAGCTGTTCCTTGTATGTCAGCTGATCCTTGTCCCCCTAAAAAGCCTGCAGCCATACATTGCCACTCTCCAGTCACGTGAGACTTTCCATTTTGATCCCAGTGAGATCATAGAATCATAGAATAGTTAGGGTTGGAAAGGACTTTAAGATCATCTAGTTCCAACCCCCCTGCCATGGGCAGGGACACCTCCCACTAAACCATGCCATCCAAGGCTCTGTCCAACCCACCCATGAACACCGCCAGGGATGAAGCATTCACAACTTCCCTGGGCAACCCATTCCAGGGCCTCACCACCATCACAGAAAAGAATTTCTTCCTCATATCCAATCTAAACTTCCCCTGTTTAAGCTCGAACCTGTTACCCCTTGTCCTCTCACTACAGTCCCTCATGAAGAGTCCCATCCCAGCATCCCTATAGGCCCCTTTCAGATACTGGAAGGCTGTTATGCAGTCTCCACGCAGCCTTCTCTTCTCCAGGTTGAACAACCCCAACTTTATCATCCTATCTTCATACGGGAGGTGCTCCAGTCCCCTGATCATCCTTGTGACCCTCCTCTGGACTCCTTCCAACAGTTCCATGTCCTTTTTATGTTGAGGACACCAGAACTGCACACAATACTCCAAGTGAGGTCTCACAAGAGCAGAGTAGAGGGGCAGGATCACCTCCCTCGACCTGCTGGTCATGCTCCTTTTGATGCAGCCCAGGATACGGTTGGCTTTCTGGGCTGCAAGTGCACACTGCCAGCTCATGTTCATTTTTTCATTGACCAACACCCCCAAGTCCTTCTCCGCAGGACTGCTCTCAATCTCTTCTCTGCCCAACCTGTAGCTGTGCCTGGCATTGCTCCGACCCAGGTGTAGGACCTTGCACTTAGCATGGTTAAACTTCATCAGGTTGGCATCAGCCCACCTCACAAGCGTGTCAAGGTCCCTCTGGATGGCATTCCTTCCCTCCAATGTATCAACCGAACCACACAGCTTGGTGTCATCGGCAAACTTGCTGAGGGCGCACTCAATCCCACTGTCCATGTCACCCACAAGGATGTTGAACAAGACCGGTCCCAATACTGATCCCTGAGGGACACCACTCGTTACTGGTCTCCAGCTGGACATCGATCCATTGACCACAACCCTACAACAGCATGCAGACCTCTAACTCCTCCTGTGTCCTCCTGATGCCATGTATTTTAGTGTATGGGCACTTCAGAAAGTCCAGTCATGTGGATTTTCCAGAAGTGTTAGAGCTTTCTCCACCATGCTGTCATGTAGAGACTTGTATGTTTGTGTGCATATCCTTCGGGTGTGCCTCCTTCTGCCCTCTTTAGTTAGTTATTTCCTGTTCATGTCTTCCCATTCATTTTGCTTGTTGCTCAGTCCACTTTATCACTCAGTTGGTCATCCACTCCCTCCCCATCATTCCCAGTTCAAAGCTCTCTTCATAGGCTGGCCAACTTGTGAATCTTTGCAGGTGGATCCTATCTCTTTGTAGCAGTTCTTGAGCCTCAAAGTGAATCCCATGTGTCATGGGTTCAGCAGTAGCAGTCATTTTTCTCCTTCTTGGTAGCTGGTACAGTGCTGGGTTTTTGATTTTGGGCCTGGGAACAGTGCTGATAACACCAGTGTTTTCAGTTACTGCTTGGTAATGTTTAGGCTGGCCAAGGACTTGCTGAGTCTCATGCTCTGCCAGGGAGGAGGGGAAGCTGGGAGGAAGCAGAGACAGGACACCTGACCCAAACTGACCAAAGAGGTTATTCCATACCACAGCACGTCATGTCCAGGATGAAAAAAAGGAGAGCAGAGACCCGGAAGGGAGGGGGTTCACTGGTGGGGGTTCACTGGTGGGGGTTCACTGGTGGGGGTGCACTGGTGGGGGTGCACGGCTTGGCCGGGCTGGGATTGATGGTGAGGAATTGTATTCCTTTCCCTTGTATTTCCCTTGTCATTATTGTTATTGGTGGTAGCAGTAGTGATTTGTGTTATACCTTAGTTACTAAACTGTTCTTATCTCAACCTATGGGAGTTGCATTCTTTCGATTCTCCTTCCCATCCCTCCAGGAGCAGAGGGAAGAAAGAGTGGGAAGTGAGTGAGCGAGCAAAACTGCGTGGCTGAGAGACTTAAACCATGACACCGTGGTTGTATCATCCCTAGAGCAATGCAGGCACACATGTCTGATATGCTCCAGGTCTCCTCTGGCTTTGAGAAAGCTGTGAAGGAAAAATAGGATGTTGAGTCTGAATAATTGTCTTCCCTAATGATAATATTGGGATATGAGTCTCAGATTTTTAAAGTTCAGGTAGAGCACATATGGCATCTTGCTATCAAAGCAAAATTGTGATATTCAGCCCTCAGGAAAACCAGCTGTAAGCTTCTAAGGTTGGAGAATTGAAAATGTTTGTATCCCAGCTAACAGAAAGATGGAAAGGAAGGAGGAGACAGGATTTGATTTAAACAGCTGATTAACTTAACCTTGGGGCAGGTCTGCTGTACCACTAGGCATATTTATCTTTGTTGACAGAAAAATAGTCAGATTTAGACAGATTCTCAGCCTTGTCTTTTGGCATGCAGCCCTGAAGTTTTTTTTTTTTTTTATCAGAAGGCGTGGGGTGGGGGGAAAGGTACAAGCAGCAGCAGTAACTCCAGCCACAGTTATTCATACATCTTCTCATAGGGAATTTTCAGTGCGTCACTTCTCAGAATGGGCCTGGCTTGTGAAATTACTCCTCCCTATGCCAGCCAAGATCAGAGAATCTGTTATTCCAATATTAAATTTATGCAACCTAAGCATAAATATATACTGACTTACTTTAAAAAGCGCCCTAGTGGAAACAGCTTAACCACATGAGCTGACAGCGTCATGTGAAGATTAAATCTGCAAGTTCTCTGTGTTTGTTAAAGGTTTGTTGTTTCTTGGTGGGAGGAACTATTGCCCCCTTAAGTTGTAAAAGCAATATTTTGCTATATTTCAAGAAGGGAACTTAAAATCTAATGAGTGTCAAGGCTTTGGCAAATTTTCTTTCCCTTTTTGGTAGTGGCAACCCGGTGTTATAAGTGTTGCAAAAGTCATGATGCATGAAAGAGGACTGCTGCTTTTTTGTGTTATGATGTTCTTTATTGTCTTTTTGCTGCTGTTTGCTCACAAGGCATGAATACATGGAGAAAAGATGAAAGTGCTTGAAAAATGTGCTGATGGATCACAGGGCAGTGTCAGCTACTTGCCTGAATCAGAGAGATGTACACTTTTCCTTCAGAGGAGTTCAGCCACAGCTGAGATAGACTTTAAGGAATTAGATTTTAGTTAAACTTTTAATGAGTTTAGATTTTAGTTAGATTTAAATATTAGGTGTTCAGCATCCTAATGGATCATCCTGGTAATGTATCCCATAAAGGGATGCATTGTTTTTTATGTGCATTCAATAGGAGTTTAGTTCTCTATGTCCCTCTGGAAGGACCTCTAAATGTCTTTTCTTTAGGTTACTGAGTTCACTTTTTCTTGCTTTTAGGTGCTCCCTTAGTTTTCAATACAGTTTTCCTCGAGTTATAATTTGTCTTAAATGAACTCAAGTATCATCCTATCGAGGCCAAAAATATCAAATATGGAGAGGACCTTGGTCAACAGGATACCTGCATAGTTTAGGCTCTGAGGTTCATAATTATGAATCTGTCAGTTGTTCCTTAATTCTGAAGAAATCTGAGATTCACAGGCACCTAGGTTTTCACCTTCAAAGTCGCTGAGAAACCTCTTGCTAATGCTTTGGTGAACTTCAGCCTCCACAAAAGAAGAGTGAGGATGTTTTTTTTTTTTTACAAGGGTATGTGCTTTTGGGAGATTTCTGGGCTTTGGGGAGACTTCTGGTCCTGCTGCAAAGATTGTATATGTATTTTGTATTAAGTGATAAATACGATATGTTTCTTTTTTGGGGGAAGAGGTCTTTCTGTATGGTCTAATTATTAGATTCTATCTAGTGTCTTTGCTTTCTTCTCCTTCAGTCACTGAATCTTGAATTTTCTCCTACTGATCAGGCAGGTACCACAGGAACAGCAGACTGCTTTCCAGAGGTTTTCACATGGCAAAAGAGGGATTTGAACCTGTATCTCTTATCATCCAGAACTGCTAACTGTTGTCTAAAATCAGCCTCTTTCAGCTTATTTTGGAAGAAAAAACAGCCGTTTTCTAGGCAGGGGTCGGGAGCTGGATGAAGTGGAGGATGATATCTTTTGTTATCCCCAAGTCACTGAGAAGGGCAGTGTCACACCCACCTTTGTCCTCACCATTTCATGTTGGCTAACATAGGGATCACATCCTTGGCAGTCAGAGTTTGGTGGATCTCATTCAGAAGTGCCTAAATCTGCTTGTTTGGTGCACAGAGAAGCAAGAATCCCGGACTGTGTGGTTTCTGGACCAGTTCATCAGCTAAGGACACAGCGGTCAATGCTGTGATAGCTAAGTTGGTGGTTTGGAGTTTTACATATATGTGAGTCTTGTCTCTAAACCAGTCTTTTTTGAATTTGAATAAGTCCTAAACAGAGTATTTTAAATTTAAATTTTAATCAAGGAATAATGACCTATTTTTCTTGGCATCACTGGAAAAGTTAAGAAGATGTTTTCTGGAGTTTTGTGGGGAAATGCTACTTGTGGTTTTCAGATAATTATTGATTCTTAAAATTCTACAATGATACCTTGCACATAAATAGCTTCTAATATGAGAAGACAGTAGTAATACCAAGTTATCTTTATATATTTGTTCACATACACCAGTATTTTATTTTGATATCAGCAGAAATATGCTTGCTGGTTATTGAAAGCATTAAAGTAAACTTCCTAGAAGAAGCTTCCGCCATTCAGAAAATATAAAGGAACAATAGTGTTTCAGAGAGTTACACTGGGGAACTGTGTGTACTCAATGAAGCTGGCAGAAGATTTCAAAAGGCTAATAAAAAATTAGATAGACTTGTAAATTACTGTGAAGAGAAGTAGAGAAGAGAGCAATTTCTTGGCTCAGATAATGGACTTAAAATCCTAGAAAAATATTTTCTAGGAAATATGATCTTTCCTACCAAAGAATAAATGTTATATTTTAGGATTTTTTTTACTTTTTTTTTTTTTTTTTAAGGCCAAGTTGAATTAAATATATTGAATGTGGGTAGAGAGAAAACTGTCCATGTGCCCTTCAAATACCCTGCTTGTTTCCTTATGAAAGCATAAGCCAGAACCAAAATAAAAATTCAGCACACCTCCTCACAAACTTTATCTCTCTATTCTTTCATGTAGAGGAAGTGCACTTCACCACCATATCTGCAGTAATTTGTGGGAGATAATTTTACAGGCTCATATAAATCATGAAAACAGTGTCCCCACAACAGTTCTTTCAAGAGGCAGCAGTAACAAACCCAACTGGGAACAATTATGTACAGGCTTTTCTTTTCAAACCTTTCCACAGTAACTGATACTGTAAGGTGAATTAATCTCTCTTTTGTCTTCACAGTAAGTATCAATTAGTGTAAAAGAATAATAGAATCATCGAATCAGACAATGGTTTGGACTGGAAGGGACCTTAAAGATCATCTAGTTCCAATGAAACAGGGCCAAAAGAAGGCCCTCTGTTTGCCAGCTCATGACAGTAATTGTTGCTTCCTGCTCAATATGTCTGCTATGGCAATTAACACTCAGAATGCTTCTTGAAAGCTTTGTGTGCACTCTTGCTGCAGGCAGCGTGCCCTGCTTCTTTCAGAACTGGTCTGGAAGGCTGCTGGGTTTTGTAACTAAGCATTGCGCTTTAAAGCTTGCATTTAACAGATGTAGACCAGAAGGTAGAAGCAGGGCTAAAGACTAAGCAAAGATAAAAACAGCAGAAAAGGAAGCGACACACCAGAAAAGTTTGAATTTCATAGTCGGATGTCAGACTCTGGCTTCTTCTACACACCAACTGCAGGTGTAGAAATCCCTGTAAATAGTGACAGTAGAGTGGGGCAGCTTCCAAAAAGAGAGCTTTTACTTCCTCCTTTCTCCAAATCCCCTAATAATCTATTTTTTAAGCACTCCATTCAAAAT
Organism: Amazona ochrocephala; assembly: GCA_039720435.1. NCBI lineage: Eukaryota > Metazoa > Chordata > Aves > Psittaciformes > Psittacidae > Amazona > Amazona ochrocephala. The sequence continues at coordinate 82,911,205 of CM077878.1, forward strand.
TGTGCTTAAGTCTTTTTGATCTCATGAGATGTGAGCTCAGGCCTTCCAGCTTCTCTGCAGGTGCTCTTGTCCTTGAGGTGCAGGTTAGGATGTATGAGTGAAAAAACTTAATAGCAGCAGCAGTGACTTTTATAGTGACATGGAGATAATAACCCAGCAGTGGAAGAAGTAGTTGTGGCTGTGATTTCAAACTGGAGGGAAGAATCTCCCTGAAATGTAGGGTAAGGGATATGAAATCCCAAGGAAAACTGCAGATTTTGCTGCTCAAATTCCCTCTGACAGCAAATGCCTGCTGTAAAGAAACCCTTGGATTTCAGCTTAACTCACCTAATCCTCTATAGATAGTTTGCCACATAATGACGCTGTCTCAGAAGAGTCCCTTAAGCAAAATGCTGATGTAGTCACCTGAGCTTCAGTTTAGATTTATGACAAAAAACACAGCACTTCTCTTTCTGAACTTGTCTACTTGCATTTGTGCTTGTCATATTTTTGACAAATGTTCAACTTTGCATCTTACAAGTATTGTGTCACTACATAGTGCACCAAAGAAAGGATGTACATACCTCTCTACGTAATGAACTTAGACTTTTCCACTCTTCTTGCCTCAGAAAGTAGGTGGATGAAGCGCTCTATTCACAGATAGGAACAGCCTCATGCTGGCAGGCCCTTGTCCTCATTGGGGACATCAACCACCCTGGTATATGTTGGAGGGATGGTACGGCCCGGCACAAGCAGTCCAGAAGGTTCCTCGATTGTGTGGAAGACAACTTCCTTCTGCAAGTAATAGAGGAACCGACAAGGAGAGGGGCCATGCTTGACCTTGTCCTCACCAACAGGGAAAGGCTGGTTGGAAATGTGATGCTCCAGGGCAGCCTTGATTGCAGCAATCATGAGATGGTTGAATTCAAGATCCCCAGGACAGTGAGAAGAGCATGCAGCAAGCTCACTGCCCTGGACTTCAAGAGAGCAGACTTTGGCCTCTTCAGGAACCTGCTCAGTAAGGTTCCATGGCATACAGCCCTAGAGGGCAGGGGGGCCCAACACTGTTGGTTGATATTCGAGAATCACCTGCTGCAAGCTCAGGAGCGATGCATCCCAACTAGAAGGAAGTGCTGCAGGAGGGCCAGGAGACCTCCTTGGATGGATAAGGAGCTGCTGAGCAAAATTCAAAGGAAAAAAGAGGCTTATAAAAGGTGGAATCAAGGTCAGGTGGCCTGGGAAGAATACAGGGATGTTGTCCGGGAAGCTAGAGACCAGGTTAGGAAAGCTAAGGCCCAGTTACAATCAAACTTGGCTAGGAATGGTAAGGATAACAGGAAGGGATTCTATAGGTACATTGCCAATAAAAGACAGGTTAGGGACACCGTGGGTCCTCTCCAGAAGCTACCGGGAGAACAGGCTACCCTGGATTTGGAGAAGGCTGAGGTTCTTAATGACTTCTTTGCCTCAGTCTTCACTGCAAATGCTCTGGCCATACCACCCAAGTCCTGGAAGGCAATTGCAGGGACAGTGAGAATGAAGACCCTGGGCCCACTGTAGGAGAGGATCTGGTTCGAGACCATGTTAGGAACCTGAACGTACACAAGTCCATGGGACCGGATGAAATCCATCCACGGGTCCTGAAGGAGCTGGCAAATGAAGTTGCTAAGACACTGTCTATCATATTTGAAAAATCCTGGCAGTCAGGTGAAGTTCCCGATGACTGGAAAAAGGGAAATATAACCCCCATTTTTAAGAAGGGGAAAACAGATGAGCCGGGAACTACAGACCAGTCAGTCTCACCTCTGTGCCTGGCAAAATCTTGGAGCAGATTCTCCTGGAAGGCATGCTGAGGCACATGAAAAACAACAAGGTGCTTGGTGACAGCCAGCATGGCTTCACTAAGGGGAAATCCTGCCTGACCAATCTGGTGACCTTCTATGAAGGGGCTACGGAACTGATGGACAGGGGTAGAGCAGTTGATGTCATCTACTGGACTTGCGCAAAGTGTTGGACACTGTCTCACATGACATCCTTCCTCTAAGTTGGAGAGTCATCAATTTGATAGGTGAACCACTAGGTGGATAAAAAACTGGCTGGATGGCCGCATGCAAAGAGTTGTGCTCAATGGCTCAATGTCCAGCTGGAGACCAGTAATGAGTGGTGTCCCTCAGGGATCGGTGTTGGGACCGGTCTTCTTCAACATCTTTCTCTGCGACATAGACAGTGGGATTGAGCGCGCCCTCGGCAAGTTTGCCGATGACACCAAGCTGTGTGATTCAGTTGATACATTGGAGGGAAGGAATGCCATCCAGAGGGACCTTGACACGCTTGTGAGGTGGGCTGATGCCAACCTGATGAAGTTTAATCATGAGAAGTGCAAGGTCCTACACTTGGATCGGAGCAATCCCAGGCACAGCTACAGGTTGGGCAGAGAAGAGATTGAGAGCAGCCCTTTGGAGAAGGACTTGGGGGTGTTGGTCGATGAAAAAATGAACATGATAGTGATAGGACAAGGGGTAACAGGTTCAAACTTAAACAGGGGAAGTTTAGATTGGCTATGAGGAAGAAATTGCCTACTGTAAGGGTGGTGAGGCCCTGGAATGGTTTGCCTAGGGTAGTTGTGAGTGCTCCATCCCTGGCGGTGTTCAAGGCAGGGTTGGACAGAGCCTTGGATGCCATGGCTTAGTGGGAGGTGTCCCTGCCCATGGCAGGGTGGTTGGAACTAGCTGATCTTAAGGTCCTTTCCAACCCTAACTATTCTATGATTCTTTCACATGTGGATTGCCAGTTTATGGGCTAAGGAAAGAGATGAACTGTTGAAGCCTTGTTCTCACAGTAATACATTTTGAATGATGAATACAGTGAAAGGAGGTATTGGAGAAGGACAAGGTTTTCCTGGATAATTTTTCTTAGAAAGGTATACCTGCTCAACTAATTTCTTTGAAGCAAGTAGAAAACATAATTTACAGACAGATAGCAATCTTTCTTGGTGCCACATGGCATAGGATTTCAGAGGAACATGAAGATGTATTACTGGATTTGGAGTGCAATAGTTGGGTTGTGAACATGTGCAAGCATGCGTAGACTCTGCTCAGTGAATTGTTAAACCTCTTCATAACAGAGTCAGCAAAGTAGACAACTTGTCTCAGTCATAGTTTTTACATTTGTGTAAGAGGGATAATAGTACTACTTACAACAGGATGAGATGTTGTAAATTTGTCCTGCATTTATTTATGCATTTTTAAGCAACATTAAAACTAAAATTTGAAATAAAAATTGTTTCTGATTTCTCTGCTTTATATTCTGTTTTCCTTCTTTTTCTATTGTTTGTTTATCTATAAATAGCCTACAGTTACTAAAAAGAGAGTGTAGGAGATGATTCATTTCCAGATAATCACAATGGTAGAAAGAAATCAACTTTAAGTGATCCTTTTACACTTATCCATATAATAAGCACTTGTAATTTCTCATCAATTAGTGACTGCAAAAGTTAATTCACAGTAGGAGATAACATATAGGAAGATGAATGTATACAAGTCCATGGGACTGGATGAAATCCATCCACGGGTCCTGAAGGAGCTGGCAAATGAAGTTGCTAAGCCACTGTCCATCATATTTGAAAAATCATGGCAGTCAGGTGAAGTTCCCGATGACTGGAAAAAGGGAAATATAACCCCCATTTTTAAGAAGGGGAAAATGGATGAGCCAGGGAATTACAGACCAGTCAGTCTCACCTCTGTGCCTGGCAAAATCTTGGAGCGGATTCTCCTGGAAGGCATGCTAAGGCACATGAAAACCAACAAGGTGCTTGGTGACAGCCAGCATGGCTTCACTAAGGGGAAATCCTGCCTGACCAATCTGGTGGCCTTCTATGAAGGGGCTACGGAACTGATGGACAGGGGTAGAGCGGTTGATATCATCTACCTGGACTTGTGTAAAGCCTTTGACACTGTCTCACATGACATCCTTGTCTCTAAGTTGGAGAGACATCAATTTGATAGGTGGACCACTCGGTGGATAAAGAACTGGCTGGATGGCCGCACGCAAAGAGTAGTGCTCAGTGGCTCAATGTCCAGCTGGAGACCAGTAACGAGTGGTGTCCCTCAGGGATCGATGTTGGGACCGGTCTCGTTAAACATCTTTGTGGGTGACATGGACAGTGGGATTGAGTGCGCCCTCAGCAAGTTTGCCGATGACACCAAGCTGTGTGGTTCGGTTGATAAGTTGGAGGGAAGGAATGCCATCCAGAGGGACCTTGACACGCTTGTGAGGTGGGCTGATGCCAACCTAATGAAGTTTAACCATGCTAAGTGCAAAGTCCTACACCTGGGTCGGAGCAATGCCAGGCACAGCTACAGGTTGGGCAGAGAGGAGATTGAGAGCAGCCCTGCGGAGAAGGACTTGGGGGTGTTGGTTGATGAAAAAATGAACATGAGCCTTCAGTGTGCACTTGCAGCCCAGAAAGCCAACCGTATCTTGGGCTGCATCAAAAGGAGTGTGACCAGCAGGTCGAGGGAGGTGATCCTGCCCCTTTACTCTGCTCTCGTCAGACCTCACTTGGAGTATTGTGTGCAGTTCTGGTGTCCTCAACATAAAAGGACATGGAACTGTTGGAACAAGTGCAGAGGAGGGCCACGAAAATGATCAGGGGACTGGAGCACCTCTCGTATGAAGATAGGCTGAGAAAATTGGGGCTGTTCAGCCTGGAGAAGAGAAGGCTGCGTGGAGACCTCATAGCAGCCTTCCAATACCTGAAGGGGGCCTATAGGGATGCTGGGGAGGGACTCTTCATTAGGGACTGTGGTGAGAGGACAAGGGGTAATGGGTTTAAACTTAAACAGGGGAGGTTTAGATTGGATCTGAGGAAGAAATTCTTTACTGTGATGGTGGTGGGGCCCTGGAATGTGTTGCCCAGGGAAGTTGTGAATGCTTCATCCCTGGCGGCGTTCAAGGTGGGGTTGGACATAGCCTTGGATGGCATGGTTTAGCGGGAGGTGTCCCTGCCCATGGCAGGGGGGTTGGAACTCGATGATCTTGAGGTCCTTTCCAACCCTTACTATTCTATGACCTTTAATTTGTCACTACGATTCTAGATGCTAGCAGCTACCAGCAATACGAAGGTGTCCTGCTGGGGTACATTGGCATTTGAAGTGAAAGAAAAAAACTGTCATGTCCCCCCCCTCTTCTTTGGATTGTAGGAATGATTGTTTATGGAAAAATCCGTAATTTCAAATCATAGAATCATAGAATCATAGAATAGTAAGGGTTGGAAAGGACCTCAAGATCATCGAGTTCCAACCCCCCCGCCATGGGCAGGGACACCTCCCACTAAACCATGCCATCCAAGGCTATGTCCAACCCCACCTTGAACGCCGCCAGGGATGAAGCATTCACAACCTCCCTGGGCAACCCATTCCAGGGCCCCACCACCCTCACAGTAAAGAATTTCTTCCTCAGATCCAATCTGAACCTCCCCTGTTTAAGTTTAAACCCCTTAGAGTATCTTTTTTCCCTTTAATTTCTCTGTTCTATGAAATATCTGTAGTCTATTAAGTTGAGATCTCTCATAACCTCTGAAGTGTGACTTTAATGTTGTCTTTGCCTGCAAGAATTGAGTGAAGAAGCATGTCCATTTTTGCTTGAAATAAATGGGAGCATATACGGGGAATGCAAAAGAAAAGTTGTGTGATGGATGACTAAAAATGTGGATGTCATATTTGAGATTTTTTGTTTTGGTTTTAAATGCTTTTGTGTATTTGAGGTGCTTGAAATGATAGAATAGTGCCTTATTCTTGCCTATTTTGGGTATGCCTTAATGTCTCATTCAAATAGAAAACTTTTCCTTTTGTGAATGCCATTACTTTAATGTAGAATAACTCAATCAGAAAGAAAACTGTGAGACTAAATTGGGTTTGATATTACTGGGGTAAGCATAATTCCACTGAAATCAGTGGAGCTGCACAGGACAGCAGGAAGTTAAGGAAAGACTTGTCAGCTATCATTACCTGGGGGAACAGGTTCTGTCTGGTATATTGATTTACTTAGACTGCAAGTTTGGAGGGGTGGGTGGGAAGATCTTACTTTTGCTATATCTGTGTAGAACACCAGGGCAAAGAGGCAAACGAGGTCACTCCATGGAGTAGGGCTGCCAAGAAGAAAGGAAACAGCAACAGGAAGTTTTTCACCTCCTGAGTGGTGCTTGGTGTCACAACACTTCATGCTGCAGCCATGTTAAGGCCCACAGGTTTGGGGGGTTGTACAATAGCCATTGTTGATCATATAAGTACCATACAGTGATAGCAAATGCTGCAGGAGGTGGAGGAGAGAAGCAATGGATGTCACCTTTTGGCAGAATTGTTACTGCAACTTCAGAAGGAGCTTGGGGGTGCTTGTATTAATAAAGGATCAGCTGTCCTAGTAGGAGAGGAAAATGAATTCCTGACATATATTCATTAATGTTTCAGTGGATCCAATGCAAAAGGAAGCTTTAGCCTTCTGGAATAAACTGCTACTGAATTCCCTTTGTTTTATTTCAAAGTATTATGCTGTCATTTCTCATTTCCTGTCAAAATGTTTATATACTGTCAGATAATTTCTTGATTCTCTCTTGGAAGCTACTACATTTTACTGTGGAGCTGAAGCATCCATTACATCTTTTATGTATCTCAGAAGGGTATTACAAAGTTCAATTAACATTTGAAAAGTGCTCTGCAATCCTCAAATGACATGTACAATAGAAGCACACAAAATGGTTATTATCAATTGAATGAATAATTTTTCATGCATATATATCTTTCACTGGGATACTCCTGGGTAGAAGGATTCTTTTCTTGGTTTGAAGGCCACTTGAACTTGTACAGTGATACCAGCCAAATATAGCATTAGGTGGTGTGAGATTTTTTTGCTCATTGAAATTGCTCACAGTTGAAGGGAAAGTGACAACTCATTGTTCAGTATTGTATTTATACAAAAAACCTAATAATTCTCAGTCCTGAAACTCATAAGAATCTATGAAGTCAGTGTGAAAATAAGCACAAAGAAAAGAAAGTTTACAAGGCAGGCACCACGATCCTGCCGCCGTGAATATTTTTACCTGCCATGCATGACTGTCTTTGGAGTCTCTGCACCACTTCTAAGGCCAAGTAGAGTAAGCACAGTAATTAGAATATGAATTTAGAGTTCAGATCGTCATTGCAAGTTTGCCCTTTGATATGGCAGATTGTAGGAGGATGGGTTGACAAAACCTTGAAGTTTCATTAGTCCTGGAATGAATCATTTGCACAGAAGGGCTGAAGTCAGCCTGCCCTCTTTGAATGAATAAAGGTTTTTTTTTTTTTTTATATACAAGTATGGTGAAGTAGGTTTCAGAACACCCCATGATTCATGCTTTCCAATAACCCACTTGATCTGTCAGGTGGCCCTCATGATGGAGCTCTTGAAATGCAAGCATGCAGGAGATCGTTGTACCATCAAATGCTATTCGGCATAGAGCATAAGCGCAAAATAAAATGTAAGAAAATGCATAAGTCCTTCAGCTGTAATACAGAACACTTAGCTGCACCTGAGGATCTGGCTCTACTAAAGAACTCAGCAAGCCAGTGTGTTTATTTCTTCACTTTCAGGTCTTGCTAGGAAAGTTTTCCTGTGTGCTAGAGTATCACAACAGTGCAGCAACTTCCGGAATTTCTTATGGCACCTGCTGTTACTCCGGCCCAGCCATAATGAGATTTCCTTCCTGCCAGGAACTGAAGAGTCCCAGCTGTGTGGGATGTAGAAGATGGACAAAGAACAGAGCTACAGTGGGAAGAAGTATTAGCAGCACAGTGGGAAGTACATTGAATTTAGTGCAAGAGGGATCTCTGTCTCCTGAGGAAGCTTCTGTGTCTCTCTGTTGACCATGTCCATGCTGGGCTATGCTGGACCTTAAAATCCCTAACACAGTTGCCTCTGTTAAGTGCCCAAATGTAATTGAAATTAATGTAGACTTCAACTTCATTAATTCCCATGTGATAACTTGTTCACAAGAATACGCCATGACCTTTATTACCCGTATTACCCTGGGATAAGCTGAAATAATTTTTCTTGACTCAAACCGTGAGTTCTTCAGGCTGAGGCAACAGAAGTTTTAAAATGGATCTGTGATACTCTGTGATATGCAAAGTGTATCTGTCCTACAGTACAGAGTGAAACATAGGTACCCTGAAACTGCTATTAATCCTACCTGCTATGTCTGCTAGGTAAAGATACTTGATTGGGCTCCCAATAGCAGTCATACCGTGCTTCACCTGACCCCCAAAATCCAAAGACAGAAAAGTAGTATGTGTGTGAGTAGACCCAGACCTACATCACTTTACTCCTATTGGTTAGAGACCTAGGGAAGGTCCCTTACTAACTTTGAAGTCCATTTTACTTTATTTCGTCCTGCTAGTCAGCCTAGCATTTTGTTAAGCGGTTGTCATGGCATTCTTTATCCAAGTAGGCAGCTGAGCACCACACAGCCACTGGCTCACTTTTCCCCCAGTGTGATGAGGGAGAGAAGCAGAAGGGTAAAAGTGACAAAACTCATGGGGTGAGATAAAGGCAGTTTAACAAGTGAAGCAAAAGCCACACCTACAAGCAAAGCAAACCAAGGAATACATTCACTCCTTTTCATTAGCAGGAAGGTGTTCAGCCATCTCCAGGAAAGCAGAACTCCATCACGAGTGATGGTTACTTAAGGCAAAATGCCATCACTTGGAATATCATCCCTTCTCTTCCTTCCCCCTCTTTATTCACTGAGCATGATGACATATGGTATAGGATGGCCCTTTGGTCAGTTGGGGTCAGCTATCCTGGCTTTGATGCTTCCCAACTTTTTGTGCCCCAACCAGCTTACTGGTAGGACAGCATGAAAAGCAGAAAAGCAGAAAAGCCCTTAGTGCTGTGTGAGCATCATAAACCATGAAGGAACAGCTTTTTTGCTCTGTTGGGTGTAAATTGAGGTAGGTTTGCAGGAACCAATGGACTTACACCTTTCAAGAATGTATTCTCTTGAATACATTCTGCTTAGTTTTCCTTGTATGTTTGTGATACAATAAAGTACCAACTTCTTCCTTTGAGGTAGACTCCGGCTCATGTTGTCACAGCCCTGGTGGAGAGGGGTAAAGGGATGCAGGTAAGCTGTAACAACTGAGTGGAAGCGGTTTGGGTCTTATTGTCTGTGTAGATCTGAGAAAGGAATGAGGGAGAAAAGATCAGCTGACCTGATATAACTTGCTGATAAAAGAAGATCTCTGCTACTCCTTGCTTCTGTTTCCAGATACCACTGCCTGCAAAAAGGGATTGAACCCTGAACTGCGGTTGTGCACATAACCTGTCTATTTCCTTAACATACAGCTCCTTGCTGCTGTATTTGTCAACATCCATATGGATAGATCCCAAGCTGTGCCTCACTGCATTGGGTACCCAATGCACCACCTGCCTCTTCTGGACAGGTATACTTGGGAGGTGCCAGGGCTGATTCCTCACTTGGTACATATTGATCTACATTTTCCTCATTATTTTTTTGTGGTTTTCTATAAGCAACACTAGCAAATAAACCAAAGTATATTAATCACCATATCTGTCATCAGATATTAGTGATGTGTGTTCTCACCATAAATATCTTGCTATTTTTAACTATTGATTTGAACTTTTATTCATGGTATAGAAAGATATGAGTAAAGTAGCTTTATACAGCATCAGCAGCTTTAATAAGAGCGAAGAGCCGATTTTGTCTCAATGTATTAAAATAATCCTATATCTCCTTTTTAAAGGATTTGCTTATTCCATCTAATAGATATTTGTTTGGCAGAGGGGATGAGACATCATCACCAGACATTTCCAATCATCCTAGGGAATAGATTTGTATCCTGAATGCTGGAAGCCATTCACTTGTTTAAAAAGAGTTTACTTGTAATCACAGAGCAGTGTTTAAGGATATACAGGTATGGGTATTATCAATGTTCACTTTATATAGAATCATAGAATCATAGAATAGTTAGGGTTGGAAAGGACATATGATGTTCTTTAATACAAAGATAGATCTGTATTTCTATTTTGGCCTTAACTCCCCACTCCTACAAATCTCAACAAACTTATGAGGTTTATTTCTACCATTAAGATTAGAAGAAAGGGAAAAGAAGGGAGAGGAAAAGAGAAGACCTACCTGTGTAGATATATACATGTATCTGTATAGATATACATATGCATATGTATATCTATAAGATATATATGTTATCATATATGATATATACAGATATATCATATATTATATGTATGTATATGTATAGATATACAGCACATGACTTCCTTTGTGTCCCAAGGCAGCAGAATATTTAAGTGTGCATTAACAGTTATTTGCCTAAAAGCTTTGTGAAATGTGGGCTGCTGAATTTGAATTAGAGGGCTGAGGCCTGACAGGGTCTTTCTCAGTGGCCAAATCAGACAGGGTGGAGTTCAGATGCTTGAACACAGAGATCTGTTGCCATTAAAGATATCTGATATAGCATTCCCCTGGCCTCCTGTTGTGTGTTCATAAGTCTTGTGTCATTGCAGCCATGTGGTCTCCTTATATAGCACAGGGATCCTGTCCTCGTGGTTTATTTAAAGTTAATCATATTAGCAATTTCACTGAATTCAGTGTTAAGCAGCCGATAAAGTTAACTTACCAGCTACTGACATGTTTCTGCAGAACTCAGATCTTTGAAGAATCAAGACTCTGTTTACTTGGGAAAGCCAGAATGCCATTTGTGGTTCACAAAACCACATACAGGGTAACAATATAAAGATGTTAGCCTGAATCCTGACTCTGATAGTGATCAATAGCAGGTGCTGTTGAGAACGGGATAGTAGCAGTACAAGCACATAGCAGTTCTTCCTCAGATTTTCTAATGGCTTCCACAGGCTTTCATTTGGGGACTTCCCAAGACAGGGAGGATATCCTTGCATCTGCTAAGACATGACTTATTTTTTTCCTGGAATTCATCCAATCCCCTTTGAGCCTCTGTAACTTCTTACCATCTACAGCAGTCAGTAATACATGATTTAACAATCCATTATGCGAGAAAGATGTTCTTTTTGTTCATCTTGAACCAGGTGCCCAGTAGTTTCTACTGAGATATTCCAAAAAGAAATTGTGGGGAATCACCCTCCAGTCACTTTTGCAATGCCAGTTATGAATGTTTAGATTTCTTATTCCTTAACCACTTTTTTTTTCTTTTTTTTTTTCCCCCCTCCTAAGTAGAAGAGTTTTTATTATAAATACGGTTAATAATGAGCTATAATAATCCATGAAGAACTGTAGGTGAGCCTTCCTATTTGAAACCTTATATTTTTTTCATAGATAACTATGTTATGTGGTAACGCTATTTTCTACTGACTGAGAGTAGCCTACTCCTTACATATTCATCAGAATATGTATCCTTATCAGAATATTTATCCTTACATATTCATCAGAAATCCACTGTCAGCTGCAAATAACAACAGAATTGAATTGTGGGCATTTTGTATTCAGTCCTTTCTTGTCTGAAAGACATTTACACCTGTCTATACGTAATGTAATATTTCCAAATGCCAGTGTGTCTTTATCTACTAATGCGTCATGACTGACAGTAGGCAATACAAGTAAAGATGGAGTTCAGTGATTTCTGAAAGATATACTACTATAATATTAGCTATGCAGATATTTTCTACAAAAAGTCAAGTTTCTTCTTGTATGATATTCTGCCTTTTTTTTCGCCCGTTTGCCATCCACTACATATGCATTCATAACAGTGACTTGCTGTCCTCTAATTGGTTTTCTGATTAATCTGATGTCATGCCATTGTCAAATGTGAACAGAAATAGTTATTGTTGGAACAATGCCACCATTTGACTTCTCTGTTTTGGCTCTGGTTTGCATGAGACTAACAGCAGCTTTTGTCAAGTCTGTAGCAGCTGGAAAAAGCTTTTTCCAGTACTGCGGGGCAGCACCACAGGGCATCATCTTGTAATGAATAAAACAGGAAAAAATAATTTCCTATTCACTGATTCAGTGCCAGTTATGAATTTACAAGCCTCTGCTTGTAACTGGGAAGCACTGTAGATGCAAAGACTATGTATTTGCTTGCATAGTTTTGGCCTTAAAAGTGCTGAGACTAGTCTGTAGAGGCTAGAAGATGCTCACACTTTTCAGACTGACCCCAAGGTCTCAGGCTGGACTGCTGCCAACACAAGGTCTGCAGGGTGGAAGAGTTTACTACAGTGCTAGCATGCAGGCAAGCACCCCAACCATCCAGTTTGCCTCAGCATACTTCATGCATACATCTAGTACTATCTTTGAGAATAGTTCCTGGAGTGGAAATACATTTCTTCTGTTCATAATTTATGCAGTCAGAGAAGTAGTTATGTTTGTTTGCTAAAGCTGCACCTACTCTTTGCTCAGTATTGTCCTTTACTACATGAAAGCTGAAGGAATTTGCTAGGCATGTCCTCATCTGCTGTTCCATTAAGAAAACAAGTGGGACAAGGCATGCAAAGCCAGACAGACTTGGGGATGTAAAAAAATATTTTTGTCAAAGAAAACAAAGTGCAAAAATAGGAAAGTTAGCTTCCTGGTTTTCCTTTTCCTTTTTCTTTGTTCTGATCTCACAGCTGGAGGAAAACTGGCTTGGAACTGCTAGCCTTACCTCATTTGGTTTCTTCTCAGGAAGAGAGTGCTGTTTACTGTATGAGCAAAAACCCAGTGATGGATTAATTTTTGGTGTTTGAATTGCTCCCATGTTTGGAGCTAAAAATTGAATCTGTAGGCATGCTTTATGAATGTTAAGAAACCTGTGACCCTAGTATATGAATTCCTGATTTGCAACCCAGCCACAGAGGTATCCATGTGTTCACCTCCTATTTGAATTATATGCATTCGGTTAATAAATCAGGGCTGGATCTAAAAATAAACAAAATACGCAGTTTATTCAGGTAGTTGTATTCTCTATGCATTTAAACCAATTCTTCTAGCAGACCTAACTGCAGCAGTTGCTGTCAAATAATACAGGAAATAATACCTGACAACCACTAGGGACAGAATAAGTAGTAATGTAGCATTTATGAGTAACTGTTTCAAATGGTTCATTTCAGCATAACTTTCGTTAAGTTGAAAATCAGGTGACTGGAAAACTGACATGAGAAAAAAAAGAGATGAGTTAGGGATTTCCACCAGCAAGGAAGTCAGTAAAACCAGCCTGACTGTGGTAGACATACATTTTGTCTTATTTTGTTAAAATGGTACCCAGTCACTTTATGTACTGTAAGATTATTTTATATTAGTGATTAATAAAATAATAGTCCTTTGCCAAGGTGGTGCTGCTCTGACAATAAATTCATATACATGCTGAGTTTCTCACATGCTCCAGAACCCCCCTTGAAACTCTCCTTTACAAAATGTTGTGTCTTGATGAGTTAGCTTTAAAGATGACCCTGACTTCTTTCTTTTAATGATTTTTTTTTCTTCTCACATTTATTTTTGCTTTTAATTGGTGTCTACGTAACCACCAATGATATGCATTTTAAATGCTATTCAGTGCATTGTCAAGTAGCTAAACCCAACAGTAGCAAAGAGATTCCTTTGAAGACTAACTACATTAGCCCTTCATTTTCCCAAATCCAATAGCTACAGATTGTGTCTATGTATTACTCAGTGCCTGAAGTGTATTAATTTCCAGAGAAAATGAACATGTTTAGAATTATTGGTGGCAGAGTAGCCCACATAGTCAAACATAGGGTGGAAAGATTAAGGGAGGTGGCTTGGTTTCATCCCAAAAGTGCTATTTGTATTTGATGGATTTGTTTTATATGGTAATAGTTGAGCTCTTTTTTAAGTGAAAAACCTGCGAGTAGCTTAGTAGTGAAAATGAAAGCCTACTCTTTGAGGCATATCCTGAAGCTGAGGCAATATAATGGGCCATTGCTCTGCCTGCTGCTTTGGGGACTGTTGTGTCAGACAAGACAGCAAAACAGGACTGCTCATTGCCTGGGACAATTCTCTGGCCCTGCAATGGAGTCTCTTCACTGGGAACAAAAACCGCTTGCCTAGGGAGGTTAGGGGATCTTCAGCACTAGGGAGTTTTAAAAAAGCTAGAGTGGCCTGCCAGCCATTAATCAATAACTAATCCTGATTAAGGAATCACAGAATAGATAACCTTTCATTTTTAGGCTATTTTTTAGTCTAATAATTTTTTGCTCTATTGAGTCATTCTCAGTAGTGTCCTCCATAAAATCTAGTTTAATTTTGTTCAAAACCACAGGTGAAAGTAGGGGGTCTTGACAGCTTTTGACTCAAATTCATAATTATCACATGGGATGCCTAAAGGTTTTGTTAGATGAGGTCAGAAGTACACAGTTAAGAGAATGAGAAGGAAAAGAAAAAGAAGATTCAATAGGTAGACTTTTGCTGCTGACAGTTCATTTCTAAAGATTTTGGTTTAAGGTTTCTTTGAGAACAGGATGGGCCTGGTTGAAGGAATTGCCACATGGGCAAACATTTGAGAAAAATTAAACCGAATGTTGTGACACCTTCAATCTGCTCACTGGTACAAGTACTGATAGCATTCCCCACACTTTATGAAATTTTAAACTATGAGCTAACAATGTATGTCATATGTCTGACTGGTTTAAACAAAGATGAATCAATAAATGAATCAATAAGCTGGCCCAGTTTTGTATTTCTTTTGTGCAAGGTGTTTCCTCTGAGGTCAAATTGATCTCTGCTGACTCACTGAACCGCATCTAGGTATTGACCACTAAAAGATTCTCTGAGGGCTACTTAGGAATATAATTAGCTTTGTATGGACTTTATACAGGCTTTTTATGGACTTCATTTTTTTCAGTGTTTTGGCTAAATAATTGCAAGAAGGGGAGAATGAGATGCTGAATTTTGAGTAGGTGCAGAAAAAGGTGATGTTTGTGACAAGCAGAGAGTCACAACTTCAACATTTACGGTTTGTTTTTAATGTACTGTAAATTAAAGAACAAAAGGTCATTTTCTGATTGTTTTCTGTAAAACATCTGTATATTCAATTTTCTTTAGTGATGGTGATGTATTGAAATTGGAAATTGAAAATGGGAGAAGGGAGACTTCCAAACCATTATAGCTAGCTACTGTGTATGATTGAGAGATAATACTGTATGGAGGTATATGCATTATAGAAATGCTAGGTTATGGCAGGATCTGGGAAAGGAATTAAGACTTAATGTCAGACTTTGGTATGGACTTAAATTTCATCTCAGCTATCCCCACTGATAGCCACCTGAGAATATTAAATAGAACACAGCATGCAGTTGCCACCCCTGTGCTGCTGGCAGCTTTTCTCTCAGCTGAGGCACTGTATCAGACCGTGTGACATTTTCCATTTTACCACAAAATAGAGGAAGTTCATATGAGATGTCAATGAAGGTGCTCCTCTGCCTGTCTAGATTGAGGGGTTTGATTTTGTGGGCAATTTCAGAGCACACTGCCCACATTGCAAGTGACATTACAGTGACCATTGCTTTCTCTCCAAGCAGCTGTCCCCTTGCTAAGCAAGAGCTCCCTGATTACAACATACAAGCGGAGTTCTGCATCTCCTGCCATCACTTTTCATTTCTCTCTAAAAAAAAAAAAAAAAAAAAAAGCAAACAAAAAACCCCATCAAATTTTCCTTTTTCAAGGATTCTGCTTTATTTCTGTAACAGTTTTGGTGCTGCTCATAAATAGTTGAGGGTAGTTGTGAAAGAAGGCAATAAAAAGAGGTCTGATCTTTAGCTACACATTTAGGCTATTCACTTGGGAGGTAAACAGCTTGGGGCTCCTATTTGAGCAACCATTTGGGTACTTATTTCAAGCAGCCATTGGCTAGAATACTCAAATGGTCTGTAAACCAGGTCTGGGAACCCAGGACTCTTCATTTTCATCTGAATGCTAAAGCTACTAAGCTACCAAGTCACATTCTTGCTAATATTTTATCCTGGCTGCCAATCAGCCATTAATATTATTTTCTCAGAGGTTACATTCACTAAGCAATTTACAAAAAAACAGCAGATCAGATAAAAAGACAAGAGCTGCCTTCACAATAATAACAGAACATACAATACAAAAGACAGACTTGCTAATGCTATCTAGATAAGATTGCTTTCAAAGTGAGAACTTACACCATACAATGAGGTTTTTTTATTGAGGTGAACAGCATAATTACTGCCCAAGTGACTGCAGGTAAGCTGATACACATGATACATTAAAGTGAATCAGAACTTCAGCCTCTCTACAATAATACACTATCTACAGTATTGTACTGTAATCCACAAAAAATATTTGCTAACTGTACTCTATATTAACTATATGTTGACTGTAGAAAATACGTTAATACTGTTGGAACTGTGAAATGCTTTCTCATAACATTTGGTCTAAAATTCTCACAATAGTCTGTATTTATACCACCATACCACCACAAGGTGAGCAGTCGTTCTTTATCATTAAAACCCATAGGTAAATAGACTGCTTAAGATCTGTAAAAAGTGAGAAATGAATACACAGGAAAGTACATTTACTCCCCAGAATCAAAAGGCTGGAAGGAACCTTGGGAACATACTTAGTTCATCCCCATCCCTAATACAGAACTATTTTGACAAATGTTTGTCTATCCTTCTCTGAAATCTCCAGTGATGGGATGCCTTGCCTGATGTCACACGGAAGGTCCACAACTGAGCAGAGGGCAGAAGTAAGCATTTCTAACAGATAATGGTGGACTTAACAGATCCACTGTCTTATTTCTCCTAAAGAAAAGTGTTGTGTTTTAAATCATAGAATCATAGAATCATAGAATAGTTAGGGTTGCAAAAGACCTTAAGATCATCTAGTTCCAACCCTCCTGCCATGGGCAGGGACACCTCCCACTAAACCATGCCACCCAAGGCTATGTCCAGCCCCGCCTTGAACACCGCCAGCAATGAAGCATTCACAACTTCCCTGGGCAACCCATTCCAGGCCCTCACCACCCTCACAGTAAAGAATTTCTTCCTCATATCCAATCTAAACCTCCCCTGTTTAAGTTTGAACCCGTTACCCCTTGTCCTATCACTGCAGTCCCTATCGAAGAGTTCCTCCCCAGCATCCCTATAGGCCCCCTTCAGATATTGGAAGGCTGCTATGAGGTCTCTACGCAGCCTTCTCTCCTCCAGGCTGAACAGCCCCAATTTTCAAATCCTCTCTTCATACGGGAGGCGCTCCAGTTCCCTGATCATCCTTGTGACCCTCCTTTGGACTTGTTCCAACAGTTCCATGTCCTTTTGATGTTGAGGACACCAGAACTGCACACAATACTCCAAGTGAGGTCTCACGAGAGCAGAGGGGCAGGATCACCTCCCTCGACCTGCTGGTCACACTCCTTTTGATGCAGCCCAGGATATGGTTGGCTTTCTGGGCTGCAAGTGCACACTGCCAGCTCATGTTCATTTTCTCATCGACCAACACCCCCAAGTCCTTCTCCAAAGGGCTGCTCTGAATCTCTTCTCTGCCCAACCTGTAGCTGTGCCTGGGATTGCTCTGACACAGGTACAGGACCTTGCACTTGTCATGGTTAAACTTCATCAGGTTGGCATCAGCCCACCTTACAAGAGTGTCAAGGTCCCTCTGGATGGCATTCCTTCCATCCAATGTATCAACCGAACCACACAGCTTGGTGTCATCGGTAAACTTACTGAGGGCGCACTCAATCCCACTGTCTATGTCACCAACAAAGATGTTGAACAAGAGTGGTCCCAACACCGATCCCTGAGGGACACCACTCGTTACTGGTCTCCAGCTGGACATTGAGCCATTGAGCACAACTCTTTGCATGTGGCCATCCAGCCAGTTCTTTATCCACCGAGTGGCCTACCTATCTCCAACTTAGAGACAAGGATGTTGTGCGATGTAACTGTACAGAACAGTAGAATGGGTGAAATTCTCCATAATCAACCAATTTGTACTACCAGCTGTAAATAATTAAAAGCAAAGAAATGACCTAGATATAGAGTAGGATTAATTGCAACTTTCTCTCATTTCAGAGAAGACAAAATTAATCATTCCTATTGATATATCTTATGGAACTACATTTCAGGGATGGGGAAACGGTGCATGAGAAGTGGAAGGCTACTGAAATATACTGAAGACACAGAGCTGGGCCCAGCATAAAAGGAACAAACAAAAAACAACCAAACAAAAGAAGCAGAATACCATACAGGGGATTTTACAGAGGATTTTGGTTGACACTGAAGGTTCCTGTACTCAAAATAAGGTACAATATAATTTTACAAACTACAGTGTCATGAATTTAGGGATGATAAAGTGGTTTTCTATGGTAAGCTTGGAATTCATCAGTTGGAATTGATGAATTCCAACTGCTTGGTCACAGAGTTACTACGAATTGAAAATGTCACACATTAACAAAACCTAACTGCTGTTTTGTAAAATCTCAGGTTAAGTATTAGCATTATAAGGAGCTGCTGAGCAAAATTCAAAGGAAAAAAGAGGCTTATAAAAGGTGGAAGCAAGGTCAGGTGGCCTGGGAAGAATACAGGGATGTTGTCCGGGAAGCTAGGGACCAGGTTAGGAAAGCTAAGGCCCACTTAGAATTAAACTTGGCTAGGGATGTTAAGGATAACAGGAAGGGATTTTATAGGTACATTGCCAATAAGAGACAGGTTAGGGACACCGTGGGCCCTCTCCAGAAGCTATCGGGAGAACTGGCTACCCTGGATTTGGAGAAGGCTGAGGTTCTTAATGACTTCTTTGCCTCAGTCTTTACGGGCAAATGCTCTGACCACACCACCCAAGTCTTGGAAGGCGGACGCGGGGACGGTGAGGGTGGGGACCCTGGGCCCACTGTGGGGGAGGATCTCGTTCGGGACCACCTTAGGAACCTGAATGTATACAAGTCCATGGGACTGGATGAAATCCATCCACGGGTCCTGAAGGAGCTGGCAAATGAAGTTGCTAAGCCACTGTCCATCATATTTGAAAAATCATGGCAGTCAGGTGAAGTTCCCGATGACTGGAAAAAGGGAAATATAACCCCCATTTTTAAGAAGGGAAAAATGGATGACCCAGGGAATTACAGACCAGTCAGTCTCACCTCTGTGCCTGGCAAAATCTTGGAGCGGATTCTCCTGGAAGGCATGCTAAGGCACATGAAAACCAACAAGGTGCTTGGTGACAGCCAGCATGGCTTCACTAAGGGGAAGTCCTGCCTGACCAATCTGGTGACCTTCTATGAAGGGGCTACGGAACTGATGGACAGGGGCAGAGCGGTTGATATCATCTACCTGGACTTGTGTAAAGCCTTTGACACTGTCTCACATGACATCCTTGTCTCTAAGTTGGAGAGACATCAATTTGATAGGTGGACCACTCAGTGGATAAAGAACTGGCTGGATGGCCGCACGCAAAGAGTAGTGCTCAGTGGCTCAGTGTCCAGCTGGAGACCAGTAACAAGTGGTGTCCCTCAGGGATCAGTGTTGGGACCACTCTTGTTCAACATCTTTCTGGGTGACATGGACAGTGAGATTGAGTGCGCCCTCAGCAAGTTTGCCGATGACACCAAGCTGTGTGGTTCGGTTGATAAGTTGGAGGGAAGGAATGCCATCCAGAGGGACCTTGACACGCTTGTGAGGTGGGCTGATGCCAACCTTATGAAGTTTAACCATGCTAAATGCAAAGTCCTCCACCTGGGTCGGAGCAATGCCAGGCACAGCTACAGATTGGGTGGGGAGGAGATTGAGAGCAGCCCTTTGGAGAAGGACTTGGGGGTGTGGGTTGATGAAAAAATGAACATGAGCTGGCAGTGTGCGCTTGCAGCCCAGAAGGCCAACCGTATCCTGGGCTGCATCAAAAGGAGTGTGACCAGCAGGTCAAGGGAGGTGCTCCTGCCCCTTTACTCTGCTCTCGTGAGACCTCACTTGGAGTATTGTGTGCAGTTCTGCTGTCTTCAACATAAAAAGGACATGGAACTGTTAGAACAAGTGCAGAGGAGGGCCACGAAGATGATCAGGGGACTGGAGCACCTCTTGTATGAAGATAGGCTGAGAAAATTGGGGCTGTTCAGCCTGGAGAAGAGAAGGCTGCGTGGAGACCTCATAGCAGCCTTCCAATACCTGAAGGGGGCCTATAGGGATGCTGGGATGGGACTCTTCATTAGGGACTGTGGTGAGAGGACAAGGGGTAATGGGTTTAAACTTAAACAGGGGAGGTTTAGATTGGATCTGAGGAAGAAATTCTTTACTGTGTGGGTGGTGGGGCTCTGGAATGGGTTGCCCAGGGAGGTTGTGAATGCTTCATCCCTGGCGGCGTTCAAGGTGGGGTTGGACATAGCCTTGGATGGCATGGTTTAGTGGGAGGTGTCCCTGCCCATGGCAGGGGGGTTGGAACTCGATGATCTTGAGGTCTTTTCCAACCCTTACTATTCTATGATTCTATGATTATAGACATGAAATGTTCAGTCCTTTTAAAAGGCACTGTGGAATTGCTTTGGAATACTGTGTGCAAACTAGCTACCCTGTGTTCAGGAAAGAAGGCCTCAGAAGTCCTTGCTGAGAGTGACTGTTAGCATGACGAGGAAAGGAAGAGAAGATGCTTTATGAGAAGATATTGAAAGATGTTGTCTCATTTAAACTGGCAAAATGCAAGCTGTGAGAGTATGATTGCTGTCGGAAAATGCATGGGGGGGAAAACTGCTGAAAGGCAAATAATGAGGTTAAAAGGAATGGCTAGCAAATCTAGTGGGCATAAATTAACCATTAATTGCCTCAATTCTGGGAGGAGGTTTCTGCTTCAAACAAGGTGGCTCTGGAAACATTTTCCAAGAGCAGTAAAGGGATTGAAATCCTGATTAGTGACAGGACTGGAGCTCTACCAGTTCATAAAAGGGATCTGTGGTATAACAGCTGGTGCTAATAGGAGACTGGAACACATGGCTGGAAAAAGTCTGTGTCTGCTCTATATTCTTAGGAGGTCCTAACCACTCTTCCCTGAGTAATATTTCATTTGATTCTGGAGAATCCACAGGAAAACTCTAGCTAACTATATATTCGTTTGCAGAGTAGATGTAAGCAAGATATTGCAGTGCAAAGCAGCTTTAGCTACCCCTGGCCTTAGACAGGAAAACAGAGAAACACAGAAGAGAGAGACAAGGAGTAGAGAGAAGCAAAGTCTGGGACAGCTGAGCTTCTTGTAGGGAAACTAAATGAAAGCACAAGTGTGAATCCAACTTACTCCTTCCCCATCATCTCTGGCCCCTCCCTCACTGACAGCCAGCCTGGCTTTCCAGGGCCCTGGCATGAGAGAAGGAATTATTCAAGCTATGACCATTGTTTGAGGCCCTGTTTCTTTAGGGAACTCCTTACATTGCCTTTGCTGAACCATCCCTTACTGCTGTAAGCGATCAGCATCAGGGTGACCATGCCCACCTAACTGGCCCACAGAAAATTTCTGATGGCTTGGTGGAATCCCATGACTTATTTTCTTCATGGGCTATACCAGGTCCTGATGGCACATGACCACCTCTCAAGTGCTGCCCAAATAATATTAGTTCTTGTTCAACTTAAACTGCAATCTAGATTTCCTGATAAGCCACATCTCCAAATTAGGTATTGTCTTACATTTCTCAGGGGTGAAATAAAGATGTTTTCAGAATAAAACTGTCAAAGTAAGCTTTATTGGCAGTAACAAAAATGAAAAGTGGGCTGTCTTAAGACATAAAACTCCACAAATGTAGATAAAAGGATGGCTTTTATGCAATGACAGCCCTAGATTGAGAAACTGAAAGAGATAAATGATAAACGGAAAACAAATAAATGCACATCAGGCTGCTTCATAGTAAGACAATGTTAATTTTACCTTGTGTAAATCTTTCAGATTGAAGAAAGTAAAATATTCAGGAAAGTTTGGTAAATACTGAAAATAATGTAGGATAGTAAGATATTTTATGTAGATTTGCTTTGTATTGTTTAGCTTTTTCTACAAAGGCCTGTCACAGTTTGCATCAAATTCCATCACCAAAGAAAAGTACTATGGACAGGTTCAGGTTCTTTTGACTCATCCATGGGCAAAAACTTCATTTCATTAGAGTCCATGTTGAACACGCATCTAAATAGGTTAAGTTGAAATATGCTTAAATATTTAGGGTCTTGCAACTAATTAGTCCCAAAGCAGAAGTACCAAATTAGGATAAAGTATTATTAGATAGGCGAATTTAAACAGTATAAGCCAGAAGGACATGTGTTTGAGTGAGCTAGGAACTGTAATATTGCCTTTGGAACCTTTCCAAATTCTCATCTGGTTTAAAGGGTGCAGTCCTGCTAACTAAATAGTTTAGATACTGCCTCCACTTTTTCTACCTTCATTACTGAAATGACCTCCTTTTGAAGAAATTTTGACTCATTGTGCAAAATCTGCAAGATTGTGCTTGGGTAATTTTAATGTTTATTGGTCTGAAGTAAGTTACACTATACTAATTTTTAACTCTAATACTTTTTAATCTCCTCTTTCCTTGCTATATGTCCTCGCTACAAGAGAATATTAAGGCAAGAAATATTGGTAGGGATTTTGGGGGAGATGGTGGAAAAAGATTGGGTTTTTATCCCCCAGCTTTTTTTGTGGACACATTCTCCCAGTTTGCAAAGAGAAGTTTTAGCAGCGCTTTCAAGGGTGGAAGAATGAGAATTGTAATTTGCAGTGGAAAGCCAAAGTGTCTTTATACCCTGTGGTGGGGGACCAACTGAGGGAACTTGTCATGTTTGCTTTAATCTAGCTTGCTTTGGTACAGGAGCACTGCAGGCGTAAGAGCAGCGCAGGGCAACTACCATGATATCTCCTTGTTATCTCTGGCGTGGGAGGGCAACCTTGGGCTCTCCCAGTGATCTTACCAGCAGCATTCCCACACCAGCATGCGAAGTTGGCTCAGAAAACAGAGGGGCTTTCACATCATCAGCTTTCAGTGGGGACATACCTGATACCTCCTGAAAAACATTTACACTGGCAGAAAGAGAGCTGAGAGACATGCAGGTGTTTTTGCTTTTGAGTTTCATGTAGAGCTGGTGCTTAAGGACTTAACACAAACCTTTGCTTTATTCCTTTCAAAAAGTGTTCTTTTGTTAGTGCTTCTTCCTGTCTTCAGTACTTATCATTCTCTTGTAAAGGGAATCCCAAAGACCACTGAAGTCCATTGCAGGATTCCCACTGGCCTGTATGGATTTGGGACCAGATTCTAGCATGCAGTTTATCTGCACTACAAATGGTTAACTCTGAGCATAAGTTATGCCATGTCTTAAACTGACTCATTTTGTATTCAAATCAAATTTTCTGGATAAATGTGGATAAATGTAAACTTTTTTTAAGTAATTTAAAGGATCTGAATGCATTTGACATTCTTAATGAATTGAGTACAGCTAATGGCAACTCTGAGCGCTCTTGTATCCTCATGAGTTGTTTGGCCAGTAACAGTCCCCCCTTCCAGCTTTTTAGTACCTGATTATGCCCACCGTGTGCTACTTTATCAACATATAATTTACCCCACCAACACCCGGTTCATTGTGAACTACAAATATGCAGTGTTAGATCCCCAGCTGTCATAATTCCCTATCTTCAGGTGATATTTGCTGCAAAAGAGCCTTATGCCAACTGTCAAGGTAGTGTCTATGAAAAATCAATGAATGTTGTTACCAAGTTGCCTAGGAAGACCATTACTGTTCTTGATAGTAATAGATCACAGGCATATGCTAATTTGTAACTTGAACAACAATATTTTTAGGGTTATAAATGCTTCAAATAGGTATATAGGACAAGGGCTGATCTACTTTTTTTCATTAGCCTCTCAGGAGGAAGCACTGAAAAACACTTTAACTTTCAAAGTGGCACTGAAAAATATCTTCAGCGTAAACACAGATTTGTCAAGGTGAGGGAAGGCAGTGGTTGTCAGGATATAAATCCATTGGCACTGAAGATACTGACTAGACCTCAGACTACGTGGCTGTGGTGAGACTCTGGCTGGGGTGTCTCAGTTAAGCAGAGGAGCTGATTGTGAAAAACAGGGCATCAACCAAATGATGAAAAGCAGTAACACACCATTAATTTTTAATACTGCAGTTCCATAAATATGCTTTCTGTTGTAGGAAACTAACTGTGCTAAGGTGGCTGTCTAGAAAATAGAGTAGTTTAAAGAAAAATGTTGCCTCATAATCAAGGAGAACTGTCAAAACCACTTGGCAAAAAAACCCACACAAAGTACTTAATGCCAGAAATATTTATTCATTATTCATCAGGGAAAAAAAAAACAAAAACAAACAAACAAACAAAAAAAAAAAAACAAAAAACAAAAAAAAAAAAAACGAATGTATTGAAGAGTCTAGAACAAGCTGCCACGCAAGTACTGAGAGGCAGAGAGACGGGACGTAAAAAGCTCATAAACTGGGCTCTGAAATTGTATTTTCCTGTCATTAAAAAAACCCCAACCAATAAATGTGCCTCTCATTTTTGGTTGATATGATCTGTTCCAAAGCAAAGATCTTTGTAAGTATTTTATGAGTTTCTTGATCTCATTTGTAGTGTGGCTAATCATTTCCATTGCCCTCAAACTCCATCACCACAAGGACTATACTTGCTGGGATTTATGTTCACTCATTGTTTCCTAGAAAGCCATCTGATGAATGGAGCCAAAGAAACAACTACAGATCACAGTTTCCTTGATTGCCTTATCTACAGTTTCTGCACTAAATCAAAATTTCTTGCTGATTCCTACCTTTTTGTGTATGAATTTTTTGTCGCCTTTTTACCTTGTGCTTCTTTCTGGCTTTGCTCACTAGCTTAAAAAATATTCAAAATTGAACCCAGGGTGACAAGTCTGACAGGATTAAGATGACAATGAGCAACTGGACGGGCTGCAAGTCTCCTGCAAGAAGTGGCAGGGCAAGCCAGAGTTTCTCAGCATTAACGGAGTGATGTTGGGGTTTAGACCCAGCTTATGGTGACTGATGCCTGCTGCTGCCAGCATGCTTCAGACATGGAGGGGTAAGAAGAGAAGCGGCACTTTAGTTTCCTCTTCTCCATTTATCTCCCTATCATCTCTTATTTTGTTTGAAGAAGAAAGAGCGCACAGAGCAGCAGAGATGGCATTTATGGCCTTATCCCTATTGTCTTCTTTGCTTAAGGCAGGAGACTTTCAGCCAACAAATTTCCTTCTGTTTTTCCTTCTGTAAAAAACAGACAGGAGAGGGGAAGTAAAAGAACTGCTTGTCTTTTTCCCACCCGCTACTGATTTAACATTTGCTTACTTGAATAGTTTGTCAAGCAAACATAAGTACCTGACAACCACTTTGAAGCGTAATTTACTCTGAACACTGCAGTAGTGGAAGCCCTTATTATTCTTCCCCAAGAAGACAGGCAGGCCCAGGCCTGGCTGTGGGGGTGGTCCGTCTTGGGGAGTGGCAGCCCCCAGGCAGGGATGACCAGCAGGCCCCAGGCAGAAGGCTCGGGCAAGCTCCGTCGAGGACCCCCAGCAGGCTCGCCAGCCCGCAAGCAGGCTGCTGGCGCCCGGCAGCATCGCTCCGGCCGTGGGGCCCAGACCGCGGCAGAGGGGCATCCCCGCCGGGCTCCCGGCCCTGCAGTTGCGATTTCAGACCCAACAGGTGGCAATCGCAGCCCGGCCTCTGTGCCTCCGCCTGCACAGAGCCGCTGCGCAGAGCCTCTGCCTCCCGAAATCTTCCAAACCCAGCGAAGCCGGCGCTTAAAGTTCAGCTTCCTCTGAACAAGCTGATGGCGTCCAGGTTTGAGGCCATTTTCTGGGCCTGATACAGTGCTCCGCTCCGTGTAAGAAACATGACATGGAAGAAAGAAGCCACAAACTATGGCTAAATCCAGGATCTGTTCTCAGTGACATTACCCGAAGTCACACTGAAGTCCTCAGGCCTTCGTAGGTTTTAGCCTGATGCAGGATTTGCCCATCTTGTTCTATTTTCATTTCCATCTTTGTTCCAGTGGCGTGAAAAAAGAAATAGTCCCCGAATACGAAAGGGGGTGTGTGTGGAGAACAGTGCTGTTAGTGAAGCTGAAGAGTTCACTCATTGCCATGGAAACGTTCACATCCTAGCAACAGCTTATTGATGGCAAGATGACATGGGAATACAAGAGCCAATGCCTTTGACTCACGGGAAAACAAGCTATCCCAGATTTTCACTTCTTTTACCTTCTTTTCTTTTCCAAAAGTGCACAGTGGTTTAACATAAAAATCCCCAGTCACAATTTCTCCCCTCAACTGTTTGTGGGTTTCTTTTTGTTGAAACATTGCTTGCTAAGAAAAGTTGATGCAGTTGAAGTATTATCATCCTTGGCTATCTGGCCAGAAAAAATATTAAAATGCAGCAAAGAAACCCAAAGGCATTAAACTTTTCTTTTTTCACCCCCTTCCTTCTCATTTAGCAGTATTTCAAAACATATTGCAGAATGTCTAAAATATCTAGAATTGTTTTCTGTCCATCTCCACACTTTTTTGCTGCAGCTGTCATTGCTAAGATGTTGCTCAGGGGGGTGCAGAGTGGGATTGGTTGCGATATGGTCCATGTTCCTTGTGATGCCCAAGGAGTGTGTGTGCTAGGAAGTACTGAAAAGCTTTCTCTGTGTGCATTTAGGACAGGGTGGGTAGAGCAGCATTCAGGTGCCTTTGTTGAGAAAGTGCACTTCCTTAATTTTCCTTACATACAGTCCTGCAAGAAACTTCCACCTTTTGGATGAAGGTAGGGTACCACCACAGTCTTTGTGTATGAAAGGAGATATCTTTGAAAGCAAGGATCAGAGTGTTAGTACTATTATTACTACTATTAAGTACAATAGCATGATGAGTCCCAGTTGTAGAGCAAGATTTAAATGTGGCTTTTTCCACATAGACACAGAAGGTCTTTTTCCCTAGGAGCTTATGATCGGTTTGTTTGCCAATATGATTATTTATTGGTAGGAAGAAACTCCAACAATTCTTTTATTGATCTTTTTTCTTTTTTTGGTGTGGTATATAGTTATTGGAAATGTTTCTCTCCAAGTAGGTATCCCAATAACCGTGTTGGAAAAAAAATGAGAAATGTATGATGTTGTCTTGTACGCAGCATCATTATAGTATAAACATTTGTTTAAGATCCTCAGGACAGTGAGAAGAGCGTGCAGCAAGCTCACTGCCCTGGACTTCAAGAAAGCAGACTTTGGCCTCTTCAGGAACCTGCTCAGTAAGGTTCCATGGGATACAGCCCTAGAGGGCAGGGGGGCCCAAGACTGTTGTTGATATTCGAGGATCACCTGCTGCAAGCTCAGGAGCGATGCATCCCAACTAGAAGGAAGTGCTGCAGGAGGGCCAGGAGACCTCCTTGGATGGATAAGGAGCTGCTGAGGAAAATTTGAAGGAAAAAAGAGGCTTATAAAAGGTGGAAGCAAGGACAGACATCCTGGGAAGAATACAGGGATGTTGTCTGGGAAGCTAGGGACCAGGTTAGGAGAGCTAAGGCCCAGTTACAATCAATCTTGGCTAGGGATGGTAAGGATAACAGGAAGGGACTCTATAGGTACATTGCAAATAAAAGACAGACTAGGGACAACACGGGCCCTCTCCAGAAGCTATTGGGAGAACTGGCTACCCTGGATTTGGAGAAGGCTGAGGTTCTTAATGACTTCTTTGCCTCAGTCTTCACTGCAAATGCTCTGGCCATACCACCCAAGTCTTGGAAGGCAGACGCGGGGACGGTGAGGGTGGGGACCCTGGGCCCACTGTGGGGGAGGATCTCGTTCGGGACCACCTTAGGAACCTGAATGTATACAAGTACATGGGACCTGCTGGAATCCATCCGCAGTTCCTGAAGGAGCTGGCAAATAAAGTTGCTAAGCCACTGTCCATCATATTTGAAAAATCATGGCAGTCAGGTGAAGTTCCCGATGACTGGAAAAAGGGAAATATAACCCCCATTTTCAGGAAGTGGAAAGCGGCTGTGCTGGGGAACTACAGACCAGTCAGTCTCACCTCTGTGCCTGGCAAAATCTTGGAGCAGATTCTCCTGGAAGGCATGCTGAGGCACATGAAAACCAACAAGGTGCTTGGTGACAGCCAGCATGGCTTCACTAAGGGGAAATCCTGCCTGACCAATCTGGTGGCCTTCTATGATGGGGATACGGAACTGATGGACAGGGGTAGAGCAGTTGATGTCATCTACTGGACTTGTGCAAAGCGTTCGACACTATCCCACATGACATCCTTGTCTCTCAGTTGGAGAGACATCAATTTGATAGGTGGACCACTCAGTGGATAAAGAACTGGCTGGATGGCCGCACGCAAAGAGTTGTGCTCAATGGCTCAATGTCCAGCTGGAGACCAGTAACAAGTGGTGTCCCTCAGGGATCAGTGTTGGGACCACTCTTGTTCAACATCTTTGTGGGTGACATAGACAGTGGGATTGAGTGCGCCCTCAGCAAGTTTGCCGATGACACCAAGCTGTGTGGTTCGGTTGATACGTTGTAGGGAATGAATGCCATCCAGAGGGACCTTGACACGCTTGTGAGGTGGGCTGATGCCAACCTTATGAAGTTTAACCATGACAAGTGCAAGTCCTACACCTAGGTTGGAGCAATCCCAGGCACAGCTACAGGTTGGGCAGAGAAGAGATTCAGAGCAGCCCTACGGAGAAGGACTTGGGGTGTTGGTCAATGAAAAAATGAACATGAGCCGGCAGTGTGCGCTTGCAGCCCAGAAAGCCAACCGTATCCTGGGCTGCATCAAAAGGAGCATGACCAGCAGGTTGAGGGAGGTGCTCCTGCCCTTCTGCCCCGCTCTCGTGAGACCTCACTTGGAGTATTGTGTGCAGTTCTGGTGTCCTCAACATAAAAAGGACATGGAACTGTTGGAAGGAGTCCAGAGGAGGGCCACGAGGATGATCAGGGGACTGGAGCACCTCGCGTATGAAGATAGGCTGAGAAATTGGGGCTGTTCAGCCTGGAGAAGAGAAGGCTGCGTGGAGACCTCATAGCAGCCTTCCAATACCTGAAGGGGGCCTATAGGGATGCTGGGATGGGACTCTTCATGAGGGACTGTAGTGATAGGACAAGGAGTAACAGGTTCAAACTTAAACAGAGGAAGTTTAGATTGGATATGAGGAAGAAATTGTTTACTGTAAGGGTGGTGAGGCCCTGGAATGGGTTGCCCAGGGAACTTGTGAATGCTCCATCCCTGCTGGCATTCAAGGTGGGGCTGGACATAGCCTTGGGTGACATGATTTAGTGGGAGGTGTCCCTGCCCATGGCAGGGGGGTTGGAACTATATGATCTTAAGGTCCTTTCCAACCCTAACTATTCTATGATGCTATGATTCTATGAACTGAATCCGTATAAAGGACTCCCTGAGCATTACATTTATTGTGAGGAAAACTTTGAATTATAATATATCCACAGCTAATAGAAACCACTTTTCAGAAATTTAACCTTTATCTGTACATGAATTAAAAATGGAGCTAATCAAATATCCCAAGAGAAATCAGTGATGTTGATATAGAGTTTATAAACCCTGCTCATTTGCATACTTGAGTATTGTTTTGTTTTTTGTTTGTTTATTTTGTTCTAGTAGGAGTATTTTTCTCTTTGAAGACAAGGACTGCTTGGCTGATCAGCAAGCCAAGTTCATGTTCTGATATTACCATTGCATTCGAGTTACAATAAATGAGGTAACTAGTGCTGTGGAGCCACTGGAGTACAGTTAGAAATGTTTGAAGGAGAGGAAGCGTACAATAAGAATACCACAGAAACTACTGGAGATTTTCATGCCTGCTGCTCACGTGCAAGATTTCTATAGGGAGAGAAAGCAGTATCTAGAAAAAGATTATGACAATTAAAGCAGGACCTAGATGGAATTTAGGATCACTTACTGGGATCACTATTTTCATCCCAATGCCTACAGCACTTTAGCTAACCTAGTACCTTCTGTTTTGACCGGGAGCAGTTACCTTCATTGCCCGCACTGCTGTTTTGCTGCAGTTGCAGAGCAGGGACTATGCGAGTTACAAGGCAGAGGACTCTGACCAACATCTTACTTGTTTCCTAGTAGGAGGCAATAAATCAGAAGTAATCTCAGGACAGAAACTAGATGTGCCAGGCTCTTTGTGATTGGCACAGACATTTGCACAGTCCTTCTGGGACTCACAGCCATGATTTTAGCTCCAAATTTAAGAATGGAAGGCATAAGATGCAGGGATTACCCTAAATGACTATAGTGGAGCCTTCTCCATTTTCTCAGTGCTTGCAATGCAAAGCAGTATGCACTGTGAATGGTGGACCAGGGTGTGCTGTGCCTTATACTTACTCATATGTGTATTTGAAATCTTTTTTCCCATTTCCCATTCCTGGATGAATTTCTCTTAGTTTTCGGGACAAGGGAGGCAATGGTAAAACAGTCTTCTGTCAAGGTTGAGGAGGAGGGTGTCAATTTAGTTGACAGTATGTCACCCAAGGTAGCTTAGGTGAAAACGCATTTCCCTTTCACTGAGCCTTTTGGAGTCTTTACCATTTGGAAAGATATGCGGTTTGGAAAAGAGCAGGCAGGCAGGGAACACTACTGCTGTTCTTTCTCCAAACAAGAATCAAAAGACAGTTCTGCATGTCGCAGCTCATAATTTTTCCCTCTGTATTGAAAAATAATATGCAAAAGTTATGATTCAGGCTTTTCAAGAAATGTGATCAACAGTATTACCTTTCTTGCAGGAGCTGAGGTAATAGTAACTTTTTGGATTGAAGTATTCTTTTAATTCTAGTAATTCACATTAATTCAGGGCCTGTGGTACATATCTAATGCTTCTACTATCCCTATTTCTCTTGATTGACTTCTTGACTGATGCACTGACTGATTTGGGGAAATGCCCTTTTCCTTTCTTTCAGTAGAAGGTGTGTTACCTGTTAATAGTAGATTGATTAGTCAACATTAGCACCTGGGAATGCCTTTATTTTTGTCACTTCAAGCAAATATGTGGAGACAGCTGGAGACATAATTATATGCATTACTGAAACACATTTTGCTATTTAATTATATTTTGACAGAAAAGAAATGTCAAGGGAGTAGCACTTGCGTTTTAGCTCTGAAACATTTGTATCTGTTGTACGCATTTGTCTCTGCTTTGTCATGCTATCCTTTCAGATCTTTCTTTTGCCGCCTTGTAGTTAGTGTCTCGCTATTGTTTTGTGATTAAATGTTAAGATTTAATACAAAGATTTCACAAAGAGCAGCTACAGATTGTCTTCTCTGAAGCTATAGGCCATTGAATGCTTCATCCCTGGCGGCGTTCAAGGTGGGGTTGGACGTAGCCTTGGATGGCATGGTTTAGTGGGAGGTGTCCCTGCCCATGGCAGGGGGGTTGGAACTCGATGATCTTGAGGTCCTTTCCAACCCTTACTATTCTATGATTCTATGATTCTATGATTCTTTTATTTGCAGAAGTATGAAATCCACTGGAGCTTTGATGATTTATACTGACTGCAAATCTGGTCAGTCTCTCTAAGACTTCACTTCTGGCACATGCTCCTCTCTGTCAAATGCTGGTGGAGTCTCAATCCTGTGTGATAGAAGTCAGAGGCATTAGTAAGGGCTATACATAATTTCAGGATTAGTTTGAGTATTTTGATTCTATTTTTCTGGTGTTTACTCTGATATTCATCAAACAACTGGAAGGAAAGATAAAAACCAGGAATGACAAAAATTAATACTGTCTTTCTGCTGCATATAAGAGATACCATTTCTGTCTGTTTGGGTTATTTCCCTAAGCAACAGCCAAAAAGCATCCAAAGCCAATTAGAAGAACTCAGCTGTAAGAGGATACGGGACAAACTGTCACTGGACTTACAACAATAAACAACAGCTAAATAGCTGTCACTGTATCCCAATTGCAAGAATTTACTAAGAGGTCCCTTAAGTAATGCATGGCGTTTTTGTACCTAAGCTGCACTGAGAAACTCGATGAGAAGGACACCATGTACCATGCTGTTTTCTTGAGGTGTTACATTACGCGTAATTGAAAAATACTCTAAGGGAGTGATATACCATCCGTAAGCGATGGTGATGATTTGGGTGTCACATTTCCTGTAAAGCTATTACTGAGCCAGAACTCCAATATGAAGTTAGGAGTTTCTGTATTGCTTTGAAGAATTGTCTTACAAGGCACAAATGAGGCACAAACTTCAGGATCCTGATGTTCATTGTCCTTGTAGTTGCTTCTGTACTTTTAAAAAGCAAGCAGGCATTCTGCTGTGATTTCGGCATGCATAAACATGCCTTTTTATGTAATAGAGGCCTGCAATTCAGGTTGACTACTTAATTACTGTTAATTCTTCTCTTCTTTGTGGCATACTATTTGGAACCACATTTCAGAAAGGTCTTGTAGCTACCCTACTATCAATCCACAGCCCTACAGTGGCTTAATATTACAAAATCTGCAATACAATCAAGATGCAGAAACCCCCAGTTGAATGAAGACATGCCACACACTCTGTCAAGTTTCTCCCTTTCCTCAAGCTGAGCTCTCTGACATTTGTTTTCTTAGGCTCTTTTTTCGTAGCTGAGAGAATAACTGTTAATAAAAGGTAATTTAAATAATGTTGTGCTCTTAGATTATGATAAGACTTTTATTCTAAATTACCAGTTAAGCCTTTGTAGATCTCAAGTCTGAAATTTCTCTAATGAGTCAATTCTCTTTTTGATAAACCATTTAAACCAATGATGTGATCATCAGTTTTATAGCAAGAAGAAAAACATTCAAATGCTACAGATCATGAGATGATAAAATGAAGATGGAAAGGGAGAGTTTTGTTAAGTTTGCTTCAGTGTGAATTTCTGGGTCATTTTGGGTGAGCAATTGAAATATACTTTTGCGCTTTACACAGACTCCTACGTGGGAGGTTACTATCCTTGTCCTATGTGCATGCAAATGCAGCTGAAGATCTTGTTTTCCTCTTGTGCTTTCCTAAGCTTGCATTTGAGATCATGGGAAGAAAAGCAGATGTGAATAAAACTGCTTGCAGTGATTAAGGCTTGATCTAAGCCACGCAACCTTAAAATTGTAGCTTTTTCATAGGTGTATGTATATGTGTGTGTTTATCTCTGTGTGGGAAGGGTATATGCTTGTTTCAGCCTATGTAAGGAATCATTTTTGTACTCTGGCCATTTCATATTTCCTGTGTATTCTTCAACCTCCAGCCCCAAAATAATGCAACCAAATAAGTTAAACTTGATTTTTCCCATGATTTAAAAGAAAAAGTGATATGCAAATTAGATTCAAGACATTGCCTTTGTCCTCCAAGCATATTTATGCTTCGGTTTATGAAGGAAAGATGCAGGATTCAGTATAAGGTAGACATTTGGGAAGGGCTTTTTTTTTTTGTTTTTGTTTAAATGCATAAGATCATATTCAGTATTTTCCTCTGTAAGAATGAGCTTTTGGATCTATGGCTTACATTTGGTTCCTTATGGTAAGGAACAAAGCAGGAGAAAAGGGTTCAAATGCCAATAGGAATTTCTTCTCACAGCTTCTCCGTCCCTACTCCATCTTTCTGCAGCTGTTACATTGTAGATTTATCTAAAGGCAGAAAACATTGCCATCCTGCAAAAGGAAGAGCAGGAATTTAATGCTTCTTAGGTAAAGGAGAAACAAAAAGACAAATTGAAAAGCATAATTCATAATACAGAAATTTATAGAAATCTTATAGAGTTTTCTAGAAAGAATGAAATCTGATTTCACATGTATTTCATTTTTGCAGACACCTTATGCTCCAGACAAGCAAGTGCTTTTTTGTCTGCAAAATCTTCACGATAACTTACTGTCTCCTAAGTCCTATGAATTTCGTACAGAGGATTTCCGTGTATTTGAATTCAAGCTTGTACTTTGTGCAGCTGGCCAGAGATGGTGCTGAGTGCTCAGGTACTGCAGAGTGAAATGCATTGGGAACTTGAACAGAAAAGAGATTTGGGCCATTAATCATGGCTACACTCACCTGCCATGAGTTATGACTTTGAGTGAATTTAAAATTAGAGAAAAGCACCCTACCTGTAATGTTTAGCCAAACAGCAACAAAAAAATGGTTTTAGAAAATGAGAAAAGGGTTGGGATGCTGTAACACTGGGAAGAAGATTTACTCATTTGGTATATTTGCTGATATTGTATTGCTCAGTGAAATAAAGGGAGTCTTGTGGAGGTGAGTTCACCTAGCCTTCATCAAATAGGTAGTGGAAATGGAAATAAACTCGATTTACTGGTAGCATCTGTGAGTTGCAATCCTTTCTTACTGTCTCTTCTTAACTGCTCTCTCATTTCATATCTCACTTTTATTCCAGTATGAAAGTTCGTGCAGCAGTGTGACAATTAGTGCATAAGTGGAGGTCAAGCTCTGTAAACCTTTCAATTGTTATTTATTCTTACCTAAAACCAATCCTACTGTAGAAAGTGCCAGCGCTCGCTGGGGTAAGGACCTCTGAGGCTTTCTGAGATGAGGCTGGATAGTCAGCATGCTTTCTGATGTATACTGATCTTTTCCAGCTCCTTCTTATGTGTGGCCTTTATGCCATGATAATGTCTTTTCTGATTCATGTAAATATCACCATAACGTCAATACAAAGTACGAACAAAACCAGTTGAAAATTCCCTTTCGGAAACTGATTTTTTCACAGTTTTTATTCCATATTTGCTGCTGCTTGCAGCTAGATAAAGCTTTTCTGAAGCTGGACCTATGGTGTTGATCTCATTAATTCGTAACATGGGCATGCTCCCTGGATATTGCTGAAGGGTATTCCAATAGATCCAGAACGGCTTGTCCCCTTTGAGCTGCTCATTGGTGCATCAGGCACAGGATGCCTCCAGGATGCCATCAGTACTATCCATGGCTACAGGATGTCCTTCCTGCAGGGGCAGGCGTATAAACCTGGAGCAATCTTGGGTCCTGCTTCTCTGCCTGTATAGGCAAGGCATTTGAGTGGGCCAAGATGCTTTCTGAGCTGTGTCAAAGTCAGCTTGTCATGGAAAACAGTGCACAGGGAGAACAATTTGTATTTGAGTTTAGTCCTGACAGAGCCTTGACTTGCTGCTCAGTCCCATGGTGTCTACATTAGCTAAGCACCACTTATGAGGCTGTTGTAACCTCATTCGTTTCCACATCTTCACATTCTTATTTGTGTCTGTCATGACCTTACTAAAGTGTAATTCCTTTTGACCTCATTTACCACTTTACAGAGAGAATGAGCTCCCTAAGGGCAGACCTTTCCATGTTTGTGCTATTTCCTTCTCATTCAGTATAACATCAAAGTTCATCCCTTTCTCTCTCTTGCCATTCTATAAGGTGTGGGTTGCTGGCCTTCTGCATCAATTTTTCAGGAACATCCAATACTCTTGGACCATGAGAGTTTTTTTCCAAACCAAAGGATCTGGGTTGCTGTTGAGTCACAGAGTCAACCAGGACTGTCAGGAGACTATGGGAATTGTTGCAGTCAGAAATCAAGGCAATTTATTCTCACTCTCACCTCCAGGACATTTCCACTTGAGGGATTTGATCAATTTTCTGGCAACAAAGCTGTTACACAATGGGATATGTACGTGGGAATAGGATTTATTACGGGGCCACTTGCTTTAGTTGTAGTGGCCATATCAGTATCTGTTGATCACAGCAATCACAGCTTATCTCGTAATGAACAATGGCTTCTCTCTCATACTAACAAAGATTTTAGGGGACTATTGCAAAGAGAGCTGCTCATTGAGGTTTCCTACTGGACACTACTTCATATGCTGTGTGAGTTCTTATGGGATATCCCAAACCTGTCATGGTTGTACGTGGCTTGGGAAATGATACAGAAGCATTGATTCAGGAAATATAACATGGTTCAATGTTCTTTTTATGAACTCAGTGAACATATAGTACTGTCATTAATACGTGATCCTGAATTTACTGCAGCAGCAAGCAAGAAGAAAAGATGGAAAATGAGGAAATACCACTCAGATTACCTATCTGTTCTAAACTCCTGCTGAAGAATTGGCCAATATTCAAAGCCAGGTTAGTAAAAATAAACAACACAAAAGTAGAAAAGCAGCGCTGCAGAGAAGGACTTGGGGGTGTTGGTCGATGAAAAAATGAACATGAGCCGGCAGTGTGCTCTCGCAGCCCAGAAAGCCAACTGTATCCTGGGCTGCATTAAAAGGAGCATGACCAGCAGGTCGAGGGAGGTGATTCTACCCCTCTACTCTGCTCTCGTGAGACCTCACTTGGAGTATTGTGTGCAGTTCTGGTGTCCTCAACATAAAAAGGACATGGAACTGTTGGAACAAGTCCAGAGGAGGGCCGTGAGATTGATCAGGGGACTGGAGCACCTCCCGTATGAAGATAGGCTGAGAAAGTTGGGGCTGTTCAGGCTGGAGACCTCATAGCAGCCTTCCAACACCTGAAGGGGGCCTATAGGGATGCTGGGGAGGGACTCTTCATGAGGGACTGTAGTGATAGGACAAGGGGTAACGGGTTCAAACTTAAACAGGGGAAGTTTAGATTGGATATGAGGAAGAAATTGTTTACTGTAAGGGTGGCGAGGCCCTGGAATGGGTTGCCCAGGGAGGTTGTGAATGCTCCATTGGTGGTGGTGTTCAAGGCGGGGTTGGACAGAGCCTTGGATGGCATGGTTTAGTGGGAGGTGTCCCTGCCCATGGCAGGGGGGTTGGAACTAGATGATCTTAAGGTCCTTTCCAACCCTAACTATTCTACGATCCTGTGATTCTAAGTTAGTAACTTTTCGGTTGTTCAGCAATGGTATTTGCTTTACTTAAAGTGGGCTTTTGCAGTGAAAATCTTTGAAAATAATTTTCCTAATTGTCATGGGTTCAGCAGTAGCAGTCATTTTTTCTCTTTCTTGGTAGCTGATGTAGCACTGTTTTTGACTTTCAGCCTGGGAACAGCGCTGATAACACCAGTGTTTTCGGTTGCTGCTTTGTGATGTTTTGGTCTGACCAAGGACTTTGTGAGTCTCATGCTCTGCCAGGGAGGAGGGGAAGCCGGGAGGAAGCCGAGACAGGACACCTGACCCAAACCAACCAAATAGGTTATTCCATACCACAGCATATCATGCCCAGGATGTA
Source organism: Amazona ochrocephala (assembly GCA_039720435.1). Lineage (NCBI taxonomy): Eukaryota > Metazoa > Chordata > Aves > Psittaciformes > Psittacidae > Amazona > Amazona ochrocephala. The sequence goes on from CM077878.1 coordinate 82,948,354, forward strand.
AAAACGGAGGGCAGAGACCCGGAAAGGTGGGGGGCTTGTGGCTGGAGGGGTGCACTGCGTGGTCGGGCTTGGTGTCGGGTGGTGAGCGATTGTATTCTCTTTCCTTGTATTTCCCTTGTCATTACTATTATTGGTGGTAGCAGTAGTGGTTTGTAATACCTTAGTTACTGAACTGTTCTTATCTCAACCTGTGGGAATTGCATTCTTTTGCTTCTCCTCCCCATCCCCGCGGGGCTGGGGGAAGAAAGAGTGGGGAGTGAGTGAGACAGCGACTGTGTGAGTTATAGAGGCTTAAGCCACGACACTAATTAATAGGGCAGGCTTAATACGATGGAACTGTAACTAGTTTCTACATTTTCTATCCATGAACTTTTTGAATGAGGGAAAGCCTATCTCACCATTCCAGCCTGTCCATGTTCCTTTTGGGAAAATAACAATTTTAAAGGTTTGTGGACCATTAAAAGGGAACCCTTCTCCATCAACCCTTGCCCATGCACATTACCTGGTGAAAACGCAGAAGCTGAAGACAAAGAAGGCCTATCCTAACTCAAAGACCCCCATGAGGAGGACCTTAAATTGGGAAAGATTGGATTTGCTCGCAGTGCCTTGAAGATTAGCAGGGAACAGAGATTGCTGTGTATTTCAGTCCTGAGTCATTTACTTCACCTCGGAAAATGAATCATAATTGGACAGATGAGAGGAACAATAAAAGGACCTGATCTGATCACACTCTGTTGTTTATTTTGTCTTGTGCCCATGCAAATAATAAGTTATTGGGAAGTAATTATGTCCTAAAGTGTCATGTTCTGTGGGCATAACATGGAAGGCTCTTTGATGCTGATGAATACTCCGAATAATTCATACTTTGCCAAATATATCTTGAAGCATTTTAAATCCAAGTTTGTATTCCTTGACAGGCATAGTCCTGGGCACCAGATAAATAATGCATGAATCAGTCATGTTATTTAGACATGTGTAAGATAGATAAGGATATGGGGGGAAAATAACTGAATTAATGTTTTCAGTGCTCCACTGCATGCAAATAATAGCTAGAAAGACCTTCCAGCTGTCTCAGAGTATGAATTACAAACCTGCTCTGAGAGCTTCTGGAGTAGGTGTCCCTATAATTCACTGTTTTCAGTGTCTCAAAGATGTTGGAATACACTACAGACTGTGTAATAGTGGTCTGTGTCACCTGGCTCTCTGAAGCTTTATAGAAGCTTCATTACCGTACTGAAATTTCTGTGCTGAGCTGGTGAGGAGACCTCCTGTTTGTTTGTTAATAACAATGTCACTTGTCAAATCTTCTCTGATGTGTGTTTTTCTGTTGCTTATCATGTTGATTTTGTCTCTGGCCTTGTCACCACAGATTATTTTCCCGTATGAACTCTGGCACTTTGGACACTTTCCTGTACAGCTGTTGTAAACCTTATTAACTTGCTTGTTTTTTTTCCATCTGAAAATATATCCTTTTCCCTTGACTATATTTGAGAATGGTAAGGAAAGCATGTGGATTAGATTCCTAGTTTGAATCTTGGACTCAACTCCTGCTGCCTCCTTTCTTCATGCCCAAGATGTATTTTGGGTGCACATTTTCGTATACACCCAGCTCTAGACTGCTGCAGTGCAAGGTAAATTAAATCAGTTTGTCAAAAGGCACCAACTAGGGCTCTTGGCTGGCCATAGCCTTTCTTTTTTACGTGGTTGGATGAGCACTGCCAGAAGTGCTCCTGTTACACAGATTTTTCCAAAAGCAGCGAAAGGCGAATAAAATCATATTGTCATGCTGGATACAGATGAGATGTACATACACAAGCCTACCCAGTCTTGTTACTGGGAAAAGTGTTCAGGACTGAGGTGATAAGACAAATTGTTAACAACAGGGTTTTGTGGGTTTTCTTTTTTTGATAGTGAAATCCAATGCAGTTTTAACTCAAGTTACCAGGGACTGATTAAGGCCTATATGCCATAAAGGAACAGCAGGTTTCTAGGAAGAAGTTTTAAGAAGCAAGGCAGGGTGCCAAGGCATCGACTGTGATGAGTAACCAACAGTGTTCATGCTCATAGCTTCTGCTTACCAACTGTGTCTGACAGGAGAACTTGTGTTTACCACCACGCTAGAGCATGCACATGAATGCATAGTAGCAGTAGTAGTAGTAGTCATGCTGTACTTTCAGACCCATGTTTACCACAGGACTATTTGTGTGTGCCTAGATCTGAATTTGGTGATTTCTAGAAAAAACAGCTGTGTTCAGTTTTATGTTCATAGAAATGAAGCAGTATAGTTCCTTATTTTTAATGGAAACTGGTTTAGACATTGTTTAAGCTGATGCTTCTACTTTAAATTTTGTTTGGTTACAACTCTCTTTCCTGCATTTAGGTAGTTGTATGTAATAAAAATATTAGACTTCATTATTACATTGTCTCAGGACCTGAGGTTAAAGAAACATTGGCCTCCACAGGCTTTGCTATTCTACCTCCAAAACAAAACAGTAATAATAACCCTACATGGCTTGATGGATATTTGTCTCAATGAGATTTGTTTTCATAGCTTTTGCATAAGCAGTCCATTTGAACAAAACTGTTTGGAAAACAGTGTTTCTATCTGAAATAATAACATTTCATGCTAAGCAGCATGATGTTTTAAAACCTGTATTAGCCACACAGAAGCTGGAAGAAAAAAAATATGTTTTGCGTTTAAATAAATAAAAAAAAATGTTCATGAGTAGAATTAAAATACAATTAGTTGTAAAATAGCCAGGACAGAAAGGAATTAGAAAAAAACATTTTATTATCTTCTGCCCAGAAGCCAGTTCCGAACTCACTGAGCTCTCTTATGTTATATTGTGAAGTCAAAAGATTAAAACAAGAAATGCAAGGAGAAGCTGAGTCATTACTGATGAACTAGATAATAACTGTCTTTTTCTCTATTTCCCATTAGAGCTAGTGGTTTTATCAGCTCCCTTTTCCCAGCATTCTCTTTCACTCTGGAAGTACAAGCCACATTTTGTGAGAAGGCTGCCCAATCGATTAAAATTATCCTGCTAAATGTGGAACATTTGTTTTTAACTAGCATTCATATTTGAAGGTTTCTGCTTATGGTTCCATTCTGAAATAGAGCTTGTGTTTTTGACAGCTTCTCTTTTTTTTCAGCACTAACAGCTGGTCTAATAAAGGGTGTTATTGCTTTTCACAAACTTTATCACACTTTACATATTTATTTTTTTTAATTAGATTTTTCTTTCTTTGATGCTCTGTATAATTGGCCAAACTCTTTCCTGTTTGAATATTCAGAACTAATTTGAACCTTTTCCTTTTTCCTCTTGGATATACATTTATTTATTAGCATACCAGTACATGCTACGCTATTAATGCCCAGCTTTTTGGGACAAGAATCTTGAGTAAGAAAGCCTGGATTTCTGATTGGTCCAGTATGATTTTTAGAATAAGGAGGGGAAGATGAGCAGGGATACATGCTGTCTAGGCTCAGTGGTAAACTTTAAGCCTCATATGTTAGCGCTGCAGTTGTAGCCTGATGACTTTTATTTCTGGAGAGCTATTTCTTGTCTGGATTATGGTATTCTCTCAGCGGGCTGGATGCACCCTAGCCTCACCAGAGCTTGACATCACTGGCACCCCACACAAGTTACGGCACCATCCCTGCAGGATGTGATGTTTTGCCATATAAAACCTCCTGGGAGGAAGGAACTTCCCTCACTGCGGCCCTGCCAGCAAGTACGTGTGAATTCACGGGGCACAAATACACCCACTCCATAGTTCCCCATTGTTTGGGGCTTATCTGCACATCACATTTTTCTGTGTGAATCATGCTGTATGGGTTGCCATGGGATACTGAGGTGCCCAAATACCCTGTGCAAGCAATGAATTAGTCAAAACCTGTTGTAAGGCATTTTGATACCACAGGAAAGGTGCTGCCAAAAGAGGCAGTGGTGACTGCTTGCAGCCAGTGTGAAGGCTGATATTCCAGACTGGCTGTGATGTTCAACATAGCAAAGTTCAACATAGCCACTAAAATCTATTTCTGAAACCTATGGAAGAACAAGTGGGTTTATATTTGTATCAGGTACCTTGGGGTATTTTTTACTACTGTGAGAGGGAGATGAACTTCCTTTATCATGATGGCTACTTTCAAACATTTTGCATGTGAAAGTCTGACATGGATTTGATGGTGTTCTCCTGTGTCCAGGAAAGGCTGAGAAATAGACTGTAGAGAGCAGAATGAGGACTTGACAAATAGATATAAGAAAGAGTTCCTGGTAACACTGCAAACAAGTGAAAAAAAAACCAGAATGAACTGGAGAGAGAAAATGAAGAAATTAAGAGGATACAGGGGAGAACAACAGTAGCTGTCTGTAGATGATTCACTGAATGGATCCTACACTATCAAAGAGTAGTCTAATCTTTCAGTTGTATCTGTGGCTACTTCACCACTTCTCCAAGTGGTGGATGTTAAGGCATCCCTTATAGTGGAGCTTATTCAGGAGGCAGGGAACTATGGGAGCTGAAGGCTGGAAAGGGCAGGCAGTGATTTACTGAAACTGATCATAAGGCTGTGGTCTGGAAGATGGGAAGGGGGGTAGCTCAGGTCTCAGTTAAAGTTCTTGGATAAATGATATGAAACCTCTTATGTTCTGAAAGTGGAAAAGAATGTGAGGTCCTTAAATGTGGATTTTTTCATAGACTTTTGATTTGTCTGTGTGAGTGGTATGGATTCCTTCAGCATGATGAAAGGAGAAATCATAATGATGCAATGGACTAACCTGTCCAACAGTGAGTCTGTGCTGAAGGCTGGTGGAGGAGAAGTGGAATTACCAGGCAACAGATGTAGAGAGCACCCTGATGCAGTTTGCATATATAAACCCAGTTTCTGGGCATCTTTCTTCAGCATGTAGTACAGGGACTGCTGCAGGCAGAAGGAAATTGCATATACAAGCTAATCACAGTTTACATTACTGGGAAGACAAATGAACTCTCCTATTTTGTGACATGTTTTCTCTTCAAGTCTTCAGCCTCAGTAGAATCAGTAAGGTTTGTTATATGAATTTAATCAACATGAAAATCTGAATATATCACTTGGGTTAGGAAATAATTATTAGGAGTAATTCTGCATCATCACTTACACATGAGTGCCCCAAAAGAAGGAGCAGAGGGGCTTTGAATCACAAGTGGCTATAATTGCTCTATCTACTTTCATATGAACTTTCAGCAAGCACTCAGTTTCTGGCACTATAAGTTGTCTTGTCTTAAGTCCTTAAAAATGAACATACCCAGGAGAAGGTCAGTTCATAATAATAAAATTTAGCAAAAATTCCTAGAGGTGATGAAATACCCTATTGCTGAAGAACACATTAGGATTCAAACTAACATCTTTGATGTTTTCTGCAATTCTGTCCCAGAAAGGACTACAGCTAAGCTATTTCTCTCTCAGCAGCTCTATAATTTTCTTTAAACAAAATGATCAAGGCTTAAACATGTGTCTAGAGAGCCTATCATATGAGTGAAATGTTCTTTCCAAAGCATGGCGTTCCTGGTTTTATTAAGATTACAAGTTTTATGATTTCAAAATTTTCTTCTTTGGAAAAGAACACTGCTTGAATCTTTATTCATGCAAAATGGATTTGGTTGTTAGGGAGGAAATTTGTACTCTCAGAATGGCTATTAAAAGGAAGTTCTTAACCACCTGTGGTTACTGAAGCCATGGGACTTTTTTACAGGAAAGAAGGGAGTGCCATTTCCAGTGTCCACTCCAAATTTTGAAGTACAGAGTTCTTGTTTGCATGGCTAATTTCTTGTCCTTTGACTTGCATGGTTATGTCAACTGTATACTACCAGTAAATTGTATGGGTGTCTAGGTAGTGCTTGAGGTACTTATCTAATGAAGAGAGCTTGGAACAATTTGGAGTCTGATTCACTGACTGTTTTGTTTACGGACTTCAATAGAAGCAGTGCTCACAGGACAGCTGTAGAACATATCATGTAAATCACAGGGATCTCTTGAACCAAGAGGCAGTATGTAAGTGTAGGATCATCATAGCTGTTCTCTATATTGAGAAAGCTTGATTAAACCACTGATGCACATAATAATAGAACCACAGAACTAAAATAATGCCTCTCAAGCTAAGATGCAAACCTAATTAACACTTATGTTGATAGATCTGAAAGCAGAAACATTTTAAGAACTCTAGTTAGGTAAGTTATTCCCCAAATTCAATACCTTCTTTGCAGTCTATTGAAAAAAATGATTCAGTCAAACTTATTTTCTAAATTTTTGCCAGGTCATTCCCAAAGAATCTCTTTTGATATTTTGATATTTATCATTTAAGCTGTACTGATTGACTGTGTTATTAACTAAGGTCAGAAAATGTATTTTTATCACTTGACTTGTTCAGAGACAAACCTAACATGTTAACATCTCAGATCTTGTTTTCATTTAATATTCTGTAATATTCTCTTCATAGTCACTACTTGGGAAGTCAGTGATTTTGCTAACAAATATTTATCTGGAAAGTTAACAGAAAATCAATGTAAGACATATAGACACAGGCAAACTCAGCAACAGTTCATTTGTCTGGTTTATAGGCACAAGCTTACTCTATTGTTTATTATATGTCTTTATCTGCAATATCACTCTGTAGCGTAGCATACAGAAATCACTTTTAAAACTTTCCTGTTAGCAATTCCTAAACATGTAAATAGATGAAAGACCTTTCAAAGCAAAAAAGAACGAAAGGAATGTGAGTAATCAGAGTGATTGAAATGGCCCTTTATTTAACAGCAGTACAGAACAGGTATTTTAATTGTCAATCGGAAATGGAAATGCTGACTGTCAAATTATGTATATTACACAGGTAGGGACAAAAAGGATGCAGAAAGACTTAAGAGGAACTGACAAAAAGTGTTGCTATAAATTTTTCTATATTAAGTTATGTTGTAAGAGGTATGATATTTTATCTCTGGTCAGGTATTGGAACAAGCTTACCAAGGAAATGGTGGAATTACCATCCCTTGGAATGTTCAAAAACAATGTACATGAGGCCCTTAGTTACAAGGTTTAGTGGTGGACTTGGTAGCCCTGGAGTTGTGGATGATTTCTTGTTAGAGAATGGACATATGCCTGCTCTAAATGAAAGCAAGTATGTGCAGCTGGCCATGTAGCAGGGGTAACTCCTGGTTGCCTCTGTGCAGCCGACCGTGGAAAAGAAGCAGCTCCCGGACAGTTAATGAAACAAGAATGCAGGCCTGGAAGATAAGAAGGAGCTAAGATAAGAAGGTTGCTGAATTGGACTGCAAATTTCGCTTGCTTACAAAAACCACACTTTAGGTTCTCACGAGTGCAAAAGTTACAAGTACTCTCAGAATGGGATTGGTTTCAAAAGTTGTTACAGGGTTGGGGTATTAGTGGTTGGCTAGGAGTAGTAATCAAACAAGGTTTAACAGTTTCAATGGTATTGATTATTATTGTTTTAATCTTTTGCTGTTTGTGGAAGTGTATTGCCAGTATGCTATTTCGTGCTGTGAATCGGGTCTGGATTGCTCAAAAACAAAAAGAGGGATTTGTGGAGAGCTATTTGGCTGTGAATGGGCATGTGAGCAATCCAGACAACTGCTTGATAATTGTAAGGTAGTGACCCACAGGCACTGAGGCCTCGCCTGGGGGTTACTAAAGTTCATATATGTGCAGAAGCCTTGAGAAAGTTAGCACGGAAAGCTACTGAGAGAGATGTGCAGGAGGGAACTGATAACTGTAACCTTGAAACATATGCTGTAATAGTTAACCAATCATTAAACTGTTGCTAGCACTCGGCTAAGTGAAGTTAACCAATCAAGTGTTATTGAATGTTCTAGTGTTCTGAAACTTTCCTATAAAAGGGATGCTTGCGCACAGTAAATTGTTCAGCGTTTGATCACATTGATCTGTGTTGCATTGTTCCTTATCCCCCGCACTGGAGTAGCAGTTGGACTTGATGAACTTAAAGGTTTTTTCCAACCTAGTTAATTCTATGATTCTATGATCTCAGTGTAATAATATTTCAAGGCCCTCTCCAACACCTAAAAATTCCCTCTCTTATACCCCCCCCCCTTTTATCTTTTGCCTTAAAAAAAACAGGTCATAATCTGATTTTAGAGATACAGACATAGAAGATTTTGCCTCTGAAAAATACTTAGACCTTGGAAATGCTAGAAACTTAATATGACAGCCAGCGCAGTCTGTAATAAAAATGTTAATGTGATCCTAGAATGTCTAAATAGGTGAGCAGTGAGATGATTTTTATGTCAACATAGAGCAATGCTGAGGCTGGAATTCTAACTACAACCCTAGTGTTGTCACTATAAAGAGACTAGGAACATTTGTAAGGAAGGCAAAAATGGCAGTGTAGTTGTGAGACCCAGGGGAAATGCTTCTCACAGTTGAGACCTCTCAGTCTGCCAAGGGCAGTGAATTGGTATTCCTTGGAGCATGTAAATATTTTCACTAAACATGAAAGGCTACTATGGCCTACAAAGGCATGCTGTGAACTCATGGCTGAAGTCTGAAACCTGAATAACTCAAGAGCAGAAATGAGAAAACGCATTTTTGGCTTTGGCAATAGTCAGCAGCTAAAGCAAATAACCAAGAGGAGCACTAAAGGCATCTTAGTATACATTACAGTTTCTGAGGGAATTTACTAGGTTGCTGGAGAACAACTTTGAACAGGATCATTAAAATAAGCAAAAGTAAAATGACTATATATAAATTTAGGATGCATGCTTCATAGATAATACTTACTTTACAATATAGAGTTCTCTGACTCTAAGCTGCTTATAGAAATATTGCCCTTTGATGCAAACTAGTTCATTGGCCATTATAATTTGGTCACTAATTTCTTAATCAACCAAATATTAGTGATGATACTGTATTTTATTGTGGAACTCATAAAGCATTTTCCCATTTTAGGACCATCAATCTGAATTTTACGGAACTCAAGAGAAAAAAGTTATGATTTAAGTAGTAGCTTTTGCTATGTCCTTCATATGGGAGTTAATTTATTAATAACAGACGCTCATCTAACAGTTATGAAAGAATGTTAACTAACTGGAAAACTGTTCAAGAACAGAGCTTTAGTTAGATCCCTATGGCAGTTAACAATAAATCACTTATTACTTTCCCCTCTGGTAGTTTTACAGAAAGCAATAACTTGGACCAAATTGAAAATCATTCAGGTGTCCATGGGTGGAGAAGATACAACCGCTCTTGTTCATCTCTGTTGTGGTAAGAAGATGTATTTTGACTGCTGTGCAGCCCTGTAAGCACCCCAAGTGTCTCCAATAAGGGCTGCATAAAGTGAAGAATCTACTCTGCAAATTTCTTGGTCTAAGGTGGTTGTACAGGGAAAGTGCTCACAGATTCCCAGGAACATGGGTAGGAGAGAGAACTTCCCAATACTGCTGGATGTCCTCTGCAATGCCATTGATTTCACTGACAGCAGGTTTTATTGCCAGCACACTCTGAAATCTTAGTGCTGAAGATCAAGTGTGGTTCTTCATGGGCTCAGTTTCCTAAGAAGTGTAATTAACTGTCCATCAGGAAGGCTATAAATTGCCTAACAGAGTGCACAGCCTAAGAACATAGTGTTAGATGTCACACCATGCTGTTTTAATGCATTGTTTTCCTGTTTCTGAGTTTTGGCCAGACCTTTGACAATAATCCTAGAAGCTGGAGCAGTTGATGAGGGTATTTTATACTGTTTCATGTACTCACTAGGTTCTGAACCTCAGATAACTGTGTTGTTTTGTTGTTTGTTTTGCTGGTTTTTTTTTTGTTTTTTTTTTTTTCTGTGGAAGAAGAAAATAGCCATAAATACCAATTACTGGTCAGACTAGACATCCCTAGATAACATTCATGACGGCTTCATACAAAACAACCTGTCTGAGGAAAGCAGTGAAATGTCTTTCAAATATTGCAAAATAGAATAGCAACTGGTCTTCCCTCAGCAAGATGACAGGAAGTAAAAGTCTGACAGCGCTTTTCTTAGTTTGCAGCAAAGAGCTTGTTTCCTTGATGTCAACAACTTACAATACAAAAGTAAACCACTTAATTACTGGAAAAGTATCTATTTATTATGCAACATGTAGAAAACATCTGTGAACATTCTCATCATTGGTTTTGAAAATGTCCATTATAAAGTAAGCTGTGCAATTACCTCTTGAGGTGATAAAGTGCTCAAGAATTCATAATATTCCTGGAAACTGCAGCTGAAGAGTCTTTGATTTTCCGGAAGGTTTCCTTCCATCTCACAAAATTGCTTTATTAGAGGATCAGTTAGGATTTATCAACTGTGTTCCATCATCAGACTTTCAAGACTCATCTATTTGAAGTCTAATGGCCACCATTATGCAACCCTAATGAAAGTACATGGGTCACTTCAGTAGTAGACACTGAGTGCAATACAATGCAACTATCATTATGCAATATTATTATGTAAATAAGTACTGTATAGTGCCTTTCAAATATACTTCAAAGGAAGCTGGAGGAAATCTTAAAAGCTGAAAGACTTGTGAAGAAAGTATAAAAATATCAGGCAAGATTTTGAAATGTGATAGCCTCAAACATGCGCATATGTCAGTGTCTCACAAATGCACTATAAGGTTGTCTAGGTGATATTCTAAAGAAAAAGACTAGGGAAGCAGGAGTTCCATATCTCAGATATGTATAATTATTTTTAAGAGACTATTGACTGATTCTAAGAGGATGTTCAGAGAAAACTTACTGAAGAGTTTCAATGTGAAAGCTCTCCACAAAATAATTCTGTACAAACTGCAAGGGGCAGAATGCCCCTAAGCACTCTTTTGTAAGTCGTTTTGTCCCCAAAGTGGAACTTAGCTGAATATGGTGTAACATTTCAAATTGTATCCATTACCCACAAGAATCTAATTAATGCTACATAGTGTTTTGACAGTGTATGTTTCATCTTGAATATTCAGCAGCTATTTTTATCCAGACTCACTGAAGAGCTGAAGTGAAAAACTACAATTACATTAAAATAACGTGTAACAGCTCTCACCCAGCTACATTCTTTAGTCAGTGCATGAGAGCTAAACTGATCATGTGCTGCCTGTTTCCTGTTGTCATTTTGCAGTATTTGAGGTAAAGTGTTGAAAATCTAAAGCTGAGAAGGGTCGAGATGAACCTCAGTGTGTGTTTATGTAGTTCTGAATTCTGATTTTGCATCAGCCTCACATAAGAAATGGCTAATGACTCCTGGTCCTCAAAGTCTTCCTTGTAAATCCTGTATCTAAATGATCAAAAATCTGCTTATCAGGACTATCTGAGGTAAAAATGCACTCAAGCAAAAAATAACTGTGTTGCCTGTGTTTTAAATATTTAAGACTAACTGTTGAAGATTTGCATACTTGAAAACCTAATATTTTCTCTTCAGTTGTATCAGTAAACCTAATAAAACATCTCCTTTTAGAAACCCTGCTTCTCTTATGTTAATATTCTTCTGCACGCAGATGAACAAAAACCTAAGTTGAAATAAGAATCTGTCAACTGGCAAGTATAGTCATGTTCTCACTGGAGTCTAAATTGCTACATACGCTCATTCTTTCTTAATATATAGCTAAAATAACTTTAAACTGCTGACATGGCCTGTAGTGCTTGAGTACGATTTTCCCACAGTGACACATACTGAAAATGAGAGAGAAATGTTAAAGAAAACCCGCATCTTGAAAATGCAGACCTAATTAATCAGACATTTACAAGAACAGATTATATTCCTTTTATTTTTTCCAGTTAAAAGCAAATTCAACAAATACCTTCTGTCCTTGTTTCAAACTTTTAATGAAGCTCTTATTTTCACTGTGAGTCTTCCAGCTAGAGAATGGTGCAGAGCAAAGCACAAGAATAAAATTGAAGTTTCATAATAGTCATGAAACCCTAAAGTCACTGAGGACAAGGTAATGAGAAGCATTTGACTTCATCCAAATACACTGTGCACAGCAGTGTATTTTTTCTGAGAGCAGACTGGAACATCTTAATTATTTTACTTTGTCCAAAATGGACTGTATTTAAAAATTATTCAGACAAACGACATGGATGTCTGATCTGGAAATTGTGCCCAGATGGCACACACCTGACCTGTGGCCACTGTCTGACCAGACCAGACGTTTTATTAAAAGGACTTCCAGACTGTACCTCTAATGTTCTTCTCCCATCTTGCTCTTGGTGATTTTCCATTGTATCAAACAAGAACTGAGAATCAAAGGAACTGGGAGGAGAGAAAAAGGAGGCACTACAGTGGCCAAATACTTCCTATATGCTGTATCTTTCTCTGCAAGTGCCTCCACTGCTGCTGTCGGTAGTGTCATCCAGCCTCTGTTCCCTCTTTACTGAAGGGAGGACAGTGTAAAGAAGAAGTTTTTGGGAAAATATTCCCCAGCTCCCTGCTCATATGCTGATGGCACTCTGATTTTGCTGTTGAGCTAGGTGATAGTTTAAAAATGTATCATCTACATTCTTATTTCAGTTTCTGTCCTTTGAGGATGCTCACTGGGGCCATCTCTTAATGTAACATGGAGCACACAGCCTCTGCCGCACTGTACTGTCTTAAGGCATATCAGAGTGCCCCAAGTGCTCTACATGCTGCACCATAGACACCCAAAGCTTTTACTAGTTCTGCAAGTGGTCACTGAGCACCTCCTCAAGCTTCCCAGCACATCCTAGGATACCTCCAGCACCCTGCTCTGTGCTGTAGCCAGTACTTGAATGAGTAAGATATGCTATACAGTACGATGTCAGACCTATGAGAATTGGGCAATTGCTTCTCTCCAGTGACCAACACAAGCCTCTTGACTCTCAAGACGGTTTATTTATTTATAAGAGTCAACAGTTTGAACTGACACCATAAGTTGCAGATTTTAAGTACTGAACAGTCATTGCCTCTCCAGGATATTAAGGCTGCACTGGCAGCTTCAATAGGGTATAAGAAGTAGATGCCCTGTGATCCGGCTGTCCTAGCGCATGAAGCTCGCTCTGGTGCTCCAAGGTAGGGCTCAGTAACATTGCTGTGTATTTTCTGTCCATCTTCCAAATTAGGAGATTCATTTTTTGCAACCAAGAGGGTAGCAACACTTCAGGTAAGTAGTGTCCAACATAACAAAACCAAAGCATCTTCCTACATTCTTCCTCCCCACCAAAACCCTCCAAAACTTGAATATTGCTCTCATAGCTGCTGAAGCAGCAATACCTCATCTCAGAGGTTATGGCCATATAAAAAAGGCCATCTAAAGAAAGGTTTTTCACTTCTCTGCCCCTTGGGCTAGCTTCTGGGGACAACATGACACACATTCTTTGACTTTAAGCACTTCCAAATTTATTTTAACAAGCTGTTTTACCAGTGACAATGTTACCTCCTGCTCAGATTTGCTATGCGCAATAAAATGCACAGCAGCATCTGAAAACAGAGCAAGATTCATAACTGCTGCCAGTAAGCAATTCCACAGGCTTCACTGCAACTCATATGTCTTTTTTGTTGACATTTTTTCTGTCTCTGAATGTGTGCATCAGAAGCAATTTAATGACTGTAGCATCTTCAGCATATTAAGAAGTGGAAGTATTCACCTTTATATCTATTATGCTTTCTTTATTTCTAAAATGATTTCAGCATCATTAGTTAATCACGGCATAAAGCCATTCCTATTACATGAGGCTTTAACAAGATGGAATTTCAGTTTTTCAAGTTCAGAATTTGAGAGATGGGATTAACTATTTAGAAAGCATTTTTGAACTCATTTAAATTCTCCCTGGGAGTTAAAAAAAAGAGCAAAACATATACCTGCATATTTCTAGGTATATCCTGTAGAAATGTCTTGGATCCTTCTGTTTTCAGGTTTCCTTTTCAAAATAAATGTTTTAAACTTTCTAAAACACAGTGGTTCGGAGTCACTTCACCAGTGAATGTTCAGCAAGTTCATCATGCTTCTAGTCGGTATGCTCTCCCATATATGGAGGAGGACTCTAAACGCTTTGATTCTGCCTTGTGGCCCAGAGTTGGTGGACTTGCAAGAGACTGAAAATATTTTTATGGTGGGAATATGTTGAGACTGTTTTGTCTCCCCTACTCCTACCCCGTAGGAAAATTCAGATTAGTTGAAACCCCCGTATTTTCAGAGCAGATATTCTAGTTCAGTGCATGTATCATTTTAGAAAAGCATGGAAAACTTTTGAAATTATGGAAATATTTATCCTGGGATGGTAACAAAATCAGAATCTCAATTTCAATCTTGTGGAAATAATGTAATTTTTATTTTCAAGTTAAAATGTTCATGCTTCAAGTGAAGCACTGAAATAATAGTAATAAAAGAACTGAATACATCCATTTTGTTTGTTCTGATCTTTGGATAAAACCAGGAAATTTGTTCCTCAATTGTATGTTTAATTTCTGTAGTGGAAATTGCATGATTTTCACAGCTATTTTGTGTGGTATTAGGCGTTGTGAAAATCCAATTCTTTCTATGGGATTATCACAGATATCACGGTAGTTGCACTTAAAGATGCCAAAGAATTAAAATATGGGGAAAAATGAAACATCTTTCTGCATTTGTTTGCTATATTCTGAAGTTTAGTGAATGTGCTTATGAGTTTAAAGTCCCATGAAAATATAATGGATACTGTTTCTAATCTAGCATTGAGGAAATCCGACTCTCAATATCTACTGTTTTAGGCTACATTTCCCTTGAAAAGGTGCTGAAAGGTGCTGGGAATTAGAATTTTTCTTCTTTCATCAGGTTCAGCTGCTTCTAAAACAGGCAAAGCTTCCCTCTGCCAAAACCCATGAGCACCATTAGCTTTTATTTATCTTATTGTTAACTTCCTTGCAACATCAATAAATTACCTCTGTTGGTCATTATTCCTAACTCACTTTTACCTCCTGCTCTGTGTGCATGGGACTCAGTGATTTATGACCTTCGTACTGTGCTGCTGAGCTCTCTAATCATAGAATCATAGAATAGTTAGGGTTGGAAAGGACCTCAAGATCATGAAGTTCCAACCACCCTGCCATGGGCAGGGACACCTCACACTAAACCATGCCACCCAAGGTTATGTCCAACCCCGCCTTGACTGCCGCCAGCGATGGAGCATTCACAACTTCCCTGGGCAACCCATTCCAGTGCCTCACCACTCTTACAGTAAACAATTTCTTCCTCATATCCAATCTAAACTTCCCCTGTTTGAGTTTGAACCCGTTACCCCTTGTCCTCTCACTACAGTCCCTCATGAAGAGTCCCATCCCAGCATCCCTATAGGCCCCCTTCAGGTACTGGAAGGCTGCAATGAGGTCTCCACGCAGCCTTCTCTTCTCCAGCCTGAACAGCCCCAATTTTCTCAGCCAATCTTCATATGGGAGATGCTCCAGTCCCCTGATCATCCTCATGGCCCTCCTCTGCACTTGTTCCAACAGTTCCATGTCCTTTTTATGTTGAGGACACCAGAACTGCACACAACACTCCAAGTGAGGTCTCACGAGAGCAGAGTAGAAGGGCAGGATCACCTCCTTTGACCTGCTGGCCATGCTCTTTTTGGTGCAGCCCAGGATACAGTTGGCTTTCTGGGCTGCAAGTGCACACTGCCGGCTCATGTTCATTTTTTCATCAACCAACACCCCCAAGTCCTTCTCCAAAGGGCTGCTCTGAATCTCTTCTCTGCCCAGCCTGTAGCTCTGCCTGGGATTGCTCTGACCCAGGTGTAGGACCTTGCACTTGTCGTGGTTAAATTTCATCCTGTTTTTCAAACTGTTATCTAAGCTGTTTAATCTTCTGCCTGTTGTCTCCCCCTTACCTCTCCTTTCCTCTTTTTGAAGAAAACTGCTAATGTTAATAATACAAATAAATAAATACATTTATTTAGGAAAAGAAAGATGTAAACCCCTGGTGAGGCTCCTGGGCTATGACAACATTTTCCTGGAACAATCTCACTGCAATTACTTGTGATTTTTTTATTTGTTTCAAGTTCTCATGCAAATTCCATTGTATCTTCTAGGTACTCTTGTACTTTTGAACTGAACCCTGCAATGAACAGAAAGAATGCATTCAGTCTTACTTGTAAACTGTTACTTAACTTTTGAACAGCTGGGTTCCTTCCCGGCTGTTCAAAAGCTGCATTCTGGCTCCGCAGGAGCAGTAATGTGTACATTTTATTGTAAATAATTTTAAATAGATTGCCTTTGAGAGAATAGCGGTGTCTGAAAGTTAACATCTAACAAGAATACCTACTGCCTTTAAGAAAAAAGTGAATCCTGGATACACATAAGCCTTGGTGGATGGATTTATTCACAGAAATAACATGGCATGGATATGAAAAATACAGGACTCACAACTAAGTGAAAAAAAACCCAGTTACCTTTATATATTCAGGAGAAACTTGTCTGGGATGAAAATTTTTTATGCTTGACCATTTAACCCAGATTCCATATATTCACAGGAAAATATAAGACTGTTCAGTGAATTCACTGAAAAATGTGGGGGGGGTCACATGAATTAAATAAACTGTGTCAGACTTCTGTGTAAAGTTCTCAATCAGATGTCAAAACTTTTCTGCCTGGGAGCTAAATTGCAGCATTTTGCTCCAGTGATTAGTTCCAGTGACTAGACACAAAGTTAGTTTCACCAAGCTTGGACTATAACGTCCTGAAGGGAAGAAACAGAAGGGCTTGAAACCCTGCTGGAGCAGAGGGAGAATAAATGATTGTAAGGCTTTGGGGCTTCACACCAGGAATTTAATTGCATGCATCAAGTTATCTCAGAAAGGATAAAAGGAGTCCATAAGAAGATAATGCCTTTCAGGTACACCTGTCAGAATTTCTAGAACAGTAAGACTGCCCCTAGCTGTGATTTGATCTTTATGGAAAAAACGTATGTATGCTTTCTGTTGACTCTTTAAAGTGGTTTCAACATATCTGCCTTTATATCTTAGAAAATTTACCATTAGTGGAGCTATCAAAACTAGAATGAAAAGCAGTTAGCTGAGATACAGCATTTCAGCGTGCTCAAAAAGGATCTCTATATGCTTTGCAAAGCGTTGGTATTGTGATCCTTATTTATTTATTTATTTATTTATTTAGTCTTTTTGGCTTAGGCTAACAGATAAATTTTGTTCATTATTTGGCAGTTATTATTAACTTATTTTTAAGTTCTCTGACGCACTTGTTCCATATGTGATCACATTAAATAATTTGATTGGAAAGAGACAAAAAAGAGATAGAAGAGGAAGATTGAAAATGTGAAGGAAAGGCAAAGGAGGGATTGGAAGGAGCAAGCACTTAGGGAAAACTAAAACTGAAGAAAAGGAAGAGGTGAAGAAAGAGATGATCAGCTTCCTTAGTAAAAGAGAAATAAAAAATGGTCCAAGCAGAGTCAGTGGAATGAAACCAAACAGTCCAGGAAAAGACATGGCAAAAGTCTGGCAAGAAACACAAAGGGACATTACCCAAGATCTTATTTAAAACAACTTTTCATATGAAAGCTGTAAATGTAAGGTTTTGTACAAATTCACATGAGTGACTTCCAAAGCCAAAAGGGTTGGCTTGATAACCTTGATAATTTCTTTAGTACAAATCGTTGGTTTTCCTGCATGAGTTCCTGGTTTAATATCTTTATAAAAAAAACAAAACAAAACAAAACAAAACAAATATCTTTAAAATGCTTGTAGTAGAAGCTCCAACAAAAGTTTTGGAAATTTTTTTTCAGAGTTTTATTGCACTTATTTTTACATTTAATTTAGTCTCAATTGGTCTAACTTCAACTTTAGCTCAAAGCCCTATCAAGCAGATTGATGAGCTCTGTCAAATTTCTTAAGGTACTTAGGCTTACATGAGTAATTTCTATGATGAGAAAATTAGTTGAAGTTTTTTGAGTCTTGTTATCAGGGATGTTTTAAAACCTATTTCATGACTCTCTTCTTGCCCTCGCTTTCATTCTACCTGTTTGTTAATACCCTTCTTCAAATGGACACAGTCGTCAGGTAGCAGGCAGGGATTATAGTCACTTGGGGTTTTTACTCTGCATTTTACAGCTAAAGACAGCACTAACTTTTTGGCCGAGGATTTAGGTGCAACCCGAATGCTACTGGAGACAGCAGTGGGTATAGAATTTGGGATAGAAGCTTGGGTGACTGTGGCAATGGCTGAAAATGTGGCTATTAACTGAGAAAGTCAAGAGAGGCAGGTCATGTTCATTTGCTTGTGCACCTGTATAAAACACTGCGTTTCCAAAACCTTTACCTGGATATTAATTTTGAAGTAGCAATGCTTTTCCCAGAAGTATGGCATCTAGACCTTATCCCTGAAGAGATGTCTTTTCACTTGAGCATTCCTTTTTATTGGTGTCAGGATGACAAGTAACCTACAGCACTGTACAGCATTCTCTGTTCTCTTTGTTAACAAGCTTGATTTCAGAATTAATCATTTTAGTTTGACAATAACTCCCCCCCCCCCCCCCCCCCCCCAAGCTGCTGAAGATCTTCAAATGTTACCTTCCTTTGATGTATTTAGCTGGTCTGCCTGCAACCATTCCATTTATTTTGGTCAAAATTGAGTGATATCAGTCTGAAATTCATACAGTTACCCACTTAGTCTACATTTCATTTAGCTAACAGTTGTATAAATTCTATTTGCTATAGCCATTAACGTTGACTGAATTTCTTTTAATTCTCTTAAACATAAATGTTTTTTATTCTCTTTAGCCCCATTTGCCTTAGATTTTGATTTTTTACTTTTTTTTTTGTGTGAATTCACTACAGCTACGAAGCTTCAATAGTTATAATTTTAATTTCCAGTTAAGTAGTTAAGCAAACTGTTATCCTGTAAAGTCTGCATATGTTCACATCCTGATAGCCACTACTGTCCTCTTTCTTCATTCTAAAATACATACTTCACTTAAGTATGTTTTTGCTACAAAGAAATGTTGTGGAATTTTTTGTTTGTTTGGGTTTTCTTTTGGTAGGAAGATTATTTTTATAAATCCCTTGTCATGCATTCCCTTTATAGAAGAACCAGAGCCAATCTGTCAGCTGCATTTTAGTAAGGATGGGAAATTGCTCAGGTTTGTGAGCTGAATGGCAAAAAACCCAATGTCCATGGAAACAAAACTATGCATTAGTCATCCTTTTGCACAGCAAATGCATGGGGCAACTTTCAGGACAGAATAAGGAGAAGGAATAAGGAACTTTTCCTTGGAAAACTCTAACAGGGGTACCTCTGTTCTGGGAGATGAGCAAGTGCCTGTCATTATTTTCTGGACTCACGTGACACCGGTCTTAGGCATGTGTAGCCCTCCTTGTTCACCGTTCCTTGAAAACACTGTGGTGTCAGACTCAGTGAAATGGATGTTTCAAACCTAGTGTGGGAAGGGCGGGGACAAGTGGGATTAGCTGCACTCTGATCATTGATGCCAATTTGCTCCCCACCTGCAGAATGGAAAAGTTGCTCTATGGGGTGTTTTTGGCTGCAAGAATAGTTGAAAGCAAGTCTTTTGGAGCGCAGTATCTGTTCATTCCCACTCAGCAGAATAGCGAAAACTGCTCTCACGGGCAAGGGCAAGGCAAACCCGAGGCTATTCTTAACTTCTGTTGTGAGATACACGGGAGGAGATGCATGAGAAGTTTGGAGATTTTCTTTTTCTTTCCAATATCAGCATCAGAGCCTGTTGATGTTCTAAACTTCTGTTTTACAAGGAAAACTTACTGATGTTTCTGTTACTTTTCTATTTATTTTGTGGTTTTGACCAAAACCCCCAAAACCAACCCACAGGTAAAGAGGTAGATTATAAATGTCAGGCTCCTGCTACCTGATATTGTTTTCTACAGAGTAATATTCCCACTAGTGAATCTCACAGGCAATTGTAGAATGTAATTGTATGTGCAGATGAAGGAATCAAGTACCTAGCACATAGAGAGGGAGTGAAAGTGCTATGCCTTGCAGTCAAGCACTACCAGAGCTTGAGCTCTGTAAACTGTTCTCTTATAACAACTTATCATAAAAAGCTTAAGCTATGTAAACTGGTCTACAACAAGTTATCATAAAAAAACGATTAGCATAATTCCTCATTCTCTTTAAAATGGAAAGACTTATGTGACATTTACAGTGTGCCCAGTCAAACAGCTGTACTATAATGACTCAGGAAGTGAAATAAGGGTCTCTTTATTACTGTGTCTTAAACATTACAATTTCAATTAGGAGTGGAAATTGGCTGTAATCCACATATGATACTCATACATTTAGTGTTGTAGCAAATAAGTAGGCAGATTTGGCACACCTTTTATGGTGCTAGAGAAAGTGATTTCCAGCAGATTTAGTATAAAACCAAATTCATTTAATCTTACTGTTGTTGCCAGAGTGCAGAAAAGTCTTATTTTTTTCCTCTGATCCATGAAATAAGAACGGATGAGATAAAAATCGCATGGACAGTAAGAAAGCTAGTGCTTTTTGGATTAGTAGACCACTACTGTTAGCAGTAGAGTATCATACCTCAAATCATAGAATCATGGCATAGTTTAAGAGCGTCTTAAATACCATCTAGTTGCAACCCCCTTGCCATGGGCAGGGACACCTTCCCGTAGACCAGGTTGCTCAAAGCCCCTTCCAACCTGGCAATATAAAGCAACAGGTAGCTTCCAAAACACAATATATCATTTTTGGGGAAGTAGGGTAGCATAACCATCTGGGAGAGGGAAGAGAATGAAACGTTATTTGGAAAACAGCTGCATACAGCAAATAATCCCTGTTACAACTCTCTGTATTTCACAGTTCAGTGACAGTCTGAGACGGACTGACCAGGCCTTCATATCTGTGTAGCAGTTTTCACCTGCATAAATTGGGGTTTAAGTTCTCCCAGAACCAGAAACACCGGTGCCAGTTAATTACAGTTTCTTGACAGGTTTGTCTGCAAAAATGAGATCAATAAGGTATAATAAGCAAGCTTCATGCCTGAATGGGTATGCAGCAAGCAACATCCAAATGTGCACCCCACCAAGTACTCACAGATATTAAAAGGCTGGCAGAATAGATAGGATGACACTGTACATCATTCAGCTTAGATAAATAAGCAGAGCACCCTTGAACAGCAACTGTTGGCCAGGGCACAGCAGTCAGTCAAGGTCTAACTGCTAGAAACACAGAAATCTATCACTTGATGAGGCGGCCTTGGGAACCTGATGAAGCTGATTAGGCAATCATGACAAGGTTATAAAAGAGCTTCCTCCATTAGTAAGGCTATGGTCTGGAACAGCAGGAAGAGAACAGTAGAGCTGATGAAGAGGCTGCAGGTAACCTTCATCTGGTGAAGTGTCTCTAAAGCGTGTGGAAAAGAAACAGGCAGAATCGTCAGAGGTGTGTTTGTTTGGCCTCTGTTTCACTATTTACTGTCTCCCTTAAGGTAAAAGTAGCTTTTCAGAACTTCTATGCAAAGCATATTTGTGTGATGTACATTACTTCCTGCATATTTCTGAGGAGGTAACCTATGAATCTGCAGTTCCTTGAGCCTGATGCTGTGGATTCCCAAGTAGCAATGTTGAAGCTTGACACCTCACAGGGCTTTGGAAATCAGGCAGCAAGAGCACCCTACCTGTGCAAGCTCAGGCATTTCCATGTGGTTATAAGGTCTGACTCCTCAACTGAAAAAAAAGTCCAAACCAAAAATCCCATTCTGTGATAAGGTCCCTAGCCTTTGAAGACTTTGCATCTTTTCATATGCAATTCCAGTTGCTGCTTGCCCACACTCTTAAGTCCTACCAATGTCTTCTCTCTCATTAGGTAAGGATGATCTAAATGGATCTCTGTCTTGGGATTTAGACTTATTTTACTTCTTTGGGAAGATTCATTTGCTTTTTAATTGGAAAGAGTGTTCAATATTTGGCTCCCTTTCTGACAGTTAGCTGCCTATAAATATAGGGCCTTTTTCAGCTGAAAACCAAGGGGTGTTTCCCTGAAATGAGGGGAGTTGCAGCAGTTTAAATTATTATGTGGTAACTGGACTGTTTCAGCTCAGATTACACTTCATATTAAAGCACTGAGCGCAAAATTAAAGCTTAGCTGAGATCACCAACAGAGTAAGACTTATAACTATCCTTGAACAGAACACTGTGCTGAAACTATACCAGTAACTTGTCAGCCTTGAAAGAGCAAAGCCAAAAATACTGCAGCAGCTGTCCCATTGATCAGCTTGTGCTTATTCAAAATTGTGCAGATCTGACATTTAGTACTAAAATAGACATTTCCCAGTTCATTCACAATTATGTGGGGGAGTTGGGTAACCTTTGCAATATGTGCCTGTAAATAAGCCTTATCCTGGGAGTGAGGGATTCCTAATAAGTAAGTAATTGAAGATTAATTTCTACATCTTGAAAATATTATTATCCATACATCCATATCCTGGGTTACTTCCACTTTTGTATCACTTGTTTAAGCAGTCACCATTTTGAATCCAGATCACGCAATATGTTCTGGAGCATGTTTTCCAATAATATTCTGCAATGGAAATTACCTTCCTGACTGTGACACAAGGAAATATAAGTTTCATTTTTTAGCAGATGCACTGAGCAAAAGTTACAGGATTTCAGGGTTGAAATATAGTCTTGTTACTACAAGCAGACTTCACCAACTTTCCTTTTCACAGAGTATTTGTTAGTCACCAGGTGTCTTGTTCTTTCTGCTTACTGCTCACAGCTTTGCTTCTTGTATGCAACTTCTTTTGCAAATCTATTTCAAAATCATTCTTTCTCCCAAGCACAATTGTTCTCTGTTACCTATTAGGCTGTAGTGTGTATTGCTCTGTCCACTGTTTCTGCTCTGTCTTGATTTCTCTCGAAGAATGATGTTGGTCTGCGGTTGAAAGGGGAGGATAGGACTGCCAAGCACAGTGTTTTCCCTTCCATTTATCTGGTCAGAATTCCCTCTTAAACAATTTTCTTTGCCTCAGAAGTATCAGTTTGTACAAGAAAAGTACAGGCTGTGTGATGATCAAGACATGAACGTGTGCCCAGTGACCTCTAAGAGCTGACCAGGAATGTACTTTACTCCTGGTACTAAAGGAGTAGCCTGTCCCCTATTAGTACTATCTGTGCTCAGACTTGTGCACTTCTTTCAATTTTCTTCTTTTATAAAAATCCAGGCTAAAACTAGGGAAGTGGATGATTTTAAATCTTGAGGATTCTCCTTTTTTCAGGCAACTATCCCTTAACCCAAAATATGTTTGTCCAGGAGGCTGTGAATCTCTGTCCAAGAGCAGAATCCACAGCTGACGAGTGCAAGTCATGGACAGATGTCATTGTAGTCAATAGGGCTGTGGTATTCAGCTTCTTAGTTTTTATGCATAAATGACTGTAATCACCTTAGTGTTATATCAGAGTATTCTGACTTTGCTTAATCTTTTTATCCTCTTCCTTTCCTCCTACCAAAAAAACCTCTGTTCCCAACCCAGCTGAAGTTCAAAACCAGTGAGCTGCTCCTTTATGACTGTGTCAGCATTGTTCTCAGGCTAAAGTTGAAAACACAGCACTGCACCAGCTACGAAGAAGGAGAAAAATGACTGTTACAGCTGAACCCAGGACAAACTGTTAAGGACCTGAAGGATAACTTTTAGTTCTGGTAACTCAAGGACAATGATCAGCTATTTCAAAGACTGTGTGTATGACTGTGTAGAAAATGTTTCTATTCTGTCAATTCCAATGCCACCTGCTTATCTGGAAAATAAAAAATATGAGCCCTCCAGTGTATTTAAAAATGATGAAAATACTTTGGGTGAAAAAAATATGCAATGGATTTAGCGTACAGTCTGAGCATTTATTTTGAAGGGCTGTCATAGTGTCTGAAGTCTTAATCAAAGCTGATGTTACAATTTGTCCATTTGCAGTAATATATGAAATAAAAGTATATGTACAATCTTATGTGACAGATAGTCCACTTTGCTCTTAATAAGTAGGTAGAGTATAGATATAGGGAATCTATGTTCATAATAGGTTCTGAGATATTTCTTAGCTTTTAACTTTGAAGACTGTTTTTTTGCAAAGGATTTTGAAGACTGAAGCGTGTATGTATTGCAATTGAAGATACCCATGTAGAATGAGACAATATGATTAAATGACCTCCAAGGTTGCTGCATAAACAGAAAGCCTGTTCTTATTTATATGAAATATGTATTTTGTGGAAAGCCAATTTGTTAACCCATCTTTTTCAGTGTTTCCAGACTAAATTGTGTTACCAGGTATTTACCCTTGCTCATCAAACACATTATTCAAAGCTAACTTTATTTTCCCTCTGCAAAACTCATTCTGTCTTATCCCAAGTTACCCCCTCATTTTGTTGTTGACTTGGAGATATTTCTTGCTTTGCATTTTTCATTTGTCTCTAAAATCCATTTCCTTTTGTTATGACCAGCTCTTTTTTTGTGCTGTTTCTTCAGCATGTCTGCTTTACTTCCACTTGCTTCATCTTTTTTATTACAATGATTTCAGTGGGCAGTTCTTGAATCAAACAATCAAAATATCTTTTGCTATCTACCTAGATATATATTTTTTTTCCATATGTCTTGAATATCTTCAAATTAACATACTTGTGACTCTCAGTTTCTTGGCTTACCTCAAATGTATTTCTTTGATGTATTCTTCAATCTTAGTTCAGCTAAGGTCTTCTACAACGGTGTACATAGAGCCTGCATGGTGAAATATGGTATGTGAAGTGTAGCAGAAAGCATTAGACTTGGGGTTTGTGTAAAACTGTTCCAGCTGCATGTGATGGATTCAGGGCTAGAGGAAGGTAGTACTCATTCTTTTAACAGCACAGGACCATGTTCTGAGTCTTTTGACTCTGCATAGCAAGTGTGTGCACTGGCATTATTTTTTAGACTTGTAGAGGTGCAGAACAGCTGTGTGTTCATGGACGGACTGCCTGCTTGCTTTGAGTGTGCATGGACTCTTCATATGTCTCCATCTGCATAGGATCCAGAGTCTAAGTAAGCCTCCACAGGCAGCCCTCCTTTAAAGAAAGAAATGGTGATATCCATATCCATTTCTTACAGAATATCATAAGAGCTGAAACATCTCCTGAGAGGCAAAAGACCAGGATAACATATCTTTCTCTGATAAAGTTGAACCCGATTTCTGTTGCATTCAGGCGAGCAACATACCTGATGTCATGGAAGAGAATAGAATGTATTTTTCCTTTGAAAGCTCTTCTGGAAACATGACGGTGTTTGAGAGAGAGCGAAAGAAGGATTTGGGGGTGTGGGTTGATGAAAAAATGAACATGAGCCGGCAGTGTGCGCTTGCAGCCCAGAAAGCCAACCGTATTCTGGGCTGCATCAAAAGGAGTGTGACCAGCAGGTCGAGGGAGGTGATCCTGCCCCTCTACTCTGCTCTCGTGAGACCTCACTTGGAGTATTGCATGCAGTTCTGGTGTCCTCAACATAAAAAGGACATGGAACTGTTGGAACAAGTGCAGAGGAGGGCCACGAAAATGATCAGGGGACTGGAGCACCTCTCGTATGAAGATAGGCTGAGAAAGTTGGGGCTGTTCAGCCTGGAGAAGAGAAGGCTGCGTGGAGACCTCATAGCAGCCTTCCAATACCTGAAGGGGGCCTATAGGGGTGCTGGGGAGGGACTCTTCATTAGGGACTGTGGTGAGAGGACAAGGGGTAATGGGTTTAAACTTAAACAGGGGAGGTTTAGATTGGATCTGAGGAAGAAATTCTTTACTGTGTGGGTGGTGGGGCCCTGGAATGGGTTGCCCAGGGAAGTTGTGAATGCTTCATCCCTGGCGGCGTTCAAGGTGGGGTTGGACATAGCCTTGGATGGCATGGTTTAGTGGGAGGTGTCCCTGCCCATGGCGGGGGGGTTGGAACTCGATGATCTTGAGGTCCTCTCCAGCCCTTACTATTCTGTGATTCTGTGATTCTGTGAAAAAGTTAAAGGAAGAATGCACCACACACCCTCCTGGAAGAAGAGATTTCTGGGTGTTAGTCCCTGTTCTTATTAAAATGTCTATCTTTTTATTAATTGAGAAATTCTTTTCCTGTCTTTTGAGGGTTAAAGCCTTGACTTTTGTTTATGCTTTGCTTTTTACTGTTATGGCTAACTGCATAGGAGTATTCAATCAGTCTCCATGGTATTAGAGCACCCAAAGTGGAAAATTGCAATCACTTGAATCCAGTCAGTGAGTGCTTTTGGCACAGGGGTTACCATAACCTAAGAAGCAGACTCAGCAGGAGACCTGTAGGATTCAGCTCTTGCACAACAAAGGTAGAAGACAGTTTTGAACAACGATGGTTAGCTTAAAGCTTGGGTGTACTTTATAGGGTGCCCTTGGTTACAGTCCTCTATGTGCACAGTTCAGATCTGTTGGACCATGGTGCAGTTTCCTCCTGGCTCACTTTCTGTGGATATGAGGGTACAGGAGGGAGAATTATTATGCAGTGGGATATTGCCCAAGCACAGGATGAGAGTGCATCTGGGGCATGCATCCAGGCTCTAAAGCTGGGAGGCACTCAGTAGTCACAGCTAGAAATGGAGGGGGACATAGGACTACAACTGTGGCATTCTGCATTGAGTTTAAAAATCCTCATTTTTACAAGAATATAAATCCCAGTACATTTTTGGTATTCAACTTCTCATCTAATGACAGCTGCTTGAAGAGACAACTTGTTCTGGTCTGCTCTGAACCACAGGTTCTGTCATATTCTCACATAGGGGTTCAAAGCTCTTTGTGCTTGTGATGTTATGCTCCCTGCCTGCTCTGTGTTTCCCTTTAATAGACTGTGCTGTAACAAAGCATGCAGTTTGGGCAGTTGGTGGAAGCTTTCAATATAGGGCTTTCAATATGCTTGCATTGCAGGAAGTCAAGCAGATGTGGTTTGGTGTTGGCAGAGATTTTTCTCCCTTTACAGCAGGAGAACAGCAAGTTCAAAACTTGAACCTGAGGTTCTGTTGAATAAAAGGCTTCATTGGTCCCACAGCTAATCACTTTTCTGAGACACTCTCTGGAATATAAGGGTCTAGTGAATTCTGTCACTTTCTGTTGGATTTGAATGTGGATGTTGGAAATACAAAGCCTTACAAAGCTGATTAACTCAACAGCAGTAAATTTTTCATAAACCTGTTTACCCTGTTAAAAGGAGCTATGCATGTTTTTTTGAAGATACTGGAAAGCCACATGCCCTTTTTCTCTGTGGATGTGCAAAACACTTTTGTGAATGTGCAAAATGCTCTGACCTTTGGATGCAATTTTAGCTTCTCTTCCCATGAAATACTAGTACATGCATAAGACTTATGGCTCACTGTAAGGCTTGTACTTGGTGACTTACTGTCATCCCTCTGCTCTTCCTGTAAGAAGTAGTAACTTAAACAACTTCATCTTAGTCCTTGTGCTCTGTTGCCCTCAGCAGCCTAGAGTATTTGCTGTCAGTCACACTGCTTCACTTTGCACTGTATTTGTCATGATACACATACAAAGCGTGCATTAACCACAATTTTGGGAGAAGGAGAAATGGCAAACAAAAGAAAACAAACTGAGCTGAAAAGGCTGTTTTTTTTTTTTTTTATCTCACTGGCAAAAGTTTATGGAAAGGAGGTGAAAGGAAGCTCATAATAGGTTTGTTTCTAAGGTCCATTCATACTGACAGGTTTTTTTTTGAGCCTTTGAGAAAGAACAGTATAGCCTGTCCTTGAGTTTCAGCTGTAATCACAGCTATAAATGTTTAAAATCAATTCCAGGAAAATCTCACATAATGGGAAAAGAAGAGAAAAAGGTCTTCAACCTCTGAGGGGAGCAAACCTGAAATATGAAAAAGTAAGCAGTCATCATCTGAAAATGTCTGAGTTCGTGGGGATGCTGTGTCACCCAAAAGAAAATTTGCTCCCATGAACCAGATTAATCTAAGAAATACAAAACTTAGATAAATAAACAGAGTATTCTCACTAAGATCTCCAAGTGCCTCAGGGAGATGGATGCTTATTACGTGCAATTCTGTACTAAGAAGAATGAAAAAAAATCAAGGGGTAAAAAGCAAGCAGGTGTTCTGCAGTGCCAAAGGGAAGGAATGAAATATGTTTATATTTTGGCTTCTTGGCCAGGTCAGAAAAGAACTCCTGGCAATGGTGCCTATCAATATTGATGAGAGAACTTCAGAGGATACATTAAGGACCACAGCTCTTTTCAGGCAGGAAGAAAGGGTGGTATTTTGAGGCATGTAATCTAGATTCACTGAGAAACGCATCCATTCAATGTTTCAACCTCTTAATAAATAGTAAATAATATAAGTTCTGTGAATTTCTGGTGCCTCTTAACTATTTATAAAGGAGAATATCCATAAGAGAGTGTATGTATGATTGATTTCTGTAAATAAGACACTGAGAGGTGTAAAGAAAAACCCGACAAATTTACACGTGCTTATATTTGGGGTGTTGTCTTCAGTGAAATATGAAGTAGGGCATTCATGAAGTTGTAAGCAAGTAAGTTTCCTATCTGACAGGCAATATGATGTGCATGGATTAATTTCTGATAAACACTTTTTATAACTGTTTCGTCTGGGTTGTTTAAATTAGATTTTAAATGAAGTCTCTAGGCTTCAGGTACTGCATGTTCCCTTCTAAACAGATTTCAATAAGAGGTCTGGATTTCTGAAGAGAAAAAAAAAAAAAAAAAAGAGGGGGGATGTGGAGGCAAAAACCAGCTGAAGGTTTCTATCCTAGTCAGTCTAAGGGGAGCTGCTTTTCCCCTGTATTTACTGATCAACTTAAACTTCATTTCAAGTTGCCTCCATACACTGGACCTATGAAAGATGCCTTTTGTTTTTCAGTGTTAGATATCTATCATGGAGAAAAAGCCAGACTCCTAGAGGCCTGCGTTCAAAAGATGAGAGGCAGCGGATACAACGAGGAACGTTGGATATTTATTTCTTTTTCTCCCTTTCCATGAGAGTAGGATGCTTCCTCCTTGGGTCTATTAAAAATGTGACTGTAGATCATCTTGTGCAATTCTTCCGCTAGATCCACTATGAGCAGGAGATTGGATTAAATGAATAAAGAAAGTTTCCTTACAACCTGCACAGTTCTGTAATTCCTAATAAATAGTTAAAATATGAGAAAGTTACAAACATTTACCTGAATCAAGTGGTGCTTGTTTAAATATTCTTTAACAACTGGAAAGAAGTCCTTTTTATTAATATATTAAAGCTTTCCTTTGGAAATAGGAAGTTATTAATTGCTTTATAATGTAACTTTGCTGTGCAACAGAAGAGTCGGTGACTGTTCCCTGCTTTTGACTGTTTTGGATGCACTTTCTGAAGTTTCACTGAATGGAATCTAGTTTTCGGTACTGGAAAAGATGGAGAACTATTTACATTTCTCATATCATGTGTGGCTTTACAGATATTTTTTTTATCTTCCTTACCAGTTGTCTTTGCTCCAGGCTAAGAAAGGCTGATGAAAACAGGCTTAATTCCCAGAAGTCAGGAACTGCCAATACCTGTAGCTTTGTATTTATTTTCTGAGGAGGTATTCCCTAGGCTGCAAGCCTCCTATACTTTCTTTGTTGAGAGAGTTCATCTGCATTAGTACAATCTGCCATCTCTGAGGAACCGCTGAATCCTGCATGTGCTAGCTTCACAGTGGTGGTCTTTGCTCTACAATACTACATAGGCTTTCCTGTACACAAAACAAATGATGGTTTATCACCAGAGTTAGAATTTAATCCATAGATTTAGCAAAAAAAAATAATCAAAAGTAAATATAATATGAAGTTTTATGCTTGCAAATAAGATACCTTTCTAGTATTTCTAGTGTCTCTCTCAAAGTCTTTGTCTCCTTTACTTCTCCTCCTTTGAGCTGCCTTCCCTCTTCTTTTTCTCTTCCCCCCCTCTCTCCTTTCTTCCTTCTGTGATGTGCTTTAACTTGTGTATCCTTCCACTCCCGCAATGCGTAGTGATCTCATCTGGACTCAATTTTAAATCTCTTATCCCCACCCCAATACTGCCTCATTTATTACAACAGAGGCATTTTTTCTAAACACAGCTCTTTTGTAGTCGTTGTGCTTAGTGACTGGGACTCCAGTTTAGATTTTTCTCTGTCTGTCCCTGCATGATAAATGTGAGCTGCTGAAGCATAATAATGAGTTTTGTAAACAAAGGGCATGACAAATCTATTGATCCATTACAGCTTTATACTGCAGTAAGCTAAAGTGTGAAAACCACTATGACTCCAGAAATGAATATGAGGTTTCAGAAAGTTTTCTCCTTATACCAAAACATAATAAATTCTTTAACAGTACGGTACATAAAAAATGCCTTTCTCTGTAGATCATCATTATTTTTTTTTTTTTGGTTTAGGATGAAATGCATGATTAAAAAGCGTGTCTTTTGGCAGATAATGGTGACATCTGGACTTTATTTTTTTGGTCATTGATCAAAATACCTTGATGGTCTTCAGAAGCAAAGGAAATCTAATTCCTTTTGTTGGCTCAAGCTCAACCAGGGAGTGCCATATGAAAAAAAGGATAAGGGAGCAGTAATGAGATACATAGATGTTTATTTCTAGGTCAGTTAGTTGAATCTGATCCAAGTCAATCCTGCCTGAAATTTCTTGCAAATTAATAGCTGTTTAGTTAAACATGAAATGAGTTGGCATTGCCCCTGCACATTATAATTTCTTTATCTTCTCTAATTTTTGAAGCTGAAATTACAGGCATTGCATGAATAAAAGCAACTGCTGGTAGAAGTTTTGTTGCAATTGGATGGGAGCCCATGTTTTATCACAGAAGTCATTCAGCAAGCACTGTCTGCAAGATTGAGCCTGCAGCTAGGTCCTAACACCCCTGCAGAGATGGGGACATTTTTATTGCCTGGGTAAATAGCTCCTAACCGCAGGGTGAGACACCAGTTGACATTTAATTTTTGGAAAGTGGATAGATAAGATTCCTAACAGCTGCAAGTGTATTCTCAGGGTAATTGCCATCTAGACCACCTTTTATATGAACCCTCTTGGAGGCACAAACCCTGTGAATTCAAAGCTCTGCACCCCATTTTCATAGCATAAAGCCTTGTTATTCTCAGAGCTCTCCCTAGAACCAGTGTTTCAAAGACTTCAAGGTATCCAGCTGTTCTGTCTGCTAAGAGTCTGGGCAGGACTTCCTACAAACCCTATTCGCATTCATCAAAGGTTACCAACCTGGTGATGTTTCAAATTATATTTTATTTCACTGGAAAATTTCTGACCAGCTGTTCCCCCAACAACCTCTGTTTCTAATGCTGCCTGTATGAAGCTCTAATCTCTGAAACTGAAGATCCTAGATGATGAATGAATACAAAATAATGGAACTAATATGGTGCATGCTAATCTTCTTGGTTTAAACACTTTCATTTTTGACATATTGCATCCTCTATCCACTATGTGATAACTGTCTCTTTCTGCTATTTCAATTGGGAGCTTTCTCAGGCATAGATGTCTTCCTTAGTTTTCATAATCTGAATTTTTTAAAACTATATAAAAATAATAATTGTTCTTGTTACTACCTTCTGTGGAAATCTTGTGACTAGAAGGAGAGCAGGTTTTGCTTTATGCTTCAACTCCAGCAACACTCTTTCATGTGCCTTTCATCCAGGTGCATCCCATTTACTCATCTTATGTAGATTAGAGTACAATAGAGATAAGAGAATATAGCAAATAATTAATGTTTAATGTGGAACTTACTTCTTCCTGATCTGATATGGGAAATAAGGCGTTATACAAGTGCAATTTAGATTAGTCAAGGTCCCCAGAGTTACCATTTACGTTTCATTGGGGCAGGAGTAGAGTCAACTTGCTGGTGTCTTTGGGATGAAGCACTTTCAGTGTACCAATAATGATAATAATAAAACCCAAAGAAAGCACAAGGGGATTATTGGATAAGAAATGCTCTGTTCAGGTAGACAAAATGGTGGTGGTCTATATCTGAAATACATATCCAGAATCTGATGTCTTTTAGAGCAGCCCAAATATGTTTAGTTTTTTGTCCATAATTTGCCAAATGCTTGCTCTTTCATAGGGCAGGCTGGGCAAGCAAGCCCAGGCACTAGTTTTGTGCTCTGGTTTTTGAGTTCACAGGTGATGTGTAGTATTGAATTGCAATTGCTTCCCCAAAGGGAATTTAGGATGACTTAAGTGGTTTTAATACAGGGTTAAGATGGAAAATGGCTATTAAAGGTGATTTTATGCATGTACTGAGAAAAATGAGTCTTGTTCTGCTATGTTTTACTTTCTCCAAGATCAGAAAAGCTCTGAATTATTTCATTTAGTGCAAACACAGCAGAAGTACTAATTATGAAAGGACACTGTAATGCATTACAAGTCTCTGCTTTAAAGAAGTGCTTTATATTTCGAAGAATGTAGGAACTTCAAAAGGTGTGTATAGCAAGCTCTGTGGGTCAGTGTCCCAGCTGCTAGAGGAGTATGCTTATGCTGGAGACTGTCACTGGGCACATAGGTGGTGCGATACAGTTTTCCTATATTTTCAAAATAGAGTTCCGGATCCCTGGACCCAAACATATTTGAACTTTTCAAGTGATAGCCAATACTAGATGCTCACAGTCTGACAGAGTGTACTACAGTGTTGCTGCAGTATAGCATGCAGAGCAATTTACAATACCTTGTAAGTCTCTTCTTTTCATAAAGAAATGGAACAGGCTGTGAAGTGTGGGGGATGTTTGAGGGGTGTAGGTGTCAACATGAGAACTCAACACAGCTCTGAAGTACCTGATCCAAAACTGGCTTTTTCCCCACTCAAAGAAGTCCTTGAATAGGGCTTTTCATGCTTCAAAATCTAGTAACTTGTCAATGACTGGCAGCAGAAACACTGCAGACTGCTGCCTTGTGTGCAGGGCTTGCTGCAGAGGAGAAACCACTATTCTGGGCAGAGAAGGCCTGTTTGTCCTCATTGGAAGAGATAAGATG
This sequence comes from Amazona ochrocephala, assembly GCA_039720435.1. Taxonomy (NCBI): domain Eukaryota; kingdom Metazoa; phylum Chordata; class Aves; order Psittaciformes; family Psittacidae; genus Amazona; species Amazona ochrocephala. The sequence continues at coordinate 82,981,322 of CM077878.1, forward strand.
TACTTTATCGATACTGCCAGGCTATTTGATCAACTTTGTACGAATGAAAGGGGAAAGGAGGGTGCTGCCCTAGTTGTGATGAAGAGCTCCTGGAATTTTTCAAGGTCTTGGTGTCTTTTCAGAACAAAAGCTTTGTCCTGTGATTTCTAGACTAATTCAAATGTAGGACAGAAAAATAGTAACTTGCTGTTTTTCACTCACTGTAGGTAATGCAGTAGACTGATTTGAATTTGGTGTAAATCCCAACCTGTACGTCTGTTCAACATTCATTGGAAACACTAAAATTTGACCTTATTGATAAACATTCTGGTCAATAGTCCCATTGAATTGGAAGACTTCCCAGAGTACCTGTGACCAGGGGCATTTGAGCATTTCCAGTGAAATACAAGTCAGATCAGAAAAATCATAGAATAGTTAGAGTTGGAAAGGACCTTAAGATCAGCTAGTTCCAGCCCCCCTGCCATGGGCAGGGGCACCTCCCACTAAACCATGCCACCCAAGGCTCTGTCCAACCCAGCCTTGAACACCACCAGCGATGGAGCATTCACAAGTTCCCTGGGCAACCCATTCCAGGGCCTCACCACCCTTACAGTAAAGAATTTCTTCCTCATATCCAATCTAAACTTCCCCTGTTTAAGTTTGAATCTGTTACCCCTTGTCATAGAATCATAGAATCATAGAATAGTTAGGGTTGCAAAGGACTTCAAGATCATTGAGTTCCAACCCCCCTGCCATGGGCAGGGACACCTCCCACTAAACCATGCCATCCAAGGCTATGTCCAACCCCACCTTGAACGCCGCCAGCGATGAAGCATCCACAACCTCCCTGGGCAACCCATTCCAGGGCCCCACCACCCTCACAGTAAAGAATTTCTTCCTCAGATCCAATCTAAACCTCCCCTGTTTAAGTTTAAACCCATTGCTCCTTGTCCTCTCACCACAGTCCCTCATGAAGAGTCCCTCCCCAGCATCCCTATAGGCCCCCTTCAGGTACTGGAAGGCTGCTATGAGGTCTCCATGCAGCCTTCTCTTCTCCAGGCTGAACAGCCCCAATTTTCTCAGCCTATCTTCATACGAGAGGTGCTCCAGTCCCCTGATCATCCTCGTGGCCCTCCTCTGCACTTGTGCTAACAGTTCCATGTCCTTTTTATGTTGAGGACACCAGAACTGCACACAATACTCCAAGTGAGGTCTGACGAGAGCAGAGTAAAGGGGCAGGAGCACCTCCCTCGACCTGCTGGTCACACTCGATGCAGCCCAGAATACAGTTGGCCTTCTGGGCTGCAAGCGCACACTGCTGGCTCATGTTCATTTTCTCATCGACCAGCACCCCCAAGTCCTTCTCCTCAGGGCTGCTCTCAATCTCCTCCCTGCCCAACCTGGCATTGCTCCGACCCAGGTGTAGGACTTTGCACTTAGCATGCTTAAACTTCATCAGGTTGGCATCAGCCCACCTCGCAAGCGTGTCAAGGTCCCTCTGGATGGCATTCCTTCCCTCCGATGTATCAACCGAACCACACAGCTTGGTGTCATCGGCAAACTTGCTGAGGGCGCACTCAATCCCACTGTCCATGTCACCCACAAAGATGTTGAACAAGACCGGTCCCAACACCGATCCCTGGGGGACACCACTCATTACTGGTCTCCAGCTGGACATTGAGCCACTGAGCACTACTCTTTGCGTGCGGCCATCCAGCCAGTTCTTTATCCACTGTGTGGTCCACCTATCAAATTGATGTCTCTTTAGTATAGTGACAAGGATGTTGTGTGAGGCAACGTCGAACGCTTTGCACAAGTCCAGGTAGATGACATCAACTGCTCTACCCCTGTCCATCAGTTCTGTAGCCCCTTCATAGAAGGCCACCAGATTGGTCAGGCAGGATTTCCCCTTAGTGAAGCCATGCTGGCTGTCCCCAAGCACCTTGTTGGTTTTCATGTGCCTTAGCATGCCTTCCAGGAGAATCCGCTCCAAGATTTTGCCAGGCACAGAGGTGAGACTGACTGGTCTGTAATTCCCTGGCTCATCCATTTTCCCCTTCTTAAAAATGGGGGTTATATTTCCCTGTTTCCAGTCATCGGGAACTTCACCTGACTGCCATGATTTTTCAAATATGATGGACAGTGGCTTAGCAACTTCATTTGCCAGCTCCTTCAGGACCCGCAGATGGATTTCATCCGGTCCCATGGACTTGTATACATTCAGGTTCCTAAGGTGGTCCCGAACGAGATCCTCCCCCACAGTGGGCCCAGGGTCCCCACCCTCACCGTCCCCGCGTCTGCCTTCCAAGACTTGGGTGGTGTGGTCAGAGCATTTGCCGTAAAGACTGAGGCAAAGAAGTCATTAAGAACCTCAGCCTTCTCCAAATCCAGGATAGCCAGTTCTCCCGATAGCTTCTGGAGAGGGCCCACGGTGTCCCTAACCTGTCTTTTATTGGCAATGTACCTATAAAATCCCTTCCTGTTATCCTTAACATCCCTAGCCAAGTTTAATTCTAAGTGGGCCTTAGCTTTCCTAACCTGGTCCCTAGTTTCCCGGACAACATCCCTGTATTCTTCCCAGGCCGCCTGACCTTGCTTCCACCTTTTATAAGCCTCTTTTTTCCTTCAAATTTTGCTCAGCAGCTCCTTATCCATCCAAGGAGGTCTCCTGGCCCTCCTGCAGCACTTCCTTCTAGTTGGGATGCATCGCTCCTGAGCTTGCAGCAGGTGATCCTTGAATATCAACCAACAGTGTTGGGCCCCCCTACCTTCTAGGGCTGTATGCCATGGAACCTTACTGAGCAGGTTCCTGAAGAGGCCAAAGTCTGCTCTCTTGAAGTCCAGGGCAGTGAGCTTGCTGCACGCTCTTCTCACTGTCCTGAGGATCTCAAACTCGACCATCTCATGATCGCTGCAATCAAGGCTGCCCTGGAGCGTCACATTCCCAACCAGCCCTTCCCTGTTGGTGAGGATGAGGTCAAGCATGGCACCTCTCCTTGTCGGCTCCTCTATAACTTGCAGAAGGAAGTTGTCTTCCACATAATCGAGGAACCTTCTGGATTGCTTGTGCCGGGCCGTACCATCCCTCCAACGTTATCCTCTCACTACAGCCCCTAATGAAGAGTCCCTCCCCAGCATCCCTATAGGCCCCCTTCAGATGCTGGAAGGCTGCTATGAGGTCTCCATGCAGCCTTCTCTTCTCCAGGCTGAACAGCCCCAATTTTCTCAGCCTATCTTCATATGGGAGGTGCTCCAGTCCCCTGATCATCCTCGTAGCCCTCCTCTGCACTTGTGCTAACAGTTCCATGTCTTTTTTATGTTGAGGACACCAGAACTGCACACAATACTCCAAGTGTGGTCTCATGAGAGTAGCGGGGCAGAATCACCTCCCTCGACCTGCTGGTCATGCTCCTTTTGATGCAGCCCAGGATACGGTTGGCTTTCTGGGTTGCAAGCGCACACTGCCGGCTCATGTTCATTTTCTCATCAACCAACACCCCCAAGTCCTTTTCCACAGGGGTGCTCTGAACCTCTTCCCTACCCAGCTTGTAGCTGTGCCTGGGATTGCTCTGACACAGGTACAGGACGTTGCACTTAGCATGGTTGAATTTCACCAGGTTGGCATCAACCCACCTTACAAGAATGTCAAGGTGCCTCTGGATGTCATTCCTTCCCTCCAATGTATCAATCGAACCACACAGCTTGGTGTCATCTGCAAACTTGCTGATGGTGCACTGAATCCCACTGTCTATGTCACCGAGAAAGATGTTGAACAAGACTGGTCCCAACACTGATCCCTGGGGGACACCACTCGTTACTGGTCTCCAGCTGGACATTGAGCCACTGAGCACTACTCTTTGCGTGCAGCCATCCAGCCAGTTTTTTATCCACCGAGTGGTCCACCTATCAAATTGATGTCTCTTTAATATAGTGACAAGGATGTTGTGTGAGGCAACGTCGAACGCTTTGCACAAGTCCAGGTAGATGACATCAACTGCTCTACCCCTGTCCCTCAGTTCTGTAGCCCCTTCATAGAAGGCCACCAGATTGGTCAGGCAGGATTTCCCCTTAGTGAAGCCATGCTGGCTGCCACCAACCACGCATTAAAAATAAAATAGTGTATTCATTCTCATTTCCTCTCTTGCAGCTGACCATAATTTACTGCAGTATCGTCATTTGTTATCTTTCCTGAATAAAATTGTTGATTTTTCTAAAGAATAGGAGGAGAAATAATATGTTTTGCACAAGTATGTTGTTGAAGTCAGAGACAAATTCTTCAAATCATTAGCCCTCAACTCTTTTAACTTAATGAATAAACCATAGGAACAAGATGAGAAAGAGTAGCTCAATCTGCTGAAAATTGGGTCCTTGAGAACAAAAGGAAAAGATGCTGTAGTGCAATAGACACTGCTCTTCCTCAGATATGAGTTGTTGCATTTATCAAAATAGTCATGACTTTTCAGAGCATAAGGAAGATGCATTTTCTCATATTAGTAATGGGTGTAATGCAAGTCATGAATATTTTCCTGAAAAAGAAATGCTGTCATTCTTCTAGAGTTCTTGAAAATTTATTAACTTCATGCAGCTGCTGTGTGTCTTCTCTGTTGCTGCTGCTCTGCTGTCCTGAGGGATTCACCTTCACAAGACAGACAGTAGGGAAGCTTAAAAGAGCCAACTTATTATCATTTCCAGGAAAAGCTATTCCCCATTTCACAGCCAAATCCTGGAGGAAATAGCAGGGAACTGATGAATATAGGGGCCCACTGATGGGGTACACAGATGCTCAGGATGGTGACTGAGCACCAAGGAGGAGGAAGGCAATGAAAGGGAAAAAATCTTGTTACTAGGAAAAAAAGAGAAAAGGGAGTTACAGTGAGAGAAGGAGAACAAATTTAATTGCATCTTTTTAATACAGTGAAAATTCATATATTTTTCGTTATAAAAAGAAAACAAAGCCTCATTCAAGTAATGATTCACAGCACATTAGAAAGAATATCTGATTATGCATCTCAAAGACAATGAACAGCTGCACTCTTGGAATTATTTAAAAAGCTGAAAGGTATAACCAAATGGTCCTCTGTAGCAGAGTAATGGTGTTATTTGTATTAAACACAATATTTCATTGAGTTATGCTATTTAATTTTATGTTAAAGGATTTGTACAGTCATGATGAAGAGCCTAGGCATTTGTCTAGAGGAGGAAGAAAGGACCCTGTAGCAGCTGGAAAAACAATTGTAACAATGTGCACATTAGAGCTCTACGAATAATTGATTATTCTGTTGCTGAGAAAGTGGAAGTAGAAATCTTAAAATACTTCCCATTGCAGTAAAAGCAACCAAAAACCCAAAACAAAACCAAAATTTTACCGGAATAGCAATCCCAAAATATTTTGTTCTGGTTGAATTATTCATCCCCTTGTTTCAGATTGAAATATTCAGTTCCTTATTAGCAACAATGGAGGATGTCCCAGTGCAGGTGGGTCACCTTGGAGAAAAAGTGAGTCCAAGAGATAAGATCACAGGTGGAGTGGTCAGTGGTGATTTATGGAGATGATGCAGGTTTGGAGAATCAGTGGGGAGACAAGGTCTAAGCGCATGAAAGAGTCACAAAGCCATTTCAAGGGACATTTCAAGGAGCTGGATGCAGGTTTTCTATTCATTGCTGCTTTTCCTTGACAGAATATTACCCTCCTTTGGTGCCTGTTTGATCTTTCTCCCTGTGAGAAGTCCACCACATTTTTTTTTCAGCATCAGGGAACAAAGTGGGGAAAGAGCCAAGGCTGCATCTGGGTGAGGCTGCCACTTTACCATGGAGAGAGCAGTGTGGCCAAAGGGTGCCCTGGAGCTCATTCAGCCTTGCTGGGGAACGAACAGCATGTGGGAAGGTCCCTGCACACCTCCAGCCCTTCCTGGAAGAGCACACCCTGCAATCCCCACTCATGAGGGGTATATGTTTCTGTTTGCTGCCCCCATTGGCCCTGCCAGCCTGCTGCCTGCCCCAGCACTGTCCTAGTGCTTTCTGTGGAGCTGCCCCAGTGCCCAGCCAGCCTCTGGCTCTGGGTCTCTTCAATTTTCTCTCTTTTCTTTTTAAGCCTGAGTAATCACTGTCCAAACAGTATATCAGCAAAAATGGCCATCTGCAATTTGGCTGCTGAACATGATGTTTTGCATTGGTTATTCTCGCTTTGATGAGATTTTAGTGTGACAGATTAGTTTGATTTCTAGAGATAACATGCCAACTACTATTTCAGCTAGCAAAATATTCTGTACCTATTTCAACCTGTTTAATGAATCATCTTAATTTATTCATTCATTTAAAGGGCATAAACTTTTATTTCTTGTCTTGTAAAGCTAGAAAATATTTTAAACTTTCCAGTTTGCTATTGCCACCTCTCAAACAGGAGCAGAAAAGAAACTCCTACAGTTTTTTACCTTTATATTGACTTTGTTCCTGTTGCCTATCTGTTGCTTACCATTGGTTTAAGAAAATGGATCTAGTTTTGCTTCTATGGATTTTTTTTTTCCTCAGGTTCTTCCAGTATTTACAGAATTGATTAAAAATGTTTCCAGTTAGTTTTGTTTTAAACAGGAGGGAATTTCCATTTAGGAAAAGAGCTTAGTTCTTTTTCTTAGATCCGAGTCTCTCTGCTGTTGGTATATTTGCTAATCCTTGATTTTCATGTATACTCGAAAATGCACGGTAAACAGGTCATGGTAGTATCACAAAAAGGGCTTTCACACAGTTTGTTACTAGCATCAGTAATTTATTGTTCTTGCCTACCCACCTGAATACAAGAGTAGAAGAAACTTGAAGGAAATCCATACAATTTTAAAGATTTCATAAGACTATATAAAGAATCAAATCAACTCTTGATTGAGTTAAACAGAATGCTTTGTTTGTATTCCTTACATTCTTCCACCAAGAAAGTCTGAGAATTTTAATTAGCTTATGAATCTTTCTTCAGTTAAAACCAGTTATTAGACTGGGTGAGAATTTAATTTTGTGTCGTTTCCATTACTTACGAGTAATTACTATAGGACTGCTTAAGGTCAGAGTAATTGTGTTTTTAAGAGACAATTTATTGCATTGATTATATTTTCTTATGACTAATAAAGAATTTTGAAACTTTAATTTTTAAACATTTTCATTTCGGTAGCTGAATTTATGGAGTAATCAATTTATACTGGCATTATGTTTGCTTCTAATTAAAAAAGTACTCTTCCACAGCTTAGCTTCTTTTATTCATTGCAAAAATACTGATCAAGAACAGAATGGGAAATAATTTTCTGGATATTAAATATGAAGTTTATGTTATCCCCAGCAGTTTCATTTTCATGGTAATTTTCAGTAATTTACAGTCTTTGAATATCTCTGGAGAAAGTCTAATTCATAAATAGATTTGGATGAGTTAAACAGAGCCAAAATTCTCATATACTGAGCATTTACTCTAAAAAAAAAGGCATCTTCTTTTAGATGTCTTCCTGTGATAGCACCCAAGATCTCCAAGAAAATAAAATATTTACTTTTTCAATGTTATGAATATAGGAACTTATTTACCTAGCAATGTATAAACTTTCAAATTTCAAGAATTTTTAGTTTAATTGGAGCAAACAAGATTTTGTTTAGTAGCTGAGATCGAGATCATTTACAGTAGCTGGATGGGTGAATGTTGGGAATATTGTAGTTTAAGAGGCCCTGCCCATATTAATGTTGCAATTAACACATGAACCTAGTGACCATGCTTGAAAACTGGTGTGCAGTTTGCACTGCCATCGTTGCAGTATACGTCATCATTTCTTCTTAGTCTCTTAGTGTATTCATTCTTCCTGAAAGCCATCACAGGTACCAGTGCTGGATGTGTTGTCTCTTATTGCTTTCTTACTCCATCCTTATCTCCATTCTGTCTTAATGGAATTGTGCTAGGTACTTCCACAGTGATTATTTTACCATATAACAGAGCAAATAATTATAGGTTTGCCTGCAGAATTTACTGTGTAAGGAAATTACTACCACAGCCTGGCCTGGGGCTAGATGAATCAATGTAATAAGCTTTATCTACTGTGTTGTTCAGAAATCTTTCTTAGTTTGGCTGTCAACAGTTTCTGGTCTGAGAATATTTCATAAATGGTAGATTGTGTGGACTGTCTTCACCCTTACTGAATGAATATGGCAATAAGCAGGCCTGTGTTACAAGCTGCAATTCAATATCACCCTGAAAACGCAGCTTAAAGTAGACAACTTTTCAAATAAATGCTTGGTGATTGCTGGTATATGAGCTCACACATCAAAGATTTCAGTAAGACTTCCACATTGACTTCACTCTGGGGTGTAATCGCATCTTTGGCATTTTCCATTTTATTCTCTCAGGGGCGTGCACTCAAGAGAAATACTGCTAATTTGATTTTAATGCCAGCACAGTGTTTCTTGCTGTTAAGAAGCACTGGCTAGTCATTGCAGCAGAGCTGCAGGGAAGGAGAAGGAGAGGAGCTCAAATTCAGCTGTTTGGAGCTTGCTTTGCTTTGCTGCCGACCAAGGAGCCTGTCTGCCTCTGTGTCTTCAGATGTGTCCTTTGTACAGGACCAAAATATAAAGCTCTCAGAGTGTACTGGTGCATATGCACAGCAAACTGCAGTGCTGCTTGAAAACTTCAGTCCATCTCAGAACCATACAGGTGCACCCAGTGAGGGCAAGAGCCGTGCCTCTTGTCAAGACTGGCTGGCTAAGGGCTGAAGGAATGCACCAGCTCAGCTGCTTATTCTAGATCTACCTTAGCTCATGCTGCACAGGGCATTTCTGCTCTTTATTACATCTTCACAGGATGAGTTACAACTGGAGACAATTTGAAGTGGAGAGTAAGGCTGAGCTAAATGAGTTTTGCAAAGCTGCACTACGTGACTGAGTTCATATAGAATGTATATACAGTTAAACTTACTCTTTTTCTTTTGCATGTCAGCTAAGGTAAAGAAAAAGTGGAATTGTGCTTAAATGGTTTCAGGTGCCCATGAGACTGGTAGTCGTACATAGACCAAGCCTGTGGAGCATGGCAAACCTTTAACTGAATGGTAGTTCATCACATAAAAGTAATTCATTGCATAAATTAGAGTAAGATTTATGGTTATATTGTTCATATTTGATGCTTTTCTAGCCAGTTGCTTTGCTAAGGCATTCTGATGGCATGAGCTAATCACTCTTAAATGATTTTTGAAATGTTTTTTTAGATCGGTTTCTTTAGCTTTCAGTTTTGCTTTTTTGGACAAAGAGTCATTAAATTTCCTAAATTAATCCTGCTGATGTGGAACATGTTGCAAAGAGCTAGAATCTTAATCCTCAAAAATATGACTGGGTAGGTTATGTATCAGGAAAAAAAGGAAAACTTGAAATTTCAGACTGAGATTGCAAAACTGATCCCCTCCAAAGGACAGATAGTTCCGTGAGGAGCCTACTGTTTCCCAAACCTGTTTATCACAAGCTTAATGTGAAGGGAAAAAAAAAAGAATCAAGCTGGCATGCAGTTCTCCTATTTGTTCATCTTTTTGGTTCTGCTGTTTATGTTGAAACTGGGAGGCTAGTTCAAGCTGGAGGTAATGGTCGGATCCAGGTATAATGAGGTTGGAGAGAATACTGACTAAACAGAAAACCACAGTGGAAGATATTTAGCCTGAGCTGTCCACAGCTGCCTAAATAAAGCATGGGCTGAACTCTCAGGAAAATTAATGGGAATTTCTAATACAAATATCTCAACCATATTTTTTTGAAACTATCTCAATATATGCTTCTAGAGACCCTTTCTAGCCATCGAAGGACTGCCTTTACTACTTGTTGGTAGCTGATGGTGGGCCTGAGGTTGGTTATGCCCACCCTGAAAGTCTATCACTATATTTTTAAAGTGAAGCACATGTTTCAGAATATACTGAGCTGCATTCTACACAACAGGGTCCATTTTAAGCAAGCTATTACTATTCAGGCAGTGAACACTGAACTGCTTTCACCATGTGGTGCCATTCGGTGGCAGTTAAAATACAGTTGAGAATGTCAATTGTTGTTAAGACATTATTTATTATTTTGCAGAACTGTGATTACATTAATCCTAATCCTCATAGATATGCACCCTCAGCTGAGTAACAGTTTCTAATGTTTCCATGTCCCTGTGGCTTTTAGCAGGGCTTTTGCTCTTAAATAATCCATGTGTTTTTGAAAATATGACCGTATGGTGCCTAAATATAACTTTAGGAGTTTAAATTTAGCTCCTTCTTTTTTAGTGCTTGTTTTCACTTTTAAGCCTTGGTTGAGACTACTTGCTCTTTTATCTTGAAACTATAGTCCCCCAGGATGAGCAAATTCATCCCTCAGAGATCCCCTCACAGATTCTCGGTGATAATTGTGTGTTTCTTTGTACTCAGCAGTTTCTGTTGAATAGGTTGAGATCACGGTATGCTTTATCAATGTCTATTTAAATGCTTTACTGTGAATTAATCAGTATCTTCTCTCCCAGCTTTTGCATATATACTCTCAATGGCTCTTCCAGACATTTAGAAAGCCAGAGGCTCCGTTGCTGATAGCCTGCTATGCAGAAGAAGCATAGGAGTGGAGGACTGGAAGGACCTCTGTGTCGATACTTCCAGACACTTGCCAACACCCCAAATCGCTCTTGAAAATTTTCAAGCTATATCCTAGAATCTGGGTGGGTTTTCTTGTCCTCGTTTCTCCTATTGGGAAACTGTTGCAAAATGCTGTGTTTGAAAAGTTACGCTTTTAATTGCCAGTTTAAAATGATTTATGTCCAGTTGTTCAGCTGCCAATGTAATGAATACACGTTTGCAGTTGTATTGATTGCTATTTTAAACCACTTTTCCCTGTCTGGTTTGTACCTGAACACATTTAGTGAGTAATTAAATATTCTTGCTTTACTAGACCAAGCAAGGTTCTCCTGCTACCTTATAGCTTATTCCGGGGTCTATTGATTTGTTATAGGTCTATTCTTGGGATGCACAAGCTATGTTTTTATGGCTGTAAAGGGCTTAGGACCCAAGATGTCTGGTCAGCTGTGGTGCTCTAAATGTTGGGCTATCATGGGAAGATGGGAAGCAGCTGCCGCTTTTCTAAAGAGAGAAAGGGACCAGTTGTTTGAACAAAAAAACCCCAACATATCAGTGTATAAAAGAATGTTTGAATACTGATTTCTCATAGACATTTGGGCACGGACAGCTAAAAGGATTGGAGGTCACAGAGGTGAATTTCAGGCACATGCATTCTTCCATTCATCATTTTCTACTGACTAATTTAGCTTGGCTGTATTTCAGAATTACATCCAGCTCCCTGCCTTTCAATGTACAGAGGGTTCAAGCATTTAATGCAGCCTTGCAAATTTGATTTGCTGTTGGGAATCCAATTTTATCGTTGTATTGAATATTGAAATTCATGAATTCCTGTTTGGATATCACTTTCATGTTTGTGGGGCCATGCTAGGTTACTAAATCCATCTTTGGAGAAGGTTAATCCCATGTGTTTCTTGTTCTCTTTTTATTTGTATCTGAACGTTGGTCTTGATGGTAGTTTTTCTTACCTCATTGTTTTTCTATTTCTCATTTACTTGGCATAATTGGTGAGCAAGAGTGTTTATTATTTTTAAAGATTTCTTTTACTCTTTTATTTCCTGGAATATTTCCTCAGGGGACAATCCATTTAGGTTGGTCAGTAACCTTGTTTACAGATTGAGATTGGAAAACAATAAATGAATTTTAACAGAAGCAAGGAGGTTAGCTTTTGAATTTTATTATTTGATTGTATGTTCCTTCACAAATTCCTCTGTTTGAGAAAATTCTCTCTAAACTAGTGATAGTGATATTCGGGAAATAGGGGAAGTCATGAGACCAATGACTATCCAAAAACTAGCTGAAAATTTGCAAATGAAGAGGATTAAACAAAATTGCCAAATGTTACTTCTGTGGGATAATTATGGCTAAGATTTGGCTTGCTCGTAACAGGATTTGTTCATGCTTGTTGGCATTTCTTCTTTGCTTTCTGTGCCTTGTTTATGATGAAGTTTGAGATTTATGTGGTGATTTCAGTTTAGAAAATCCCAGATTAATTTCTGCCATGGTAGAAAGCACTGATGCGGTCTCCTGGAATGCTGCCCCTTCTAATTATGCAGTGCTCATAGCTCTGTGGTTAATCCCTGAAGGTGTTTAAGGCCAGGTTGGACAGAGCCTTGGGTGACATGGTTTAGTGGGAGGTGTCCCTGCCCATGGCAGGGGGGTTGGAACTAGATGATCTTAAGATCCTTTCCAACCCTAACTATTCTATGATTCTATGAAACAAATATAAGTTATTAACATAAAACAGTTTGTTTGTGTACTGGAGGCTGAGATCACTCTTATATAATATCATTCAATATAATGAATTTAAGCACCAAAGTACTATGATAGCTAGCATATTTTTTTTTTATCAGATGTCTTATATTTATAGTTATTTACTATTGATGGGAAAAACAGCTTACTCCTGAAATAGTTTTCACTGCACTAAGGATAATGTGGCTATTTATTGTGAGCAATGGTGGACAAATTTAGAATGCTTCATCATTGCCTAGTCTTCTTTAGGGCTGCTGTCTCTGACTGAAATACAGTGACTATATCTGTTCCTAATTGTAAGGCCAGGCTTATCACATATGAAACATTTGGTTTTGCTTGCTCCCATGTTTTGGTGAAATCCTCTTGTCCACTAGACTTTGCAAAGAATTGAGCACTGACAGCTCAGCTGAGTTTGGTTTAGAAACTGCTTGTCTGGAGTGTCACAAAATCAGATCTACAGACCAGTTCAAACATTGAATGAATATTAATGAAAATATGCTTAATGGAATTCATTTATTCTAGAAATTAGTGTATTGGAAATTAATTATGAATGAAAAATTAGTACAAATATGTTTAAGATAGTTATCTTACTAATATAAAGTAGTGGCATTTCTTAAAGAAATACTAAAATAAATCATACTACTATAGATTGGACAAATCCATTGTTGAACCATGTTGTATGGCTAGGCAAAGCCAAGTATGTCTTTGGAGAGTAGGGGTTAAAAAGAGACTTTGGAGCAGCCAAAAGGTTCTGGATTTCAACTATACACGCTAAGAAAAACATATTTCCTTTTGAATTGCTTAAGGTTACTGACTGTTAGTTTTATGAGATGTCTTTTCTACCTCATGTCATGAAAAACAGTGAATAAACGTAGCTTATTTGTGCTTGTTCCCATGTAATTCATGTTTTTATAGCTTTCTGTCATGCCCCCCACCAGTTTTTTCCCTCTGTATGTTGTAGAAGCTGTCGTGAATCTATACTCATCTAAACAGTATCTGGTTTATTGTTGTGTTTTTTTCTTTTTCCTGAGATGCAGAAAATAGTATGTATCATAATTTTTACAGTGGCAAAATTCAGTTTTCCTCTGCTTCTTCCCTAATAAATTCTAGCATTTTGTTTGTGCCTAGTAGCACTTTGACAATGTTAATACTTTCAGAGAACAGCCCACATCCTACAGCATTTCTTTCTGTGTGCATCAGATAATTTAGAGCTTACCACTGGTTAGACTTCTAGAACGCAGGTCTTCCACATTTGTGTTTCTTTCAGTTGTCGATGATAAATTTATTATTTCATTGCAGTGCTCATATCAGAAGATGAATCTTTGATGAATCTTCACAATCAGCTTTCATTTTCACTACTCTGGATAGTTTTGGTATCATTGATAAGCTTTGCCACTTCATTATTCGCTTCTAAATCTCCTTTGAATGAGTTGCATAGTACCAGTGCTGACACAGAGCTCTTGTGGGACATGGCCATTGGCTTTTTCCAGTGTGACAACTGCCTGCTTATGTGCCTGCTTTTAGACCCCTTTCAGCAGAGGTGCGACACTGCAGCAGTGCCTGCATGGAGTCAGCCCACTGCTGGAGCAGCTGCCAGAAGCCAGCATAGCAGATGCAGCTTCAGAACACAGGGAAAGATGCAAGTGGTTAATATTTTCAAAAATACACTATTATTATAGGAGGCAATTGGTTATGGTTATTTTTGCAGGAAAAAGCATTAGGGAAATGGCAGTACAGTCATAGTAAAGAAGCATGGGGAAATGTAACAGTGATATGGGGAAACTTGAAAGCACCTGTGGAAGATTTCAGCAGAGGCTGGTCTAGCTGAGTGCCCAGGCTTCCTTCCAACCTGAATTATCCTATGACCCTGGAAGTGATCTCTGTTGTCCAGCTTGGCCACTTAATCCAAATGGTCCTCCTGTTAGATGCTGGCATGAAGCTATATGGGCTCTAGTAGAAAGCTGCATTGTATAAAGGAGTTGAAAACAGTAAGAACAAAATTAAAATCCTGGAGTTCACCTTTTACCTGGCTAAGAAATTCTAAATATTTCTGGGGTGTTGTTCTAAGCATTTATTTTGCTTCCCAAGTTCAGGATCAATTTCAAATCTTTTAGCATTAAATAGTCATTTTATTTTATGTGTTAAAGAGTTAAGTGATCTGACCTTTTCAAACTGCTTGGACTTTCAATCAACATTGTATTTGCCTCATTGTTCAGCATTTCCTCTTTTCTGCTGCTCTGGAGCATGGTATGCTCTTTGTTATGCATTTGAGAGCACAAAATGCTTGACATGAATAGAGCAATGCTCTGGTGGAAATCAGCTATTTTAAAAAACACCTCTTAGCATAACTTAATTTCATGCTTCTTTAACTCCCTACTGTCAAACATGCTTAATACCTGTACTTTAATTTTGTTCACATTTTTTTCCTAAATACATTTCTGCCATTGAATTGATAACATATGGTGTAATCATTGCTTCTGAGAAGCAGTAATAAAGAATTTCTTGCTGAAAAGGGTTGTTATTTGCACATGGTTTGGATACATTAACATATATAGCCAATTAAATAAATTTAATATAACTATGGGATAGTTCTTCGAAATTTATTTTAATTTCAAAGTAATATGAAATAGTTCTCTGATTTTATCTAGGATTAAATTTCACTGAATTTCAGATGCACTTTCCTTTTTCATTTCTTTCCTTTTTTTTTAAAAAAAAAAAAAAAAAAAAAAAAAAAGGTTTTATTCTAGTTTATCCTGTCCAGAGGGTATTTTGGACCTCATGCTCATGGGAGTATTGGAATAGTTAGATTTGTCCAGACCTAGGCTCATCTAGCTCTATATGCTGTCTTAGCAGCCAACAGCATGGTCTCAGGGAGGAGTAAGAGACTGGAGCAAACGTTTCACTAGCTTTTCTAGACACAAACTTCCAGTTTCAATAGACCTGCAGTTTAAAAGTTTTGTTTGGTTGGGATTTTTTTTTTTTTATTTTGTTTTGTTTTTTGTTTTTAGCTAGAGCTGGTACCTATACCTTTATTTGTCCCTACATTTTTCTCTGATACCCTCATCACTTTTAAACTATACAGTTTTGGGGATCTGTGCAACCTATGGCAATGTGTTACAGAATTTACCATTCCATGGAAAAGCTCTTCACTTTTGATCATTTTCAATTGCTTCTTGGTCACTGGAGTGGCCCCTAATTCCTGTCCTTGGATGATAAACAGTCTTTTTCCATTTATTTTCTCCAAGCTGTGATTTCATGAGCTCCTGTTGCAGATTTCTTTTCATCCTGTTTTCAGTGACTTAGGACTGCTGTGAGCTCATTGTCTTTAATGGAAAAAAGTAATAATTTACACTGGGAGGATGCAAAGGAGTGGCAGATGTCAGATGTAGCTTGTATTTTTCCAATATCATAACTATGGAGTCAGTACAACAATGATTTACTTTGTTATTTATATGCTTGATGACCTCAGGGTCTGTGGTGGGCTGTGAGAAACAGCACAGTGGAAATTGCTTTTTGTAATCTGTAAGTCAATGAATACCATTTCATTTAGCAAGTTATTAGTGACATTAAATAATTCCAAGAAACAATGGTTAGTAATTTCTGAGAGTCTGCTGGAATTTCTTTCGAAGCTTTACAGAAGTTTTTAAATATATTGAATGTTTGCACACGAATTATCTGTGTGATTAGTTTTAGACAGAAAAATATTATGTGAATAGCAGTATGACTGTGTACATGCAATTTTGAATTTAATGGATTGAATGTGTGCTCCCTTAGGTACAGAGTCATCCTCCAGAAAATGCACTTTGGAAATTTTAGTCTATGAGCTATGGCTAAAATGGGCCTGATTAGAAGTGGTAAGAATTTACTTCACTCCCTTAATTAGCAAAAAGTGTTTTGTTGTGAATGTGGCAATTTTTGATATCAACTTTCACTTGTGATAACAGCACCAAAGTCGAGATAACACACAAAACAGGCAACTTCCATCCAGATCGATACAACGCAGATTATCTGTGGTTACAAGACTTCCTACTGAAAAATGGAATGAAAACATGCTAATTTACTGCTGGCTTTACACAGCAGTCTTCTGATTTAGTAAAATAATACCAATATAAGGTAAAAAAAAGTAAAAAGGTAAATAAAAAAAAAAGTCATTATAATCTCATCTTTCCAACAGCTCTGCTTCAGGCAAGGCATATGTCCCCCCAGGAAAGAGTGCTGGCAAGGTTCTGCAGTGCCACTGTGTTTCTGATTTGTTAACGACTTGAATTTCAAATGCCAAATTGTGATTATGTGTCCTAAACCATTTATGAGATACCTTGCTGCAGAAGAGTAAACTCATTTGTGAAATGCTGCTGGCTGCAGTGACTCTGAATGCAGTTTTCCCACCAAGTTTTATAGTCAAAGAGCCCTGAGCCACCTCAAGTAACTAAAATACCCTGGAAGGATATGTTGTATACCCAGGTAGTGCCTACAAACAGAAGAGAGGTGTTAGGTTAATATATAGCTTGTTGTGAGTTATTAATTTAGTTTCATTATAAAAAAATCAGTCTGCAAAATTCCTCACTGGCAAGGAAAAGGGACAGCAAAAGCACAAATGTAATCACCAGCCAAGTACTCATTCAGTCCTGGTCAAACCCAACTTATTTGGCCTGTTTTAATTAGGCACCAAGTGTGTAAGGTTATATCACTGGATAGTTTTTGGTTCAGAGTTGCCTGGAAATTGTTTTTTGAAGTCTGTGTGATCTGTAGATAGAGGGAAAGTGTTCCACACATTTGTACAATACTCTATTCAAGACAATATTTCACATTTATTGCAACAAATGTTGCCACAATGAAGCAATAATTGAAACTGTAGTTGACAATACAGTTCGGAAATATTTAAAATTGTTTACATTAGCAGATTTTTCTGCATATGCTGCTTATTTTAATAAAGAGAAAAACAGCATAACAATTCTGGTGCTTTTATCATATTAATTTCCAAGGTAGTAAATCTGAAGCAGTTTTATGTACACACAGACAAGTGTACAGGTGGTAGATGGGCCATCAGTCTATGCTACATTCATCCATAGGTACAACCACTGGGATTCCCTACGAGACCGCCTGTTTTGCTCTAGCTTTACACAGATCCTAGGGGGAGCAGATTGAGTGCAGATGTGTCCCTGAAGGTATCTGCGGCGTGTGATTCCCAGTGTCTGTTCAGTATATGCCATTAATGTATCTCCTCCCTGAAAAATATTATCCTTGAAAGTTAAAGATGCCCAAATCCTGCGGTGGTTTTTCCAGTCAGTTCAACTCTATGTTCTTTACCCAGGGAGAACTGCAAATATCCTCTCTAGGATACTTTTAATTCCCCCTGTCCAAACTAACAATCCCTCAATCTTGGGTACTCCTGTGACACGTGTGTACTAACTTCTCTTAAAAAAAACACTACAAAACACACAAAAAACCCAAACAAAACAATAATTGCTCGCTTATTACCTCAGAAGTTTCTTGCTCTATGATTTGACTTACAAATAAATCTTAACTGCCTCAGCAGGTGCATCTGCCCTGCTTCTTACTCCCACTGTACAAACAATTTGGGTTTGGCTATTTCCAAGATGTTGAGACTGCCCCTTGTGAGCAGAGTTTAAGTGACCTGTTATATACTATTACTAGTACAATACTACTTACAGCTCTTCCCTCACTTTCATACTTCCCACAACTTGACCCTGAAATGCTGTCTTACCTGTATATTTACCTATGTTTCTTTTGTTGAAGGCTGTCTTTTGGGGTTATCTTTTCTCTTTGATCCCTAATGCAAGCTACTAGTCAAGAACTCTCCACTGCAAAGCTCTCCCCAGAGCATCAGGGCAGGGGTTACAGAGGTCCCACTCTGCCTTATTTAAAGAAAAAAAAAATAAATAAAAAACAAACCAACCAGCCAAGAACACAAAATAACCCCCCCAAAAAAAACCCCCACAAACCCAATCCACCCCCCAAGAAAGCCTCAAAAACCTCTCACTAAAAGCAAAGCAGTGTTGCTCTATAAACTCAGATGTCTTTAACCCCCAATGCAGGTAGTCACTGTGCTGCCATATCCACATATACCCAGGGACAGGACTGCTAGGGAAACAATAACTTGTTGAGTTTACCAATTTCAGTAGGTACAATTATTAGCTAGCTTCCAGCTGTTTACAGATTATCTGGAAATCCTTGAAAACACTCAGTAGGTAAGATTTGGTTTTCCATGAACAGGTAGTATCTGTTGGTATGGTATGATCTAGATATTACTGTGTAATACTTACAGAATGTGTGCTACTGTTGATTAATAAAATTTCAGTCTGCAGCTTTCAAGTCAATGAAGAATTACCTCATGATTTATTTTAATGGTCTTTCCTTACTTGGAATCTGAACCAGTCACAGGAAGAAATATTTCAAATTCCAAAATTAGTGACCTAGATCTGTCACCTAATAGGTATTTCAGACATTTAAAAGACATCAGCATGTAAATACAGCTACTCAAGTCCATTTCTGACTGATCAAATATTGTTGGCATCTCTAGGTGGCAGTCCTGTGTTCATAATATTACTTTTCTATGAGATACAAATGCCTCACTTTTCTGTATTTCCGAGGCAGTAGAAGTGCTAACCAAACAACTGAGGCAGTTAAGAGGTTGTCCCTGTTTCCCACAACTGCCCCCTTTGCAGAAAGAGCAGATGTAATGAGTGGTGGCATTAGGTCTCTTGCTTAAGAGAATGTTGTCCCCAGTGTGCTGGTCCAGGTGTCTCTATGGGCTAGATGGTCCCTGATTGTTTTACCCATGGCACCCTGCCTGTGGCTGGCAGTTTTGCTCGACAATTGCCTTCTCTGTACCCTATGGTATATTCATTGTCAAAGACCATGCTCCTGTCGGTAGGGGTTTTCTGTATTCTAACACTGTCTTTGAGGTAAAATGATTTTTGCTAAAATTAAAGAAACTGAGAAACAAAAATTATAAGATTAATCTCCTGGGGAAAAAAAAAAAAAGTATTCACAGGTACTGTATCTGGCTATCGACTCTTACCTGTAGCCGGTTCTATCCTGCTTGTTTGTCATTATGCTCATATGGTGCCAGTGCCTTTTTTCTTTGTCGAACGCAAGCACTTGAGGATATTCTTCCCTTTCAGTTTCTCTTATTGGCAATCCCAGAATCATAAAGAGCTTTGGATAAAAGGAGTTTGTACATGTTCGTGGGAGGTGAACATTTTAAAAATGAAACACTTAGTTTTAAAGCTCTTTATATGGCTGCTCTCCGTATTTAGTAATAGTACCTTTGTGTTAGCCAGGAGCTATGAAACAATCTGCAGTTTAGTTCAAATAAATGAGTATTCATCAGCAGTCTTTCTTGTGGTCCTGTACCAGCTGAGTTGGAATAAGCTAAGCATTTATTTTTACACAATTCTGTTTATATTCCACTTGTCATTTTGAATTTTCTACTTAATAAACCTTCCATTTTTTGAAAAAAAGATGCTATTCCACATGTTATGCATATGGTCACTGGAGACTACTGAGGTTTTAAATTATAACTGCTTTTTGAGAAAAAGGAAGGAAAATTTAATGAAAATGAAGATAAAATAATATGATATGTTTAATACTGTTTCCTAGTCCAATGTCTCCAATGCTTTGTATATTTTGTAGGCAAAGCGAGCTACTACAGTATATAGATATTATTTCTTTTTCAGTGGAAACAAGCTACATTTGTCTTTTTTGTTAGGAAAAAAATAATTCTGGGAATGTAAATCTGAAATCTTTAATCTTTTAGATGCAAAACAAGAGCAGTTCTCATGCTTTCTGTGTCTGGAAAAAAAAAAAAAGGAAAAATTCACAGCATCCTCTGGAGCTTCAAAGGCGAATTGCTCTGTATGAAACAGAATGTAGATATTGTTGTCATTATGACTGTAATAATATTGTTGATGGGAATTTAATGTGAGACAGGACCAAAGCAGAGTTTTAGGTTTTAGCTCAGAGAGATATTTTGGCAGGAATTTTTATAATGAAAGTAAAGCAATTAAGCTTCCAGAAATATTCTCTGCTTTTATTCCTATAACCTGTGGTTTATCTCCCCTCCCTTTTCCCTCACAGTAAATCTCCAAAACTCTTCTTTGTTGCTTGCCAGAATTTAAGGTAATTTTTATTGAACTTTTGTTCATCATTAGGAGAGAAAAGGCTGTTAGAGGAGAGTTGTGGGCAAGATCTAGGAAACAAAACCCAAAAAAGCTTGGTTCTAGCTTTTACAAACAACTTCTTGAACAGGAGCTTATTGGTTTTCTCTTCTCCAATATCACTCTGTGCCAAGGGATCAAGAAAGAATTATATACAGTTATGCCATTTCTGTGCTGTCAGGAGTCTCTGCATCAGATAAAAAGTCAAGGTGGCATCACAAAGCCTGTGGGTCTTTTGAGCCTCTGAAGAAGGAAAAGTTTCCAAATCTTTGATCTTGCTCCATGTTAGTGGGCCAAACACACCAGACTTTCAAGGGATTCATCAAACTTGATGCAGCCTAAGTGATGGGAAAACATGCTGAAGAAGAGACATAGCTTGGTTTATGTTTTGGGGTTTTTTTATGGTGTGTTTTTTGTGTGTGTGTGTGCACAAAGATACAGTTTAGGGGAGTAACTTCTCTGTTTTTAATAAATACTTTTTCATTCCTGCTCCCACTAACATTTATGAGCATTTAGGTAAGTAGTAACATAGCAGATTTCTAAAATGTTTTCCCCAAGACTGCTTACCGAGAAATTCAGTTCTTATTTCCAGTCACTTGCTGCTCAATGGTATAATTTATTACTACTTAGGATCCTTCAAACAGGAAGCAGGCTTTTAAAAACACTGAGGAGGTTTATGATGAGTTAAATATATAGGGTTATTTTTTCACATTACTCAAAATTCTGTGTATGATCTAATTTGTAGCATCTGTCATAGACTGAAGTGTTTGAATAGTGCAATCAATGAACCCCCAAAATAAATAGTTGAAATAATCAATCCCAGAAATAACAAAGACCTTAATCTGCAGCATCCGTAAGATTTATTTGCTGACCACAGTTCTTGGCCTGGCATCATTTCAGTAAGACAAAAGGCAACTCATGACATTTTCAAAGGGTTTGTTAAATAGTAAATCCAAAATACAGACTGCTAGGTTTGTAGACTTGACAATGGTTTAGTAACAGTATTGTGAGATAAACGCTAAACCAGAAGTATGATGAATGTGTCCATCAGTTTACCACTGTGGTAGGGTGGTGCCTATTTCTGTTAATGAATATTTACATTTTTGCGAAAAACAAAGTTGGCATATAAAGTGTCTGAGGTTTCAATAACTTGTGAATGGTCAGGAGTTCTGTTCTTTGTTGTTTTCAGAGGCTCTGGGACAAAATGCTTTCAGAGGTTTCCACTATACTGATTGTGCGTGTGTCCACAGCAGTGGCTATCCACATCAGTTTCCTATACTGTCAGCATCCAGCTGATCCTCATTATTTCCTCTTTACCAGTTTGTTGGTGTTTATTCCTGCCTTGGTTATATTCTGGGATAGCAGTGAAATGAAATAGCTAGTTAGAGAAGTTATATAGTCACTCTTGTTTATTTCTTATTCTGAATGAATTAACTCTCAGTTCTCTATGGAGGAAGCAACATCCTACTGGCTTCTGCAGGAATGGTAATGACTGCTCCATTACTGAGGTATGACTTCCAGCTGGGAGCTACTCAACTGGAAAACAGCTTTGCAGAAAGGGGCCTGGGAGTCCTGGTGGGAGTGATGTTGAACGTGAGCCAGCAATGTGCCCCTGCTGCAAAGAAGGTAAATGGTACCCTTGGCTTCATTGGACAAAACATTGCCCCAATGTCAAAGGTGCTCTTTCCCTTGACTCAGCGTTGGTGAAGCCACACCTGGAGTGCTGTTTCCAATTCTGGGCTCTGTGACGCAGTGTTTAACCCCAGCTGGTAACTTAGAACCATGCAGCCGTTCTCTCACTTCCCTGATCCTGGTGGGATGTGGAGAAGAATTGAAAGAGTGTAAATCCCATGGGCTGAGATAAAAGCAGTCCAGTAACTAAGGTATACTACAAAACTACTACTACTACCCTCAATAATAATAATGATAAGGGAAATAAGGGGAGAGAATATAAATCTAAAAAAGGAAGACAAAAAACCAACAATAAACACAGGTGATGCACAATACAATTGCTCACCATTTGCTGGATGATACTCAGCTCAATGCAAGCAGCAATCTGGGCTTTCTGGGTGACTCCCCCCAGTTTATGTACTGGGCATGATGTGCTGTGGTATGGAATACCCTTTGGTTAGTTTGGGCCAGGTGTCCTGTCTCTGCTTCCTCCTGGATTCTTGCGCCCATCCTCACCAGCAAAGCATGTGAGAGACTGAAAAGTCCCTGATTGGGGTAAGCATTACTTAGCAACAATTAAAAATATTGGTGTGTTACAGCATTGTTCTCAGACTAAAGCTGAAGCACAGCACTGTACCAGCTACTAGGAAGGGGAAAAATAATTGCTACAGCTGAACATAGGACACTCTGGAGACAGTCCAATGAAAGGACGCAAAGATGATGGACTGGAGCACCTCTTGGAGCTGAGATTGTTTAGGCTGTTGATGGGAAGGCACAAGGGGATGTCATCAATATGTGTAGATACCTGAAGGGAGCGTGAAAGAAGAGAGCGCCGTGTGCTTTTGAGTGGTGCCCAGCTGCAGGACCAGAAGAAATGGATGCAAACTGAAAGCAGGAGGTTCCCTCTGTATGTTAGGAAACACCTCTCACTTGGTCTAAGCACTAGCACAGGTTGCCCAGGCAAGTTGTGGAATCTCCATCTTTGGACACATTCAAAACCTCCTGGATGTGGTTCTGGGCAATTTACCATAGGAGTCTCTGCTTGAGGAGTCAGGTTGGACCAGATGACCTCCATCAGCCGTTCTGTGGCTTTCACAGCTATTGCCACAGACCCACCATTGCCAGCATGGAGCCACCTTTATGGCTGTTTTTGAAAGAGCCTGCTTTTACCTATTTATTTTGCTGAGCAAACTGTGACTGTTCCTTCATTTTGTGAGTGTGGTAATGGCATTTTTTAAAGCAAGCTGTGTGCAACCTGTTTTCCTGCATTTTTTCTGGGACTTTTGGAAACCTATTAAAAATGTCATGCAATTATGATCTCAATGAAGAAAATATGCTAAGAAAATTGATAAGTCAAGGCAACTTTCACAGGTATATACATAAAGAACAACCAGGTGAAAAATTTGCTGGAGCAGCAAATTAATCTGCTTAGTAATAGCATATTTATGCTATCAGGAGTCAAAATGTACTTTTACACTGGTGAAAATGAAATGTTATGTGAGGAAAAGTTGATGTTTCCCATTCTAGAACAGGAGGCTAGCATCATGCTTGCTTTTATTTTCTGTGTTTGTAGGCAAGAACGGAATATAAGATAAGAGACATCAATTTTGCTGGTGCAGATGGTGCTTAGTTCTTCACGGGTGAGCTTACCTTGCCAGTGTGTGGTGAACGTATGCAGTAACACCTTGAGATGGCTTTGCCTAATGAAAAACAATGAGCTAACTAGGTATTTTTCAGCATCCCATGTGTAATGGACTCATCAAACACCCTATCAAAGGTAAGCAGTGTCAGCACAGTATGGATGCTGGAACTTATATCTTCTGATAAGTAATAAGTAATTATGAACAAGAACACCCTGAGAAATAAAATTAAGTTGTTCATTCATAATTTATCCTTTTACAGAACCTTAGTGAAAATTCGTAAACAAATCACAATGTATCTGGGCAGCTTTCAGATCATTTCAGAATTCTGTGACTAGATTAAATATTTTTTAATGTAGTTATGGTTTTTAACATCTTCTTTGGATTTCTAGAGTAATTTTTTAAAAATCTTTGTTCCATTGCTCATGCGTTTCACAGGGTATTTGTACAAGAGCAGAAGCAAACAGAAGCCACCTGATAAGGCCAAAGAGGTGTTAATTACTCTGAACTTTTGCGTACAAGATAATTGTGTTAAAATGCAGTCCTCTGAAGTCCTCAAAAGCATAACATGTTATTGACTTTTCACTGCTGTAACTGCCTGCAATAGAATGAATGCATCTTAAAAAAACAAGTGTTTGTAGTCAAAAAGGCTTTGATATTTGAAATCCCATTTAACTGAGAGTCATGGTCAGGCTGTGTTGCTGTCAAGACTAGATGTCTCCTAAGTCCATGAATATATCAGACATTTCTGACATTGAATATTCATTTGTGGATAATAAATAAAGAATATGAGGAATGCTAGAAAAAATTTTATATAGTTATCAAAGACAAAACAGCATGATAATTCAGCTTCAGTAGCTGTGTGTTAGAAGATGACAATGTTTTCTCTTCCAGCAACAAAGCATTTGGGCACAGCAAGAAGGCAGGGCTCTCCAGGTCTACCATTAACATTCTGTATTCTTACACCTCCAAGAGATAATGATGACTTCAGTTATTTCTCTGGATCAAAATCAGATGAATGAAAGCAACCACAAAGCTTTTGAACTGAGGTGGTCTATTAAGGAACATATTTTACTTATTGTTACTATGAGAATGTCATCTAAACCCCATGGCATGCTGCAAATAAACTTTTAAATCTCTTTCCCAGCCTTGCTATGGTAAAGTCTGCCATCACATTTACAAAAGAGAAAAAAGTTTATAGAGGGTAGATTGTAGGTGAAGATATAATATAATGTAATAGTTCCATATATGTAAAATGAGAAATAATTGTTTCTTTCACAGTTTGTGCATATGGTCTTCTGTTGTGCTTGTATTTTCCCTGCAGCTCACCTTTCTGATTCTAACAAGGCTGGGTTTTGTTGTGTAAAAATCTGGTTTATAGTTTTTTTGGACCATTGGTAATACATTTGAAAAAGAAAATACACTCTGCCATCTCAAATACGTTCCCTTTCTTCCTACCTTCTAGAAGTACGCTTCTACCTTTATAATAAGAATTATGTCCTTGATCCGTATTGGAAAAGTTAATTTTTGAGGATAGCTATAATGGCACTTCTCTTTCAGATAAATCCTGACTATATTTAGTCATTCCAGCTGTTAAGCTTGACATGAAATCCACAAAATAAAAGCCTCAAAAAAACAGAATCTTCCTAGAGGTGTCAGACAAGTGGTGCATTTGACAAATAAACACAAAATTATTATTCATTTTCTTACCATTGGAAGTGAATAGGGATTTGATTTGATCATATGATGCGTAGTGTGCTTGGTATTATTAAATTTCATTAATGCAACTGTTTGTATGAAAATATCTCCACAGGTATTAAAAGGCTGTTATCAACTGCTCCAAAAAAAAGCTTGATATTCATTTTCCCGGAAAAAAAAAATTGGTTTACTGTGCTAGAGGTGGCAGATAATCAGTTAAAGTCATTAACCTTGACTAACAGGAGCCTCATGATGCATTTTTTTCCTAACTTGTTTCTTGGGGAAATTTCCAGCTTTCTCCAGGGCCATAAATAGTGTTCTCTTTAAAAGCAAACTGCTGATGCTCAGATCAAGAAGTAGATGCTAAAATGGGACTTGGAGCAGCAAACAATTTCATGGACTAGATCACTGCCATTTAACAAACTGAATCATGCTGATCTACAGATGATTTTATAGAATATAATGGCCAACATTTTAACACTGAATGAGGCAAACTGAGAATTATTTTCAAGCAAGACTAAAATCAAGGTGGCATTTTATTGCATTGCCTTTAAGTTTATAACAGTTTCAGTTCAAGGAGAGAAGATTCATTTTTATGTATGTATTATTTAGAAAGCATGACCTTTCAAGCAGAGAATACTTTCATGTGAAAGCAGTGATCTAGGAATTAGGGTTTTCCCATTATTATAAAAGTGACTCAGAAAAAAGCTGGTAAATACCACTGATTTGTTTCTTCTAAGCATGAAAATTCCAGCAACAGCTGGAAGAACACATAACATTTACAGTATTGACACTTAACAGTGCCTGCATGTATAGTATAGAGAAAAGATCAAGGACTTAAAGATGGAACAAGTGCAGAGAAAGACTTTAGAAACACTTCTTGGATGACTCAGCCTCCTGTTATTGCCAAAAATATTTAGTGATGTTTTCCCTAAACTACCCAGCATCAGTTACCTGGTTCCCTATACCCCCATTCTTGCACTAGTGAATTTGCCCATCAGACATGATGAGGAGAAGGACCCTGCCTTTGGGCAGCTAGACAATACCAGACTTGTACTTGCAAGATGGGGTTGCTTGGGAAGAGATTTAAGGGAGGAGTGCTCTCTAAAGAGCTTTTCAGTAGCCAGATTTGGCTTGGTTTTCATAGCCTTACACAGGTAAATGCCACTCATCATTTTTATTATAATTTTTACCAAAAGCAAACAAAGGAACATCCAGGTGGATAACCAGTGTCTGTGAAGTAAGGATCGTTTTAGGGTGAGATTTTGCTATCTCTTACCCCTTAAGAGCAGCATACATATAGAAAGTGAGGAAAGTGAGACACGCACAGTAATTGCAGAAATTTCTGAAAATAAACATGTAGTCTACATGAAAAGGAGTATTCTATTGGTGAAACTGCTTATAAGCATTCCTTAAGTCCCCATCCAAAATGATGACAGCAGTCATTTCTTGCTGCAGGATTCAGTGTGGTTAGTTAAGAGCACTTCTCTGTCTGTACTGTCCATGGATGTGTTCCTCTGCACACTTTGTGGGACACAATGCTGCAATGTTTCAACTCCTTTTTCACTTCAGAATCTATAAAATTCAGTTCTCAATAAAGCATTTCCAAGGCTGACTGACAGAGGTGAACTCAAAAGACCCACCTAGCAGGTCTTGCAGTCCCGTGCTTGATAGGCAAGAGAAGGCTCAGCTCAGGGTGCAAAAAGATGGCTTGAGTGTGGAGGAAAGGCAACTATTTTTTAAAGTTATAAATTTGTCCTTATATAGGAGCTCCCTCTGCCTGAAGTATCCAGAACTCAGGCCCTTACGATTTCTCCCCTTCGCAAAAGCAAAAATGGCATAGTGTAGCAACTTCACAATCAATGCTGAAGTTTTCTTGAAAGAAGATGGCAAGTGACTCACCTGTAGGCACAGTTTTCATGCATCCTCATTCAGTCAGTTTTGCTTTGAATTTGCATAATTAGTTCCAGATTATTCATTTTTAGCTAGATTTTATCTTGCAAAATCTGAATTTCAGAATATTTGCATCCAGTGAAAAATCGTTCCTACTTTATTGTGATGGCTGTTCATGAGCTCGCCCAATGTGGGAATTCAGCAAAGCTTCTCTCTCACACTCGTAACTTCCAGCAGAAGCACAACTAGAAACCATGTCACAAAGCACATAAATATTTCACATTAGGTTGCAGAGCAGTCATGGGTTGAAGCACCATAAGTCCCTCCAGAGTGATACTTTTTCCCTTTAAGAAAACTCAGAGTGAATATCTAAAGGAGATATTTGACCTGGGAGACCAAATTAAATTTATTCCAAAGCAAACCCTCTGAATCACACACAAGGGAGATGAGAGGAGCCTCAAGAACAACTGTCTGGATCTTCTATTCTGCTTCTATAACACCAAATCACTTAGTAAAGCAGATATTGCCTATAGCATTAATGGCAGATTTGGGATACCAGCTAATTCATAGAATCATAGAATAGTTAGGGCTGGAAAAGACCTTAAGATCATCTAGTTCCAACGCCCCTGCCATGGGCGGAGACACCTCCCACTAAAACATGCCATCCAAGGCTATGTCCAACCCCGCTTTGAACACTGCCAGGGATGGCGCATTCATAACTTCCCTGGGCAACCCATTCCAGGGTCTCACTGTTAAACCCTAACTACTGCTGTAGTGTTATCTATTATATTAATGCAAATAAGCCTTGAAGAACCATGTTGAGGTGTTGATAAGTACTGTTGAGAGAACAGAAGCAAACCAAGGAAATATGGAAAAGCAGAGAGGAAAGACTGAGACTTGGTCATGTGACAGAATTATTTGTAATGTTATATTTCATTTTAGATTTGGAATGTGTTGCAGTTGTTAATGGAATTAAAATATGACAGTTGGAAACTGAAGTTCTTTCAGAATAAAGGCCAAATATTTTATTTTGAAAATGCTGAAACAGGAGCTGAGGTACAAACATTTCACTGTCTACATTATTCTTACACATGTAGAAATAGATATCTATCTAATATCTAAAATGCACATAGTACTAGGATTGATTTTGTTACCTGTTTTCTCAGATTTTTAAAATTAATGGACTTAAATGAATGAATGCTTTCCAGTGGCAGGTAATTTCATCAAAATTCATGATTTCTTCAGCCATCTGTGAACTAGTAAGAAGAGGTGAAGCTAAAGGACAAATCTGAATTTCTATCTGTATCTGGCATTTGGTTGTCACTGGTTATTAATTCATTCAGCATCTGGGTGTTATAAGAATCATGGGAAATGTCAAAAGTATGGGTAAAAGACTGAAATAGCTTTTTTCCTTTGCACGTGGAAAAGGAGTAGATGAAAGCAGGTGAAGAAGATAAAGGAATCAAAGATAAGACTGTAATAAAAAAAAAAAAAAAGAAAAAGTCAAAGGAAACTGAAAGCAAAGAGAAGGAAATAAGGAAATTGACTGAAGTGTGTTTGGCATGGACTAAGCAGTCAGGTTGCCAACACGCATGTGAGACACGTGAAAGACATTAGGACAGCCCTGGTGAGATAGTAATGGTGTATCTGATTTGAACATGTGTATCCTCAGCCATTGATGGATCACTGAGAAGACGTCTGGCGACAGATCTGTTTATAAGGATGTCTGGATGGTCCATGAGGACATTTGTTGCACTATCTGGCAGAGTTGTGTAAGCATCTGTGGAGCTCTAAATACCTCAGTTGCTTGCTTTAGCTCTGTCATTTCCTACAATTGGTCTGGAAAGTGCTGCTACTGGGCAGCACCTTTTCAATAGCTTTAAACTGGAGATGAAAAGGTAACTGTCATGGCTTAACACTAGCTGGCAACTCAGCATCAGGCAACTGCTCATTCACTGCCCACCCCCTGCAGTAGAATGGGGAGGAGAATTGAAATTAAGATAATAACACCATTGGTTGAGATAACAACAGTTTAATAATTGAAATTGAATAAATTATTATAGTAAAAATAGGAAATAAGGGGAGAGAAAGGAATAAAACAAACAAAAAACCTCAGACAAGTGATGGACAATACAATTGCTCATTGCTTGCTGACTGATGCTGAGCTCATCGTGGCCCCACATGGCCAATTCACCCCAGTTTATATATTTGCCAAGATGTGCTGTGGTATGGAATACCCCTTTGCCTAGCTTGAGACAGGTGTCCTGTCTCTGCTCCCTCCTGGCTACTTGTGTCCCTCCTCACTGGCAGAATCTGAGACTGTGAAGTCCTTAGTTTAAACACTACTTAGCAAAAACTAAAACATTGGTATGTTATCAGCATTGTTCTCAGACTGAAGTCAAAACACAGCTCTGTACCAGCCACTAGGAAGAAAATTAACTCTATTCCGGCCAAAACCAGGACAGTAGCTAATCATGAATGAAGGAGGAGACGCTGTAAATCTGCAGATTATTGGGCGGAAAGGAGACTTTGACAAAATAGATGGAAATGTTGAAAATTAAAATTACTGCAAAAAATTCTGAGAGGTCACCTTGCAGGCCTTGTAGCTCTGCGGAGGAATCAATGACACATATATCACCCCTGAGAGAAGTTTCTCTAATCTAGTCTTGGGGGCATCCGGTGATACAGCCTTCACAGCAACCCACATGACCTATCCTGATGCTTCACAAATCTTTATGATAAAATCACAATAATCTTCCTGACTGCAGTTCATGCACATTATCTCATGGAGAACAGATAATTCCTTCCTCCTTTGTAACAACCTTTTATGTTTTACAGTACCAGAACTGGTCCATATTGTCCCCCTAACATTTTCTTCTTTAGGCTAAATGACCTAGGCTGATGCAAATTCTCTTCATGTGCACCTATTTTCCCATTGCTTTCCTCTTTACTGTCTTAGTTGTGTTATGTTTTTCTAAAGAATCCAGTAACTTAGCTGCGAAATTGTAGGTTAGACTTTCCAGTGCTGCAGAATGGGAAAATTATTTCATTTGTCTTGCATGTACAATTCTTCTTACTTTTTCCAATGGCATGAGATTTTTCACTTCTGTACAGTTTACAATTCACCTCAATTATCAGATTCTGTTATTTTTTTACTACCTTATCTCCATAAACCTACCCTGTAGTTTGATAGTCTATTACACCTGCCCAATTTGTAAATTAAATAATCTACAGAACCTTTCTTCTTGCTTCTATTGAATTGCATTTTTTTTCTAAGCTGTTTTTTTTTTTTTTTTAATTTAAATTTTAATTATATTTTCCAGGAAGCTCATTGTACTCTTCAGCTCCATGAAATCTACAAGTCGTATATAAAATTGGATTCAGAATAGAATCTGTAGAGTACCATTTGGTGTCCTTTTCCTTGAAAGAGAACCATTGATTTATGTTTAATTTGGTACAATTATGCATCCACATTGCCACACACCTTTCATCTAGGCCATATTTCACTAAATTGCTTGTAAGAATGTCATCTCCAACTGCATTAAAAGTCAAAATACATGACAGTTATTGTTTCTTCTGTATTCACAAGGCATGCTAGTCCATGATAGAACCAAACTATTTTGTAGACAACTTATTTTTCAGAGATTCATACTAGTTGCCACTGATCTGTTTTCTTCCATATGCTCCTTTTTCCTCATTTTACATATGGGCACCATCTTGTCCCACTCTGGACACTTTTTCAACTACTTAGAATGAAAATAATGTAGTCTGGGCAACTTAATAAATTGTGTATTTCTTTCAAATTCTCCCTGACATGTTCCTTCCCAGTTGTACTATGCAACTTTCTGCCTTTGACACTGGTACCAAATCGTACTGCTCCACTAAATTGTACCTGATCTATTAAAGACAGATAGAAAAAATGCCCTTAACGCTTAGCTCCACTGTCATTTGTAGTTAGTTTTCCATCCCTGCTGTATAATGTACTAAATTTTGCTGTTAACACAATTGTCATATTTCTTATTTTCTCTTAGAGGTCATATTCTAGGTTTTCTGAGTTTCTGGCTATACAATGTACTCATTTGTATAAGTCTTTTATAATCTAACCTAATATCCACTCTTGTATACTTTCCTTACTGAAGCTGAGGTCGTGGCTCAACCAAGGTCTTCTTGCTTTTCTCTGCACTGTGACAGCTTGTAGTTGCTGTGTCACTTCCTTGAGGAAATGCCAGCTTGCCTCTCATGTTTTTTCTTCTTTTCCTCTCCTATGAGATCTTACATACCAAATTTCTGAAGTAAATAAGTCTTTAAAAGAACTGATTTAATTTTTCTGTTCTCCTTCATTCTTTTTCTCTTAGCCAGGCACTTTTTCAGTTCTTGGCCACCCTTACTGTAGCTGCTTCCTGCTCTGACTTTTTTCTCCAGCTGTAAGACTCAAACCAACAGGCTGACCTGTCTGGCTAAATCACTAAAACATCTGTGTCTATTTGGGAGCAACAACAAAATCAAGAGTGTACTTGTTCCGAGATTGTTCTTCAATAGAAATCAATTTCCATAACAACATGTAGTCAATGTGGATTAAGAGTGTGTTTTTATTTAACCTTCAAATTCATCAAATCCCCTAAGTCAAGAATTTTAGTGAGAGTTGCATATCAGCATAGTTCAGTGATTTTGCAAACTGTAATCTCCATGGAGTAGCACTTACACAAAATGAAAAAACTTTATTCAAACTTTCCCCTTACAGTTTTGCTATACTACTTGTTATAATAGTCTAATATAAGGAAAAGATGCTGCAATGAAAGAAACTGAATGCTTGTTTATGTAAAAAGCCACAAAACTTCAGCCAGGCTGTGTATTGTACATTTTATTATATATTATAATATATAGTAAAATGTAATATATATTGTACATATATAATTCAGCATTGATTCAGGGAGAGGAACCAAAGGACAAGATCCCCAGAAGTTTTCTCTAAGTGGTGGTGGTGGTATGAGACTGACATACTCTACTACACAATACAGAATTAAAATTCAGTAGTATTAATGCATGTGGAGGCTTTCTAATTGTGACAAGATTAATTTTGGAATTATTAGATACCTGAAAAGTTAAAATGCACTATTTCTGAATGTTTTCGAATGAGATTTTATTAAGGATTCTCAGTGCTGTTCTTTCAGGTAGCACTGAATTTGTCTATAGCTGAAACTGTATTGGAAATGCATGATGGCATACATTGTTTCTCACTTTGTCCTCAATGACATGTTACTTAGTCAGTATGAAAAGTGGTGGCTGGAGAAGTGATAAGGACTTAATGCTTATCCAAGACTGGATGACCTGTTCAGGACTATCACACAAAGTGACAGGAGGAAATAAAGAGCTACTCTGTATGTTGTCTTTCCATATATTATGGGGAAAAAAATACAGTATCATGCGGCGGGAGAACATGGACAACGCAGCAACGACCAATGTGATCGAACGTTGACAATTTATTAAACGCAAGCATCAGCTTTTATAGAAAAGTTACAAAGTACTGGAACAGTCCTTATCTGATTGGTTAACTTATGAAACGTCCATAGCAACAGGCCCAGGCCTTGCAAGCAAGGCCTGCTCCGTGGTAATCTGATCTGGCGCCGACATCCTGCTCAGTGCCTTTGTGGCAACCTGAATCGGGTGCTCAGTGCCTTTGTGGAAACCTGAATGCAGGTGCTCAGTGCCTGATTGCGGTGCTCAGTGCCTTTGTGGTAAGCCTGCTCAGTGCCTCCCCAAGGCAACGTCCTCTTCATGTCGGCACGTAGGCATCCTGTGTTGACCCTTTCAGTAGCCTGTGAAGCCCTCAGCTCACTACTCGAGTGAGGCTAAGTCAGAGGCTGGATTGCTCACAACAAGAAACTCTGCAACAATTCCCTCTTTTTGTTTTTGAGCAATCCAAACGTGTTGCATAGCTTCAGATAATGACCTTTTAACACAACTAAATATAATTCTACACATAATCAACATGACAATCACAATAACAAAAATTTTTGATTCATACAACACATTCCTTCAAAGTCAGTACAACCATGACCCTGTGCTAGCAGCAAAAATCAATGGCTGCACAACTTTGCAGCAAGGCATGTCAGAAAAGCTAGAACATCAAAGAGCAGAATTCCCAACAAACAAGTTTTAAAGTGATCTGTGGCTGGCTGCATGACAAGGCAAAATGCATCTTTGCCAGTTTCATTTGCCCAAGTGATCCACAGATTTACTTGCAGATTTATTCCATGCACAAAACTTGTTATAACATTAACAAAATTTAACAAGATTAACCCAACAAACTTAGTCGGACTCGTGTATGATCCATTACAGCATCCACAGTGGGTGGCATCTTCCACGGACGAGTCCAAGGGTAGGTACCCAATGAATCCCATTATCTGTAAGTAAACACATATATCCTCTGCCTGCTAATTTAACCTCTGCAGGACCTTCCCATTGTCCTGTATTTAAATCTTTGTACTGAACTAGGATTTTCTCAGTTTTATTATCTGTTACTCCTGACTGCATGGCTAGTCCATGAATGACCATAGGCGGTTCATTCCTATCCCCTGTTAATCGCAAAAAATTCAATACATACAATGCTTTGGCCAGTCTCTCTGCAGGTGGGAGTACCTCTCCCCCTTTTTGTTTTAAAAGAAGAGATTTTAGGGTTTGGTGTGCCCGTTCCACTATAGCTTGTCCAGTAGGGGAACGAGCAATGCCTGTAGTATGTTTAATTCCCCATGTTGTGCAAAGCTGTAGAAATCGTCGTGATGTATAAGCAGGACCATTATCTGTTTTAATACTTTGTGGAACTCCAAGCACTGCAAAAGACATATAAAGATGGCGTTGTACGTGTTTAACTGTTTCACCTGTCTGAGCAGTTGCCCACAGTGCCATAGAAAAGGTATCAATACAAACATGAACATATTTAAGTCGACCGAATTCTGGAAAATGGGTAACATACATTTGCCACAGTTGCAGTGGTTGCAAGCCTCTAGGATTAACTCCAATTCCTAGACCAAATCCAATTTTTTGACAGGATGGATAAGATTTTACAATGCCTTGTGCATCACTTAGAGGAATGGCAAACTGCCGTGCAAGCATTTTTGCAGATTGATGCAAAAAGGAATGTGATTCGCGGGCTTGTGCAAAACTATTAATGGGCGGTCCAGCCCAAGCAGGAGAAACTAATATATCAGCCCTATTATTACCTATGGCTAATCCATAGTTTGATTGGTGGCTGCGAAGATGGGTAATAAAATAGGGAAATTCACGATTCTGCAATAAACGCAACAACATTAGTAATTGATATAACCAGTTGTTTTTGACTTCTTTTAGAAGTGATCCTTCAATTCTGTGTACAACTCCAACAACGTACAATGAATCAGAGACAATGTTAAGTGGTGTATCATTCCAGTTTTCAAAGGCCCAAATAACCACGTCTGCAAGGAGTCATCAATAGTACCATTAATCAAATGTCTCTCCCACTGCTGGTTGTTTTGCCAAACACAAGCAACTAATTTAGAACGCTTGCCAGTGTCTGTAAAAACAGTAGTACCTGACACAGGCGTTTCTGAATGCTTTGGAAATGTTTCAAACTTCTGATTACTCAACATTGGCAACAGTTTATATGAAGGATAAACATTGCTTATTTCACCTTCAAAGTCTGCTAAAGCACTTTGTAGGGACAGAGAAGTGTGTAACAACCACTCTAAATATTCTTGAACAACAGGGATAACAATTTTTTGAGGATTTTTCCCAGATATTTCCAATGCTCGACTACGTCCTTTCATAATTAACTGAGACAAAATTTCTGGTTTTGTGGTGATGGTTTTCTTTGGTGTAACAGGAGTAAATATCCATTCTAATATTCTAAGGCTACAGGCAACGCTACTATCCCATTGCATAATAAGTGCAAAAGGATATGTGCGCTGATTGTCAATATTAATAATCATTAGAATTATGGGAAGTGATAACACAATTCGCTGAGCATGATTATGACAAATTTTCTCACTGATAATGTCAAGCGCCTTTTGTTGTTCAGGGCCTAAAGACCGGGACTCATCAGCTTTTGTAGAGGTTCCTAACAATTGTATCAAAGGTTTCAAATCATCATTAGTAATGCCAGAAATATTTCTGACCCATTGAATATCCCCAACCAGTTTTTGCACATCATTAAGTGTTCTAACTGTGGAGGTAATTTTTATCTTCTGAGGTTGAATTGCACTGTGGGTAATAACCCAACCCAGATATTTCCATGGTGTAGAATCCTGAATTTTTTCAGGGGCAATTCTCAGACCTCTTGATTCTAAGTCAGATTTTAAGATGGTCAAAATCTTATGCTTTTCTAGTGTTTTTCCACAAATTAATATATCATCCATATAATGACAAATAATCAACTGTGGAAACTTTTGCCGAAAAGGTTTCAAGGCCCAAGCAACAAACTGTTGACATATCGTTGGTGAGTTTTTCATGCCTTGTGGCAACACAACCCAATGATATTGTTTTGCCGGTTCAGACTTATTGATTGAGGGAACAGAAAAGGCAAACTTTTCCATATCCTCTGGATGCAATGCAATTGTAAAGAAACAGTCCTTTAAATCAATAATTAGAATTTCCCAGTTTTCAGGCAACATGACAGGTGAGGGCAGATCAGGTTGCAAAGTTCCCATATCTTCCATAACATTATTAATAGCTCTTAAATCGTGTAGAATTACAATTTTTATACCAGTTTTGTTTTCTAGGAGCTCGGCATTGAGCTTGGAAGTGTCCCCCCTTTCCACAATTATAACAACGTTTACCTTTTTCTTTCACTGGTTGTTTTAAACAGGGAGACACAGCTTCCTTTAATGCAGCAGCAACAAAGGCTGCACCCTCCTTCTGTGTTTCTCGTTGGGCAGCATGATTGGCCAATTCAATCATATCTGCTACCTCTGACCCATACTCATCACCTAGATCTCTGTCCATATCATCCATTTCTTCCTTTTTATCTTGGTACGTGTGCTCGTGCTCGTCGGTGCGGGCGCGCAGCGGCAGGCACAGGAGTAGCAGCAGGAGCAGCGCGGGGGCCGCGCACAGCTGCAGCCCGGGCGCCAGCACCTCGGGCCTCGGCGTCCACGCACACGCAGCAGGCTCCCCCCCGGAGCCAGCCCGCGCAGCCAACACCTTGAGGAGCCGCGACGCCCTGCGCCTGTGCGCCTGGCCGGCTCCTCCGCCCGCTCCTCCGGTGCCCCCCCGCCGGGGGAGGGTGGAAGCGCCCCGACCGCCGGGCTGGCGGCGCGCGGCGAGCGGCGGCGGGGGGCAGGTGCCGGGGGCAGCCGCCGCCGCGGGGCCGCGCTTTGCCCGCGCCGGCCTTAACCGGGCCGGGGCCGCCGCCGGCTCTGGCCGGTCCTGCCGGCCCCTGCGTCGGGACTTACCCCGCGCCCCGCCGCCTGTTTCCATAGACAAAGTACAACCTGGACCAGATCCCTCTCTTGGCCCAAAAGTATTCAGCTTCTCAATTACCTCCTGTAACAAAACTTTCGTCTGATCGTCCTCCTTGGGCTCTCTGGGGGTTTTTCCCCCCGGGGTGGTTGCAACAGAAGTTTTAAGGGAGGACTCAGACGATGAAAACGAAAAACAAACAGGTTCCCTTGGCTGGCAGCAATCTGCGTCCTGTGGGCTAGCCAGTTCTTTTTCAGCGTGACTACTGATAGCTCCGATAACATCTTTACTCCTCTTTTCATTCTTTCCTTTGTCTTGCGGTGGGTTGTGAAAGGCACTCTTTGCAGTTTTAGTTAATTTCCGAGGCCCCGGGGCAGCAAGACGGTGCTCAAAGGGATTCGCGGCAGCAACGGCAAGCAGCACTAAAGGCTCATTTTCCCACTGGGGTATAGGAGGTGAAAGAGCACTTGCGGCAGATGCTACTGCAGCTCGCTCTGGTTTCATTGTCCGTAAAGTCTCACGAATGAGCTTCCATAATGTGGAACATTTCTGTGCTTCCTCTCCAGCCTTGCCGCCATCGCTAACAGTGTCCCATAGCTGCACCCCTTTGGCCTCCCAAGTATAGAGTTCAAGAGCAGTGCCTACACCATCTAGTAACCCTTCATCTTTACTCCATTGTAACAACACCCTCAGGGTGTCCTCTTCATATTTAATCCCTCTCTTAGAAAGGATATGTTTGAGGAGCTTAACTACTGCCTCTTCTTCCTTTGAGAGTGTAGACCCCATCTCCTCTCCGACCGCTCACCTGATCAGGGTGAGATTCCGTCACAGCGCGCTTCCAGCCTCTTTCAGCTCAGCAAGACTCCACTTCTTGCAGGGGCAGCAAGGAATTCACTTCTTACTGCTTCTTCTTCTTGCCGGGGCAGCAAGGATCTCCGGCCGGCTTTCCCGCTCCCCTCCTATTCCAGCCGTCTTCAAAGCTCCGGAAAGCGACGACAAGAGGGTCCCTGTTCGGGCGCCACTTGCGGCGGGAGAACATGGACAACGCAGCAACGACCAATGTGATCGAACGTTGACAATTTATTAAACGCAAGCATCAGCTTTTATAGAAAAGTTACAAAGTACTGGAACAGTCGTTATCTGATTGGTTAACTTATGAAACGTCCATAGCAACAGGCCCAGGCCTTGCAAGCAAGGCCTGCTCCGTGGTAATCTGATCTGGCGCCGACATCCTGCTCAGTGCCTTTGTGGCAACCTGAATCGGGTGCTCAGTGCCTTTGTGGAAACCTGAATGCAGGTGCTCAGTGCCTGATTGCGGTGCTCAGTGCCTTTGTGGTAAGCCTGCTCAGTGCCTCCCCAAGGCAACGTCCTCTTCATGTCGGCACGTAGGCATCCTGTGTTGACCCTTTCAGTAGCCTGTGAAGCCCTCAGCTCACTACTCGAGTGAGGCTAAGTCAGAGGCTGGATTGCTCACAACAAGAAACTCTGCAACAGTATCATCCACTGAATTTTATTGCAGTTGAAGTATTTTACACTGAAGAAACTCAAAGAACATGTGGAACAACTTTTACAAATAAGTCATTCTGTATATCAGTATAGATGTGATGTTTTTTCCTTCTATTGTATAGCATATTTTATGATTGAAAAATGATTTGAACCACAAAATTTGTCCATAATTAAACATTCACATCTTTTTTGGTATGCCATTTCATTGTTTTCAGCGTGATTCAGAACTGCAGCTTAAGGTGCAATTTGAAGGCGGTGGAGTGAAAGAGAAATAACTGAAAATAGGACACTTCTGGAACAACAATAAATCATAAGACTAAACCAAAACGAGAAAAAAAAATAAATTTTCTAGGTTGAATTTGAATCTTTGAAAAAGGATTAAATGTTTTTATTTATAGAAGTAAACCATCTATATATCAAGTTGCCAGTTTTATAGACTATGATTTCATCATCCTTGCAGTATAATAGTTCAGAAATTAAGGTATGGTCTCAGTTTATTGATTTTATAGTAGCAACTTTCATATAATTTTCCTGAGAAGGCCTGGGACACTGTTTCATGTGTTACATCAAATGGCTGAATAGACAATGCATTGCCTTTGTTTTTTAATGGCTCTTCCAACATCAAAAAAGATAATGACCAGTGTAAGACTGATAAATAGGTACTGCATGTGCTAAACAAAAATGCTGGTGTTGTTAAATCTGTCCTCCACAGTCTGTGGCATGCGTGTAATTGCTGTTCTGACTAGAAAGAATGACATTGAAACACTTCCAATTAGACTGCAGATCATATTTTACTTAGCAGCCAGGCTTTTGTATCAACCCTCTTCCATGGGATTCAGTGGAAGTCAGTATTTTCAGTAGCAGTGTCACAAACAGCAGACTTTGGGTTATATGCCTGTATGTGGTTAAAAACCTTTAAAAGTAAACATGCATTCTCAAAAGAAGCAAACAAAAATATAATCTGTTAGCATATATTGAGAAATTTTCAGTGAAAGGCCACATGAAGTTTCCCAGCTTGTGCTCTGCCAAAGAGTATGAGCTGCAAAAAGTATTTCCTTTCCAATGCAGTACGTAATGTTTATGGTTGGCAAATACAGATATGTAGTCATGTACACAGCACGTTTTGTGCATTGTAGAAGAGTTAAATATTTCTATAAAACTTTCAACTTTGTGCTGTGTTGATGTTAAATTTGTCAGAAATATGAAAACCCTGCTTCTCAGTTCTATTATTTTCATTATAGAACATTTTCAGTGCTATTATGCACTGAATAAAGATGACACAATAACAAACATTCAGATAGAAAACTTCTGGGTGCAACACATAATAGAAATGTAAACTAGAGAAACATTTTCTATTTTAATCTTGTTTAAGTGAAGGTAATGAAGTAGAGTTAAGGGGAGAAATTATACTTCTGGTAAAAGAAAGTAAGTAAACAAATCTTTGAGAATGTAGGATCAAGATTGCTGCAAAAGCTATTTCCTGGCTGCAAATTTAGTATTGTGAGGAAAAATTAAAATTTGAGGTTTTTGACATGTACTAAAAATATCAGTAAATCTCACGAAAAGATATTTTCCTACTTCCTTGATAAGGAGGATTACTCAAAAATGAATATAAATATAGATGCTAATATAATTTATATTCCCTTTTTCCCTATGCTCCTAGCTAGGTTTACTTGAAAAATGTGCTTTATTTTTCTGTCAGTTCTGATGTATTTTGATATATACTGACAGGTGAAGAAAAGAAGAGCTGAGGAGCATTGACAACCCTTTGTAAGAACTCCTCTCAGTCTTGGTCTCCCTAAGGCTGCAGAATGTTTCAGTACAGACTTCTAAATTTGTGACACTTTCCACTCCTGTACACATATACAAACCCACACAAAATAAGGATCATATTTGATAAAATTATAACATCCTCTTCACTTTCCCAGCGCCCATTCTTGAGCCAGATCAGATTTTAGTCCAGATCCTTCCTTTTTCTTCCTTTGTTGTATGCATCTCCCATAGTGTCCATGAATGTTTCCTATCAAATTCCTGCTTCAGCACCTCTGTTTTTAGGGAGCAATTTAATTAAGGCTTTTATAATATATCAAAAAATAACTTGGCCCCGTCCTGTTGGAATGCAGAAATTATGAGTATGAATCCTGATTTCCAGTGTTTAAAGGATCTTTCAATTGGGTACGTAAGAAACATAGACAAACTCCCTGGTCATACTTTAAACTCCCAGTGTATTTTCAAATTTTTTATTATTTCCAGAAAGCTTTCCTTCCCTCTGATGGAGCTGTCAAAGACACATAATCTATTTTGACTTCAAACTGCACATAAGATGGCACACAACCTTGACCTAAGAGCCCAGCAATTGTGTTAGTTTTTAATGCCTGTACAAACCACTCTTAGCACTGCTTTTACAGCCTGATTTAAGCTTCCACTCGCTTCTGTTAGGTTTTTTTATCATCTTGTGATACAATGGACACTACAAGTCCAATTTTCATTAATAACTTAGCTCAGGTATCAAAATGTTCCACTTAATCACAGTGATAGTTTGTCTTTTCAGAGTAATGTTGCTGCCGCATCTGCAGTTTACTTCAGTTGATGAAAAATGGTTTGAATCTTCCATGTTTGGGTGAGCACAGAAATAAATTTACAGCTATATATGTGATAGATTGAACAACAACAAAGTAAAATGTTGTTTGTAAGGTTAAATGCACACATTTAAGAGTGAGACAACATCATAGTTATTAAGAGTTATGTTCTACTTGATAGCAAAAAGAAAAACAGAAGCCTTTACTTTTTTATTGTAAACTCACAGCTTTTTGATATATTGGATAGATCAAGAGAAGTGAGAAATGGCCACAAAAAAACATTTAAATGACTGAAATGGCTAATAGACCATACAAACCAACATTAAAGGGTTCACCTTCCT
Source organism: Amazona ochrocephala (assembly GCA_039720435.1). Lineage (NCBI taxonomy): Eukaryota > Metazoa > Chordata > Aves > Psittaciformes > Psittacidae > Amazona > Amazona ochrocephala. The sequence continues at coordinate 83,022,588 of CM077878.1, forward strand.
TTGAATCCGAAGTTCTCCATATTACATGTATTCATGAAATCATAGGATATTTGTTAGGTAAGAAACTTTGGGGTTTCAACTACTCTTTTTCTTCAGTTAGCAGGTAGTATTAATGGTACCTTTATTACTGATAGCCATTTGCCTAAGTTGTTTTAAATATTTGTAGTGCTTATGATTCAAACCATAGCTCTATCACTGGTACCATTAGAAAGATTTCTGTTTCTCTGCATCACTTCAGGCTACTATTTTTTTCTACAGACACACTGTACAGTGAAACCAGTTAATTTTATTCCTATTTGGAGGAGCTTTTTACCTTTACTGGTATTTTATATTCGCTCAGGCAGTCTCCTTCTCTTGTTTAGCATTACTTGTTCCTTGGTTCACTCAGTCTCATCCTACAGGTCATTTTTTTAAGTTTCTGATCATTCTCATTGCTCTCTTCTGGACATGCTCCAATTGGTGAATGCTCTTAAAGTAAAGAACACGTTTCTCAAGCTGATACCTTACCAATACTGTACCAAGTGAAGGCATTTTACTTCATGTAATTGTAAATTACACTTCTCTTTGCACTCTGAAATGATATTTGCCTCTCTTGCTATATCATTATTGATGTGTTTAATTTGTGGTCAGAAATTACCAAGATCCTTTGCCTTTGAAATCCTTGCTTCCTTATTTATTTTTCATCTTTTATTTTTGTAGCTGTCTATAACTGCAAAGATACTTGCACCTATTGAAGAACATAATATTTAGGTTAATTTTTACTTTCTCATTAATTTGTCAGCAAATTATCCACTAATATATTTCTTGCGCTTTTTGGGATCATGTCACCTGCTAAATCAGTAGGCATATTATTTGGTTTTTTGTTAGAATATTAATGAAAATCTTGCAGATACTATAGCTTTTATGTAATCTATTCTACTTTGCATTTCTGTATGCTTCCTCGAGGTTGAAATAATGGAACAAGACATCCAAATCTGATTCTAACTACACATCCCAATTCTCCCCTGCAGTAGGATAGATTATCTTTTATCCTTGGTTTGTTCCTGTGAAGAGCTGCCAGCTCTCCTTAATCCCTTTTGTCCTTAGGGTTGCCTAACACTCCCTGAGTTTATTGACATTTATTTTGCAATAAATGTTCTGTTCTCTTTACTTGTAAGGACTAGGAGCTCTGCCATTTTTGCTTATGTTCATAAAATTGTTTTAATTTTAATACTGTAACATGTGGAGAAACTCCAGTGTGAAAGGGCCTCCCCTCTACTGATTTTCTTTATCTCTGTATCAAAGGGCATCTTAGGACCTCGAATGATTCTCTGTCTGGCTCTGCCTATTCCACAAGTGCAGCTAAGAATTTGCTCTCATAGGTATGTACTGTTTATAGGATGATTCTTCTGGTCATTTGAAAAAATTTCTGTTTCTATAATCTTATAGCCATGGCAGCACTTGCACCTTTCTCACACATTCTCATTACTCTTATAGTTCCTGCACTCTGTAATTGAATGGAGATCTTTCCTTGTTATATATTTCCTCCCTTATTGACCTCTCCAACTCCTGTGGAGATTTCATGATGTGCAAAACAATCTCATGAAGTTGCTGCTATACCAATCAGGTATAATTTTCAGAATCTGTTATTCTTTCTAGCCCTTTTCATTCACTTTCTATTTATTTTAGTTGTCTACAAATTGAAAACATCTTTGGCAGACCAACACACTGTCCTATAGATTTTCCTATGAAAATTTTACAAATAATCTAAACCCTTACTCCTACTGTTATATGTGCTAGAACAACATCAACAATGATAATATTTCTGTGAAATGTGGCATGTGATAATTAATTCAGGCTTGTTAGCCTTGTCAGTATAATAAAATCACTGTGATTCTCTGATATGAAGTTCATAGAATAACTTCAGGTGATACAGTTTTCTGAAATTGAATGATATAGGATGACATTTCCAAACTTAGTTTACTATCTTCTTTTTGGTCTGGTGTGGACTTAAACTGTTTTAAATGTAGAATCAGCCTTGAATTTCAAAGCATCAATGGACAGGATATTAAGTACCAGACATCTTAGAACTTTCATGTAAAAGAAAGGCCAGAATTTATTTCCTGGGAAACAAACACAGCAGAAGAATCTTTTAAAAAGTCTTTGAACACAAAATGCCTTAGCTCTCTGTGAAGCAGCTAATTATTTTTGTAACTGTCAGTTTGATTAAGAACGTCTTTTTTTTTTATTTTATTTTTTCTTCTATTTTTTCTTTTTCTTTCTAACAGTGTTAATGTTGTACTTATTGTTTCTTAATTTTACTCTCATCTTCATGACACTGACAAATCATCCAAACACTATCTACTACTGTGCCAGAGCCTCCTGGGTAATAACAGTGCCAAAGCTTGATAAGTGGCTGCCGGATAAATTGCACATTGGTTCAGGAAAAGCTGTGCCAACTGTAAAGCAAAAAGCAATGAATAAAGACAGCAAAAGACTATAAAAATTGCTTTAACTTTTGGTTATTGAAACTGTGCATGCTCAAGTAAATCAAAAGTTTCAAGGGGCAATGCTGCCTAATGTTATTTCCCATCAAATGAGAGAGCAACTTAAAGAATGTTATTTTTCTATGTATCAAGCACTCATTTGGGACCTATAGTGATTAAGTCTTTGCTATGTATGGCTATTTCAGTATTTATAAAAGATGAGTTAGTAATAGGCCATTTCTAAGTGAAATAAAATATGCATAATTTAAAACCAACACAAGACTGATAAATAAAGAACTACGTGGAGATGGAATTGTAATGTCTGCATGCTCTTGATCAGAATGTGCTGGTTAATCAGAAAGAATTATGATGCAGTAAGAAGATTAATTTTTTTCTTTAAAAATGAGTGCTTTGTAGGGAGAAAGGATATGAAGGGAGGCAGTGAATTGGTTTCTGTACATAAGTAGAGATAACTTCATCTACAGAAGCTTATTAACCCGGTTTTTGACAGCTTTGCACAAACTTAATTAGGAATAAGAAGCTTAGCAATACTTCCTAATTCAATATATTTGCCTTTGTTAGAGAAGATCCATGAATTTGTTACACATTGATTATTCTGTGCAGGAAAGTCACTCAGTTCAGGACATCCATATAGGTTATATAAAAAATGCCTCCTGTTTTGACAGAATTGTTCAGGTGAAGAAGAAAATAATTCTATATTCCTTGAATATTTAAATTACTGGGTAGTTCACTAAATGAAACACTAGAAAGTACTCCAGGTTGTCATGGCCAGCAGAAGTGCTTAAAGGGATTGCAGCAGCAATACATTGAGAACAGGTAACAAATAGGAGGAAAGAGGAATGATAGCCGTGAAAGAGAAAGTTACTTTTGAAACATTTGCATTAAACTTTTACATTCCTCTTCAAACATGTCAGTGTAGCCTGGTCAGGGCTAATCCATGTGCTTTTAATAGCTGCTTTTCTGTCTTGTCAGTGAAGAAGAGGAACAGTTTCTTTGAGGAACCGAAAGAAAAAGAGTTTCTCTCTGTTTTCAAGAGAAGCAGAAAGTTTCTGCTATGAGCAGTGTTACAATTTATTCACAAAAAAACAAAACAACAAAAAAACAACTCATTTAAGAACAGCAGTGTTTGCTATGGGAAGGCTGTTTGGCCTTTGCTTGAGGGCTTCTGTGGAGCCAGGTATGTTCTTGGCCAGAGAAAACTAGCTACATTTGTTTGGAAAATATGTTCTAATATTTCTCATTTGAGTTTTTAAATTATTTGAGTTTTTAATTCAGATTCTTAAATTAAATCACATTTGAGTTTTTAATCCAGGCAAAGCTGGTGGACTGGGGTGGATCAGATCCAAATTCTATCTTTTTAAGGGTGTGGAAAAGTTGTAATGGCAGCATCTGCTTAACCTATTACTTTTGTGGAAAGGATAGGGTTTTTTTGCGTCGCACAACGTGCTGAGTATTACATGAGTTATAAATTTATGTCTTCTAATCCTACCTTTCTGGAAATCAACCACTCTGATATGTGCACTACTAGGTAGCTAAGGTAATTGTTATGTTTGACAGACCAGTAAAATGCAGTGAAGCATGTGACAATAACCATAAATGTCCATCATTAGATGTTTTATTACTATACTGAAGCATTTAATTTGTTTGTCTGCAAGGACAGCATCTCCTCTAGGCTTTGAAGAGTTTCACTGAAATGCTTCCGGGGTCAAGTGTATGTCATGATGAAGTTCAGCAGCTCTATGAAGTCATCTAGTTTCCATCAATCAGGTTGACAATATGCTGCTACCACTTTTCCCTTGTAGTCATTGCACATATGTTATTAAACATTCTCTTTCAATGATTCTTTTATCTACGCTGTTCATGATTTTGTGCAGGATGAAGCAACTACCACACTGTCTGCAACCTTTTTGTCTTGCATATTTCGTTATTAAAATTATGGAAACTTTCATAAATTGTATACCTGTAATACCACTGAACCCTACTGTCCTTGTGCTGCACATCCTTTGTACCAGCTAGGCTAACTTAAGGATAGCAAAAGAGGCCCTCAGGGAGCATCTTCACTTAGTGAGGCCCCCTTTGTGTGGGTATACATGCTCATGACATTCCCTGGTTCTTTTATGACTGTGCAAAAATCCCTTTGAAGCCTTTGAAACTAAGGTACAAATTGACAACATCAGACTATCTTCTATTCTAGCCATCTCATTATAGACAGTTTTCACAGTGGTGGGAGGTTACCAGCAGGAGCCCGGAAAGTCAATATTGAATCTAATTATGAAAATATTTTTAAATTGCCTTGAAAAGAAAAAGAAGGATGGAATGATCTCATTTGTGGATAATATAGCATTTTTCAGATAGTCTGTCTAAAGCAGATAGTAAAGAGAGGTATAAGTTTCTAAGAACACTGCCTGATAAAATGGCAGGTGAAGTGTAAAGACAAAACATGCAAAGACCATGGAACACATCCTATAGTGGTTGTCTCGGTTTGAGCCCAGCTATAACTCACCCAGTTCGCTCTCTCACTCCTCCCTCTTTCTTTCCCCCACTCCTGGGGAGATGGGGAGGAGAATCGAAAGAATGTAACTCCCACAGGTTGAGATAAGAGCAGTCCAGTAACTAAGGTGTAACACAACCCACTGCTGCTACCACCAATAATAATAATGACAAGGGAAACAACAGGGGAAGAGAATATAACTGCTTACCACTGATACCCAGCCCAACCAAGCCATGAACCCCCAGCCTTCTGGGTCCCCTGCCCCTGTTTTTTCATCCTGGGCATGACGTGCTGTGGTATGGAACACCTCTTTGGTCAGTTTGGGTCAGGCGTCCTGTCTCTGTTTCCTCCCAGCTTCCCCTCCTCCGAGGCAGAGCATGAGACTCAGAAAGTCCTTGGTCAAAGTAAACATTACTGCAACAACTGAAAACACCGGTGTTATCAGTGCTGTTCTCAGGCTGAAAGTCAAAAACACAGCGCCGCACCAGCTACTAAGAAGGAGAAAAATGACTGCTACTGCTGAATCCAGGGCAGTGGTCTATCTGTCTATTTATGAATATGCACACACATTACATCCACATTATGAGATCTCAATTTTGCTTTCTCTGTAATCACTATTCTGTGCTGGTAATATGGCTGTTAAGAGCAATATCAAATTGTTCTAATATTTCAAATCAATAATAGATTTTCAAATAATCTTTAGCCCAACCCTTTCAGAGACTGTTTATGTTTGACTATTAAAAGCACAAGGTAAAAATATGTTTTGGTTTGCTTGTCTGGGAAGAACAACATAACCAATACTGACACAACTTTATGCATCTCATTATATTGATTATTTCTGTAAAGTTCTCAGGATTTTGAATGTTGCACTCTATCTCTTGTTCTATACTACTATTAGAACAGAGATAACTATTTTACTTAGATTGAAAGATCAAAAAATAAAAGCCTACAACACCTGGGACTCCCAAGCGGTCTCCCATCCAAGTACTAACCGAGCCCGACTCTGCTTAGCTTCTGAGATCAGACAAGATTGAGTGTTTTCAGGGTGGTGTGGCCATAGGCTTTTTTTTTTTTTTTTTTTCTTTTGAAGGTGCTGGATGGTGTTGAACAGGGCTCTGTGAGCATAGGCCAAGCCCCAGCACATTGCCATGATTTGTCCATCTCTGGTGTGACCAGAATGACAACACACCTCATTTAAGTGTTTCATTAATTTTTCTGGATTTTGCACATGTTCGTTGGTGAAGTTCCAAGTCACTGGTGGGGCTCACTGGCCTAGATACTTGCCCATACTATCCCACACACCCTGCCACTCATGACTGTCCAGCCTCAGGGAAAATCTCTTGATCTTCCTACATCATCGTCTAACCCCAAACAAGGCCCAAACCTGACTCTGATTAACTCTCGGGACCAGATGAAATGATCATGGGTAAAACACGCTCCGCATCCGTATGTTCCCAGGCTGAAAGTTGAAAACACAGCACTGTACCAGCTCCTAAGAAGGAGAAAAATGACTGCTACTGCTGAACCCAGGACAGTAAGACACTGTGCCAAAATGTGTTTTTAAGGTAATATCAGTCATTACACCCTCTGCTCTGAATAAGATCTGGCTGCTGTAGACACACAGGTGCAATCTGCTTTCCACAATGTCTAGAGGTGCCAGATGGAAGGCTGAGTATCTGGAATTTGATTGTGTAGCTCTGACATCTATCCCTGCTGCTCTTAGCATATAATTTTTTACTGAATTTGTTTTATGATACGTGATAAATTTTACTCTGCTGACAAGTAAATGTATTTTGATGATTTTTACTTAGAATGAACTCTCTCATGTTTGTATCAGAGCACATAAAATAGAGTTTTCAAGGTCTGATAAACTGGTACTTGTCAATTTGCCATTGGATGTCATAAGGTCGTATTTTACTGATGAATCCCTCTTCATGTCAACATAGAATCATTCCTGGTTTTATATCTAATTATGTGTTAATAATCCATGAAGATTTTTATGACATCTTTTAGGCAATTGCAATAATTTGTGTCCGATGGTATGATTTCCCCCTAATATTCTACCAAAGTTTAGCATTGGTCTTTCCCAGTCTCATTTTTCCTCAGTCAGTTGCACTTTCTTTGTGTTATGGGAACCTTCTTGATTGTGGCTTTTCAATCTGCCATGTGCTATTCTGTTCCCTTAAAACTACAGCAGCACTCAAAGAGGAGTCATGACAAGAAAAGGGAAAAATGCTCTAGAGATAAGGAGAGAGGGCAATTAGATAGTGGCTTTTCAAAACACTTTTATTCATAAAAGCATCTACTTTGAGAGAGTGAAAAAGAATCTCTCTCTGCACTTCAATGTTTTAATTTTTACTAGAGCTGTTGATAACCCTAACTATTCTGATTTTATGATAATACTTACTGGTTAAGTACCTCTTAAAAAGTAGGAAATAGGCATTGAAAAATGAAGTGGGTAAGCTGGTGTATAGATTTGTGGCACCAGAGCACCAGTGTTATAGATTTGTGGTACCTATGGTTCCTTGTCAGAGATGGTGAAACACTGTAAGCTCATTTTTACTCAATCCAAGGAATTCAGAAAATTATCAATATAAAAAAATCCCAACAAACCAAATACAGAACTGAATGAAATTTTCATTTAAGATGACCACAGGTATAGATTATCAAAGGAATGGTGTCCATCCAATTAGTTGCTAGGAAGCAAGAAACCTCCCTGCAAATCTCTGCGTCAAATCAGTGTTAGACCATGATCAGCAATAGCTCTGATAATCTTGAATGCAGTGATTAAAGTACAACTGAGGAGGTGACATTTTATGTTAAAAGATAAGGGCAATTTTAGTATACCAGTACCTTTTTGGCTCAAATGATGGTGATAGATTCCATTTTCCAGGAATACTTCCAGTTATCACAAGTCAGCACCTGTCTCTTTCAGGAGAAATGCTGAAATAAATCTAAATAAAGTATCTAGTAGAAAAGAGGGAAAATGGGTTAGCTCTATTTCAGGTGGGACAATCATAGTGTCTTTAAAGAAAAAGAACTTGCCCACTGATTACTTGTGTGATGAGCTACATAGCCAGAAATTATAATGGGCTTCATTGACACTGCAATAAACTATTTTATGAATCTGAAGTATAACACTGTAGCAGTATATAAAAGGAGTTGGACATGTGTATGTAGAAAAGTAGAAATTTGAAAGTAGAAAAAATGTTGCTATAACTGCATAGAAAGCAAGTTGTGATTGTGTCCAGGCTAGGCTCCCATGAGAAAATGATCTTTGTAAGAAAATTACCTGCCCAGAGCAAGTGAAGATGATGCTATAATTAAAGAAACATAAAAAAAGTAGAACATGAGTTCATGATCATGCTAATTAGGATACTATTATTACTAATGCCCTGGAAGCTGTAGCATGATAACTAAGACATAGAATGAAGAATGTTGGTGATATCCACAATGAACACTGAATAAGATTGGACATGCAAGTGAATTTTCAGATAGGTTAAGCAGACTGCATATTTGTCTTAAAGCTGGTTAATGTATGGCAGTATGCTGTTCTATTGCCAGAACCTACAGCTAGGAAACATTTCTGTGGCATTAGTCAAAGACTGTACTGTAATAAGATCTACACTAAGTGAATTGAGAAAAAGGGCTTTGCAATGTGATCTAAGTTTGACAATGAAATGCAGTCATTCCTTGGATTTGACCAGAAGGACCACATAGCTAAACTGGGCAGAGTTCAAGCTTCTAAGGTAGAAAAGATTATGAATTCTGATTTTTTTTCTTTCTCCCATAGCATTTGCACCTATACGCACTGCTGTAGTTTTTTACTTAGTGATTACATACTCAGAAGTTATCATCATCTCAGTTTTTTGCTGCACACCGTTTCAGTTGCTGCGTTTCACATTCTGGGTGCTGATGAGTTAATTAGTGTCAAACAAGGGCATGACTGAAACACTTTCTAAAATAATTCTTTAAAGTAGCCTTCAATCAGATGGGCATTTTCTAGAAGCCATAGATATCCTGAGCTCCAAATTACTATGGTCTAAGAAGTCCAACAGTACACTTCCAGCTGAATTCTGTCCACCATGATACTCTTCTGGGAAAATGCGTCATGGTACTTAATAAGGACAATCTCTCTTTCTGCAAAAATAGAGTTCTTCAACCTCAACTGTAGCTTTGTGCCCTCTGGTGCCCACGTTACAGTTCAAAGTATATTTTTAAAGTAGGAAGTGAAGGTTATTATTGAATATAGTCTAAGCTTCACAGTGTTTCACTATGATTATTTCCCCCTCTCTTCAAAATAGCATTTTGCCAATGCACAAGGTGGTCTGCAACCCTGATTTTCACAGTCATTCGAAGGTAATGTCTCCATAGTACAAAATCCTTAATTTCTTCCTTCCTGTTATATTTTCATTGATTTATTATGTAGAGCTGAAAATATTGTTTCAGTAACTGCAGTAGCTAGAGCAAAGTAGTGATTAAATTCTCAGTCAGGTCCATAAACCTGACCAAAATCCATCTGTCACTTAGATATGTGCATGAAGTGTGTTAGGTTTTAAGTGCCTAGCCGCCATATCTAAATGGAGGAGTACTCAATTCCGTTATGACAAAAAAAAAACCAAAAAAACCCAACAACAACAACAACGAAAAAAAAAAAAAGACAAAGATAAGGTTTTATTAAAAGTTTGTGAAGGTGTTTCACATTCTAGTGGCAGAAAGACTTCTGAGTGTCTCATTTCTCAGCTGCTGATGCTGAAAGAGAAAGGAAAGTTGAACACTGCAGTGGAAAAAAAACCTTCCAAATAGAGGATATTTTGCAGCTTGAAACATCACAATGCTTGGAATGTTTTGCTAAGCTGTCCTTATTCAGACAGGATCCAGCCCAGAATACCAGCTGTGCAAACTTATTAGCACATCCTTTTGGTTATGGTGACTCATTACACAGGGGCAATGTATGAACAATTACCCTCATTAAAGAAAGTGCCATTCTGTTCAGTTTAATTATGTGAGATGTGGTGTAGACTGATTATTGTTGCAAATGAGGACACAAGGACAGCAGAAATCTAAAAACATGAAAGAAATGCATGCACATCCATATACCTTCTACAAATCACTCTGGTAAATGGTAAGAATATTTCCATATTGTTTTGCATATGTATTGCCTCCTTTACCTACATGACAATGTGATTTCTTCTAGAAGTCTGTTGGAGTCATTTGATTGCAATGTGCAGCATGCACTTTTGTGGTAAACTTGCATTAAAAAATAGCTTAAATTGTGGATTGTCGAGGTAACCACAAGAGATACAGTAATTTAAGAGGTGACTAACAGTGTAGGCAAGCTATGCTTACAGTGTCACTTAGCCTAATTACAAGACTTCAGCGCAGGTTTTGCCATGCCAAAGCAGAACAATTAAGTCTCCCATCATGCTTTTGGCAATGGATAATGCCTGATACTCCAGTCAGAGACAAAAATTCCCCTCTTCTACCTGATCAGTTCAGCAATTGTATAAAAACACCCTGAAAGAATTGTCAGGAAGCCTTAGCCCTTCCTGAATGAAATTCAGCATGCATGTCTGCTTCTGAATCTCTTTTAGCTGAGATTTTCTCAAAGTCACCCAAGGTTACTTGTTGACCAGGTTACCTTTGGCTCATAAGTGACAATTCAATAGGCCCTTCTAACAGCATGTTTCTAAAGGCTAGGAAGGATCAGGCTTCATTCTTTACTGCCTAGCACTCATTATAACCATTCACATCTGTGTAGAATCTTTGATGAGCACTGTCCTCAAGATACCTGTTGTTTATCCTGTAGTTTTATGTGCACTATGCCATATATCAATTGACACTAGGATGGTTCTAATGTGCAGGTAGGTTAATAGTAAGGAATAGGTTATTTTTATTGCAGAGAATGTCTTTAGACAGATGAAATCTCTATCAGCTTGAAATAATAAATGAATAGAAATTGAATTATATTTATATGTTATTTTTCTGACTTTTTAAAAAGCTGGACATCAGGAGATTAAATTTCATTACCACATGAAGCTATATAAGATGTGTTTGTGCTTCCAACCATTCAAAGTCTCTTTTGAATTACTTTGAGGAGTCTCTATTAGTAAGACACCAGTACATGGATGGAGAATCAGACGGTACATCAGAAAGAACTGAACTATAAAGAATGTATTTTCCTCCATACCTCAAATTGAGCAGCAAAATGAGGAAAAGATCAAATACAATTTCCAGTATATGGAGATAAAACAAAAAACCTGAGCAATGCTTTGTAATGAAAATTTTTGTAAGTGCTTTAGATTCCACCGCATTCCTTTTCTGCTATCCCTCATCCTGCTTTGTAAAAGCTTGGTCTCAGTTAGGGCATAAAAGGCTATATAAGCCCTTTATCCATATTATGTCATAGTGTTCTCAAAATTGTATCTGTTTCTACACCACTATAACTAAAGCAGAACTGTTGCATATAGTGTGGTTTTAAGTCTCTGATCTTAAGGAAATCTTTATATTAGATACTGTTACTTACTACTTGTCATGGTTTAAGTCTCTATAAACTCACGCAGCCGCCCTCTCACTCACTCCACACTCTTTCTTCCCTCCGCTCCTGGAGGGATGGGAAGGAGAATCAAAAGAATGCTACTCCCACAGGTTGAGATAAGAACAGTTTAGTAACTAAGGTATAACACAAACCACTACTGCTACCACCAATAACAATAATGACAAGGCAAATACAAGGAAAGAATACAACAGCTCACCACCAATCCCAACCTGATCAAGCAGTGCACCCCTCAAAGTGCACCCCCCTACCATGCACCCTCACCCTTCCAGGTCTCTGCTCTCCCTTTTTTTTTTTACATCCTGGGCATGACATGCTGTGGTATGGAATACCTCTTTGGTTAGTCTGGGTCAGGTGTCCTGTCTCTCCTTCTTCCCGGCTTCCCCTCCTCCCTGGCAGAGCATGAGACTCAGCAAGTCCTTGGTCAGACAAAAACATCACCAAGCAGTAACTGAAAACACTGGTGTTATCAGCACTGTTCCCAGGCCCAAAATCAAAAACACAGCACTGCACCAGCTACCGAGAAGGAGAAAAATGACTGCTACTGCTGAACTCAGGACACTACTATACAAACTTTACATCATATTGGTGGGATAATCCAATTAAAGCCTTCTATATGACACTTTCTTAAATTCTACTGTAAGCAGAAGTATGTATTAATTTTTGCTCAAAATACAGGAAATGGTCACTGTGATCCTTGAGGCAACCAGTTTAGTAAGAAGGCATACATGAATCTAGCAACCTTTTAGGCATTAAGGCTGTCTTTCATTTAGGTCAACTAAATCCCATTACATTGCTCATCAGCTAGTCTAATCAGCTGTGATAAAATCCCTATGTTGCTGCAAAAGAAAGTCACAGAGCTGTCTGAAACTATGCCAGTGCTAGTTAGTGGGAAAGATGGTTTCCACTGGAATAAAATGTGTCAAAGAATGTCATTAAACACCTCACCACAATGCACGACAGAAAAACAAAATTTCACAGGCAGTAGAATTCTGGCATACTGCAATTTCTGTGATTCTCTTAGAAACTGATTCTAAACAGTGTTTGTTTGTTTATTTCACCCTGCAAGGGGTGATCCCATTGGAACATCTGTTTCCTATGCAGAGCAAAGACAACATACAGGTACTTCATAAAGAATACAAGGACTTGGCTATGCTATGTAGGGATAAAACAAACAAAAATAATTAAAAAAAAACAGTGGAAACATTAAGGGATCAATTAATTTTCATTTGCATGGAATTTTCTTATAAAAATGAGTTACTTATAAAAATAAGTTACTAAGAAGACGAAGTGCTTCCTCTGTCAAGCAAGGAAAAGATTTGCGGTAGCCATAAGAACAAGTATGGGAGAATCAGTTAGACATGGTAGAATTGTTTCCACCAGATTTTGGAAGTGCCAACTACTAACATGATACTATTTTCATACGATGTCTACGAGTACTTGTGAAAGTTTCTCTCAGTTCATATACAAATGTGTTACTATACATTTCTCTCTGTTTTTCGTTACTGTTATTTTAGATTTCTGCCTTGAATAGATAAAAGATGTGAGCCTTCCCTTGCCCCTACATTTCTTTGGGGTTTTTTTATTTGGTTTAAGGCCTTTACCTCTCTTTAAGTTTTCTTTTTCTTGTTTCTTATAACATGTCCAACTTCCATGTTGCTTGGGTGGCACACGCTATTGGAGATGGCTATGAAGTGTGATAACAAGTTTCATAATTCTGTGAGCAGTAGAACTGATGAAGCCTGGCTTCCGACGGATGATATTTTTGCTTTTTTATGGAATTACTATCTCCACATGAAATTTTTCATGCTGCTGGAGTGCTCATACCAGCTCTCTCTTGTATGGCTCTTCAATGTCTATAATAAAATTCATACCATGCTCTTTTTTTCTGTCAGGGCACTAAGAGGGTCATTCATCCAGCCTGTTTTCATGACACTTGTAGGTTGTTAATGCCTTTGAAGCCACTATCTATATGTCAAATTGGCTGAAATTGTTCAAAAGATGTTAAATAGAAAATGTGGAGAGACAGAGATATATGTTTGTGTATAAAAGAAAAAACAGAAAGTATGATTTCATGAGCCTCATTCCTTTTGATAGCTGGACTAAAAATGCAGCCTAAGCTAAGATAAAGAGTACATTTTCCAGAGGCATCAGCTTTCAGGAAGCATTTAAAAATGAGTGAGATGGGATACAGTGGATCAGCTCCTAAAAATAAAAATCAGGTGCTATTTTAGAAACGCAAGCATATTTTAGAAACCCAAGCATAGAAAGAAAGCTGGCCTCCAGCAGCCTCTCCCTAAGCATCTTATATAGCTTCTGTCTATACCTGCCCCCGCAGCTGTCTGATAGCCAAGTCATCTGAAATAAAAACTTAAGTTTAGGCAATTGAATCACTCCCTTAGAATTCTGGTTCTTCAAGACAGTGACTATTTTCATAGAGAAAACTGCCAAGTGCCTGTCCAACTTACTGTTGTGGAAATGATAGCAGTGGTAATCAGCATAACTTTGTTCCCTATCATCACAATAGGGACATTGCATTTGAGGCTTCTGAAAATAAAGATTTACAGATTTTATAAAGTCAGGCACTATAAATGGCTGATTCTGTTAATAAGAGTTTTCTGCCCCCTGTGCAGCTCTTAATTTCTTTCCTTCCTGTGAAGGCTTTCCTCAAAAACTTGGAGTACTTACGTACAGGAGAAATCACAAACCCTGTTTCTCAGGCTACAAATGGATGTTGCTATGCATATACGATACTTCCTTGTTTATTTTCTCTTCAGGTTTCAAGTAACATGACTGGAGAGAAGGGACGTTAATCAAGTTGTCGTCTTCCACTTTTCCCTCAGGTCTGTCCAGCACTGGCATGATGCACTTTCTCTTTGTAGGCTAAGACCTCTCTTAGGAACTCTCCAGGGACAATGGGTCCTGCAGAACTTTGCTAACTCTGTTTCTATTTAAAATTAAAATAAAATAAAATAAAATAAAATAAAATAAAATAAAATAAAATAAAATATAATAAAATAAATAAAATAAAATAAAATAAAATAAAATAAAATAAAATAAAATAAAAATAAATAAAAAAGGGTAAATTGGACACTGTGAGTGTTCAGATAAAAATGGAAGCACCTTTTTCAGAAACAAAACAAGCCCAAACAAACAAAACAATAAAAAAAGTCACCTTTCCTATTGAAATGGTTCTTTCTTGGGGAAGAAAGTTTCTGAAGATCACTGAGTTAGAGAAAGGAAGAATAAGCAGATAAACATAACTTTCCAGGCTAATTAATCTCCATGATAGTTACTATACATATCCTAACTAGAATGCTCTGAATAAAACTTGTAATTTGCGAAATTTGTCAAAGAAGGGTTGGAACACAAGACTTCTCACCCTCCCAGATAAGTGCCTTTGCACCGGTAACTCAACCCACCCAGTTCTTGGTTTAGTTTTGTGGATTCTATGAGAATCAGGCAATTAAAAGTTACATGTTATTGTGATTAAATCCCATTAGATATACAAGCCTATTCACTACCTGACACCAAAATCTTATTTACAATATTCTCACTCACAGCACAGTTTCCAAATCATGTCTGGGGGAGCCACATACTTCAGACAGTGATAGATAGTCCTCTTCACGTAACTTGTTTTTGAGATAATACAGTCTATGTCTATGAATCCTTCTGAGAGTAGTGAAAGTACAGCCTGTTCTCATTTCATTTTGGGAATAGAGACATTTTGATAAAAGCAACAGCAAACTGGACATACATAAGTCTGTGGACTCTGATGGGACGCACCCAGGATTGCTGAGTGATGAGGGAGCTGGTTGGTGTCAGCGTGAGGCTACTCTTGATTATCTTTGAGAGATTGTGGTGCCCGGAAGAGATTCCTGAGGACTGGAAGAAAGCAAACATTGCTCCTGTATTGAAGAAAGGCAAGAAGGAGGATCTGGGAAACTACAAGGCAGTCAGTTTCCCCTTGATCCCCAGGAAAGTGATGAAACAGCTATCCTGGAAACCCATTTGCAAATACATGAGAATCAGGAATGTATATGAGAGTAGTCAACATGGATTGAATAAGAAGAAGGCATATTTAACTATCTTGAAAACCTTCAATGATGAGATTACTGTCTTGAAGGAGGAGAGATATTGTTTATCTTGATTTTAGCAAGGTTTTCAGCACTGCCTCCCATAACATCCTCACAGACAAACTAATAAAGTATTGAGTAAATAAGTGGGGTTGAAAAGTGCAGCTGTACTCAGATGATTGTGATAATTGACACAAAGTTGAGCTGGAGACAAGGCACTACTGGTATGCTCCGGTATGGCTTGATACTGGGGCAAATACAGATTAACATCTTTGTTAATGACCTGGGTGAGAGGACAGATAGTATTCTCAGCAAGTTTGTAGATGATGCAAAACTGCGAGGGGTAGTTGATACACTGGGTAGTTTTACTGCCATGTGCAGGGACCTTCAACAGTCTGGAGAAATGTGCACAGAAAAACCTCATGAAGTTCAAAAAGCTAAGTCCTGACCCTGGAGAGGAATAACCTCATGCACCAGCAGAGGCTGGTGACTGGATGGCTGGAAAGCAGCTCTACAGAGAAGCCCCTGAGAGATCCTGGTGAACAGCAAGCTGACCATGAGCCAGCAATGTGTCCTTGCAGCAGAGCAGACCAACCGCAACCTAGGTTGCATTAGGAGAAGGGCAGGATCTTGAGGACTTTATCAATGTGAATGAATACCTGAATGAATGTAGGGGATGCAAATAAGCTGAGTCAGACTCTTCTCAGTGGTAGCTGGTGACAGGTAAAGGGGAAATAGGCACACACTGAAATACAGGAGACTATGTGCCTGGCAAAATCTTGGAGCGGATTCTCCTGGAAGACATGTTGAGGCACATAAAAACAAGGTGCTTGGTGACACCCAGCATGGCTTCACTAAGGGGAAATCCTGCCTGACCAATCTGGTGGCCTTCTATAATGGGGCTGCAGAACTGATGGGCAGGGGTAGAGCAGTTGATGTCGTCTACCTGGACTTGTGCAAAGCGTTTGACACTGTCTCACATGAAATCCTTCTCTCAAGGTTGGAGAGACATCAATTTGATAGGTGGACCACTCGGTGGATAAAGAACTGGCTGGATGGCCGCACGCAAAGAGTTGTGCTCAATGGCTCAATGTCCAGATGGAGACCAGTAACGAGTGGTGCCCTCAGGGATCAGTGTTGGGACCAGTCTTATTCAACATCTTTGTGGGTGACATGGACAGTGGGATTGAGCATGCCCTCAGCAAGTTTGCCGATGACACCAAGCTGTGTGGTTCGGTTGATACATTGGAGGGAAGGAATGCCATCCAGAGGGACCTTGACACGCTTGTAGGGTGGGCTGCTGCCAACCTGATGAAGTTTAACCATGACAAGTGCAAGGTCCTACACCTGGGTTGAAGCAATCCCAGGCACAGCTACAGGTTGGGCAGAGAAGAGATTGAGAGCAGCCCTTTGGAGAAGGACTTGGGGGTGTTGGTCGATGAAAAAATGAACATGAGCCGGCAGTGTGCGCTTGCAACCCAGAAAGCCAACTGGGTTGGTATCCTGGGCTGCATCAAAAGGAACATGACCAGCAGGTCGAGGGAGGTGCTCCTGCCCCTCTACTGTGTTCTTGTGAGACCTCACTTGGAATATTGTGTGCAGTTCTGATGTCCTCAACATAAAAAGGACATGAAACTGTTAGAACAAGTGCAGAGGAGGGCCACGAGGACTATCAGGGGACTGGAGCACCTCTCGTATGAAGATAGGCTGAGAAAATTGGGGCTGTTCAGCCTGGTGAAGAGAAGGCTGCGTGGAGACCTCATAGCAGCCTTCTAATATCTGAAGGGGGCCTATAGGGATGCTGTGGAGGGACTCTTCATTAGGGACTGTAGTGATAGGACAAGGGGCAATGGGTTCAAACTTCAACAGGGGAAGTTTAGATTTGATATGAGGAAGAAATTGTTTGCTGTAAGGGTGGTGAGGCCCTGGAATGGGCTGCCCAGGGAAGCTGTGAATGCTCCATCACTGGCGGCGTTCAAGGTGGGGTTGGACATAGCCTTGGGTGGCATGCTTTAGTGGGAGATATCCCTGCCCATGGCAGGGGGGTTGGAACTAGATGATCTTAAGGTCCTTTCCAACCCTAACTATTCTATGATTCTATGTTTAAGCGTGAGGAAAAGCTTATTTACTTTGAGGGTGGCCAAACACTGAAATAAGTTACCCAGAGAGGCTGTGGAGTCTCCATCCTCTGTGAGGTGAGTTTTAACCACAAAAAAGTGTGGAGGGTGGTGAGCAAGCCATGAAGGTGACTGTGGTTCACAGGTAGTTGGACTAGGTGATCTTCAGGAATCCCTTCCATCCTGGTGACTACATGATATCTGTGATTAAAGGAAGTAAGAGCCTCTCAGAGAAAGCAAAAAGAGATTGTGGGTAAGTTTCCATTAATTCAAACCCAGTACAGACCAGTACTGCACAGTCTCAGCCAAAGCCAGATCACAGTCCTGTCATATATCAGTGCCATATTCATCAGTAATAAGTGAAAAAGAAAATTGAGCCATTGGCTTTGGAGGTATTGATAGGTGAATAAATGACTGAAATGCCAGTTGGTGTCTGAATTTGCAGCATGTTAGAGACTGCAGTCAACAGGCAGGGTGCATTTTCTTTGTAGCAAACACGACTGGTTGTGTATTTCTCATAAGGGGTATGTATGTAGGCAGCAGTCAAAGGAAAAAATCAATTCAAGTCCAAATCTTTGCTTGCCTTATGGTCATATAATCAAGTAGTTGAAGAATTTTACTGTCAGTATTGCCAATTTGAGGTCTAGCGTTAGTACTGAGAGGCCCTACGGACAGCATTACATCCTGTAATGGCTATATGTAATTGCTACAGAGGCATTTTGGACTAAATGTCTGGAATGCTTAAGATTCAAAAAGAATATTTTTGTAAGTCTTTTGCATGTATTTGGCTGCATCAAAAATGTTTTTTTTAAACTGGAGTGAGCAGGTTGTCTAAGGCAATTTTCTCAATGCCTCTTGAAAGTGCTCCTAGGGAGAGAGTAGGGAAAATGTATTTCAGAGCCAATCAGAAGTTCAGCAGTAGCTGCACACATGCTGGGCATCAACCCTTTGCTCAAATAATGGTACTTGCAATTTCAGTAAACACAGAAGAGGAAAATAGAAATTAAGCTGTTATGAGAAAGCTGATTTGCATTTGCAGTCTAGATAGTCCTGCTGTTTTCAAATACTCATTTTAAGTAGTTGTTTTGCACTAGTAGATACCAGTCCGTTATGGTCCCAGTAAGAAAGTCACTCAGGCTCTATAAAATATCCTTTAAAATGCTGTTTATTAATGCTGCTAACACTGTGAAGAAAGAGAATACAGATAACTTTATGTTCGTTTGCGTGCTGGGAACCCCGAGTTTTGCAGCTTTGAACAGGCCTCCAATTCACATGCAGCACACTCTGCAGGCCCTCAGTGTGGGAAGAGTGAATCCATTTTGGTTATTTGAGTTACTACAGGATTTTCTTACATAAGGACAACCCTATTGTCAAACAGAAATGCTAATGTCAAACAGAAAAGATGCTTACATGAGAATTTCGTGTGGTGCTTTTGGATAAAGGCAAGAATAGGAAGGCACTGCATTCGCTGGTACTCAGTGGGAGCAGCCTGCAGGCAACAAGCCAGCCGATATGATCCTGCAGCCAAGGGATTTGTGCAGCCCAGCACTGGCATGAAGATCATGCTGGATTTGTCGTACAGCATGGTGCAGGACTGGGTTTACTCAGGATAACTTTTCTGTTGATCACTAACTCTTTAATGTATGATGGTCTCCTGGTGAAGGTCACCACAGTGCTAGCTTTTAAATACTCACCATAAATTGTTCACAAAACATATAGAAAATATTTTTCCTTGATTTTACTCAGGAAATGTCTGTTTCATTTTGCTTGCACAGTATTACTAGGTTGTGTTTTATGATATATATAAATTGCCTGGTCGACTTCTTTTTCTCTAAAAAGATTAGCTATTCTCAGTGATTTTTGATGTCTGCCAATGAAGTTCTTCTGCGGCAAACTTTCATAGATATTTTGTACTCCTTATAAGAAATATGTATAAAAGAAGTAAAAAAAAGGCCAAAACCCCCAGCTAAGTTTTGTTAGCTTGCCACTTTTAATTGCAATAGGCATGGCTATTCTTTGCTGGACTGAGAAAATCACTCCAACATAAATTCAGGTAACTTAATTTTAGCCTTTTTGGAGATTTTTCTTCAAAGCTAAAAAGAATAACAGGCAAACAAAGATACCCAAGTAGGTAACAGAAACACCAGAAGGAAGAGTGAAAGAAATACATATTCCTCATGTAAAGAAAGGACCCTGGGCAACCATGAAGATAGCTTTTATAAAACCCCTTTTGTGAATGGTCCTGCCTGACTTTTGACAGTCGCTTCACTGGCAAGTAGGCAGTAATGTATCATTGTCCCTTAACACAGCAAATTAAAGTACATCATGAAGTGGTGCAAGAGTTACACATTTGGCTTCAGTCAAGGCAGCTGATTGTTCACTCATGCTGAGATTATGTGCTGTGTTTCTTAATCCAGGGACCAGAACTCCTTCAGAAAGACAGAGATCACGAAAGAGTATTATTTATGTATACTCATAGTCAAAGGTAATGTCTTACGAAGTTGTTCAATCAGCTCAAAACTTCCACAGGAAGGTGCTTCAAAGAAGACTGCTTAGGAGGTAAAATAAGCTGGGTGTTTCAGCCTGGTCATTTGATCCCCAGGATGATGAATCATCCTTTCTTCACTTTAAAAGATGTGCATCATGCCCAGCAAAAAAACCCAAACCCTTGAAACTAATAATTTTGTTGTCTGAAGAATATTTTTTCATTGACAAATCACAAGAACAAAATGAAGTGCCATGGTTAGGAGATCACACCTTTGTCATATCTAATTAAGGATCAGGATCAAAATCAAAATACTGATCCTTTTGCCAGAACTTCTTCAGTATAGTATGCAGGATAAAAGTTGTTTCTTTCCGGTTTCAGAACATAAGCCTTTGGTATATGGATTAGATTAACTAACTAACATCCAAATTTCTTCTAGCCAAGAATAATGACTATGAGGAGAAAACTCATTATTGATCACCAAAAAGAGTTTGAAAGAATGGATAGTGGGGAAACCAAACAGCAACTTCAGCAATTTCAAGTCTGACGTTTGCTGATCTATGGGTATGCCTGCACTGGCAAGTATTGTGGTGCAAGGGAGAGCGTAGAGCAAAACAGCTGATGCTGAAAACCAAAGACAACTCTGTATTTATGTTGGATCTTCTGTGGTCTATGTTTGGACTTTCATTTCCTATTTGAATTACAATGAGATCCTGTACACTGACAGTCCATTAGCAGCTGGAGAGAATTACATGCACTCCCAGAGCACCTCTTACCATTTAATCTCATAGAATCACAGAACGGTTAGTGCTGGAAAGCACCTTAAGATCATCTAGTCCCAACCCCCCTGACATGGTCAGGGGCACCTCAAACTAGGCTCTGTCCAACCTGGCCTTGAACACTGCCAGGGATGGGACATTTACCACTTCTTTGGGCAAGCTGTGACAGTGCCTCACTACCCTCATAGTAAAGAACTTCTTCCTTATATCTAACTTGAACTTACCCTGCTTAAGTTTAAACCCATTCCCACTTGTCCTATCACTACAGTCCCTAAAGAAGAGCTCTCTCTGGCATCCTTGCGGGCCCCCTTCAGATATTGGAAGGCTGCTATGAGGTCTCCACGCAGCCTTCCCTTCTCCAGGCTGAGCAACCCCAACTTTCTTAGCCTACTTTCTCAGCCAACTTTTTTTCTTAGTCTCACCCAAAAGAAATGCAGTTCTATGAAATTCTTTACTGTGAGGGTGGTGGGGCCCTGGAATGGGTTGCCCAGGGAGGTTGTGAATGCTTCATCCCTGGCGGCGTTCAAGGTGGGGTTGGACATAGCCTTGGATGACATGGTTTAGTGGGAGGTGTCCCTGCCCATGGCAGGGGGGTTGGAACTCGATGATCTTGAGGTCCTTTCCAACCCTTACTGTTCTATGATTCTATGATTCTATGATTCTATGATTCATGAAGTGAGTCAAAGCATGGTAGCGCAAGGGGACCTGTTGACTTCTGCAGAGAGGGACCATAGAGCCCTTACACAGTTCAATCCTTCCCTAAGCTGCAAAAAACCACAGTAATGGGCAAGGGTGGTAGGAGCCAAGTGTGATAGCTCAGTCTGGAAGAGTCCATGTCATTTCTTCAAGCACTGGCAGGTGTACAGGTCTTTGTGCCCAGCCTGTTGACTTAGGCAGCTGCCTCCTTATCCTATTTTTTGAGCCAAGACTTCCCATATAATTGACTTCTTTTATAACTCAGAGTAAAAAAATGCCATTCTTAACTCACTACTGTTGTGGCTGAACTGATAGGAAATGTAATAATCCAGATAATTTATAGCACTCTGTATAATTCTATGAGAGCTTTCCCGTCTTCCTTGCAATTATAAAATTTACTGCCTTGCAGTGATTGATTTGTCAGATCCAAAGGGCAAAATCCTCCTTTCATAGCTGAGACAAAAGTCTTTCAACTGCTTTATTAGACACTCCAGTCATCAGTTTCACCTTTTAGCAACTTCTTATGGGTTTAAATTTTCAAATTTATTAGCAGTGTTGGTTTCTCAAACTGCAAATTTTCTGAACTCCCACAGATCAAATATTAAGTGTCTGTGTTTTGTTTAATATTAATTTGAATCAAAACCTTCATTAAAATATTTGGTCAGCATTCCAGCTATCTGTTAAGCTTAAATTGCCATGTAACTTGAAACATTTAGTTCTCTGTGCATGTAAGGTTATTCCTGTGAAAGTTTGTTGACAGCATTTTTTGGTGTTACTGAAGCATAAGTTAGTCCATTTGAAAGTGCAATTATATTTAAAGAGCAGTGTCTACCTAAATGCAGTTCAGAGATGTTTCATTAATATACTGTTTAGTTACCTAAACAACTTGTTTGGAGAAAGTTCTGTATTTTGCAGTAGAAAAGGAGAGAGGTATATTGTGGTGTTGTGGGTTCTATAACTATGTAGTTTCTACAGGGGATTTTCAAAGTTTGTCTTGTATGGGAGCTCAGGAATGGATTCCTTTATCTCTTGAAGTATCTTACAAACACCTGTTTTATGGTTTTATTGAATAAATAATTTTGCGATGCCAGGTCTGAAGAGGTGGTTTGTAAAGGACTGAAGAGGGAATTTTCTTCAGTCCTCCTGAAAAAAAACACTATAAAGTAGCCTTTATTTGTTTCTTTTTCACTGATCTAGGAAACAAAACAAAGGAATAAAGATGCTACTTTTGGTACTTTTCTATATATAAATATAGTTTTAGAACTTGGTGTTTTATTAAAATCCTGTTTTTATTGAACCTGGCTCCTACTAGATCCATTTGATGTTCTTAGCTCACTGAAGGATACAGGGTATACACATGCCATTCATTATTTTATGCACCTTTACATATATGTGTTCGGATTACATGACCTCTGATAGAAAGATTGGGAGCTGAGGCTGAAAGAAAATCATTCTGTCTAATTCAAACTCTTTATCCAGGCTTACTGTCCCTTCACTGACTCACTGTGAAAAGGATTTTTTTCCCCAGAGATTTATAACTTGTCCAGGTGTGAGTGCTTTTTCTTTTTCTTTTTTTTTTTAAGTTAAGAATTACTAAAGTCCTGTTCCTGGTACAAAGGATGCACCTGACCAATTCTGAAATATAGGCCCACTGCCAAAATGTTGGTAGGGTAACTGTTATTTTCTGATGTGGAAAAATCTTTAGATTTCTCTAGCCTTGGAAATGTCTGGAATTTAATGGTGAAAAGTAAAAGCATGGAAAACAGCTGATGAAAAATTGTAACCCAAAGTTTAAAGTTCAGATCACAAATATGCTAAAATTGTAAGGCAATTGAGAACTGCACCTAAAAAAAGGGACTATAATGGTCATAATTATAAACAAGGTGTCATGGGTTCAGTAGTAGCAGTCATTTTTCTCCTTCTTGGTAGCTGGTGCGGTGTTGTGTTTTTGATTTTGGGCCTGGGAACAGCGCTGATAATACCAGTGTTTTCAGTTACTGCTTAGTAATGTTTTTGTCTGACCAAGGACTTTCTGAGTCTCATGCTCTGCCAGGGAGGAGGGGAAGCCGGGAGGAAGTAGAGACAGGACACCTGACCCAAACTGACCAAAGAGGTATTCCATACCACAGCACGTCATGCCCTGGATGTAAACGCGAGGGGCAGAGACCTGGAAGGGTGGAGGTTCGCTGCAGGTTTGGGCTTGGTATGGGGTGGTGAGCAGTTGTATTCTCTTTCTTTGTATTTCTCTTGTTATTATTATTGGTGGTAGCAGTAGTGATTTGTGTTATACCTTAGTTACTAAACTGTTCTTATCTCAACCTGTGGGAGTTGCATTCTTCTGATTCTCCTTCCCATCCCTCTGGGAGCAGGGAGAAGAAAAAGGGGGGAGTGAGTGAGCAAACTGCGCGGCTGAGAGGCTTAAACCACGACACAAGGCTACCGGCCTTGACTCTTATTTCACTGTATTGGTTGCTCAAAAAATACCAGAACGAAGCAGCAAAGTGACTGCAGAAAATCATTAGCCTTGTTTGTGCTTTCCAGGCCTGTTCTTCATGATTAATCAGCCCAGAACACTTACCAGCTAATTGTCTTAAAATGAGTTCCTCTACCATACTCCTGCCACATACAAAACTGAATAAATGATGAAGGGTGGTGATCGGCATTAATGCATTTCACAAATGATATACACCCTGATAAAATGACTTTTTATGTTAAACTGGTCTCATCTGCTGAGTGTGCTGCAGTTCATTCTGAGCTCTTCAAAATCTCTTTTTGAGAGGAAATATGCTTTATCTGTGGCAAACTGTGCTAGAAGGTAAGGAGACAAGTGTAAAAGTGTAGAATCTGGATGATGGTTGCCTGTGGCCCAAGCAAAGGCTGTGGCTGAGTGGATGATTTCACTGCACTTTATCCCCCGGAGCAAAAGTTCATGGCACTGGAGTGCAGAAACACCATTTGCTTTGCTACTCAAGTAGCACATTGTTTGTTTGTAGTTGGAAGCTGAGGGTGGCACATTCTGGTTCCCATGCCCTGGAAAATGACCCAATCTTGTACAAAGAAAATGATGTCTTCCAGTCTGTCTCTGCAGAATTGGAGAAATAAATATCCACTACTTAACTATATTAAATCTAAACTTTAGAATTTCATGGAAGCAGACTATGATACTTCTCATATCTACTTATCCATAATGTTCTCTACAACAGTCCAACCATTTTATTCATTAGTGAAATAGTTTGAGTTTTTTGCAGGTAGGCAGGAAAAAGTATGAAAGACAGGAAATAAGCAGAAGAAAGCAGTACTGGAGGTAAAATGGAGGTGAGAAATGATGGTACAAAGAGAGAAGATGAATGATGGAAAGGCAAGGAAAAAGAGAAAAGGAATATAATGAAATAATACTGAAAATACATTTTGTGAGGCAAGATTTTGGGAGGTGCTCGTCTGGGTGGAACTAGTGATAGAATTGTAGAAAGCAAAAAAACTCTTGAACATACGGACAGTTTTTTCAGACTTCTAAAAAAAAAAATTAATAATTAATGTCATGAAATAAAACTTGAAGTCAAAATGGAAAAGTTTAAGTTCTTGTTTGTGTTTGTACTTGATTTGATGAATAACAGTGAAGGACTCCTTCACTGATCCAGAAAGGGCAAAAAAATGATGGGGTTAATGCCTAATCCTTGCCAGAACATGCAGCCTGCCTGCCCTCAGCCAGCTTTAGTGAGAGCACCAGTGGCCTCAGCCTCTTCCCAGGACAGTCTTGCAGGTACCACCACAGCCACTGGGAGCCAAGAGCTTCATGGGTGTGCATTTCTGCGCAAGTACCAATAGTATCAGAAAGCCTGGAAATCCAGGGACTTGACAGTTCATTGGGAAGATGTCAATGGAAATGTCAAGGCAGCCATTAAAGAAAGGATCACTTATTGCTTGAAGCACTTGAACAGGAGCACCAGCAGTGCAACCAGCCTAGGAGGATTTCTTTTTCTGTTCCTGGCATTTTTATTGCAGGTCCAGCCTTCCCAGACTTTTTTCTGTTTTTGTCATGCTGTGTATTTGCGTTAAATGCAAAATTTCTCTAGTTCATGGTAGAAATTTGCTATTTTATTGACATTTACTTATTTCAAAAGGCTCTGCATATGTTAAGCTTGTGCTTTTTCCCCATTTCTCCCTCAGTTTGTGAACTCAGCCAACTGAAATAATAGGATAATATCTTTTCTTGTGTTTTGTGGGGTATTTTTTTTTGTGTGTGGCGTTTTTAGTGTTTTTTGTTAGAGCAGAAAATAGTGCTGTCCTGACATTTTTGTCTGACTTTGCCTCTGAGATACCCATGCTTCTTGCAGTTGCTTCTCGCAGCTTCATTTGAGGCTGCTTTAAATATTTAGACCACCTTCAGAAGGAAACAACGGGGTTTTTTTTTGTTGACAGCGCAAAGGCCAATCATACAAACACAGAAATGATACCTTAAAGTCAGGTGGATAACATGGGCTGAAATTAATCTCTTTTTCAGCCTCTCCATTAAGTCTGTTCTTTACTGTTTTAGCAGGAATCCTGCTCAGCAGCACTGGGGGTTCCACCTGAAGCTGCAGCACCAGCCTAGGGAGCTGCTCCTCCTGCATGCTTGGCTCTCATCTTTGCTGATGCTTTCAAGCCACATCCTTTATGAGCTGTTTTTTTCCTTCTTCCTCTTGTCTTCTGTTGCACATCACTGCTTTGTCAATCATTCCCACATCCCCCTCCTTTCATTTATCCATGATATATTGATTTGTAACTGGTGTTTGAGGACTCTGCTTTTAACCTTGCTCCCTTTTACACAGTTGGGCTGCCGGAAAAATAATCATGAAATCATAGAATAGTTAGGGTTGGAAAGGACCTTAAGATCATCTAGTTCCAACCCCCCTCCCATGGGCAGGGACACCTCACACTAAACCATGTCACCCAAGGCTATGTCCAACCCCTCCTTGAACGCCGCCAGGGATGGAGCATTCACAACCTCCCTGGGCAACCCATTCCAGTGCCTCACCACCATCAGAGTAAAGAATTTCTTCCTCAGATCAAATCTAAACTTCCCCTGTTTAAATTTGAGCTTGTTACCACTTGTTCTCTCACTACAGTCCCTAATGAAGAGTCCCTCCACAGCATCCCTATAGGCCCCCTTCAGATATTGGAAGGCTGCTATGAGGTCTCCATGCAGCCTTCTCTTCTCCAGGCTGAGCAGCCCCAACTTTCTCAGCCTACCTTCACACAGGAGGTGCTCCAGTCCCCTGATAGTCCTCGTGGCCCTCCTCTGCATTTGTTCCAACAGTTCCATGTCCTTTTTATGTTGAGGACATCAGAACTGCACACAATATTCCAAGTGAGGTCTCACAAGAACACAGTAGAGGGGCAGGAGCACCTCCCTCGACCGGCTGGTCACGCTCCTTTTGTTGTAGCCCAGGTTACGGTTGGCTTTCTGGGCTGCGAGAGCACACTGCTGGCTCATGTTCATTTTTTCATCGACCAACACCCCCAAGTCCTTCTCCAAAGGGCTGCTCTCAATCTCTTCTCTGCCCAACCTGTAGCTGTGCCTGGCATTGCTCTGACCCAGGTGTAGGACCTTGCACTTGTCATGGTTAAACTTCATCAGGTTGGCAGCAGCCCACCTCACAAGCATGTCAAGGTCCCTCTGGATAGCATTCCTTCCCTCCAAAGTATCAACCGAACCACACAGCTTGGTGTCATCGGCAAACTTGCTGAGGGCACACTCAATCCCATTGTCCATGTCACCAACAAAGATGTTGAACAAGACCAGCCCCAACACTGATCCCTGGGGGACACCACTCATTACTGGTCTCCATCTGGACATTGAGCCATTGAGCACTACTCTTTGCATGTGGCCATCCAGCCAGTTCTTTATCCACCGAGTGGTCCACCTATCAAATTGATGTCTCTCCAACTTAGAGAGAAGGATGTCATGTGGGACAGTGTTGAATGCTTTGCACAAGTCCAGGTAGATGACATCAACTGCTCTACCCCTGTCCATCAGTTCTGTAGCCCCTTCATAGAAGGCCACCAGATTGGTCAGGCAGGATTTCCCTTTAGTGAAGCCTTGCTGGCTGTCCCCAAGCACCTTGTTGTTTTTCATGTGCCTCAGCATGCCTTCCAGGAGAATCCGCTCCAAGATTTAGCCAGGAACAGAGGTGAGGCTGACTGGTCTGTAGTTCCCTGGCTCATCCATTTTCCCCTTCTTGAAAACTGGGGTTATATAATGCAAAAGAATGAGCATAATATCTCCTTTATAG
Organism: Amazona ochrocephala; assembly: GCA_039720435.1. Taxonomy (NCBI): domain Eukaryota; kingdom Metazoa; phylum Chordata; class Aves; order Psittaciformes; family Psittacidae; genus Amazona; species Amazona ochrocephala. The sequence goes on from CM077878.1 coordinate 83,050,546, forward strand.
ATCTCCAATTTGTCACTTTCCTTTTATTCCTTACTTTCTCCTTCCTATGTATCTGAAGCAGGAAGTCTGTTCATCTATTTAATTTTTAAGACTGACAGCATTTTTTTTACATAACGCTTCATAATAAGGCTACATTGTACATGCCTCATATTAATCCACACCAGCTGGATCACTGTCAGGTCTTCTGTGAGATTTATACATTGTGGGATAATAGCATAAATGATAGACTTCTGGTGTAAAATACATTTTCTACATAATCTCTTCTCTCTCTGCCTGTCATGGTTTAAGCTCCTATAAACCCATGCAGTCGCTCTCTCACTCACTTCCGCCTCTTTCTTCCCTCCGCTCCTGGAGGGATGGGAAGGAGAATCGAAAGAATGCAACTCCTACAGGTTGAGATAAGAACAGTTAGTAGCTAAAGTATAACGCAAATCACTACTGCTACCACCAATGATAATAATGACAAGAGAAAATGCAAGGGAAAAGAATACAATTTCTCACCATCCAATATCAAGGCCGACCACCCAGTGCACCCCCACCAGTAACAATAATGACAATGCAAATACAGGGAAAGAATACAATAACTCACCACCCAGCTCGACCAAGTAGTGCACCCCCACCAGTGCACCCTCCACCGTGCACCCTCACCACCCTTCCGGGTCTCTCCTCTCCATTTCTACATCCTGGATATGATGTGCTGTGGTATGGAATAACCTCTTTGGTCAGTCTGGGTCAGGCGTCCTGTCTCTCCTTCCTCCCGGCTTCCCCTCCTCCCTGGCAGAGCATGAGACTCACAAAGTCCTTGGCCAGCCTAAACATCACCAAGCAGTAACTGAAAACACTGGTGTTATCAGCACTGTTCCCAGGCCCAAAATCAAAAACACAGAGCTGAACCAGCTACCAAGAAGGAGAAAAATGACTGCTACTACTGAACCCAGGACACTGCCCTCCTCTGCATTTTCCATCAGGCATAGGGTTGCTGTTACTGCAGCCAAAAAAGAGAATTTTTGTTTACCATATTGAAGTCTTAAATTCAATCTATAGATTTACTTTTTTTTTTTTTTTTTTTTTTTAAAATATGGTGCATAAGCATCAGCTTTTGTTAACAAAACAAATGAAATATCTCAACTAAGGAATTTCCATGGTGGTGTTTTCCAGAAGCTGCAGAGTACACTGTGTAAAGGGCTATTTGAAGTGCTGAATGTTTTTTGTGCATTTCTCAGGAGAACTGACAACTGGCATCTGTTACAGACATGATACCCTTATAGGTAGCCTGAAACTGGTGCTTAACAAGCTTCCCCTGCTCCCATAGTATTCAATCTTTTTTAATGAACTGCCACATTAATTGGCTGAACCCTCAACTGGAATAGCATTTGTGTAATATACCATTGTTTTGTACTAAGTGAAAAATTAGCTTTAGCTTATTGGCATTTTGTCATCAAATTCAAAATTTCCCTGAACCACTGCTTATGAGACTTCATTTAAATCTCACAGTAAACAAGCCACTTACAGCGACTGTGATCAGGAATAGCCAGGGCATTGTGTTACTCAGCAGGGCTTATATTACCCTGAGTGTTTGTTGGTTGCTCCACATCTAATGTTGATTTGGCTTTAGTATTAAAGATTCCACATCAACTCAATTTGATTCTGTGGCTACTTAGCTTCTGTGACAAGGGATTATGAGGCTGTTCAGCTTCCACATAGTACAAAGCTCCCATTTGACTTTATGCTGGGATGGTTCCCAGATATGTATTATCCCATTGTCTCTTCCTAAGCCCTTACTTATATTATTTACTATAATTTATTATTATAGTGGGGCGTCTGTTACAGGCCATCTCACCAGGAAGACTGGTGGATGAGACTTTCTGTAGACAGATTGGAGCAGCCTCACGCTCACAAGCCCTGGTCCTCACAGGGCACTTCAACTACCCTGGTATCTGTGGGAGAGACAACCTGCCTATGCAGGGCATAAACAATTCAGGAGGTTCCTGGAATGCTTTGATGATAAATTCCTTCTCCCAGTGATAGGGGAACAGGGGCTATGCTGGACCCTGTCCTTACCAGCAGGGAGGAGCTGGTGGGGAATGTGAAGCTCAAGAGCAGACTTCAATGTAGTGACTTCAATGGTAGAATTCAAGATCTTCAGGGCAGTGAGGAGGGTGCACAACCAGCTCACTATCCTGGACTTCAGGAGAGCAGACTTTGGCCTCTTGAGGGATCTGCTTGGCGCCATGAGATAAAGTCCTGGAAGGAAGAGGGTAACAGGAAAGCTGGTTAATATTCAATGATCATCACCTCCAAACTCAGGAGCAATGCATCCTGGCAAAGAGGAAGTCAGGCAAGAATGCCAAGAGGCCTGCATGGATGAAAAGGGAGCTCCTGAACAAACTCCAGCATTAAAAGAAAGCCTATAGAGAATGGAAGAAGGACAAGTAGCCTGGGAGGAATACAGAGAAATTGTCCAAGCAGCCAGGATCAAGTTAGGAATGCCAAAGCCCTGATAGAATTAAATCTGGCCAGAGACATCGAGGGGAAAAAGTAAAGCTTCTATAGGTACATTGGTGATAAAGGGAAGACTAGAGAAAAAGTGGGCCCTCTCTGGAGGGAAATGTGAGATCTGGTTACCTGGAATATCGAGAAGGCTGAGGTACTCAACAACTTTTTTTGCCCTAGTCTTCACTGACATGTGCTCCAGGCATACTGCCCAAGGCACAGAAGGCAAAGGCAGGGACTGGGAGAATGAATGATTCTGTGATTCTATGATTACATTCTTTTAATATGAGGAAGGCATGGAGATGCAGACTATTAAAGAGTTGCTCAATGATCAGGACAGAAAACTGAGCTAGATTTGAGTGGTACCAGCACTCCGGGGTGTGTGATGCTTTACAGCTTCCTGTGGTTTAGACATTGCTGTTTTGTATAAGAAGGCAAAGGGTGTTTACTAATATGCCTGCTTTCTGTCTGCTCTGTGAACACTTGCAGCCCAGCATGGTCTCAGAGATTTTTCTTCTCACATTGAAATTACAGTTTCAAAGGAAGACTGAAACTTTCTGATTAGCATTTCCTCAATCATCACAAAACAGCAACCGCTCACCTTTTCTTTTTTTTTTTTTTTTTCCTTTTCATTTTAAAGTCCCTCTGGCAAATTTCTGAGATGCTCAATTTACCGAGGAAATGCAACATCCTCATAAGGAATAGATTTTATATGTTACTTCTGTGACACTGTTACCTTACTGTCTGATGCCTCACTTTCCAACTTTTAAAATTAGTTTGACTAATATAGAAGGGCAGATTTTTGAAGCTAAGTTTTTAAATCGTGCTGTCCTTTCTAGACTATGAACATATATTTTTCCTCTGCAAGACTTTACTTCCTGAGTTCTCCAGGAGAAATTGTGGAAGGGAGTCTTGCCAGCAAAAGGATAGTGTTGGCTTATTGCGGATCAGTTAGGTGTTTGCTGCAGCCTGAAAAGAATACCTTCTCATGAGGTGTTTGCTGTAGCCTGAAAAGAATCGAACCACACTGGCCTTCTCACATTCACAGTGCAAAGAGATGTTCAGAGAAGAAAACCCTCTCGAGATGTTACAATTCCATGGTGGTAGCATCTCTTCTGTGTCTCTTGTAATCAGAGCGGAGCCAAAACATCCACCTGGCTTCCTAGAAATCGTTGAACTGAATCTGTGAAATCCCTATTCACAGAGTTCACGTTCTTCTAAATCTAATTCTGTTACATATCAGCCTGTAATGTGTCATGGTGCCTTAAGGAACTGGCAGGAGCTGAAATAAAAGCTTAGCCCACTGACATGCTTGATGTTCTTTCTAAAAAAAGAAAATATTTTTTTCAGGCTCCATTTGAATCTTTGATCTTTTTAGAATAACTGAGTTGAAAATCAGTTTTCTGAATTGCTGAATTTCAGTTATCACAGCATCCCCTGAAAAAAAATAATCCTCTATAAGGTTTTCGTAGTCTTTTGCAGTTTTCTGTTTTGATCTTGCCTCTGTCAGATGGCTGTCTCTGAGGAAAAAAAAAAAACCACAAACAAACCAAAACACAAAAAACTCACTGCCATTAAAATAAGTTATATTCAAATATCCAAATCGCTGCAGACAAATTATCTGTGTTCTATAACAATCCACTCACCATTTTTTTCCCCATAAAAAGCTAGTCAATGTATTTTGATTGCGTCTTTCTTTCATTAATAGGTACTCCTTTGTCTCCTCCATTTCAAAATTTAGGAATAATTTTCAGATTCTGTTCCTGGTACCTTGATTACTTTGATAAAACTCAGAAAAGTCACAAGGGCTTTTAGACTAAACTCTTGGAATCGATAGTGCACTTCTCATTTTTCTGACTTAGTTCTGGAAACAATCACTCATTAGTACATTCCTCTTCAGCAGAAGTTTTTCCTCATTTTTATGTGTCCTAATAGTATGAGTGACAAGGGATGCTTGAACATTCAAGCGAGTTCCAAGCAACTCTGTTTTCACCTGATTAAATGCATATTTAAGTACCAACTTACAGCTGTTCCATATGTAATTAAACTTTCTTCCATCAGATGTTCCAATATTAAGGCTCAGGTTCATTAGCCAAAGCAGTAAAGTGTATTATAACATTTTAAAACATCAGTGAACATTAGAATCTTATTGGCTAACTGTACTACCCAAACAGACATTCAGATGTTAGATTTCCCGAGCACCCAGCCAGACAATTATCCATGTTGATGCATCAAGGTCTGTACATCATTGACAGGCTGTGCAGGCAGCTTGGGGTAGGAGGATCCCAGGGACATGCACTAGCAAGGCAGCCCATGGAGTGCTGGAAGCCCATTCTTTCATACTGAACTATAATTTTTGATCCAGAAAATAGCTGTTTATGAAATTGTTATCACCCCAGAGCAACAGCAGTTGCTTTACCACCACTAAATCCCAGAGCACTAGTAATATACAATGGCTTATTTCAGAGTGTGATAATAACCTGCATCTAGACAAGCAAGGCCTTCATCTGGATGTATGAGCATGTCCTGGGTTCAGCAGGTGTTATCAGCGCTGTTCCCAGGCCCAAAACCAAAAACACAACGCTGCACCAGCTACCAAGAAGGAGAAAAAATGACAGCTACTGCTGAACCCAGGACAGAGCAGCAGAGCAAGCCTCTTCACGCAGCTTCATGGTGGTTATTTTCTGGAGTCGCTGATGGTCATTTTACGTTTGTGTGGTGAAATAGCCCCATGACAAGGTGCCAGTTGATGACAGTTTTCACAAGCTGTGAAATATATACCAGCTGTGAAGCTGGGAGCTATATGACTCCAACAGAGTTATTAAAACCAAGATTAGAGAGAGGAGCAACACCAGTCTTCAGAAGATGTTTTGCGGGAGATGGAAAATGGATGACTGCTACCTGCTGATAACAGGTTGTGGAGTTTGTGCATAGACAAAAGCTGTCACTAGCTACTTTTTAAGCATATATGGAGCCATTCTTTAGCAGGAAGCATACACATGGCAATCATGATAGCCCGCATTATCCCCATCAACCAGCCTGGCTAACGTCTGGCATCAGAAGGAGGGATAATTAGTTTTAGCTTGCTCTTGAGAGGTGCATGGGTCTCTCTTGTGTTAGGTGCTACAATGCAAAGCACAAAGGAGAGCTGCTAGTTTCACAACTGTAATAAAATCTTCGCAAGCCTTCTTCCAGCAGGCAAATACAAATCCAAAAGCACATTCAGCCTGAACGGAATGCAGATTTTCCCCACAAACATGATAGCTGCATTTCTAACTTTCAGTTACATTTATATAATTTTAAACATGCTCTGGTTGCTTGGTGTTTGCAAAAAAAAAAAAAAAAAAAAAAAAGAAATTAAAAAGAATAAACATTTAAACAACACCTTTGCTTTTGCTGTTGTACTTAAACACTTAAACATAAGAATTCAATTTGAACATTTCAAAACTTTCATTTTTCCAGTGTTATATCTCATGAACTCTTTCCATATGTAGTCATGGATGTTGAATTATTTTTATGATACTTAATTTAACCCAATGGCAAGGATTATATCTACTTTCTCTACAAGCTTATGAAGAAAACAAATAAAAGTAAATATTTTTATATTTAAATGACATTCCACATACATCTTTCTATTTTATAACTCAGGGTAATAATTACTGAACTGTATCTTGGAAAAAATGATAAAGAAATTCATTACTATTTTCTAATAAAATCTTTGCAACATCTAAAACTTGTCTCCACAGAGACAATAATATCTGTCTTATGGTTTGTGGAGACAATAAAAAGACAATTTAATTGAAGTTGGACCACAGATTTATACAGCAGAAGTAATTTCAGAAGAAATTAGACCTAGCAGGAACTTTTCAGGGAAAAACATTAATTCCATCAGAAAATATCATTTTATGAAAACCAAGACTGGTAATGAAAAAAACCCTCTAAAATCAGAATACTTCATACTTTTCACATCAATATTTTTACATTTTCCTAACATATTTGTCTTGTATTTCAAGATAAGATATTTTATATAAATGTAATTAATTATATTTTATTCATATTTAATTGTAATGGAGATCTTTAAAAGTAAAAATTGAAACAATATTTTGAAATTACCTAAAAAAGTGTAATTTTGACATAATTGTTCTTTCATGTAATTTGGTTTTGACTTGGAATCTTTTTTATGTTGAATAGATAAAAGTTACATCCAATGAATTAACATAAGCATTGAGAAGACACCTTCCAAAGAATAATTAATTTAATCCTATATTTAAAATGATAATTACATAGGGAATTGGAGTGAAATAGTAACTGCTTTTTTCTTTGTAAGTAAAAGTGTACTTTTATGATAATCATTTCCTATTCCCAAAGGAAGATGTCTGTGTGAAGTACAAAATAAAAATGTCCATTTAAAAGTGGTTTTTATTTGGTGAGAATCCAAGGCAACTGCACATAAAATGATTTACTGGGTCAAGACAAAACTGAAGAAAATGAGGGTATGCCATATAATATTTTTATAATATTCAGTAAACATCATAAAGTCAGCCCAGTAATCTACTTACTCCTTAGCATCTTTGATTTCATTTCCCTCTGAGGCAAAGTTCTGGGTAGTGAGGACCTAAAGAGCAGCCACACAGTTCTGTGGAGATGAAGAAGCTCTTCCTTTCCCAAGAAATCTTTTAAAATCATAATGATTTGTATACCTAATCCCAGGGAGAAAGTAAAACAGGCTTTTGTCTGATATCTTTGTTATGTGGGTGTGTACGGTCTGCCTATTTGTTGTTTTATCTGAATCTGTAGCTGAATAGGGTAAGAGATATTACTGGAACATATTTCTCATAGGGTTTGTAAAATGGTTTAATACCATGTTAGGTCCTTTCTCATTTATTGTCAGTGTAAGACACAACAGAAGAGAAAAAAGGCAGTATTTGCCTTTAGAGAAAGCCTTATTTAAGTGTTGGAACAATATATGGGTTGGAAATTAACTCTTTATCTTGAAGAAAGTAGAATATTCATGAGCACATTCTTTGATTCACCATACTGTGTTTAATCCTATTCTTACAGGATCCTGTTCATCAGAGGAAACCATGAATTAAGTCAATTGAGAAGGGTTGAGAGAGGAAGGCCTCCATTTTGCAGTTCAGCAGACAACAAGAAAAATGTCCTTCATGGTATCTAAAGGGGATGTGCATATGTATGTCTGTATCTCTGCATGTGTACATGTATATAGACACACACAAACCAGACACCTTTAAAATATGCCTATACACTTTCCTCCAAATCAAGGTCAGTAAAAAATCTTACACCATGCCATGCTTCTAAGAATAATAAGTGTAACACAGCTTTTCAAAACATACAGTACAAGCAAATAGATTGCAGAATGGGACTTGGAAATGTTCTCTTAACTTCCAACTGCATAGTATGCAACTAAGAGAACTATGTTAAAAGCTCAATGATGTGCGCTGCTCTTTACTTCCAGATAATCTTCCCTTGTCTCTAATACTCTATTTGTACCTGTATTGTGTCCCAAACCTAAATCTCCATCTCTTTTCTGAAGATACTTCCTATATTTCACAAGGAAATGACTTGCAGCAATTAGTTGCATGAGTAGGTTCATTCTCTGGAGTAGGTATCCATAAGGCTACACTTCTAAAAATTCTAAGCTCCTGGTCTGCATGCAATTATCTGTTTGTTATACAGATAGGAAATGCAAAGATTTTAGCATCTTAGGTACATTCTTCTTCAAAAAAAGAAGGAAAATAATACTATTAGTATAATCCACATCCTCCCATCTCCTTTGTCCTCCATTGAATCAAAACTCTTGCATGGATGCTTTTATCCCAGCCATTATTTTTTTTCTCATTTACTGTGTCCTCAAGTTGCTTTCATGTCTATGACATACTGAGCATATAAAATGTTCTGTATAAAAATAATTATATTTCCATGAAGCAAGTGATGTTGCCATTTGCAGTCCTTAATAAAGAATAAAAAGGGCAGAAAATTAGTATTGAAGAGGAACCTATTTTTCTATGTTAAATTAATTTTTTATGTTTCATCAATTACTCAAGAATAAAAGAGATGGAAAAAATGTCTAGATCATTCAATTGCATCACTTAAAACAATGAACTCAACTGAAAACCCCTCTCCTTTCCTATACATGTACTACAAAGGAAAACAATGAGAGGCTCATCTCTTCACTGAACTCTTGGAAATATCACCAGACCCATAAGAATTGTTAAAATTGAGTTTCATGATCATGCTGGATTCACTTTGGTTGTATAAATAATCTGCCTCATGAACATAGAGTAACTCCTATCTTCATCATACATATCAATTCAAAAGCTGTCACTCTACAAGGACTCACTGTGATTTTTGCATTTTATCTGCTTTACAGTACAGGCTGAAAGCCATTCTGAAGTAATTTCTAGCTGAGTGCTAAATAAGTAATTATCATACTAAGAATATTGACAGTACCGACATGCAGCCTAGGGGAGTCCTCACCTGATAGAGGAAAACAGCATATGACAGTAACCATCACTTTTCTTGCAGTTAAAGATGTTTAGCAGAAAATAATATTTAGGGTTTGAAACATGTTTTTTGACAGCTTCCCTCATCAGAGATTATTGAAGAAATCAAAATACACTTTGAGGCAGGTAACATAATTTTTGTAGATTCATAATTTATGAAAAGATGGGAAAGGACGAGCAAAAGATCAAGTTTATCAATAAAGAGAGGATGCTAGAAAAATTTCAAAGAGGTTTATGCTTTTCAGTGCATACATAACTGATCTAAAAGGATATAGATAGTGAGAGGGCAAAATTTACTGTTAGCATTTATAAATATGTCTTTGAAGTGGTGAAGACCATGCTGACTGAGCAGGCAATAAAATGATAGAAACTGTGTAGTCTACTAAGAAACACTGTAAATGGGAAAAAGAAGTCCTAAATAGATCCAATAACGATAACAAAATAACTGTTCTACCAAGGAAGGAAACTGGTTAGGGCCAGAGTTCTGTGAGAATGTCAGGAGAGTACTCAGTTATTGCTAAAGAAATGGCAAATAGAGATAGAGTAATATGAATTATTATATAAATTATTAGAACAGGACTAGAGAACAAACTCAAAGCATAATTATGCCATTTTAAATGCCTGTAACTCAATATTCTTCATATTCTCTATCTGAACAAGGCTATGGCAAAGTAAGAAAGCCATGCAGAAGGACAGCAAAAGAAATAGAAAGAAAACCCCAACCCACAACTCAAGCTAGAAATGACAGGAGTCTTTAAAGCAAGAGATGACACTGAAGAAATGATGGGAATACTTCTGTGCTCTTTCTCAAAATACAAGAAATAAGGGATCCCACAGCAGGGTTATGGCAAAGGCCAGGAAATACTGTTGCACAGTATTACACAGTTCTTGACAATTTTTTTGCTCTAGGATGTCTTGGTAGACCAATGTATAAAGACATTCAAAGAAAACTGAAGCTATTTCATGGGGCACGTCTGATCTGCCTATCGTTCAATGCAGTGGTCTGGGTAAAGCTTCCAAAGCAAAAAGTGCTGCTCTGTACTTGCCTTTAATCTTACACTTTCTACAGGCATCTACTTTGCTGTTCCCAAGGACAAGATATAGTCTATGTCCAACTTCTTGCTTAGGGCACTTGCTTTTCTACTTCTGTATATTGTCATCAAAGGCAGCATAAACGTCAAATCACATTTTAAATTTATAGTACAGTAGATTGCTATTTTTTTGCTGGTCTGTAAGATTAACTCTAGTCAGGGCACAGTAATAGCTGTGAAACAACACAGCACAGACTGATACAGCTGCCCATTAGTGTCAGCAAGAACAAGAGTATGAAATAGTATTTCACACTGCAAAACAGAGAGCTCCAGAAAAGTCTTCTTATCTTTATTGCAAATACTTCATCCTGCCATGGAAAAACTTAAGGAAATTACAACACAGAAACAGTTAACCAACTAACATTTGATCATAAAATTTATGAAATAATCTGCTGTAATACAAGCAAGGTAGGAAGTATTTGTACTTTCAAAGATTTTCATAAGAAAGATACAAATTTTTTGAGGCTTTTAGAATTTCTTTTTCTTTTACATTTCTGTCCTCACTCTGGCATCTCTCGACTTACGTGTTTATATTGGGCTCTTAGCATCTGATGAGAGATCCTTTCTCTGGCAATACTAAACAGCTAACAGGGTAGCTCAGAAGTGATGGATTACAGAAATAAAAGACATTCCCAATATCACAGCTATCAATAAGAATACATATACTACTAACAGTAAAACACTTCCACAAAAACAAATGCTTTTTAACTTGGGTCCACCTTACACCTCAAAAAACATCCAAGTAAACATTTGGATGAAAGGAAAATTGAACATGCTCTGCTGATGTTTGCTTTGAGGACTCTGTGGGAACAGCTCACTGTAAGCAGGATGGTTGCTCCAAATACCAGCTGAAGACAAATATCTGGACTTTTGGAAGACAGCGTATGAAAAGGGTGAATGGCACTAAGAGTGGTCTCCAGGGATGCTTTAAAAAAAACATACATAGTTTCCTGCAAGATAAATAATTCTTTCAAAAAGTCTTTCAAAAGTAGTAAAAAGTTCAAAACAGAAAAAAAGATGCAGAAGTGATCCTGACAAAACTTTAGATGTAAGGGGTACATCCTTTTTCTTCACAATTTAAGAGAGGACAGTAATAGAGAAGGACTGTGTGAAAGTTTCAAAGAATATTTCATAACCTCTTAGGCTACATACAGCAGTCTGTGTCCTCTTGGGATATTGGTACTGCAGAACAAAACAATAGTTACTGCCAGTTATTTTCTTATGTGAGCAACTCTGTCAAGGCTATATTTCTTTCTGACACCCTGCCTCAAATCCAGTGCAGGCCTGCAACACTAACTCACTCTTGCTATATGCACATCATAGAAATGTGTGGCCCAAATTACTGAATGCATGTATTTCTGCTGAAAAAATATGCATTTTCAGCATATTTTTATTTCATTATAACTTCATTTTATGTTCCATTAACAAACAAAATTGAGCTATGATATTATAGGATTATTTTAAACAGTATTTTTTGCTACCTAAAAGGTCTCAGAATAAGAAATTAAAAACTCACACTCCATCAATTAGCACATAAGTTAACACTTAGAAAATTATTTGATATTGCAACTCCATCCGATGACCTGCAATGTCGTTATCTTAGACAGACTTCAGTGTCATGTATTATGGACAAGTTCTTGCAAGAAAAAACGGGATAGCTACCCAGAGATTTTCTTCAGAAAATACAATAAAAATATATTGCAGTGCAATGCTGAGATTTGAGCTCACTAACTAGGAAACTGCTCAGGGAACTTACTGCTTGTCAGACACAACAGGCAATGGAACAAGTCAGCTAGGGAAGGTGTTAAGAAGCCAGAAAAAAATAGGCTTAAAACTATCCTGTCAACAGTATTTCAAAAATAGTGGGATTAGTTTTCCCATAATAATGAGAATGAATCTGAACAGGTCTATTGAAAGTCAGTCTGCTCTGTGTTTAGAACTCAATCATTTTGTTAAATCACATTTTAGATACAACTCTTCATGTGTCATTCAGTTGTCACTAATAATTTGGCCAGCATGAAACATTTTGATCATATTGCAGGAGGGAGATTGAAAACTAATTGAAGCGGAAAAACATATTCTTCCACAGGGGAAATAAGGGAAGAAAGAAATATTAGTCTTTGCGCTGTCATTCTTTGAGCCTCCAATTCCAATAAAACAGATGCTTCAGAAAAAATCGTCTTTAAAATGTAGCTCAAAAATTAGATTTTGTCATCTTCTCAAAAAAAAAAAAAAAAATAAGGTTAACAGGAATGTTGAATTAACCACATTCTGAATCCTTACATAAACTGCAAATGTATTATATTATGGAAACTAGTAAAGTGGAAATAGAATAAATTACAGAAGTGCCAACTGATACTTATGTAGAAAAACTAATTTCTGAGAAGCAATTCCTAACATCCTATGAAAATCACTGTTCATGCTTAGTACCAACAAAGATTCAGATTTATATATGCAGATGGTATCAGCCTGTAATTTTCTATTAGATGCCTGAGGGCATCTGTATCATTCTGGAAGTGCACAGGATTTCTGCTGCATGAAGGGTCAAGGTTTGAGCCCAGTGTGCTAACATGCTGCACATGTTCTTTGAGGTGTGCCATGCTAGCAGGCAGGTGCCACTGGTTTCCAAGGGAGCTGGGATTGGCCTTTGGGGCAGAAGCTACTACAGGCTGATACAGAAGTGCTGCCACAGGAGAACAGGTCTTCCAGGGTTTAGATAACATTGAGAAAACGTTTGGGATGAAATGCATTGCTGCATAACTTGAGAGGAATTGAAGGTTGGAGTAGAATAAAATTGGCTAGTTGTGTGAAGTCCTGAACCCCACTGAAGTCACTGCCTTTTGTTACAGATGTGACCAAGTATTACATTCAAAAGCTTGTTTAAGGGCAAAGCAGAAATACATATGATATATAATGAAGACAAGAATTTACTCTTAGTATAGTAGAAATCTTCAGAATCTAGTGATTACTAGTCCAGATCTTAATGTTACAGAAAAAGAAATAATAATAATAGAATTTTTATACACACTCCTGGTGAGTTTCCAGCACCTGGAGTCCTTTTCTGGGAGGAATGCAATGTTCATTTCTATAGTTCCTTTTTACTCACTCTAGAATATTCCTGGAATAACTTCTATGTGTCTGCTATCACACTTTAAAGCCTTTTTTCTCTCTTGCTTGATCTACAGCTATACGTTACTCCTGAATTATCTATTAAGCATGGTAGACATAATTTCTTTGTTCTCTTTGGGACATTTAAAACCAGTTTTGTCCAGTTCCCCAGGTGTTTTTTAACTGACTGTTGGTGAGCTGTTTACACCTATGGATTTCCAGTACCAAGTATGTGCCCCATCTTTTATCACCCTATGACTGCCCTCCTCTGTGCCACATCCTGTGACTTCACTATTGAACAGCCCTGCTGTTGTACCACGCCTGTATTTTTTTTTGCACTACATCATTATGTCAGACTCATAAATATCTCATTCTAAGTAGAAAAATTGCTGGTAGTTGTTATAGAACTATGGTTGTGCCATACAAAGATGACAAAATAAAACAAGTTACTTATAAAAACCAGGTCAGTTATAGAAATTATGGTCAAACCTGAAACAAGTGAGACAAAGCTGTAACAGGTCAACAAAAGCCTGAGCTGAACATACTTGTCAAACCTCAGTCCTGGGACCTTGTAAATTCATTACAAATCTTGCAGCCTGTTACTAGTAATGGCAATATCTATTACAAGGCTTGATGGCTGCACAGAGCTGAGATACAACCCACTTCATAGAAATTATGTTCTGAGCAGAGTGCTATTTTTATTTGTGTGCAAATTTATTGAGCCTTGGCATTTGTTGTGGTTTTTATTTCATGGTTTAATTAGCTATAGAAACTACGCATAGAAAAGAGCTTTTGCATACAAATTAAATGGCTGTTTGGGAACCGTAATAGCTCTGCAGGATGCAACAGGTAGCAGATTTCTTGCCATTTTAGTGCAGAGGGGAGATAGGATGCAAAGGTCTCTTTCGATGCCATCACTTAAAGATAATCAGTGAGCACCTGAACTCTGCAGTGGTGAGCCTTGATGATGAAATCTGCAGCACCACTGAGGCCCTGCTTAGCTTTGTGCTAACACTTCAGGTCTCAAAGCAAGAGGAATCCATCCCAGTACAAAATCAGCCAAATTAATTTATTCTGTCAGAGCTCAGACTACTTCTTGATCAGACTTACTTCTTTCTAGTTTGGTGAGGTTAATAGAAACACAAACCTCTATCTGAGTAATGCTGGCATAAATGTGTGTCCTTGCTTCTAGGGAGTTACACAGCAGCTTCCACATGGCAGTAAACTGATACATAGAGAATTTCTTTCACTCTGTCACCCTTTCTAGTCCCTGAGATTGAGCCTACATCAACACATCAAACAGCTGTAGGGAACACTTCTGGGCACTGGGAATTGGTTATTTACACAGTCAGACTACTGGAGTGGTCACTGATTGTGCTCTGTGCTTACCAAGGCCTTCCCTGACAAAATCCAGGTGTAGCTCAAGCACTAGCACAGCTGAAGACCATTCACAAAGATGCATGGGACCCAGACAACCTTTGTCAGAGGGTCAGAGAGTTTGATAGCCCAGCTAGGGGCAACTCCATGATATCTGAAAGCAATGCCAGAGAATGGTATCACAAATATATGCACAGGCTTAATCTCTCCAGAGACTTAAATCTCAGCAGACCTTCTTAACTTATGCCAACCCACAGGAGCTGGTGGATCTCAAGCTGACATTGTGCCTCCATGTCCATCTCACCTTGTAGTCCCCTCTTCTCCTGAGCGCTCTTGAGGGTAATCTCCAGCTACAATCTGGGTGCTTCCAGCTCAGTCATTTTCAAATTGACCTGCCAAAGTAGTGGGAAAAAATCAAATAAACGCTTGCTGTTTGTTTGTATAAATATATATTAAATCAAGGTGAATAATGAGTAGTGTGAGTCAGCTATGCAACACAGAATGTCTGAAGCATATAGCTCACTTACCTAGGCAAACACTGAATGCTGGCTTTGCACAAAATAAGATTTTCTCCCAGGTTTGGTAGGCATTGCATGAGGAAACAGAGAAGGAAGAAGAATTTCTGTGTCAGACATGGTTTGCTTGCTGGGATCAAGTAATCATAACAGTTTTCTAACCATGAAGAAGCTTAAGGCACTGATTGTGCTTTGTTCTGTCTTTGCCTCTATCTACAGCAATTTGAGAACTGAAACATCTGCCTTAAATAAATCATGAATCATTTGTGTGAGTCTTATTGACCTGTGGTATATAGAGGGTCAGAGTAGTTGATATGATTTTCCCATCTCTCTCTTACTTCAGCAAGATTAGAAAAATATGACATTTTAAAAAATGTTTTGTTCAAGGTATGTTTGAAGCACAGATGAAGTCCCCTTGTAATGTAACTCTGAGGAGGTCTGCAGGCCAACCTGCAGTTTTAGCTCATATGATTATCACAAAACAAGCACCTACTTCCAAGAATATTCAGCTAGGTGAGAGCACACAACGAAAGAAAAAGCCAATATATCTCAGTTCTCAAATCAGCTACCCACTGTGAAAGCTAAATAACACTTTTCCAGGACTCTGGATTTCTGAATGAGTAAAAACAGAAGAAAGCTTGTCATAAAAAATTCAGTATAGTGGACAGAATCCTAATGAGACTACTGAGCATATATATACACATTTTACATTCATTTTTCTTTCTTACTTTCCCTCTTTCTTGAATATTCTCTGATATTTAATGAACACAAAGGAATTTTCATTAAAAAAGAACTTTTAGAAAAAACGAAAGGGTCTTTTAACAGAAAATGTTCAAAGTGGGAAATTGTGCTGCAACTCAGGCAGAGCACGGGTATGCACTGCATTTTAAATAAGAGGAATTATGTAGGTATAAAGAGAAAACAAGATGAAATGCTGAAATGACAGCAGAGCTGTCAAGAAACAAGTCTCTTTAAAGGTCAATGAATTCATTCTGTAAGGATGGATCCGCTATTATTAACTGTAATTTTATGGTCTTCCTTCTTTCTTTTGCTTATAGACTTCTTTCAGGCTACTGGTTCTCTAATGCTTGAAGGAAGAACAACCCTTTTTTTTTTGTATTTAGTCCAGGTTTCCAAACAAACAGTGAAATAAAAGCAAACTTTGCACATTGTGGTGCAGAGAATGTGAAATATTCTTCCTATGATAGAACTAAACATTAAAAAGAATATAAAGATGAAAGTGGAAGAGGACTGAAAAGGGGAAAAGGAAGGAACTGAAAAGTCAGAAAGGGAACAAAGAAAAGGCAGAGAAAACACAGATAGAGGCAACAATTTTTGAATGTGAGACATTAACATTTCTGCAAAACAACTGAAGCAGCTACATGAGAAGAAGAAAAAACTTTGTTAGTGACATGAGAGAACAGGTTTTGCAGGCCTTGAGCGTAATAAAACTGCAGAGTTTTAAACACTGGGTATATTTTCCTCACTGTAGAAGAGATGTTGAAGCCTTGAACAGAGCTGAAAAACACAGGAAGATGTCTGGACAGGTCTGCAAACTCTGCTGGAGAAGTCGTGAATTCAGACAGACAGTGTTATAAGAAAGGAGGCACTGTGGCTTAAGGAAACTCTTCAGGTCTGCTCTAACAGTGATGCTAGGAAGGCTGCAGGCAATTTAACAGTCAATGCTTTTGTTCTCCTGCCTGAAAATAGGCACTGACGGAGCACTAAGGTGAAAGAAGCCTCTTTCAACAGAAACACTGCACATTTGAGCAGAAAAGAAAAGAGAGTGAGATGAAGTAGGCAACAGGAACAGCAGACTGAATCATGCAGTACTTAAAGACTTACATATACACAGTTATCCATACACCCACTGAGTTTGGCTTGGTAAAACTCTACCTTCCGTGCCTACTTCTATGACATCAATGATCAAGTTTTCGCTGACTTAAAAAGTCTTTTATTCATTGAATTCTAGCGGATCTTCTTTAGTTGTGAATATATCGGTGGGACATAGAAGCATAGAATCATAGAATAGTTAGGGTTGGAAAGGACCTTAACATCATCTAGTTCCAACCCTCCTCCCATGGGCAGGGACACCTCCCACTAAACCATGCCATCCAAGGCTATGTCCAACCCCTCCTTGAACGCCGCCAGGGATGAAGCATTCACAACTTCCCTGGGCAGCCCATTCCAGTGCCTCACCAACCTCACAGTAAAGAATTTCTTCCTCAGATCCAATCTAAACCTCCCCTGTTTAAGTTTGAACCCATTACCCCTTGTCCTTTCACTACAGTCCCTAATGAAGAGTCCCTCCTCAGCATCTCTATAAGCCCCTTTCAGATACTGAAAGGCTGCTATGAGGTCTCCATGCAGCCTTCTCTTCTCCACGCTGAACAGCCCCAACTTTCTCAGCCTATCTTTCAATTCCATGTGTGGTACTTAATTTTTGATGTTTTTAAATGGAGGAAGGAGACAAGATAACAAATAGTTCACAATGCAACACAGAAGGGAAGACTTAACTTCTGTACCTTCTAAATATGAGGAATAATTTCAAACTGTGTGGAACAAAATGCAGAGGAAAAGTCATGAACTAGGAGGTAGAATAAAAGGAGAAATAAAGTGTACAAAATCTAGAATTAATCTAATTTCATGGAGAAGACATGACCATACCAGTTACTTTACAAAGCTAGTTGTAGATTTAATATATGCTTAAGTTTCATACTCATGACATTTGAATACATAACTCGAAACAAAAAGGCCGAAACATTTAAGAGTTTTCTGGTAAACTCATGAGTTATAACTGAAACATGGTACCTGAACCCTAGGCCTACAATTTATGAGTCAAAGTTACAGCAGCTACAATACTTAAGTCTAAGAAGAAAGACATTTAAGTATTAGTTAAATCATGATGATTAAGGTACCTCTGGTGCTTCTCATATTACACACAATTAGTGGAATTATGCCTATATCACAGGCACTGAATACAGAAGAGTTGGCACAGTATGCCATCTCCTGAGGATGCTTATCAAATATCAGCATTGCTACCAGAGCTAAATATTTTGGCTACTCCAGGTAGTTGAAAGATGAACTGATTTTGAGCTCACTGCAGAGATCCCTCGCAAACAGCTTTATAGCACTCTGTGGATAAAAATGGCCCTGATTTCCAACAGCTTCAGGAGGTTATTTGTACCTATTTAAACTCTGTGAAAAATGCTGCTGAATCAAAACAATGTAGAAAACTAAAAACTGTAAAAGGCTGTGGAGGATCGAGTGTAATGTCTGACATTTCATTGAGCTTTGTAATCAAGAAACATGTAGTTGCTATTCCAGCTAGATCTATAGAAACATCAGTCAGAGTTCTTCCAGCAGAGTATTGGCTACAAATATTCTTACCTATTTAAACACCATTTAGCAACAGTGTGTCATCAGATCTGCTCTTACTACTTGATTTCTGATTCCTAAGGCTAAAATATTAGACTATAATGTAGCCAAAGTGAACAATTGGTGAGCAACTGTATCTTCTAAATCATTCTGAATTACAGTGGCCAGAATCACGGATATTTTTTGAAGTCCTGTGTATATTTGTGCTTTAAATTACACACATCTCCAACACACTTAAAGTGAAGAGTATGAGGAAAGAACATGTAACTCTTAGGGCATATGCATTCATTAATCATATAAAACAAAAACAGTGAACTGTACTTTGCACATGGTATTTTAAAGTATTGAAATGTTAAGTAGTCCTAGAAAGAAAAAAAGCAAAAGGATATAAAATTTTGTTGCTGTAATTTTTCCCCACATGGATGGAATTAGGAAACATTCACCAAACCTTTTGAAAAGAACAACAATGAAACCGTAATTATCCAGCTGTGGAATTTCAAACTTAATTTGGGGGCAAATTTATTTTGAAACTGAAGTCAGTGCTATTCAATGTTCATTGCTCTTATTTCCTTGTCAACTTTATGTTTAATAAAGGGAATCATTATTATGCAGTTAATTTTGATAGCTCAAAACTGTCAATCAAGAAAGACCAATGCTACTTTTATTATTGATAATTTTTTCCTTTAAAATGGTTATTCTACATAACTCTCTTTCAGTTATGAGTGTATTTACCTTTCTTGGTAATTTCAGATGCCAAAATACCCTGCACAAAATCAGTGACTTAGTCAATTACTGAATATGCTGAATTAAAGCTATATTCTGAGCTTGCTCTGCTCACTGAACACTGTTATTAAAGGTATCACGTAAAGACACTTGACGGCTAATACAACTCATGTCACTCTATTTAAATTACTATACTCCAGACTAAAGCATATAATTTATAGTGGTCTTCAACAAAGAAATAAATGAAGACTTCAGGTTTTATTACACTTTAATTGTTAAAAAATAATTTAAATATTCAACAAGAATGTCCACTTATACTGAAATAGTACCACTTCAGTCCAACTCTGTCTAATAGTACACTTCTGTTACACTAATTCAAAATAAAAGGACAGATAGTCCTGATGGTTAGAATAGAATAACAGGATATCCTTTTCCTTGCTTCTCTCTCTGGCTCTGTTCCATACTCTGGTCCCAATTACATTGCAAAATTTTTTAGTCCTGAACTTTGTCTGCTGGGCACATGGAGTCATCGCATACATCCCTGTGGAAAGGATTTAAAGCAGAACTAATGCATCCATACTGAACATGAAAGGTGAGAGTGGAGGCAGATTGAGCAGCTTCAGGGCTGACTACCCTTTGTGCTATAAAGAAGATGTATCCTACTGAGAGGTCCAAACACAAGGTAAATCTCACCTGCACTGGAATTCTTGTCTCACACCCAGCAAAAACACTATTCAGTGTGGTCTCGCACACACCATCAAAGCTCATTTCTAGATTTTTGAGCCATTAAGACTACTTCCAGTCTTAGCCAGTGGAGGCTCTGGCTTCCCTCAGGTGATGAAGGACCCCTGTCTCAAAGGTCCACAATGCGCACCTAACTCCTACGGCAAGTGAAACAGGCAGTTTTCACAGAGTGATTTCTGATGTGCAGACATAGTTGTTTTTTAAAACCACAGAGAATGAATTACAAAGAAACAAACAAGCTAGCAACAGGAATTTGGCATGTAATTTCTTCTGGTTTATATCACTGTCACCATAAATCCCAGGGTTGGTCAGGAGTTAAAATCTCCAAAGTCTTTTCCGTCTTTTAGATCTGTTCTACTAGCATGCAGAAGAGCTCCCTTCTTACAGATTGTGAGATAGCTTTTTTATTTTTCATCCAGTTAACATTTTCCCCAGTCATGGCCTTAAACAAGGTAATATCAACTTTTGCTAACAATTACAGACTATTTTATTTCATTGGGGAAAAGTGAAATAGAAATTAAATGCTTTAAAAGGCTGTTCATTTGTAGATACCAACAACAAAATAAGAAGGCAGTTTTAATTAAATAAACCAAACAACCAAACACAACAAAAAAGAGATTATAGTGAAAAGTGCAACAAACAAGGCAGTCAAAATATAGTGTGCTGTTCACAAAACAAAATGGTGCTCACAGTTGAGTTCCCAGCTTGTTGCTTATAACAAACAGAACAGTGTCACTATTGATTATGGATTAAGTAGCAAAGAAATGGAGACGAGTTTTGCTGAAAAAAGAGAACATATATAATTAACTGTAAAAATGTTTGGTCTTTTTTTTTTTTTTTTTTTTTTTATTGCCAGGGTAAAGGCAGTCTTCGTCTTCTCACTACGATATAGCTCTAACATCAGTGAATCAATCCAAACTGGTTTGTAACAAACCGTACAGTCTGTTCTTTTCTAAAATATAAAGCTAGTTTGATCTTAGTTAATTTGAATGTCAGAGCAGGAAAGGTAAAATATTAATCCATTCACTTTTCTTCACTGGATTTTAGATGTGAGAAAGACAATGCATGTTGTCTACATATGACTTAATGGCTGTGCAAATCCAACACAATGATCCAGGTGCCTGTCAATAGTCTATTCAGAAAGCATATATTAAACGTTTTTTGAGAAGGTAATGGCTGTGGAACCATATCTGGATATTGATTTTCTTTCTAATTGCTTACTGACAAACTGCATAGAATTTTTTTTTGTGATTTAGTCTCTGTTAAGATAAGTCTATCTTTGTTTATCATTATCGTTGCAATTTAAGAGCTGAAATCTCAATTTTTTTGCTGTCTAGACACCAAAAAAGAAAGAAAAAAGAAAAGTATAAGGAGAAATATTATCTTCGGTACAATGAATTTACAAGTTAAATCAAAGGGATGAAAAAGGTGAAAGGTGAAAGGTGAAAGGGTGTTGGGAAATACTGAGACAACACTGACTAGTTAAATGTTTAAAAGCCTTAGGATGCTGGAAGGCTGATATTTGGGTAGGAGCAATGCCAGGCACAGCTACAGGTTGGGCGGGGAGGAGATTGAGAGCAGCCCTGCGGAGAAGGACTTGGGGGTGTTGGTCGATGAAAAAATGAACATGAGCCGGCAGTGTGCGCTTGCAGCCCAGAAGGCCAACCGTATCCTGGGCTGCATCAAAAGGAGTGTGACCAGCAGGTCGAGGGAGGTGCTCCTGCCCCTTTACTCTGCTCTCGTGAGACCTCACTTGGAGTATTGTGTGCAGTTCTGGTGTCCTCAACATAAAAACATGACATGGAACTGTTAGAACAAGTGCAGAGGAGGGCCACGAGGATGATGAGGGGACTGGAGCACCTCTCGTATGAAGATAGGCTGAGAAAGTTGGGGCTGTTCAGCGTGGAGAAGAGAAGGCTGCATGGAGACCTCATAGCAGCCTTCCAATATCTGAAGGGGGCCTATAGGGATGCTGGGGAGGGACTCTTCATTAGGGACTGTGGTGAGAGGACAAGGGGTAATGGGTTTAAACTTAAACAGGGGAGGTTTAGATTGGATCTGAGGAAGAAATTCTTTACTGTGAGGTTGGTGAGGCACTGGAATGGGTTGCCCAGGGAGGTTGTGGATGCTTCATCCCTGGCGGCGTTCAAGGTGGGGTTGGACATAGCCTTGGATGGCATGGTTTAGTGGGAGGTGTCCCTGCCCATGGCAGGGGGGTTGGAACTCGATGATCTTGAGGTCCTTTCCAACCCTTACTATTCTATGATTCTATGATCTTGGACACTTCTTGCTCAAGTTTCATAATTGTCAACTGTCGTCGTTTAAGACTCTCAGCCGTGCAGTTTTGCTCGCTCACTCCCCGCTCTTTCTTCCCCCCACTCCCAGAGGGATGGGAAGGAGAATCGAAAGAATGCAACTCCCACAGGTTGAGATAAGAACAGTTTAGTAACTAAGGTATAACACAAACCACCACTGCTACCACCAATAATAATAATGACAAGGCAAATACGAGGAAGGAATGCAATCGCTCGCCACCTATACCCAGCCCCCACCTGTACCAAGCAGTGCACCCCCACCCTTCTGGGTCTCTGTCCTCCGTCTTTACATCCTGGGCATGATGTGCTGTGGTATGAAATACCTCTTTGGTCAGTTTGGGTCAGGTGTCCTGTCTCTGCTTCTTCCCGGCTTCCCCTCCTCCCTGGCAGAGCATGAGACTCAGAAAGTCCTTGGTCAAACCAAAACATTACCAAGCAGTAACTGAAAACATCGGTGTTATCAGCGCTGCTCCCAGGCTGAAAGTCAAAAACACAGTGCTGCACCAGCTACCAAGAAGGAGAAAAATGACTGCTACTACTGAACCCATGACAGCAACAGAAAAGGGAATCTATTGATGTCAATGATTATTTCCTGCTAGTTACAAGCAAGTATTTCCCTGTCAAGACTACTAGGAAAATAAGAAACTTTCTGTCATTGTCCATGTGTTTTTGTTAGTTCACTTGGATAGCATGTGCAAACGTAACTTTGTTGGATTATTCCTTATGGTGAGACATCCCAGGTGTTACTCTTCCCACAAGGCTGTCAAACATTAGCAGTCACAGTGGAGTCTGCCACACAAATAATCTCTATTTTCATTATTTTTTTGTAAGATTAGCCTGTCAATTCTGAGCACAGTAATCTGAAATTTGTGGGATTCCATAAGTATTTTCTTATTTTTTCTTATTTCCTTCAGTATTTTCAAATCTTACTGCTGTTTCAAATACTATCCATAAGGTACATATTTATCTAGTTTCAAATGATGAAATATCTGTCCTGACCATCCCTACATTACTATGTGGAATGCAAACTACTTTCAGTTCAGTCATATATAAATATATGTAACTTCATAAACTGTATAAAAATCAGAACTTTTTGTCATGCCTTTAAATGTCTGTATCTGTGTAGATATAAACCCAGTGGAAAAGGAAATGCATCAAATGTTTTTAAGGAGAATGATGTTAACTCTTCAGAAACCAATATTATTATACTGCTTTTCGCTGTGTATAAAATTCTTTATCACTTCATAGAATTTTACTACACAAAGCCAAGATTAGATTTTTGCACCCGTACTGACAGTCCTGGGGTGGGACTGAAGTGCAAGTACGAAAGCTGATGGTGCCTTTGAGTGATTTCCCCAGACACATAGTATGACTTTCTGAAGATGCAAAGGTTTTTTCATATTCCTATTTCAAGAACATTCTTCCAATCTGATTTTCGGGACAACAAAGTTTAAAGATTTTGGTTCCTATTGGAAAGAAGTATGTGCCTTCACTGCACAGTCCAAAATATTTTCTCAAGGATGTTTCCAAGAATTCTGTTCATAAGGATTATTTATGGCTCTGGAGACTGCCTGCCTACCTGAACAAGTAAAAGTAAAGATAATATTGGCATTGCTAAGGATTTTCTTTATACTTATGATTTCACTTCCCCAGAATATACTTTCCCATCTTAAGCTCTTTCAACAAGACATTTTGTATAAGTGACAATTGTCAGGTACAAAATGGTGGAGCCACAGATACTGCAGAATGGCTGAAGAAAGAGGGACCCCTGGAGATCGCCCAGTCCAAACCTCTGCACCAACCACAGCCACTGCAATGGGTTGCTCATAGCTGTGTCCAGTTGGATTAATGGATCTTTGAGGAGAATCAGCTCAGCACAAATCATCTCAAGCCAAAATTAAAATATTTGTGGAGTCATAACTTGTCACCTAATTCATTTTTTCTCATATACTTGAGCTATCCCCTGATGAAATATGTTGTCACTTTTAGTTAAAAGCCTAGTGAGGCTCAGGGCCCTGTTATATAAGTGCCTCTCTCAGGGATTTGTAGTTCTAGATACGTGAGATTCAGTGGTGGGATTTTGTAATTCATTTATATGTGCACCAAAGAAAATGGCTTAAAACCATTTTCTTTTTACAAACATTCTCATAGGAAAGTTAATTTTCCCTATGAGGAATGGATGATAGCAAAAACTCCATTCTTCACAGAAAAAGGTATGTCTCTATATTTTATTAATCATAGTTATTCTCACTCATATGCAAGTATTGTCTGTACTGATGATTGCCCTGATAAGTGTGAAAATTTGGCCTCTTTATTCCAGAAATGGAGATAATTTGTTTCGACTATGTGAATGGATGGATTGAACTTCAAAAACAAGGTTATGCTCTCCATTCTTAGTATGAATCCAATCTCCTCCAGCAAAGCCTAGCAATGAAGTTACTTGGTGTCTTGTCGTTCCCATGTCTGTTTCAGTCTCAATAATAAACTGTGTTAGTTGCTGAGGAAAAAGTAAGAACTGACTATATTAAACAGAAATTATCTTTTTGTTTCATAGAATATTGCTTTGCACAACATTAAACTACCTTAGAATCAAGAAAAAATGTTGAAAGAGGAATGAAGTGCATGAAATATTTGCAGTCATGAAAGGTTCTGAATTAATGAATATGCAAAGTGTTTAAAAGAACGGATTTCTCAGAAACAAGAACTATCTCGTTTCATTGTCAAGCTTTTGAGCTTTTGACAGCTGCAGCAAAGGCTGACAACACAGTCATGGTGTAGCTCTACAAAATGCATCCTACATGGTTCCACCTTGAGCTTCCTCCTCTCAGTAACATCTGCTCTGATCCCAAAAGGACGCCCATGTGCACTGCATGCATCCACTTAGGAGTAAGGCACGAGTGATTAGTAGCATTCCTGCAGGCCATACACAGACTTGCTGAAGGAGTCTCAAACATTGGAAATTGAGTTATTAGCCTGGTAAAACAGTATTTCTATACTTGTTACACCAGTGTGTTGTGCTCAGCTGAGACCTGAACACTACTCATCTGTACAAATATTGAGGCAGTAAAAAACTACATTTTCTCCTATCTTAGATAGGAAAGTGTAGGCACAGAAAGACTATGGTAGAGTTAACCTTCCCTAGTTCTAGCCAACTAATGGATATCTAAGGTAAGCTGATTTTCAGGCTTCATTTATTCTCAGTGATGAAACACAGAAGGGAGACCATGCCTCAGTACAGAAGTCTTATTACTCATACAGGGTAACTACATGATGAATCTGACTTTCAATGATTTGCATCTTTTTACTTTGATTGTTTTGCTATTTTTCATGTAGGTTTTAAAATTATCTTTGTTCTTATGTATATGCTAAAAGGTAAAAATTATAGGATTAGGAAAAAAAATTAAAAATGCTAAATTCAAGTAAATGTTTGAGTTTAGGGAAGAAATTTCAAAGATGCTCATTGTGCAGGACTCTCACTCAAATCAATGGAAATTGTATGTTTAGAGAGCTGGAAAAAAATCTATACTGACTTTGTGATGAGCTAGTGGATATTCGTTACATTTGCAAAAGACACCAAGCTGAGAGAAACTGCCAGGACAATGGCAGAATTCATCAAATTCAGTTGTCTGAAAATCATAGGATATTCAAAAAGGTCTACACTTAGGCGAGAAAGTATGCACCAACATGAGCTGCGGACAGCTGTTAGACAGCTCTTCTTCACAATAAGATCTGCTGGTGATGAATTCTAAGCTCAAGATGAATCGGAAAGATGCTACTCTTACAATGAAAGCACAATTCCTTAATGCTTTGACAAGACTCTCGTTCTAGTGAAGTAATTTTACCACTTTGTTGTCATCTCTCCGATTTGTTGATGTGGGTTTATCTGTGGTAGTATGCAGTCAGAAACAGTTCTGGAAAGCCTTTCCAAGAAGGGCATAGACTGAGTGAAGGGAGCACAGGAGGAATAGATTTCATCATCTAAAAAATATGGTCTATGAAGGCAGACTGAATGAACTCTATGTTTAAAGGTAGGTACTTATTTATGGAGCTTAACCTATCTCCCATGAGTTCTTCAGACAACAGCTAAAGGCATAAATATTGGTTTTGTCAGTTCCGCAGACAACTCCTGTTTTAGGGACAAATTTCTCTACAATGGACATTTCCTATCGAAACAGTTTTTGCTTGCGCTCTTTCTGCAATTTACAGATTATTTCTGAGCAAAATATCTAGCAAATGACATAACTGGAGGGGGCAGGCCTTGACAAATTCCACATGATGAAAATATTGTGCTGGTGTTAACTTACTTTTAGTCATTAAACTTTGAGCTTGCTCTTAAAGCAAAACATTTTCTCCAGAGCACATTAATTTCTCTTCAGAGGTAGAAAATGAACAGAATGGTCTCCTCATGATCACTGTGTTTCAAGTAGTCTCTGTGATTTGAAGACTGAAAAATAAAAATCAACATGAACTATAGCTGAAAGTCTGAAAATGGTCATAAAAATTATTAAGTGGTAAAGCATGTCAGCATGTACCAATATTCACCCCATGAGTCCAGCTACCACCTCTATTTGCTTTTATGGTGAAAAAGATTTCAGTTTGCAAAATATCACATGGCTGCAATTAGATCCCCTAAGTCTGATTCCCTGCTGTTAGTAAACAGCTGGGTGCTAACAAGAGCACAGAATAAGCAGTAGCAGTTGTTTTATTTTCACCCTGCAGAATTGAAGTACTTCACAGAGTTTAGAAATAGAGATATTAAAAATCTTTCCAATTTTGGGTTTTTTTCCATAAAGCAGAAGATATATTTTGGTGAAAATTATTGTAAAAGCTCTTTTTGTTTGTTAATTTTGTTTTGCTTGGCTGGCTCTAGACTTCAGGGGTTAGATAATGCCTTGGTTATTCATGTTTAAACAAGGAACCTTTCCCAATGGAAGTGGTCCTGGAATTATTTTATTTTTTGGTCAGTTAATGAATTCTCAAAAAGCTGAAGGGAATAATTGGACTACATAATTTAGGAAAAGTCTTATCTAGGAGTCAGAAGACAATGTTACATTATGCTGCTACTATTGTAATTACAGCTGGAGAAATCCTAAAATACACAGCAAAAACAGTTAAGATAATGACAATTAGTGTGTTCCAAATGGAAAAGGATAAAGAAAATTATAGTTCATTTGTTCTAGGCAGCTTGTCTATAGATAGTCTTTTCCTCCAGACTCCTGGTAATATAAAGAAGGAAAAGGCTAGCACAGTAAAGACCTTTCCTCAGCCTGAAAAGCCCTGTTCATCTATTCTTTCAGCTTTATAATTCCTATCCCTTCTTTCTGTATGCCAGGGATCCAAATAATACTGCCATTGACTGGAGATAATAGGAATTTCTAAGGTCTAAAGGCAGGTTTTTATAAGTTCAGGTATATATCACTGATGCTGAAGTGTGTCCTTTGGCAGTTAATCATCTTAACCGGAAAAGCTGAACTTCCTTGTCTGATAAATAAAGGGCATGAAGAAGAAAGCCACATCATCTCACCATGGGCAGCATTCCTAAACTACTAGGGTCCGCACCCGCTTCCATGCACCTTTAGATACATAACTGTTTATCTGGCTGATGCTAGAAAAAGCATTTATAGGCATACATATTGCTCATGGCCCAATAACTACACAAAGCAGAACAGTGCAATCAAACCAATGACCCTGAGCTCAAAAGCTGATCTTTGAATTCCTCCCAAGTAAGGAATGAAATTCAGTGAGATGCAGGCAGAACCCTGTTGTCTCTAGACAGTAGAGATATTTCACCCACCTTAGCTATTACATACTGATTATCTTTGGTTATTTCACTCCTCCCTCATTCAGCAAGTCTAGATTCTTGATCAATTTTGTATTTTCAGAAAAAAAGTCTTTGTGACCAACAAATTGCTACTACTTTTAAAGCAACTCGCTTTTCACAGGTTTTTCAACATCTCTAGAAATGATGGGCCAATATTTAGTTTAGCTTTGTTTTGTTTTAGTGCCCTGAATCTAGATAGTGAAAGATGTCAGACAATGTCATGGTTTAACCCCAGCCAGCAACTAAGTCCAGACAGCTGCACACTTGCCCCCCCACCTCAACAAGAGGGGGGAGGGAATCAGAAGAGTAAAAGTGAGAAAACTCATGGGTTGAGGTAAAAACAGTTTAATAGATAGAGCAACAGCTGTGCACAAACAAGCAAAGCAAAACGAGGAATTCATTCACCATTTCCTATTGTCAGGCAGGTGTTCAGCCATCCTCAGGACAGTGGGGTTCCACTACACATAATGATTACTTGGGAAGACAAACACCATCACTCCAAACATGTTCTTCCCCCTCTTCCTTATTTTCCCCCCCAGGTTTATATGCTGAGCATGATGTCATGGGTTGCGGAATGTCCCTTTGGTCATTTGGGGTCAGTTGTCTCAGCTGTGTCCTCTCCCAACTTCTTGTGCACCCAAACTGCTCACTGGTTGGGGTGGCGAGAGGCAGAAACCCCCTTGGCTGTGTAAGCACTGCTCTGCAGTAACTAAAACAACCCTGTTTTATCAACATTGTTTCCAGAACAAATCCAAAATGGCCCTATTCTGGAATGAAGAATGAAGAAAATTAACTCTGCTAAGAAGAAAATTAACTCTACCCCAGCCAACACCAGCACAGGCAAGTGAAAGGATAGTTCTGGTTTCGTCTGCCTTTAGAAAGAGCTGCATACTTGAAAATTTTATCCTAAAGCAAAAGAAATTGAAACTGTATAGTGAAAGTAAAGAAAGTTAAATTAACCTGATGGTGAAACAGTTCATGCTGTCTTTTTTATTAATTTAGTCACATGATACCTTTTATTTTAAGGTATTTTAATTTTAATATGGCACATAATTGTTACAGTTGGCATTAAAGAGGAAAAAAATGCTAACATTCTAGTCTTTAAAAAATAAGATCTTGAATACGTAGTATACATTGGCTTTAAGACCGTGTGTGGGTGTTCAAATTTTCATTGAAATGGAGTCACTAGGTGATCTGTCTCTCAGAAGCAGCAAAGAAAAACGTGGCAGTTAGGGGAGAAAAAGAATGTTCAATTTGAACATTTTTTCAAAAAATACATGCAAAATTAAATTGTGCTGCATAAAATTCAGAGTGGGTGCAGAACAACACTAATGCTCATGCAGGTACAGCACAAATCTCAGTGTGATTAAAAACAAGAGTGAAAGAAAGAACATTTTCTGGCAGTTTCATATGGAGGAAAGAGATTATTCTTAATACATTATATATAATTTTTTTAAACCCTTAATTTTAAACAATATAAAAAGGAACTGGAGAAAGACTGATAATATAAGCAGTTTTCTCAATTAAAAGAAAGTGGTGCTTCTGAACAGACTCTGCAGCAGACAGAGCAGGAATCATTCTTCCTCTGAAAGCTTTAGAGGATCAGGCATTTTTGCAAGTCCTCTTATAAAGAACGCATTGCCTTGCAGGTCATTCTTTTTCCTACAAATGGCACTATCTCACCACCTTGTAGGTGTTTCTGGGACTATGGACTGGCACACCTATCCAAAGATGGTACTTGAGTCTCCAAGAACATCCTTTCCTACAGTATATTTTTGAATATTGTTATAATATTTTCCACAAGAATTATTAGGGCCATAACCCAGGTTCATTTCTCCCAAATTTGTCAGTCTCACTTCGTTTTTAAGAATTATGATCCTGAGGGAGATCAACAATTTTGATCTCTCCTGAGTTGGAGAGATCATCCACTGCATGAGAAGGCAAGTTTTTATATTAACTGTAGTGTTTATTGAGTTTTCCAGCTGTAAGTGAATAATTCTGGTAAATAGTGCAAAAACTTAAGTTCTTTGAAATTTATTATTGAAAAGAATCTGGTTTTAAAGTAGAAAGCTATTATTTACATAACAATGAATTATGTTTAAATATGAAGGAGATCAGGTGACAACCATAATAGTCCTTTGTGACAATAACATTTATGAATATTTTCCGTAAGGGCAGAGCACATTGACTGATTTTAAACATTGCTGTAGATTGTCATGCTGTAAGTCTTGTTCTTCCTGGACATGCATTTCCTAGATTGTGAACTTATTTGTGGCTCTCTCCTAGAGAGTCATTGTTCTTCCTAGCATCCATTTTTAACATGGTTTCCTGGGGGGTTTGTTTTTTTGCTTTTGATGTCAGTGCTCAGAAATTGGATGAGTTAATTCTATGGTATTTATACTTTGTAAGGAAGGTAGGAGACTGATACCTTGATATTTTATGAGCCACTCAAGATAGATAATTTTTAAAATAATGTCCTTTTTATTATTTAATGTGTACACTTTTGTTTAAAATTTCCAAAACAAACTTCACACATAAACAAGCCCCCTTCAAACATTTCTCTCCATTTTTTTTTCTCCATTAAATCAATCATTTGTCCCAAACCTTCTGCTCTTTCATATTGCTTGCCTGAACTTGGATTTGAATAATTAACTTGTTAACTCAAAAGAGAGATTTTTTTTCTGAACTATTTTAAAACAGTGTTACGTTTTCGTGTCCACAGCCACTAGAGACTGTTCGTTTTTACTTCCTGTAAATTTTTTTTTTCCTCTAGGGTTCCACCAACATTATTTGTATTTGGAGCTGTCTCCTCCTGGATAGGTTTATCCCAGAAAAGGACAGCTATAAATCCCAACCTGACATTATCAGGAACTCAAGCAACAAATGCAGAGGCAGTAGATCTTCCAACAGCCTCTTCCAGCAGTCGCTCTGTTACCATTTCATGTCAGCCTTGCTGCCATCAAGATATTCAGTTCACAGAACAATCTTCCTGTTTATTGATTTTATAAAACTTCTCAATTTTTCTTTAAATCTCTTATTAACCCATTTTTTGGGTAAAATCATTATTAAAGCTAGCATATTCTGCAGTTTTTTTAGTAGCTTTTCTGATTGCTCTATAATACAAAGGAAGCTCCCAGTAAATAAACTGGGAGATTCCCTATTGAGTCCTCACCTGTTTTCAAGACATTTTGGAGAGCCCTTGGATCGTTGTTTTCTAAACAAGTATGCCATCAATTGTAATTTTCTGCAAATATCTCAAGAAAAGATACAAAGGCTTTTGTGTCCCTGGCAGAGTTCCTCTAGACATTAATCATCTTACTAATCAGGCTGTCCAACACCTCCCAACCCACAGACAGCTGTGGCAAATGGCACAGATAGTGCAGAAGAAAATCCCTCCCAACCATTTTAATGTAACAAAAGTAATTAACTCCATTAGCATGACTAGAGCTGTCTACACTTAGAAGTAATCAACCTAATTGCCATGTTAAGAGAATAAAACCCTTTCGATGAAAAAAATGCATCTCAGAAGCACGTGCTGGTTGTTAGTATGGGGAAAAATCTAACCTGTTGGATAAAAAATACATTGGGACAGAGCTTAAATATGCTTGTAATAACAAAAAAAATATTCTCAGTTGTTTTTAAAACTAAAGCAAATTATCATATATTAAAATTATCATATTAATGCCATTTAAATTACAACGAAAAGATTTATTTTCCCTTCATGAGTCTGCAGGTCTTCAGTTAAAACTATTCAGAAAATAGTAACAAATGAGGAAATGTTCAAATTCCATCTGAAGGCACTGTTCAGTGTGTGTTTCTGCAAATGAAACACAAAAACCGCGAGCTCCATACAACATTCCCTCTAACCATAGATAGTTTTGGTTACTGCCTATCCAGTTATGTAAGCTGAGCAGAACCAGAAAATGCGAAAGTGGATTTTAAAGTAAGAATCATCCTCCTGGGGCTGCCCTGTAGTTCACTAGTACATTTAGCACTGTTTTTTGTGCTATGAGACATGTCTAGCTTTTATACCAGTACCTTGACATAGATCTTGGGTGGAAGGTCTTTTTATACGATCTTAGAAGTTCCACAATTACTGCTCACAAAACAAGGGACAGAGAGCATACTCCAGTACTGTCTGCTGGTTATCCACACTCTCTAACACAGCTTTGCACCATGTAAACTATCACCCTCAGTGTGGGGGCTTGAGCCAGAGCCATTACCATGTATAAGTGTACAATGCCAATATACAATCCAAATGGGCTCTTTCCATGGCCTTCCAACATTAAACGTTATACCAGCACCAAGATTTGTCTACATGCCAAACACCAAGACATGCAACCCACTCATACTCCCAGTTTTATGTCAGAAAACATGACAAGCGACTCACATAATCTCAGAAAGTAAACTGACAAAAGTGCCTTCAAAATACATTAGCATATTGCGCCTAGGTGTATGACACACAGAAGCTATGGGAGACTCAGTATTGATCAGTTTGTGCCACTTGGCTTCAAGGTCAAAGAATGGTCCCTGGCTCTATTTTATTTAGTAAAACAGATGCAGCTATATTTATTTTCCTTCTTTCTCAAAGGTTTGCACATCTGATGCCTTCTTGTGTCCAGAGCCAATGCTACAAACCTCACCTTTTTACTCATTTTGATAGAGGAGACAATCTAAGATAAAGGTGTCAACCTGATCAATTTGCTGCACTAAAATAAGACATTACAAATTCTGGTAAAATATTCTATGCAAAGTTTCTGTGGTTCCATAGTGATTGAACTTCACATTAAGACTTCCACTGCTAGGTTTCTTGCAGCCCTGTCCACCACTTCACTTGTCACACTGTCATGGTTTAAGCCTAGCTGTTAACTCAGTGCCATTCACAGCCATTCACTCACTCTCCCTTTCCTCCTCCCACCTCCGGATGGGATAGGGATGAGAATCAAACGAATTCCCCCTGGGTTGAAACAGTCCAATAACTAAAGTATAATATAGAACTACTACTACAATTACTACTAACAATAAGGGAAATAGCAAGGGCAGAGAATACAAAACTAAAACCAGAGGGAAAAAATTCCAGATAAATCCAAGTGATGCACAACACTATGGCTCACCACCCACCCACCAATACCCAGCCTGACCCAAGCGGTGATCTGCACCTTCCAGGTGACTCCTCCAGTTTATGCACTGAGCATGACATTCGGTGTCATGGAATACCCCTCTGGCTAGTTTGGGTCAGGCGTCCTGTAGCTGTTTCCTTCTGGCTTCCTGTGCCCCTCCTCATTGGCTGAGCACAAGAGACTGAAAAGTCATTGATTGGAGTAAGCATTACTTAGCAACAACTAAGTCTGTTATCAGCATTGTTCTCAGACTAAAGCTGAAATACAGCACTACACCAGCTACTCGGAGGGAGAAAATAACTATTACAGGTGAACACAGAACACACACATTGTCTGAAAGCAAAGGTGACTTGTGAGGATGATTTCAGTAAAATGAATATTGGGAGACAAATGAATTGACAGCTGTAAATAAAGGACCACTGCAGAATCCACAAAGTCATAAATACAATGGTTACATAGAAAAAAAAAGAGTGAAAGTATTTTTCGTATCTCAATGGCAAAAAGGTATTAACAAATTTTAAATGTTTGCTTTTTATTATAAACCACAAAAAAATCCAATAAAAAATATTTTGATATATAATTCTTCCCTTTAACTTTTGTGTCCTTGTCTTTCATTTGCAAAAGCAAAATATTTTAAAAAGGAGGTGAAAGGGAAAGAAAAGATAAAAGGAAAGAAGGGAAAAAACCTAGGAATTAAAATGTTCAAATTCAAGTTGTGCTGCAAAAATTCCATGCTCTTTCAAACCTCACAGTTTACGCATGTTCTTTTATTTTTCTTCTTTTGACCAATACATCATCAATTCAAACCACAGGCTGAAAAGAATACTTAGTAACAGAGCTTTCAGAAATCCCAAGGACATGTATCAGACAAAAATTAAAGAAGAATTTATTCTGTTACTTCTTCACTAAATACCTGCTTGTGTCACCTTTCGTTGTGTCTTCATTTCAGAGACACAGTCGGCAATATGTTGAATTACCAGCAGATTAAGAACTCACTCAGTATGAGGCTAGAAGGTAAAATGAGGCCATTAGAAAAAAAAAACATAGAGCTGAAGGAACAGCCATAGTATGTTACTAACTCCAATCTTAATCTCTTCAGGCTATGACATGCTTAATTTCCCTGGTGTCAGGAAGCATTATTTTTTTTCCTTCCTCCCTTGTATTTTAAATCTTCTACCTCTGGTACACTTCATTATTTCCTTTAATCACAATTACAGTTTTTAAAAACCTTGTTTGCATATGTTCCTGGCTTCTGTCTTTAATAGTTGGGAATTTCACAAAATAGAGAGAGAGAAAACATCTAGTTAATATATATGGATATATATATGTCTAATGGAAGAGAAATCACTGTGATCACTTAAGCAGGATTTAGTAAGCGGTAATTTAGATGGTGTAAATGATATGAGAGTGCACCACATTGATTCTGAAGAAGCAGTCATCCAAACTTGCTATGTCACAACAGACAAGTTATGTAGAATAAATTAGCAAATATCTAATAGAGCTCTCCTTACATCAAAAGAAATGGCTGAATTAACATCAGGCAGCAAGGACAAGAAGCATCCAGCTGGCTCTTGAATTATACAAAGACACATTATCATCTCATTATGACTGTGAAGTAATAACTGAGAAAAGCTAATTTCAAGTGACAATACATAAATATTCAATTTTTTTTGTATGTCCTGAAAATAGTGATGAGTAAGAAGTAGAAAAGATTGGACTCTATGAAGAAAAATATTAACAAGAAGAAAATTTACGTTTACCTCTTGAAATTGTCTAGAAGTACAAATCAT
Source organism: Amazona ochrocephala (assembly GCA_039720435.1). Classification (NCBI taxonomy): domain Eukaryota; kingdom Metazoa; phylum Chordata; class Aves; order Psittaciformes; family Psittacidae; genus Amazona; species Amazona ochrocephala. Next base: position 83,085,545 of record CM077878.1, read on the forward strand.
GTGTTCTGTAAAAATCAAATGTTTTCATCTTCAAAGAGTGTTTTTTTTAGACAAAAAATGTGAAAAGAGAATAGGGAGAAACTCTGAACATCTCTTTGAGCAAAGCAAGCGTTTTTCTAATGTTAATTAGGACTAACTCTCTTCACACAACATGAATCATGATTTTTGATCAGGAAAGTATCTCTTGTAAGACAAAACATCACAATTGTTTGGTCAAGCCTCAATTTGCATTGGTGTTTGTGCATCCAGTTTTTTCCAAATGTAAAGAGTATTCTAAACAGAGAACAGATATAGCAAAACGTAAGTATCACATAGCTTAAATAGCAAATTACCAAGTACAGGTTTACAAAGTGATATATGTGAAAGTTACCATGTGAACAAATTCCAGGCTAAGTTTTACAGGCATAAATCCTACCTTGAATCGCAGATGATAAACAAATGTATCATCAAAGATTAATCACTAATTATTCATGACTGGAAAACGTGATTTTGTTTGTCAAACTGACTGCTGTGAGTCATTTGCTCACTCTGAGTGGCAAAACATAATCAAGGCATTTCTGCTTCACTTAAGCCAATATTTGCTAAAATCAGTGGGATTGTCTTCAAATGTGACAGGATGCGGGGAGCTGGTCCATGTGACACCTTCCTACCACTGGTTTGTAAATTTTCACCCTCAGTTTGTGCAAATTGATCGAATCTTTGGGAATGTATTTTGGACAAGGCTATATTTAATTGTTTCCCTAGAAATGGAATCACAACGAAAAAATGAGGGCTATATGAAAGGCACAGAGCAAGCTATGCCCCAAAATGCAGCAACCTATTAAGTGATCTGGATCTGTTGAAGGCAACAGGCAGATGGGGTGGTTCGCCCTCGTAGTATTATCTTGATTCAGGAATGTACCTGAGTTCTGGATGCTCTGGTATTCATCCAGGGCATACTGCATTCATTTCATGTGGCTGAAGGAAGAGAAGAAATCAAGCACAGAGAAGAGCTACCTTGTGATTTCTGTAAATCCACAGGCAACCCTGGCAAAATCTTCATATCCACTGGTGGATCACTGTCTGCAAAGCATGGTGGTGTACCAGAACTAGGGCTGGTACAATTGTATCATCACCTTTTCCTACAGCAGTGTGTGTAGTGAGGGGCAGCAGTAGTGAGGCAGTGCAGAGTGTTCATACACAAGCTGGGGACACATCAGAGTGTGATAAGAGCTGTCACGATTACCTACACAGCCATCACAAGATGGCTGTTGCCTTCCTATTTCCAATCTCAAAGCACTATGCTAGGGGAAACTGCAGCCACTTAGAGGGCTAAGTAGAAATACATCCATAATGCTGTGGATACTGTGAGGTCAGTGATATTTTACATAAACCCAAAAATTTTTGCATGGTTCTTGCTGATGACATAGTGCTTGCAGTGCTTAGACCAATTTATGTGGGTTAGTTAAACATTTTGGTGTGATTTCCTCACTCTCAGATGCTTCTATGGTCATGAACTGTGGGTTTAGCACAAACCCTAGTTATAAGAAATTATGGAGATCAGAAATAAATTTTCTGCATCTTTCAGCATCCCTGGTACTCTGGGAATGCCTCAGCTTTACATTCTCTAACTTATTTTTCAGCCACCTGACATAAAAATAGCAGTTTAAGAGAGTGTTGAAATGCTTTTTACTCAAAGGACCTGAGGAAGAGATCTACTGAAACATATACCACAGTATAGCACTCATTCCATTGAAATACTGCAGGGTGCATATGTCTGTCTGAAGTGGCACATCATTCCCATTGACTCATCAGACGACACTGTCAGTCTTTGGTAGAAACAAAAAGTGAGTTAGAACACAGTAAGCATCAAGATCAAATGGGCCAAATTCACAACTAGCATGAAGCCTAGTAGGGTCTCTCGTTGATAAAATGCATGTATGAGGAGAAAAAGGGAAAAAGTTTGACTCAGGTTTCCAAATTGGAAATTAGATCACAATTCTTCAAGTCAAGAATTTTTTCTCTACCAAGGAGAGATTTTGTTAAAGTAATTGACTTGTTGATTGAAAAATCACTGATGTATCAAGCTGAAGAGATGAGATTAAAAAAATTAAAATTAGTGTAATCTTTAGCATTGTACTTAACAGTTTTATGATGGATAGATGTACCATAAGATTTCTCAGAAAAAAAGATAAATATTTGTATTTATTTATGATAATTCTTCTGAAAGCAGAATACTCAACCTTGAAAATTTCACGTGTAAATTTTATGTCAAATGTTTCTTGACTTTTGGACTTTTCCCTCCCAGAATATTTTCCTGGCTTTATCAATTTTGTCTGCCATTTGTAACTTTAAACATTTGATTTACAATGGTATTTCTTAACTATTTAAAATAATGAAATAATTATCTAGGATTTATCTATTGTATGTTTCTCAACACCATTCAAAACTCTGTTCATGAATTTGAACAACTTCATGTTTTGGATCTGATCTCTATGCATACAATGTTACTCTTGCTCATTCAAAATAGTAAAAGCGTATGTGAACCCCAGGATATAAAACTGCTCAAATGAGAAAAATCTTGAAAAAAAATAGGAAACTCTCACTGGATATTTTAAGAAGACCCATATCTACCTCCACATATAATATATTCATATATGATACTTTGTCTTTAAAAACAGAGGCTCTTCTTTATTTCAGCTTATTTTCATTCTATATCAGATATCAAGTACTGACTGACTTAATGATGTTTTTAATATGATGTTCAGAGACAGCTATCCTATCAGTTGGGCTCAATTAAAAACTAATTGCTGCTATTACAGTGGAAGTCATGTATGGAGAAAAGTATAAAAGAGAAAGGGAACTACTCCATATCATCTTAAAAAAGTACTATATAATTTTGAACCCTTTAAAATATTGCCTAGTCGCTACTACAGACTCCAAACATTGGCATATTATGTTTGGTAGATAAAGTAAAACCAGCTAAGAGACCAAGAACCTTGTTTATAAAATTAAGTGAAGTAAATATTAATTTTAGCAACTAAGAAAACTGGTGCTTGAGGCTTAAGGTGCTTTAAGCTTGAGGCTTAAATCTTCCTAAAGTTAGAGATTCAGCTTTAACTCTATATGTGTGCATACAGACATATACACAGTGAAAATAAATTCTCTAAGAGAATTTACAGAAACATTTGACAATTGACACTACATACCTATGTTTACATTGACATCTGTATAATTTTAAATGCAGAGTTTACATGCCTTCTTGCTTGGTATTCAGGAACTACTACACAAAAGACCTACAAAAAATCAGGGGAGGTCACTTAGCGGACTGTCTACCTCTTTATCAGTCTCCTGAAAAAATTAAAGACTACCTGAAGAGGCAGGTGGTCCAGAAGAAAACTCTATTTACTTTGCCACAGAAAGGACCTAGAGAAGCCTGGGACCACTGAGTAAATTCGAGTGATAAGCAATACTGCTATCTAAGTAGCAAGATTTTAGGCCTGTGTTGTATGGGGTCATGGTGACCTGCTAAATCAGTCCACAGATTTGGATATTTGGCTTTTGACTCACCAAGTCTATGTCACCATCATCTGCCAAACAAGCACACAAGGCAACTGCTCCCTTCCACTTCCCTATTACATCTCTTCAGTCTAGTTTGTTTGGCTTTGACAATGAAAGCATTTGCTAGCAGAAAAGAGCTGCCAAGTGTCCAGAGCAATTTATGTGTTGTTCTGGGTTTATCTAACCTACCTATTTCACCATCTAGAATATAGATATAACAATTTTTACAAACAAAGTGGTGTATGTAAGGTATGCTTCATTGATGTCTCAAAATTACTTTGTGGTCCACAGATGGTAAATGTTATAGAGAAATTAGTATAAATTTATGACAGTAATTTTTGGGATAATAGTTCCTCAAATCCCATGAAAACTTTCAACTGACCATTTAAATTAAAAATAAATATGTAGGTGGGAATTGTTTTTTCCCAGTTTCCACCTCTTCCCATAAGTTCTTCTCTTTTAAAAGCATACTAAGCATTTTTTTCTGCTTAATTCCAATTCCCCAAAAAGCGGGGTTTTCAAATAGAAAACAAACAAACAAACAAAAAAGATACCAGTGGAGATTCAGAGATTTTAAGACAGAGATACATTTCCTCACATCTTCCTTCTTGGAAATTCTTGAAGAATATTGGTTGCAATTACAGTCATCAACAGTACTTTACACTAATCACCAACTCATGATGAAGCAGTCTTTTGGCATAGAATATTTCAGCCCAAATGATTCAATTTTAGAAAAGACCTATCCCATTGAAAACAGGATCTTAGTGAGTAATGATTATAGGCAGTGCTAACAGCCTTTCCAATAACATGATTTAGAGTTTTGCAACTAAAAGAAGTTTGGAAAAGCAGATTAATTTTACTGAGGTACATTAAATAAACTTGCAATTCTGTCGACACATTACAGTGGTACCTGGTAATGTTTCTCAGACTATGCTGTTAGTTGCTTGCTCCCACAAAAAGGGGTCAAGAAAACATTCAGGTTAAAATCGCTTTAAAATAACAACCCTTTGAGTAAAAGGCTGAAACCAGGACAGACAGATCAAGGACAAAAATTGCTTTACTGCTTTAATTTAAAGTAATTGCATTTCTGTTCAGGTTTACTACCTGGTATTGGACATTTGACATGACTCAGATAATTTCTTCCTTCCGACCAGACTTTCCATAGAAGCAGTTCTAATTATACTTTATAAAGAAATATATGACTTGCTATTTTTCCTATAAAAAGTAAAATTTGAAAGGTAAAGATTAAGAAAATGAGAAAAAACTTACTCCTAAAACATGAAAACTTTGACAACCTTTTTTTTTTACCAGTATTTATTTCCACATGCTGTCAGAAGGCAAAACACCTTAACTGCTAAGAAAATGGTTTGAGGGCTCATGAGCAACACTTGATTTCCCCAGTCTGTTTTGCTACCAGGCCTTTTGTGCCAACTGAGTCTGATCTAGAGCAGGAAATAATTTTTTAATTATTTTCTAAAAAAGGGAAAACCAGCCTTTTGTCATCCTCCGAGCAGTGGTGAAGAACGTAAAGCACTTAGCAGACATAACACCAGGGTTTTACATAAGACTGTTCTCGTACTCCTGACTGTCCTATAGCTGAATGTGATCATTCTTTCTGCAGCTTATGACCAGAGGATTTAAAGTTATTTGCTAATTTGAATTATCCAGTGTTTCCCAGGGAAATGGAAGTCAATAAATTCCTGCACCCCTCCCTTTGCTCTCTTTGCCTCCATCATTTCACACCACCACCCCCTGGTGCTGCTGTCTTGGCTCTTATGAAGCAGCAGCCGACTAGGAGTCCAGGATTTCTCATCTCTTTTTCTTTGTTGGCAGCTCTGCATAATTGTGGCTGAAATCAGTGAAAAAACTCCTGCTGATTTCAACAGGATCAGCATTCATCCTGGTTAAAACATCGAAACTTGCTTCAGAGCACAATGGAGCTGAAGAGCTAGCAGCAGGTGGTGGGGCCGAGCGTGCTAATCCCAGCTTTGTGCAGTTATCAGGAATACAGTATAATGTAAGGGTTTCAGCATAATTTAGGAGAAATTCATATGAAGCTCATTCTGGAAGATTGCTGTCATTATTATTTTTCATGTCAGTGGACAGCTTGCTGTATATGAAACATCTGTGCATGATTTTGCCCAGAAATATCATCTTATTTATGAGCAAGCACATACCTTAACACTTTGCAGTAGCAAATGGAAAATGGGAGCAAATGGGCTGGAGCTCCAATGTCTTCCTTCTGCTTTTACTGTACATCAAATTTCCTGATGGCCAGGAGTTAGATTGCTATAAAAACAGCATGAACCTCACAGGCTGAGATCAGACTGAGCTTGTTGCATGTTTGTGAGCTGTGACAAAAGGCCATCTTCCAAGAGATGCTTTCCTGTTTCCCTCTGCTGATCTATCTTAGCAGCTATCCCACTCCTGGGCAATAGGCAGCCATGGAAGTTCAACGAATGAGAGGGAAAGGGCTCAGGAGACTATAAAAGGCTTTTAATTTTTTGGCCAGGAAGAGTCCTTCCTTCCAGTGTCTGGCTGGAGAATTCTTCTTCTGGCCAAGTCTCCAGCTTGGTGGGTGGCATGCACCTTAAAGATGTCCAAAGGGGCTTCCCACATAAAGGAAGACTCCAGAGCACTCAGATGAGAGCAAGATATCTTCTGGTATCCCCTCTGAGCAGGCACAGTGCTCAGAGATCTCACAGGGGATCCCACTGGTGCAGGAGGTTTGGTTTATGGCTGGCCAAGATGGCACAAGCAGTGACTGAGGCTGCTCACTCTTGGAGATGGGCATGCAGGAGAGAGCAGGTATCCTGGGTTCAGCAGTAGCAGTTATTTTTTCTCCTTCTTAGTAGCTGGTGCAGTGCTGTATTTTTGACTTCCTACTGGGAACAGTGCTGATAACACCGATGTTTTTAGTTGTTGCTCAGTAATGTTTACTCTGACCAAGGACTTTGTGAGTCTCATGCTCTGCCAGGGAGGAGGGGAAGCTGGGAGGAAGCAGAGACAGGACACCTGACCCAAACTGACCAAAGAGGTATTCCATACCACAGCACATCATGCCCACTACATATACTGGGGACAGTTACCCAGAAGAGTTAGATCACTGCTCGGGTCTGGCTGGGTATCGTTTGGGAGGTGGTGAGTGGTTTTATTCTCTTCCCTTGTTACTTCCCTTATCATTATTATTATTGGTGGTAGCAGCAGTGGTTTATGTTATGCCTTAGTTACTGGACTGTTCTTATCTCAACCCGTGGGAGTTACATTCTTTCGATTCTCTTCCCCATCCCTCCAGGAGTGGGGGAAAGGAAAGGGTGGGAGTGAGACAGAGGCTGCATGGTCCTGAGTTACGGCTGGGCTTAAGCCACGACAGCAGGACAGGAGACTCGGGGGCTTTCACAGCTCCTGAAATATTTTTGAGGACTTGGTTCAAGTTATCCTGAGCTAGTCCAATGCCATTGCACCCATACTGCCTTTAAGAGAAGGGTATGAATTTGATGTAGGCCGCCTCCTGTGTTTAACTGTCCTTAGGGACCAAGGCAACTGGGGCATTTCCAACAAGAAAAAATGAGAAGAGTATGGGAGCCTGGGACTGATCACAGGCTCTTTCCACAGGCAACACAGTGCCCCAGACAATCCCTGGGAGACCACTGAAGATGGAGTCATTTAGATAAGCTTTCACTCATTTTAAGGATATTTTTACGGAGTCCATGTGACTGCCAAAACAATATTTAAAACTAACAGTTCCTAGGCTCTACCTGAAGTATTGAGGGCAGAATTAGCATAACCAGACATTCAGACAATGGGAAAGTATATGAAAATTTTCATTTTGACATTTCCTAGCTGAAGATTCATAAAACGAGTCGCAAATTTTGCACTTCTCCCTCTTGTTTACTGATGTTAATGACCGTTAGGCAACTCAATAACACATCTGCTGAAGAAACGGAAATGTACTACTGCAACTGGCATCTAAAACAATATAATATGGGTTATATTTAGTCAACTGGATTATGCCTGAATTATCATTACTGTTAAGCATTTTATACAGAAGAACATATAAAGGTCACCAAGGCTAGCTGGATTTTAATAGTAATGAGGGTAACAACCTTGTATTATCAAATCATAATAATTCTTTGTGTGTGACCAGATACATTTTTTCTAGTTCCTGATAATAGTATTTTGTAAGCACCAACAAAGACACTGATTCTACTTGCTTTCTCTTCATGTAGATGAGATGTTGAGATTTCCAGCACCTTCCGGGCAATGTGCTGCTGAGTGCATTATGAGATTTAGACAGTTTGTGACTGGTCAGGGATTAGCCCAAAGAAAATTACTTTCATTGATCTGCATGCTAAATGCAACAGCTGTTATTCACACCTATTCAGAGAAATAAACAAAACTGAGTTCTGGAAAAAAAATTTCTTTGAGATAATTTGTGACTTCTGTTAGTAGCTTCTGGTACAGACACTGCTTGTCATTCTGGTAACTGATTTTAACAAGACTTTCTGAATTAGGAAAAAAGAGATAAATCACTCAATTTAGTGGACTTTGGGAACTTAATAAACTTAGAAAAGAAACAGACCAATTCATCTAAGATGCGTGGCTTCAGAATAAAACTCCACAGGAAAGCTGTGAAACTTTTTGTCTAAAAAGAAATAAATCACTTAAATGTAAGAGCTTTACCAAATACGTTCCCTTGCAGCAAAGTACATAATAAAAGTACTGTATTATTTTGTGACTTGTAAGATTGCATTTCTAAAAGCAAAAATGTAAGGAGTATTTTTATTTTGGGGATGGGAAGTTCTGTATTTAGAACATGTAAAAAAAAAAAAAAGTCTTTACAAATAGCATAATCTTAAAAAAAATAGAAAATTTCAAAAGAAAACCAGCTACAAATTGCACATAATTTAATTTGAAATGCATGTATTTGGTAAGTGAGAGTGTTGGGTACTTTTTTGTTTCATAAAGAAAGAGAAGGATTTTGAGATTAAGAAGAATAGCTTGAGTCTCCCTTCACTTTTCCCAGATATCTCTGATGGCTTGAAATTATTTTAGCTTTATAAAGCAACACTTGCCATTTGAACCAATTACCCGTGCAATGTATCTATCTGGTGCTTTTTGATTTCTCTGGGATATCCCAGCTGCCTTCCAACACATAATACTCTCTGTCTTTAGACCCTGTTATAAACTTCTCTTATTTAAGGATGGATCCAAAGTCCAGCTCTGACATGGCACACCTAGGCAGCCTGAGCTGCAAAAGAGCTATAAGAAGGTAAAAGCTATAGACAGGGTAGGACCACTGAGATGAGAGCATCCATAGCTCAAGCAGTCAGAGGCACTCACACACTGAGCCCCGAAAAGGAGTAAACGAGGAAAAAGGGAAAGCCCTGAACTTTGTTCATTTACCTGAATATATTCTTAGCAAAATTAATAAGAGAACCTATAAGAAAATTCATCTCCAAATCTTACTGTCTAAGCTGTAATGAATCCTGTGATGACAAGGCCACAAGAGAACCAAATCTGCTGTTTTAAGATAAAAACATGAGCTTGGAAAATGTGGCAGAAAAATAAAAGTGATTTCAGTGGAACAGAGGCTGCAGTTCTCTGGAGTGTGGACATGAGGGCCTGTCTTGTACCTCAGAAACCCTTACACATTCTTCCCAGCAGCTGATTTATTCATGAAAACAGTGCATGAAGCAATTAAGCCGAAGTGGCTTTCCTAAATACAGCTCTTTGCAGGCTTCACTTAGGTAAAGCTAGTGCCAAACATAAAATATTCTGTTCATTTAACCTGTACAGCAGGTTCATTTACTGTACAGCAGAAAATCTGAAGGCATTGCCCCCAGTTTGCATGTTATAGCAGAAGCAGTCAGAATCTGACCAGAATTACAAAAGCAAATGTAACATATAGCCCGCACAGATGATCAATATGAAGGACAAGGTTGCAAACCTTTAAAATCATTCTACAGTGTTATTAAATGAATACACCTGGGACACATGTAGTGTGGTCATCTGGCATCTTGAGGTAACAGTTGAAGGGTGCAAGCTTTGCACAGTGCTCAGCGGAGGCTTTTAAGTGAATTGCCTGCCATATGCATGAGAAATGAATTTAAGTTTTTATTGAGATTGGGGGTTCAACTAAGCTGAAAATTTAGGAGGCATATATTGAAAGTAAGGAAAAGAAATAAAAGATAAAAGATCAACATAACAACTTTTAGATAAATAGATGCAAATATTTGTATAAAAAGAGCATAACTATGGATTAGAAGACATATTAATATAATTACCATTCAGAAAAGAATGGCTATTTTAAAATTCTGAATTTTACATCAGATATATTAGTCAGTGTTGCTGGTACAATGAAACTGCTTTAAAAACACTGTTTACATCAGTAAAAAAATCACATGGAGAAAAAAATAGTTACTAGGTTAAGACCCTTCATAAGCCTGTTTTTGTTAGAAATCACATAACATTTTTTCAATCCTATTTAAACTTCCCAATGTTTTTGCAATCTATTAACTGCCAATATTATTATAAACTTGCCTGAATACTGTAGTCAGTATTCAGTAGGGAAACTTTCTTCTAGTGGAAAAGATATATTTAGTTTGATTTTTATTGACATTCTCATGAATCAGAGAAGAGATTCAGAGCAGCCCTGCAGAGAAGGACTTGGGGGTGTTGGTCGATGAAAAAATGAACATGAGCCGGCAGTGTGCACTTGCAGCCCAGAAAGCCAACTGTATCCTGGGCTGCATCAAAAGGAGTGTGACCAGCAGGTCGAGGGAGGTGATCCTGCCCCTTTACTCTGCTCTCGTGAGACCTCACTTGAAGGATTGTGTGCAGTCCTGATGTCCTCAATATAGAAAGGACATAGAACTGTTGGAACAAGTGCAGAGGAGGGCCACGAGGATGATCAGGGGACTGGAGCACCTCTCGTATGAAGAGAGGCTGAGAAAATTGTGGCTGTTCAGCCTGGAGAAGGGAAGGCTGCGTGGAGACCTCATAGCAGCCTTCCAATACCTGAAGGGGGCCTATAGGGATGCTGGGGAGGGACTCTTCATTAGAGACTGTAGTGAGAGGACAACGGGTGACGCGTTCAGACTTAAACAGGGGAAGTTTAGATTGGATATGAGGAAGAAATTCTTTACTGTGAGGGTGGTGAGGCCCTGGAATGGGTTGCCCAGGGAAGTTGTGAATGCTCCATCGCTGGCGGTGCTGAAGGCGGGGTTGGACATAGCCTTGGATGGCATGGTTTAGTGGGATGTGTCCCTGCCCATGGCAGGGGGGTTGGAACTAGATGATCTTAAGGTCCTTTCCAACCCTAACCGTTCTATGATTCTATGAATCACCAACAATGCTCTTTCAACCTAGTTGGAGTAATTTTCTTACCTTTTCTTATCCAGAAAGAGCTGCTCACATTTACCTTCTACAGATACCACTAAAGTTTTTGATTTGATGATAAGAATCAATCTGCCAACATCATATTTGGTTCAGGTCCTACCATTTCTGTTGCTGAAGCATTTATATTTTGTCCTACTCTAATGTACTCAAGAATCCCTCCTGCCTTTGCACATGATCTATAAGCTAAATAAGGCTGGCAGACAGTTAAGTCCCCATAGAGATCTTGACACCTTACTGGGATTAAAATATACAGGACCAGGATCCAACCTAGAGAAAACAGCAGCGCATGCATCTCCATTTCTACTGTTTTCAGCTATTCATGGGGCTCCTCTGTGAAGCCATGGTACCTCTTTATCTGCTCTGTCTCCAAGCACTTCTGTATAACTTATCCTTTCTGACTTCTCCATTTTATCTTCAAGTGCTGCTCCACTTTTACATCCATTTGTGACTTTTTAATTACCAATAGGATCCAAAATGTTCACTGCACTTTCTGCATACTCTCAATTTGCTTTTAGCAAGAACAGAAGCTTCTTTTTTTTTTTTTAAATTTAGTTTCTTCATTAAGTATAAATGCCTTCTTCTTACTTTTCAGCTGTACAAATAAAGATTTGGATCCATAATCTAGGTAAATAACTAGGCAAAAACTCATAGTAGAAGTCTGTGATTTTGGGATCCCTGTTTTAGCAGCTCTTTTTTAAACGTCTATACTTGTGGAAACCTCTTTGGTTTTTTTTTTTTTTTTCTTTCTCCACTGAAATAAGGCAACCAGTTCTATAGGTTTTCTGCTACACTTTGATTGAGTGCTAATGGAAGCAAAGAGGAAGGAATGATATTCAGGGTTTTCAAAGCAGAAGCCCCTCTTTGGGAATTCCAAGTTGGAAAGAGGGATGAAAAAGATGTCACTACCAAAGGTATTAGTGTAACTAGAGATCAACTGAGGTGGAGGAGCTTTCATTCTTGGAAAACGTGACCAGTTGTAGCATAACTGTTTCTGAGAGCACAGCACTGGAAATATGGCAAAACGTGAAATATCCATTACCACTCACTCAGCATCATATATCATATTCCTAAAAAATGCTTCATATATGTCATCAGTCTGTCCATGACTCAAACATCTCTCTGCATCTACTGTTGAAAAGAGAGGCCTTAATTCCAGCTCCAAAATAATTTCAGTATTTCAGAGCCCCAGCAGAAGAGTGTAATAGATTACTTTATCAGGCTGAAGCATGGGAGTATTTTGTGAAGTGCAATGTAGCCATCTGCAATACATACGCTGGTCACACAGGGAAACTGGGACACCAAAGCAAAGAGTAAAATGTTCAAATGCTACCTGTTTCAAGGTTACTTAACATAAAAATGGAGCATTACAGGAAAACAGATCGAAGCTAAATCAGAAATCCCCAAACCAACTTTTTCCACAATGCCTTGGCATCATATCAGTTATGTAAGTGTCCATCTTGTCGAATTCTAATCTGCTAAAAAAAACAATAAACCTTGAGTAAGTAACACCCCTGAAATTCTTGTGGGGTTTTTTCTTTCCTTCTTGATCTTAAACTGTGTCATCAGAATGACTTCAAGTGCCTAATCAGACACATCAGTCAAGCACCTTCAGGCACTGTGCCACCTCAAAGTATGGGTAGCTCTCACCCAATTGCCAGCTGCAGTCAATTGCCAGTGCTTCAAAAGAAAAGATGCATGTGTAGAGGAAGAGGAGAATTTACAAGTCAAATTGTGGCCCTGACTCTAACAGCTGATCAGCTGAAACCCTGAAGAATGAGATCTGATTATAATCACAGTCCTAATGTAAAGCTGAAAGTGTTACGAGGGCATACTGAGGGCAATGAAATCTATCCTGCTCTATTTGGGCTTAGTAGATGAAAAAGGAAACAGTATGACTCAGTCCCCATGTGTTTTTGGATGCAGGCAGAAGGATGTCTCCCCAAAGTCAGGTTAAAGAATAACTCCCTGAACAAAATGTGGCCTTGCTTTACAGTTCCAATTTTAAAATACACATCTTCCTGGAGATGGAAAAAAAGGTATAGATTTAATTACATGAGTATTTCTTTTGCTTTTTCCCTTTAATTGGGAATGGGGACAGAGTGACTGAGCAAGGGAAGGCAAGGTATATTCAGAAAATGTGTTGTATATTTGAGTTTGAAATACTTGATATTTAGAAACAGTCCTATCCATTCAATTCTGGCTATTATTGTTGCTTTTACACTGTATGTTTGAATTGCTACTTGTCTGCAACTGCTTCTGACCTATTCATTTTATTGGTTCTATTTAGATGCATCTGTCTGACTGGCACAGAAAAGAATATTTACCTTTAGGTAATCATTAAATAGGCAATTTGTATTTATGTTAGTGCAGTAAAATAGAGACAGCAAGTCTGGAGCAGCACCAGAAGTTCTTAGCACTGTATTGAGGCACAACATACAAATTAGACCTGCTTCAGAAAGTTTCCAGTCCAGTCATGAGACAAGAAACAAGCAACAGCAGATGAGTAACTGAGACAGTTAAATTATTGCTCATGCAGTTCTGTGTGCAGAGAACACCATTTATCTCTTATGAAGGGGTTTTTAGGCATCCTGGCAGAAGGGATTTTTCATTTTCGAAAGCTATTTGCTTTTGTGAATTAATGAGTGTACAGAAAAGCTGTGTCTAACAGACGTAAACAAAATGCAGTGTTTTCCCTTTTTTTCTCTCAAATATGTTTTACAAAAAAATGTTCTGCTTTTACCTGTCTCCTCTGAGTAATACTTGTGGAATATATTTAATAATGAAGAGTATGTGCTTTTGGAAACCCCAGCCAGAGATATACATGTTCTTTCTGCTACTGATCTCAACAATGACACTCATCTTTTGTCAGCCTTTTGCCAGCCTGTTGTTCAAGTGTGCCAGGTCGATTTTAATGCCAACTAACAGCCACCTTTTGAAATTATTTAGCAGGAAAATGCACCATGACACACAGAGAGGCATACCAGCAGTCAGCCACCTACAGCACTAAGTTTACATCAAAACTATTAGGAACAGAAAGCCTACCTAACAACCTTTGCATCCTGCTATTTGTCTTCAGGGAAGGGATAAATGAGGATAGTCACAAGCTTGTAAAAGTACAAATCATATTAGGCCAAAAGTAGTGTTAGAATAGAATTGCCTTCCTTCAAGAAATGTCTTAATGAAGCATAGATAGCCCAATGCAGTATTAAAATAATGATCAGTTCCCATGAGACTTTAAAATCCTTAACCAGCCATGACTTGTCTGCTTATGTTTGATATACATCAGGAGAAACTCTCTGAAAAAGGAGCTTAAAGACCTCCATGAAATAAAGACACAGAACTTATTGTTAATCTGTTAATAACCCTATTAGACTATAGGAGGTAACAGTGACTAAAAGGAAAAGGATCTGATCCAACCTTCTGCTTGCTTTTTCTTTTGGGATGCTAAGTCACAGATATCACAGAGTGGGTAAGGTGGGAAGGCCCCTCTGGAGACTGTCTGGTTTAGTCCCCTCCTCAAGAAGGGTAATCTGCAGCAGGTTGATCAGGGCCATGTTCAGTCAGTTTTAATATCTCCAATGATGGAGACTCCACCATCTCTCTTGGCAGCCTCCTCTAGTGTTCAAACATGCATACAGTAAGAAAGTATTGTTTTTTATTCAGACTGAATTTCCTGGGTTTAATTTGAATCCACTGTGTCTTGTCCTTTCTCTGGGAACTACTGAGTATATTCTGTCTCCCTCATCTTCATTCCCTCCCATCACATATTTTATACACTTCGATAAGACCCCCCTAAGCCTGCACAGCAGTCCCACCATCTCAGACTTTCCCCACAGGAGGGGAGCTCCAGTCACTTCATCATCTTTGTGGCCTTTTGTCAGGCTCTTTCCACTATTTCCAGGTTTGTTTTGTACTTTTGTGACGGATTGACTCTGGCTGGATGCCAGATGCCCAACAAAGCCACTCTATCACTCCTCGCCTCAGCTGGACAGGAGAGAGAAAACGTAATAAAAGGCTCATGAGTCTAATAAGAACAGGAAGAGATCACTCACCAATTACCATCATGGGCAAAACATATTTGACTTGGAGAAAATTAATTTCCTTTATTACCAATCAGATCTGGGATAATGAGAAATAAAACCAAATCTTAAAAACCACCTTCACCACACTCTGCTTTCTTCCCAAGCTTAACTTCTCTCTTGATTTTCTTTACCTCTTCCTGCACAGCACAGGGGGATGGGGAGTAGGAGTTGTGGTCAGGTCACCACATGTTGTCCCTGCCTTTGCTTCCTCCTCAGTGTAGAACTCCTCACACTCTTCCCCTCTTGAGAGCGGGGTCCCTCTCATGGGAGACAATCCTTCACAAAGTTCTCCAAAATGAGTCCTGCTCATGGGCTGCAGTTCTTCACAAACTGCTCCAGCATGTGTCCCTTCTACAGAGTGCAGTCCTTAAGGCACAGACTGCTCCAGCATGGGTCCCCTGTGGGGTCACAAGTCCTGCAGCATACTCCAGCATGGGCTCCTGTCTCCACAGGACCACAGGTCCTGCTCCAGTGTGGACTTCCCACAGGGTCACAGCCTCTTTCAGGCATCCCCCTACTCCAGTGACGGGTCCTCCACGGGCTGCAGGTGGAGATCTGCTCCACCACTGACCTCCATGGGCTGCAGGGGCACAGCCCTGCCTCACCATGGTCTGCACCACGGGCTGCAGGGGAATCTCTGCTCCAGACCTGGACTACCTCCTGCCCTCCTGCACTGACCTTGGTATCTGCAGAGCTGTTGCTCTCACATACGCTCATTCATCTCTCCAGCTGCAGTTGCTGTCCACGTCCTGTCCCCTCCCCCCCTTAACTATGTTTACCCAGAGGTGCTACCACTGCCACTGCTGGGCTTAATCTGGGCCAGTGGCAGGTCCATCTTGTACCTGGCAGGCATTGGTTTTATTGGACACAGGGGAAGCTTCTGGAAGCTTCCCACAGTAGTCCTTTTAGTCCTCCTGCTACCAAGATCATGCCACACAAACCCAATACAACTGTGGTGTCCAGAGCTGGACGCAGCACTCTAGGCGTGACCTCACCAGGACTGGGTATATTCATTCCAATACAGGTTAGCCTTTGCTCCATACAAAGGCTGCTACTGCATTCAAAGTGCTCCTAGGATTGTGCTTATTTTAAAAGAAGTTTTCCTACTACTTGTTCCTTCTTGAAAATAGTAAAATAATTCTATGATGAGGCACAGGTAAGGTTTGTCTATGCAATAATTACAGTGTACTTTCAAAATAGTGACACCCATTTTTCACAGGGTGCTCTGAGAAAAATCAATGTGTTTACTGATTGTTTGGGTATGCGCAATCCACCCAGGGAAGTCATATTTCCTTTGTTTGTTTTTCTAACTAAATTGAAGGGCATAATCCATCTATGTTTTGCTAGCAGTTAGCCTGGTTTTTCCTCCAGGTGATGAGGCCATTAATTTAAAATTAAAAAGATACCTGCGCAGAAGTTCTGGATGTCCTGCCGCAAAGCTTAGCCCCATCGCCCACAGAAGGCCAGCATTCAGGCAGGAACAATCAATAGCTTAGTTTGGACAAATAACCACATTCACAAACTTCCTTTTCACTCCTGTGCTCAGGGATGTCAGGAAATCTATCTGTGACCTTCTACAAAAGCCCTAGCAAATACCAATAATAGCTGTAGTTGTCGTAGGAACTGGTGAATCACTGACAGAGATGTTCCTCAGATGTGTTCCCATTCTCACTGCCAAGGTAACCTAACAAAGGAACGCACATAAAAACCTGTGCATTCATTTCCTCTGAGCCAATGGCTTTTTATTCAGCTTTTCCTTTTTGCAAGTTTCACCCTGATGTTGCAGATATGGTTCTGCCTGTAGCTTTGGCTTGTCTATGCTGCTGAGTAGGGAAGGTGCAGAGTGGGTTCTGCTGCCCTATTTATCATTGTCTGTTCCTAAGATTCTGAAGATTTTTGAGAATCATTTGTCAGTCCCTTTGCTGACAGGAAATGTGGATTTTGTTACTTTAAACTGCTAAATCTTTACGCACATCCACTGTGTCATGGTCTTTGCCTGTCCTTGGTGTGCTGGATGAGGAAGTGCAGTTGGTCTGCAACATTAATTTTTAGAAATATTGATTTAAAACACAGGACCATAAAGGTTAGTAATGACTGCAGTGTGCTTATAATGCCTCAGTCAAGAAAGTGTTGAAAGTCAAGAAGTGTTGAAAGAGTGCTTTATCATAAGCTTTTGGATTTACTGGGCCACTGTAACTACCAAATAAAATTCTGGACTGGAATAAGCTTGAGAAAGATCTTCATGTTGTGTTTTTCATACTGAAAGTTACTGGATAAAAAGCCTCTCAATCCAAATAATGTATGAAGCATAGGACCACAATCAGTGCAGCACAGTTCTTGAGAATGGTTTCCTGTCAGAACAGTGCCGTACGGGGCTATGAGTAATTCCTTCCTGATTTCCTTTTCAAATCTCTGAATGTAGAGATTTGCTGTGGTGTAACATTGATTTAATAGAGGTTGTTTCTGCTTAATGTAAAACAAAATATGTCCTCAATATCTAGTAATGAAATAGACTCAGGAAATTTCACAATTACACAAGTTGTAAAAAAAAAAATAAAAGAAAAAAAAAAAAGCTTTTTTTTTTTTTTTGTGAGATTTGGAGCACAAATTATTTTTGAGGACTTGATAAAAAGAATTGTGCTTCAGTTCACTGCCTTTGCAGAAAGGAGTATAAAGCCATTAATCTGAGCTTTTAAAAGAATAACAGATTGATGCTGTATCAAAGGTGTTGTTTCATACTAAAATATAATACTAAATTTCAGAGAAATAGCTGTTTGCAAATACTTAAGATTGCAAAATGTAAGATGTCAAATGACAAACAATGCAGCTAAAATGTTTAGCTTGATCCTTTGTGCACATCTCAGGTTAGTTCAGTATCAGCAGGATAATAAGCTGACTTCCCACAGTCATGTGGCAGAGCGCACCTGCAGATGAGCTGTGTATCTGTAGCAAAGCTGCTGCTCGTGACATCCTCTCATACAGTGCTACTGTTAGCACAGAACTATATAGAAAATTAAACAAATTTTGTAGGATGATTAAGTATAATCTTAAAATGAAATACTTCAATGCAGCCCCAGGTTATATGGCTCTTATTGATGTACAGCTATTGCACAGTCGCAAGCTTGGGACCAGAATAGTTTTTAGCAACTCTTCATAAATTCATGTCTTTCCTTGATTCTCTAAGGATTTGCTATTTTATACTTAGATGTTTGTAGTAGAATGGTTTTATATTCGACAAAGAAAAAAATATTGTTGAAGAATTCTGACTAAATAAGTGTTCAATTTACAGTGAATTGGGAACTCCTTAAATGTCATTAAGTTTTATATGTCTCAGCTAAGAGGTCATAATTAATTGGTAGCTTTCAAATTGTTACTGGTACTGTAACTGATTGCCTTTCTGGAAAGAAGGATGATATCAAAATTCCTCCTCCTTGGGGTGAAGTAAGAAGGGCTCTTCAGTTCTTCTGTTTTCATTGTCAGTCCTACTTAAAGAAACAAAAAAAAAAAAAAAAGAGAGAGAAGGAGAATATGAATAAAAAAAGAGTTTGAAATTGCTGCAGTAAATATGGCATAGGAATGTAAACTGATGAGCAAGGATAAAGCGGAACAATGAAAGGCTATTTAGCCATTTGCAGGCTGAAGATCTGAATATGCAAACTTGAACAAACTGAAGCTAATTCATAACTTACTTATTAAATATCACAGTTTCTTTTATTGCTGCATTAGAGTCAATATTATGAGAACAAAAAAAATGAAAAAATTATTTTTCCAACCTATAATCAACTAAGCTTGGAAAGACATAGAACCATTTCAGACTTGTTTCATACTATCTTTGAAGTTATACAAATACATTAAACTCCTAGCTACTTTTAAAACAGAGAAGAACAATAAAATAAAACAAATAAAAAATAAAAGAGAAAAAAATAAAATTAAATAAAAAAAATAAAAGCCCACAAAATAACAAAACATTTACTCAATTTAAATGTTTATTTTCTATTACTTCTGCTTTCTTATGTACCAGAGCTCATTCCACACATCAATAAAGCCAACAGGTGGAACATATTTTTTGGATTCTTAATTTGAGGGAAAGATGGGGACAAAACAAAAAAAAACCCTTTTGAATAAAAGAGCAAGAGCAGGAGGTAATCCTTCTTCCATTAAACATATTTCAGTATTATAAGATGAGCTAGCCAGCAGTCATGAGGTTTTCCAAATTTGTCTGAACACTTGCCTCTTGCCTCCAGGTGTGATCATCCCATTAGCAACTTTTGTGCTAGTATTTTTAATGAAAGTCATATGCAGAGTCTATCAAGAAGACATAAAATTAGATGATTGGTCCATCTAGGCATGTAAGGCAACAGATAGATAGTCCTTGAATTGCAGTTTGAGTTAGAACTGTGATTATTTATTCATACAAGTGCTAGCTACAGTCATCTCAGACAAATGGAGGTAAAACTACGGAACATTTAGCTACTGGAAGGCTGAACAAGACCAACTCCCTCAGCCTGTCTTCACAGGAGAGGTGCTCCAGCCCTCGATCATCTTCATGGTCTTCCTCTGAACTTGCTCAAGCAGATCCATGTCCTTATTTCATCAAATTACTTGTGAAAAATCATGTAAACACAAGCAGAAGCTAAACTAAGTCTGATGTGTGATGCGGTGGTCCTGCACACGTACAGAAAGTACAAAACATCTGAGATTAAAAGGGCTTGATCACACTAGTAACTCTGTCCAGTTCAATTTCCATAGTAAAGAAATACTTAATATTGCGGCGGGAGAACATGGACAACGCAGCAACGACCAATGTGATCAAACGTTGACAATTTATTAAACGCAAGCACCAGCTTTTATAGAAAAGTTCCAAAGTACTGGAACAGTTGATAACATCTGATTGGTTAACTTGTGAAACGTCCATAGCAACAGGCCCAGGCCTTGCAAGCAAGGCCTGCTCCGTGGTAACCTGATCGGGCGCCGACATCCTGCTCAGTGCCTTTGTGGCAACCTGAATCGGGTGCTCAGTGCCTTTGTGGCAACCTGAATGCAGGTGCTCAGTGCCTGATTGCGGTGCTCAGTGCCTTTGTGGTAAGCCTGCTCAGTGCCTCCCCAAGGCAAGGTCCTCTTCATTTCGGCACGTAGGCATCCTGTGTTAACCCTTTCAGTAGCCTGTGAAGCCCTCAGCTCACTACTCGAGTGAGGCTAAGTCAGAGGCTGGATTGCTCACAACAAGAAACTCTGCAACATAATATTGTTGTATAAAAATGACAACAGCAATTTTAGGCAGCATAAAAATCACATTATGACAGATTCAGAAAGGGTCATGAAGCTAACTAACAGAAAGTCTTCCAGCTTTGAAGTAAAACCAAAGTAACTGATTGAAGAAAACGTATTATTTATTTTCATGTATACAAAAGAAGATTTTGTCAGTATATTTAACTAAGCTTTTTGGAAGCAAAATGGAGAACATTAGCTCTCTATTAATGGAGTTAATGGAGAATATTAGTAACTTCACTCTTTTGAAATAAAAGAACACTCACTGAAAAGTTGATCAGTGAAGTGCACGGTGCTTATACTGCAAACATTCAGACCTACTTGTACTATTCTGGACTCTCAAGATTTCCATGCAAGAAGTTCAGTTTTCTTCGTTAGTCTCAAAACTGAAATAGCAGTATATAATTTCTCTCAGTTTAGAAGAGATTTTTCCTGGTGATGAGGCAAAGCTCTGGTGTGGAAATAGACCACTGTTTACAGTTGTTGAAATGAAGATTAAATATTCCACATATAAGTCACATCATAAAAAATCCTTCCTATTGGGAAAGGAAAATTTCATGCTCAGTGCTATCATTGAATTAAATTCACTTCCATAGAGCATATGAAAAGTTTTTTTCCAGTTTTGTAAACAGCCATATGATTCATTCTGGAAATAAAACAGTAGAAAATGCAAAAATCTGACTTTCATTGTTTTCTATTCAAGTAATTAAGCATTTCCACATAGTTAAATGTGGCAAAAACTTTGAAAAAAAATTTATAGACAGTAAAAACCAGCATAAATAATTTCTAGAAATCTATAAATCTCTAATTCCCGCGTGTTCCTAAAACTAGCATATCTGTAAATAATGAAAAAGTATGCAGTAGTTCAAAGCTTTTTGAGGGCCACAAAATTCAATAGAAATATTACATCTGATTTCAAGAGGTTTGGGATCACTCTATGACTTCTTTTTTTTGTTCCCTTTTATGAATGTACGCTGTATGTCATAAATCAGCTGGAATTGTGTCTACATAGCACAGTATGAACCAATAAACATGCACTGCAGACACTCTCTTCTAACTGTTTTCAGGGCATAAATTCAAACTATGGACCTAGTTTTACAGATACGCACAAGCTTGCGTAACTTTATGAGTAAAGCTTTCCTCTGGGTAATATAGTTGCTTTGGAAAATTTCTCTGCTTGGTGAGAAAATCATAAAAGATCAGGGTTAGCAGTGTCCATTTTATGTCGCCATCATAATTTTTGCCTCTTAGCTGTTTCCAGCCTCTTTTGTAAGCAGACGACAAGACAGTAGTGTAGGCAATGTTAAGCTGATAGGCAAGTTATCGAATCCTGCTTTAAAATCTTCACCAAATTTTTCTCTATTGAAAGCATAAAGGAAATAGTTAGATTTGTGAATTCAGAACAGGAAAAATAACTTAAAATACATTGTACATCTAACATGTACATTAAGATAAAATGATAAAGTCTCACAAAATTACTTCAGTCATTAATAGACAGCTCCATGCATAAATGTTGAATTTGGTCAAAATATAAATACTATCTTCCAAAAGAGAAGAACCTATTGACAACGGCTCAGAAGAATATTTCAGTGTTACAAAATGCAGTATTCTTCTAGACCTAAACAGCATATTGAAGAGATATAGAACACTGAAGTTCCCTCGAGGAATTAATCCAAGTTCTAAATGTCTCATATATTTTTCCAGTCCAAAAGAATGCATCAAATATCAAATGCAGAGTATCGTCTGTGCAGAACAGAACTCACAGCAGCCTTCCAGTATCTGAAGGGCGCGTACAAGCATACCGGAGGTGGTACTGTAGGAATAGAACGAGGGGTAATGGGTTTAAACTTGAACGGGGGAAGTTCAGGTTGGATATAAGGAAGAAGTTCTTTCCTGTTAGGGTGGTGAGGCACTGGAACAGATTGCTCAAAGAAGTGACAAATGCTTCATCCCTGGCAGTGTTCAAGGCTGGACTGAACAGAGCCCAGGGTGAAATGCTCTAGTGTGAGGTGTTCTTGCCCATGACAGGGGGCTGGAACTAGATGATCTTAAGGTTCTTTCCAACCTTAACCATTCTTTGATTTTATGATTTTATGATTGATCTACTGTCTGTACATACTGCCTGAAGACAAAATGACAAAACACAAATATGTGTAAGGGAATGTTAAAGTTTACTTCCAGTCCTTGCGCACATCCTAAGCACTGATGTCAGTGCAGAGATACTCTCAGAGCTCAAGAGGCTTTCGAGTAGCGGTTTCTTCTTCCCTACCACACTAACACACAAAAAGGCTTCCCATTTCACAAGCTCAATATTAGTCACTTTGCATCTTGTCTTTTTCTTCAGGGCACCTAAATTTATAATGCACTTTCCCAGCACTTTTGAAAGAGTTTATCATATGAAAATACACTTTGAAGTTCTTCTGGGTTTTAAGCAAGGCTCAAATCTCAGTTCCTCATCCACTTAGTTTTGAGCTCAGTCACTTATGGTCATATGGTCCTTATTAGAAACTTTATTCCCAACATTTGTTCATCATCTTTTCGAAGTAGAAAAACTGTGTGCAACCACTTCTTCCCTCTTTTTTTCAATCCTGGCCTGTTTTCACCTCCCCAGAAAAGCATGATTTCAGGTGACTGTAGGAGTTGATATTCCACTAAGTAAAAGTGTAGAGAGAAAGAATTTATGACTGAAGGAACTTGACTTCTTTGAACACTTTTCTCAGTGTGGAATCCTTGGGATTTTTCACCTCCTTATAGGAAGAATACACACCTTAAACATATAGCATTTGACATTTGAATATCAGTTATGGGAAACTTAGATCTTCATCTCCCTTCATCAATACCTTCTTTCTCTTCTAAATTTAAAGCATTTATGGCTACTACTCTAAATACTGTAATCTTAATTCAGGATTCTATTTTTTTATAAGCATTTCTAGACAGAGCAGAAAAAAGAGGAACAGTCTTACCCCATCTGTATCTTAGAGAAGCAGAACCCAGAGAGCTATGTATATTTCCACTTTCTTTTTATTGATCCTGACAAAGAGCAGCTAGGACAGCAACAGTAAATGTAGTATAAATTTACCTAAATTTTTAAATGGAATTAATTTTGGATTAATATATATGCTAAGGGTAGTTTGTATTTATATCAACAGCAAACGAGGAAGGGCGGTGTCTGAAAACAGTTACAGTTTTCCTCACTGCATTTCTCTGTTAGTTACGGGGATGAAGTTATTGGAACTTTGAAAAAAATACTGTGTGTAATATGTACAAAATTCGTATTGTACAAACTGGTATTACAACTCTGAAAATTTCCAGTGTGGTTTTATATTTTGATAGTCTGCTTGCACATCAAAATTTTGTTGCTGGCAACAGCTGATCAATACTAATTTTAGCTGCTGTGTTTTTAATATAAGATACCTGCATTCTCTAAAATGCCTTTTACTGATGAAAACATCAACACCCAAAGAAATCATCTGTATTGTCTGAAATCATATTATATTATACACTTACGTAGGTAATTTTACACTGCAAGGAGATGATTTAGAGGCAGAATTTTGAGGCATAACTAAAAACACATATAATCTTATTCTGTTTTATTATAATTTATTGTAATATTCCAGAGTATGCAGTCTTCAGACAATTTGTATTTTGTCGGTGTGTCTTTTCAATGTGCCTCTGAATGGCTGCACAACTAACATGTGTCAACCACTCATCACACTTTTGCATCATCACTTATGTAATTCAAGTCAAACAGCAAAAAATGTAATTGGCACATATAGTCATTATCTTGAAAAAGACAAACCCAATAATTCTACTCTTGAATTTACCAGCAGGCATTCAGGTATATATGTCATTTTTTTGTGGTTCATGGCAAGGCTAACATATTAAGGAAAAGCTTACGGGGGTCTTATCAATCTATATAAATACCTGAGGGGGAGGGAATGAAGTGGAATCATAAAATCATAGAGTATCTCGAGCTAGAAGGGACCCAAAAGGATCATCAAATCCAACTAGCTGCTCCTTACCGGACTACCTAAAACTAAACCACATGACTAAGAAATTACAGCTAAGATTCAAGAAAGCTTTTTTTTGACATTAAGGAGGCTCTTTTGCACTTATGGAATAAAGGACTTTATTGAGAAGATGATTTAGGTCTTGCAGTTAAAATAACAAACAGTCTTAATTTAAAATCTAAGTATTTTTAGTCAGATTATTCAAAGCTTTACATGCTTTAAGAGATCATGGTAATTTTTTGGGTGGACCTCTGGATGTCTTATACTCCAGCCTCCCACCATCTGTCACCTTTGCACTGATTTAAGGATTATGTATGTAAAAAATACTTCTATGTCCAATAAGAGTTCTCTGGGCAACTAAAAATGCATTCACCATTAGCATTAGGTATTAAATAAATGATGAATATATACAAAGGAAAAAATTGCAACAAATCATATTTTAGTTAGTCAAAATAATTTTGAATAATGTCTCTCTTCATGTATGAGCTAATTGTCATACACTCTGAAATTATGGTATTTGCATAATCTGAAGAGAACATCATTTTCTAATGTGGACATTTCCACTGTCTAGTTTTATCATTATTTAGTGTGCAAATGGTGTATACAATCTGTGGTGAGGATTAGGAAACTGCTCTGTGCCAGAAAGTATACCCTTACTTTGCCAGTTTTGGAAAGCTAGGTTTATAATAAAACAAGACAAAAAAACCCGAAAACAACAAACCTGGGGATGGAGAGGGAGGATGGAGGAGACAGATTCAGTGTTATATGGTGGAAAGTGAAGATGAAAGAACAGCAGACAAAAGAGGCACAGCAAGTAGAGTGTATTGAAATAGGCCAGAGATAGGAGAGGATCAATATTTTCAATGTGCTGCTGAGAACTGAAAAAAGTCTATGTCTGTTGGTAAGCACTTGTTGAACTATTTTCCTGAGGAGAGATTGTCCCATAACTAGTTAATAAAAATGCAGAATAATCCCACTTATGTTGTGAGAAGGTCGTTATGATATTCACCATAAGATAAGAAAATCTGTGCATGGCAGAATGCTCTGTGATTAACAGTACTTTTCATAGAGGTGTCTGGAGACAGACATTTATGTATCTGCACAACTCTAAGTGTAATAAGGGAGTAGATGTATTCAAAGGACAAAGCTTGACATTTATCTTCTCTGTAAAATAAAAAGGTTGAAAGCAAATAGAGTTTGGTTTTCTTTTGACAACATCAAAACCCCTTCATGATTATCCTGAGAAAGAAATTAAATATCATTAAAAGGTCATAAGAACTTGCAGCGTCTGAGAACTAGGGGGAGCACAAATCTGATAAGGAGCCTTGGAGAAAAATGTTTTACCATTAAATATGTTAACAGATGTGATTCTGCTTGGAAAGCAGGCACTGATGTAGATGAGGAAGTAAAAATTGCATTTCATTGTATTTTGAAAAAAATCTTTGTATAGAAAAGAAAAAATATCACAAATCCTCAAGTATTTGTAAAGTAATGCAGAGAGCTGCTGTGAATATAAAATCAGCCTTCATGTTTTTACAGAAACTGATATTTCTCAAATAATAAACAAACATTTCATAAAAGTTCCATCCCATGTAGTACCTTAGTTGTTCACAAATTACAGGAGATATTTATATTTTAAACTTCTAATGATAATTTCATGAGTATTGCACCATATAAGCCTTCTTTATATAAATATAAGTTCAAAAATTAAATATATTCATTGTAGAGAAAAAGATGTTTTGACACTTTGTTCTCTGCAATTTAGTTCAGGTTTATCTAATAAAAATAATAAAAAAAAAAAAATTAGGTTCTTTGCTGTCCAAAAATTTGTCTAGCTCCTTTTTGAACCTGACGATACTGTCTCTTTCCATAAATGACTGAACAGACCTGTCTGGCTGCTTTTCTCTCCCAAATATTCACTACAAGTCTTCTAGGAGACTGCAATTAATCTGCAAAATTGCAACTTCTCAAATTAAAAGAGGGTTTATAATTCGTTTACAGTTATACATGTTAATTTACATTTCTGAGTGTCATTTTTCTTCTTTGTATTATATTCATCTTACCAGATTTTCTGCTAGCTGACATACTCTCGATCTCTGTAAAGAAACTGTTTGGTTTATCCATCCACCACCGTTGAAAATTCCCCAGCAGTCTGTAAAACTGGTCATGATTCGAAAATACTAATCCCTGATTTTCTTAAACTGATCTCTCCGCAGGATAAAGGCAGATTGCTAAATTATTTTTGTAGAAATGGCTGACTTATTTTAAGTGCTTTGCTTTTGCATAACATTGATAAGACATCAATTAATTCAAAGGATGCCTGCTATCTAGATGGGAAAATGTTGTCTCATATTTTTCAGATGAAGAAACTGAAAAGTTGAAGAGGCTTCCCACACCCTAGGGCAGGATGAAAACAGACCTAGTTCTATAGCTCTCCAGTGCCTGGCTTCTGCTATAGAATTGTAAATGTCAAATATCCTACATAGTTAACCACAGTTAACAGTTAGGATGATAGTAGGTATATTTTGCTCATGGTGAAAATATAAAATAAATACAAAATCTACAAAATTTTATATCAATTCGTTACTATGTCTGACATTTTGAGGACATCTTCAAAGTGTGGGAGGAGAAGAGTTATTTTCATCTTCTTGCCAGCATACAGTCAAACAGCTCTCTTTTACTGTCTGAAGGCTTATGTTCTTTAGCGTTCAATTCTGAGGGAAATTTTCTTTCTGACTTCTTGTATATATTCAAACATTTTATTCTTTCATTATAGCTCTCAAGTGTGAACGTACATGTTACTGAAAAGTGTCAGACTTATAAACCGGAAGAATAAATTTTGCATTTATACCTAGAGTAGATACTGTGCAACTTTTTCAAAAGTTGGTTAGCTATAAAAATGATTCAGATCAAGAACTGAAGAAGCAGTGATCAAAAGACTGGTTGTGTCCGGGACTTCCCACAGTTACCACACAGCAAATATTCAGACTTTCCTTGCAGTTTAAAAATGAGATACCAGGGATTATTTTGGCCACTCTGAGGAGGGTTTGTCTTTTGAAGTATGTAAAAGAACTGACATCACAGAAATAATGTTCATATTTTTCCTAAGGAGTCTCAAAAATTAAGAGTCTTTTGAACCAGCCTTTTCCAACTTGTATGGGGTACGCCAGCATTGATCTTTGTAGAGCATTGTACAAGTTTTCCACCTGCACACCATTTCACAACTGCAAGTTGACACATGCCGAGAGTCACAGATGACTACATGCCTCTAAAGAAACTTCTTGTAGCTAAAGTGGTTACAGTAGTCGAAGTACAGATGCTGAACAGCACCAACAGTTTTAACAGAAGCAAGTGAGAGACAGAGGCTACTAATGCTTCTGGTGGCACCACTGCAGCCTCACTGTGCCCTGCAGGGCCAGGCAGGGCAGCACAGCCATTCTAGGTGTGCTGCTGTGCCCTGCCTGACTCGGTGCTGAGTGAGATGCACAATGCCTGACACTGAACAGCTCCTCAGCACCCAGAAATGTTGTGCAAGTGTGTGAAAGAAATCAAGCCTAGTGGTGAAAAAGCAAGTATAATGAGAGTGTGCAGGGTATAAAATTAAAATTCTAAAAACTGTGACACAAGAAATCAATTCTGTTGCTGAATTCTTGCACAATGTGTGATATCATTATGAGTTTCTCATCAAGGACTTGTCTGTATGACAATCATAGAACCATAGAATCCTAGGTTGGAAGGGATCTCAAGGATTATCTGCTCCAACCTTTCTAGGCAAGTATGACCTAGATTATATTTCCTAGCATGCTGCCCAGGCAAATCTTAAAAGTGCCCACTGTTGGGAAATCCACCGCTTTCCTGGGGAGATTATTCCAATGGCTGATATGTCTCAGTGTGAAAAGTTTCCCCCTTGTGTCCAGTCAGAATCTTCCCAGGGATGACTTGCACCCATGGGTGCAAGTGGGTGAGACTTAATCTTACATAGCCTTTGGTATTTAATGAGAAACACATTTCTTCTCCCATAGAATCATAGAATCATAGAATAGTTAGGGTTGGAAAGGACTTTAAGATCATCTAGTTCCAACCCCCCTCCCATGGGCAGGGACACCTCCCACTAAACCATGCCATCCAAGGCTATGTCCAACCCCACCTTGAACACCGCCTGGGATGCAGCATTCACAACCTCCCTGGGCAACCCATTCCAGTGCCTCACCACCCTTACAGTAAAGAATTTCTTCCTCAGATCCAATCTAAACCTCCCCTGTTTAAGTTTGAACCTGTTACCCCTTGTCCTCTCACCACAGTCCCTAATGAAGAGTCCCTCCCCAGCATCCCTATAGGCCCCCTTCAGGTATTGGAAGGCTGCTATGAGGTCACCATGCAGCCTTCTCTTCTCCACGCTGAATAGCCCCAACTTTCTCATCCTCTCTTCATACGAGAGGTGCTCCAGTCCCCTCATCATCCTCGTGGCCCTCCTCTGCACTTGTTCCAACAGTTCCATGTCCTTTTTATGTTGAGGACACCAGAACTGCGCACAAAAATCCAAGTGAGGTCTCACGAGAGCAGAGTAAAGGGGCAGGATCACCTCCCTCGACCTGCTGGTCACACTCCTTTTGATGCAGCCCAGGATACGGTTGGCCTTCTGGGCTGCAAGCACACACTGCCGGCTCATGTTCATTTTTTCATCAACCCACACCCCCAAGTCCTTCTCCAAAGGGCTGCTCTGAATCCCTTCTCTGCCCAGCCTGTAGCTGTGCCTGGGATTGCTCTGACCCAGGTGTAGGACCTTGCACTTGTTATGGTTGAACTTCATCAGGTTGGCATCAGCCCACCTCACAAGTGTGTCAAGGTCCCTCTGGATGGCATTCCTTCCCTCCAATGTATCAACCGAACCACACAGCTTGGTGTCATCGGCAAACTTGCTGAGGGCGCACTCAATCCCACTGTCCATGTCACCAACAAAGATGTTGAACAAGACTGGTCCCAACACCGATCCCTGGGGACACCACTCGTTACTGGTCTCCAGCTGGACATTGAGCCATTGAGCACTACTCTTGGCGTGCAGCCATCCAGCCAGTTCTTTATCCACCGAGTGGTCCACCTATCAAATTGATGTCTCTCCAACTTAGAGACAAGGATGTCATGGGAGACAGTGTCAAAGGCTTTACACAAGTCCAGGTAGATGATATCAACTACTCTACCCCTGTCCATCAGTTCTGTGGCCCCTTCATAGAAGGTCACCAGATTGGTCAGGCAGGATTTCCCCTTAGTGAAGCCATGCTGGCTGTCCCCAAGCACCTTGTTGGTTTTCATGTGCCTTAGCATGGCTTTCAGGAAAATCCGCTCCAAGATTTTGCCAGGCACAGAGCTGTGACTGACTGGTCTGTAATTCCCCGGCTCATCCATTTTCCCATTCTTAAAAATTGGGGTTACATTTCCCTTTTTCCAGTCGTTGGGAACTTCACCTGACTGCCAGGATTTTTCAAATATGATAGACAGTGTCTTAGCAACTTCATTTGCCAGCTCCTTCAGGACCTGCAGATGGATTTCATCCGGTCCCATGGACTTGTATACGTTCAGGTTCCTAAGATGGTCTCGAACCAGATCCTCTCCTACAGTGGGACCAGGGTCTTCATTCTCTGTCCCTGCATCTGCCTTCCAAGACTCGGGTGGTGTGGTCAGAGCATTTGCTGGTGAAGACTGGGGCAAAGAAGTCATTAAGAACCTCAGCCTTCTCCAAATCCAGGGTAGCCAGTTCTCCCAATAGCTTCTGGAGAGGACCCACATTGTCCCTAGTCTGTCTTTTATTTGCAATGTACCTATAAAATCCCTTCCTGTTATCCTTTACATCCCTAGCCAAGTTTAATTCTAAGTGGGCCTTAGCTTTCCTAACCTGGTCCCTAGCTTCCCGGACAACATCCCTGTATTCTTCCCAGGCCGCCTGACCTTGCTTCCACCTTTTATAAGCCTCTTGTTTCCTGCAAATTTTGCTCAGCAGCTCCTTATCCATCCAAGGAGGTCTCCTGGCCCTCCTGCAGCACTTCCTTCTAGTTGGGATGCACCGCTCCTGAGCTCGCAGCAGGTGATCCTTTAATATCAACCAACAGTCTTGGGCCCCCCTGCCCTCTAGGGCTGTATCCCATGGAACTTTACTGAGCAGGTTCCTGAAGAGGCCAAAGTCTGCACTCTTGAAGTCCAGGGCAGTGAGCTTGCTGCACGTTCTTCTCACTGTCCTGAGGATCTCAAACTCGACCATCTCATGATCGCTACAATCAAGGCTGCCCTGGAGCGTCACATTCCCAACCAGCCCTTCCCTGTTGGAGAGGACGAGGTCAAGCATGGCACCTCTCCCTGTCGGCTCCTCTATTACTTGCAGAAGGAAGTTGTCTTCCACACAATCGAGGAACCTTCTGGATTGCTTGTGCCAGGCCGTACCATCCCTCCAACAGATATCAGGGTGGTTGAAGTCTCCCGTGAGAATAAGGGCCTGTGAGAGTAAGGCTGCTCCTATCTATCTATAGAGCGCTTCATC
Source organism: Amazona ochrocephala (assembly GCA_039720435.1). Classification (NCBI taxonomy): domain Eukaryota; kingdom Metazoa; phylum Chordata; class Aves; order Psittaciformes; family Psittacidae; genus Amazona; species Amazona ochrocephala. The sequence continues at coordinate 83,116,375 of CM077878.1, forward strand.
CACTGACTCCCCTTGGCACCAGAGTCTGTTAAGAAAAGAAATAGTGTTGAATGTCTAAATTGCAGTGACCTGCATAGGAAACCCCAGTCATGTACAGTCCGAGTGTATTTATGGTCATTGGTAACAATGGCAACAGCTTTCTCCTAGTTTTTGTCATATGGCATGTTCTTCCTTATTACAGAATATAATAATTCACAGGTTTACTGTGAATCTGCTATTAATGTAGATCAAGTATATTTTCCTATTATTGACTAAACCTACTTATTTTGCCTCTTTCAAAAAAATAGCATGTGTTCACTTCCAAACTATTCACATTCTGTACTTGAGGATACTTTCTTCTCCTGATGAAAATTACTATTGCATTCCTGAAAAATATCCTCCACATATAGGAATAACAATTAGTCACCTTACATAGATGCAAATGAAAACAAAATTTAGCATGAGCAGATTTATGTTGTTTTAAGCTGATGCTGTTACATGGAAAGCATGGTGTTCTCCATAGGATACTACACAGGTTTTGCACGATATTATAAAACAAACTGAGAGTGATTAATGATAATAAAAATAGCTACAAAAATAACTGCGTGCGATCACTGAATGTCCCTTTATTAAAACTGATGTGCTGTTGTCACAAAGTTTCTGTTCAGGTCACCAAAACTGGAAAGCTTTTACCTACCATGAACATTTAGTTAGACCTATGTAGGTCAGTTCAAAGGAATATTTGCTCTTTGATTAAGACATAAATTGTGAAAAGCATAATTCATATCAAAGCAAATTAGAATGTCTTCAGTATGCAGTACAGAACATGTTCTAATATATTAGTATTTTCATCTATTTAATGAGAGGCATGAATCTCAGAATTAATTATTCTGCTCAAATAGTGTGAAGGACCTTAAGATCAAATAATACAGCAAAATTCAGAATTATACCTTGCACCAATAGCAAATGTCAATCTGCATTTAGGACATGTTTTTGGGGTTTTTAGTACTTCAATTGGAAACTATTTTGTTATCATGTTAGGTGGATGATTAGTCTGCTCTAGCATTGAATTTGATTTGAAAGAAAATCAGTGAGGAAACAAAATTAAAAAAAAAGGAATAATGAAGGAGAACTGTGTACTAATGTTAATATGAGTGGTAGTAGTACCAGTAGTAATAATAATAATGATTGTACCAGCATGATAAAGTGTCAATTTTTTATATATTCTCTCATTTAACTTTTGTGATAAACCATTGAATTATCATAATGCTAGTACAACTTGAATAATCATATTAATACTTGCACAAATTTACCAGTTCTAAAATTCTATGTTATATAAGAAAACAGTCAAAAGGGATTCTCTTCCTGCCTCCTAAAACATTAGTTGATAACATACTTGCCACATGTAAAAAAAAAAAAAAAAGACACATTGGGTTAGCTTTTGCATCCTTTGCTAGTGCAGTGACTTTGAAGAAGGATCCTACAGTACAAACACTGTCTTCTTCTAATTGCCTCCCAGAATGACTTATTTTAATAATTTTGATTATGGTTGGTACTGGATCTCCTTTGTGATTTAAAAGCAGTGTTATTGCTTTCCTTTTTGATTTTATATGCATTTATTAAAAAAAGAAAATCCTGTGTTAGCTTTCCCTGTTGCTGTTTACTTTCAAGGTGACATTGAATTTTTTTAAAAGTAATGGTTACAGATCTTCATACATGTTTTCTGCTGATGTAATGCCAACAACCAAAAAATCTCACTGGAGAGTCAATTAAACACCTTCAAATATCTCAAAATATTGCAAATATTGGGATGGTTTGCTTTTGGCCATGCAGCTGAATAGCTTGATTTTTACTTACTATTTAAATCTAATAAAATGCATCTAATAGACATGGGCTAATATTTTCTGTGACTATGCTCTAAGCTGTATTATACAGATAAACTCTAGAACAGAATAAGTGAGGAGCCTTCAACAGAATTTTTTCTGCATATCTGATTGTCATCCTCTGAATGTCAGCTCAATTGTTACTACCTTATGAGTAATTAACTTACACAATGTCCATCCTTTTACTCTGCTCATATCCTTATCTTTCATTTACTTGGAACTCAATTAGTCTCATTTTAGTAGTAAAGGAATCATTAATTGTCATGTTCAGCTAATCAAATACTTCTTAAAATAAAACCTGGAAATGTCTAAGAACAATTTACTACTATTTTAGTCCTGTGGAATAAAAGTGATCACATCATCTTCATGATCATAACACTGACTGGACAGAAATCCTTAATCTTATCCAGATCATACAGAAGACATGTGCTGAGCTAAAGCTTTTATGTTAGCCATTTTATATGGGTATAGTATTTGGACTTTGTAGGATACTAAGGATGTGCACTTACTTTTCAATCATCATAATGCAGCCTGGAGGAAATTGTATGCTAAGTTAGTGCCTTCTGATTATTTGAGCATGTCCCATGATTAGGAGCTGATTGGTCTGTTATGTAAATGTTCTTTCTCTTTAATTGATATATGATATAGCTAGAGTCATTAGGTACAGTAGGCTGTAGTAAATCAGAAATTAAACAAAAGATAGTGTTTCCTTGGACCTTGGGTTCTTAGTCACAGAATTAAATCTCTGCTAAAGGATTTGGAGTAGCTTAGAGAACATTTTTCTTGGAGCACTGCAGAAATGATGACAAGAAGCCTTCTTTCCTTCATTCAGAAAATATGCCAAAGGAAGGTAGAAACTACTGGGATCCCATTTACCATGCCACAGGGGTATTTCACCACCCATGTAGAAGCAGTCAGGCAGAAAACTGTATGCTGGCTTTTTGAGCTTTCAACTGGATCTCACCTGAAGAAATGGAAGAGTAAAGGCAAGTGATTAGAAAGCACAGATCAGGGGTAAGCCAGCCTGGGGAAGAAAACCCCTTGAGAATTTTATTTACAGCCTTTAAGGTCAAGCAGTTGTGCCAGGTTTCCAAAATATTTATTAACTGGACTTGCTTCCAAAACAAAAAGATTCATGATATTCAGGTGAATTACTCAATATAAATTTAGGCAAGGAATACTCCCAAGAAGGTCTTAAGTAAAAACTTTTGAAGACAGGGTTTTGAGCAAACTGGTCTTGTGGAAGGTGTCCTTGCCATGGCAGCGTGATTGCAACTAGATGATCGTTAAGGTCCCTTCCAACTCAAACCATTCTATGATTCCATGATATGATTCTATGATTCCACGCCTTTCCATTCCTATGTTGCATTGTATTGGTACTAGGAAAGACTAAACTGTGATGTCCAGAAATACACTTTCTCTCTTTCGTCGTCTTCCAGACTATTTACTGTGAACAGCCAATGCCGAAAGTATAATTAGCCTTACTTGGAAAGTGGAAGCTACAATGGCAGCTGTCCATGTGTATAATCAAAATGGTTTTTAGGTGGAAAATATAAGGCTGGTACAATAATCCCAAAGCATTTTAGGAAAATAATGGATTTCCTATCATATATTATTCATGACCAGGGTACTCAACCAGTGGAAACTATTGATTTAGGTTTTTGAAGAATTTTTTATATTCCTAAGGATATAAACATCAAATACCATTCTTTTGCTGTAATTGAAATTAAGGTTTCTATTGTTTTACAGTTTCAAAGGTGGACTTGAATGGAGATGTCAGAAAAGTCAATTTAGCTTATGTTAATATGTTTCCTTTTGTGTTTAGAATATAGTCCTGACTATTTTATTCTGTAAGGATTAATTTTAAGCCCTCAAGTTGCATGACACAGAATGTGGTACAAACAAGATGGGCTTCTTTTGCATTATTTTAATATCAAAGCACTGAAAAATTTCAAATTAAAAAAAACAGAAAGCCTGTAGTCTTTCAGTATTCAAACACCAAATTGCCCAGACTCATGTCACTTACTTCTGGGAGGATTTGTTCTTAATCCTATCTCTGTCTCAAATGTGGCACAAACAATATAGTTAGAATCATATTAAATATGTTTGCAGGAAGAAGAATAATTAACTAGCCAACATTAAAATTATGAGTAAACTAAAATGTTCACCGAATGGCTCAGAACTGATGTGGTAAAATGGGTAGAGGTTGGGTTGAAGTGGTTTAAGATTTGGTTTTAAGCAGTTCTAAGAGGTAAAAATATTCAACATAAGATCATTTGGTGTTCAGTACAAATGACACTGTTTGCCAGTGCAGTAAAGCAGACCCTGGGACATGTTCTACCAGATCAAATATGCTGCAGTCACAACATCTGGCACTAGTTCAAAAGTCAGTCAAGGACCAGCAGATCAGTCCATACCATCAAGCTTTTTACAATGGCAACATCTGTCCCCAACAATAAATCTTCAACAGATCAGGTTTCATATATCTTCATACTGTCATATAAAACCAGCATAAACTTTGATTGGTGTGCTTTATTACACCAATACAGTCACATATCCATGATTGTATTCTACCCCATTGGCTCTGTAGTAGAGTTATCTTACTGCTTAAGTCCCATTTTATGGTTGTAGATCATGAAGGTAGAATAATTTAGAATAGAATGCAAAAAAAAAAAACAAATCTGCAATCAGGAAGATGAAAGATGATATTGGCTTTTCAGTCTTGTTTTCCACTTTCATAGCTGGTCATTTAGGCGTGTTGTTTGTTTTACCTTTTCTTCTTATATGGTGTGGTTACTTGTCATGGGTTGTACAAATCCAGTACAAGGTCCAGGGACATGACATCCACATTTTGGGTCCAATGATGGACAGATTAATGTGGCTGCAATGTTTTCAACAACCCTTATTGACATTTATCTCCCTCAGATGCTTGAATAATCCTGGTACATTTACTAGAGGAAGAACTTTAGTATGCATCTTTAATAAGGATAGAAATATCCATGTCTAAAAGATGAAACAGTGAATCTTCACAAAGCAAATTACACAATGTGCCATAGTTGCCCTTAATTTACTCATGCCATTTTAGTCTGTGACCAATATACCAACTGTGCTCCAAAAAAAAATTATATCTATTGAACTAGCGCTGAAATACCATAGTAACCACTTTTCTGTGGTACTGACCACAAAGTCAAATGATTCTGCAGACACTATTTTCCTCTTGTACCCCATTATATTTTTACCCCTTACAGATAAATTAATTTCATCTATGTTTTTCTTCTAGAAAGACTGTTTTCTTGTTTGGCATATGAGATTATATTGTCAGCATAAATATTATTGGTTTGCTGTGTTTATACTAAGTCCATTTCCAAGACTGTCATTAATTTTAATTGTCTCCTTCAGGAAGAACTGGAGTTTTTTGAAAAATCCTTAAAAGAAAGAGAAAAATCACCTTTTCAGTTTTTCAGCTCTAGGCTAGCTCATATCAGCAATCTAATATGCCGGTAGTCTGTTTCACTGAGAAAAATCAGGAAAAAAAATGAGTTAAGGTTTCCTGACCCATAAGAAGTTGTACTTGTGTTTTCTATGCCACCAGTTTCGTTAATAAGGGTCTCTTTGTTTTTCTCCCCAGTGGGTGCAGAAGCTTAAGATAAAAATTTAAGATGTGAATCTCTCGTGGAAACAAGATGTCTTTGGAATGGATATTTTCATTATGTAGATTAAAACAGACTGATTCTGCACAATGACACTAACCTCTGTGTAATTCTTCACGTACCTAATGAAACAATTAAGAACATTAAATTATTTGAAATTTTCCTCTAGCTAGTAAATGAGACTTTATGGTTGGAATAAATGTCACTTAAGTTGGTGCTCATTTATCTATTAAGTTTGAATTTAATAATACAATAATAATTGTATTATTGTATTGTAAAAATATCACAAATATATTGTAAAAATAACACAAATTTTTCTAATAAAGAAGATCAATAAACAAGTCTACAATGCAAAAGAGATTAACTTGTAGAGCGTGGCTTGTATCTAACTTGTAGATCTACCCTGTACAGGTAGCTATATGAAGTTTTATGAACTTATGAATTAGCACTTTTGTTCCATATATTTACATGTGCACACACACACACACATATACACACATGTATTTATACACACACAGAAACTTGTTCAGCCTTGAGAAGAGAAGGCTCCACAGAAACCTGATAGAAGCCTTCCAGTACCTAAAGGAGGCATGCAAGAAATCTGGAGATGGACATTTTACAGGGACATGTAGTGACAGTGGAATGGGCAATGGCTTTAAGCTTTCAGAGGGGAGATTTAGATTAGACGTTAGGAAAAATAATAAATCACTCTGCGGGTGATGAGGCACTGGAACAGGTTGCTCAGAGAAGCTGTTACTGCCCCATCCCTGGAAGTGTTCAAGGCAAGGTTGGATGGGGCCTAGAGCAACCTGGTCTAGTGGAACGTGTCCTGCCCATAACACGGTGGGTGCAACTAGGTAATCTTTAAGGTTTCTTGTAACCCAAACAACTCTATGATTCTATGATGCTATGATAAGTAATATCGCAATTAAAAAATGCCAAAGTAACTAACTTGATAATTTTTTTCTATTCCAAGTAACTGCCTTCATGCAAGAACTTACTATCTGATACAAATTTCAGGTTATTATTCTAGTGAACTTCAAGGTAACTTAGAGAAACAAATCTTTTCTGAAAACATATTCTATTAAATGCTTCCATTTAAACATAAGAAATCACTTTCCTACTGTGTGGGTGGTTGTGGACTCTCAGTTCTTTGAAATAATTCAAAATCTGACACATTTTATGCAACTGTGCTTTGGGCAGGGGGATTGGATTAGGTAATCTCCGTGAGGCCCTTCTCACCCTAGCTGCTCTGTGATTCTGTGAACTGCAGAGGCTCTGCAAATGCCCTGATTCCTGCCACCAGGATCTTATGTTGCCTTGGGGACAACTCTAGCCAGTCTTGGTGTTGGCGAGTTTGGAGGGAATCATTGCCTCAAAGCAGCTACCTTTGTTCAAGACTAAACCACCTATACAAAGAGAGAAAAGTTAAACTAAAAGAGATGTAAAAAACCTTATAAGTAAGATTTAGATTAACTCTCCATCTTCTTTACCATTTTATACCACAAAAATTCTACATGAAAAGACTTTGCTTCCTTTTCCCATTAGTTGTTGCAACTTTTACTTTTCCTAGGAGACAGTTCTTTTGTTATTTAGACAGGCTTAATAGAAGAAATCCACATACCAGGTTGCAGAGACAGAAAACAGGTGACAAAATAAATTGCATAACTAGAATAAATGAAAACAACCTTTGTCTCCTAAGTTCTTGTTTTGTCTTCTTATCTCTAATGTGCAAAGACATTTTGCAGGCTTTGCACAGAACAAAGCCCACTCTGAATTCTGGCTAAGTTGCAGCAGAAAGGCAGAGATAAGAGAGTTGGTCATGGGGTTATCTAGTTGAAGGATGCCTCTATATAACAGGATGTGCTACTTTCAGGAATAGTAAGCTTGTGCTATTCAAGCTCTGTATACTATTACAAAAAATAGATTTGCTAAAAAGATGGAAGTTCACTTTTCCGTAGCTTACAGCTAATGCAGAGCAGAAAGAGAAATGCATTGGGAACTAAAAAACCCAGGAAATGCAGAAGGTGATATAGAGAAAGCCTCTACATTTTCACCTGCCAAGATCAGAGCACCATACTACACTCAGTAGTAATGTCTCATATTAAAAATTTACCCTGATCTCTGGTCACATGCTTTACTCTGCTCTTCCTAATCAGCTTTCACCATCATCCCTATGGTAGAGGTGAACAAAAGTTAGCAAAATGCTACCTGAACAGACTGGAAAAAAAGTGTACTGCCTGTATCGAACAGTCAGGATCTGCTGCCCTGTTACATACTTAAAAAGAAAAAGATTCAGTTCTATTTATTTGACCATGTAAAGGCCAAAGGAAAGTAATCTAGGTGACTTTATCAATTTGATTTCATCTGGTCTTATTCTCCATAGCAGGCTATATGGATTCATGCATAGTGGGATTCTGTGAAGAAATAGAGGAAGGGTAAGTACAAAGGGGCCAGAGCAGCAGTGTGGGGCTGCTGTCCTATGCACTAGTGTTTTCTTTGGCTCATCTTACGGGGCTTGAACATATTTGCAGTTGCAACTGACACATCTCGGGACTGAAACTGGGAAGAGAGGAGATCCTAAGCTGAGCGCAGTGTGGGAGAAGAGAGGAGCACAGTTTTACTTAAGGCACCATAAGTAGGAGGAGGAACAGCGGAACAAGTAAAGGAAAACAAATTAAATCCTGCATCCTTTCTGTTAAAGAAAGAGACGCATTCTTCTTCAGAATTGTACTGGAACTATTAGACCATCAGAAATATTTATTTCCTCTGAAAATAAAACCAAAGAAACAACTCTTAATCTGTATCTGAAGCTTATATCCTGTTAAGTTATACTTCAGAAAGTTCTTGAGGCAAATAAAATTATTCAGGAGTAAAACTTCCCATTTAGACACAGCTGTTTGAAGAACAAGTAACTTGTTATTACCTTGAAAAACACAGAATCAGCTTAGTAATTAACACTACAATATTAACATTCCTGAGACAACCCTTTTCTAAACCGGATAGGGGGCACCAGGACAATGCAGATAATATCAAGCATTACAAATGCAGCACAATAATACTTCAAGTCTTTGTTCTCAGATTTTTCTAAGTGCTTATCTATAAAGTTCACACATTCTTTCAACGCCCATTACAAGTTGTTGACAGAGATGTTCTCTGCTGAGTTAACAGCATAATTTTGAAGGTGAGGAATACTTTGTCCCTGTCATGGTTTAAGCCTAGCCGTAACACATGCAGTTGCTCTCTCACTCCCCCTCCTTCCTCCACCCCTGCTCCCAGAGGGATGGGGAGGAGAATCAAAAGAATGCAACACCCACGGGCTGAGAAAAGAACAGTCCAGTAACTAAGGCATAACACAAAGCACTACTGCTACCACCAATAATAATAATGATGAGGGAAGTAACAAGGGAAGAGAATACAATCGCTCACCACCCACCGAAAGATACCCAGCCCGACCTGAGCAGTGATCTAACCCTTCCGTGTAACTGCCCCCAGTTTATATAGTGGGCATGATGTGCTGTGGTATGGAACACTTCTTTGATCAGTTTGGGTCAAGTGTCCTGTCTCTGCTTCCTCCTGGCTTCCACTTCTCCCTGGCAGAGCATGAGACTCAGAAAGTCCTTGGTCAGACTATATATTTGTGCAGTAGCTAAAAACATCGGTGTTATCAGCGCTGTTCCCAGCTGAAAGTCAAAAACACAGCACTACACTAGCTACTAAGAAGGCAAAAAAATGACTGCTACTGTTGGACCCAGGACAGTCCCCTACATCCAACTTTACCTGTGTCTAACATAGCTTTTCTCCCTCATTTCCACTGCTGCAACTATTTCAGAAATACGGCACCAGCAAACAGCTAGCTCTCTGAAAACTTCCATGCTGCATCTGTTTCCTTTCCAAAACAGGCTGAATTCCATGTGAAGTTTGTACAGGATCTTGGACTCTCACAGAAGGGGTTCAGCTCTCTTCAGACTCTGTGGCACTGACTGTCTGAAGTGAGATTGTGTCTGTTACCTTATTGGTCCTACTTTGGGCCCTCTTTGGGATCAGTTCAGTTTATACTCCTACCTCTGGATTGGTTGGATCCACTTCTGGGACTGATTTGTCCTCCCTTTTGGGATGGATTGGCTCTTCATAAATCCATCTAATTCACTTCAAGCCAGTATTATGTGCCCATAAATCTATCACAACAAGCATATCTGCTGTAATACTGTTGATAAGTTGCTTCACTAATAAGTTTATAGTAACCTGCAATATACCTATTAAGTTGTTGCTATTGATTGTTACTATATGATTGATTGCTGCTGTTATTCATTGCTGTCTTGTTATGGATCTATATTATATTATTAACTGCTGAAATTAATTTTTAATAACCTGAGATATAGTGTCCTGGGTTCAGCAGTAGCAGACATTTTTTTCCTTCTTGGTAGCTGTTGCAGTGCTGTGTTTTTGACTTTCAGCCTGGGAATAGCACTAGTAACACCGATGTTTTCAGTTACTGCTCAGTGATGTTTGGTCTGACCAAGGACTTTCCGAGCCTCATGCTCTGCCAGGGAGGAGGGGAAGCCGGGAGGAAGGAGAGACAGGACACCTGACCCAAACTGATCAAAGAGGTATTCCATACCACAGCACGTCATGCCCAGGATGTAAAAACTAATGGCAGAGACCTGGAAGAGGGGGGTTTGCTGCTGGGTTGGGCTTGGTATCGGGCGGAGAGCAGTTGTATTCTCTTTCCTTGTATTTCTCTTGTCATTACTATTACTGGTGGTAGCAGTAGTGGTTGGTGTTATACCTTAGTTACTGACTTGTTCTTATCTTAACCTGTGGGACTTGCATTCTTTCGATTCTCCTCCCCATCACTCCGGGTAGCGGGAGAGGGACGAAAGAGAGGGGAGTGAGTGAGCAAACTGCATGAGTTATGGCTTAAACCATGACATATAGATAGATATATATATATGCTTTATTAATCATAGGTATACTTGTTAGTGGTGATTTGTGTGACATTTGTGATAATCTGTAAAAAAATAGAGAAATTAAGTAGATAAAAGTCTGCATGGTTTTGTGTATTACAGAATCCTATAAGCCCATGGTTAGAATCTCTACACACCTGCAGTCTTGGGTAACCCTTTAGATTGTGAGAGCTATCTATATAATATCCACACCATATATCCATACATTCTATAAGACTTTTTTGTCTGTTCTGTCTTTGTCTGCTCTTGGTGAAAAGATAAGAATATTTTGATAGAAACTCACAAATCAAAATGGTGAAGCTGCATCAGTGAAATGAAGTTTAAACTCCAGATTTGAATTTCATGGGCTAAGACTTTGATTCATCCCATTATACGCAAGCTGTGTATATCAGAGACAGAATTTAGTAAGCCCTTCCATTCTATTCTCTTTGCTCTTGCAAACAGGTGTGTGACTTGGGATCACCCTGTTTCTATCCAGTAATTAAGTGTAATTATATGGAAAAAGGAGTGATTGAAAAATGTGCATCTGCAAACCTGGGGATTGAATGGCCCTGCATGACATTTAAAATATAGCTTCTCTGACACATGTATTCTCCAAACACAGTGAAATATTGCAGTGCATGCTATTTTGTTCAGTGCAACAGACCTCAGGGTAGCTATAAGAAGTGCTGTATTCTTCTATGCAGTCACATTAATCTTTGAAGCAGACTTTTAACTCAGGGTTCAAAAATGAATAATCAATTGCATAGATAAAATGGCTTGCAGACTGTAGGGCTACAATCATATAACTATAAACTCATAGTTTTCCTTGTGGATTCTTTCACCTTAGTTACTCCACTTCAAAAATATTCAGAATTTTTGTCAGCAGATATATATTTTCCCTATTGCTATGCCATAGGGACAACATTAATTCTATAGCATACTTGTCTGTATAAACAATTACCTATGTTTTACCTTTTAAGTAACAATACCAGCTTTCTATGTGAACTTAGGTAAGTATCTATTTCACTGTTTTACACAAAAATAAGAAAAAGCAGCCTGTCTAAACTGCAGCATACTTCGGAAAATACATATTAGTCTATAAAGATAACTTTTTGCTGCTGTAGTAAAAATAACTTTGAAGAGAGAATACCAGTGATTGCTTGTTATGATGAAACAGGAAATCCGTATACAACTAAAAAAAACAAACAAAGAAAAGACATTTGTCTTACTTCCTCGATGTCACCCTCGAGATCTCAATAAAGTAGCAATGGACAAAAGTGCAAATGTTCAGAACAGGTTTCTTTGTAGCTTTTCTGAATTTTTCTGACCTTTAAGGAACCTAAGAAGGAAAAAGCTCTCATACAAATTTTCTGTACTACACAACAAAAAATTTGCAATAACCTTGAAACGTGTCTATCCATTCTGTGTAATTAAATCCATTTCAAGAAGGAAATCATCAGTTTGGTTTTGCTCTAGGGGAATATTTTTTTAATATTTCCAAACCCTAAAGTTTGTTTTGCATATAAAACAGATTCTTCTGTTTGAGGATAAAGTTACAATATATGTATAAATTAGCTGAATCATCTTACAGATTCTGAACATAATCCCACATATAATAAATACTATAATTTTACATATGATAAATAAAATTAATTCTGATTCAAGATGTGGTAGTACAAAAAATAACACCTGGGGTGTCGACAGTAGCAGTATATTTATTCATGTTTGTATAACATTTCAACAAGTTATTGTTTGTTGCTATAAACTGTCTCTTATGTACTAATAAAAATGGTTACAGAGTGCAGTCCAGTGCTGTGAGCATCTCCAGTGTGGAATCAGCTTGTGATCAAAGTTTTCAAGCACATAACATTTAAATAGAAGATCAATTAAGTAACATCGAAGCAATGGACATGGAACTTAATACACCGAAGTTGAAGTTGGTCAATGTCATTGGAAGGTTTCTCCCTATTTTTATTCAAAAGGCCATGAAATCATAAGAGATTCTCTAAGACTGGGAAAAGACAAACACTGGGTCCATTCTTCAATGGGATGAATGTGGGGAACTACAGGCTGTTCAGCCTCCTATCAGTCCCTGAAAGGATTATGGAGCAAATCCTCATGGAAAAAATGTCCATATATATGAAAAAATGTTTGGAGCAAGCAATAAAGGTTTAGAAATAGTACATTTTGCCTGACCAATCTTGCTGCTTTATGATTAGTGATAAAATGGTGGTGTTTACTTGACTTTAGCAATGGTTTTGGCACTGTCCCCACTTTATCCTTGCAACAGATTTAGATTGGTGATATGTAGAGTGGGTGGAAAACTGGCTGGATAGACCATGAGGTTCGAAGGGTTGCGATCAGTGGTATAAAATACAGCTGCAGCTAGTTATAAGTGACATTCCTAGGGTTGATATTGAGGCCAATGGTGTCTAATATAGTTAATAAAAATCTGAATACTTGGATTTAATACAGCCTTAGCAAGTCTGAAGACAGATATCAAAGTGGGGCAATGGTGGATGTGCTGTAAGGTAAGATTGCCAGTCAGAAGGACTTCTGGAGAAGGCTGAAGAAACTGGACAGCAGGATCTTCATGGGGTTCAAGGAACATAAATGCAGAGTCTGGCATATGATGCCACAAAGAAATATCAGACTGGGACAGACTGGCTAGAAGGCAGCTCTGTGGAAGAAGACCTGGGGGACAAGAAGTTGAACATGAGTCAGTAGTGAGGCCTTGCTACAGTTAGGTTCATTTCATATTGCTCTGTATTAACCAGCAGGTCCAGTTTTCCTTTATTCAAACCTTGTGGAACTGCACCCAAAATACTGTGTCCAGTTTTGAGCACCTCAGAGCAAATCCAGGAGAGATTAGCAAACTAGGGCCTGGAGCACATGGCATGTGAGGAAAGGCTGAGGAATCTGGTCTTGTTTATATCAAACAAGAAAAGACTGAAGAAAGATACTATTGCTATCTACAACTCCCCCATAATGAATTGTAGAGGAGACTTTTTTTGGAAGTGAACAGTCATAAGTAGTGGACACAAATTGCAGCATAGAAAGTTCTGGTTAGTCATTAATAAAAGAGTGAGGGTCATCAAACATTGGAAATGTTTTCTCAGGTTGTGAAATCTCCTACCTTGGACATGCTCAAAACTCAACTTCATGTGAACTTGAGAAACCTGATTTAACTTTGAAATTGATTCTAACTCTGAAGCTGGCCTTGCCTTGACTCTGGCATTGGACTTGGTGGCTCCCAGAGTTTCTCTCCAACCTTAATTGTTCTACTAATCTGTGATAAATTTTGAAGTCAGATTTTGAGACAGTTCATAGAGTCATGCAGCTTAAGACGCAGGAAATTTGAAGCAGAGGAGAACACTAAACAACAAACAGTGCTTACTGGTGTGAAACGAGAGTGTGTGCAATATGAGAATGTTTCTGAAGACATCATTTGCTGTCATTATGGATAAAATAGTGAGTCGATATTAGAATGGTTTCTGGGTGGAACAGCGTTTAGCAATAAAGTGGTTTCCTTGCTTTGGCACTGATAAGTTTCTTATAGTTATAAATTTGTGTTGTTTCATGCTGAAACAGAGGTCTACCTACGTGACCCTATGTAACTCTGAATATTGTATTTGCACTCTGTTGACATGATTTTAAAATGTGTGATTATAGCTGTAGCCAGCTGATGGAAAGAAGAATTTCCTGAACATGTCATCACTTCATCTTTGTGCTTTGTGGCAAGAAATAAGTTCAATCTATTTAAATTCTTTGGCAATAAACACTGTCAGATGTTTATCCTTGAGGGGCTCATTATCTCAAATGATAGATTTAGTCACTAACAGCCACTATACTCAAAAGGGTTTTGAGAAGGTAAGGTAAAAAGCTATTTTGCATAATGAGCAATCTTGCAGGATACGGACAAAATAGTTTCCAGACCTCTGTGTGTGTATACTTGTGGGTCACCTATGAACTACAGCAACAGCAAAGAGAAAGATGAAAGCAAGTAATTTCCATCTGTTCTTATACATCAGCTCTTCCTAGGCTGTTTATCATCTGAAGTGTATTGACATGTCGGAGGCAGAGGTTGCTAATATAATAGTAACTGTTCTAGCATGGAATAGCCATCTCCAAGCTGAGGTCAGAAACTAATGTAAAGAACCTGAGAGAGCATACAGGTAACTTTTTTGGAATGTCTGAGGAAAGCTCTTCAGTGAAGATATGAAGGCTGTTTTTTGTTTGATGTTTTATCTGTGTAATTGGAACAGTCCACAGACAACAAAAAGCATTCACAGAATTCTGGACATGTACTGCGAAAATAGGGTATGAACATTGGAAATGTGAGAAACTCAGACATAAATGTATTCAGATCTGAGGGAAGAGTTTCAACTTATTTTGTATTTAGGGAGAACGGTGTCATTCCTATTTCATTTCCTTTTGTTCCAAGTCCCCCTGAGGTTGTCTGTCCAATGGTAAATTCAGGGTTGCTATTCTACCCTCCTCAAATAAATACATCTGAAAATATCATAGTTTATCTGTCTGTAAATGCCTTAGTCACTTTGACTGAGTTCTCTGTATGCAGTGAAAGTCATTAGTGTAAACAAAATATTTTTAATACTTTCTTTATGTTCCTTGAGGGAACATTTGTTTTAAAAACCCATTTTGCTTGTTGAAGTAGCTTTATAAAAGAGAAGCTATGAGGGCATTTATCAGCAATATGATATATGAAGTTTAGTTTGTTAATATTGGAGAAATACCCTAATTGTATTTGATGATACTGCTTTTGCTAAAAGCAGCAGTATGGTATTTATGCTCTATGCTATAAAGTATTCTGCCAGTTACCAAGGTATCAAAGAAAAGAAATGAAAGGCAGCTACATTATCCCAGCTGCAGGAAATGGTACCTAGATTGTAGAGTAAGCTATTTTTAAATTCTTAGAAAGAAATCATAGAATCATAGAATCATAGAATAGTTAGGGTTGGAAAGGACCTTAAGATCATTGAGTTCCAACCCCCCTGCCATGGGCAGGGACACCTCCCACTAAATCGTGCCATCCAAGTCTCTGTCCAACCCTGCCTTGAACGCCGCCAGCGATGAAGCATTCACAACTTCCCTGGGCAACCCATTCCAGGGCCTCACCACCCTGACAGTGAAGAATTTCTTCCTCAGATCCAATCTAAACTTCCCCTGTTTAAGTTTGAACCCATTACCCCTTGTCCTCTCACTACAGTCGCTCATGAAGAGTCCCTCCCCAGCATCCCTATAGGCCCCCTTCAGGTATTGGAAGGCTGCTATGAGGTCTCCACGCAGCCTTCTCTTCTCCAGGCTGAACAGATGCAACTTTCTCATCCTCTCTTCATACGGGAGGTGCTCCAGTCCCCTGATTCTCCTCGTGGCCCTCCTCTGCACTTGTTCTAACAGTTCCATGTCCTTTTTATGTTGAGGAAATTTTCTAAAGAATTTGTTGAAATCTATAGCTGCCTTATCTGGCACGTGTATTTCTTCTAGGATAATGTGAATGGATCTTCATATGTTTAACATCATACGAAGAGATTGAGAGGTGATAAATCTGAAACAGTAAGAAAACTTTTTCCTGTCATATTTAGTAATACACTGTCTGCAATGGAAATAGGGTAAGCATTATAAAATTATTTTGAGACCTACTCTATAGAATCCATCCTAAGCAATCAGCTGAAAGTATTTCAACCCCTTTGATAGACACACTTGTATAAGTAAGACATAATCAAGTAGCACTACTGTTGAAGTAGCCTGAGGCATCTCTTATGATGCCTTAGACTTTCTGGTTACTATGGAGAAAGGTTAGGGATATAGGTCAGGCTATTACATTGACGTTTTTGGTTTTCTTTTTGTGGCTTTGTGGACAGATGACAGTAGATAGCAAACAACTTGCAAAAAGCAGCATGTCCTTTTGTTGGCACAGTTGCCTATTTTACTTTCAGTGTAGCTAAACTTCTCTTTGCATCCATCTTTTTCTTTGTCACCCAGCAGAAAAGTTGTGTTGCTAAATAGCGCACACCTTTAAGACTCAGCCCTTGCAAAATCAATGTATTTCTCTATGAGTGGACACCTCTCTCATTTTTATCAAGGAACAGAGAGCCCTCCAACAAAAAAATGCCTGGGTTAACAGTAGGGAGGGAAATACTTTGTATGCACATGTCAGGATGAGCAGCATGAGGGAGGTTGAATTAGTGCAAACTCAAGATTTAACAAGATAAGGTATCAAAGGCTAAAATATAATAAATGTGGGAGAAAGGAAAGACCAAGGACTTTTTTTTGGGGGGGTAATGAAAATTTGATAGGAAAACAGTGCAAATAGGACTGATTTAGGCAACATATTAGAAATATCATCGAGTTGCAATAGGACCTGACAGGTTTTGTTAGCAAAACGTGACAGCTTTGGTTAAGATAATGAATATTTGCCTAGTAGTGTGTAGGCCCTTAGAAATTACAATATTCCAAACAACAAAAAAAAATAAAATCCATAAGTATAACTTAGGGCACTGCTTGTCATAGGTTAAACTCATTCAGTCTGAGATTGCTGGGAATTGGGAAGAGTCAGAACTTTTTATGTGATTGTAGAGGCTAAAAATCTCTTTTACTACAGTAAATTATCTGTGATGTGAAAGATGCTGATTACCTCATTTAAAGTGACAAAGAAAGGTACTGGGATGCTGCTGTTAGGAGGATTATACAAGACCAGCCAATACCAATTTAAAAGCAGCCAGTGCACTTCTTCAAAGTGCATAATTTACAGCTCAGGAAAGCTAACTGCATAGCAATAGACTTCAGTCTGAGATTAAACTGTGAAGAGAAACTGTCAAGAATTAAGCTGATAATAACTTGTGCTGCATAGTTCAAGAATAAAACTAACTCTGACTAACATAACATTCTGTGTACAGCCATCCCTAAACCTTTTTCAACACATTAAGTCTTGCAGGACCTTAGACAAGCATATTCAGTCCCTTTTAAAGAATAACTTGAAATAATCAAACTTTATTAGCTGCTCAGATTAGAGTAATTCTCCCATTAACAGAATTGCAGTTATCAAACTTTTTCACCTGTCAAAGTTGGCTGCCACTATATACGTCAAAAAATAGAAAGCAAGGCCAGCTTTACTGACTGATGATGCTTCTGCATTATTATTTTTGCCATCTAAAAGTATAAGTCTTTGAAAATCCATAGGTATTTGAAGGACCAGTAGGTCACAGGATATTGTTGAAAATGCATTTAGCTTTTATAAAAAATAATAATTTACAGACTACTACTGCTGCTGTTCACAGTGTTAACTAAAAAAAGAATTATTACACTGCTGACCTTACACACATATACATGATGGAAAATAATATGGAACAAGAAACTAAAGAATAAAAAATTACAAGGACTGGATTCTTGCTTTCCAATTTAAGGTACTAAAATGAGTTCTATGAGACAACAGAGAAACACTCAGGAACAGAAACAGTGGGAAGGGCAGTCCAGACTTTTCATGAACCATTTGTCTCTCTTAGATGCTTTATTTAAGTAGCTACTACTACATTGTATGAAACCACAACTGAAGCACTTAGAAACAGAAGTATGTTTGCCTTTCCTTTGGAGTGACTAGAAAAGTCCATTCAGGGAAGCAGAACTAAGAATATTCGGACCACTTCTGTCAGAAGCAGGATCAAAAGAAATGAATGAACATAAAACGCTTCTTAAACATTAAGCCAGTACTGAAAAAATGTTGAAAGATCAATTACTTCTTTAAGGAGCCATTCAAGGAAAGCGGTGTGTATATTCTCTTATTGCAAACCACAGCCGAAAGTTATCATTAATGATACCTTAATTTTAATAAATTTCAAAGAAAGGTATTTTGTGTTTAACAGGCCAAAAACAATCCACAGACACAGAATTCAGCTGAGTTGATCTGTTCAGATTTATTAATTTACTATTAGTTCCTACGTTTAGTACAAGATCCTATGGGTGCATGGAGTGGTGGGTTTGCTCTACCACCAAAGATGAGCTACAAGACAGGGCCAGATATCCCTGAACAACCTCTGTTTTCACACAAATGTACAGCTTCTCTTCCCAGTGTAGCAGGCGGATAGGTTTGCCGAGTTCCGCTACAGGTGAACTATGCAGGCGTTGATAGCTGTTTTGCTGCAATACAATAATGAGATTCCCTTGCAAACTGTCTATTTTAGCAATTTCTAGGACTAATCCTGCATCCTACTACTTAAAAGCAGTTTTATCACTGTTACTAAATACTCAGAGCAATGAAAATCATCTCAGAAATTGGTATAGCATTAAAACTCATTCAGACATATGCGAGGTGAGCAGCTGCAGAGAGGAGCCTTCAACCCCACAGCGAGGGGAAACACCAGCCACCGAGGGAGCCTTGAGCTCTTGATAGGAGAGCCAGGATGGGGAGAGCTCGCCTCAGGGCCAGGTCCCAGGGTCTGGGAGCTGTGCTCTGGCTGCCCCAGCAATGGCAGCACCAGCAACAGACAGAGCCAATGAGAGGGGAGGCTGCAGTGCAGAGCTTGGGGTGCAGAAAGTGCCTGCACTGGTCTTGTGAGGGGAGGCTTCAGGGGTGCACTCAGTGCTCCCTGGCAGAGGTCCTCCTGCAGCAGAGCTGCAGGATGCTGTCAATAGGCTGAAATACATCAGGAAAGCTGAGAGGGAGCAGGACTGCTTGCCTCAGGCCAAGACTGTGCAAGGACCACGAGCATCCACCATAGCACATACAGAAAAAGAGGAGGGCAGCAATCCAGGAAGGGCTCTAGTAACAAAACAAAACAAAACAAAACAAAAAAAAAAAAAAAAAAAAAAAAAGGAAAAGGTGTTTGTCCTGCTGTAATCAGCACCAGCACCAGTGCAGGCTCACCTTCAGTACTGGGTGCAGTTCTAGGCCCCACCATTTCAGAAGAACATGAAGGTCCTTGGATGCGTTCAGAGGAGGGCAACAAAGCTGGTGACAGGGCTGGAAGGCATGCCCTATGAGGAGCTGCTGAGGACACTAGGTTTGTCTAGTGTGGAGAAACAAGGCTGAGGGGTGACCTCATTGCTCTCTACAGCTCTCCCCAAGAAGGTGAAATGGAGAGGGAGGTGCTGATCTCTTCTCGCTCGGATACATTGCTAGGACATGTGGGAATGGTTCAAAGCTGCACCAGAGGCAGTTCAGAATAGACATTAGGAAGCATTTCTTTACCTAGAGGGTGGCCAAAAACTGGAACAGGCTTCCTAGAGAGGTGACCAACACCCTGTGCCCATCAGTGTTTCAAAGGCATTTAGACAACACCCTTAATAACATGCTTTAACTTTTGGCCAGCCCTAAAGCGGTCGAGCAGTTGGACTTGATGATCATTGCAGGTCTTTTCCAATTTCCAATGTTTTTCTCCCTACTTCCTTCTTTCCCTAACAATACATGTTGAGGAAATGCTGGAACACATTTCTTCCCAGCACTGCAGTAGCAGAAGGAAATGAATGGGTGTCATGTCCCATTGTAGGCACTGGCTCTGTCACTTTGTGGGAAGGAGGCCTGTGCCTTCTGATGGGGGTGAGAGATGTCGATTGTCTTTAGATGATTTGAGCATCTGAACAGATTTGCAATAACCGCATGTGAACTGGTTTGTGAAACCCTTCTGTCTTCATCCATTTATTTGGGTTTCCACAGGGTAACAAAAGACCACACCTCTGACATCAGTGAGGCTCCAAGATCAAGCCCTCAGCCTGAAGCAGTATGTGCTCCTGAACTAAATGCTTGCAAATCTTGTTTTGTGCAGGCAGCACCAGCTCATTTCCTTGTGCTTTCCCCCTACTCCCAAGCCCATCTCTCCCCCAAATACTGGCTTGTAAAAATGCCTGAGTTGTTTCTTTTGGAGAAACAGAGCAAAACACAAGTGCCTGAGAACAACAACGCTCCATCAGGTGTCCATCTGTCCCAACACTCTCCAGTGGCACCCCATATGTGTCTAAAGGAGGGTATATGGGGTATATCTCCTTCTGTCAGGGTCCGGAGGGTGTTCATAGGCTTCAATGCTTGGAACCGGCCTCCCTTGGGAAGTGTACTGCAGACAGGCCCTCAAACCTATGTCAGAGCTTGTCATGCAAAACTATATGCATAACATATCACAGCGTTCTGTTCTGTTCTATTCTGTTCCATTCCATTCCATTCTCTTCTACTCTATTCCATTCCATTCCATTCCATTCCATTCCCTGCACTCACAGTGAGTTTTATAATAATTTACCTGAAATGCCAAAGGAATTTCAGCACCAAAAACACTTTCAAAGACACAAATCAGAACAGATACAGGTGGAAAGAGTACTTGATTTATTTGTAAATAAAGTTATTTAAATTTAGTTTAGTTTAGCTTAGTTTAGTTAATTTTAGCCAAGTCTAGTTTCCTCTAGATTATGTATTCTTTTTCTAAACCTTTCAGAGCTGAAGCCCACAAGCATTAACCCGATGCACGTGCATAGCCAGCAGCAGGCTGATGCACCCTTCAATTTAGCTGGAAAAAGCCTCCTTTTCAGCCTGATGAAGGAAAGCCAGGGCCGGAGCAGTGCTGTGGTGGTGCGAGAGCAGAGGAAGAGCCCAGACAGAATGGGCTGGGGAAGACCTGACTAGGGGTGGTGCTCAATGCTACAGAGGACAGCAGCAAGTCCTGGGGCCATGCTGGGGCCACTCTGGGAGTCCCGGGGCCATGCTGGGAGTGCAGAATGCTGCCTCCCCCCGGATGCGGGGCACGAGGGCCACCTGCGTGGAGCACGAGCCACTGTCTTTGGGCTACAAGAACCCAAAGGAGCCCCATGAAGGGGCTGTGCTCGGCTGCGGAGGAAGGCAAAAAACCCTGGGGACACTTGCAGGTCCATCCTGGGGAGAAAAAAGCCTTCCCCCCCCAGCTGCAGGACACGAGGGGCCACGTTCGTGGTGCATGAGCAGCAGGCGATAACCCAGAGCACCAGGACCAGAGGAGCCCTGACAAGTGGTCATGCTCAGTGCTCAGAGGAAGGCAAAAAACCCCCGGGGGCCGGTGCCAATCTGCCCCGGGGGAAAATTCCTTCCTGACCCCATTGCTGGCAATCGGCTGCTCCCTGAGCATGTGGGCAAGACCTGTTCCCGGTCCACGGGCTGATTATGCCTCTAAGGGGACACTGGCACTACCTTTTCTGCCTCCAACAGTAACCCTCTCGAGGACTTCCAACAATAACAAAACGCTGTTGGCCTGATGAACCCTGGAGGTAGGAATCCTTCCTGTGCCTGGCAGTGGGGGAGGGCACTTGGCCATCTGTGGACCCTGTTTCTTATGGCTGTTGCCCAGGAGATGAGGATGGTGAGCTCCCCAAAGACTGAAGCAGCATTTCCATCCATCCATCTGATGAGCTGTGAGTGTGGCCCCTTCAGGAGCTGGAATTGCAGGAGAGAACCTCCAGCATCTTCGGGCAGTCTTCCTCCCTCAGCCCCTCCAAGTAATTCCACCAGTGCCCCAAGGAATTCCTCTCAGGTGCCTTCAGGCTGCCAGCTCTGTCCTGGTGGCAGCGCTGGGCACTCTGGAAGTGAGACACGGGAGGGTGCTGCCTTATATTGCTCCAGAGCATTGTGATGCTGCGTTGGTGGGTGCTGGCACTATGATACAGGGGTGACGGGGCCCCCACAGCCGTGCCCACCACAGCCCTGCTGCTGCCCCTTCGTCCTCCATCCCCTGGAGAAAGGTCTTTGCCGTGTTGGCCCTGAGGCAGTGCCTGTGCCCAGGATGCCAGCGGGGATGTCCCTGCCCATGGCAGCTAAACATGGGCACCGCTGCTGGGTGTCCCTGTCAATTAATCTCTATGTTCAGACAGTATCAATGTACCACATGCAGTCATTTGAGTGTGGCAATCCTAGAGGTGGATGGAAGGGGTTTTGGTTCCCTTTGCACAAACTTTGCAGAAATGTAGGTGCATACATGATTTCCTCACCATTCCTTATCAACACACCAAGTGCCATTTGCTACTATGCTGCTTATGGTGAGGTCTTCTTGGAAAGAAGAATTTAAGAAATCTCTCCTGCCTTTGTTACAAAAGGTGTTCAGATTGTTGCTTGTGTTTATTAATATTCATGCGTCTCATTTGGGACTTCACCTCTTGTATTACTACTTGAGTGCAACACTTCACTGACTGCTGCTTGATTCCATGTTCTTGATAGCTCAATGAAGTGTTTTGATTCTAATTCAGTTTAAACCACAAAACTGAGCAACTTTCCTCTGCAACACTCAGGATGAACAAGTAACTGACTCAGTTGTGTAGAACAGTTTTAAAGCCCTCAGATAAGTATCATGTAAGGGAACTGTATAAAGGGCAGAGATTGAGAGACTGGCGGCAAATCCCCTCAGCACATTTGTTCAAATCCTTGAAATGCAGAATGACCGCTGGTCTCTCTGATAGGCTAAATTTTGGGGTGGTCTATTGGGGGGGAGGGGGAAAGGGGAAAATCACTGTGTTTGCTATTGGTTTATTGTGTGGTGTCTCTGCCCGTGGCAGGGGGTTTGGAACTGGATGATCTTAAGGTCATAGAATCAGAGAATCATAGAATAATTAGGGTTGGAAAGGACCTCAAGATCATCTAGTTCCAACCCCCCTGCCATGGGCAGGGACACCTCCCACTAAACCATGCCATCCAAGGCTCTGTCCAACCCCGCCTTGAACGCCGCCAGCGATGAAGCATTCACAACTTCCCCGGGCAACCCATTCCAGGGCCTCACCACCCTGACAGTGAAGAATTTCTTCCTCAGATCCAATCTAAACTTCCCCTGTTTAAGTTTGAACCCATTACCCCTTGTCCTCTCATTACAGTCGCTCATGAAGAGTCCCTCCCCAGCATCCCTATAGGCCCCCTTCAGGTATTGGAAGGCTGCTATGAGGTCTCCACGCAGCCTTCTCTTCTCCAGGTTGAACAGACACAACTTTCTCATCCTCTCTTCATACGGGAGGTGCTCCAGTCCCCTGATCATCCTCATGGCCCTCCTTTGGACTTGTTCCAACAGTTCCATGTCCTTTTTATGTTGAGGACACCAGAACTGCACACAATACTCCAAGTGAGGTCTCACGAGAGCAGAGTAGAGGGGCAGGATCACCTCCCTCGACCTGCTGGTCATGCTCCTTTTGATGCAGCCCAGGATATGTTTGGCTTTCTTCTTTCCAACTTTAACTATTTTTTGGTTCTATTATTGAAGCAAACTTTAAAGTAGAAATAATATTTCAAATTATTTTAAAATACGACTCTTAAAACAAGTCCAGCCACAAATGATAGCCACAGGTTTGATACTACAGGATAGTATCTATAAAATTAAAGCCTTCTTTTCTTCAAAAAATTTGTTTTTGAAGTATTAAAACTTTTTTTTCCCTTTGAAGATAGATTTTTCAGCCACAGCTTTTTAAAATTAAAAATTAATAATGCATGAAATTTCTTATCCCTCCACTAGACTAAGAAAAAGTCAAATCATAGCGCAAATTCACCTTAGCAGTTTTCACATGTCAATTCAATTCCACAGCAGAAATGAGAAGAAAATGTTTGGGGAATGTGGTTTTCCATTTTAATTCACCTTATAGTAGAGAGCAATTGAAGAACTGTGTTCAGTTATCTCAGGCCTGTGTTTACAGAGTTGCGCTATCAATGAGTTTTAGGATATCAAAGTGCAGTTCATTGAATAAATACAGTCTGTTACAGTTTATTAAACAACTTAAAACAAAAAGTTGACAAACCCCAAAAAGAGACAATCTTGAGTTCCCAAAAGGTAATACTTTTTTTTCTGATTAATTTTACTTCAGTACTTTCCTGGCATGGAAGCACTAGCACTGAGGGCAGTTTGCTCTCACACTGCTACATGATAAGATGCCTCTGAGAAGCCTCATGTAGTATCTCATGCTAAAATGCAGCTTGGGCTTCTGTTTCCAGCTGTCTTTGACATCCTGTCCTTATTGAGATGTGAAGGTGGTCACTTCCTTGGAAAAGCTAAAGCAAATAGTTGCAGCAAAAAGTGAAAACCATCAGAAGTTCTTGGTAGCTGTGAAAAGTAAAACTTCTTATTCTCCAAAGCACTAAAAATCTTAAGTTTCCTGAAACTTCCTCAGTAAGTTTCTGTTTAAGTTAGAGCAACAAAATTCCATGCTGCCATATCCCTGAGTGACTAAAGCTTGTGACCTGTAAACATCTGGTTCAATTAAGTAGAAGGTAACCGCAAAGCTGGTATTTCTTGAAGAAACTTGTTAATGAAATAATGTAGAGGCACGTAGCTGAAAGCTGTGAACTGCAAACTGGTTGCTGTGAAGCAAGTTTTTCAGTCAAATCACATTAGCAGATGTAGACAGGAGTTGATAAAAATAACATACAGGTCTGGTGGATTCCCTCAGTCTCCACTAGTGCCAAATTTACAATCTCATTCCTCTTCTGATATCAGTGGAAATATTGCTTTAATTATTTCTTGGTGAAGACTCTTTATTTTGACTTCAGGCATGTAAGACAGGTGAATTCCTGTGGGACTGAGATTAATATCTTACATACTGATAAATTATTTGAAAGTGAAAAAGTGGGAGATCAAGGACTGCGCAGCGTTTTAAAACAAGCCATGGAGAGGAACTCAATTCCTTTCCAATCAAAGTGAAAAAAAAAAAAGTCTCATAGCTACAGTTGCCTAAACCCACTAATCTAACTCTTACCAGTGAATTAGAAAAGGCTTAGGAAAATTGATTTGATTTGGAGATGTATTGCTATATTAACGTTTTTGCTCTGTTTTTTTCCTAAGCCTTGTATCAGCCAAATTAGAAAAGTGCTATCATTTACTCTTTTCTAAATAATTCAAGATCTAACTACACAAATCTGTCCCCTGTGAGAGACAGGTTTTGGAACATACAGTTCATCTGCTGTTGGAGGGAATGAGTAACTTGCCATCATATGTATTTATTACCAGACTCCAAACAAATATGTTGCTTGACTTTCTCTATGAACTATCTGCTGCAGTAATTCTGAGAGAGTATGAAATTGCTTGGCATTGTAACAGTTCTGAATGCATAGCAATAACTCTGAAAAGGTTGGGGTTTGCAATTTAGTATCATGGTGACTGACTGTCAAGGTCCCTCTGGATGGCATTCCTTCCCTCCAACGTACCAACCGAACCACACAGCTTGGTGTCATCAGCAAACTTGCTGAGGGCGCACTCAATCCCACTGTCCATGTCACCCACAAAGATGTTGAACAAGACTAGTCCCAACAGCGATCCCTGGGGGACACCACTCATTACTGGTCTCCAGCTGGACACTGAGCCATTGAGCACTACTCTTTGCATGTGGCCAGCCAGCCAGTTCTTTATACATCGAGTGGTTCACCTATCAAATTGATGTCTCTCCAACTTAGAGAGAAGGATGTCATGTGGAACAGTGTTGAATGCTTTACACAAGTCCAGGTAGATGACATCAACTGCTCTACCCCTGTCCATCAGTTCTGTAGCCCCTTCATAGAAGGTCACCAGACTGGTCAGGCAGGATTTCCCCTTAGTGAAGCCATGCTGGCTGTCACCAAGCACCTTGTTGTTTTTCATGTGCCTTAGCATACCTTCCAGGAGAATCTGCTCCAAGATTTTGCCAGGCACAGAGCTGTGACTGACTGGTCTGTAATTCCCCAGCTCATCCATTTTCCCATTCTTAAAAATGGGGGTTATATTTCCCTTTTTCCAGTCATCAGGAACTTCACCTGACTGCCAGGATTTTTCAAATATGGTGGACAGCGGCTTAGCAACTTCATTTGCCAGCTACTTCAGGACTCGTGGATGGATGTCGTCAGGTCCCATGGATTTGTGTACGTTCAGGTTCCTAAGATGGTCTAGAACCAGATCCTCTCCTACAGTGGGACCAGGGTCTTCATTCCCACAATCCCTGCATCTGCCTTCCAAGACTTGGGTGGTGTGGTCAGAACATTTGCTGGTGAAGACTGAGGCAAAGAAGTCATTCAGAACCTCAGCCTTCTCCAAATCCAGAGTAGCCAGTTCTCCCGATGGCTTCCGGAGGGAGCCCACGCTCTCCCTAGTCTGTCTTTTATTTGCAATGTACCTATAGAATCCCTTCCTGTTATCCTTAGCATCCCTAACCAAGTTTAATTCTAATTTCCTCTTTATTGAGATCTGCTTTTTTGATTTGACATAACCAATAATAAATAGCTTTGTTAGAACCAAGGATCTAGTGAAGGTTGAAAGGGACATGAGCTACCAAAGTCATCTTCCCATGAGTGACTTCACCTTGATCACTTAATCCAGTTTTTTCCCTATCCTGGAAAGCAAACAGCGCAGCATAAAGGTACAACATACCAAACGTGTGAAGTGTCGTGCAATTCTACTGACAACAGAAACATTGGACCAGCAAATATATGAGGACCTGACTTATTTTCTGGCCTTTCCATCAAGATGTGGCAAAAGAATGAAATATTATTCCTCATCCTTTTAGATTCTTTGCTTTCAAGCATAACTAGGGTCCAAAAAATGAGTAAAGTATTAACATGTTATGGAAAACTGCCTAAGGCAGAGAGAAAAAAAAATACCCTAATGAATCCACTAGAAGAAGTTGTATTCAGTGATACTGGCTAACTTAATTACTGTGACTTTAGTTATAGTGGAATGTGGAGAGTGAATGAATATCATTGTTATCTTTTGAAACCCTTTGTACATTTCTAAATGCCATGAGTTCAGCAGTAGCTGTCATTTTTCTCCTTCTTAGTAGCTGGTGCAGTGCTGTGTTTTTGACTTTCAGCCTGGGAACAGCACTGATAGCACCGATGTTTATAGTTACAGCTTAGAATGTTTGGTTTGACCAAGGACTTTCTGAGTCCCATACTCTGCCAGGGAGGAGGAGAAGCCAGAAGGGAGCAGAAACAGGACACCTGACCCAAACTGACCAAAGAGGTATTCCATACCACAGCATGTCATGCCCAGGATGGAAAAACTGGGGACAGGAACCTGGAAGAATTCAGTTCACAGCTCGGTTGTCGGGTAGTGAGCAGTTTTATCCTCTTCCCTTGTATTTGCCTTCTCATTATTATTATTGGTGGTAGCAGTAGTGATTTGTGTTATACTTTAGTTAATGGACTGCTCTTATCTCAACCTGTGGGAGTTACATTCTTTCGATTCTTCTCCCCATTCCCCCTCCCCCTGGAGTGGGGGGGAAGAAAGAGGGGGGAGTGAGTGAGCAAACTGCGTGATTTACTGCTTAAACCACGACACTTAATTATATACTAGTTGTCGAAAGATGCTACTGGGCTCTTTCACCCAGAACATGCTAGAATGCAAGAAAATGAGATTTAATATCTAACTCTAAAAAAAAAGTGGGTTTTCATGTTGCAGCTCTTACATACTGTGTGTATTCATGCATATATGTATGAACATTTCAGGGAAGTTTTTTGTTTCCACACAGCTGACTATGGTGCGTCACTGACATAGACGCAGTCTTTCATATCGGGGCTTGCTCATACAGGAAGTTTGGTTTCCATTCTTCTCATTTCTATGGGATGCCATGCAGCCTGCTTCCCAGAATCCCTCCAGACTAACAAAGACACTGTGGAGCATAAACTGCAGGCTTCATTCTATGGCTGCAGCAGCTCTGATGCAGAGCTGAAGGCATCTCTGTTGAACCATATATAGACCTACTGGGCATACTTCTGTCTGAGATAGAGGATATAGTCAAGGACTTTGAGAAAGTCATCATTACTGTGACTATTTCAGCTCCGGTCAGATAGAGATCTGAAGCCAGAAAGATAAAGTCAGAGTAGTGGGACAATTCATCTCAAAAGAAAGGGATCCAGCACTATGAGAATTTATTATTTTGGATGTTGGTTAAAATGAACAAGACTATCTGTCATGGATTAACTATATAGGTTTAACTCCTGACGAATGAAAATGCTGAAGCTTATACTTTTGTGAAAGAGGAATGTTGTTGCCCAATGTACCCTTTCAACTTGCAGTTCCTGCCAGTCAGTGACTAACAAATTTGGAATGGAAATGTTCATCATAAGCAAAGTCATGATCAATGTCTCCAAAACCATCTTCCAAAGATGCTTTAAAAACCTCTTCCAGGCTCTTTGGAAAATACAAATGGAAGGGATCAAGAAACTCATAAAATCTTTCCCTCTTCACTCTTACAAAAGTGTACATATTGCTTTGCAGTAACCATCCAGTTGCTGCATTCTGGGCATCACAAACCTTAAATTAAGGCTAAGAATTCCACCCATCTTTTAAAAATACACAAACAAATTAAAATAAAAGAATATGTTAAAGATATGCTAGGAATGTTGACTATTTCCCTAGAAAAAAAGAGATTGAAATGGATAATGAAATAGAACGGTCATACTGCAGAAATAATTTGCTTCACAGATAGCTATCCACGAAAATGGAGAATCTCACTTTTAAAGAAATCAGGCTTCAACTTCCAACTATTGGCTCCTTGCCAGAATTAACTGCCTTTCAGGGCTTTATAATTTCTCCCTGTGAAGAAAGAAATAAACTATAATCGTGTCTCATTAATCTTCTGTTTTATAACCTAAATTACACCAAACGAATTAATATTTTTTGTAATAAATATTAAGTAATTTCTTCTCTTCTTCTTTTCAATGTCCTTTTAAAAATGTGGATATTCATGCTGAATGCACCATTACAGAATTAGTCTCATCAGCACAGTAAACACAATTTTTACATATTTTAATCAAAACTTTCCTGGTTGTCTGAAGAAGGATCACTTTTTTTTTTTTAATATATTTTTTTTTCATATGAAGCTTATTAAGTGGCTTCTCTTTTAGGATTTCAGAATCTTCATCAGGGTCACTGTTTTCCAGTTTCTCGTTTCCTTCATTGTTGTTATTTATGCTCCTTGTTCCTAAATGATGAATTTGTATTTTGTGGAACTAAACCAGTTATAGTTTTCTGAGGGTGCACAGCTAATGCAGAATGAACTTTATAACTGATTCATCATAATCATGTTTCCTGTTCTGGTAATTTCATTTCACTAATAATATTTCTGCAGCAATTTGGTATAAATTCTGCTCTTCATTCTGCTACAATAATTTATTCTTTATAACTCAAGAACATAAGCCTTCCAGTTTTTTCTTTATGTCTTCTAGGTTCATCTTCAATTTTTTGTCTTTTCTACTCTTAAGTCTTTTACAGTGTGGAATTGGGAATCATATAAAAGTCAAGTCCTGAAAGATCAGAGAAAGACCAATTTTAATGAAAACAAAATTAAGACAGTTCTTGTCCTAGCAAATAGGGTGTGGTTTGGGATTGAAAACTAGGCATTCTAGATCCATCTGAGGTTATTAAAACAGCAAGTACTACCAAAAGGAAGGTTAGAAGGAGAATTTTATTGAAGCTGGAGATGAGAGACTACCAAATGCTATTTGCTGGTTCAGGAATTCACTGGAAGAATATATCCCTCTACTTCATAAAACAGCCCAATGATATGCTTATTCTAGTCAGTAGTGTGGCCAGCCACATAGATACACAGCCATTAAACATTATTGGAGAGGCATTTGGCATGGCTAGCTGTTACTGTGGTAAGTTCTGATTACACTCACATTGTAACTGCTACACTCTATTTCTAGCCACGTGTGCCTATTTCATGGATTCATCACAAAAAATGAACTATGTGCAACAGAGTAAAAGTTAAGAAGGTACTGAAACAATTGTGGGGCCAATTTATTTTACAAATTCTTCCTTTTTCTTCCATTTTTCATTTCATTCTTTTCAAGTGTTCAGCTCACTGTGAAGCAATTTCATTTTCAGAGATCTCACCACTTTGTATTCAGTACTCATAGTTTTTAAACTGAAAGCAGACCCTCATTGTGAACAAATACAAGAGTTTTAGATCAGAAACTGAATCAATTTAGACTAAAAAAAATTCTACTAATTCAAATACATATTGAAATTAACATGAAATTAAATAGAAACTGGGTTGAAACCCCCTACATTTCCTCTTTATATTCCATTTGCATTTTATGGAAGCCAAAACAAAAAGCAGAAGAAAGCATGTCTCTGTTTAGTTCCACTCTTCAACAGGAAGACACCCACGGAAAGACCTGAGTGTTAAATTGTAGCAGAAAAGAACTGCAAGTTTGGGTAATGTTTTTTTGGATCAGCTTTCAGTACATAGATGGAATAAAATAGATGTCTTCTCTTGTTCTAAAAGCTTGCCTAGTGATAAAGTCTCTGAATTACCTGACAAATACAGAGGAGTTCGTGCTTTGAGAAGTGACATTTGGTCAGTGTGCATCCTTAGCAAAGCTCAGTCAAGCACACGGACTACATGCTTCTCCAAAGCTAAGGCATGTGCTTTCCAAAGGGCAATGAAAGCTGGGGTCTTGGACTATGGTATCAGATACCAGAAAGCATCCTGAGATGTCCATCAGAGTAAACCTTAGCAGTGCCTCTTCAGAATTCTGTAAGAGTGGAGTGAAAAAGCTTTAATGAATACAATATTCATGCCTATGGAACCCATATTCAGTTTTCACTTTTCTGACTTGTAATTACCCTGCAGGGGAGAAGAATCTTAAGTATTAATAGATGCTGCATTTTCACACTGTTGGACCTGTTGAACTCTAATTTTTGACAGTTTTACTCTCCTGATAACAATGATTCAGACATGGCAGCTGTAATCACGAAGGTATAGCTTCAGATATGCTCTCCTCTTACCTGCCTATTTTACTGATTTCAAATTGCCAAAGCAGTACAGGTAATGTTTCCTCCAATATATTCTCTCTGGTTACAGGAAACAAATAATAATTAGGAAGCAGCAACAAACACTTGCCTCTCCTACAACTCCAGCATTGACAAGAAAACATCAGGTTTCAGAGAGATGTCAAATCAGACAAAAGCAGAGTAATCCCAATATTCCTAAAAAGTAATCTTTGTAGCAACTCCTTTACTCCAGCAATCAGAGCACGTAATAAAATGACGTCCAACTCTAAAGCAGTAAAAACTAAAAAAAAAAGAATAAAAAAAAATAAGAAAAAGAAGTTTGAACTTTCAACATGAGACCTGATATGTAGTGAAAAACTCGATGGCTAATTACTCAGTCCATAGATGTAGGGAGATCTTATTAACTTATTAGAAGTAACAAGTTTACCTGTGTTCATCTGCTGTCAGTTGGTCAGTTTTCCAGAAACGGAACTCCTTCTCTGTGATGGCTCTTCAGAGGTGCTGTCTTTTATATATCTTTTTCTCCACAAAACAAGACAATTGGAGCTCTTGCAGCAAGCAGTCAAAGATAACATCACCTGCAAATCAGAAGAGTTTTGAAAACGAGGACAAAATACAAAGGGGAAGTCAAGCATTCCAAGTGGTTCTTGAGAAAAAATGAAGTGGAGGCTGTTGAAGAGCCATTAAATGAGTGACTGAATCAGAGGAAATAAAAGATGTTTTATGCATGATAATAATCACACATGCATACACAGAAAATGCAAAGGTACTTACAGACAAGGTGGAATGCATCCTTGAAAGCAATAACATCTTAGGGATAGAGTCTTATATGCCAGAAGGGAGGTTTGCCATTCAGAAAGATTTTAATAGGATGTAGAATCTGTCCGACAGGAACTTTATGAAGTTCAGGAAAGGAAAATCAGAACTGGGCACCTGGGACAGAATAAACCCCTTGTAGCAGAACAGGCTGGGCACTGGCCATTTGGAAAACTGTTTTGCAGAAAAGGACGTAGAGATACTGATGAACAGCAAGTTAAGGATGAGTCAGAAATGTATTCTTGCAATGAAGAAAGTTAACTTTATACTGAGCCGTATTAAAAAAAAATGTAGACAGCAAGTCAAGGGAAGTGATTTGCCTACTTCATTCAGCATTTGTACAACTGCAAAAGTGTGGCTCTGACTTGTCAGTAGCCCAATGAGCAGTAGAAAACAGTAAGAAGATCCCCTTTCAGACTTCTCTTTAAAGTGTAGAACTGTCTTTTTGTATATCATGTGTCTCCCACCTTGGGGATTCTCCATTGGGCTTGCTCTATTACTAGGAAGTCCAAAACTGGACATAAGGCTCCAGACACAGTTGTACAAATGCTGAATGAAGTATGAGAGCCATTGGACACAAGGTGCAACAATAGAAATTCAGTAGATACTTTTTCATACCTTGAAGATGTCCCTAACCTTGCAACTGTCCCTTTTTTGGATCAAATGGTCCGCAGACTTCCAGACTTTTCTATTCTACTGACATTTTTACTAAATTTACTCTGTGGTTCTCTTTTGTTAAAAATAAGAATTTTATATTCAGGATAGTATTCCTGGTGTTACAATAAAGACAACCATAAAATATTTTTATCCTTCATCACAGATACATGAAGAGCATTATCTTTTTTGAGATCAAATAAACCCTAATTAATGGGATTGAAAAGTTTTCAAAACACAAAAAAAAAAAAAAATAAAGTTGCCCAAAGCGCATGGTTGGAAGGAGAAACCTCTTAAATATTTAAGGAATTGGTACATGGGAGGGTGAATAGAATAGCCAACTATTTATTTGTTTCTGAAAACTACAGTGAAAAAAAGATTCCTAAAAAAGGAACTTCAAAATGGTTTCTTGGAAAATAGAACCAGAATATGACTGAATAATTTGTATAGCACACTGTCAGAGCTGAATCAAAGAGTAAGAATAGTGTATGGAAAGTTGTTCCTCTCTATCCAGTAGTTCAGCCAATTTTGGAACTCTAAATGAATACCTCAAATCACCTGTTGTTCACAGGTAAAAATCTCATGAGTTTTGAGTTATACTCAGGAAATAGTGAATCAGAACTTAGCACCAGAGTCCTGTGTCATTGTTTAAATCCAGCACCACACTGTTGCTCGCTAACCCCCTTCATGGTTTAGTGTGTGGTGTCCCTGCACATGGCAGGGGGGTTGGATTTCAATGATCTTAAGGTTCTTTCCAACCCTAACTGTTCCATGATTCTATGAAACCAGGACACCCTGACATCTCCATACAAGTATGTGAATGTAAAATATAGTCAGTGTTTAAAACATGACTAATAATATCTGATGGTCTTCAGTCATGTGAAAATCAGGCAGTCTAATAGCTACTGTCACTCTTTTCTCATAGACAATAATTTAAACACATGGAAAATATCCTCCATTTCCACCCTACTTGCCCTTCTGAACCCTAGAATCATCAGAAGGAATGAAGCTGCATTCAGCAGGAGGATGCATCCAGAAAATTCTCCAGCTGAATTCTCACCAGCTGACAGAGATTTATGTCAGAGATTGAAAGGAATGAAAAATAGATTATTAACAGAAGTATAGTTTGTGCTGTCTGAATGGGGTTAAGTGTTAATGAACATGAAGTCTGAGCACAAATTCATGATGCTTGATACTTCCAAGGTACTGACCTCTGTCATTCCTCTGTACAGTGTAATCAGAGTGTTTATCTGTACAGCCAGAAGAAACCAATTTATTAACATCAAGAAACTCTGAAATACCAAGAAAGATCAGCCAATCTGTGATGCAGGATAGAGTAATTCAGTTCTGCGTAGAACTATGACTGTAAACTGTAAAAGAAAGGGAGTATCACATTGTTCTAAAAGTCTCTTCAATGATTTTTCATAAATATAATGGCAAAATTGGTGGGAACTTTTTTTCTTTTTTCTTTTTTTTCAAGAGAGATACAGGTAATTAAAGAAGTATTTTTCTACAGCATTGCTCACAAAAGTTTCCTATCTATCATGCTATGCATTAAAAAAATAGAGATTTTTTTCTGATATGTGTAAGTAATTTTTTAAACCAATTGTAAAAATATGTACCTTAGTTAAGGTTCATTTCGGCAATTTCTATGTCTGCCATGAAGTCTGGAAAACCCCTTTATAACAAAAGGGATCTTCCTTTCTACTATATGTATAAGTTAAAGCAGGAATTTTCACAGAAGGAAGGACATCCACTATACTCTGGATTTTTAGATGAGACATTCTGCATATTTTGTTCCCCAGTGTATGAGTATTTATAGAATCATAGAATGGTTAGGGTTGGAAGGAACCTTAAAGATAATCTGCTGTGGACAGAGACACCCTCCATTAGACCAGGTTGCTCGAAGCACCATCCAATCTGGCCTTGAACACCTCCAGGGATGGGGAAGCTGCAGTTTTCTCTGGGCAACCTCTGCCAGTGTCTCACCACCTTCATAGTGAAGAATATTTTGCAAATATCTAAATCTCCCCTCTGACAGCTTAAAGCCATTACTCATTGTCCTGTCATTGCATGTCCTTGTAAAAACCACTCCCCAGATTTCTTATGTAAAGCTTCACTTTTGTATATAAGAAAAAAAAAAAGCCATTAATTTTTAGTGAACTCACTGATAAAGCACAGCACTTTTATAGTGCTCGGAAACGCAGGACATGCATTCTGTTTTCTGCTGATTTTTATGACCTCAGCACTGGTGGGATGAAATCATTCAGGTTCCACACAAGCAAGCTCACACCCCAACTCTTGTGAACCCTCCAAAATGTGACACACAGGCAGTTGAGTCTCTGTACGTATGTCCTTTACAGCCCTCTTATATCGCAGACAATTTCTCTTTGAAACCACCTGTACCACTCCCCTCCTCAGCTCTGTCCAGCCACCACTCTGGGCTCAGACAAGGTGCTGTCCTGAAGGGAAGGCAGCAGGTCAAAGCAGCAGGAAACATTACAGCATCTGAGTGGCTTCTGCTCCAGACCTCCACACTCTTTTTTCCAACCCATGATGCAGCCAGCTGTGTCCAAAGTGGTGGTAGGAGGAGGTCCGCCAGCCTGCCTTCTGCTGCTGCGCTTAGCTTGAGCAGCCTGGGAAATGAAGGGGTGTATGGCTGTCCCTGTTAATGTTGCATTTTTCCCTATCTATCCTGTTCTAAAGCCAAGCGTCTATCAACACACACTGTGCTGATTATCACACCTAATTCGCAAATCGCCAGGAACCCATTTCACCACTAACTCTACACATTATTAGGCTCATTTCAGACCATCTGCCTTCTCAATATACTGGGAGCTGGTAGCAAAGTTGCCAGTATTGAAAGTAAATTCAAACTGATTAGAATTTTACTGTCTCTGAGGAAACACATTGCTGAGAGGAATTAACTGCAATCAACCTGGCAGAACAGTGTCTTCCTGTCTCATTGTACATCTTGGTCTATATCTGCAACCTACACATACTAACTCAATCAACTGATGGCAGCCTGCGACTAAAATATGAGAGATATAACATCTGTTTAGGTCTGTTTCCTTCTGTGCTCTCTGGATACTCTGTAATGGTCTGGAAGAATTGTAGCAGACCTCATTCCAGATATTTGTGAAATGAAACAAATCAATACAGGCTTTAGTTCCCTTACATCCCAACAGAGCCAGGATTTACCATGAAGCTCTAAAAGTGTAATCGACTAGTTCAAACTTTAATAGCCTTGCAAAAATAAAAATAAAATTCCATATAATTCCAAATAAATTTCTTAGAGACTGGAATGTGAAATTTGGAAAAAATGCTATTTTTCTGCTTAAATTTGCTAACATCCCCCACCCATCCCCAATTCATAGTTATAAAGTCATAGTCAGATAAGGTGAGTCAAAACAGTTAATGCAGACAAATTTTAAAATCTTTCTGTTGGTTTCTGAATATTTTGTTAAAATATCAATTTAAATTACTTGCTTACCTTAGTGATAAGGATTTTTTTATAGCAGGGGGTTTGGAACTAGATGATCTTAAGGTCCTTTCCAAGCCTAACTATTTCATGATTCTATGATTCTATGATAAAAAAAAAAAAAAAAAGTATTTTTTAAAATGAGAATAAGAACATAACACTACTCCAAGCAAACAGTGAATTTTAAAAGTTCCTCGTCAGCTTTTATTTTCAATACTTCAAGCAGTTTTATTTCCGTACCTATTTAGCATGGCAAAAATAAGCCTTTCACTTCCAGAGAGGGAGAAATACTACAGTGTAAGCTTAAAAATTGCATTCTGGTATCAGTTCTGTCCCCAGAGTCATGACATGACCACTATATGGTTTGTTTTAGTGACATAGCTAATTCTGCTATTAATATGACTGTCAGATATTTGTATAAAATTTCATTTTTCAAATTAATTTTTAATCAACTATTTTAACAGGTAATGCATGAGAAGCACATAGAGGAAAAAATATCACTTTTCAAGAAACAAATATTTGAAGATTAGCAGACTTCAGCTTAACTACCTCGTCTTTTTCAGCTGACAGTCTGTTAAATCTTTGTAGCAAAATTATAGGCACTGCCAAAAAATTTTTCATTTTCTTTTGTGTTTGGGGTTCATTTTGTTGGTTGGTGTCTTTTTATTTTTCCAGGATGAGTGACTGAATTATTAGCAACAAAATAAGAGCAACATTTGAGAAGAAAGGTTTTTTTTAAGTTAATGGCATGTCTTATTGTTAAAACACTTTTTAAAACATTTTCAGCCATTTAGTTATTTTTATTTTAAAGGTTTCTGACTAATTTTTCCTTCAGTTTTTTGGCTTTGTTGCTTAGAAAGGAAGACTGGTTTCCATCCATGTTTTCATGCCTGAAGGCTTTCTTCACTGAGGTTGTAACCACCCATCAGTCTGCCACTCTGGGCGAGCCTGGCTTAAAAAAGCTACCCATCTTATATGACATCATCATACTGGCTTCTTTAATAAGGAACTTTGTCACAAACTGATGTTTCTAGGGAAAAAGACATTCAATTATTATGACAATTTTCATAAAGTGGAAATTTTGAGACACAGAAGCAGCGAATTACACTACATACAATTTGCACACACAAAAACAATTACTGCAGCACAAGAAGATGGGAATCACGGAAAGGAAGGTTTGGTGGTTTTTGTTTACCCATTTCAAATAAAAAAAAATAGTTATTAGGTTCTGCATGCTTATTTGGAGCAGAAATGGCCTCATTATTTTATTATGAAAGTGTGGTAAACCGTGCATTACAGAAGTAAAATAACACAATTTTGTGAGGCTAGACATCACTGAAATCTTTTCAGACAAAAATTTTGAGCACACAGTTATATCTAGACATTGACACTGATAAATCAAATAGACCCTACCAAGCCGATCAAAACCTAAATTGCCAATTAGCATCTATAAAATCTTTGTACAAAATATGAGGTACCATGTTTTCAAAGGTAGCCTTTCATGTTTAGCAGTTTCATCATATAGAACTTTCTATTAGTCCTGCAAAATCTATTATGAATGGATATTAATACATTATTTTATAGTATAGAGCAGCTGTTAATTCTAATGGAGACCAGGACAAACATGTGAGAGGCAGAGAGGAAATTTTCTGAGATGTGTTTCCACATGGTAAATCTTATAATCTATAAAAATTCCAATTAGAAAAGAAACTTAATTAGCCTTATTTAAAATAAAAGAGTAAAGCATCTTCATGTAATTTTGTGAATGATTAAATTCAGGGCCTAATTATGTTATTTCTTTGCAGTTCCAGTTGCATCCCTCATTAATGTCTAGATTACGGCTAGCTATTAATTGAACAGTAGTGAGATGAAAGAACTCCAGAAGTCCCTTCCACTAATGCAGGCAGTCATTGCAGCCTTTTTTTATCCTGTGAAGTGCCTGTGCTTTGCAAAAGAGTCTGTCGGTCTCGGTGAGTTTCTGTAACCTTGAAGAGCTAACTTAAATGTAGCTTTAAATTGTTCAGACCATTAATTTTCTCTCATTCTGTTGAAGGTCAAGCAGCAACAAACTGTGCCCCATTAAAGAGCTGCAGACTTGCCAAGCTTCTGTGCTCAGAACTAGAAACCTGGCCTACCATTGAAATCATGGGGCTGTTATACAAACAGCTGTGTTGGAATCGTCTTATTGCCAACTGACGCCTCTGTCTCTCTGATTCATACACATGTAGCATAGCGAATAAATTGATATTTGGAAGTTACCAGGGTAGGTGCTCTGTAGCATAAAGGTCATCAGAGAATCACAGAGTCTTTTGGGTTGGAAGAGAAGTTTACATGATCATCTAATCTCACCCCCTTTGATGTGGGCAGAGACATCTTTCACTAGACTAGGTTGCTCAACGTGACATCCAGGTGTACCTTGAACACAATGCCTACAGTGAAAATTCCTATAAGTAACCATGACTATTATATATCAGGACAGTGAAATCTGTGCTTGTCCTGGGTTCAGCAGTAGCAGTCATTTTTTTTTCCTTTTTTCCCTTCTTGGTAGCTGCTGCAGCGCTGTGTTTTTGACTTTGAGCCTGGGAACAGTGCTGATAACACCAGTGTTTTCAGTCACTGCTTGGTGGTGGTTAGGCTGGCCAAGGACTTGCTGAGTCTCATGCTCTGCCAGGGAAGGGTGGAAGCCGGGGGGAAGCAGAAACAGGACACCTGATCCAAACTGACCAAAGAGGTTATTCCATACCACAGCACGTCATGTCCAGGAGGAAAAAGAACTGGGGGGCCGGAACCCGGAAGAGGGGTGGGTTTAGTTCACAGCTCGGTCGTCGAGTGGTGAACAGTTCTGTCCTCTTCCCTTGTATTTCTCTCGTTATTGTTATTATTGGTGGTGGTAGCGGTGGTTTGTGTTGTGCCTTGATTGCTGGGCTGTTCTTGTCCCAACCCGTGGGAGTGGCGTTCTTTCGATTCTTTCCTCCCCCCCCCCCTCCCCCCCTTTACGGAGTGGGGGGGAAGAAAAAACTCTTCCCTTGTATTTTTTCTCTTGTTATTATTATTATTGGTGGTAGCAGCAGTGGTTTATGTTATACCTCAGTTGCTGGACTGTTCTTATCTCAACCTGTGGGAGTTGCATTCTTTCGATTCTCCTTCCCATCCCTCCAGGAGCGGAGGGAAGAAAGAGGGGGAAGTGAGTGAGTGAGCAAAACTGTTTGTGGCTGAGAAGCTTAAACCACGACAGTGCTTCAAAGCTTGAGAAATCAAGTGTTAAATTAGCTGACCATTCTACTCATTAGTAGAAGCTGATAAAAATTTTGGTTTTTACTTCTTATTCAAACAAATTATGGTAGTTCAGGTATCCACAGAAAATTTTATAGCTCTACAAAAATATCCCAAATCAAAAAGAAAACAAACGAATCAAAAAAAGCCAACCGCCTTACAGATTTTCGTAGAACTGTTCAGGTGAGGTTTGTAAGGGGTACAGAAGTTGAACTCTGTGATCATAGTGGTTTGGTGTCTCCTTGAAAATCTGTGAGCTAAACCTATTACAACCTAACTGGCACAGCCAAGCAATTGGATGGTGCTCTCACTCCATAAGTATTAAATTTCTAGGTCTGAGGGCTGCATACTGCAATAACACTCACTTTTCTGGAAGTCTTCTTCTTCACTGCTCTCTTTTTGCCCACATTTAGAAAATAAAGATATCAGTAATCATTTGCACATGGTAAAAAATAAGCTTTCATTTGAACCTAAATTTTTCATACATTGTTTGTTTTGAACTTGAAACAATTGCTTTATAAAATGGTGGAGCTAGTATTTGCGATAGGAAACTAAAGAATACAGTTACTTGAAGTTCATATACCTATCAAAAAGTATCAACAAATTGGGCAAAACATGAGCAAGGACAAAAACATACAATGACCTGAAGTCCACAAAAATTCATGATGTTATGAAGACATTTTGTTGGTTTTTTTTTGCATTCCAGATAATAATATTAGGCTTTGATATCTAATATGTGTAAGAAAATTAATAATAACTGTCCTTTGGGATCCTTATTTGGCCACTTTTCTTGACATCCCATGCTTTCCTTATGGGTACAGAACTTTTTGTTTGATTTAAGTGGAGCGTTACTTAAAAAAATAAGTACTCCATTTGTCAGGTAATTTAGAAGACTTCTGTGATAACTGTAAGATGTAAAAATGTACTTCTCTATTAAAGCAGTAAGTTTCCTACTTACACTGATCACAGAATTCAGTAAAATGATCACATCCTGATTTTTGAACCAGTGCAAGATTAACTGCATATTGATGGAGTTAGAAGATAGGAAGTTTAGGGCTTTTTGTTGCCAGTAAGATACTAGTCGACTTCACTTCCACATGTTCATGAGTAAACAGAAAAAGCAAGGGAAAAAAAAATCAAGGTATCTAAAAAATAACTTTGGCCTCTAGGATGATATTTTGGGGCGAATTTTTTATATCAGAAAAAAAAAAAAAAGGGCAACTACAAGATCCTTAGAATTTTGCTTAGGATTTATTTTCATTTTTTTTTTTTTTTTCCCCAGTACATTTCACAGGAAGGTTTATTGCTTTTTGGACAATCTGAGTCTAATTACAGTTCATGTGAGGTGGTAAGACTACTGCTGTGACAGAAATTTTAACAATCCTAATTTTTTTCAGACTAAACTGTAGAGGATAAGTACTGATTAAGCAATTGGCCCGTTTGAAATACTAGCGTACTTTAAGCTTGGTTTTGGAGACAAGCTACCTAGAATATGGAGATATGTACTTAGTAACCTCTATAGATAGAAAAGCAGCAAAAAGGGGATATATCAGTACCTCTTTGACCTGGAAATGCTAATTCTTGTTTGTCCTTTTGGCTAAGCTGTTTGAAGCCAAGGCTGTTAAGAGCCTGTCTTTTCTTTCAGCAGAAAAAATAACAGGACATTTAGTAATTTGAGTGGTTAACCGTAGCAGAAGCAGAAACCAAGTTCTGCTCTCTAACAACTAATAGATAACAGTGTGTTAACTATCTATCCAGAATGAGATTTACATATAGATTATGTTAGATAAATGATATTGGTTATTTGTATGACATACTTGATACACCTGATACAGATGATAGAGATATAAAATAAGTGAAACCAAAAAGTTTTTATAATTAATTTTGTTTTCATTAACTTGTACAAGAATAAGCATCACTCAAAATGAGAACAGAAAAAAAAATAAAATTGTTTTTTATTATTTTTTAAAAAGTTTGTTGAGTTTTGAAATTATTTTGCTTCCAGATTCCACTTCGGTTTGTTCATTTGGAAACAATTGGAATCAGAGGAAGGTATGACTTGTGACTGAGCAAACCACTTTCCTTTTTTAGAGCTGCTTTCTAGAATGCTACTTCCAGGCTGAAACAGCTGGATCTGTTATCAGCAGCTGTATGAAAAGGACTCGTAACTTGAAGAAAGCAATTTTCCAGGGGCAAGTTTTGATTCATTGCCCTTCTTGAACAGAAATAAAGTAGAATAATCACAAGAATGATCAATGACTCTACCGAGGAAATGTATTGGACAAAAAGAGATGTCTAGAATCTGTGAGCTTTTCCAAATGCTTTGACAGGGAATATTCAGTCTTCACTTACCCAAAATGTTAAAACAGGTGTAAATTAACTACATTAATTTTCAGATGTTAAATACCTCTCACATGCTAGGAAATTAGGTTTTGCCAGTTCAGGGACCTTGAAAATCCTGCTTCAGAAGTACTTGGAAATCCATGTACTTCCTTACTAATCTGAGATGACTGAAAGGGTGAAAATCACAGTAGTTAAGCGACCATATGAAAATGGCTCAGTTGGTTCACAATGGTAGAAAAACATGAGCATGTTATTTTGGTATTACTTCTTTGAATTACATTAAAATAAAATGAGCACAACTAGAAGCAAAGTTGTACTGTATAAGAGATGAAATAGGTAAAATAATTTCAGTAAGTAGTATTACAATTCAAAAAGGAGAAATATATATAAAAAAAGCAACTTAAAGTAAAATGCTTGTAGGTAGCAAAGACAATGTCTAGATAAAGCAAATGTGCAATGCATGAAGACATCTATACAATGGGCTAAAGTAGTTGTTTAAAAATGGTATTCTTCAAAAAGCAGAAACTGTGTCCATCTAAGTGAAATAAAGATATGAAAAAAAAAACAAAATTCAGGCTATATGCAAAAGCATAGTAAATCAGGAAGAAAGATATTTCAATGATCAATTTCCTAAACTCATGAAAAATACCAGTATAGCATTTTTTTAAACACTTATATGGCTGGGAGCCTGCTTCTAAGTGGGAGATAAACATGTAATTATGACATAAAGAGACCATTTAAGGGTGATAAGGTCACAGTAGAAAAAGAGAATTAACTATTTGGATCAGCATTCCCTGTTGGTTATTTCCCCACATCAAAGCCATACTTTAGGATGAGTCAGAGATACCATCTCAAACATAAGGGTAATTAGAAGAGGTTTCAGAATAGCAGCAAACTGCCAAGACCAAATCATATTTGCCTAAAAGTTCAAAGGAAATCTAATGTAAAATTACCATCTTATGACTTGTGTGAAGTAACCTCTTTCTGATAAAAATATCAGAAACGTGGCAAGTATAATATCATTTTCTATAAACGACTCCGTAAGAAAGTATAGTTGATTAAGCTTGACTTACAGACAGTCTGACTTCCTTAAAATACGGTAAAGAATATACTTAAAAATGAAGCAGAAAAAGTGGATTTCCGCATTTTTTTGTAGGAAGGAGTCACAAATCTATTATAACATTTTGAGGAATTTGCAGATATGTAAGGAAGCATGATACATCCAACATAACAGACTCAACTACCAAAATCCTTTAGCATAAATTCTTAAGAAAACAAGATTGGCAAAGAGTAAGAGAAACTATCTGAAGTGATAAGAGCTAATACAGTTCTGACTGGGCTTTTCTCCCCCTTCCTTTTTAAAACAAGATACTGTAAGAGTACAGAAAGCACAAAAATAGTCTTGCAAGAATGAGTAAAATATCACATAGTATCTACACAAAAAGAGGTTTCTATAGCTTTCTGGGGAAAAAGAAAAATCTCAAA
The DNA here is from genome assembly GCA_039720435.1 of Amazona ochrocephala. NCBI lineage: Eukaryota > Metazoa > Chordata > Aves > Psittaciformes > Psittacidae > Amazona > Amazona ochrocephala. Next base: position 83,159,590 of record CM077878.1, read on the forward strand.
CCAACAACTGTGAGTTATAGCAGTGATATATGAAGTCATAAATGTACGGAAAGTAATTACATGTGTATTGAGTGAAAGCATTTGACAAGTGTTTAAACAAGATGAGTGTTTCATTCCTCAATGCAGAAACATAGAATCATAGAACCATAGAATAGTTAGGGTTGGAAAGGACCTCAGGATCATCTAGTTCCAACCCTCCCGCCATGGGCAGGGACACCTCACGCTAAACCATGTCACCCAAGGCTATGTCCAACCCTGTCTTGAACACCGCCACCAATGGAGCATTCATAACTTCCCTGGGCAATCCATTCCAGTGCCTTACCACCCTCACAGAAAAGTACTTTCTACTTATATCCAATCTAAACTTCCCCTGTTTAAGTTTTAACCCATTACCCCTTGTCCTATCACTACAGTCCCTAATGAGGAGTCCCTCCCCAGCATCCCTATAGGCCCCCTTCACATACTGGAAAGCTACTATGAGGTCTCCATGCAGCCTTCTCTTCTCCAGGTTGAATAGCCCCAATTTTCTCAGCCTATCTTCATACGAGAGGTGCTCCAGTCCCCTGATCATCCTAGGTCATTAGGAATTGCAGATGTCAAAATTATAAATGGTATTAAAGGGGATCTAGGTAAATTCGTGAGAGAAAATGGTTTACCAGTATTGCAAATTCTGGCTTCCAGTCAATGGATTGACACAAGCTAGAAAAGGATAACAGAGAAAATAATAGCACATGCACACCTTACACATATTTCTGCTTTCAGCATCTCCTATAAGGAGCTAGTATCAAAGACAGGTAGTAACGAAGACAGACCTGTGGACAGTACACCCATTTTTATATCTAGTTCTACCATGAACTCACAAAATAGGGCAAGAAAACTTTATATTCTTTCATGGGCAGGCTAGTTTGAGAGCCTTTTCTGTAGATAAAATAATCTCGATACCCAAAGATAGACTGTCAGGGTGACCACATCTCTGTTCTTCACCATTTCCCACTTTGCCACCTGGGGAGTAATGTAACTCCTGGCAAACTATTGCCAAAACCAGGCAAATCATTAAAAACTGACCTTTGAAGCTACTCAGTGCATCAGATTTTCAGTTCTGTGAGCCTTTATATAACTGTTTCTTTTTAGAAAAGGGACACTGAGTATCTTTCTGGTGTGCAAATGAGGCAGTTGTATTCAAAACACCATAAAAATACTGAAAACACTAAAAATCACACAAAATATTTGGCAGTGAAATTGACATGTTGCAGTCATGTAATAGATATCAAAATAAAAACAACTAAATGATCCAGCAACCACTGATTTTCTTACTCTTTGCTGAGGGAAAAGTAGCTATGCTTAGTTCACATGTACTAGATACATGGTACATGCAGGAAAATGGTGAGGATTTTCAAGAGGTCAGTTGACTTCTGTGTTTCTGTGATTTTTTATTCTTCTCTTGCAGTGTCTGTAAAGGGATTCAATTTCCAGAAGCCAAACTTAATTCTGAGAATTAGGTCTGTGTCTGGGCACTCAACTAAGCTCTAACTCAGCAGCTTCTGAAACATTATGCCACTCATCTTTATCATAAAGAGGGAAAAAGAGTAAAAAAATAAAATAAAATAAGATAAAATCTCCTTAGCTTGTTACCAAATTTTATCCTGTACTCCTAAAAGCTTTTACATTGCTCCAACTGAAGCAGATTCTATCCTGCAAGAACTGTTAATAATTTCACAAGTTGCACGAGCAGCCTAGACAGTACAAGGATTGAATAATACATCCTAAACATCAAAAATTCAAAAACTCTTTCTAAAAATGGGTAGAAAATTTATTTGTAAAAAAATTTTACAAGAAATTTAAAAACAAGTAATTTTCAGAGGAACTGTAGTTTGCAGTTCTGTATTTTTAATATGACCTTATTTCATAATTAGTACTCTCAAGATCAGTTTGAGGGGTAAAATGTGACTAATACAAGTGACAATATCAGTGTGGTTGTGTATTTTGAGTAGATTAACAGATTATAATTAGAACAACCCAAACAATTTATAGGTCACCTGCATTCTTTTCTCCCAACCAGAAGCAGCAGTCTTCAGCTGAAGAGCAGCTGTTGTAAACAGGGCTAATCAGTAAATAATGTTGTCATTCTCTCTAGATATTTTTTTAGCTTTTTATTTCAAAAAAGATCCCTTCAGAACAGAAATTCTGTGTACAGTTTGTTCTGCACTGTTTGATTTTTGTTTAAGTAGAATTTGTATATTCCTTAGAAGGCATACATTTTCCACGTACATTGCTCTGGTCAAAATTAATTTCCCAAGAAATAGTATGATGTATTATTTTACTAGCCATAGTTACAGAGCCTCCCCTTGAAGGTCTTAGGCAAAATTAGATTCCCAAATATTATACACAGTAGGAACATTAATGTCCATTTCCCACTTAGCAAAATATTCCAAACAAAATTCTCAGGGAAAGAAACTCAAAGCCACCAGTATAACAGATCTGCCAAGGATGTCTGCCAGAAGACCAGATGCTCTGGCTTGGAAACAGGTATAATTCACAGCATTTGCCAGCATTTTCTGTTTAATTTTCTTTCTACCTAATGGTGGAGAGTAAGATTTGAAATATTTGCTTATGTCAGTACAGAAACTCTTAAAACAGCCGCTAAATATTTAGAATACAATGTTTTCTTTAAAGAAAAATCTTAAAGTTGCTGACAGCAGAAAAATAAACAGCTAAAAGTGTTTTGCTATCAACACTACACAGTAACAGCCAATTAGTTTTACTGTACAGTCAAAACTGTGGTGTATGATATCTAGGACATCTGTATTAACAGTAAGCAAATCTTTTGTGACTTACAGAGACTGCTGTCAAAAGGACAGAGATGTGTGTTTTCAAAGGAGTGACATTTTGGCCAAAGCCTTTATGAAACATCAAAAAGTATGTTTATTAGACTTTTAAACTCCAACACTGTCTGTATGCTGTAATCCTGTCTCCTCATGCAAAAGAAATAAAGCATTACTTGAATGTACACCTTACAAGGCATAATGACTAAATGCAGGGCAGATTTCTGTTATGTTTCATTTTCCTCATTCAAAATTTCCACTGAAGCACATTCTATCTTGACATATTCTATGTACAATTTGATCATAATGAGAATTAATTCTACAGGAAAATATGTCTGCATAAAGACTGCAGTAACCAGTAACATAAACAGTGAAAGAAGACATATTGACTTGTGTATATTTCCTTTGATACAAATTTATTGCACTGCAAATTAAAAGAGATTCGCATTAACATAAAAAGTTCTTACAGTAAACATGTAAATAGAAATTGCAGAGTATGTCCAATGTTATAAATTCATCCCACTGCTTTTATCAGAGAATACAAGTTTATGGGCAACCCAGTTAAAGTTGCTTGAATAACTCATGCTACGGAGTGTCAGATATAATCAATTAGAATCAAATCTGTCAAGTATTTGCAGTAGGTTTGGCACTCTCCAAGTGCAATAAAAAATCCTTAGTAACTTCCCTGATAAACTCAGTAAAGATATTGCTTGTTAAATAAAAAGTCAATCCAATAGAAAGTATCTCTTAACTCCAACCCTGGAATCTCTCAAAGAATACACAGAAGAGATTATTTGGAATTAAGTTTGACAATTTTCTAGAAATTGAATTCACTGAGATCTTAAGGCATTTTCAGTTTAAGACTGAAAATTAAAGGCTTCAGACCCTGTTTGTAGAAATTGTAAGTGAAAACTGAAAAGTAGGTGCTGAAAATTGAAATTGAATTTAAAAGGAAAATACTGAATCTTCAGATAAATCTAATTTGGACATGTCTATTGTCAACAATAGTTCAGTGCAGAGTAAATTCTATCAAGGAACTTGACATAAGCTGTTTCTAAAAGCTACCTATAGGAAGGCTCAATAGCCCTTGGAGATAATCTGCACATCAGGTAAGTAGTTGCCTTCATGAAGCTCTGGGAATGTGAAAATAAATACATCTACTTCTAAATTCATCAGTCTTTGCATACTGTACTATAATGCATCCTATTACAGCTTTGCATTACTCTACCTTATGTAAATCATGGGAAAAACAGAACTCTCTGAAGTTAGCTTTCACACTTTTATCAAGACAGCCCTAAACAAATGAGTAGAATGAGGACTTGGTTTCACTTTTCTATCTTTTCTTTTCTTAACTCTTCTTCAGGGAAGTCTGAGTAAGCTTAACAAGGTTCCTCAATTTGAAAATATGGTTTGAGGCTCACAATGTGAACTGTGACTTCTCCCCCATCTTCAGAGACTTGCATTTCATGGTATCAGCTATTCAAGAGATAATAGGCATCCTGTTTGATGTGATATTGTTCTATTTAATCTAAGGAAAATAAAATTTCCTTTGATTAGAAGAACATCCTTCAATAAGAAGAATGAAAGTCCAGGTAACACTAAGGGTTAAAATACTAAAAGTACTAAAGTAATAAAACTGTACTAAAATGTGTGCATTATGAACTGTAGAGTGTCCTTGATTTGATGGCAGTTCTCTAAGTGGAAAATTAACTGAAGGAATACAGTGTAGGAATATTTTTTTAGTTTAGATATTAATGAGAATTTTTTACTGGAACAGCTTTTACTACTGATAAGTATTTAGGTTCATAAAAACTTTCCTCATCAAAAGTAGGATAAGAATAAATTAAAAATCCCAATTAATTTATTTGAAGTGTATACTTGGTTTCAAACATATGCTGGACTACAGATGAACTGATGAATTTTTGATCAGATAAATTCCACCACTTATTATTAATTATTTCCAGCATAATTTTTATTGGCAGGTTCCCTTTGAGTGTAAAGAGTGTCTGTTAACTGTCTTCATTAGCAGAATACAATGTCAACTGCAAAATTATGACTTGTCAAATGCAATGTCAACTGCAAAATTATGACTTGTCAATATAAAACACCTAGAACTTTAATGAGCTGCTTGTGATATCAATGAAAACAGGGCAATTAATCATGTCTAATAATCAAAGTCTTACATCAGCAGAAAAAAAATCTAGATATTTCATGAAGTGTTAGCAGTGTAAAGAAAGTAATTGATGGTTATCTTTCTTAAATCACATTAAACAGTCAAGTATTCATCAAAATGGTTTTTTTTATATGATTACAGCAACAGCATAAAAATTAAAACCTTAAGTGCTTTTAGAGTATAGCATAAAAACATTATAGGTTGTCTAGATATTTTCATTGCTCAACCCCAACTTGCTGTAAGAAGATTGCTGTCATAAGGTCCAGAATTTAACGGTACCAGCTGGTTATAGTACAAAAACTAGGGTAAAAAGTCAATCTCATGCTGCTTGTGACTGCAAAACTTCTTTGACAAGAAAAATGTCTGCTATTTTTCCAACTGGCAGAATCCATCAGACGTAGCTTGTCCTAAACTGATGATTTACAAGACAATAACTGAATGACATGGTAGCCTTATATTCTACAGCAGCACTGCCCAATATTTCACTCTGTGAAGAATGAAAGATCAAGAGCTGTAATGAGTCAAGATTCAGAATTACAGAGTATATTTTATTTTTTTCTCAGAAAAAGAAAAAGTGTAGTTTTCATTAGTCCTGACAGGAATGCCACGGTGTTACGATTATACACTATGAAAATACACTCAATGAAGATTTGAAATATATCTCCTACTTAGGGATTTGAAAACTGTTCTGCGTGTTATCCTGGAGATTCATCTGCTGCATTTGGTGATTCGCATGCTTCTAGCATTAAGTTGTGGAATACATGTATAGGCATTTGAAAAGCTGAGGCCTGACCCTGCAAAGGTACACACATACAGATGCCTTTGCAGATCTCAAGCTCATAAGAGTAATTATTCTATACTTAAATTGTGACTGTACAGCTTTTAGATTAAAAGTTTTGTACGAATTTTAAAATCTCAATATTTTACTGGTAATACATTAAGCAAAGCCCACATGAGTGGAATTAATTTAGTTTATAATTGAGAATGAAGTTTTGTGTTCTAACTGTTATTCCTAGGAACACATTGATGAAGCCAGAAATATTTAAGTATATGCATTGAGTAAAAGACCATGTTTTTCTCAAGCAGAAAGCTGGCTGAATACTAGTCATCAGCACCCTAATAATCTTTTTTGAAGATTCCAGAATGTTAACATTCAGGGACAGAGATTGTTTACTTACATCTGACCTCTGTATTTTTCAAACTGTGTACAACACCACCATGGGAATATTGTCCATATTTAAAATCTTCACATAGAAGTCTACCAGATCATGTGATCAATGTGTTGCTTCCCAACCTATCATGACAAAACAGATGAGTTTTGTTATACATCACCTAAAAATCAGAAAGCTAAAGGTAAGTTTTTTCTGTCTAGTACTCAAGGGAAGGCCATTTGAAAAGAACCAATTTATTGTCCTCTCTCCCTTGCAGGTAATAAGTAATCCAAATAAACCAAGATAAACAGGCATTGAAATAAACCTGACCCCGACATCTTCTGGTGGATATAGAAAATGTAGATTGACACTTCTAGACACCACTGGAGAAGGTGGTATCACTGATTGTCATTTGCAGTCATTTAAAATATTCCTATATATAATATTTCTATAGATAATATTTCCATACAGTCATATATAATCATAAGATTTTCAGGAACCTAGGGGTAGGAATTTTCTCCAGTGGTGTTCTATGGGCTTAAAGCAGTGACATTTCTGCGTTGAAAACCAATTCTGGCATTTTATTTACCTGATATTTATGTGTATATTAAATAAACCAATGCTGTTGGCCTGTCATGAAAAAGAATAACTGTACTTTTTTTCCTTCTTCATAAAATAAAGGCTAACAGAAATGTGCATTTGCCTTAAAGTCTTATTGAAGAGCTTTTCTTTCAGAAACAAGCTAACGGCTTACACCAAGAGAGTCAACACTGATGTGGGGCTGCGGGTGATGGGGGCCATTCACCCAAAATATGCTATGTCAAAGCTTTTGGTAAGGCAAAACATGTTTTTTCAGTCAGTCACTTAACATGATCTTCCTACTTCTGCATGAGCATGTGTGAGATACTGGTTTAGCTTTCTGCCCTCTCTGGCTATTCTGGGTTCAGCAGTAACAGTTGTTTTTGTCCTTAGTAGCTGGTGTAGGGCTGTGTTTTTGACTTTCAGCCTGGGAACAGCGCTGACATCGATGGTTTTAGCTGCTGCTTAGTAATGTTTACCCTGACCAAGGACTTTCTGAGTCTCATGCTCTGCCAGGGAGGAGGGGAAGCCGTGAGGAAGCAGAGACAGGACACCTGACCCAAATTGACCAAAGAGGTATTCCATACCACAGAACATCATGCTCACTATATAAAATGGGGGCACTTACCCGGAAGGGTTAGATCACTGCTTGGTTGGGCTGGGTATTGGTCAGCAGGTGGAAAGCGGTTGTATTCTCTTCCTTTGTTATTTCCCTTATCATTATTATTATTGGTGGTAGCAGCAGTGGTTTGTGTTATACCTTAGTTACTGGACTGTTCTTATCTCAGCTCGTGGGAATTACATTCTTTTGATTCTCCTCCCCATCCCTCCAGGAGAAGGGGGGGGGGGGAGGGGGGAGTAAGAGAGCGACTGCGTGGCTCTGGGTCACCTGCTGTGCTTAAACCACGACACTGGCTCAGAACAGCCCGTGACAAGAAACTGTACTTTGGGGGAGAGACAGCAAAGACTGAAAGCTGTCTTTCCTGCAGCTCAGAGCTCTCTCTGCAAGGACGTACATGGTGTGCACTTTCCCAAAAGTGCATGTTTTGACGTGGAGAGAGATATTTTGACAATCTGCTTTGGAGACTACATTGTAAAGGGCTTTGTTTCATTCAGTGCAGAATGATAAAATATTTCAGTACATTAAATATCATCAGGAAATAAGCTTCTCAACCTCTAGTAAAGTTTCCCTCATCCCACTTTGACCTGCTCCATTCAGATTAAATTATTTTCAACACATAATTACAGGAAAGCAGAAAAATATAACACATACTTCACAATATATGGTGTCTTATTCAATATCACTATGCTGTACTGTTCCATGTTTTCATTTTCTAATTTTATTTTTTAATTTTTAATCATGTGTTTCATTTTTTGAAGTATGGCTTAAATGAAAATAAAATATTAGAGTTAAAAACCAAATTACCTCTGGTGACAGCATCTAAGTTTTCCTTATATTTTTATTCTTTCTCTAATCATTTCCTCAAAGTATTGAAAAGGGACCTTTCTCAGTCAATCACAATATTGAGCTCTTCACTTGATCTAAATACAGAATTTAGCATGTGCCCCCCCAACATATATTATTAATATTTATTTATGTGCTTTCCCATGTTTGTTGTTTGCTTAATTTTCCTTAATGTTTTAAAGGTATGACAATTGTCTAGACCCAACAGCCAAAGATCTAATTCTCTTAAAATCCTTTCTTACTTTTGGGTGTTTTCGTGATCTTGTCAAGTTACTTGTGCAGTCAATTCTTTGTTTACAAGTCTTAAGGACTTTGATATCTGCTTACCATAGTGAGCTAACGCATCACTTTAAAGAGTATTAGGCTTCCATAAGTAAAAGACACCATATAAATATTATCATGATCTTTGTAGACTTTCCCTAGAAGGGTATCTGAAGGGGACCTATAAGGATGCTGGGGAGGGACTCTTCATTAGGGACTGTAGTGAGAGGACAAGGGGTAATGGGTTCAAACTTAAACAGGGGAAGTTTAAATTGGATATAAGGAGGAAGTTCTTTACAGTAAGGGTGGTGAGGCCCTGGAATGGGTTGCCCAGGGAAGCTGTGAATGCTCCATCACTGGCGGTGTTCAAGTCAGAGTTGGACAGAGCCTTGGGTGACATGGTTTAGTGTGACGTGACCCTGCCCATGGCAGGGGGTTGGAACTAGATGATCTTCAGGTCCTTTCCAACCCTAACTATTCTATGATTCTATGATAAGTATCATGTACAAAAATAATATCTATAAAATAACCCAGTCATATTAAAAAGATAATTTATCATTACAACAGTAAAGTTTTTGTCTGTGTTGTGTTATTTTTTCTTGTCTTTGTTTATTTTCCTAGGTTTTCATCTGCGGAAGCTTCATAGCTTACTCTGCAATGCCTGTTGGAAGAAAGTCTTACAACAGTTTTCTGGTGCAATACTTTCAAAATTGTATATTCTGGTGAGCAGTTTGGTTAGATAAATCAGGTTTGGTTTTAACAGGTTTATAATAGGTACTTCTAATGGTTTATTGCAGTTTGGTTTGTGAAACTCTGTTTTCTTCTTAAACACATGTCTCTAACTACCCGCAAAAATCTTTCCAGAGTCCTTGAGTTATACATAATGTTGCATCACATTCTTCCTAGTAATAAGATCCTACAGGAAGAAATCATTTAGAAGTGCTTTTTTCTTAATTTTATGGCCGTTGAGCATCAACACTCCTTCTCAGAACTGACTCTTCTGTACTAACGAATGTTACAGTGTCTTATTTTAAGCATGTCAGAAATGAGGGTCCACAGTGTTGTGGGAAAATTACCTTATTCTCAGCATTATCTTTCTTAGAAATCTGCATTTTAGGATGTCCTAGTCTTGGATAGTGTGCTCACCATCAGATTTGGAAGATGATTGGCTAAGATTTATTCTTCATAATACAACTATTCAATGTTCAGTAACTTAATGAAGTTTATGCGATTCCTTTAGTTAGCTATATCCTCTGAACAGTTATTACATGAAATCACATTTGAATAAACCAAACAATTTATGAATTAACTAGCGTTGGTAAATAATCACAGTTAGCACTCACAAAATCAGGATTCAATAAATTAAAAAAAGAAAGAATAGTGGAAAGGATGCAATGGCACTTTTGGGAATAGCTCTGAAAAATCATCTCACTAATTTGCATATTCATTACTAGCTATGTCTATACAGTCTTTTAAATACAGATCAACAGTAACCTCAAGTTACTGTAGTCTATTGGTTACTCTTACTTCATTAACACAGAAGAACTGAATTCTGTTTACTTGAACTTAATGCTAACATGTCCTTATTATGAAGGACTCTTTATTTTCATGCAATTGAAGTGTAACTTTTGATCTCCTATATGAGCTACAGCTTCATAACGTCTTCTTTTTTAAAACATGTAAAGTTCCCCTTAGGGTTAAGACTTGCAACCTTACGCTCTATACCATTTGCTTTCTAGAATTTATTTCCCTATTTTTTAGCTAATTTTTCACCTTTCTTATTTATTCCTCATAAAAGACTGATTTTCGTTCTCCTGAAAAGAAATCACTTGTCACTGGCTTCATTTTCATCAAATCTTACAGAGAAAAGCAACCAAACAATTACTTCACAAACAATGTTTTATCTAAGAGTTCAATCAATAAATACCTGTTATATCAACCTGAGTGATAATTAAGATAAGAAAACAAAGGTCCTTGAAGAAAGAATGCTAACGCTTTACAATTCCATATGCCGCTATGGGTTCTTTTCATCACAAAATAGTTTTAAACACATTTATTTTGTTTCACTGCCCTTGTAACTGAATTCTAAGTGAAGACACTCATCTGTATTTTCAAAAAGATTTATATCATTAGAGTTACTTATTTCAGTTGGGAAAGTGTTCTTATCTACTATAAAAGTAATGTTTGGGTTGCATTTAAAGTTACTGAGGCAATACAGCTGGTTTTGTGGGTTTTGTTTTTGTTTGTTCTTTTGTTTTATTTTGTTTTCCTGGTTAACACCTATCTGGAAAAAAATAAGATAATAATAGTATTTTTCCACTTCATTTGCAAAAATCCTGCTATTCAGAAACTTTAAGTTTGTTCTGTTTTCGTAGCAACTTTAGCTGATAAGACTTATGCTTGAATTCAACTCTGAAATAACAGGATATTATTGTCACACTAACACAAGAAAATTTGAACAACAGAACTTGAAAGCACATTTAGTTTGATCTGCTCAGGTTATTTCACATAACACCCAATTCACTTTTTAATGAGACTGAGTTAGGAAATGTTTGCTAACTGGAAGGTAGGAGGTAAGTTGCACAAAAATTCCACAGAGACTACCCTAAATGGTCAGCAGTGAATAGGAAATAATGTTACCAGTTACACACCTTGGTTTTCCTACATTTAATTAGATGTTGCATTTGCTATGTTTTCAGATGCTCTCAGTTAATTTTGATTTTAATGTACATATAAATTTAGAATATTTATAAAGTTTATTACCTTAATAAATGATTCACAGTATCTACAGGTGGGTTGCCAAGCAAGACAATGTCTCTTGCTGTTGGACTTCCATTATAAAATTGATATATATGTAAAATAAGTTGTGCTATAAATACCATCAGGGAGGGAGGCAGAACTCAGCATGTATGCCATCTACTATGAATTCTCTGAGATTATGAGAAAGAAAAGCAATGAATAAAAGTATCCTCAAAGCTGGTATCATACACTTACCTTCTTCTCAGTCATGACTGAGTATCCACAGCAACCATCCCTGTTCCCTACCACCTTGAGTTCAGACATGATTCTTCCTACTTGTTTGAAGTAACCTTCCTTGGCCTACTGGTCACGCTTCTTTTGACACCACCTGGGATATAGTTGGCTTTCTGGGCTGTAAGAGCACGCTGCCAGGTTGTGCTAAGCTTCTCATCAACCAACACCCTCAAGTCCTTCTCCTCAGGGCTGTTCTCAATTGGAAAGTAGTTTCTAATATGTCCATAAAGTTCCTGATGATAAAGGTAAATAGTTTTTCCTTGTTTTTCCTTGGTTACTTGATGTGAAATAATAAAAACAAGTATTAGATATCTGATCTGCAAATTTAGTTTTTTTACATAAAACGTAGAGTGGGTTTATGCGGTAATGATAAGGTAATTAAAAATATTAAAGTAACTTTATTAGAAACTCTGTTTCTCTGAGTCTGATGAAAAAAATAATGCAACAACTAGATGTATTTGGGCACTCCAGGGTAAACATTCTGAAATAATAATTGCTTTCTTTTATCTGCAGCTAAAACTGAGACAAGCAGTAATGTCCATAGTAATTATACCGGGTTAGTTATCTGCAAATACTTCTGGCAAACAGAGCTGAAGTTCCTAAGAAACAGTTTGAATCTCCCTTGGCTTCCTCTTTCTAGCTGGCGAAGCTGCTGCTCCAATTGCTCAAACATCTCCAGAGATACACTGATAACTGAATAGAAGTTACTGCAGCTTCTAGTACTAGAAAGATGATGGGGACATCCACAAGGATGAACCTGGCAACTATGTTTATTCCCTCCAGTCACTATTTGGGAGAAATTCCTGCCTCCACCTAGAAATACAGGGCCCTTCCCAGACATGTTCCTGCCTCCTAGAAGATATGACTTGCCCTGTACTGAGCTTAGTTTCAGTTCACTGACCCTTTAAACCAAGTTCATGCTCCAGAGTATTGTATATCATTGTCTAGAGTTAAAAGTGATTCTTCGTGACAGATAAATAAAACATTTATGCTAAGTGGATTACACTCATCTCAGTGCCAAACTCCTACACATGTAGCAGCCAAGATTATTCACACACAAAGTGCATTCCAACTTCATCTGCAGAGCACCAGAAGGCTTGGTATAGAAAACAAATAATGAGAAGAGCCATAAATTCCAGGAAAATAAACCTCTGGGAAATCATTACTTTTTAAACTGTGTAGTTTGTTGTTGTTGTTGTTGTTGTTGTTGTTTTGTTTTGTTTTTTTTTTGTGTCTTGCGGTTATGGTAAACCTGAAATACAAAAAAAGCTCTATCTAAATATTTCAACTGATGTGGATTCTTAATTTATAATCACAATGATTAAAGCTTAAACACCTGATAAAACCCCTTTACTGAGGGGTTTTATGGCAAATCAAAACTTTAAACAGGTACTGATTGTTTTAAAGCACTTAACTGGAACAAATAAAAACTTTTTCATTTTCTTGGTTTATTTATGCATTTAATATGTAATTATGAAGTACCATACCTACAGATCCATACAGAGATTTCTTAGAAAAGCTATTTCACAGGAAATATTGTCTCTTCACTCTGTTTTGAAATGCCTCACAAAATAAAACTTTTGCAGGCTCCTCTGGTATTGCTAGTTCTAGCTCCAAGGAACAACAATCACAGTACTTTCTAAATTACTGGTTAACCATTTGTGAAAATGATTGTATGAAATATTCAATAATTACTTTTTGCACGAATTGCATGCATAAAGACCTGTGTGTCTGCATGAAACATCTTCATTCAACTAAAGCACATTGTTGAAGACAGTGTCCCTAGCCACTTGGGACAGGACTGTCTACAGGAAGATGGGTTATATTAGCTGGAAACCTTTACACTGTCAGAGTCTTGGAGTGCTTCAGAGGCCACCTGAGTAGTAAACTCTTCTGTTAGACTTAATCATCCAAATTTGCAAGGGTCATGTTTTTAAATCTATGGGACATAACTGGAATTTTGGTGTCTGATTCCAAAAACATAAATCTCCAATACCTATTTGTCATATAACCAGCACTAGAGGTTATTAAATTCATCTTAAGTTCCTGGATCTGGCTGCAAGCATCCATATTTTACAGTGGAAGTTTGGAATGACAAAAGCAAGTCCCTGGGGACCTGCACCTCCACCGTTCCTGTAGAGAGTTTCTGCTCACATCCCAGCTCTTAACAATTGCTATTTGTTGTGAGACAGAAAAGTACATATTTCTGAAACTGAAATTATCAGTGCTGTTTTTGAAGACATTGGATGATTTTACAAAAAGACTTGGCACTTTTTAAACTTAAAAAATCACTTGACACTTCAAAAATCAAAACAAGATATGTGGTTTGAATCTCCACTCAAAAAATGCTAGCCTAGCAAACAATGCTTACAAAAAGGTTTTGAAGTTCCCAATACAGGAAAAAATTTCAAGCAAAAAGAACTTCCACAGCCATTTTCTTCATGAGAGAAGCACATCAAAAGGAAGAACTAAGCTTTGTTCTCTTCTCTAAGGTACAGACATATCATATTTGTCAGTACTGTGCTCAGGAACGAGGTCATTCTGGTCAGAGAAAACCAACTCCTGATGTCTCCTGAGCACATGTGGCCTCTTGCAGGCTGGTACCAGCAGTATGTTCCAGCTGTGGCTGTCCTTACACCTCCTGAGCACTTATACACCAAGTTACCCTCGTAGCTCATTTGTGCCTGTTCTGACAAGGAACACATGTAACGCCTCTGGGCTTCTACTTTTCTACTACTTGTGTAAACATCTCACGCAAGAACAGACCTGTGTCAAGCAAGTAGTACGCCTCATCTTTTCTGATTTTGAGTTTTACCTAAACTAACCTGTTCTGCTTTTCCAGTCAGAGCAATTTTCTCAGACTTCTTCTCATTTCCTTTCCCTTAAGGTAACTCAGAGGAGATATGGAGAAGAAGTATTTCTTTTAAGAAACTGATTTTTGGCTTTTTATGAAAAAAAAATCTCATCTTAAAGCTGTGTTGAATAAACTAGGGCTATCAGCTTGTTCCTTGGTTTTAAAGGGAGTTTATCATCCAAGCAGAGAAGATAAAACTTGTAACTCCACTCCAGTGACAGAGGCAGACTACAATACAAGATATTTGCATTTAATTCTGTATTGTACTACCAACTTCCTCTGTGAACCCAGACAAAAAATTTCCTCTTTCTCCCTTTTTCCTTAATTATAATAGTAAGTTACTCCTGGTTAGTTACACTGCAAGTTACTTCAGCTCATTATCAATGCTACCTAGTCAGCTTGTCATGAATTACAAGCATAATTTATCCCTTACAATGTATCTGATTTGCCCCTGCTCAGCACTGGGACCCAGCAGTATCTACTAGTTTCTCAAAATAGTAATCTAGAGTCCACTTCTAGAAAAAGTTTCAAATGCATCCCTGATGATCACAGCAGCTTTTACATTTCTGAGAATACAAAGACCTTCATCTGGGATAACTAATCTGATCTTAATCTAAATTTAGTTACATTAGATACCAAAACTTCATTCAGTTTGTTCTCACGTATTTTTTTCACTGCACACAAAGTGCACTAAGGTTGCATAGAGGATCCATGTTTTCCCCTACGACTTTCCCCTTAGACTATTGATGTTCCATTAGACCAAAAAATGTTAATCCCTTCTCTGTCATTCACAAGAACACAAGTATTTAGTAAAATGCTTCTTAAAGATCAAAGACCAAGTGACTGAATTATTTTCAGCAACAGTGTCAACTCTCCTGCCTAGCATTAAGCATTTATGAATAAATATTAAAATAATTTCAAAAGGTTCTTTTATGTAAAAAACAAGTAAACATATGTATTTTACATCTACAGGAAGTGAATTGTGTCTCAGACTTGAGAGAATAGGCTCATACTTCTTTTTAAAGATAATGGATATCAAAGCAATGCAGATGTTATTATTATTATTTTTTAAAAGGACAGAAAGTCTTGTGCAATTTGAAGTGAAACAATGATCTGAAACTACCTACTAGCTCAGGTCATGGCATTAAACAGCTGAGACAAATTTTAAGTAATAAGTCTGAAGTTATCTTACAAGAAAAAATAGTGTTTTTTCTTTTCTAATTAATCTTTTTGAGTAAGATGCACTTGATATTCTTTTTAAAGGAATGAGGCTTAGGTCACAGTAGATTGCTGCGCAGACATTAGCCCATGTAGCTCACCTATGGTCTATCACTATAAACATTTTACAGCAAAACGCAGTATAGCTAATGGATTTTCCATACCTGTCAGCCATGTAGACCAAAATTCTTGAATTCTTTCTTTGCCTCTCCTGAAAATCCTCTTCTCTTAAGAAAATAGTACTTTTCTGCACCATATCACTCAATATTAGGGTCTCATAGAACAATGCGAATGCTCTTTTTTCAAACTGATATAAAAAAAACGCAAATATCTGAAAACAAATGTGTGATTCTCAAATTTTTCTTCAGTCAAAAGATGCTGTCAAGAAATAGTATGTTCTTAATAATTTCTTTTCTGTGCTCATGATATTTTCTTAAGATTCTGAAATTGGTATCACTAATAAACACTCTTAGCATTTGAACATTCACCACACCCTACTGCGCAAGAATAATTTGAATGTGCTATGGCTTTTGCTTGACTTGGAGCATATGTGCCTCTCAGGTATGTGTGGAACATTGTTGTACATACTGTGATAAACTAAATAAAAAGCAATCAGATCCTAGAGTCCTTTTCGGTTGAGATTCTAAGTAGCTTTTTCGAATATGTGCAAAAATTTATATTTGGACTAGGATATAAAGGAAACAAATATATCAAGAATTACATCTAGCAGTCTCTCACAATCTGTTGCTGCAAATGACTGCACAATATCATTAAAATGCCTCTCTCAAAAAGTCACTCTATTTTGACTGGTTTTATTAATATTATTCCTGTGTGTATTACTGGTTACCATAGGAAAAGTAATTGTGTATGCAATTTATTATATTTTGAAATTTAAATAAAAATAGTCCACTGATTTTCCTTTGGTGCTGGCTGAAAGTGGAGATCCATCAGTTTGTTATTGTGTGAGAATACAGCTCTTAGCTGCCAGGGAATATAGAACAAAGCTGCTGCTGTAGCATTGCATGCTGCCTCCCTAGTGCTGTCATTATAGAATTATAGAATAGTTAGGGTTGGAAAGGACCTTAAGATCATCTAGTTCCAATCCCCCTGACATGCACAGGAACACCCCACACTAAATCATGTCACCCAAGGCTCTGTCCAACCTGGCCTTGAACACTGCCATGGATGGAGCATTTGTCACTTCTTTGGGCAACGTGTTCCGTTGCCTCACCACCCTCACAGTAAAGAACTTCTTCCTTATATCTGACCTGAACCTCCTCCATTTAATTTTAAACCTATTACCCCTTGTCCTACCTCTACAGTCCCTGATAGAGCCCCCCTCTGGGACCCCTGTAAGCTCTCTTCAGATATTGGAAGGGTGAAATAATTCTGTCCTGTGGAATCATCCATTTCAAAAATCAATTGTTAATTAAGGCTTTTCTGCCTTTTGACATTAGTCTACCCAGCACCATCAAAATGCATTCTGCAAAACCTGAAGGGCTTAGGGTTGTGTGGTGTAGCAGATTTTTAACTGCCAATTGTTTCTTTTATGCTCCCACAGTGCCTTTCTTTCACTGCTGTGGAATAGTTACCTCCTCACAATGCAGACACATTTGTAATGCTTGAAATCAATACCTCAACATGTAGATGGGAAGATAGTAATTAGGTTTCATTGTGTAATAGGTGAGGTAAGGCTAGCACTTGGGGTATAGCATATACTGTGTTTTCTGAATTAAAACTACGTGGCATTTCAGAAGCAGATAAATGCTACTCAAGCATCTACCCTATAGGCTCTAGAGAAGACACAAATCCTCACCAACCTGCCGTTACACTGACACTCTAATCTCCCCCAGTATAACTGTGTTAGCATGATGAGCTTTCCTTTTTCCATGTCAACACAACTAAGAGAAGATCCCTTCAAAGCCAGAATTTTCCCAGAAAAAACCCTCCAGTAGAAGCAATGCATGTGTTGCCTTGTGATAAAGCTACATAGCAGTAGGTGACAGCAATTAAAACAACAACAACAAAAACCGAAACAACCAAAACCCTAGTCTTCCCCTTCTGGAAAGATTCTAAATGAGACTATGATTGTCATGGTTTAAGCCCAGCCATAAATCGGCCACACAATCATTAGCTCACTCCCCCCTTTCCTCCCCCCGCTCCTGGAGGGATGAGGAGGAGAATCGAAAGAATACAGCTCCCACAGGTCGAGACAAGAACAGTCCAATAACTAAGGTATAACACAAACCACTACTGCTACCACCAATAATAATAATGATAAGGGAAATAACAAGGGAAGAGAATGCAATCACTCACCACCCACCGACCAATACCCAGCCTGACTGAGCAGTGACCTAACCCTTCCGGGTAACTGCCCCCAGTTTACATAGTGAGCATGATGTGCTGTGGTGTGGAATACTTCTTTGGTCGGTTTGGGTCAGGTGTCCTGTCTCTGCTTCCTCACGGCTTCCCCTCTTCCCTGGCAGAGCATGAGACTCAGAAAGTCCTTGGTCAGGGTAAACATTACTGAGCAGCAGCTAAAAACATCAGTGTTATCAGCACTGTTCCCAGGCTGAAAGTCAAAACCACAGCCCTGCACCAGCTCCTAAGAAGAAGAAAAATGACTGCTACTGCTGAACCCAGGACAGACCTAAACTGATTCTTTGACCTGGATAGTATTTCTTCAAAATAATGGTAAACCAAATTTATTCTTATCCTTCTCTGGCAACATATTTATTCTTCACTGCATCCTGCTCTACAATAGGACACATGCCTACCACCACATCTGAGACTCCACCATCAAAACCCTGAAACATGGCTCCAAAGATACAGTTCACTCTCTCATACATGTTAAAACAGTCATGTGCCACACCTTACCTTCTACAAAACTCTGCCACTCTGTGCTTTGACCAGGAGAGACACTTTTCTACCCCATAATCTCACAACCATAGTACCAGGAAGCTGAATTTGTCATTGATCAGCTTTCGTGCTTCTAAAACACATGATCTTAATTTGTCTTATTCTTTTCACTAGGACAAAATTAATCTCACCTTTGACCAGTGATATTCCAGGAGCTGAATAAACACTTAATTACATTAATCTACAGCGTTCTTCTAAGATTTGTTTCATGGATGATCGAAACAAAGAAACCTTTGCATGTTGAAAATGTTTTTTGAGTTTGATTATTTTAAAACTCTGAAGTTGAATGAATAAAACTGACTCCATTGTTTTTGGCTTGGTAAATAACAATAAAGTGTTTGGGTGTTAGCTGAGAAGTGCTACTTTTTTTCTGGCTAGCTCCAAATGGAGGAGGTAGTGTCCAGCATTGCCTGAATAAAAACGTTGTGTGTCATGAGAAGAAATTGAAGCTCTGTCAGGGGAAAAACACCTGATTAGGAAATTATAGTGTTACAGAGCTACACCATTCTGTGGAGAAAAAGCAGATACTAAAGAACTGTTAGTGAACAAAAGTGAACAAAACTATGTGAAAGATTAAAAAGGAGTGAAAGAAGTTACTGGCTTGCCGCTTGCCTCAATGGGTCAAGTCCTATGCTCTGTGAAAACCCAAGTAGTGCAAAGAACTGTGTTCATAATATTAAACAACTCCCACTGAAGAATTGGGAAAAAGCATACTTGTATCACATGTGCTTGAGAAATAATGAGTTGTGAAAGATCCCAACTTTCTTTGAGTTTGCTAATCTTTGTGTCTGTCAGATACAATAGTATAAAATGTGTAGGGTGAAACATTTAATAGAGGACTGTATTAAAAATTCAAGAAAGACAAAGGGAACCACAAGGCATTAATGAACTCTCCGCCTTTGCATAGCACTGGTGTGAATGCTCGCTTGCCAAATTCTATTCTTTATCTTACCTACTTAGGTAATTTAAAGTTTATGATAATTTTGTTTTTTCAACCCAAATCATGTAAACAGCCTGTGTACGAGAGTTCTTAGATCAAACCTGTTAAAACTGCAATAAATAGCATGCCATTGTGCACAGCAGAATTATCTATGTTTGTTGCAGTAGTAGAAAAGTTATTGCTAAATGTTTTGAAGTGCTATACCATAAACCACAGGAATGGTGATTATGAAAGACAGCAGATACTCATCTACATTGCAAGTCTCTCAGATTTGTGCAGAAGTAGATGAAAGTGGAATTGGCTCTTAGTGCCCTGGGCTCAAGAGTTAGGATTTAAAGTGTCATCTGCTAAGTGCAATAACCTAAAGGTACTCAATTCTATACATTTGTTAATTTGAGCAGCTGTTCTAGAAACTAGAAAAGCCTGTGATTACTGCATTTCATATACATGTGTCTTTCACCCAGCTGTCACAGCTGTCTGTCTGATGAAAGGCACACTTGGAGCTCTCTTGCATTTTTTACTTTTATTACTAAAGCACAAATTCTACTAAATAAAACATTTTGTACCAGTCAAAATCACTGTCCCAGTCAATCATGTTTCAAAGATGTACTTTCCACATCTCCATTCAGTGCTTGCAGCACTTTTACATAACCTGCAGTCATAAAAAACCCACTTCTTTTGTTCAGGTAAGCCATCTTTAGGTGCTCTAGCTAAATTGATGTGTACTGACTAGATTGTTGTGCATTAATTTCCTGTGTACCTTAATTTAGTATCATCAAGTTTAAAATCTCTGAACATTGCCTCTTAAATGGAAAACATCGAAAAATAGATTCTGAGACAAGGAACTCTGACAGCTTAATCTCTGAGTGAGAGACTAGGGAACACCTCTCCCTGTCCCTTTGGTCCCAGTCAGTCCCAAAATACATAATAAGTTTCAGCCACAGATTTGTTTTAGTATTTCTGAGCCACAGTTTTCAACAGAAATGAGGGATAAAAAGATTCTAAGGGGACTTCCAGTTACCCAGTTGAAACCTAACACTTTCATAGTTTGTGTGAAAGATCTGAGTCCATCACTGAAGGATATTTCTCTTTTTGTGTATATATATGTGCATATGTCAACATCTGTGCACATCACTTTGAGCCTTAGAAGCCTTTACCACTGTTTTGAAGAAGTGGTTTTGCAGCTTTTCCAAAAATTGATTATCAACCTCTGCTGTGACTTTACCACAGGGGATAGTCTTCACTAAATTGATTGTAAGATGTCGGTTTCTCGCAAATGGTCCTTTCCAACAAATAGAATAAACCTTCTGTTACTCAAGAAATTAAGCAAACTGTAATTATCACAGTTATTGCTTCCTCCATTATTTGAATTTCTGGAATTCCTTACAGCCAAACACTCCTGCTTCATAAATTAAAACCATTAAGCATAGGTTATTGTGTTACACTTTATCAACAAAAGCATTATATCTTATGTAGTCTTTAAGGATATCACCTTAACTGAATAAATTCATTAAATTGACAGTTAAAATACTAGAACCTAAATGTTATGCATGCACAAACACATAAGCTTCAAAATAAAAGACAATGGTGTACTGTGAAAATGGTCCATTGTAGTCTTCATTATTGGCAATTTATATTTGAACTGGAGCACAGTAAAGCACTCTTTTTAAAAAGCACCCTATCCCCATATTATTCTGCAAGAAACAAATGGGACAATACCATAGCTTCAACTCTATTATCTTAAGTTATTCTAGTGTTATAAATGTCCACATTTTTAAAGTTTAGTTAAAGAGACAATGTGTGTCTGTAGCATTTTGCTTGAAGCACAAATTCTAGTTATGGTAAAGAGGGATGTATGTGCTTTAGCAGACATCAGTTTATAACATGCGGAAGTGCAGTATAATTGAAATTCTCTTATTAGAAGTGACTAGAAATAAAAGGAGACTGTCAGTTTCCCAATATTACCTTCCAACATGAAGACAAGCAGCTTCAACCAGGACAGTAAAGCAAATAGTGGATATTTACATTGCAGTTTCTCTTTCTTTCTGAGAAAGTTACAATGTAAATACAGATATAGATAGATGTTGAGAGAGAGGATTTGTTGTCACTCCCACTTAAACAACACTAAGACAGAGTAAATATCTCAGTCATATCATAGCAGATGTCTGCTGAAAACCGTGAAATACAAAGCAGAACTCCTGAGCCTTGCTTTGGTTTTGACAGCATTACCAAACTGTGAGAAGCATTTCAGAAGTGCTATCTAGAAAGCTGTGTCTTGAAGCCATTTTGTCATTAAGGGTACCCCTGCTCACTTTGGACTTGTATAAGTTGTTGAAGTTTGACTGTTCTTCGCATTATTTCATAAAGAACTTCCTTCACACTTCTGAATCACCTGAGCAGGGAGACTTTTTCTGTGGTATCAAGAAGCATATACAGTTTCCTCAATAGTTTTATTTATCCTTAACTTCTGTTTTCCCCAGACATTCCCTTGGTAACAGTTCAGTGGTTCTTTAATGCCTAATGATTGTTGACTTTTTAAATAAATCAGCTAGTTGCTCTGTGTTCTTGAATTCCTTCCCAAGTACATCCTTGTCAGTCAACTACACTCGCAGTTTCAGACACTCAGTCTCAGTTCTCATTTGCAAATTGTCAAGTCCAGTTTGTTTATTCACTTAATTCCTTAATCAATTCAGTTAATGGCT
Organism: Amazona ochrocephala; assembly: GCA_039720435.1. NCBI lineage: Eukaryota > Metazoa > Chordata > Aves > Psittaciformes > Psittacidae > Amazona > Amazona ochrocephala. The sequence continues at coordinate 83,181,707 of CM077878.1, forward strand.
TACCATTGCCTTTCCTCAGATACCAGTGAGGGTCATACTCTCTCCTTTTCTAAACTAAATGTTTTTGGTTTCTTCACACACATGGCAAACTACCAACTTGTCTTCCTCTTCAACTGGAGTGTGAAATTCAGTTTCCTCTTTTCTGTAACTGTCTTCCAGTTTTGATCCTCCTGCTATGGCTGTACATCTCCTTTCCTACAGCAGCTGTTTGATCTCCATTTGAATGCGATCATCTCTGATAAAAATTGTACTGGATAGAATGTTTTTCAGCTAAACAATGGGTTTTCTTTTCAAATGTTAAAACAGATAAATACTTCCTGACCTTCACCAACTTTTTGGAAACAGATGCTGCTGTGCAAGAAGCAGCTTGCACTACTGCTCTGTCTGCCTCAAGATGAAACATGAGGGACATGTTCTTTGCTTTGTCTTACTTGAGTTTCATCAGAAAAATACCAGTTAAGAGTTTTGATCCAGCTAAATGCTACTGAATCATAAGCAGGACTATGATGGAGACATCCATTTTCCTTGCAAAGTGCTGGAGACCATGGGACTTTTATGGCTGCAGTTTTCCTGCATTTTTTTTCACATTTGAAGAGTTATTATGGCTTTCAGGAATGAAAACTTGCTAGGTCTCCACAATGATACTTCCCATGTAATGCAAAAGTGACTGTGTTTTGATGATGAAATATTCTGTAAATGATAATCAGTGTAGAAAAAAATTATTTCTGATTTCCTCATTCAGACCAGCAAATCTGACTGTGGAGACAAACTGGAATAATCTGTCAGGAAAATGGGAAACTGTGTCCCCTTCTTCTGGTCAGTGTGCCAAAAGACAATTTTTTTTGGCAAACTTTGGGCAGAATTGTACAGCTGAAAAGTGAAGGCAGAATTTTACTTTTTTTGTCTAAACTCATTGTGTCCCCGAATACTGAACCACAGACGTTGTATGCTCCACCGTGTGCTAGTTTGTTGTGGATGGGATCTACAAACTCAAATGCAGACATGTTTCTAAGTCTTTTTTGTCTACTGAAGCTGTGAGTGAACATCATCCTTAGCCTCCTCAGCAGAGCTGCCTGTAGCTGCATCCTGGTCAAAGCCTTAGTCCCACCACCACCTTCTTTTTAATCTGCTTTCAACTAAAACCACTCTTTGTAAATAAATCCTTTTGCTCCTTACTCAGTGTCATGGGTTCAGCAGTAGCAGTCATCTTTTTTCCTTCTCGGTAGCTGGTGCAGCACTGTGTTTTCGACCTTCGGCCTGGGAGCTGCGCTGATAACACCAGTGCTTTCAGTTACTGCTCGATGTTTTGGTCTGACCAAGGACTTTCTGAGTCTCATGATCTGCCAGGGAGGAGGGGAAGCTGGGAGGAAGCAGAGACAGGACACCTGACCCAAACTGACCAAAGAGGTATTCCATACCACAGCACATCATGCCCAGGATGGAAAAAAGGATGGCAGAGACCCGGAAGGGTGGGGGTTTGCTGATGTGTTGGGCTTGGTATCGGTGGTGAGCGACTATTCTTTTCCCTTGTATTTCTCTTGTCATTATTATTATTGGTGGCAGCAGTAGTGGTTTGTGTTATACCTTAGTTACTAAACTGTTCTTATCTCAACCTGTGGGAGTTGCATTCTTTCAATTCTCCTCACCATCCCCCTGTGAGCTGGTGGCAAGAAAGAGGGGGGACTGCATGAACAAACTGCATGATTTATGGCTTAAACCATGACACTCAGCATACTGATAAGGAAATGGGGGTTACCTCTAGCATGTCTCCAGCAGACTAGCCATGCAGATGCAGTGTTTACTAGAGTGTAATTTAAGCAACTGCATGGCTGTGTCTGGGAGATGTGAGAACTAGCACAGGTGAGCTATGTCACAGGTTGAACAGAGTGCTGTCCTTTAACACTCAGTTTACAGCTGTACACTCTCCAGGATCTGTGTGCAACTGGGCCGGGATGTGGTGCTCCCAAAAGGCCACAAGTCTCATTTCCCTTTTCCCAGGCAGAAGAAGCTCCGGGAGAGGGTCTGGCTTGGCTGGTAGAAAGCCAGTGAAAATATCACTGCCATGGGAATGTTTTTGTCTAATTGGCACTTCCAGGACTTCTACAATTTCAGAAACATCTGTTACTGGGTATGGCTGGCATGAGAAGCTGTATTAGATGTGTGGTTACTCTGATGCAATATGGTAAAGTTTATGTTCATGCCACTATTAAGCTTGTCAAATTTCAGCAAATGAGTGGATATGTGCAGCATGATAGATATTACATATTATGTAAGAATTTTACAGTGTCAAATGTTAAGTGCCAAGCTGATGCAGAGCTGACTAGGTTTTCATGGAATAAAGGGCAAAATGCAAATCACTCCCAGCAATCTGGCAAAGATGTTTTTACATAGAGAAGTGAAGTTACCATTAATTCTCAAGTTCAGTTCTAAAAAATGACACAGCATCTGGGCACTCCACAGTATTAAGACAGATTATCTTCAAGATAATCCCTGATTCCTTGCTGAATGCACCTGTCTCAATTCTGATCTGAGGGACAGTATCTTACAAAATTTGGATTCAAGGAAGTTTATTCTGATTTGTGCTCTCATAAAGGAATTTTGACACACACCTCAGGAAAATTACCTCTTTGCAAATTCATTCTTTCCAGTTGCAGATATGCTTGATGAAGTTGCAGTCCCACCTGTTCTTAAGTCCCTGGTAGAGACCATCTCAGCACCAAATGGCCACATACATGGTGTTAAACTGAATAGTATTAACATGCTCACCATAAATTTTTTGCATGTCTAACTTCATTTCCAGTCTGGCTCATTTTGATTTATCTGAGGGAGCTTGTCAGAGGGGAGAACACCTACCAGGTTAAAGACAGGAAGGTAACTTCTTTAGCAAGCACAGCTATTACCACGCTAGGGCACGGGATTATAAATTTTGCATAGTTTCTTCTTCAAATGTTTATAATGGTGATGGTTTGCCTATAACAGTCTCAAAGCACTTGACCTCTTCACTCAACCTGTTTCACTGTTTGAAAATTTATCTGTTTGCCAGTTGCTGAATTGCAGCCACGCAGCTGCCAGGGTAGCACAGTGCAAGAGTTATGAAAAAATATATGTAGTGCTTCATTTCTTCAAGTTCTACTGGAAATTTAATTACCCAAGCAGAACTGGTAGTCAAGAGATTAAATTAACCCTGCCTCAGACGTCAATACACTGCAAACAACTGAACTGGAAATCTATGAATAGTTATACACAAAATGGAGAGTAGATCAGAAATTCTGGGTGGGTTTCATACAAGCCAGTATCGTATAGGGAGGCTAAATAAAAGGAGAAAGCTTTGAGATAAAAACAATACTAGCATCTGCTCCAAAACAACACCTTTGTTTCTTTGGAAAAACAAACTGGAACTTTTCAAAGGGTGTATTTGCTGCCTCATGTCTGAGGCAGAACATTTGGTGGAGAAAAGCAGCACCTATGCTAGGTTTTTACTATAGAGGGTTTGCACAGCATTTTTGTCGCACAGTAGATATATACATTGTACAGCAACAAGCACAAACTCATAAGCTCAGAGTCTCTATAGAGACTGTCAATTTAGTTCCAGTTGCTAACAGCAGGCTCAATAACAGTAGGTCTCTCACTTATTCAGATCTTCTTTTGCTTAAAGCTTCCTGGTAACTTGCTCAAAAGCACATAATGGCTCTGGGTACTTCATTTGACAGCTGCCAAAGAAATCGTCAGAGTATCTACTTCAGGTCTTGCTTAATGTGCAGGCAGAGCTGCACAAATCTCATCAATCAAACAGTGCTGGATGTTGTGCAGTTTTCTGGGTCAGTTCCTCAGCACCTGATCCATCCTGTGTCGCTGAGGCTCTTTTACTAGAGGTAATAAGCTAGAAAGTTTAAAGCTTGTCTATGTCAGAATAAATTGCAGTTATTTGTCTATTTTGAGTCTGTACTGATTGGCAGGCTTCAATTTTGAATGTGATGTGGGCTTGGAGATCTCTTAGACCAAATTTAAGGGTTTGCATGTCATTTTTCTCCTCCAACTCATTATTGCTTGCTTTTCTGCTTAATGTTCTGTTGCCTGTATTCATGCAATTTTGAAAAATATAATTGTGTGAAATTCATGCTCTTCAGCTATCTTCCTGTCCTGGGTTCAGTAGTAGCAGTCATTTTTCTTCTTCTTATGAGCTAATGCAGGGCTGTGTTTTTGACTTTCAGCCTGGGAACAGCGCTGATAACACCGATGTTTTTAGCTGCTGCTCAGTAATGTTTAGTCTGACCAAGGACTTTCTGAGTCTCATGCTCTGCCAGGGAAGAGTGAGGCCGTGAGGAAGCAGAGACAGGACACCTGACCCAAACTAGCCAAACAGGTATTCCATACTACAGTACGTCATGCCCACTATATAAACTGAGGGCAGTTACCTGAAAGGGTGAGATCACTACTCAGTCAGGCTGGGTACAGTTCAGCGGGTGGTGAGCAGCTGTATTCTCTTCCCTTGTTATTTCCCTTATCATTATTATTATTGGTGGTAGCAGTAGTGGTTTGTGTTATACCTTAGTTAGTGGACTGTTCTTAACCTGTGGGAGTTGCACTCTTTCGATTCTCTTCATCCCTCTGGAAGTGGGGTGGAGGAAGGGGAGGAGTGAGAGAGCAGCTGCGTGATTCTGGGTTGTGGCTGGGCTTAAATCACAACACTTCCTCACCAAAAAAATTTATACTCCACATGAATATGTTGAAAGCTAGAAAAAAATGACCACTAAAACTCATATCCTGGAAAATAGACCTTTTCCTCTGTTGTGCATGACATTAACTGAAGGAACGCAGACATACATATCTCTATATTCCCCTTCCTGTTGCCACTCTCAAGAAAGTTTTTGTATTAATTAGTAAAAAAGTCTATGCTTTACAGATGGAAGTATGTCATGCTTCTAACTTTCTAAATCCCATGATCTGTGATACACATCTCGTAACATGGAATCATAGAATAGAATCATAGAATAGTAAGGGTTGGAAAGGACCTCAAGATCATCGAGTTCCAATCCCCTGCCATGGGCAGGGACACCTCACACTAAACCATGCCATCCAAGGCTATGTCCAACCCCACCTTGAACGCCGCCAGGGATGAAGCATTCACAACTTCCTTGGGCAACCCATTCCAGGGCCTCACCACCCTTACAGTAAAGAATTTCTTCCTCATATCCAATCTAAACTTCCCCTGTTGAAGTTTAAACCCATTACCCCTTGTCCTCTCACCACAGTCCCTAATGAAGAGTCCCTCCCCAGCATCCCTATAGGCCCCCTTCAGGTATTGGAAGGCTGCTATGAGGTCTCCACGCAGCCTTCTCTTCTCCAGGCTGAGCAGCCCCAATTTTCTCAGCCTATCTTCATATGGGAGGTGCTCCGGTCCCCTGATCATCCTTGTGGTCCTCCTCTGCACTTGTTCTAACAGTTCCATGTCCTTTTTATGTTGAGGACACCAGAACTGCACACAATACTCCAAGTGAGGTCTCACGAGAGCAGTGCAGAGGGGCAGGAGCACCTCCTTTGACCTGCTGGTCACACTCCTTTTGATGCAGCCCAGGGTACGGTTGGCCTTCTGGGCTGCAAGCGCACAGTGCCAGCTCATGTTCATTTTTTCATCAACCAACACCCCCAAGTCCTTCTCCGCAGGGCTGCTCTGAATCTCTTCTCTGCCCAACCTGTAGCTGTGCCTGGGATTGCTCCGACCCAGGTGGAGGACCTTGCACTTAGCATGGTTAAACTTCATCAGGTTGGCAGCAGCCCACCTCACAAGCGTGTCGAGGACCCTCTGGATGGCATTCTTTCCCTCCAGCATATGAACCGAACCACACAGCTTAGTGTCATTGGCAAACTTGCTGAGGGCACACTCAATCCCACTGTCCATGTCACCCACAGAGATGTTGAACAAGACCGGTCCCAACACTGATCCCTGAGGGACACCACTCCTTACTGGTCTCCAGCTGGACACTGAGCCATTGAGCACAACTCTTTGTGTGTGGCCATCCAGCCAGTTCTTTATCCACCGAGTGGTCCACCTATCAAATTGATGTCTCTCCAACTTAGAGACAAGGATGTCATGTGAGACACTGTCAAACATTTTGCACAAGTCCAGGTAGATGACATCAACTGCTCTACCTCTGTCCATCGGTTCTGTAGCCCCTTCATAGAAGGTCACCAGATTGGTCAGGCAGGATTTCTCCTTAGTGAAGCCATGCTGGCTGTCTCCAGCTAGCTTGTTGTTTTGCATGTGCCTTAGCATGGCTTCCAGGAGAATCCGCTCCAAGATTTTGCCAGGCACAGAGGTGAGACTGACTGGTCTGTAATTCCCTGGCTCATCCATTTTCCCCTTCTTAAAAATGGGGTTATATTTCCCTTTTTCCAGTCGTCAGGAACTTCACCTGACTGCCATGATTTTTCAAATATGATGGACAGTGGCTTAGCAACTTCATTTGCCAGCTCCTTCAGGACCCGTGGATGGATTTCATCCAGTCCCATGGACTTGTGTACGTTCAGGTTCTTAAGAGAGTCTCGAACCAGATCCTCTCCTATAGTGGGCCTAAAGTCTTCATTCTCACAGTCCCTGCCTTCCAAGACTTGGGTGGTGTGGTCAGAGCATTTGCCAATGAAGATTGAGACAAAGAAGTCATTGAGAACCTCAGTCTTTTCCAAATCCATGGTAGTCAGTTGTCCTGATGGCTTACGGAGACAGCTCACATTGTCCCTAGTCTTTTATTTGCAAGGTACCTACAGAATCCCTTCCTGTTATCTTTCACATCCCTAGCCAAGTTTAATTCTTAGTAGGCCTTAGCTTTCCTTACTTGGTCCCTAGCTTCCCAGACAACATCCCTGTATTCTTCCCAGGCCACCTGCCCTTGATTCCACCTTTTATAAGAATTTTGTTTCCTTCATACCAGATGTTTAAAAGCAGCTCTTCTCTTCCTGTTACCATTGCACAAGTAGAAAGTGTGATTTACAGGCAATACTGTTGTAATCCTGCAGCCAGTGTTAGTGTTATGGGGCAATTGCATTCTGTGAGTCTGAGTGCAAGAAAATACAGACGGGGATTGTTTCTGAAATCTCAGTGCCCACACATGGAGTAATATATTCTATCCCATATGGATGAAAGGGAACAATGTATTGCTGCTAACAGCACACCTTCTATCTAGAGAGTATTCATCAAGTCACAGTCAGGTAGAAAAAGGGACTCTGAGAGTTAACATAGAAATGGGCTTGCATTTGGGAGTTTTATTTTTTTGGTTTTGTTTTCTTTAATTTTCTCCCGCTTCTTGCCAAGAGCAAACAGTGACACAATGCAAAGAGAGAAAATTAATTTACTGTAGTCACTATCTTTCATCTCTGAGTATTATGATCTGCATTCCCTAGTCAATATGCTTCATTACATATTTTCAACCCACCTATGTACATGCAAACTGAATGTACATCTGTGGTGCATCATCTACTGTCACAAAACCACTGTTTGTTAGTCTCATTCCCACTACAGCAATGGGAGGAAAAAAAAACAACAGTAAAACCATAATGATAAATCAGAATAATAGAAGAGAATTAGAGAAGGAAAAAAGAAAGTAATTCATAGTTCCTATGGAGAGAAATAATCCCCTCAACCAGAATGTAAACTCTTTATGCCTGTGGATCAAGCTAAACATGACCTCTTCATAAGACAGTAAAAACAGTTAACTCCTTGATATAACAATGAATTGGTAGTGTCAGCACCGCAGTGTTTACCTTCTGAAGAGCTGTATTCTGCTTCTCCCGACAACCATGTTTTAACTGGGTGCGACCATGGCAGTGGATGGCTGAGGTCAGAAGGCACATCTGTACCCTGTCTACTACAGCTACTCCGGGTCAACTAAGGCAGGATGGTCAAGACCATGTCCACTTGGGTTTGAACAACTCCAGTAGCTTCGAATGCCTCTGTTGATGCACATCCCTCCTGTAGAAGTTTTCTCTGAGTCTAAAAACTGTTTAAGCTTTTTAACAGAAATTCAGATATTCAAAACTTTGGCTTTTTTAGCTCCAACATGACTGTCAGCTTAAATTTTACATGAATACCTTTACCCTAAAGCTCAAAACAACTTCCATAAAATTAATTATGGGTGGGATGTAGTTATTTTTTTGACTATATCTAAGATTTTTCACAATATCAATGCTAGTTCTGATCTCAGTCACTCAGATAAAATAGCATCCTGTGAGATAAGCTTTGGTTTGTAACAAATGGCAGCTACCGTGAGTCTATAATGAGGAGTCTGACACTGAGCTGGCATTGTCTCCATTTGTCATTTGTAAGAAGTGAGTTTCTGTCTCATTAAAACCAACAAGAGTCTTTAAAGAGACATCCAGCAATGGCTTTACATCAGAGGCTTCAGAAAACTGATGTTTGATTAAGCTAGAAAGGTCAAGTTATCAAAACTTGGAAGAAACTGGGTTAAGGAGATGAGAGGGACTAATGGTCCAGTTTCTGTACAGGGCTGGCTATGCAGCTATAAACTATGATTGGAACTCAGAATTCTGTTTGTATTAGTTTTAGAGTTAATGGTGGAGAGTGTGACATTTGATGGAATGCAGGAGCCACTTAATGAAGATGTGATGGAATGCAAAGGTGAGGGTCTGTGCTTGGTTTTAGGAATATGTCTGTTTCTGTTTTGACTTTAATAATTAGACTGACATATGGCACTCTGAAACTTTGGTGCATATGTAAGAAGTAACATGTTGGAAATAGTTATATGGGCAGAGTGATGCAGTGTGATATACCAAATAAAAGCTGAGAAAGGGGCTTTTTCTCTTTGTGCTTGAAATAATTACCTCCTCAGTTCAATCCTGGGTTTTTACAGTTCTTTTTGCAATGTCATATGTTGAAAAATGATCCATGATACCCTACAAATGACAGTAAATATAATAGGATAGGCTAAAGACTTGTTTTAAACCATGAATTGTACTCAGTGTCAAATTAAAGATATATTGTTCTCCACAATTAAAATACAATTTAAAAGTATATTTTTGAGCAAAGCAGATTGCCAGTGTCTTATGGGAGTTGTTAGGGGATTTTATTTGTTTGGGTTTTTTTCTTATAAATTTAACACCAAAACCGATCTGAACCTAATTTTTGTGGTTCTGGTGCACATCTGATTACCTATAAAAGGCAGTAAGAAGATAGCAACAAATGTTTGGTGCATTATTTTAATGCCTTACAATTGAAAGCAAGAGCAGAAAGCCACAGTAAGTTTTCTGTCTGCAGTACTATTCATTTGTTGACCAGACAATAGGTGCTCAGCCTTTAAAGCACTTGACTGAGACAAATTGCACAGGGAACTGGCACTGAAATCCTTACAATCTGCTGAGAAATCTTTCCTCTGCTGTACGCATGCACCACACTCGGATTCTCTACAATCTTGAGAGCAAATTAAACTGAATGAATTTTCGCTGACTACATGCCTTTAGCCTTGTGTCTCTGCGCATGTAAGTTACTGGAAATAAAGAAAGTAATTCACTAAAGTGAGAGACAGCCCAGTCATTTCCTGTATGAACAGGGAGGGAGAAAGAGTAAGGAAGTCAAATATCCCAACAGCAGAGGAAAAGGAGTAATGCAGAAAACCTGCAGCACTACCGTATTTGAGTCTTTGCTCTCCAGAACTGACTAGTCATAGCTGGAGTCTTCAATACCTTGTCTCCAGCATGGTATGAGAAGGGAAGGACTTGGGGTCCTGAGAAGACAGGATTGGTAGAGGTCAGCCAAGACACAGATTCTCAGTTCTGAGATTCCCAGACAGAGGAGTCCCAGCCAGTCCCCAGGTTCTACCTGTAGTGCTGACGGCTGGAAAGCAGCTCCCATGGGAGCTGTCACACTTAGACACAGTCTTCATCAATAGACAATGTGTCTATTTGTTTTCCACCTGGCAATTTTGCTAAATCAACTTTGTAATCTGCATTTAGACTGGTCTTTGATGCACTCTGCTAGCTTGTATTCATCTTGTAATATCTGACTTCTAGAAGCATGACTTCTAGGGGAAGGTGATTTACAGAAACCATTCTGTTTCTTCTGAGAACAGCAAACTCCTCCACTGGACACAGATTGGGTAGAAGGTATCTGTCAGTCAGAAACAAAGACTCAAAATGTGCAGTTTGTATTTCCCTGGCAAGCCGTGTGAGAGAAGAGAGAGTTGTCTTATGACTCCCCAATTCGTGCTGTCACACTTACATTGTTAGAGAAACTCTCTACTGGAAATAACCTGAATCCATACAAAGAACAATCAAAATAGAAATATATGCCTCTTAACCTACGCAAACCTGGAAGCTGCATCTTCCCTTGAAAATTAAATGCTAAATCATTGTTTAGAGTAATTAATATAATCTGAAGGATTATGTTCCCACCCAAATCTGTCCTATAATTACAAATTTAGAAATTGATAGAAAAAAAGTTAATACATTATTTATATAAATATGATGAAATATAAAGATAGTTAAAGAAAAGAGACCTGGAAGAGATCTTAGTAAGTAACTCCTTTGCTCTGAAATGAAGCACATTTAGATCCTCCCTCATAGACAGTGACAAAGCTTTGCCACAGAGAGTGCTAGTGACCAGAATCACAGACTTTTTTGTGATTGATTAATCTTCTTCATAGTTAAAACGTCTTCCCTAATATATAAACTTAATCTCTGATACTTTAATTTAATTGCTTTTTCTCCTACCGTCTGAGAACATGCCCAACAGTTGTCTGCCACATGGAAAATTAGTGTGATGTTTCCACTTCTGCCTCTCCTTTCTAATTACGTAAAGTAGTTCTTACTTTTTCTTTAAATAAGACCTATGACCACTTTTTATTGCTTTCCAATTGATTCTTTCCCTACTTTTTTTTTTTTTTCTTTTTTTAAATAAGGAGTGGGCCACAGTGCTTAAAATTGACCACAGTTCAATGCCTGAGGCTACACCATTGCTGGCAGAGGAGAACAGCTACTGCTTATGTCGTAGATATTCCTTTTGTGGTTTTTGCGTTTTAGAAGGAAACTTTTTCTGCACTACCATTTCCTTACTGATGTATTCAGGTCATATACTACTATTATAGCTCCAGATGCAGTATTTCTGCTTATCTTTAATTGTACATTTTGCATAACAGAGCTCAGTTTCCCTCAGGGATGGCATTTTCACCTTACCTTTTATCCACTGAATACTACTGATTGCAGGATAATTCTTCAGTTTCTTAAACTCAGCTTGAATTATGAATTTGGTGTCACCTCACAGTTCAGTGTCACCCAGGGACTCAGTTAATTGCTTAAAATATCAGTTAGACTGTTACAGAGGATCCCCATTTGAAATGCTCTAAAAAACCTCAGAGCACTGCCCAATGAATGACTTTTTCAATCAGCGCCATCTTTATGATGATTTCATGTAGATTGCTTTTCCCTAGGCCTCTGAAAACACCAGAATTAATTTACATAGAGTCTGAATTTCTCTCTTCTATGCACTGGGGCAGCTATCCCACCAAAGGAAGAAATTACCTGTGTTGATGTGATTTAGCCTGACAGCTCCTCACTGACTTCTTATCGCTTCACAATCTCTATGGTTTATACCAATAACTAAATTTTTTTCATGACCTTTCAGATCTAATGTCCTTATTTAAGACAAGATCTTTTTTACCCTTCTACAGTGACCTGTGGGCTCACCATACCTTCTCAAATTGCTAGTTCCTGAAGAATTGTTTTGGCTAATTCAAGGATAAGCAACGATCTGTCATCTTGAGCCCACATCTCCCAAAGCACCTGTTTGTGGTCACTGTGGTGACATGGAAACCAAAAAGGGATATCAAATATATGAAGATAGGCTGAGAAAATTGGGGCTGTTCAGCCTGGAGAAGAGAAGGCTGCGTGGAGACCTCATAGCAGCCTTCCAATACCTGAAGGGAGCCTATAGGGATGCTGGGGAGGGACTCTTCATTAGGGACTGTGGTGAGAGGACAAGGGGTAATGGGTTTAAACTTCAACAGGGGAAGTTTAGATTGGATATGAGGAAGAAATTCTTTACTGTGGGGGTGGTGAGGCCCTGGAATGGGTTGCCCAGGGAGTTGTGAATGCTTCATCCCTGGCGGCGTTCAAGGTGGGGTTGGACATAGCCTTGGATGGCATGGTTTAGCGGGAGGTGTCCCTGCCCATGGCAGGGGGATTGGAACTCGATGATCTTGAGGTCCTTTCCAACCCTAACTATTCTATGATTCTATGATTCTATGATCTTCATTGTACTCACTTTGGTGGAACGAAGGGTAGCAGCATAAGCCCCAAAGTGAATAAAGCCACATAGATTGACTTCAGTTGAAACTGAAGGTAACCATGGCAATGGGAAAACAGAAGCACAAAATATTGCATTTACAAACATCAGTGTATTAGTACAGAATTGTAAATGTTGCTCTGAAGCCTTTTTCAGATGTCTCCACTCAGCTCCTGTTTTATCTTTTGTCCATTTCAGATTTGCTAGCTTCTGCTATAGTTTTGTTAATTTTCAGGTGATGCTTTCCAGCTAAGGCTTCTATCTTCCTCTTGCTGCTCATTATCATTGTTTCCCTCTCTCCCTAGGTGACAAGAAGTGCTTCAGCATTCAAAAGGAGCTATGACTTCAACCACTTTAGGTAAACAAAAAAAATTAGCAAGCAAACAAACCCAAAACAGAACAAAACCACGAACAAGCAAACAAAGCCTAGTTCCTTAAAAAAATTCCTTAGCTGCAGCTGATATTTTTCTTTTATTCTTAATTGTGCTCCAGATTGCTAGAGCAGACAAGAAAGAAGGGAATAGAAATGTCTCAGCCAAGGGATTTTCTAGTAATTGTCCCTGGAGAAAATTCTGATCATGCCTTATAATCAACCAGTCTAAAGAAATAAAGAATACAATAGCAATCATTAGTAAGAGGAATAATTTCTCCTTCCTACAGCTTAAGACAGTGAAAAAAATGGTCCTTCAATCTTCCTTCAAAAATAGAAGAGCAAAAAACCTAGTCTGTCCAAAGCAGGTAATCATCCCCTCTGGATCATGCATCCCACTAAAATTTGTTCTGATTTTTCATTAAAAATAGGTCTCTGAAACTTACTGAGGAAGTTGTCAGCATCAAATATACCCAAAGAAAATAATACACAGTTATTTTGCGATTTTTAGGGACCTGTTTTGAAATTAACCATTCTGACAACGCTTGTAGACATAGTGAAGCCATTGGAAAGTTCCATTAATTCTAGCACAATAAGGACCAAAAGTGCTCCCTATCACAGTCAGTTCTTCTGGATGTTCTTTATGTTGAAATATGCACTAATCGCAGCTTTATGATACTCGATATTCAGTATGCTTGGACATATACCAAAATCTCCTGTGACTTCAGAGCCTACTTGTGGATGTGATTCACCAGCAGCAATCCTGGGTATATTCAGTGGTAATTTTTCTATGCACATAGATCATGGTAGGATAAGGGTCGGTATAGATATCGGCCTCCTTTAGTGCTGTCTCTTACTCTCAAGCTGTTTAACCAGAGAAAAACAGGATTTGTCAGCAGTAGGTCTCACATCCCAAGTGAGTAAAACAAATCATTGGTAGAGTCTATCAGCAATAAGGAGGGTTGCCTTTACAGGAGCTTTTATATCAGGAGCTTTTGCAACATGACCTCAATGCTAAATCACTGTCCTAGAGCCCCCTGAGAAACAAGACACCCTAAAGCAAGCAAAGCACGCCTGTGGATTATATACTTCTTAGGACAACTTTTTCATACACAATGAGATTATTATCATTAACTAGAAGAAGCACAGTTAGTTTTAAAATAGGTATTCCTATAGGCATCTCTTAATTGGCCACAAGACACATATGCAGAAATTGAATTCTCCCTTCATTACTTGTCAGAGAATAATTTGTTATGCAGACGCCCATCCCAGTTCTTGATTCTGCTTCTTTTAGCTAAGAAGGAAAAATTTAAAAAACAGTCATTTTTCCATGTGGTCCTTTGATGATTTTGTCATCTGTGTGATGGCTGCAGCAGTGAGGAATTTTATGTAAAAATGTATTTTTCTTCAATGTATCGACCTCTTTCAATAAAATTTTCTTAAAGCCTTTGTGTTTGACTTGGATCAGAATTACAGTGATGAATTTAAACTCAAATGGCTATTAAAAGTTGCAAATCAAGAGCACATGCATCAAGGTCATCTAACATCTTTGACTATAGCACCAAAATGACATTATGCTACAGAATATCAAACATAAATACTCCCGAAAGTTAAAAGGTCAAGCATTGTATGCCTTTTGAACCAATATATGTTATGTATTATAGTTCTTAAGCACTAAACAAGTTCTAAATCTTTAGTATGTCTGATCAAAACAGATGAATATTGATCTCTGTGTGTGAAGAGGCGTAACTTGGTAATTTACAGTAATATGAGATTTGAGAAAACAGATCTTCCAAAGAGATTCAAATGTGAAGCACTTTTGCCTATAATCTTTGCTGAATTGCCTAAGCACAACTGCTGTAAAGAATTACTAACACATTCTTTAATTTAAATTTCTGGAGCAACTCTTCATCTGTAATACTTGAATTATATTTTAAATTAAACTAATGACTTCCAAATAAACTCTAACAGACCAGAAATTCTCTGAAGAGCAGGCAACTCTTACCTTGGCCTAGGAAATTTTTACAGCCCTACTGTTTCATAGATGGGAGATGACAGCATGTTTTGTTATTTGCTTATAAGTCCAGACAAAAAGAATGGATATCCTAAGTGACATAAGGACATAAGAAATTGTCTACTCTGCATCTGTCTTACTTGTGAGCATCAAAAATGCCATCCTCCAAATACCTCCAAAAGAAAGTTTTCAACTCTCTGCTGAAAAGATGCTGTTCTTCTTCTGGCTAAAATGCCACAGTGGCAGATATGACCACAGGAACTCCAGGAGATTTACAGTAACCTGAAACAGCAGTTTGAGGTTAGGGAAGATTCCCAAAGGCATAAAAAATGGCCATAAAAACCTAACTCTAACAGTCCGAATAACTTTTTTAGGTGTCAATAGATGATTATCTATCTTTACTTCTGTTTCTATCACCTTGAAGAAAGAAAAATTCCATGGAGACTAGTGAAATGCATTAATGACATCACTGCATACAGGATTATGCATGTAATGAAAAGTGCAGGTCGGACCATCCTTTCTTAGCTATTGTGATACACATGAGGAATAGTCTTGTAATTGTTCTCTGAGCAGTTATAGGATCTTTTTCTGAAGCTGTATAACAAGCAATTGGAAGATTGAGTAAGATGGAAGAAAATTTTAACAAAATTATGTTGTATCTTCATTTTCTGGCCAGTAATGTCATAAATAACCAACAAATCTCTTACTAATTTTTACATCCACCCATTGCTTTCATTTTTTAATGAAAGTGAGTCCCTTCTGTATGTTTTAAAAGATTAATAATTTTAAAACATGAAAATTTTCTTTATTTTATCCCACTTTATATTTTATACCATTTTCCTGAATTTTCTATATTTTCTGATTTTCAAATTTGAAAAAGCAAGAAGAATTGTTTGTGACTGACAAAAAGGACAGTCTCACTTCCTACCTGATTCTGTCAGCTAATTAATTTAAGAATTGCTTATCACTAACTCTTTCTTACGGGCCACAAAAGAAACATACAGCCTGTGCTATAGTAGCCTGAGTGGGACTGTGTGCAACAAAAGAAACTCACTGTCTCAAGAGCATTAAAATTCGCAATATCAATTCAACAGACATTACAAAAATTTGCCTCAATATTCTGCTCCCAACCACAGCAGCGACTCTAAAGAGAAAAGGAATGAAAGACAAAGGAATTGTTGAAGAGTTTAAATGGTTAGTAATCACAATTGCAATGAACAACATTTTGTATAAATGTCTCTTTTTTATAATTTTAGAATTCCAGCTTGATTCTAATTTTCTTAAATTTGTCAGACAAGTGGTGAAACCTGAATATACAAGGCAAGGACTCAGTTCTAAATGGACGTACTGAAGTTTAGTTTCATTGGTCACATTGCTCCTTTGAAGAAAAACTGTTTCACCCAGAGATGCTGAAGACGACCAGAGCCTTTGAATTACTTTGAATTATCAGATGCCAAAATTTAGACAGTCACACAGGAAAACTTTAAGCAATAAGACTGAAGGGGAAACCTGTGTTAAAAACTAAATCCATTGTACTTGATCTTACTGGGTGGCAATATAATCAACACAAGCAAGAATCTGCTGAGCATTTATAACACACTGGGCTCTCTGATGGCTTGTCTGTGCAGTCTGTCCCAGAATCTCAGAATCCTAGAATGGCTGAGGTTGGAAGGGACCTCTGGATATCATCTGGTCCAACCTTCCTACTCAAACAGGTCTGTCTACAGCCAGTTGCTAAGGATCATACCCAGATGGCTTTTGAATTACCCAAGGATGGAGACTGAACAACCACTCCAGGCAACCTGTGCCGGTGTTTGGTCACCCTCACAGCAAAAAGTGTTTCCTAATGTTCAGATGCAGAGCCTCATGTGTTTCAGTTTGTGCCCATGGCTTCTAGTCCTGTCAGTGGGCACCACTGGCTCCATCTTTACACCCTCTCGGTATTTATACACTTTGCTGAGATCCCCCTGAGCCTTCTCCTCTTTACAGAATTTCATTTTAACAGAAACTGTAGAGCAGATGCCATCAAAATGATGTTGTAAAACATATATTGACCTTGACTGCAAAAAATGTCTTTTGTGTTAAAGCAACCCTTTGCTTTCTTGCTGTATTCATATCTCAGTTTCAAATTCTATATTGCAGTCACTTATATAGATTTTATCACTACATCAAGGCACTTCTTTAGATAATAATTCCCCATTCTCAAGTAACACTACCCATGGGGGCACAGCTGCACTTTCTGAAAATGAGCAATGTAATGTACAATCCAGGATGTCCTAGGCTGGAAGGTAACCTGGTCAAGTCCCGTGCCTAAAGCATGACTGTTTTCAAAGCTGGACTCACATTGGTTTCCTCTGCTTCTACTAAAGTGCTTATCTTCAGCTGCCTAAGCACGAAAGCTTCAGCATTGTCCCCAGTTCAAAAGGCTGTGAGCTCTCTGTTACCTTAATAAAGCACTCATTCAGGCCAATACAAATAACAAAAGTAGGCATTTCAAACTGAAACAAATATATACACGATTAGCAAGTTCTCTAGACATACAAGAAACTGCTTCCACTAACATAGATGTAATTCACATCCTGAATTCCAGTACACTTTAGAAAATGTTGAGAGCCTTATAAGCATTTCTGACAGCATAATGCTCATTTGCTTACATTATGAATTAAGTGCCATGCAATAATATGTTTGTTTTTTCTCAAGAAAAAGAAAGAAAAAGTACTGCATTGTTCAGTGGGAGTGAACTAGAGCTTTATGAATTCATTTTATGTTTATTCTGTACTGTATTTTAATTTTATATGTGGGAGTTAGAGTAGTTGTATTATTTTTCCCATTAACTTTTTTTTTAGCATGAAGCATGAGCTATCTTACTCCAGTTAGGGATACAGTTATCTTCATCGCAGAGTAGCTATATTTACAACATACTGTAAAATATTTTCTCTAGTACAGTAGTTGCTGCATCTTTAACTCAGTCAAGATAATCATTTTCGGTTTATAGAATGTTAAGCATAGGATTCACATTATAAAATGAATGAAAAATATGCAGATTAAGGTAGCATTTCTGTTTCAACAGAGTGATTTGTAGAGTTATATTTTGCAAGAACATAAAAAGGGAAGCACTATATTCTGTTGAGTATGGATATTATGGAAATGTGTATTACGAAGTATGAGTGCATAGAGCTGGCATTGTTTTCACTAGATGCCATCTCCTTCCATTTCCACAACCTCTCACCTTTTGTTTTTTCATCCATGATCTTTTAATCTGCTTCATTAATGCTTTAGTTTCCCCAAATTTATATATCACCTGTTTAAGTCATATTCCAGGTTCAGTGATTCAATCAGGTCTGCAAGCAACTGCTTACATGAAACAGGATGCCATTTCTTCCACATCACCTGGAATTACCTGGGACATTGACAAAGCTACTGACTGGAAACTCCACTGTAAACAGGTCTACAGGCAGCTTAACCCCTCATTAAGCTCCATGCTTTGGGTCTCCACATTACAAATACCCTAAATCCTGCTGATGGGAACTCCACAATTTGATCTCATGTTCCTGTGGGAAAAGCAAGCCAATGTCTCAGACCTAAACCTTCACATTCTTACAGTCCATTAATGTTTTTACACATTTAAGCCCCAGATTCTTCATTGTTATTGTATGCTATGCCTACAAAATATTACTTCTTATGTCTCCTGTGCTTTCCCTTAGCCATTAGGAAAATGACTCATTTTGTCTCTTGTAAAGCTCCAGTGATAGATTCTACTTGCAGTTAAAATTAAATATTTGCTATACCAAAGCAAACATATTTGAAAAGAGAATAGGCTTTGATCTGTTCTGCGTACTATTTGCTGAGTTATTGACTTGTGTTTTTTCTGTTATTTTTCATCTCTTGTTCCAAGTTATTATTACCTTCCTGGTCACAGTAACATAGCTTTGTGTGAAGCTTAACAGTCAGATAAGAAAGACAACTGAAAATCTATTAGCACAAAAAATACTGATTTGGAGTCTGATCAGTTCCACACAAAAGCCACAGCTTGCTGGCTGTGCACACCTGCTGTCTTGAAGGCTGTGAATTCACCATACTTGTTCTTTATGGAAGTAAAACCTGTACATCAATACAGACTGTTCAGCAGATCTCAGTTCAATTAATTTCCACGTTTAATGCAGGTGTCTGTGGCTTTGTCCTGGTAATATTAATGCCTCTGTGTGCTGACAGCTGATATAAATGAGTTCTTAATGGAACAGTCGTCAGATGACAAATTATCAATTTAAAATTCCCACACATGTTAAATGAGACAACAGCTGGTATGAAATAGATGTAATAGGATCACATTTGTAGTTGAATATTGTCCAAAGTTCTGGTCATCTCAATTTCAAAAAGTTACAGTAGAAAGAGAAAAGTACAAAAAAGCTCAATAAGGATATTCAGAGATGTAGAATGGCTTCTCTGCAAGATGAGATTGAACAGATTCTTCATTTAAGAAGCTAAATAGTTGAAGGGACATAATATAACAGCATATAAAATTACAATTCACATGAAGAAAGAAAATGAGAAATTGCTATTGACCCCAAAGAGCAGAGGGAATCAGATAGTAATATAAGGTGAGAAATTTAAAACAATCAGGAAGAAGTATTTTTTATGATGAGCATAATCACACAGTAGAATTGAATTTCCCAGGTTGTTTTGGGTGTGAAAACTATAAATGGGATCAGAAATGGGTTTGACAAACTCAGGGAAGTCCAAGGCATTGAAGAAGTGCTTACTAACGTCCAGTGAAGTTTATGACAGCAGCAAGCCTAAAATTTCTCTGGAGGCTTTCAGCAGCTTTACATATTCACAAAATAAGATCCCAAGGGTCCACAGACAGAGAGATTTTGAAAGCTGATAACATTTTTCTCAGGTACCTTGAATATGTACAAAGGAAAAAATAATTGCGCAGTTGTTAACCTAAAGATAAGTCAATTAAACATAACCATCAGAGCTCTGAAAATCCTCCATGGCTGAAGGATGGAAATCGTTTTGCATGCATAAGGAAGATACATAAATGAGGATGTGATGGAGACACTGCTTTACAAACAGAAGAGACGCCTCCAGCACCCTTGTCGTGGTTTAAGTCTATAAACTCACACAGCCGCTCTCTCACACACTTCCCACTCTTTCTTCCCTCCGCTCCTGGAGGGATGGGAAGGAGAATCGAAAGAATGCAACTCCCACAGGTTGAGATAAGAACAGTTTAGTAACTAAGGTATAACACAAATCACTACTGCTACCACCAGTAATAATAATGACAAGAGAAAATACAAGGGAAAAGAATACAATTTCTCACCATCCAATATCAAGCCCAACCACACAGTGCACCCCCACCAGTGCACCCCCCACTGTGCACCCTCACTGTGCACACCCCACCACCCTTCCGGGTCTCTGCTCTCCATCTTTACATCCTGGACATGACATGCTGTGGTATGGAACAACCTCTTTGGTTAGTCTGGGTCAGGTGTCCTGTCTCTCCTTCCTCCTGGCTTCCCCTCCTCCCTGGCAGAGCATGAGACTCACAAAGTCCTTGGCCAGCCTAAACATTACCAAGCAGTAACTGAAAACACTGGTGTTATCAGTACTGTTCCCAGGCCCAAAATCAAAAACACAGCGCTGCACCAGCTACCAAGAAGGAGAAAAAATGACTGCTACTGCTGAACCCAGGACAACCCTATTGTCACATCAACATCAGATCCTAGGCACCCTTTTTTGTCTTTTTATGCAGCACATAGTGATCATCAAGTCCCAGATTTCAAGCACTGGACTGAATTTGCAAAAAGACAAAAATTCAGTTTCTAGGGCACAAATCCTGAGTTGCAGAGAGACTTTCACATGTGAATGCAATGTGCATTACAGCGTCTTCTGAACTTCAAGAGGTAGCTGGGCTGTTCAGGAAGACGTAAGCACAAACTCCTCAGTATCGTCATCGCACCACCCAGTTATATCAGCAACACTGAGGATTATGTTCTTCACTTACAGATCATTTTTTTTCCTTAAAATGAGACTGCAGTGAATGTTTTTAAAATCAGCTGGGTCAGTGTTGCAGCTATTGCAATGGCTACTGGGGCAAACTGCTGGTGCAAGGTGGAATCAAGGACAGGTGGCCTGGGAAGAATACAGGGATGTTGTCTGGGAAGCTAGGGACCAAGTAAGGAAAGCTAAGGCCTACTAAGAATTAAACTTGGCTAGGGATGTGAAAGATAACAGGAAGGGATTCTGTAGGTACCTTGCAAATAAAAGACTAGGGACAATGTGAGCTGTCTCCGTAAGCCATCAGGACAACTGACTACCATGGATTTGGAAAAGACTGAGGTTCTCAATGACTTCTTTGTCTCAATCTTCATTGGCAAATGCTCTGACCACACCACCCAAGTCTTGGAAGGCAGGGACTGTGAGAATGAAGACTTCAGGCCCACTATAGGAGAGGATCTGGTTCGAGACTCTCTTAAGAACCTGAACGTACACAAGTCCATGGGACTGGATGAAATCCATCGACGGGTCCTGAAGGAGCTGGCAAATGAAGTTGCTAAGACACTGTCCATCATATTTGAAAAATCATGGCAGTCAGGTGAAGTTCCTGATGACTGGAAAAAGGGAAATATAACCCCATTTTTAAGAAGGGGAAAATGGATGAGCCAGGGAACTACAGACCAGTCAGTCTCACCTCTGTGCCTGGCAAAATCTTGGAGCGGATTCTCCTGGAAGGCATGCTAAGGCACATGAAAAACCACAAGCTAGCTGGTGACAGCCAGCATGGCTTCACTAAGGGGAAATCCTGCCTGACCAATCTGGTGGTCTTCTATGAAGGGGCTACGGAACTGATGGACAGAGGTAGAGCAGTTGATGTCATCTACCTGGACTTGTGCAAAACGTTTGACAGTGTCTCACATGACATCCTTGTCTCTAAGTTGGAGAGACATCAATTTGATAGGTGGACCACTCGGTGGATAAAGAACTGGCTGGATGGCCACACACAAAGAGTTGTGCTCAATGGCTCAGTGTCCAGCTGGAGACCATTAACGAGTGGTGCCCTCAGGGATCAGTGTTGGGACCAGTCTTATTCAACATCTTTGTGGGTGACATGGACAGTGGGATTGAGTGCACCATCAGCAAGTTTGCCGATGACACCAAGCTGTGTGGTTCGGTTGATACATTGGAGGGAAGGAATGCCATCCAGAGGGACCTTGACACACTTGTGAGGTGGCCAGATGCCAACCTGATGAAGTTTAACCATAACAAGTGCAAGGTCCTACACCTGAGTCAGAGAAATCCCAGGCACAGCTACAGGTTGGGCAGAGAAGAGATTCAGAGCAGCCCTGCGGAGAAGGACTTGGGGGTGTTGGGCAATGAGAAAATGAACATGAGCCGGCAGTGTGAACTTGCAGCCCAGAAAGCCAACTGTATCCATCAAAAGCAGCGTGACCAGCAGGTCAAAGGAGGTGCTCCTGCCCCTCTGCACTGCTCTTGTGAGACTTCACTTGAGGTATTGTGTGCAATTCTGGTGTCCTCAACATCAAAAGGACATGGAACTGTTGGAACAAGTGCAGAGGAGGGCCATGAGGATGATCAGGGGTCTGGAGCACCTACTGTATGAAGACATGATGAGAAAGTTGTGTCTGTTCATCCTGGAGAAGAAAAGGACGTGTGCAGACCTCATATAAGCCTTCCTGTATCTGAAGGGGGCCTATAGGGATGCTGGGGAGGGATTATTCATTAGGGACTGTAGTGAGAGGACAAGGGGTAATGGGTTCAAACCTAAACAGGGGAAGTTTAGATTGGATATAAGGAGGATGTTCTTTACTGTAAGGGTGGTGAGGCACTGGAATGTGTTGCCCAGGAAAGTTGCGAATGCTCCATCTCTGGCAGTGTTCAAGCCCAGGTTGGACATAGCCTTGGATGGCATGGTTTAGTGGGAGGTGTCCCTGCCCATGGCAGGAGTATTGGAACTAGACGATCTTAAGGTCCTTTCCAACCCTGATTATTCCATGATCCTAAATCATCAGCCCCTTTTATTCCTCCTGGGTTTTCTGACAGTTTCCAATACTTTTCATGAGATTGCATCTACAGAGGCTTTGATTATTTGTAGTATAGTAACTCATATTTAAAAGATAATGCTCTCCTAAAGTGTGAAGATGAAATCTATTCTGTTTACCTACGTCAGTTTTGACCTATGTTGATTATACTGGGGTTAAAAAATCTTTATCCTCATGAAGTTTATCGTTGTCCATCGATATGGATCTGAGAATAATATTTTAGTTTGTGTTTTAAATTGGGAGGCTAGATAAAGGAGAAGAAAAGTGTTCAAGGACTACTTCAAGGGTTACACAAATCACCACCTTCAGGTTTAGCAGATTACAGAAAAAATACTTCATTATAGATTGATAGTTTTTGTTATTCCACGTCTTTCAATTATGAGAGTGTGTTTGCCATAACCTTTAAGTGAATCAACACCCTTCAGAAAATAATGAATCTGAGGAAGTGCAAGATATGCATACAGATCAAATTCTGCTTAGGCTTAATAGGTATTCTGAAGTTTAGCTAACTCTTTATTGAAAAAAATCCTTCTGCCACAGGAAATCCAGTAAGCACCCTGAGAGTTTATACCCATGGAAACTGAAGACTTATTATATTAATTGAAGTAGCATTATTAAAGTCCTACTTAAAAGTAGGAATAACTATTTTCAGGTAATTCCAATTAAGTTCAGATTATGATATTTCGAAAGAGGACATTTCCATAATTTTCCTGAGACATAAGTATGACAACTGAATGTAAAACGTTAAACCAGCAGTGATATTGCCAAGAGAAACTTCAATAATAAACATGAACTTAGAGGCTAGAAGTCATTTAATTTATTTTTATTTATTAATTTTTAAATATCAGTGTCTGATCTCTTAACTTATACTTTCAGGTATCATATGTAGATAAATCTTTCCCTTATTACCAGCCAAAATGTTTTATTTTTATGGGTCTTTTGACTTGTTTCTAAGTGTTATACCTTTTAACCTTAATACATAAAACTTTAAAGTATTATGTCTTTCCACGTCAGATCTTCTGTCTTCATAGAATCATAGAATCAATCAGTTAGGATGGAAAAGACCTTTAAGAATATCAAGCCCAACCATTACCTCAGGACTGCCAGGACCCAGGAGTTAAAAGGCACTCAATAAATGCCCAATCCAAAATGCAGCTCAGGGCGCCCATGACAGTTTTCAGTACTAGTGACAGAAAAATTGTATCCACTGCATGTTTTGAAATAAAGGACCATATTTATTTTTCCACCAGAAGAACTTTCCTTTTTCTCTCATTAAATGAAGGCAAGGTTTGACATTCTAGAACAGTGGAAGAGAAAAATTCCTCTTATGTAGAAAATCAGAATTCGTCTTTATTTCATATTGGAACAAAACATTAAACCCCCTTAAATTCTCTGGCTGTACCTGGAGGGTATTAGAATTAGTGAGAGTCATGGGTTCAGCAGCAGCAGTCATTTTTCTCCTTCATAGTAGCTGGTGCAGTGCCGTGTTTTCGACTTTCAGCCTGGGAACAGCTCTGATAACACCGATGTTTATAGTTACGGCTTAGAATGGTTTGGTCTGACCAAGGACTTTCTGAGTCTCATGCTCTGCCAGGGAGGAGGGGAAGCTGGGAGGAAGCAGGACAGGACACCTGACCCAAACTGACCAAAGAGGTTATTCCATACCACAGCACATCATGCCCAGGATGGAAAAATGAGAGGCAGAGACCCTGAAGGGTGGGGCTCGCTGCTGCGGGGGGTTCGCTGGTGGGTCGGGCTTGGTGTCGGGTGGTGAGCAGTTGTATTCTCTTTCCTTGTATTTCCCTTGTCATTATTATTATTGGTGGTAGCAGTAGTGATTTGTGTTATACTTTAGTTACTGAACTGTTCTTATCTCAACCTGTCGGAGTTGCATTCTTTCAGTTCTCCTTCCCATCCCCCTGGGACTGGGGGAAGAAAGAGGGGGGAGTGAGTTAACGAACTGCGTGAGGGGCTTAAACCTCGACAGTGAATTTCAGAACCCTGTGTCTACATATCATCCCAGCTGGTTTTATCAGCTAAATTTGTGATCCCATATCAGACAATACAGGAATAGTTCAACAAAGCCTTTAAAATCCTTCCAAACCCATGAAAGCTGCTGTTAATTATATGTCATTAATTATCCCTAATGTTGAATTCTCTTCTGATTTAATCCAAACTTTTTCAAGGTCTTTCACAGGAGAAGTGTATGTATAAGTAGTCTGACATTACCTGGTTTTCCTATTTCGTCTCTTAGAACTAATTTTTGAATGACACTGGCTTTTCTCCAGAGCTCTCCTGTTTTCATGATGCACAGATATATTTCAAAATCAGCACTTACAGAAGAAAGAAATTTACCAATTCTTATAGTACCATTAGGTGCAATTTATCTGATATTGCACATTTAGAAAGAGTTAATAATTGCTGATTTATATAAACTGCAGTTACTGATGCTCTGTAAAATACCAATAGATCATCTTAACTGCTAAGTATATTGTTCTGCTGCTTTCCAGGAAATGATAGAGTTTTTAATACAGAAAATAAATATGCATTTTTTAAATGTCTGTGTTTTCCAGGACATCAACAAGGTTAAGATTTCAGGTATTTGGCTCTGCATGTAATCTATTAGAAGCAAAAATGTTTTCTTCTGGATGCACACTTTTCCAGTGATACCTCTGAAGAATTGTCTGTTGCTTTGTTGTACTCACTGATAATCATTTCTCTGGTTTTATAATTTCTTAGGCCTGTAACTGAATGAGGAGGGTTTTATTCAAAGAAAGGTGATGAGTTGTTATAAACAACTATCCAGTAGTGAGAAGTTTTTATTTATATTAGTCAATGAAATTGATATAAATAATCTGTAATATAAATAATCTGTAATATAATTGTTCTATTAAATAATTCATCTTTCTCATTGAATGTAGTGGTGGATTAGGCTTTTGGACATCTAAATCCTGCTGAGTCAGAGTACCTCTGGAGGGTGGACCATACTTACCCTTTTCTGATACTGAGAGAGAAGCTCCCATATACCTGAGGAGAATTTGAGCAAGGATGTGTTTGAACAGACTTTAATAAAGAAATAGGTTATGCCTGGTGGATTTGGAAGCCTCTCTGGTGCTTTCTTTCTGCTTTGTTCCAAGAACTCTGTAATGTGCCCAGGTTAGACAGAGCCCAGACCAGAGGGCAGCCCCATATGTGCTCTTTCTGAAAGCAGGTTCAAACCAAGCTCAGGTAGTTTGTGAAACCGTTCCAGCACACTCATTAAACAGATCATTTGAACCTCAGATCTGTGAATCTCTCTACAAAAGGCTGAACCAGTTTTTCCTCCTAAATCTTCTGAGACTTCTTCTTTTCATAACTTATGAAAACCAAATGAATTTCAAAGTGAGATAACTAATAGCCACAGCAGGTCCAAAGTTCACCTGAGGAAATGTTCCATTTGCATCGGCTATGTAAGGTAGCTAGCAATACAGACAGTATTTCACATCTAACAGGCCATTTTCCATTCCAGAATGAGAAATAATAAACCCTGCTCTTTGTTCGGATGTTCTCCAAGTCAGATTCTTTCAGCTGAGTTCTTATCTTCCTGCTCCTGGAATAATAAATAATAAATATCTGTCGCCACTCACTGCTTAGCAAAAATACAATTTTTAATTTGAAAATTTTTATTTTCTAACTTTCTTGCTGTCCTGTGCAGATGAAAGTTGCTGTATGAATGCAAATTTCATTCATTTATTCAACTGTTTATCCAATTACAGCTTTTGATAAATATGATAAGACTCATCTTGGGGACAGAAGCAGAGACTGACTGATTCCATTTCAGATTTAATGGTTTCTAACAGCTTCATGTAAAATTCTGTAGGGTAAACCCTTCAATAAAAAGGAAACACACCACTGCCATTTCCAATTATTTTTTAACACTAGGCAACATCTGTATTTTTTTATTGTGGCATATCAAAACAAATCAGATTTTCATAAAAACTCATGAATACAAAAAATATATTTGTACTTTTATCTGTTGTGGGATATAGTCACAAGGAGGCCTTTATTTCCACATCTTTTAATAAACAGTCATATAGTAACAATTACCTTTTTCATTCAAAAAGACATTGCTTTGTTTCACTGTGGTATCTATTGGTCAGTTTTCTTTTTAATTTTAGCATTTTGACATAAAGCATTAAGGAATGTTCCTTATGTACCATTTGGAAATTCTCTTTAGTGTCTCTATCTAGTAAAATTCTCTTACTAGACAATTCTTTTACTCCTACTTTTACTATGGTTTTCAAAGCTTTATCTTACATAACATGTAAATAAGACATAGGCTTTCTAGTATACAGATGACTAAAGGACAGAAAGACAGGCTGATCTTGCACTGTTGCAATACTGCAAAAGTGTAAGTGTCATGGTGTTTTTTTTGGAGTCACCAAAGACCAAGAAACATTTAAGCAGAAGCCCAGAACTGTTGAAGCACTTCTTTTCATTTCAGCCACCAGCTGAAACCTGCATTTCAATTTTCAAGGAGAAAAACAGGAAAGAAACATCTTCAGATCAATTAGAATTGGGATGCCCAAGTGAGCACCTTTTTCTGAAAGCACTTGTGGCTTTAATAAGTTGTGAGGTTCCTATACCGGTCACTGGGTGAACAATAGCTTTGGGATTTGCAGGGTGTTGAAGTGTCTCCATCTCAGGTTTTGCAATGTCTGCTTTTATCTTTTCTGTAGTGCAAGTCTACAGTTCTTTTGTTAAATGTTATTTTGAGCATTTTGATATAGCACCCTGCAAAGCTGTTGATTTCATCCAGAATATTGGAAGAGGTTTGAGCATATGATTCCTACAGGTACTGCAATAGAGCGACTAGAAATCTTCAATTCAAAGTATTGTTTTAGTTACACGGGGAAACAATGCAAGTAACAGTGTAAATGCCATTTTACCTTACCAGTTGCCTTCTCATTACTTAATGTACACTCTGCAGGACCAGCTTCTTCAGATACTCTGTCAGTGCATTCAACTGATTCCTCCAATTCTTCCTTTATGAAAAACACCTTTTTACTCATTTTGATCAGTTTAGGAGCCCAAATATCTCACCTAGGAGTGGTTTTGTAAGCAGTATTTTGTGGTCACAGAAAGGAGGCATACCTCAAATCACTTTTTTAAAACTCAAGAGCCTTTTGACTCTCAGCATAATCATATGGACAACATTTCATTAACTGTATGACACTTCAGAAAGGTTTATGAAGCAGCTTCATTTCTACACCTGTGTCTACAGGTGAAGCTTGGACGAAGATGCAGTAGCACCTTCATCTGCCTTGTACTCTCTGGCTTGGGGAGGTCTCATTCTATCTTCAGGGACTTTGCAACATCAAGCCCCAAATCCTCAAGATAAAGCGCAGGAAGATTTCAGCCCCCCCCTCAGTTCGCTTCCATTGCAGAGGTTAATATGTTGCAAATCTACTGGCAACGATTTATCACAAAAGTTTCTATATTAAACTATCTTCATACCTTTGCATAAAGCTACATACTTGTTTCTTTGATTCAATAATGAGTTTCATATCCCCAAACCACAAGGGGCTTATTATATGGTCATGGCTAAGAGTAAAACTAAAGGAGAAAGAAGGAAGGAAATGGTTGTATTGAGTTGAGGAAAGAAGAAAGGGGACTGTTCTACAGATACATATATAGAAGCTATGAAAAAAGAAAAAAAAAGAAAATAAACTTTTCATAGCACACAAGTAGGCATATGCTGAAATTACAGAAAAGTGGATTAAAAAGACATCAGAATATTTTCATATAGTAAGGATATCCAAACTCTAGAACAGTTTAATAAAGACTAATTTTGAAGTTCTTACTTCAGAACTTATTAAGAGTGGGTTGGAAAAACATCTCTGCTGGACACACACGTGTACTTGACTTTGTGTTTGCACAGGCTGAATGAGCTGAATGAGCTCTCGATGTCACTTCTGTTCATATTTCTTATGATTTCTGTGAAAGTGTCAAACTTCTCATTTGTTTATACACTCAGCCAAATAACCTAACATATATTTTAAAATACCTGTTTGATGCATTGTTTTTTAAATATAGTGAAATATTTCAGTTTTAAAATAAATGGAACATGACATGTACATACCCAGGATTTCTCTTACAAAATAACTAAAAGTTAATCTCATCTTATTTCCCAGTGCAGATGTAGATGAATGAATTGAAAAAAAGAAAAAAAAAATAAGAGTAATATTTAAAGGACATCTCAAATAAACATTCAAATAAAAAAGTAAGGTTAGAAGAAAATTCACAGAATAGCCAGAAAAACATCCTCTATGGAAATGAGCCTAGTCTGTGATGGTTTAGACCAAGATTAAGGTACTTAAATAACAAGGAAGGCAAGCTTGAAAGATGAATAGCAAGTTTACATGGAGGTCATCCCCATCCACTTGCATAAGCACAAAGCTACCATTAGGATGCTTTGTTACACACCAAAAGCATAAAATCTTCGGAGGAAACACCTTAGGTTCAGGGTTCACAGCTAGCCTAAATACAAGAATGAATGTCATTATGAAAGTCTGAATTTCTTTCTTGATTTTGGTCAGACTGAAATATTTTCCTTTTATCATAATATTTTCCTTTATTTAATTCTCTACTGATTTTAATTAAGTTCTCACTATGTTTAAGTAAGTTTTCTTTCAGGTTTGCACATCCAGCTGAAGGTTTTTTCCCCCCCCTCACCAATCTGGTTTTCAGGCTGTTTTTCAAGGTTTCAAATCCAATGAAAAACCAAGAGAGCAACAGTGAAAAATTGGCTATGTGTTAAGAAGAGAACTACCTATAATCTGTCACTGTGAAATTCCTTTAAAGTCTCCTTCTTCACAGATGGGCAACAGTAGATCTAAAAAGCTGGTTAATTATTCTCACTAAATGCTTTACGTTCAAAACTGTTTTGAAAGGTTAATTAAAAAAAGTGTCCTATTAGAGGAAGGTGACAGAAGGAAAATGCCCGCTAATGCCCAAGATACTGCTCTGGAAGGACATATATGCGGCTAGCTTTTGTCACAGACTCCCTGTGAGATCCTGAGCAAGGTGACTGCTTGGTCTTCCTCCTCTCTGTAAATGTGTGACAAGGCTATCTTATGGTTCAGTGCAAATATATATTTTTTTTATCATAAAAATGGTGATTGCCAGGAAAGACCTGAAAACAGACAGTCAGTTATGCTCATATTACATAGATGCTTTGTTTATAAATAAGCATTGGTACTAATAATGGTAATAAAGTACAAAATCTTTGCTTACATAATTCACATCTACTTTCAAAAAAGGAGAAGTTTCAATTTTTAGGAGTTTGTCTTATTACATAAACTGATCACTTATGCCACCTCAGAAATCTTGAAAATAGTGATGTTCAACTCAATCAGGTAATTATAAAGATCCCACCTTAATACCTGCAATTACATCATTGGAATATTTAACTCCTATAACTCTGTCAAAATGTTAAAGCTAAATTACATCTTAAATTGTGAGAAGCCTTTTACAGGGGACAACTGGGAAGAGGCCTATTAAAAGGTAATGAAAGATCAAAAAAAAAGTTGTTTGAATAGACCAGAAGAATGGTCAGGGTAGATTAGTTATTTGATTAACTAATTAATTCCTGTACAGCTTGAAGTCAGGAGCTCAAATGTTTTATGCAATATCACGCAGAAAAACCAGTGTGAAATACAGTTAGATCTGTATACACCTGGATATTTTCCTGACACATTGCCTCTTATAATCTACAGTCTAGGATATCTGCATGTGCTATTCAGTATTATTGTTAATAAGTATTAAAAATAGAACTCTTTGCAAAGTAAACAAAAACAAAACAAAAAAGAGGCATGTTTTTTTTCTCTACACCTCCCTATCTTTCCACTGTATATAATGTTAGCTTCTGTAGTGGTTTTCAAATATGTAACTTTTCCAAATATGAACTGAAAAACTTACTATGGCCACTTAGATCACTGGAATATTGCTCTTGAAAAAGAGACTGAAAGGTAAAGAAGTTTCCAAAGAAAAATAATTTAGTGCAATGAAGACTCTTTAAAAAAATAATGTTATTTTTCTTATTTCCTCAAACTCGTACTCTCCAAAAGGCAGTGGTTTTGCCAATATGAACAACTTATAATTTGTATGTGTGTTCTGCTAGCCATTGCCCAGGGTCATAATTAGTGTTTTGGTTCTTTTAACTACAGTCTCAAATGCTTGTACATGGTTTCGTTCTGGCATAAGATTTCAGTGTACAGCACCTCAACTAAGGGGCTTTGAAATACTGCTAAGAAATGGGGAAGAATGGGTGAAAAAAAAAAACAACACAAAAACAAACAAAAACCAAACCAGCTCCAGAGTTACTGCTAACTCAGAAACATTTTACAGATTACCTGTGTATAAATCCCAATATTCCCAAGTATTCAGGCAGGAAAACCACACAATGAATATTCTCTGAAGTTTTCTAATAGCTGTGCAGTCTATGGCTAACCACCCACTAGTATTTCAGTAATTCTCCTCATTTTCATCATTCTAGCTGTGAGCCACTGACTGATTTATCACATTTACCTCTTGCATATGTTCGGTGTGAAACTGCATAAAAGTAATTTCATAACTTTATGAAATATTAATGAAAGCAAGAATGGGCAGACAAAAGTCATTGATTTATAGTCAAACCCTGCTGCAGTTTGCAGAAGCATAACTACTCCTTTTGAATCCTGAACACCACATGAATATTAAATTACATAAAGAGTTTCAGTTATCTGAAAGTATATAGAAGGTGCACCTGAGCTCTATATTCACTTTCCTGAAAAATACTATGCTTGTGTCAAAGCTTCTTAAGACAAAGTACAGGTTTGAAGCTTCTATCCCAGTATTTTAGTGAGTATTAGTATAACCCTGTGAAACAGTTTTCATGGAATCATAGAATGGTTATGGTTGGAATAAACTTTAAAGATTATCCAGTTCCAAACCTCCTGCAGGGACACCTTCTGCTAGACCAGGCTGCTCAAAGTCCCATTCAACCTAGCCTTGAACACGGTCAGGAATAAGGACATGCACAGCTTGGTTACGCAACCTCTTCCAGTGTCTCACTACCTTCACTGTAAAAAATTCTCCCTTATATGTAGTCTGAATCTACTCTCTTTTAGTTAAAAACATCACCCCTTGTCCTATTGCTATAGGCCCTGGTAAAAAGTCTGTCTTCAGCTTTCTTATAAGCTCTCTTCAGGTATTTAAAGGCTACAAAAAGGTCTTCCCTGAGCCTTCTCTCCTCCACCTCTTTCAGCCTTTCTTCATATGAGAGGTGCTCCAGCTCTCTGACCATTTTCTTGGCTCTCCTCTGTACCCATTCTAACAGATCCATGTTTGTCTTGTGCTGGGGACTACAGAACTGGAACTCCAGGTGGAGTCATGCAGGAGGGCAGTAGCAGGGAAGAATCACCTGCTCTCAATACGTTCATCACTCAGCCTGCACTGATACTGGCGATTTCAACAATACAGGTACAGGACCTTGCACTTGGCATTGTTGAACTTCAAGAGATTCACATTGGCCCACTCCTCCAGTCTGTCAGGCATCCTTTCCCTCAACTAAACTACAGCTTGATGTCATCTGCAAACTTGCTGAGGGTGCACTCAATCCCACTGCTTATATGAGTATTAAAGATACCAAACCAGTATGGACCCCTGAGTGATACCACTTCTTACTGTTCTCCATTTGGACATTGAGCTGTTGACTGTAACTCTTCGGCTGCTGCCACTCGTCCAATTCCTAACCCATCAAATTCATAGCAGTCCAATTTAACAACACAGATGTTTTGTGGACTGTATCAAAGGCCTTAGAGAAGACAAGATAGATGATATAAATTGCTCTTCCCTATCTGCTAGCCCAGCCACTCCACCATAGAAGGCCGCTAGATTCGCCAAGCAAAATTTGCCCTTTATGAAACCATGCCGGCTTTCTCTAATCACCTCCCTATAATCCATATGCCTTAACATAGCTTTCAGTAGTATCTGCTACATGTTCTTACAGGCACAGAGGTGAGGCTGACCAACTGGTAGTTTTGTAAAAGTCTGCCTTAGATAACTAGATTTCATTATAACGTTTTCACTCCACAAGCTTTCCAATCTTCCAAAAACTTCCTAGACAGGCAAAATTGTAACCTGTAAGAAACAGTGACAACATTTTGGCATATCTAGATCATGACATGGAAAAGACAACAGAAACATATGCATTTTTCATGTGTTAAGTCTCCTTTACATATCTTGGAAGCAGACACTTCTTGGCAAAGACCACAGCCTCTTAGAACCTTTCACAAAATAATGAATTTTTAAAATTTTGCAAAAGCACCAAGAAGTAGGATTACACATCTCCACTTCCTCAGAGTCTCTAACCTGCTAACCAGGTGCCTGAATTCCTCACTGCAGGTGTCTAAGTCTCAGAGTGAGATGAAGCCAGGCTATCATATAAAATTTAGATATCTTTATCTTATTTACTCCTTACTTTCTCCTAATAGTTTCATTGAACAAAATCCTACATTTCAAGGCCAAGTTGTTTGAGAAGGCAGAATGTCAAATAGCAAGCAGGGCAAAGAAAAGGGTTACCATTAATGATGTCTAAGAAAAGCTGTTTTCTTTATTCATAGAATCAGAGAATCATAGAATAGTTAGGGTTAGAAAGGATCTTAAGATCATCTAGTTCCAACCCTCCTGTCATGGGCAGGGAAGGAATATTTTCAAGTAAAAAAGAATTGGATAAAGCTTCTCTGAAGACCTGCAGTATGTTGGACAAATCCAAGAAACACCACTTATCTTCCTTCATCCACTTTCAGGTAGTTACACAACCAGTGTTCACTTCTGCTAGCAGGAGGTGCTAGTTCATACAACCCTTCCTAAAAGGCTGGGGAAGGACAGCAAGTCTAATGAGCTTTTTTCTGGGAAGTATTTACTTTCTGTTGCAGACTTGTTGAGATCTGAGTAAAGCAGTTCAAGTAGTTGGAAAGAAGGCAGGCTTAGACAGTAAAAACATTAGGCTGAGGTATACATGCTTCTGCAGAGCTCGCAGCCAAGAAATAAGTTGTTCAGGGAAATAACCAAAGGAAATTTTACGTCTGTTAAAGTGTCCAGAGGCTGAAAAGGCTCTTAAAAACCCTGAATCTACTGCAAGCAGGCAGACATTTTGGGAACAGCTATGATATTGTTTCTGAAGATCCCTGCTAGGAGAACATTTTGCAATGAGAGCTCATGGCCTTTCAATTGCCAGGGTCATCTCAGGGCTCTGCTATCCCCACCTCCAACAATAGAGATCAGAGAGGAAATGAAAATGTCCTTTGGTGATACAAAATTGTCTTCTCCCCGTTCTGCCTCCTTGGCCACCCAGGTTTCTTCTAAATAAATCAAGCTGTCAGAAATGTCAGCAAAACCCATGGAATATTGTGCCTGTTTTGTTTGAAACTGAGCTGGATATCTAGTTTAAAAGCACAGAAATAAAGGCTTAGGAGTTGCACAGACCTGTCTTTAGTGATCATCTTGACATGCCATGGGTTTCTGTTACGTTAAAATTGACGTAGAAAATGCATGGTTAAATGAACATAGGAAAAGGTGAATTGATAGCATAAAGAGCTTCTGTGTGAGAGCTGAGGTGGCACATGTACTTTTACGGTAACCTGAATGAAAACTTAGTTGAAAGACGTGGAAGATGAATGCTGCAATTACTTTCAAGCAAGCCCTTTGTATTTGAGTCTTTAGATCTCATTTATGTCAGCAAATAAATCTACACAAACTAGACACTTCTAAAGAGCACAAATACCCAGTTAAGAAGTTTTGTCTGCCGACACCCCTGTGTCACTGTCTCGTAAGTTCAGATTTCAAGAAAAGCATTAAGTAGTGAAACATTCAAGAGCTCAGCATGGATTTATTTTTTTTTCCCTGACTGCTAGTTTCAGTGAAATAGGAACGAAACAGTTCCACAACATAAACTCCAGCCTTGCTGTCTTAGTTTCTCCACTCATTCAGCTTTTGAGAAGGCAGTTCTCCTCTGTAATAGCCACAACTTCTTCAAGGTGTTCTTCATCAGAAGAAGGGAAACTTGTCAGTTCTGGAATCCATCTGGCAGTGGTCAGGGTCAATAAAAATAGCATTTAGATGAACTAATGTATCATAGTTCTCTTGGGTTTCGTATTTGACTGGAGCAGGAAGTCCAATGGATAAAATCTTGCAAGACAGAAGCAAGACAAAAAGATAGGCTGGAGCACCTCTCCTACAAAGACAGACTGAGAGAGTTGGGCTTCTTCAGCCTGGAGAAGAGAAGGTTCCACAGAGATCTTATAGAAGCTTTCCAGTACCTAAAGGGGGCCTGCAAGAAATCTGGAGAGGGCCTTTTTATAGGAACAAGTAGTGATAAGACAAGAGATAACAGTTTTCAACTGAAAGAGGGGCGATTTAGATTTGATATTAGGAAGAAATGCTGCTATGAGGGTGGTGAGACACTAGTGCAAGTTGCCAAAATAAGCTGTGGCTGCCCCGTCCCTGGAAGTGCTCAAGGCCTGGTTGGATGGGACTCTGAGCAACCTGGTCTAAGTAGAAGGTGTCCCTGCCCATGGGAGTGGGGGTGGGACTAGATGATCTTTAAGGTCGTTTCCAAGCCAGACCACTCTGTGATCCTATGATGATCCTATGATTCTATGATCTTATGGAAAGATTTTACAACTTCAAGCAATTTTCATTACATCTTCAAAAATATGTCTCTGTTATTTCATGTTGGCCTAGAGTGGGTATTTCAGGTCATCTACATCAAATCACAAAGCTTAGAATTACAAATCACTACAATTCACTGGCAAGATACTTCCAGTTACAGCAAAATCAGGTAGTTTTATATGGCAAAATTATTTTGCACCCATTGAAGAAAAGAACCAAATGGACTTAGCAAAAGCAATGTGCTGAAGTAGCACTATCCAAGGAGGGGGAGGGAAGAAAAACAAATCAAGACAACCCAAACCAAACAAAGCCCCCCAAAAAAACAAACAAAAATATCCAACCAACCAAACAAAAAAAACCTCAAAAACCAAAGAAAAACTCCAAGGCTGGCAGCAAACCCCAAAGCAATTATTTTAGTAAGAGCCTTTACAATTACATAATGACCCTTCACAGTTAGGAGCAAATGTTGTCAGCTTAATTATATAAAATTTAGTTCACCTCTCTAGAGCTGCTTGCACCTCTTGAGATAAAGACCTGCAGCATGACAAAGTATGCATGACAATTATAAATCGGTGAGCAAAGTACACAGCAGAGCTGGCAGTATTTGTCCTGCAAAGAGTACATTTTACCAGAGCAGTTCTTAAGCCAGATATGTCAAATGTGTTATTAATGAACACACAACCCTACACAGAACTGTAAGCTACAGGACACAGTCCAAGCCAGACACAGATTTAGATGAGGTGGAGTGTGGGTGACAAAAGGGACTAGACAGGTCTCCATCCTCCTGTTAACTGCAGTTTCTTTACCACAGCATCAGCAGTTGATGCAGCTGCTTTCCAGCTCATTCAATTCAACTGTTTGGTCTGTCTAATGACACCATCAAGTGAAAGCAGACACGCAACAGAAGCAGCAGTAGTGCATGTGTACCTTGCTAATAAAACAACCCAACACGCCCTCCTGCCGTGTCTCTTGCCAAAGGATAGTGCAGATGATGGTCTCACTTATCCCTTACCCACTCCATTTCCTCCGGTGTGAGATTTTCCCTCCCATCCCCTGTAAGAGTCTGTCTCCTGGACAGAGGCAGATGTGCTGCAGCTCAGCCCCATACCAACTGATGGCTCTTGACTGCAGCTGTCATAGTGCCAAGCCAGACTTAACGAGCCCTCCTAAGCAGCCACATTTGTTAGCTCTGGCTCAGTGCTGTGAGTGCCATTGCTTTGCAGCTCCTCACAGAAGGGCCTTTAGCCTTCTCCCTCAGAAGAGGGGTCTCTTTGAGTAGAAGGGCCAGACAGCACTGGACCTCAAAAGGAATGAGGTAAATCCCATAGCATTTAAAAACCCAATCACTTGCAAGATGGCTGTCACACTCTGGCACTTGTTTCCCACAAGTCTAGCAATAGAGCAAATGGCTAGTTCCCACCCCATTTTCTCTATTTTCTCTTACAAACTCCTCTCACCTGTTCATCCAGCTAGCAGAAAAGCATATTATCACTCTTCCTTCTGAGAAAAGGTGCTGGTAGCTAAGCAGTGCATGCTGTGAAAACATCTCTGAGTAATTTGCTTTCAATCACCAATGCACTCATTAAATCTTTTTCCAAACCACATCTACTATCCAGTGGCATTTGCCTGCAACCTTTAATCTCCATGATTACTTGATAATCACAAAAACAAGTGCTACTGATCAATTTACCACTAGCCCAAAATAGTCTTTCATTTAGAGTCACGAAGTCTAAAGCAATCAATTCTCTTTCCCTAATTTCAATTCTCTTTCCCTTACCTCCCCACTAAGAGCTGGAAAACTGAGTCTCTGCAGCAGCTTCTGAGATTTTAATAGATATTTCATTGGTTCATAGCCCCCATTACTCAGCCTTAGGAGCTGTTTTGCCCAATGGTTTTCCATCCTAGTAAAGACAAGCATTTCAATCATTTGAAGCAAGAAGGCAATAATGAACGCCTAATCGCACCCTGCAGCTCACACATCCAGTTTGCTCTGAATGATGGAGAACTAGGTTTGGCTGTGCAGTAAAACGGTTAAATCTCTACATTCTAGAAGAACTCTCTGTAGACATTTCAGCTATTAGAATAATCTAGTGTTTTGGGAGGAAACTGTTCTGCCAAGGAATAAATTTTCTCTTCTGTTGAATTTTGTACTTATCACTGATTATTCAAGCTTGAAATGCAGAAATAAAACAAGTTATTAGGAATCTTCACAGAGTTAACATGCTCTTGAATTGCAGCATTCTTCCTAAGCCTGGGACCTGTTTTATTTTTTTAATGGCAAATGTTAGATCTGTCTGGAAAAATCTGGATATGATATGAACCTGGAAGTGTTTTTCAGTCCCTGTTGGATCCAAGTTCATGAATCAGTCACCTCCCAGCAATATATAAAAGTCAGATCTGGTCTCATTCTGATCTTATTCTCTCTTATCCTTCCACTTGTCATAACTTCTTTAGCTGTTTATTAACCAAAGTTTTTGGATGTGTTGGACAGAGCCTTGGGCAATATAAAGTCTTATTTCTACTACAAAGTATGACTTACTATGACTGCCTTCTACAATGGACAAGCAATTTGTTCTTGTATTCAAAGTTACAGGACTTATAAGCATGTTCTTAAATTATCTCAGTAGTGAACAAAAAAAGATTGCTCAAGCTCAGTCTTTCAATTTCTCAATTCTCAAGCTCAGTTTCTTAGTACTAGAAATTGAGAAACACTTGAACAAAAGAATCTTTTTCATCCATTTGGGAAGCTACATGTTTTCCTTTCAAATTTATTATTTACTGAAGTGACATGTTCCCAGATTCCTTCCCCTATGCACATATTTTCTATCTATCCTGTCCGTGCAAGTGTTACTCACATGAAGATTCAGCAAGCCTGGATTATACAGATAAGTCACTCAAGGGTAGTACGCATCGTAATATCTATCTATTTATCTATCTCTGTTTGTCTGCCTGTCTATGCTAGTAACACCTCATAGCCCTGCCTATGCAACAGAGGAATAAAGCTACTGCACCTGTGGCTTTCCTAAACAATTTACTTGTGCTTTAAAATTAAAGCGTCTCCATAGCAACTTTGAGACAATCACAAAGGCAGAAAAAGGACAGCCTTTTGCAGAAAATGTGGAGTGGATTTAAACTATGTTGCATGTGAGGACCAAATGCTCAGACCTCTTGGTGAGAGTATGAACACATCCTGAGCTTGTAATGGCCCAATATCCATCTCAGAAAAATGATTCTGTAAGAGGCCACCATCACTTCTGGTCCCCATAGTCTGTCAGGGAGCAGCAGGAGCAGCAGGGCAGCACCATCCTGATAAGGCACAGCCCACAGCAGTGAGCGAGGAGAGCAGAGCTTGGTCATTGTGGGTGACATGGACCTGCTGAGACCCCAGACTCCTGGGCAAATTGGCAGGGATGAGGCAGGTCCCAGCTCAAGTTGGAAAGTCAGGTCCATGTGTGAACATCAGGGAGGCACGGGAGTGTGCACCGGCATACCTGCAGCACAGATCAGGCAAACACCAAGTGCAGGAGCCTCAATTTAAAAACAGGTCCTGAGAAAAGGCAGGGCAGGCATCTGCTGAGCTTGTCAAAGCCTGACAGCTTTGTTATTAAACCTGGCCCTGAGCCCAGGCAGACAAACCCTGTGGGGGTCAGGGAATGCCCTCAAGGCCCTGAGAGTGGCCGCTTATGAAGGCTAGTATCACATATCTGCAGCTACTTAAGTCTTATGAGACAAATGGGAGAAATTGAAATGTTTTGCACCTTTGAAACGAATGTGTTGCACTGCCTGCCTACTGGGATGGGCAATGCTAGTGGCTCACAAGTAGCATAATGCCATCTGCTTCAGGGTGGTCACACTTGCTCCTCTGTTGTCATGTTCACAAGCCAAAAAATGCCATTCTGTCTGGAAATCTATGTTTTGTTCTACACGTGGGAATGACAGCTAATAATATAAAAAATGGTAGATGCTTTGAAAGGAAACTTAATGCCTTAAAATCATTCGCTAGACTGTGAATTGCCCTCCTAAGTGGAAAATACTGAGCCTTAGTCTGCACCTACCATGAAGAGTAGTTTTCCTTCTTTCCACCAAGAGATCACTGTGACCCTTCTGCAGCATACACTGCTGAAGAGTCTCTTCACAGAAATTAGTACACTGTAGGGAGGCTGCTTCCCTTAGGCAGAGCTGAGAACTACCAACTCATACAGCTCTTATTGTTCCCAGCTCACAGTGAATATGCAAGGTGTAAATCACTTCTTATTTGAGAAACAGGCTGGACAAATTTTCTATAGCAGAAGAACAGGGGTTGAATAAAATTATCTTTAATACAGCTTGAAGTAACTTATTATGTGTATCAGCTGAGAGTTAATATTATTCAGATGAAATACACTTGTACTGATGCGGAGTAGCTCACTTGTTATGACTATAGCATTTTCTGCTTCTAATTCCCTTTTCTTAATAATTAGGGCTCCACAGGTCAGCCCAATGAAAACGGAAAGAGCACTACACATTCTGCTCATTTAGAAGTAGTACTGAAACAGCTGTTTTAACTTTCTTTTGAGGGTAACTCTTCATTAGTAAGATTAGTAGTCCTTTTCACTGAGTTATTTTTGTCTACCCCTGGAATTCGGAGTTTTGTTTGTGAATGACTACTGTCACTTTTTCATTAGTGAACTGTTAGCCCAGGTGCCAAGTACCGAAAAAAACAAGGAATTCTCAAGAAGAGAAAAAATAAAAAAGGCAACTTGTAAAAGTGAGCTGTTCTTGTTATTCTGCCATATTCTTTTTAGCTGCTACAGTTCAGAAGGGGATGGGTGCCTTTCAGTGACACAGCCATCGCATGCAAATGCAGGTAACATTGCCGGTTGTTTTGGAGAAAGGGACAGGAGTTCTTTTCTGCTCCTAATTTCTTGTTATGTTTTGAGGTTTGATGCTGAATAACTCCACAAAAGAAAATAGTAATTTTTGGAAGCACTTGAGGGCCTTCAGTTATAAGGTGGCATATAATCATATCAGGTCATTGTCAAATGCTTTCAAGAGAGAGACAGCTGTCCGCATATATGTAAAATGTTGACAGTCAAACAGAAGTAGCATATACTCTTATACATAATCGCGCTACAGCTCTGCCATACCACATTTTCTCTTTGTTGATGGAATTTGCTGCCCCTGTGATCCTTTACATATTTAATGAAGGGCCTGCTTTTGTGCCTTCCCACCATGATCTGATCTTTTTGGTGACTTTATTCCCTCTGAATTCAAACGAAAACGCAGGTTTTGGTAGGTTTTGCCCAAGGCAAAATAAGAAGCTGATAATTTTGTTTCTCTCACAGGCCTTTTTTTTTTTGTTTTGTTTTTATTCATTATCATCTGTGTGAGCTGTTTCCCAAAGCTTCTAACAGATCTCAGAAAGTTTTATAGTCCACATTTGACCTAGTATTATGTTATTCTCTTTTCTATCCTCCCGAGGGGCCTCATACAATTCCCATACAACTTAGTGGGATTTTAAATTAGACTTCAGAACTGGAAGAAAAAGTGATGAAATATTTGCTTTCAGATACATAAAGCTAATTAAGACATAAGCATTTTTATATTCACAGTTAAATATAAATCTTGCAATTAACTCTGCTTTTAGTTTAAATGCAATCCGAAAATATTTCTATATAAGACATTGCCCATATCCCGTAAACACAGATGGATGCATGGCAGGAGGCGTAGACACTGCCCCTGCGCTGGTGCTGAAGGGACTGCTCTGTCACTAGGCCAGAGCTGTAGAGGCATTCGGGGGAGAAGGGCAGATCCAGAGGTGTCAGAGGTGTATTACACAGAGCTGCTGACTTTTGCTGTTATAAAGAAAAGGGAGGGCTCATACAGAACAAACAAAACACCAGCTGGGGGCAGGGTCCAGGAACTGGGAATGAAGCAGGAAAGCTCTGGAAGAAATACATGAGAGATAGGTCCATCATCTAACAGAAGAACTAAGCATTCAGAAAGTACTGCTGTATTTTCCTGTCCATAACCCAACCAGA
Source organism: Amazona ochrocephala (assembly GCA_039720435.1). Taxonomy (NCBI): domain Eukaryota; kingdom Metazoa; phylum Chordata; class Aves; order Psittaciformes; family Psittacidae; genus Amazona; species Amazona ochrocephala. Next base: position 83,223,156 of record CM077878.1, read on the forward strand.
GCTTCCAGTAAGAGCACGCTGTAATTAAGCTGCACTAGAAATTATGTGTGCGTATGTTGGCATCTCTGACATATAGAATCATAGAATCATAGAATAGTAAGGGTCAAGATCATAGAGTTCCAACCCCCCCGCCATGGGCAGGGACACCTCCCACTAAACCATGCCATCCAAGGCTATGTCCAACCCCACCTTGAACGCCGCCAGGGATGAAGCATTCACAACCTCCCTGGGCAACCCATTCCAGGGCCTCACCAACCTCACAGTAAAGAATTTCTTCCTCAGATCCAATCTAAACCTCCCCTGTTTAAGTTTAAACCCATTACCCCTTGTCCTCTCACCACAGTCCCTAATGAAGAGTCCCTCCCCAGCATCCCTATAGGCCCCCTTCAGGTATTGGAAGGCTGCTATGAGGTCTCCACGCAGCCTTCTCTTCTCCAGGCTAAACAGCCCCAATTTTCTCAGCCTATCTTCATACGAGAGGCGCTCCAGTCCCCTGATCATCCTCGTGGCCCTCCTCTGCACTTGTTCTAACAGTTCCATGTCCTTTTTATGTTGAGGACACCAGAACTGCACACAATACTCCAAGTGAGGTCTCACGAGAGCAGAGTAGAGGGGCAGGAGCACCTCCCTCGACCTGCTGGTCACACTCCTTTTGATGCAGCCCAGGATACGGTTGGCTTTCTGGGCTGCAAGCGCACACTGCCGGCTCATGTTCATTTTTTCATCAACCAACACCCCCAAGTCCTTCTCCGCAGGGCTGCTCTGAATCTCCTCCCCGCCCAATCTGTAGCTGTGCCTGGGATTGCTCCGACCCAGGTGGAGGACCTTGCATTTAGCATGGTTAAACTTCATTAGGTTGGCATCAGCCCACCTCACAAGCGTGTCAAGGTCCCTCTGGATGGCATTCCTTCCCTCCAATGTATCAACCGAACCACACAGCTTGGTGTCATCAGCAAACTTGCTGAGGGCGCACTCAATCCCACTGTCCATGTCACCCACAAAGATGTTGAACAAGACCGGTTCCAACACCGATCCCTGAGGGACACCACTCGTTACTGCTCTCCAGCTGGACACTGAGCCACTGAGCACTACTCTTTGCGTGCGGCCATCCAGCCAGTTCTTTATCCACCGAGTGGTCCACCTATCAAATTGATGTCTCTCCAACTTAGAGAGAAGGATGTCATGGGAGACAGTGTCAAAGGCTTTACACAAGTCCAGGTAGATGACATCAACTGCTCTGCCCCTGTCCATCAGTTCCGTAGCCCCTTCATAGAAGGTCACCAGATTGGTCAGGCAGGATTTCCCCTTAGTGAAGCCATGCTGGCTGTCCCCAAGCACCTTGTTGGTTTTCATGTGCCTTAGCATACCTTCCAGGAGAATCTGCTCCAAGATTTTGCCAGGCACAGAGGTGAGACTGACTGGTCTGTAATTCCCTGGCTCATCTATTTTCCCCTTCTTAAAAATGGGGGTTATATTTCCCTTTTTCCAGTCATCGGGAACTTCACCTGACTGCCATGAGTTTTCAAATAGGATGGACAGTGGCTTAGCAGCTTCATTTGCCAGCTCCTTCAGGACCCACGGATGGATTTCATCCGGTCCCATGGACTTGTATACATTCAGGTTCCTAAGGTGGTCCCGAACAAGATCCTCCCCCACAGTGGGCCCAGGGTCCCCACCCTCACCGTCCCCGCGTCTGCCTTCCAAGACTTGGGTGGTGTGGTCAGAGCATTTGCCCGTAAAGACTGAGGCAAAGAAGTCATTAAGAACCTCAGCCTTCTCCAAATCCAGGGTAGCCAGTTTTCCCGATAGCTTCTGGAGAAGGCTCATGGTGTCCCTAACCTGTCTTTTATTGGCAATGTACCTATAAAATCCCTTCCTGTTATCCTTAACATCCCTAGCCAAGTTTAATTCTAAGTGGGCCTTAGCTTTCCTAACCTGGTCCCTAGCTTCCCGGACAACATCCCTGTATTCTTCCCAGGCCACCTGACCTTGATTCCACCTTTTATAAGCCTCTTTTTTCCTTCGAATTTTTCTCAGCAGCTCCTTATCCATCCAAGGAGGTCTCCTGGGCCGCCTGCCGAACTTCCTTCTAGTTGGGATGCATCGCTCCTGAGCTTGCAGCAGGTGAGCCTTGAATATCAACCAACAGTCTTGGGCCCCCCTGCCCTCTAGGGCTGTATCCCATGGAACCTTACTGAGCAGGTTCCTGAAGAGGCTAAAGTCTGCTCTCTTGAAGTCGAGGGCAGTGAGCTTGCTGCACGCTCTTCTCACTGTCCTGAGGATCTCAAACTCAACCATCTCATGATCGCTGCAATCAAGGCTGCCCTGGAGCGTCACATTCCCAACCAGCCCTTCCCTGTTGGTGAGGACGAGGTCAAGCATGGCACCTCTCCTTGTCGGCTCCTTGGTTCTGCCAGTAACAACCTCTGATCCGTCTCAGCCTGCTCTCTCTACTCCAATACATCTCCTGTCCCTCCCTTCATATTCCCTAAAAGCCTTCCTGCCTTCTTTCCTCCTCTCTTCCTCTGCTTTTGTATAGGTTATGCGAAGATACAGGTTGTCAGAAATGCAATATTTACCCATGAAAACACAGTTACGGGCTCTCTGCTGTGTTTCCAGACACAGAGGGATCTAGAGAGGGAGCAGAGAAAGAGGCTGCTGTGGGATGGGCAAAGCAAAGCACCCATGACAGGGGAGCTTGGGTAGCCCTTCTCCGTACACACGAGTTTCACTGTCTGACCTTCATGATAAACCTTGGGCAAAGACAGGCTGAATTTCCCTTCAGTATTTCTTCCTCCTTCCATTCTTCCTCCACTCTCCCTGCAAATAGGGAAAGACCCAAAAAATCTGCATTTATGTCACCAGATCAGCAGAATAACTGGATGTGTGCTCAATAGTTTGGACTGCCTTGGGAGCAGGAACCAGAAGGACCTGCAGCTGGAAAATGAGAGTGTAAAGGCACAGAGAACCAAAAAAACACAGCTGGAAAAATTAGCTTGCCAGAGTGAGAACATATCAGGTCAAGAAGATGCTTTGTCTTTTCATATGAATAAGAGAAAAAAAATAACCTTTCTGAACTGGGAATATCAGGTCAAGCACAGGGTGGTAGGGGAAAAAAATATACAGCAAAGTCAACTATGGCACAAACATCTTATTTCTGCAGGAAAGAAGAAGGTTATTGAGAATATTGAAATCACAGGACCAGCCAGCTAAAGTTCTCATATTAATATGTCTGCCTTGATGTTCTTTGCGTATCACATAATAGTATTTGCTGCAGTTATTTTTCTCTGAATTACTGTAATTGAGAATATCAGGACAATAATTTCCTACTGAATAAAACAAAAAGGAGGCATTAGGATAAAGTGTCCCTTGACAACGTCCATGTGCTATTAGCAGTAGGTTCACTTCAAAAAAAGTATAAATTATTCAAGCTGAAAAATACCGTGCAACACATAAGGTTGTTATGCAAAGCTAGCATAGCACAGAAAACCTTGAAAAAGAAGCTCTATATGGCTACATTACACACTCAATTGCAATGCTAGAAAGGGACATTTCCATTAGCTGGCACATCGCTCGTGGTCCAGCAGCCCTGAAAACCTGCTGAAGTAAATACAGGGTTTCCATTCTCCATTTTTTGTTGAATATTTCCTACCACAGGCATACAAATATCTGTATTCCACATGCTTTTCCTTCTGTCATGTGGGTATGGTCTCTTCTTTAGGCAGCTTACAAGTGGGCTGTGCTGCCTTGAACAATAGGTTTGATGGCAAGTGCTCAGAAACTGGGGTGAACAATGAAAGACCAGGGTTATTATTCAGCAAACCTGCATCTTCTTTCTGTTAGCAGCTGATCAGGAAGGACAGTAACAGAAAGAGAAACTCATTTAATTGGACGTGTGATGAGATTTAAGTGAGCAAATGGTAACCAGTGTTATTTGCTATTGGTTAGAAGGGATTAAAAATAAGCCTATACAGTCAGCACAAAAAGGTAGTGTTTGATTGCTAATAATCATTTATCTCAGTTTGAAAAGTGTGTGGTGTGGGCTTTCAATATGAGAAAGTGTCTCAGGTAGTTCCTTTTCTGTTTTATCCCTTTGTTAGTTTACTGGTTTTACGTGGAATATGTATTCTGGCATATAAAGACAAGCAGAAACACCATGACTTTCAAAATCACTCTGGTATGAGTGTCAGACATTCTCGTGTAAAACGGCACTCATCCTCTCTCTCTTCCGTCTAAAATGCTATGAGTTCCTATCTCTGATAATCCGCCAGATTTTCAGCCTTGGCTGATTGTTTTTTCTCCTGTCTTCTTTGTTGGTCATAGAGATCAGAGAAGATATCTACCTTCTCCAAATAAATCTTTCAGAATCAAGAGAAATATTTCCATTCAGAATCATGAGGAAGCCATTTACTCTCAAAATCATCATTTTATTTAAAAGACGGAGGGCTAATCCCCAGAAGAGAAAGCATTGAGCCGTACATGGGCTGTGGGATAGTTTGACAGCAAATGAAAGATTTTGTTTCCCAGCTGCGTGTTTCCAGTCACAAAACCACATGCTATTCTACTATCATGCAGCTGGGAAAGCTCTGCCACCAGTATTAATTCAGCCAACGTATTAGTGCTCTCAGGAACCTTTCTGAGCTCTTCATGTTGGGACCGGTCTTGTTCAACATCTTCGTGGGTGACATGGACAGTGAGATTGAGTGCACCATCAGCAAGTTTGCCGATGACACCAAGCTGTGTGGTTCGGTTGATACATTGGAGGGAAGGAATGCCATCCAGAGGGACCTTCACACACTTGTGAGGTGGGCTGATGCCAACCTGATGAAGTTTAACCATGTCAAGTGCAAAATCCTACACCTGGGTCGGAGCAATCCCAGGCACAGCTATAGGTTGGGCAGGGAAGAGATTCAGAGCAGCCCTGCGGAGAAGGACTTGGGGGTGTTGGTCGATGAGAAAATGGACATGAGCCGGCAGTGTGAGCTCACAGCCCAGAAAGCCAACCGTATCCTGGGCTGCATCAAAAGGAGTGTGACCAGCAGGTCGAGGGAGGTGCTCCTGCCCCTCTACTCTGCTCTCGTGAGACCTCACTTGGAGTACTGTGTGCAGTTCTGGTGTCCTCAACATCAAAAGGACATGGAACTGCTGGAACAAGTCCAAAGGAGGGCCACGAGGATGATCACGGACTGGAGCACCTCCTGTATTTAAGAATGAGAAAGTTGATGAGAAAGTTGGGGCTGTTCAGCCTGGAGAAGAGAAGGCTGCATGGAGACCTCGTAGCAGCCTTCCAATATCTGAAGGGGGCCTTTAAGGATGCTGGGGAGGGACTCTTCATAAGGGACTCTAGTGAGAGGACAAGGGGTAATGGGTTCAAACTTAAACAGGGGAAGTTTAGATTGGATCTGAGGAAGAAATTCTTCACTGTAAGGGTGGTGAGGCATTGGAATGGGTTGCCCAGGGAAGTTGTGAATGCTTCATCGCTGGCGGCGTTCAAGGTGGGGTTGGACAGAGCCTTGGATGGCATGGTTTGGTGTGAGTTGTCCCTGCCCATGGCAGGGGGGTTGGAACTAGGTGATCTTGAGGTCCTTTCCAACCCAAACTATTCTGTGATTCTATGATTCTATACTTACGTAACATGAAATCTCTCCAGTGCTGCTGTGCATTGTTTTAAAGTTTTCAGTGTAAGCGCCTTTTCAATACTTACAGAAAAAAACAAAGTTCATTGCCAACATGTCTGGCACCACTGAGTTCTTTTCTGTTCCTTTCTGCTTTACCTCTGCCACTTCTCAGCCATTCTTGCACAGATGGACTTTGCCCTTTGACCCTTCCCACAACAAAGGATAAACCAGTGGTCTCTGTTTCCACCTCTTTACTCATATTTGCATCATCTGTCCCCAGGCCTCTCATAGGGCTTCACAGATACTAAAATTATCTTTGCTATTAGCCAGTCTTACAAGCTATGAATAATTTAAGCTTTCCTCCATGCTTTCTAGACACTTTAGGAACCCATTCACTCTCTGTCTGGCTGCTAAAGCTTTTCATTTTCCTCTGATGAACAGGTGAAAGAGATTTGTATAACTGATAATTTAGAGTAAATTAACTCCTAGAGCATGACAAACCTGTGTGCCAGGAAACATAGTGCTTTTGGAAACACAGTAATGGGCATTTAGAGTTCTTGCCATATAAATCTACTGCTCAAATTGTCCCTTCCTCACTCCCATCTCTGGTCACTCCTCTTGGCAACATGACAATAGAAATCCTAAAGGAAGACAGGTTTTCAAGAAGCACCAGTTACCTGGACCCTTAAAGCCGAGGGTTGATCACTTAGAGCAATCAATTTCAGTTTAGTTATGCTTCTGGAACACCTGAACCTGGTTCTGGATTTTTGTCCTGTTTCATAGTGCAAACAAATCAAAATACTGATTAAAGGCAATGATGATTTAAATATACGGGCAAACTGTTTTGCAAGCTATTTGAACAAACAACTATTTGAAAAGTTAATTTCTAACATTGTAATAATAAGCTGATGCAGCTGTAACTGTTTCTCCTAACAATGTAGAGATCATTTCCTGTTTTTATTCTAATAATGCATCACAAGATCTAGAAAAGTTAGAGACAGTTAACTTACTCATTTGCTCCCCTACTATCTTTGTCTGTTCCCATATCGTTCCTTGACAGCCACTGCTATGAAACATAAGACCTTCATTACATAATTTTCAAGTGTAGGACACAATACATAAGCATACACCTATGAGTAAAAAAGAAAAAAATGGTCATGTATTAGTGTTCAGTTCTGCATCATTATCAAGGAGAAGATGCTGGAAATAATTGAAGCTAAACCCAAACAGAGTAAACATTTTAACTCACACAGAGATCTTTTCTACAGCAATGTTTCAGTTTTCCAGGAGCTCAGGACAGTGTATATTTAAGAACGTAACTGCATTGCTGATTAAGATCTTTAAACGCCTTGTAAGCAGTAAAGAAGGTATTAAACAACATTTTCAGTCCTGGAAATATTATAAAGGTAACATTCTCTGCCACTCATTAAATAATATCTGACCTTCAATATGATTTCCTTCCTCTGTCCTCCTTAAACATCCTAAAAGAGTCAGATTTTGAAAATATGAACACAACCGTGACTGTGGCCAACATATGTGGGCACAACGACATCTCTATAACTGAACACACAAGCTTGTATGATCCTCAATTTTTGCAAGCACAGAAGTTAGACATGTTCAAAACTGCATCCATGGCAAGCCACAATGCTAAGCCTAGCAACATTTTTTTTGTTCTAATCCTTTAATAACAGGACAGAAACTCTAAGGGGGGAAAAAAAAAAAAAAAAAGAAAAAAAAAAGAAAAAAAAAAAGCTGATTTGTTCTTTGACCACAATAAAGGAAGAAACAGTAAAAATTGCCTGAAAAGTGCTTCCAAAACTAGCTTTAGTGATGACATCATCACCAACTCACGCAATGATCATGAAAACACAGTTTGTATCTATCAATACTGAATGAAGTTGTACTGCGCTTGTGTATTCGGTGATGGCAAGTGGTCAAAGCTCTTATTTTTTAATAACCATTTTGCTTTCTCAGGGGTGTCTAGACTGAATACACTTCTTGTTTTGATTTTCTTGCTAATTTAGAACTTTGGAGTTTTCAGCTGGATAATCTTGTTATATAAAGATTTTCACCCAAACACTTCACATATCTTCAATGACTTTGTTTACAAGAGTCTTGTGGCTGGAATCAATATCAGACTGCATATTTGACTAAATGTGCAGATGAAGGCATCTAATTAACTGTAGTGTTTACCAGACATTTATATAGCCAAATCCTCAGAAAGTTATCAAATGGCAACACAGTCATCGCTTTGGCATTTTTTAAGGCACCACTGATTTGTGGAGCACAATCCTCTCAGTTAAGGACAAAGACTGTCCCAGTGAGAATGGCTCCTTTCTGCCTGCGGAGCCCATGGCTGGGCAGCGCAGCTGCCCTTGGACTGATCTGTCCACCCTCCCCCGGTCACACCATGTATCAGCAGGAAAACGTTGTTGCTGGTGAATAAATAGGTGTGCTGGTGCAGAGCCAAACGCCTGGCAGAAACAGGTGACTTACTGCATGCTTCAAATGTAGAAGGCAGTATTCACAGAGGGTAGATTATGTGCTCCACAGCCCTCCAGCCACCCTTCCATGCTAAAGTTCCTCATGACTCTGGGCCTGCCAAGACAGGGTGTCCTGTCACATGGATTGGGATGCAGCATACACAGCTACTGTTAACTGCCAAAGAGCCAAGACATGCTGGGGCTGGAGTACTGGCACAGCACCTTGGGGTTCTCCATAGCACCCTGGGAAGTCACAGGGAAGAAACCTTTTGTATTTGTGCTCCTTCTTAGCACTGAGCCAGAGCTCAGAACAAAGCTGTCAAAGCACCAGTACAAGCGCTTTCAATCATGATCAATATTCAATAGTAGACCTACTGGCTCTGGCTAGCAGAAAGCTGGATAACTACATTCCAGCTATATAATCCTTCATACACTTCTCCTGAATAGAGTTTTGTTATTTTTCATCTTAGCTAGCTGCACAGTATCATGACATGACACGTTTACTGAAAAGATGACAGAACCTTGTGAATAAAGTAATTCAAGTTCATATAGTACTGTTTTTGTGCAATTAGCAGAATAAATAAATACACTGTGAATTTGGTTCTCCTTCTTTGATGAAATGCTTTACATATGATCATTACTTAGCGTTAAACTCACAGACTTTTTTTTGAGAGAGATTTCAACAAACTTGAAAAATCTAAAATGTTGCTGGCCTCTTGAGAATAACAGTGTTATCATTGTGATAATATTACAGGCATCTTCCTACAGCTCCTTCAGTACACATATAGCTGATATCCCAGCTAGCCATTCTCTAGGTCCTAAGCCATTAAAATTGCTTGCCAAAGTCAGTGATCATTACAAAAACAAACCTTGTTTGACCTTGTGTTCACCACCTCCTGTATCACTTACACAATGTTATGACAGCTTTGTTAAATGACCATAATGCTGCCTTTAGTAATATCTATGCATATGCAAGGTTTTATTTTGAAATAGAAACAGCTGAACAGTGAAATGGAGTCAGATTTTAAAAGGTTGGTAAGTTCCTCACTGTAATGAAAATCAAGTGAATCCAAAGCTGCCTCAAAAGATGCGTCATGCTTCGGTGGTTGGGTTTCATGGCTGAGGACATATGCATTTGTCATTTTAATAAGGAGATTAAATGAACCTGGAGACCAGCCACTATCACTGTAATCAAAGGGAACTGCACAGTTAACTATATTCTCTTCTTCTAAAGGGTGGAAGAAGGTAGCTCAGCCATTCCTGGGTGTCCTGCTGGTGTGGTACCGATCATACCATAGGACCTTGGTCAACTGGCCATGGAACCTAGGAAGTGGCCCTGGATCTGTACAACCAAACATGGAAAGAAATCCTTCTTTCTTCCCTGCCTACTCCTCATAATCAAGTGTTGTGGTTTAAGTCCAGTCAGCCACGCAGTTTGCTCACTCACTCTCCACTCTTTCTTCCACCCAACTCCCGAGGTAATGGGAAGGAGAATCAAAAGAATGCAATTCCCACAGGTTGAGATAAAAACAGTTCAGTAACTAAGGTATAACACAAATCACTACTGCTACCACCAATAACAATAATGACAAGGGAAATACAAGGAAAGAGAATACAACTGCTCACCACCCGATACCAAGCCCGACCCTGCAGCGAACCCTCCAGTAGCGAACCCCAACCTTCCGCGTCTCTGCTTTCCATTTTTACATCCTGGGCATGACATGATGTGGTATGGAATACCTCTTTGGTCAGTTTGGGTCAGGTGTCCTGTTTGTGCTTCCTCCCGGCTTCCCCTCCTCCCTGGCAGAGCATGACGCTAGGAAAGTCCTTGGTCAGACTAAAACATTACTAAGCAGTAACCAAAAACATTGGTGTTATCAGAGCTGTTCCCAGGCCAAAAGTCAAAAACACAGCGCTGCACCAGCTACCAAGAAGGCAAAAAATGACTGCTACTGCTGAACCCATAATATAAAGGAATTTAAATGAGTCTCATTTTGGTTGGAAAGTATCCAATAGAGAGTTTTCTTTCACTGCAGTGAAAAAATGCTGCAACTGTGCCAAGTACTGTATATAGGATAGCTCACCAGAAAAAGACCTATGTGATTTTCTCTCCTCAGGAAGAATGATACAGCCATTTGAAATTATCAGCTGTGCAAAATTAGGAAGGCCTTAAATGTCAGTTAAATGCAGGGTTTCCTTGTTGTTCTTGACCTTTTAGCTATCTTCATGCTGTGAAACTTATATGAAAGACTTCATTAAAAGCTACTACAGCTATGACGTAAAGAAAATTGAGTTCCTCTGTTTTGTTCAACAAACAGACATCATAATCAGCATCAAAACTAAAACTGACTCAAAGAAATAATAGAATACACAGAGTATCTTAGGAAAAAGAAGTTGCTCTGAGAGAAAAGCAAATCAATTGATCAACAGAGAAACCAGGATGCTCTTCAGAAAGCAACTGTAGCTCCTTTATTAACAGCAATAAACTGTGGAAGAAAGGACCATTAACTCCCACTTGTGAAGATCTTAGGACAAAGATTGCATTAATAGATAGAACCCTCCCCTGTGTTTCCATACAGCCCCCCGTTCATCAATTATCAGCAGCTAAGACATGTTTCACTCTGTAGCCTAAAAAATTTTATAGCAGTTCCATCAAATCTCTCCCCTGATTCTAGATCTCAGACAACCCCCCTGTGACCGAACATGCTGTCTTGGAGAAACACTGTTTCAGAAACGACCTAGCACTTACCACAAACGCAATTACATGTGCCGGATCTATATATTGCCAAGATAGTTACTATAACTCAACAGATGTTGCCTACAAATCTTCCAAACTTCTACATTTGTGCCTTTGAAAACTGAAGCAAATTAGCATGAAAAGAAGCAAATAATGTTTTTTTTTCAGGTCACAGGCCCTTTATTGGTGAATTTCTACAGCTTGTCTCAGCAAGCACCTTAGTTCATGTCCCTTGCTACAAATTGCAGCCTGGCTGTGCAGGGCAGGAAACAAAGCCAGGAAATGTTCATAGAATCATAGAATCATAGAATGGCTCATTTTAGAAGGGATCTTAAGGATCATTTAGTTCCAGCTCCCCTGCCATTGTCAGGGACACCTTCCACCAGACCAGGCTGCTCAAAGCCCTATCCAGCCTAGCCTGGAATACTTCCAGGGATGGGGCAGCCACAGCTTCTCTGGCAACCTGTACCAGTGTATCACCACCCTCATAGTGAAGAATTTTTTAATAGTGTCTAATATAAGTAAACTGTCTCGGTAAAGTTGAAAATGATGCTCACTGCAAAGCTCAAAATCAGCAGCCACTCAAAAAGCTGTTCTAGTTGAGTTTGCTGAAGGTGCTGCAGGTAGATATCGGCAACTTAACCTGCATATTCAAGTTTGTTGAGTGGCTTCTTTGTGAAAAGAAAGAAGAAAGAAAAGAAAGAAAACAGTTCACCCCATTAACGCATTTTAAGGTATATTAGGTTTTAAGTGAGGATTTTTTTTATTTTACATTATATTGCTTTTACTACTTTGATTTTGACCAACATTTTTCTAACCTTCAGAGTCTCAGCATGAATTCTGAGATAGCTAGTTTATGAATCTGTTACTTCAGCATTCTCGTTTGGGTGCTAAATATTTTCTGCTGTTGTGGCTCCTTTCTTCTTCACCTCCAATTGCCCTCCTTGAAAGAAACCCTGAAACAGTAATCACAACTAAATCTCTGCTTTTGCTTCCCTGGGAAAACCAAGATAAACTCTTTAAAACTGCTTTTATTAATAGCTTTTCTGTTCTCTTCTTCATTGTTGTAGACCTTAGCTGCTTGCACTGATGTATTTTTTAATATGTCTTAGCAGGACAGTATACATTTCAACCTTTCCTTGCATAACTCAAGTTAATTTAATACAGCGCCAAATGTCTTTTGGCACATATTGTACTTTGCTTCTATTAGGGCCTTGTTTGTGGCCCACATTTGACATGCATTTGACCAGAACATCGCATTTCTTATTCTTGATTGCAGCTGCTTAGCTTCAATTTTGCAACAGCCTTTTTTTCATCCCAAAGTATAAGGCTTGTAGCCTGTACTACTGAATGCATTTCTTTTCTCCAGTACCAATAGACATCCAGTTCTTCCTGCATGTAGAATTTTTGATCATCAACATAATGATATCTTCTGTATGTATGTCAACATAGTTCATTAGTGTCTCTCTGTTTTGAACAGGCTACAGATAACACAGTTAACTGGTTCATGTAAGTTAGTTCATATTTCCTCTCTTCCTAGATTAAGCTATTCTCACTTTCCACCTTAAATAATATTTTATATAAAGTGATTCTGTTACAAGAAGTAAACTAGGTAAAGACATGATCCACCTTCAATAATGGTTAAATTGCTCTCCTGAGATATAAAAAATTAGGAATTACATTCTTATTCAGAGGCAAGCAAACAATTGGGATCTGTACCTGTCTTTTCAGGCTATTGGAAAGGAGTCTTTTTCTCCCTCTTATTCTATTTGTTTCAGAAAAGAACAATGCTTGTAAGTTTGCTTTTCAATATAAATTCAGATGTACATCTGTAAATTTAGGGGTTTTTGTATAGTGAAGCTCATTTGTTTCCTCAGTAACTTCACAAATTCCTCCCAAAATCTGTAGTTACACAGAAATAGATCAAAATCTTCTTGATTAAATTTTGTGTAGCGAAACCAAAGACCTGTGCTTCATGACAAATATGTGCCCTTGTGTCTGTTGAAACCAGAATATGGAAAACATTCACTGAGAATACAAAGTAAAATCTAGGAAACTCAGACCCTATAAGGATTAATCCTAAATGATTACTTACAAACTGAACAATTCACTTATTAACAGGGCCAGAAATTTTCGTCTAACTACAATACATTTATTTTGAGTCATCGAGACATTACCGTAAGGCATATTGGATTAGCATTGCAGCTCATTTCTTCTTATTTCAGCTCAACAGATGAGAGGCCTAAGAGGTTATTTTAAAAAATTACCTCTTAATAATATTTCATGGCATTTTCTGCTTTCAACTCATTAGTTGGAGCAAATAGCAATACTACCTTCTGCTACAGGAAAAGGAATCTCCTCATGAAGGGCAGTATGATGGAGGGAAGCAGATTATCTTTTAAATGGTTGCCACTGTTTCATCAGTATGCCTAAAGCCCTGAAGCTGAGTCAGACAGAGCAAGGATCTGACAGCAAGTTCATCAGACTAATGTGCTCTGCTCTGTGGAAAGTCTAAGATGGCACTGGCTGTAAAAAGACATTTTAGCAATCAGTATATTTGTGAAGGGCAATCCACACACCTCCAGCTTTCAGGCAGGTTTGGGGGTTTGGGTTTTTTTTTGTTGTTGTTGTTCTTGGGTAGTGGGTTTTGGTTTTGGGGTGTTTCTTCCAAATGTATTGTGCTTGGAAGATGAAGATGGAGAAAAGACAGTAATTGAAAAGCTTGTTCCAAAAACGCATAGCTTGAGACAAATCTTGACAGCAGGAAAGTTTGAACAAAAGGGAAAAACAGGATGGAAAGATTGGGTTTTGTTGGATTATTTTTTTTTTTAAAACTCTGAATTGATGACTTTCTGTGCCTTATAAAGTACCTGACTTACTGATAGCTTGCAATTAGAGTACAGAATATCATCAGTCCTTTGCAATCTGTCATTCCCTAACTACTGGGGGTACTTCACATGCCATCAAAGGAGAGGTAACATTTAACCTAATCTTTAGCTGCTTGAATCTCCAGGGCTACATTTTATCACAGCCTGTTATGTTTGAATCGCTTCTCTTCATTTTCAGGTATAGTTTTGTTTCACTCTAATTTTTGGCTGTGGTACGCTTTAAAATACTTCGCAATATTTCCTGCAGAGGTTGTGCAGAGTTCAGCATTGTGGGAGAAATAATCATGTTCAGTATATATTTGCATTAATGAGATTGAGCTGCTTTGTCATACTCTTGTGTTTAGAGAAAGAAAGAAAATTAGGAAATTATCTGAGCATTTATTGATAATTTGCTATCAGAGGATATACTTGGCTGTCTCTATAAAGAATTTGCAAAAACAAATGCTGAGTAGAAACTGTGAATTTCATGTTTCCCTGGTATTGTCCCAGGGAACTGGGACTTGTTATTCTGTACATTTGTATAAAATGGAATCAGATGCATAAGAGATGCTTGTGGGGTGGATGTTTGAGATACCACTTGAGGTGCTTTGGAAACCTATAGTTGAGTAATCTACAACCATCATGAATAATGCCTGGCTGCATCACTGAGTTAATAGTGCCAGCAATCAAGTATTTGCCAGTTGGTGATTTAATGTATCCCTTCCCCAAATGTGCCATATGTCCCAACCCAAGCAAAACAAGTGGCAGACTTCTCAAATCTAGAATATTGACAACTCAAAATGAGGGTGTTCAGACACTCTGTCTTTGCAGAATAAACCAACATGGCAAGAGAAAGAGACCAAGTTGAGAAGGAAATTTCAAATAATTTGATAAGTTTAATTGCTGTTTCCTTCTGATGTTTCCTCTGCATTCCAAATAAAAAGAAGTCATTCATGGAAAGTCCTAGAAGTACAATGGATTTGCTCTTCTCTTGCATTGAGGTGTGCAGCACTGCTAGCAAAATGACCAGAAATATTTCTCTGCATATTTTTCTGTGCCCTGGCTGCAGAAAAAAATTGTGAGAACCATGGCCCAATCCTAGAGCACCAGAAGCAGTTTAGTAGTATGACAGATATGCAATGCACTGTGATGATTCCCTACTTCATGGAAAACACAAAGAGAAGTAATGTTCTTACTCGTGCATACTCATGAGGCTTATCGGCCTCACCCCTACAGAACACAAGGAATTTAAACCTGCTTTGTTCTCCCATTCCAAATTCAAGGTCAGCAGTTAAGGAGAATATGACAAAGCTACAGGTGCTTCTCACAGCCTCATCTCTTAAGTATCAAGAATCTCCTGGTCTTAAAACATTAGTCTGGGAGATAAAAAGTTTGGGTTTTCAGTGTATTGTCATGTCACTGTAAATAAATACCACTTTTTCCACGGATTTAGCTCCAGATATTGGTGACTGTCACAGTCCGTATCTTGCCAGATGAAAGTCACCTTATCACTGACTTCTCAATGATTATCTTATGTGAGATCAGTTCTGTCTCAGTAACCACCACACAATTTGATCAATTAGCACTGTGTGTATTTCTTTATCTTATTATTTGGAATGTGTTTCCTCTGAATGCAGTCATTGCAATCAACCCATGACTGCAGACCACTTGGAGACCATTTTCCCTATGCTTGACAACTGAGAAAGTTTTAAAAAGATACTGAATTCCTAATATCAAACCTAAATACAGTTTATTTATCTTTAAAAGCATATTAAATACCACTGTTTTGAAATTTATCCATTCCTCTATTACAGGCTTTTATAATGTCTTGTAATATCTATCTTAATTGGTTGTTTCCCAGGCTTAATAACTGCACAGAGGCCCTTTGCCAAAATTGCTATATTCCTCACTGGCTTTTTGTGTCAATTCTCAATGTCAAACCTTTATGGTTTCTACCTTGCTTTCAATTTATTTTTTCCTTTACTAGAAGAGTAGACCTTTCACATTTTCCTGCACTTTTACAATCTTGTCAAATTAAAACAGGTCATAGAGACTGTGTACAGTGCTCTGATTCAAATGTCTTTCGTCACATACATAACTCCATAACGAAATCCTTTCATTGCTAAGTACCTGGGTATTTTTAACACAGATTTCATGTATATGATGGTTCCTCTTTATACATCATGGCATTCAAACCTCTTTAGATGATTTTTTTATTCATTACATAGTCTGTTTTGAACAGCTGTTAGGGGTCTGCTGCAGTTGCAGGAAAATGCAAAGAGAAAGGTCCTTATTCATAATGAAACTGAGGGTGAAAAATGTACTGAAATACACTGGGCTTTGTGTTCAATGGTCTTAAATCTTACAAAATACCTCAAGGACAGCTGGCACCTTACCAGTTTGGTAATAATTATAAGCTGTCTAGCAAACAACAGTGAAGTTGATTATGATTTACTCTGCTGTTATGTAAGACTATCTTAACAAAAGCAAAATTGCATAAATTATCTTGGCCAAGACTGTCCCTACTTTTTAGACTACCAAAGTTTCTCCTGTAACTCCCAGAGGCTGAGCAGTCTCGATTGCCATTGCTTTCCTTGGACACTACACATGCTGTTTTTCTCTAGAATCAATAACATGCCCTGACAGAGTCTTTGGAGACTGAGCAATCCAAAACCAGGTTTGGAAAAAGGAGGACGGAAAGAACCCCTTTTCAAGTCATGCTGTATCAGAAAAGAAAAAAAAAATCATTCCAAGGTATACTCTTTATTTTTCTTATCATTTCTTTAGCCAGTTAAATAGGTTCTGCAGTCTCGGTGGAAGACAGCAAAGTTAAGGCGTCTTCCCAATACTGTCAAAGAACTGGACAATTATAAGAATGCAACACCAAACTGATGTAAGGATGCCTCACCCTAGATCGTGCTACCCAACACTCTGTCCAGCCTGGCCTTGAACGTTTCCAGGCATGGAGCACTTACCACTTCTTTAGGCAACCTGTTCCAGTGCCTCACCACCCTCATAGTAAAGAACAACTTCCTTATATCTAACCTGAACTTCCCCTATTTTAGGCGGAACCTATTACCCCTTGTTCTATCACTACAGTCTCTAACAGACTCCCTCTCCAGCATCATTGTGGGCCCCCTTCAGATACTGGAAGGCTGCTATGTGTGTCACACCCAAGCTGGCTAGCTCTTGATATTTCTGCTTTAAAGCAGTGGCAATGATTTGTATGCAAGGGAAAGTAAAAAGCTGAGGTTTTGAGCCAAAAGAGAAACTTGTTTTGCTCACATATTCAAGGTGTTCAGTACCTATTTGTCTCATAGAAATTTGAGCCCATTTTTAACAAGAGTCTTATTTATCTCCATCAACTAATAACTGCCTTGTTTCACCACTGATGAATTCCAATTTTAGTTCAGTGCAGTCATCGCTGGAATATCCAAAACATATTTCTATGTGGTTTTGTTTTGTTTAATTAAACAAAAAAATAAACTGAATGAACCAAATGGTTGCTTTAGAAAAAAACTTATCACAGAAAAATACTTCACATTTTTAAAGCCTTATTAAATTGTACCACCTTTCAATCTTCTCTTCAGTTGTCACCACAGTTACTCACACTTTGGCAGAAGCTAGATAAACCTGGCTTCACATCCTTTCAGATTACCTTTAGACATCAAGGAGTTGTGATCATTGACTCAATGTCCAGCTGGAGACCAGTAACGAGTGGTGTACCCCAGGGATTGGTGTTGGGACTGGTCTTGTTCAGGATCTCTGTCAGTGACACGGAGAGTGAGATTGAGTACACCCTCAGCATGTTTGCCAATGACACCAAGCTGTGTGGTTCGGTTCATATGCTGGAGGGAAAGAATGCCATCCAGAGGGTCCTCGACACGCTTGTGAGGTGGGCTGATGCCAACCTGATGAAGTTTAACCATGCCAAGGGCAAGGTCCTACACCTGAGTCAGAGAAATCCCAGGCACAGCTACAGGTTGGGCAGGGAAGAGATTCAGAGCAGCCCTGCGGAGAAGGACTTGGGGGTGCTGGTCGTTGAGAAAATGAACATGAGCCGGCAGTGTGCACTTGCAGCCCAGAAAACCAACCGTATCCTGGGCTGCATCAAAAGGAGCATGACCAGCAGGGAGGTGATCCTGCCCCTTTACTCTGCTCTCGTGAGACCTCACTTGGAGTATTGTGTGCAGTTCTGGTGTCCTCAACATAAAAAGGACATGGAACTGTTGGAACAAGTCCAAAAGAGGGCCACGAGGACGATCACGGACTGGAGCACCTCCCATACGAAGATAGGCTGAGAAAATTGGGGCTGTTCAGCCTAGTGAAGAGAAGGCTGCATGGAGACCTTGTAGCAGCCTTCCAATACCTGAAGGGGCCCATAAGGATGCTGGGGAGGGACTCTTCATGGGGGACTGTAGTGAGAGCACAAGGGGTAACAGGTTCAAACTTCAACAGGGGAGGTTTAGATTGCATATGAGGAGGAAGTTCTTTACTGTGAGGGTGGTGAGGCATTGGAATGGGTTGTGCAGGGAAGTTCTGAGTGCTCCATTGCTGGCAGTGTTCAAGGCCAGGTTGGACAGAGCCTTGGGTGGCATGGTTTAGTGGGAGGTGTCCCTGCCCATGGCAGGGGGGTTGGAACTAGATGATTTTAAGGTCCTTTCCAACCCTAACTATTCTATGATTCTATGATTCTATGATTCTATGATTAACATTTGCTACTGGAGTTGCTTTGTGCCTTGATGGCTCATACCAGTTCATGCCTAATGCTTTTTTACTGCCTCAGTGCTCAAAGCTTCCCATGCTCATAAATAATGCATTTCTTTTCATTTCACATTTTGGGTGCTGTAGTTGATCACAAACCCTTTTATAATAGTATTATTTCTCCATCTCCATGGGCATAATTTCAATTGCGGAAACAAGTGAGATGATGTCAGGCTTCAGAGAATAGAAGAAAAAACAGGCTGCACACTCTTCTAGACAGAAGAGCAGTAGCAAAGCAGAAACTATCCAAGTAAGACTTCAACAACTATTCAATGACTTCCTGAAGCTGGACTTTCTTCAATCTCACCTACATGATCTTGCTTTGTACATTTCTGTTCATTTTGCCTGTTTGTGCATTTCATCATCCTTGCTTGCTCATTTCTGAGTGTAAGGGTGTGTCGTAATGTCAGATCCTAAGCTAGGTCATTTGTAGGTGACACATTTAAGCACACACACCAGATTTCGAGCACCAAGGAAAAGAGAAAGATGTTCTCTAAAACCTTTGCATTTATCTAAAGCCTCTGATAAAACCAGGAAAGCCATATCATTACCTGATAACACACACATACACAGAGATATCTATAAAAACAGAAATAGAACTGTTGCTAGTTCTATTTGCTTTTCCAAATTTGACATTCAGACATTGTAAAAATTTATGCATGTCTTAATGAAAGTGTTGATAGCACCATGTTTCAAAGTAACTTTGCATCAAATAATTGCACATACAATATTGTTCTCATCCAGACTACACAATTAATCATAATAACAGTATACAAAAAAGCTAACAGTGAACCAGCCCAAACATACAACATTACTCTGATTGTGACAGGGAAGAGAGCATCGATTTACTTTATTCTCCCCCTTCTTTCTGTGTGAGCAATAACCATGATTGCTACTGGAGCTGCACCCCCACTTTAAGCAGACTTACTCTTTGGTTTTCTGAAGTAAAGGGAGGAAAGAAAGAAAGACTAGCTGCATTACAGCTTGGCACAACCACCATTACTATGCCTTCATTTTGTTTTCATATCAAGATTATAACAATTCATGCTCTCTGCCTGACCCTACCTTGCTTGATGTCCATCACTTGACATTTCCTTGTCTTTATTTCAGTACTTCACATGAAGTATAGACAGCTATATGCTACAAAATGCATAGGATGCTTTTGTTTTGTGTACTGAATTTTTCAAATAGGGAAGACCAATGAGTTTATTATCCACCTTGTTACACACTGAAAAGTAGTAAGCTAAAGAAGCTTAAGCAACTCCTATCTCTGGTACAATGAGTCAGTGACATACAAAGCATATCGCTTTCTAGAATGAAAAGCATTACTTCTGGCTTTTGAATAGTTGTTTCAGAAAATAATGTCTTGTATCTGTTAAGCAGGCATCAAAAATAGACCTGAAAGAGGATACTGTACTTATAAGTCAGGAGTTCAGCTCCTGCCTCTTCAGAAAGTGACAAAGCCTCAGGTCCAAAGGACTATTTGTACATGTAAGTTGAGTTTAGACAAAATCTTAAACTAAATTTGAATTTGCAGTGCTCAAAACTCTCACACATCTGGTATCTCTACTTTGTGGCACCATTATAGTGTGAGTGTTTAAGTTCCCAGGCACCCTAAGATCTGTATCTTGGTGTGCCAAAACTGCTGATACCTTGGCACCTTTTCAAAACCTCAGTTCTGCCACAAACCAAAGCATTCTGCGTCTGTATTTCTACGGGGGTCAGGTTGAGGACAGTACTCTTGGGGGTCATCTCATAAGGCAAGTGCAATACAACACAGAGCAGCAACACCTTTCTTTCTCTGCGGCATTTCATGGACTGACAGGTGGGTCATAGGGAATATTGGTATTCAGCTCCCTTCCCAGCTTCAGGGTGACTCACTTGCCGAGGAGACATGGTAAATATAATAACTTAGTAGTGCATTTATTTGAAAGTCTGGGGAATGGGAAATTCTTCCTTCCAAATACTTCTTCAAATATATAGCGTACGTCAGAGCATAATTAGATAAAATATTTGACTGTTGCAGTTTCACATGCAACAGGGTTGAGGAGAGTGACTGGCAGTTTCCCAAGTTTGAAGTAACCCAGAGACTGGTCCCTGTGGCATTTTCATGAGAGAAGGGGCTTGATCAGGCTTCAAGGGCAGCTGAGCAAAGTGAAACCCAGCCTCCGACTGCCCATGCAAAGGGGAGTAATGGGGAAATCCTCTTCCCCTGTGTTTGAAAAAAAAGGACTGCCCCTATCCTTAATCTGCACTTGTGGAGACGTAAAGCATGAACCCCGTTTCTGGTCATGAAACGAAATCGTTTATTATCTGATGGTCCAGGGTTGATATAGGCTTTCCGAAGTACCCGCGTGTACAAGCGGCTAATACAATTGGTTCACTAACACCCCCCACGTGGGTCTCTTCACTTCTTCATTGGTGGATATCTTGCTCACTGGTTGCCTTGATTGGCTGCTTGCTTCTCGCTTCTCTCTTCCTTCTTATCTTGCCCACAATACTCCCAAAACTTTCCCATCAACATTCCTCAGCTGTCTCAAAGTTTTCCCAGGAGCTAGTCCAACTCAGAAATCTTTCACATTTACACCCACATGCACTAGTTTTGAGGTTTTGGGGTTGGTTTGGAGCATTTTTTAATTAAAAGGAGCAAGTGTATTATGTGATCTGAATAGGGTGCGTACACCTGAGCATGGATAGGGTTGATATCCACACTTGCTCCCCAGAGTAGCTACTGATCGATCTAATCTCCCCCTCCTCGGTCTTTCCAGATTCCCTGCAGGGACACATCTGTTGATCAGTTTGGCAGGGAGAGGGTGGTGAAACAAGACAGTGCGTTTCACTGAGTGATTCAAGGCACCCCAGTCACACCCAGCAGCACACAGCCGGGAGGCAGCACTCTCACCATCTCATTGATGTAAATCAGAAAGCTGCTCAGCACCATACCCCAGTAAGAGAAGGGTCACCAGTGGCTTCTAAAATGCAAAGTATCAAGCCTTGTTTCTCTTATAAGCCTAGGAATAGACATCCTGCATCTGTCTACTCACAAAAAACAGGCCCCAGAGAAAGGGGAGCCTCAGGATGAAACAGGGTGATTGAACATGCAGTGTGACATTTTGTTCAATCCATAACTGTTTCTAAGAACAACTGTATGAAAGTGATGGTGACATTGGTTTCAAAAGGATTATCAATGTGATTATACTGACTAGAGAATTAATTAATCACTGACATTTGTCAAAAAAAAAAAGTCATTGAAATTCTATTACTTCATTATTAGCATAATGAAGAGATTGTGTTTGCCCTCTCTGGCAATCAATCAAGTATCTGGGATGCTCTTCAGTGTCAAGATACGGAGCTTAAAACCAGAAAGTATCTGATTTTGAAAACAGATTCTTTTTCTTATTTAAATGATGCCACATACTATTTTTCAACAGTTGAGTATTTACTTGTGTCTTTCTCATATAATGGGTGAAAGTCAAAAGATCACAGATGGCAAAGTGAAATGGCTTACCTGCATCAAGGGATTAATTTGAACTAGAGATACTTAGTGTAAAGCTAGTAATCTTCACCATGACTCCTTATCAGTATATCTTAGAGTAGCTTGTTACAGAGGTCAGTATCATTATCCCTGTTTATCGGTGGCAAAGGTGACAAGAGCTGTGAAGTGGTGTGCCCTTAAACAAGCATCAAAGCCAAGACCTGAAGTTAGTGCTGAGTTCACTAATCTATTGTCAAAGTAAACTATTCATTAAATTGGTCCTGACTTTAATATCATTTTCAAAATTAAGGGTTGAATTTGACCCTCACTCATTACTGAAGCAAAAGGTATTGACTTAATCACAAGCTTACATAACATAAACATAGAAACCAGTATCTATCTCATGAACTTGTTGCTAGACTGCTGCAAAGCTAAATATCTGCAGTCAGAAGTAAGGCAGAATTAGCAGGGTAATTTGTTTGCTTGCTATTTGGACGCAGACACAGCTACCATCTGCTGCTCTCCTTCTGCTTCAGTCATAACCTCACATGTACTTAAGGCATAGACAGTCAGCAGTCCTGCAATGCAAGGTCAGAAGCTGCTTCATCTGCTGAATGACAAACAGACCAGTTGACCCTGTTGAACAGCGTTCCTTGAACATTCAGTTGAAACTGCTTCCCAAATACCAAGGTTTCAGCAGGACCTTATAATTTTCCATATAGTGGCAGGACATGCTTTATGTGACATTTTTCTGGTCCCTCAGACACATGGAAAACCAGTGAAAACTTGAACAGAAAAGAACAGCTGGAGGTCCTCTAGCAGGAGTCTCTGGCCAAGTGTGATTGCTTGTGTTAGTTGTAGGCCTGTTTGCTCTTTTTTCAATCTACAGTGACTGTGATGGCAGCAAAGATTTATAGCTTATATATCTTCTGCTTCAACTGCTGCATTGAGGCGTAACTCAGGTGGTGGACAGGCTGATGAATCTCAGCTTACCAGCAAAGGATGATAAAACAGATTAAATTTTAGACCTGGATCTATTTTGGCTTAAAATCAGATAATTTGTGACTCAGCATGGCTAAAACAGAGAAACTCACAGATTGCTTTTAGGGTACAGACTAAACAGCTTCTAGTACTGGCAAGGTCCACAAGATTTAGACTTAAGCTTTGACATATAAATTTGTGCGTATAGATTTGCATTCTATGTAAGATATGTAATAAATGGAAATTAAAAACACTGCTACATCATTAGGATTTTTGTTTGCTTCTTATTGAGAGATACAGAGTCTGGATTTTCTTTCTTTTTTTTTTTTTTTTTTTTTTTCTGATATTTGCTCCTAAGACTTTTGCAAAGCTTTCTGGAGCTTTTTGGATATAGAAAAATCATACATGGCTTCTGGATGACTTTGAACAAAATCCATGTCTTTACTCTTATTTTTCCCATTTAAAAATGAGGGAAATGCTACTGCTCTTGAAATACTACTGTCTTTGTTTGCAAGGCACATGTGTGTTTGTGTACATCTGCTAGGGTAATAAGTGTCTGCATCACTGGGATAACCACATTACTGACTCATAGCTTTACCAGAGTGGGGTAATACAGCTGTTCCCATCTCAAATGGCAGAAGCATATCACACTGTGCTAATATTACTATACAAAAATCCTCAGGAAGAGATTACTACAATGGCATGGCTAAGTGGGAAAAGCTGGCACAAATCCTGTACAATGGCCATGCAAGCATTCAGGCAGAAACAGAACCCAAGCAGCAGTCTTGGGGATTTCAAGCTCCATTTCAGCAGCTTCTGGTAGTAACAATGTTCAGGCAGCTTCCCTGGATGTCAGAGGAGGCACTGCAGCTGCTCCAGCACCCCTGGCTGGGCACTGCTCTGGAATGGGACCTTGGCCAGCTGTGCCAGCAGTATGGGCAGCAGGTATGGCAGCTGGAGTGGCATGTCCCAGAGTGTGATGGGACAGACTGACATATTATTCCAGACTGGCATATTATTCCAGTCAGCGCAATGTTTGCTACTGCAGAGTGGTGTGCTGGGTGCTTACCAGCCCATATTTCCTTGTGTAGCCTTTCTGCTGATTCCCACAGGTGCTCATTCTGGCTTTTGACACAACATCTGACGCAGGTAGTCACCTCCCCTTATGACCTGTTTGTCCTATGGGCACAGGCAGGACTTAACCCTTGACTGAGTCTCCCAAGTTGTTTTATTATTGTTTTTACTTCTGCACTTTCAGGAGAAATGCGTCATTATAGCCCAGCAGTGAAGAGGATTTTCTAATAGAATTTACCCCTGCACAGCTCCATCAGGAAACACAGGTCTGCACTGCAGAAGCTAATGTGAGGAAAGGATGAGGTGGAGGTCGAGTACAAATTAATTATACTGGTAGAGTAAATATTATTAAAGTGTTTCACATTTGGTTAAAACTTTCCTCTGAACTGAAACTTCGCATTTCAATTTCAAGACACAGAAAATTACTTTTGTAATCTATTCAAAAGCAAATAAGTAAAGAAATAAACTTTGGAGGTCAGGTCAGTGCAACAAAAGCAGAAAAAGATAGTTGTTTTGTACTTCAGAGTTGTGACTGAAAATGGATCATTTCCCATTCAAGAGAATTCAAGTTTTAGAGGGTCTTTTTACAAAATAAAAAGCCATTTCTTAAAAAAATATATTCCAAAACTGAGTGAACATAGTAGTGAAAAAAGTGAATGTTCAACGTAATACAGGCCAAAGTTAACTACCCACTTATTAGAAGCTAAGCAAAGGTTATATGGATACCCTGTGGTTATCATTATCACTGCATTCCTACATCCTCTTCTAACCCATCTGCCCATCCTACTGAATGGTCAGTGATACTAAGGTCTGTGGTACAGGTTAAGTATGAAGACCAGTGCTATTTTCAGAGGAAATTTTGGAACTGTGCCTGCAGAGATTCAAAGGCTCTTTCTCCTTGTGAGCCACTTCACCATTATATTTATGGTCATTAAAATTTTTATTTCACGTGCTCTTTTTAAAAAAATACACATTTATGTACTTTTTCTATTTAGTATCAGTGTTATTGATATTAGGCTTCTTACTGCAGGATACCCATGTTAGAAAATCATTGGGAAGACACTGCTGTCATCAAGCATGGGCATGAGATACAGTTTCCTAGGCAAGACTCAGCTATCTGATGGGTCCCTAACGCTGGTCTTCAGTTAATGTGGAGTTTGGCTGTTTCTCACTGTAACTCACCTGAGCCACCCACGAAATCCAGCCAGTCCCCATGCCACACTGTTTGCAATATCTGCTGGCTTCTTGCACTGCTGCCTGCCATGTCTGGCAGCTTCTCCTGTCATGTTTGGTAGTTTTTTGTGTCCTGCTCACTTAGCTCAGCCTTAGGCCACGGCCTGCAAACCTAACACTCCAAGACCCTGCAGCAGACTGCCTTGCCAGCTGCCATGCATCACCATGCTCACTGGCCACCTGAGGGCTCATCACAAGTGTTTTCTGCAGGCAACCCTTCCAAACTTGACTTTGGAAAAGTGGTTCTCACATGCAGTTCCCAGAGATGCAGAAGGAGGGTGAAAAGGAGAGATAAGATTAATTGTACCTAATCTTTCTTCTCACTATTAACTGCTCATGTTACTTTTCTGTTTAACCCAGTATCTATTCTTCTCTATTCAGAAGTAAGGAAATGTTGTCATCTTCTGTTTTGTATCATCAGTCTTGAAATCACTCCAGGTTACCCAGCTAGTTATGCTTGAACATCTCTAGTGAGATACTCCTCTGAAGATTGGGTAGGGTTGCTGTGAAACCTGGAGGCCTTTTCCTTCAAAATCTGCACTCTCAGCAAGACGTTCAAATGCCTAGCTTTAAAAGAGAATGTCACAGAAAAATATTTCTGTTTCTTTTTATTTTTGTACTTGTTTTTCCCCTTTTGGTATTTTTCCCTAAGATGATTCCGCATTATTTTCCCACACCTCATTAAACAGTTTCTAAAGCTTTATTTTGCTTTGCAAGCAAACGCAAAGTTGCAAATTCTCAAAGCTGCTTTTCAGAAACCTCTGCTTTTCAGCTTTTCTACTTGCTTATGGCTTGTGGGTTTATTGACACCTTTATAGAGTTTAGAAGAAAATAGATTCAGTGCCGTATTCTAAAACTTGAGACAGGCATACTTAATTTTGTACCAGTGCAGCTTTTTTCTTGTACCTTGAAATCTGAACTTCTCCCCGGAAAAAATTAAGCATCCACCTTGTGAAGGAAAGATTTGCCAGAAATTAATGGTTACTTGATATATGTTTCTTTTCTTTGTTCGATGTACTCTGCAGGATCATTTATAAAGTCACCATATATCTCCACAATAGCTTTTACTAAATGGGACAGCTTATTTTAGGGTTTTTAAACTCTATTCTTTGATGTATCAGTGACATTCAGGCTTGGTCCATACATGAGATATGCTAAATTTATAATTCAGAAAATTATCTGCTATTCTAGGTACAAATAAGGATCATTTTACCCATCTCCAGCTTCTTACCTTAGCTATCTCTATTTTTCTCCCATGTATAGCACACTCATTGCTAGACAAAGATAAGCTACTTTGACTCTTCTATACTGAGGAAGAAAACATTTCAGTTAGGCCAAGAATATAGGCAGCATTTTCCTTCATCTTTTGTAACAGAGAATGTTAAAGTGCTCAGCTCTTTCCAAGGGTGATTCCCCCCCTGTTCCCCAGAAATATTTACAAATATGCCACCCTAAAGAATTTCACGGTTGTGTGAGCCAGAGAAGGGAACTGGTGCTTATGATTAACATT
Source organism: Amazona ochrocephala (assembly GCA_039720435.1). Taxonomy (NCBI): domain Eukaryota; kingdom Metazoa; phylum Chordata; class Aves; order Psittaciformes; family Psittacidae; genus Amazona; species Amazona ochrocephala. Next base: position 83,249,898 of record CM077878.1, read on the forward strand.
TCCTCATGTGCCTGTAAAATAAGCAGTAGAAATAAAACTTCTCAAAAGGTTACATGTGCCAGTGCAGGAAGTACTACTATGAGTAGAAATACAGAAGTCATTGACATATCTTTATTATGTATATACATCTTTTGAGTTATTCTGGGAAAGCTCACACCAAAATCTCCTTTCTCTCTACCATGGAACAAAAAAAGACCTCATTACTTTTGGGAAAGAAAAAAATTCTGTTCTATTTTTTTTATCAATCAAACCAGAAAGGTAATAAATACAGTGCAGCAATGCTCTCAAGTAGTGATGTTCCTTGTCAAGGCTGCACTGATATATTGCCATTGGCTGTAAAGTCTCCATCACCTCAACACAGATGCACCTGGGACTTCTGACTCTTTGTCACAGAACAGTGTCAAAGGGCTGGGCTTTGGATAGCCCAACTGGTTTATCTGATTTACTGTTTTGTGGAGAGGCATAAAAGTCCTAAATCTCCATGCTTCTGTCTGCTTGCCCTCTTTAATGAGATGAAGCTTCTCACAGCAAGAATCATTTCACCATCCTTTTTTTCTGTGAAAAGTCCAGTGTATTGTGCATGTTAGGAAGACTGTAACAGACAAGCCACTTAGAGGTATTATCTCCTCTTTTGTTGCTTACTAATCTTATAGAGCAATCAAGACTCTGAAGATTAATGTCTGAAATTTAAATTCTCAGTACTTTTAGTCTGGACAGGTCCTGGTGCTGTTAGACTCTCCTTTTGCAAGTTTCTAGGTTATCACCTCTTTAGGCTCTATACAATTACTTTATTTGTTTAACTTGTTATAGGAAGGGGCATTTACACTGATTTCAGCCCAGGAACAAATTGTTCTATAAACATCATTTCACATTTTCTTTTAACTTCCTGCCTCTTCCTTTATCTTTCTAAACTATTTCTTTAAAAATAAGAACTGCCTTTCAGCTCACAAGCTCCCCAATGGTCTTTCAATGAAATCACAAGCCTGTTTTCCTGCCAGAAGTCTGCTGCAGAGGAACAACTTAAATAATGCCTTTTGTGGCACAGGTGAAAGACAAGAATATGAACTTGAAACAGGAGAGCAGAAAGACAGTAAAAACATCACTGTTTTTTTATATAAGGTAAGAGTAATAAAACCCAACAACAGACACCCAGTAAAACAGTAATGATCATAGAATCATAGAACCACAGAATCACAGAATGGTTTGGGTAAGAAGGGACCTTAAAGATCATCTAGTTCCAGCCCTCATGCCATGGGCAGGAACACCTTCCACTAGACCAGACTGCTCAAAGGCTTGTCCAACCTGGCCTTAGACACTTCCAGGGATGGGGCATCCAGATATGCTATGGGTTTAAACTTCACATACCCTTTAAAGATTGAAGTCTCTGCAAATTATAAGGCTTTATTTCTCAGTCACCCAGTGTCAAAATACCTATCTTAAAGATGGAGTATATTAACTCTCCAGTTGTAGCTAAGCGTCCATTTCAGTTTGGCAAAATAGACGTTAAGTTAGACAGCATGAACGGGTTCTGGTTTGTAGGTCCTTTTCTCCATGCAACCCTTTGTGGGTTGTGAAGAAAAAAGGGTTATTTCATTGACGGGTAAAGAACTGTAGATGAAGAATGGACACAAAAAGTGTGGTCTTCTTTCTTTATAGTATTTTGATATTTATATATTTATAATTAGTAGTGACATATTTTTTCTTAAGAGTCTTTTGATCTTTGTAGCCTCTGCAGAGGGAAAGTTGTGGGTATTTTTTCAACTGTTGGGCAGACTAAAGAGAAGCTGGCGCTTGTTAAACATCAACAGGAGCTATATCCAGCATTTAATTTTTCAAGTCCAAAATGTGTTCACGTCAATTTAGACTTATTTCATGGACTCATTCCTTTTTGAATAGATCCATTAATACTGCATTTCCCTATTCTAATTACAAAAATCTCATTTCTATTCCTATTGAGTTGAACAGTAATTTTCCCGTCAGATTTAATGGTGCACTACAAGAATACAGTTTCTCATCGGAATTAAGTCCCCTGATTCATCAGCTTTTATAAATTTATGTGGGTCAAGCATGGTAGGTGCATACAGGTTGCTGGAGTCACTTACTCTTTTTCCTAACGATGCTGCACTTCTTTGTGTGCTACTGCCCAAGATTGTTCATAATTTTTAATTGACAAAGGTTCTCTATGACTACTTTGTAGCATCTTTTCAGGACATGAGTTACTTTAGAAACAACCAACCAAACATACATAATCATTGCATTTACAGATAGTTAAAAAAAATACCTCCTATATATGAATAACATATTTATGTGAATAAAATCTCCAATTGAGAGTAACATGTAGAGAAGCATCAAATAACTTCCTGGTTGTCAGTGAACATATATTTTAAATGAGCTTAGTGTGAAACACGTATTCCTTCAAACATTCAGATGGCTTAGTATTTGGTCTTGGTATACAACACAGTTAAATAAAGTCTACCACTTGCATTCTGTCACTGCTGATAAAATTGATTTTCACAGAATCTCTGAATTGAAATTACAAATATTAATTATATATATAAATATACTTAATATTGCTTGTGGCTGTGCATGATAAAAAACTCTCGTGTATCTATGAGTATTCTTAAAGTTTTCAGTCAGACAAAATTGTCACTTCTGCTTTCATAGACATTATTAGCATGTTCTTTATGAACATTTTTCTCTAACTTAACAGAAGGCAGAAGAGGACCAGATAAGAAAGCCACGCAGAAAACATGTATATACTTAAATGTATCTAAAATACACAATGGACTTAAGCAATTTTATTCAGGAATTCAGTACTAAGTAGCTAGAGGGTTTCTCTTGACAGAGAAAGCAGCTGTCCAGGGAGTATGACATTATCAATATTAAAGAGATACAAACAAAACAGGTTTTGAGAAAGAAAGCCCTGATATTTCATGTTGGCATCAACAATTAGAAAATTATAATTGTCATCGATCTGTTATTGTCAGGGTTAGGATAAAATCTTGCAGCAAACAAATTTCTCCAGAGAGAAGAAGGCACATATTATAATCTGTCTTCTGGAGCACCAAGTAGTGGGAACCTTCAGAGAAAGTTAAAGGCTGATCCAATATGATAGTTTCTGATCCAGTACGGGAATTCCAGCTTGAACTCTGACAGTGCAGTTACACAATAAATTCTCTTTGGCATCTTAAGGAGGTCCTGGCCTTCCCCTCTGTATCTCAGCCTTTGATTTTGTAGAGGATTGGAAAAAATTAGTCTAATATAATTTTTCAAATTCATAGAATAATTTATGCTTAAAGGGACCTCTGCATTTCATCTGATCCAATTCCCTATTCCTATAAGTTATTCTGGCAGAACTCATACTGTTACACACTACCTAGAGAGATGTTGAACTAAGCGCTGCTGAGAATTCCTGGTTCTTTGAATCATTTTCCCTGCTGAGTTCATGTAATAGGTCACCTTTTCTTGAAGAGACCATGCAGAAAGAGCATGGATCTGAAATAGATCCAATATGTTAAGAATATTTCTTGTGTCCCCAAACTTAGAACTCTGTGAGCAAATTTCCTCCCAGGTTTTTTGCCACTTGTACTGAGTGCACTAGATAGAGGAAAGAATGATTTCAAACCCAACATCCCTTGAACACCGGCTTGGTAGCAAGGCACAAGCTGGACTTTTACTAACACACTTTTTTTCCTTCTGAGCTAATTAGTCTGTGGTTGCCCCTACCTATATGCATGAGGTGCTGTCTGCAAGCTCCTCAATATTAATGAATTTGCTTTGATGGGATCTCATTAGCAACTGCTGCCCTTCAAAGTGGAGCACTTGGAAATCGTGGCCATCAAAACAACAAAACCCCGCTCTTTCTCCACTGGCCTGTACCCCTTGTGAATCACAGTGAAGCAAGTGCAATATGGAACCAAGTGCTATCACTGGTATTAATCAGTCAAATTCCTGCAGATACATTCCTTTGCTTCCATCTTTTTATGCCCCTTCTTGATTTATGGGGATCATAGTAAGGCTTTGACAGAAGATGTGCTTGTTGCAGAAATTACTATCTCAAGACCATATTCCCATGTTCTCTGTATAAATAGAACTCCAAAGAGATTCTAAGAATGCAGTCAAGATTGAAATAAGCCTCTTCTTTTTGCCTCACTTTCTTCAGTGTGTATAAGTTAAAAACCTCTAATATGTAATGAAAGAAATACTCCACTGTATTCTTTACTCAGAGTCTTTTGCAGGCACCATAGCATTGTTATGAATTTTCATGGCAGAAGGCGTTTACTATTTTGATCAGATAATCCAGCTCCTTGTCTGTTCCATCAGGAAAGGAGGTACAGACCAGCTGCCCACAGCTGGGCTTTTTTCATCAATCTGCTTTGAAAACCTGTACTCCCAAACACAGCAACGCATTGAGAAATGCATGCACAAATGCAAATGAGGACTAAAAGCATGATGCACTGAATAATAGCTTAAATCACAGTTTATAATTTGCTGGCGTAAACTTGTGCAATGTGTCTTTCTAGAGGAACGGAAGATCCAAACTTGCCTTTCAGACTGACGGGTGTAGAACTGTAGTGTTTTAGTGCCTTCTTGTGCTGATGCCTGGAAGTGCAGGTAAGTGGAACCTCAAGATAATTTCATCCTGCTCAAAGATAATAAAGGAACAAAATCCTGCCTCATTTTTCAACTCTTTGCTAATAATGTCAAGTACCAAACTAAAATTTTGCAGAGAGAAAGATTTTTTTCTTCAGTGACAGAAAATATTTTAACTCACTCAGTGGCCACTGTAATAGCTGTGGTTCAAAAATGTAATATCTTTTATACTAAAAGTTTCTGTGCTGGGAAGAGGTGTTGCCTGGGAAGGTGTGATGCTATGTGAATTGCTGTTAGTCCTTCAGGCCCCACAATTGTCTCTCTCAGAACTGTGCCTAGACAAAGTCAGTCACATTGAAAATTCTTCCTGTGCTGTGCTGAGGATACTCAGGTCATGCTGATCATCCACCTAGTTTTCATTTTCAGCTAGGGACATAACACAGTTTCATGAAGGGAAAGGGAGGGATTATGCTTAACACCACCTATACACATACTACCTATCACTGCTCGCAGAGCAAGAGCACAAAGGGACACAAGGGCGAAGACCCTCTAGCTCCATCTTCTTTTTTACCTGTCTAGAGAAATGGAAAATCCAGAGAAGTTAGAGTTTTGTGGACTTGCGTTTTTATTGCACTATGAGAGTAATTGTTCTTTTCCTCAAATGTCTACTTTCTGGGTCACAATATCCAGTCAGGTTTCACTCCTGGCTGCATAGAAAGGCTGAAATATATAATCAAGATGTAAGAAATAGAAGGCAAGCAGGATTACCAAATTCATTATTTTACTAAATATTTTTGTAATTTTCAGGCTGCACAGCAAAAATGTCACTGTTTGAGAACTGGTTACAGCCTGCAGAAGTTCTGTGCTGCTTCTCTGTCGTATTATGGGATTTTCCATTTTCTCCTGAAATATGTTGCAGGGAGAAACATTGTTAACATAACATACCTTTCTGAGGTATGAGGCTGCTATGTACTGCAAGAAATATAATGGAAAATACAATGGACTGAAATTATAGAAAAGAAAATATATATTGAGTCCAGAAACAGATCAAATGGATGGTCAGGTAATCTATGAAATTTTTCCTCAAAGAAAATCCCAGAGGAAATCCCAGTTCTCGAATCGTTTTGAGTGCAATGGCATTTTGAAAAGTAGCCTGCTAACACTGATATGTTGAAGATTGTTGTCACTCAGTTATTTCCACATTACAGGCCTAAATTCTCAAGTAAGATGCCCTTCATAGCTCTCAGCCCTGAACACTCAACCTGAGAGCTAAGGTACAGGCCAGACTATTTCCACTTTACATATTGTCACCAGCAATACAGATTATCCCACGTGAATTATATGTCCACAGAGATACCTGTGACCCCTATGTGGTTTTTTGCACAGGGGGCATTGGAAATATTTCTTCTGCTGAGCCATAGAACTGAATGGATCCTACAATTCAACCTCCCTGCATCCAGCCCTCCAGGACTGTCAGAAGTAAAAACCAGGAACACAGGGCTGGTTGCTTGTGTGTGTGTTTGTTTGTTTGTTTATTTGTGCACTTGCTTGTTTTCAGTCAGCCAAGAAAACATCTTTTCGTTAAAATTGGTAAAGGGGATGAACTGCAGTTCTGTGTCGTAAAGTGAGAATATTTTTACAGAGCCACCAAAAATTGCTCTAAATTCAATATCCTGAAGTATAGAACAGGAAACACTCATCTGTTCACAGAGGATAGACAAAAAGACTTAATACACATTTCCAGATCTAATTACTATGAAGTTCTTTAAGAGTTTAGGATACATTTCAGATGATGTTTTTAAAGAAACTACTTTTAAAGGCTGCACTTAATATTCATTGAGAATATTCTGTCACCAGTATTCCATCAGGCCTCCAGCAAGCTAATCAATTAAGGGCTCTTTGAAGCAACAAAAAAACCCCAACAACCCATTTGGGTCACTGTGTGAAATGAAAATGTCATTACTGTGGGAGTGCCTTTGTCCAAATGCAGAAACATGCTTCAGCCTGGAGCCAGCTTTCCATAGGTTATTTTATTTTGCAGTAAAATGGATAGAGGATATATCAGTCTTCTTAACAGAATGATTCTCTTCTTGCTCCAAGTAAAGACATAGCTACTGGTAATGCACTTCACGACTAAAATTAGCATTTTCTCCAGTTTTCTTTTGAACCACAATGACAGGTAGCTTCAAAAACTGTACTCAATCAATCACAGGATTATCTAGCTGCAATGGAAGAAGTTCATGTAGTTTTGATTCTCAACACATATTTAGACTATTTTCTGCTTAACAGCAAGAAGATAAATTCAGCACTTACTGTTTCAGATGCATCTCTAAACAGGGTTCTAGAATAATTCAGAAGAGAAATAACACATCTTCTGTTATTTAGTATTGACCAAGATCAATCTTAGAAATGTCTACAGTAACTTGTGTGCATATATATATATAGGACTAGCTATTAACCAGACCTAGACATGAAAGCTCTGTTAAATCTTGTATTCCAACCCAGCAGAGGGCAATAGAAGTATATGAGCAAAAGCCAATATATTATCTAAAGCCAGAAATTTCCTACTGCATCATCTGAGTTGCTAATTACATAGAAAGAACAAGTAATATTTTCCCCCTTATGTGAGATACAGGCAGCCTACAGAGAGGAAGGGAGGGCATTTACATTAGAACAATAAGTAATGTGTGGAAATTAGAGCAGAGTAAATCCTTCTTAAGAATAAGAGAAAGTCTTCTAATTGCAAGGACAGTTCAGCATCAGAGTAGATTTCCTGACTGCAGGATCTCTATCATTGAAGGTCCCTAAGAACAAGTTAGGCAGATGTCCGCTAGAAATGAGTTAGGGATTTCTTTTGGGTGCAGCATGGACTAAGGAAGCTCTTGAGATCCTTTCCAGTTGTACCTCCTATGACCGATTCCAGGAATAAATAATTTCTTAAATGTACCATAAACAAGTGTTGAATTATAAATAAATTCTCAAAATTAGGGTACAAAAAGCCTTTTTTAAAGTAACCTGCACCCGTGGTTTTGGAAGATGGATGTCGTTACTCAATAACTGTATGAACATTACATTATAGAAACATCCTTATACAAGTGAAGAATAGTACCTGCACCAGAAATGGCTGTTGATGTGTGTTCTTTTTGAGTCAGCAGGGTTAGATGTAGATTTATGGTTACTTATGGCTGACAAGCAATGATCTTTAATGAAAACAGAAAAGTACAGAACTAGTAGATGTATTAAAATTACTTTTATTTAAGGCCGCCTTATCCAATCCTTTTTCTGTAAAATTAAAATTACAGCTGATTGCTTGATAAAAATATTCAAAAAGAGAGAAGAAAGAGAATCTTTTATTATTACTCTTTCTTTCAGTAAGACCATTGTGAATATTGCAGCCAGGATAATGTGTGAGCTGTTGCTGATTTCATAAAAGTTTTCAATTTGGCTAATATGTATCTAGAATAAAACTCTACCTTCAGAACTGTAGTGCATCAGTTATTACTGCATATTACAATTCCCTCTGCAGACACAAAGTAATAAGCCAGAGTTCCTCCTCAATGTGTCCAAAATCTCACTAAATTTCTGGAGAAATGAGAATGTATGTATTTTAAGAAATAATAAACTGAGGGGAAAAAATGAAATAATATAATACAGTCATTCACAATAACCTCAAGTAGCAGATTAATCTGACAAAAGCTATACCATGAAGAATGGACTGATCTTAAAGATCTTCTGGAAGCCTCACTATCAGACATCCAAAGCCAAAACCAAGCAAGGTGGAATAGTGATCAAAAGACATATAGAACTGAATATGCTGTATTTTAATCATAAGCTGAGTCTACACTCTTGCCCCAGAATTAGAAGAAAGCGATGTAAAAGATATTTTGCATTTACATCTGGGTAAAGCTGATTCTTTTATTTTGTTTCTTTTCTATTGTTTTTGATATTCAGAGGCCACAAATGCAGGCATAGTAGCAAGAAAAGGAGAAGGAGACCTGGGTCTTGGAGTAAAAGAAGCTGAACAAGTGGATAGAAGAAAGCAAAGAGAAAACAAAGAAAGAGAAAACAGCAGAAAATGGGGAGAGAAGGAAAGTATTTGGTCTCCCTTTAATTCACACAATTCTAGAAGGTGTTCGAGCCCCTGAGGGAAACAGTAAAAGAGATTCATTACAACAGGTATAGCTTATTAATCTACTCTTGGAAGAAAAATTGATCTTTCTTAAAGAAGAAGGAAAAGTGGTTTACAGAAACATATCTCCATGGAATACAATTCACTCATGGAAATTGTTGCTGCAAGCTATTCTATTGGCAAACTGTACAGGATAGAAGACAACGTTCTGTAAAAAAGATTCTTTTCAGCTTAGTCTAGTATAGATAGCACTGCAATGCTTACCTGTGTCAGTCATCATAATATGAAGTATGTAAGAGTCATCAGCTAAATTTTTAAAGACAATTCTTCGGTGATAACATGTAGCACAATTATACACAAAATATATGCTTTGCACCTATCTGGAACATTCTTCCACCAAGGGAACAGAATACCAGGCTTAAAGGAACCTGGGAATAGTAGTGTCTTCTGGCAGCTACAATTTGTGCATTCTGCTAGTTTCCCAGACTATTACTTTAAGCATAGCACTTATTCAAGAAAAATGTATTAAATAAATATTTATGCATTTGCAGCATTCTCCTGACGTTTATTCAACAGAAAAACAGGTTTAAAATATAAGCCTGTAAGTAGAGTTCAGGTATAGGAAAAACTGACATAGAAATAAAGAGGAATATACAACTCTACACACGCCCAGGCAATGGTAACTAGGGGTTGTCCCTTTCTCAACAACAGTAATTTTCTTTCTGTAATAATACGGACTCAATGTCTGTAATCAAAACTGCAAGGAAAAGAATGCACAACCCCAAAGTTGCAGTCTGTGTCCAAAAAAAAAAAAAAAAAAAAATACCCTGTACAGTAGAGCTTCTTAAGACAAAGTATTGATATTTCCAGTTATTTAAATAAATACAATAAACCTGACACTGCTCAGCTATCTGACATAACTGGTGTTCATGTTAGGTCTCATGCTTGTATGTGTAAACCTTATGATCGAATCTAGTCTCTTGTGCTTGGACTTTGCTGGAGTTAGATCATCTTTTTGACAGCTTTGTCATTTTTTGCAGCTAATGCTAGCCAAATCCCCTAGCTCATGCTGCACGGTCTCATTTTAAATCATTGTTTGAGCTCTAACCATCCTATTTCTTCTGGTACAGGAGATTATAAACAATTGATCCTGCCCCTATTCCCAGGATCTTCTGGCACCCCTAGCAGTGAAGGCAGCTGCCTGCAGAATCAACATTCAAGGAGAGGCAAAGCAACAGAGCACTACCAACGACATGTAAACAACAGCACAATCCAAGCAATGGCAACTGTCAAAGGGAGCAGAAATAAACTGTTGTGGAGAGGAAGAAAAAATCCACCTGTACACATACAACATGCTTTTTTTCTTGTACTAGTTTTCCTAACTCTGGTATAACCTCTCTCCCTTGCTTACCTAGTCACTCTGTCAGAGGGAGGGACGAGAAGAGAATCACAAGAATCAACTGACAACATCTAGTTCATCCCTGTATTTGATGACTTTTCATTTGACAAACTCCTTTTTAATAACTCTTGTTAATAAACTCTTTTTAAATAATTCTTTTTAATGAGACCTGTAAAATAAAGAGTGTCCATGAAATGGGTTTCTATAGTTACCTATTTTCAACACTTTATTTTGGCTGCCATCACAATGTATCTGGCTCAGAAAAAAAGATCAAATTGTTCATCATCATCTGAACATAGCTCAAGTGGGATAAAGGTCATGTTTTGAAACAGTTAAAGCAGTGTTTGCCCCTGTCCAAACCTTCAATTTCAAACCTGAATCAGATCTTTAAAGGTCAAAATAATTGTGAAAGGTACATGAAGTAGTGAACTTTTCAGATAATGTCTCTCTAAATGGGTAGCGAGGAATGACAAACAAGTGGATGAGCTGCCTGTGGTGCTATGTTCCAATGCAGACAGCAGTTCAGGCATTCAATAGATACAGTACTTTCAGAAGCTGACCCTACTTCTGCCTGATTCTGAGTGCCTAAATGGGATCATGTTGACATTTTGTTGCATCTGTGAGTGCAATATCTAAAGATAATGACAATCAAGCCTACCGCCCATTCCACAGAGCCAAATCTCATTTGCCAAAGCACTTAACTAGTGGTCGTGGTTTAAGCCTCTCAGCCACGCAGTTCTGCTCACTCAGTCCCCCCTCTTTCTTTCCCCCCCTCCCGGACGGATGGGAAGGAGAATCGAAAGAATGCAACTCCCACAGGTTGAGATAAGAACAGCTTAGTAACTAAAGTATAAAACAAAACCACTACTGCTACCCCCAATAATAATAATGACAAGGGAAATACAAGGAAAGAATACAATCGCCCACCGCCTATAAGCAGCCTGACCAAGCAGTGCACTCCCCACCCTTCCGCGTCTCTGTTCTCCGTTTTTACATCCTGGGCATGACATGCTGTGGTATGGAATACCTCTTTGATCAGTTTGGGTCAGGTGTCCTGTCTCTGCTTTCTCCCGGCTTCCCCTCCTCCCTAGCAGAGCATGAGGCTCAGGAAGTCCTTGGTCAGACCAAAACATTACCAAGCAGTAACTGAAAACACTGGTGTTATCAGCGCTGTTCCCAGGCCCAAAGTCAAAAACACAGCACTGCACCAGCTACTACAAAGGAGAAAAATGACTGCTGCTGTTGAACCCATGACACTAGTCCACTGAAGGTATAGTTGATTGATGCTTCTGAAAAATGTCTGATATTCTAGGCACTTTAGGTGATCCTTATTCCATCTACCTTTGAACACAAACTCCAATGTGATTAATTAGAAAAGGGAGAGGGAAGTAGACAAGGGAGAAAGGGAAAATTTTGAGCTTCAGCTTCTTCACAGTTTGAATACAGATCTATCCATGGATCAAAACTAGTCTTCTTTTTTTTTTAAAAAAAAAGAAAAAGAAAAAAAGAAAGGCAGAATAACTATTGTAATCATGTCTCTCTTTCTCCCAGGAGAACAAGAAATGCTGGATTAACTGCAATATTTCACTCTTTCTCAAGGATATCACGGACAGGAATCTTCATTTCTTTTTAGTTAAGTAACCAAAATACATCAACAGCCACAAGCCTAAAAAATGTGCTTTGAAATCTTTCAGGAATTTGATTTTGCTATGTGAAAGACCACAAAGCATCATAAGAACAACAGCATCTTAGACTGTATTGCACCATCAGGAAAGGGGTTAATGTACATGCAGAATGAGATCTAAAGTGGCTTCAGCTGAGTCTACTTAGCGCTCCACTCAAACAATTGTCTTTCAAGGGTTTTTGGGGATAATTTTTGTTCATCTTTAGTTGTTGCTTTGCTCAGCTTTGTAAGACACTTAAGAAATTAAAGCTAAATCTTACAAGAGATATTTTTGCTTTCCTTGGAAATATTCTGCTGTAGGTATTTGCAAGAGCCTCTATGCACATAATCCCTATCCCTTGAAAGTCCCAGTGGGTACATATCTCCTAATTTTTATACTTAGATTATTGTGAAAACCTGTATCATAACTGAATTTTCCTAAGATGAAGAAACTAAGGGCAGACTATGAGTATCAAGTGCTCAGCTTCAATCATTAATTATTTTTATTAATTAGTTATTCATGATCCTCCTTTTCTGTCTACTAATTTAAGATTTTATAATTTCTAAGAGATTATTGATAATTTAGAGGAAATCAGACTAGTACATTACTCATGATTCTAAAGAAGATTTAATTATGTTTTAGCTGGAAAGCTTTGATGCTATGTATATATGTTTATGTGACAGTTATAGAGAGGTAACTAGTAAGTTCCTACAATAATCTTTCATCTGACTGAAGACCTTTGCAAGTTCTGGTAGTTACAAATACTGATTCAGGGGCCAAGTAAACATCTTGTACTTGTTGAATGAAGATAATTTTCATGACCTAGCTTCTAAAAGGCTCTTCTATGTGACCCAAAAAGAACTTTTCCAATATTTAAGAGTAACGGAGACTGCGTAAAGAACAGTTAGCAATCTCAATGTGCCACTGTAGAGTAACCCAGGCTCGATTTCACAATTGTCATTGTGTTTATAGCTAACTGGCTTGCAAAGATCTTTAGAACATTACAAATTATAAACACTCTATGAAATAGTTTTAATCAGTGTATTCTGTTATTTAAACATACTCAGAAACTGAGTATCATGACATACGGATATTTTCAAATTGGACCACACTTTTCAGTGTTGTTAAAAATATGATGCACAGGTGATCCTGTCTGTCTCAAATTTGGCTAAGAAGCTTTAGCTTTAGTCTTAGCCTGAAATACTTTGAGTTTAGATGATGACTAATTAGGTAGCCTTATCTTTCTCTGGTGTCATAGTTAACCTCAGCTGGCAACTAAGTACCATGCAGCCACTTGCTCATTCTCCCCTTTCCACCCCCCAGTGGGAGAAGAACTGGAAGAGAGAACTGAAAAAAAGTAAATAAATAAAGAAATATTAACCTTAATATTAATGTTAATATCAATACTGATTATCATAATAGTGGTAGTAATGGGAAAAGAGAAATTATTAAAAACCGAGAAAAACAAATGATACACCATACAATTGCTCGCCACTCACTGACTGATGCCAAACCCATCCCGAGCAGCGATTGGCCCCTCCCAGCCGACACCCTCCAGTTTAGAGAGCATGACATTCAACGGCATGGAATACCCCTTTGGCTAGTTTGGTTCAAGTGTCCTGTCTCTGCTCCCTTCTGCCTTCTTGTGCCCCTCCTCACTGGCAGAGCATGGGAAACTGATAAGTTTCTTGACTTAGCATAAGTGCTGCTCAGCAACAACTAAAACATCCGTGTGTTAGCAATATTATTCCCAAACTAAATCAAAACCACAGCACTGTACCAGCTACCAAGAAAAAAGTTAACTCTGTCCAAGCTGAAATCAGGACTTGTGGCAATTGTTAATGCCTGTGAGTATGTCCTGTTACACACTTCAGTGTTAAATTCTGCATGAGTTTTGTTAAAAACTTGAGCCAATGTCTTAGTTTTGATAATCTTTTCCACATAAAATCTAATGTCTTTGCTTTTAACAGATAAATTTCCAATCATTCTGTGACTAAATGTTTCACTTATGGAAATACGCCATCATTTTCATAATTCTGGTGGCATTAACATAATTTCTTGTGAGAATTAATTTCACAAAACAACTTGAATTATTTTTTCCAATTTGTGAAATAAAGTTATTCTGAGAATTTCTTTGGTTGTCTGATGGTAGAAATTAAGTCAAGATGAGTCACATGAGAATAAAAGAGTGTCTGATTCAGAAGGATAATGGCCTGAAATTCAGGAAAGAGATGTTTTTCCCACTTAGCATGTAGTTATATTTATAATAATTTTGGAACAGTAGGCTTAAAAAGTTTTCAAAGAGCTGGCCCAGAATCTTGATAATTATAAACACTGTTTTTCTCAGAAAGTCTTAGAAGAAAAACAAACTCCAAATATTTGGAAGAAAAACAATGTTGTGCCAATACTTAGAAATTTTAAATGGAAATTATCCACCTAGCAATAGGTCTGTCAGACTGATTTTGTACTCAAAAATATAACGGAACAGTTCAGGCTGGACACAATTAATGGAAAAAATTCAGCTGTTTAATCAGTGTGGTTAATCAAAAGAACATAAAAGAAGGAAAATTACAAGTTCTTATTATACCGGTAGCTGGAAATGTAATATATTTTATGTTATGGAAAACATTCTATTGAAATAATTGGACTACAAAATACACGCTGCAAACATTAAATTCATTAAGCTTGATGGACTTACTGTTGTATTTTGAGATATGTCAATAGGTAATTGTCTCTGGAAGAGTGTGTGTTCTAACAATCTTCTCCAGGGACTGGGTCGTGGTCTTAATGAAATTAATACTTTTGTCGTGAATTTGTAGAAAACATATAACCGGTATGAATAAATTCTGCAAGTGAACTCGATGGTTTGATGAATCACAAACTAAGATTGAGCTAGACTGTCTCCAAAAGTTGCAAGCAAACTTAAAACATGCATTTAATGGGGCCAAATGAGAACTCACCTATCTGACAGTAAATAACCCATACTTGCAGACATGGCAATTCTAAGAAATTATCTGAGTCTTATGAAGAATAACGAAATAAACATGAGCTTTCAGAACAGCACTGTCACCAGCAGAGCTAACTCACTGTGTTAGAGTAATTGGGATCTATAAGCTTACTCTTACTGTCTGAGAGCACCTGTGAGTAACAGCTCAGCTGATACTAGGACAGCCTATAAGAATAAATAATGAGAAAAGGAGTGGAGAAAGGAGGTGGATAGATATACTTCTCTTGGGCAGTGGGGTGGGAGCAAAGAGAAACTGGATCTCAACTCATACCCTGAAACACATCCCACATGGACCAGTGAGGACTTCAATACCAATGTTCATAAAACACCTCATCACTCTCAGTCACCCCCTCTCCCTTCCCCAGTGTCACGGAGCCCAGGTGTCCCTTCTGGTCCTGCTGAGATGAGGTGGCCTTCTTTGGGAGGCTCTGCCTAGCCAGGCAGGAAAGAGGCCACTGACATGGCAGTCAGGAGGCTGAGTCAGGACCAGAGGAAGAGCTGTGACAGTTGGCTGGCTGGCCTCTGACATTACATGAAGAAAAGATGCATTGCTCTCCCCTTGCTAAAATTTCTTCTTTTTCTTTTGTGTGTTTGCTCATTTCCAAGGAAAGTCAAGGGCATGTTTTGAAACTGTGCTTTACAGAAATTGTTTCTGAAACGATTTCGATTGTACTTTTCATACATGGCCTATAGTACATTAAGGATACCACTTTTTGGTTAATTTCCAAGAAAAGGGAATAGAACTAGAAAAGTTATAATAGCTCTGTATTTAGCAGTGATGTGGTTACGATGCAGGTGCTGTGCTGTTTCTCGCAGTGGCAGTGCAAAGAGGGAATATTGCTACATTGATGTAAACTTACAGAAGATCCACAAGGATGATCAAAGGACTGGAAGACAAGCATTTTCATCAAGGATTAAAAAGAGATGGAATCAGGGCATGTAATATTATCACAGATTAAAATTGCCAACAGGCATTTAACAATAATATCTTACAAATATTTTTGTCAATAAACATTTGTAACAGCAGAATGAGGGAAAGCAAGCCTCGGTGACTGGGTGAGGAAGAAGCTAGAAAAAATTCACAAATGTGCAAAAAAGAAGGAATAAAAAAAATCTCTGAGCAATTGGTCTGTTATCCACCACTGAAAACATTCAAATCAAGATCATTTCTCCATAAAAGATAAGTGGTTTAGTTCTAACTATATTAGTTACAACATATACATTGAATTTAATCTTTTGGAAGGTAACATTACATGTGGTTTTCTCAACTAAGTTAACAAGACTTTCAAAGTATGGTTAGGAGATATTTAGAAAGGACGCTTACAGAAGGAAGGATGGAACCAAATAAAACATGTTTCATCTAATTTATTTACTACACATTTGTAGCCTAAAAGCTGTATGATAGCGCCTAGTGCTTGCACGGTACTCGACAATGAAAGCACTGAAGTCTACCCTATTTAGACCCATTAAACACTCCTCTGAAGGCAGTAGGTAGCTGTTCAGTCTAATCTATTGAATTACTCATTTGACACAATCATAGAATCATAGAATAGTAGGGGTTGGAAAGGACCTCAAGATCATCGAGTTCCAACCCCCCTGCCATGGGCAGGGACACCTCCCACTAAACATGGATTGATGTAATCTGCTTTGATAAACCATCCATTTGAATAATAATCATCATTCTGAATTCATACAGGTCAATTCACTAATTTATATCTTTATAGATGTGTAATAAATATTTCTTCATTTTAAATACACTTTAAATATACTTAAATATACTTCTTATCATTGTGAGTCACACCAATTTAGAAGGCTAAATCCTGTTTTCAAAAGTTCTTTACACTCTAATCCTCATAGGAATTTAAGTCTCTAGCAGTCATTAATATGACAGGGATGTAATGGGGTAACTATCACTAGTTAGTAAATGAATTACTATACATCACAGTTGAAAATAGAACCCAGCCATCTGAATCACTCAGGCAACACCAACTATATAGAAACCATGACATTAAAATCTGTACTGCAGCAGTCTGAATCCAGTGAATTGCACCAAGTGCCAAATTGTACAGAGTTGATTCCTCTGCAAATACGAGTGGGCTGAGGGTTCTTTGCTTAATCAACAGTACAACACCCACTTCTTTCTATTCCACCTTAGGAGATGTCAGCCTTCTCAGACTGAGCCAGTCTTCTCTTTCTCATTTGTGCATGACACTACAGAATGCCCCATAAAATTGTTAATTCTGTTAGATTTTATTTTAATTTCAAAGACAAGCATAAAATCTCTCTCTGCAAAGGCATTAACATTTCCTGATTAAAGCCTCTTTACCCAAACAATGATAAATATAAATGGAAGATTAACCTGAATAAAATGTTCAACTGAGTAATTTAGTATTAATAACACATGTTTTACCCTTAATCTTAGGTTAGATCGTGAGTGATTAATTTTGCTGAAATCATGGCAAAAAGCACGATCATACTATAAGGAAAATATAATTATTCACAACAGAAAATGCCACATCACTTAGGATCTAATATCCGACCCTGCATTCCAATGGAAGATTGATGCAAAAAACAATGCCAAATGACACGTAAGAGAACAGGAAACATAATTTCCTAGTATTTCCTGTCAAGAATATTTGGCTAAGCAGAAAAAGCTTGTAGTTATCTGTGTCAGGAAAAATCTATAACCCAGGTAACTGGATAATCTCAATTTCCTTTGCTTTGAAAATTCCATGCCAGGAATTCTAAGCAAAGGGAAAAAAATGTTTCTACAAGAAGATTTTTTCAACATGAAATTCAGGTGAAAGACAGCTGCAACATTTTTGTGGATCAACGTTAGTTTCAGTAAATTTATTTCTAGGGTAAAAAAACTGCTGAACACAAGCTTAATGCTGTGGCTCTTTTCTAAATAAACAATTTTAAGAGTAATATATAAAGGATATCTTATTCATAATCTACTTTTATTTTCATTTTTAGCAAATGTTTACTAAAGTTTGAAATGTTCGTAATAAAACATTTTGTGGGTTTTAGCTATCAATCCATAAAATAACTTGACATTGATCTCAAATTCATTTTTTTCTACTGTTCAGGTCTGAACTGAGATCAGAAATATTTTCTATCTTTTTTTTTCCTTTTTTTTTTTTATAAAATCTTAGTTTGCAGACTTATTTTTAAGAAATAAGCTATAGCCTAAAAAAAAAAAAAAAAAATTTGTCTACTCTCTCTACCAGAAGTTAACTTCTTTCTTTTTCATTATGTATAAATATGAACTTCATTCCTCTTTATTATCCAAGTAGATGAATCAATTTAGAACCCAGTTACTTGTGGTTATTCCTGTATCTTTAATGTGATTGCATTAATGATAATATTTTTCAACATTAATCCAGTAGTTTTTCAGCATAGTGACTGCTTATATGTGTATTGTCTAATTCTCCAGTAACAGTAGCTTGTCATCATTACATTTGTCAAATGTAGAAAAGTTTAGAACCCTATAAAGCTTGTGAACTTTACTAAAAGATATGGTTCAGGTCATCATTGCAAAGAAATGTCTGTCTGATGTGATGCAGAACCATATTTTTTACTTATCTGTAAGAAACCAGTGTTCATAATAATCAAATCTCCAAAACATTGACAACAGAAAAACATTTTCCTTAGTGATTTTAAATCCTGTGGGTGTACGCTGTTATTACAACCTTACAGAGGGTTATGTGGGTCTGTTACACTCATATGCTTTCACCACAGGACTCTCCGATAAATCAGGTATCCAGAGAACAGAGAGAGTAAACTGCTATTCTTGTGAAATTGCGCATAGAGTCATAGAGTCATAGAATACTTAGGGTTGGAAAGGACCTTAAGATTATCAAGTTCCAACCCCCCTGCCATGGACATAGCTCCACTGCACAGAGAAACTCGGCATGCTCAAATAACCTGACAGTGTTTCTGTCTTCCAGTCCATGAACTTTCATACAGGTCTTCAGAGACAAAATTATTAGGGCTGTCATTCAGTCCCGTAATGCTGTTTTGGTGTGATGGGATTAAGTGCCTGGAGACTGACAGCTACCTTACCGGAAAATTGTTGATCCTTTGGAATTTTTGTGCATTAAATATCAGAATGAAAATAAAGTCTTCAGAAGATTTACAAAAAAGAATCACAGTGATGACTCTATTTATGATCAAAATCCTCCCCTTTTTCGTGCAAGTTTTCTTTTTCCTGGGAACAGACAAGAGACTATGCTGAACTGCACAGAAGCTTTCCATTGAACATGTTAACAAAACCAGTATCTCTAAAGACATTTCAATTTCAGTGGAACAGTATTTTATGATAAAAGGAAAAAGTTCTGAAAGTGTTTTGCCTATTCACTTGATGAATTAGATATTAGTTCAAGGTGCTTTGTCATCACAGGGCTCTAGCTATGGCATGACTGTAGTTAACTAAAACATAGCAGCATTTGTGAAATTTGACTGGAATTATGTTTGTGACAACTTCATAGGTAATACGATATCAAATACATATCTTTTTTTCTTTTTTTTTGGGCTACTGGCAGTATTCAAGCCTGACTGCCACACAATTCATTTGCAAAATGCTGAGAGGTAAAAATCTCAAATGGGACCCTCCCCCCCCAAGACTCTCAGTTTGGAGATACTTTTATTCACCTGAAAAGACTTCATTACAGCCACCAGATTTCCCATGTGTTTTTTCTTCCTTATTTCCTTCCTCACTGGGAATAGCCTGCTTTGATTGGAAGTGACTGACAAATATGCATAAACTGGATTTGGGGTCCAGAAAGCCAGGTTATTCTCCCATTGCTCCTAGGAGAGCCCTATGACCAAAGCAGCCTTTGCAAGAAGCCCTGTGTATTTACTGTTTCAGATTATACTGCTGCACTTCACACTCCAAATTGAATTCCTATGAAGGTGAAAGGTGGTGGAGGCTTCAGCAGATTTATTTTCAACACTGTGACATTTCATAAATGAATTAACCCCATGACTCAAGATGTCCATTATTTGCTCTTTGTTTTGGGCACTGATATTTCGTATATGCATTTAACAAATAAAGCACAGGATGTGCTTGTATTAAGTATTTCTGCCTGGCACTTGTTCATCTTCCATACAGCCAAAACAAAGATCAGAAAAGATACTTATCTCTTTTAGATTAGAAAGGGCTGCTGGGAGCTGATCTTTGACAGGATCCTGCTTTTGAAGCTGCTTTTCAGTTAGGTGCCTAAAGTACTGGATACATTAAGTCCAGAGATATGAAGTTGGGTCTAACTTTTCCCCTTTGCCAGAAGAACGCTTGAATGAAAGCATAAGTTATAAGACTTAGTCAGTGATGTCCAGACTGCGACACAGTGTTTTATGTGGTGTGTGGTTTGTTTGTTTTCTTTTTTTTTTCTTATGACTTAATAAATAAATTCAAAATTATATCTTACAAATGGATTTTACAAATAAGAACTGTTCGCAATGTTGGTTTTCTGTTTGGGTTTTTGGGGTTTTTTTGAGGGGGAGGGCTTTTTTTTTCAGTTTTAGCTAGTGAAGCCCATTGAGTTTAGTGAGATTTTAAAGGAACAGAACAAGATTGTCACCCAAATAGAGGCTCTGACCCTTTATAGTCCCTGTCGTTCCACTACCATCCACAGATCACTTTGAAAATCACTTAAAAATAAAATGATGGACTAAGAATGAAATTTTAATACCCAGTAAGAAACCTCAACCTATGATGAAACAAAGCAAGCTAACAGAGTAGAGGATGTAAGTATAACTTAAAAGTCTTTGCCAAGACAAAAGTAACAGCCAAATCCAGATAAGCTGTACCTCATTTATCCACATCACAAAATTTTAATTTAATATTAATGGGTAGTCAAACCTAGAGTATATGCATATTTAAAATTAACAGACATGTTATAGAATCATAGAATCATAGAATAGTCAGGGTTGGAAAGGACCTTAAGATCATCTTATCGAGCAATGTTTATATGTTTTTTGCTGTAATAATTTGGTAAACCGGAAAACTTCACTTTTAAAGGAAGAAATTTGTATATGTATTTAGATTGCTTTTGTCAGGCAGAACAAGTCAACCTTCAGAGAAGCTTCATCTTTCAGCAAAACTAAATTTGTTCAAAAATTTATGCTTTCACAGAAATAAAATTGATGCCTGCTGAATAAACATCTTTGTTTCAGATAAACTTTCATATCTTTTTTCCAATCTCTGTAATGTCATTACTACAATCTCTTCTATTTCACTGGTAGAATCTTAATAATAAACTGATAATTTTCCGTGACATTCTGAACAACTGTAGAAGAATATGGGATCAACCTTTGTACTGAAATGATCAGAAATTCATAATATAAATAATTAGATTTTAATTAGTTCTTTCAACAGTCTATTTCTGAAATTTGTTACAGATAATCAGTTGCTATACTAATGTAGCCCAGCAATAATCAACATTCAGCTTTCTGGCACTAATCATCGGAACCATGGCTTGCTTCCTAACATTTAGGGCAGCCCTTGGAAATAATATGATAAAGCACTCAAGGGCGTTCAACCAATTAACATGCTTGGATGAGTGAGCTTTCCAAGCCATCTGATTTTAAAAGTGGGTGCCTCATGCTGTGGAATATTGTTTCTGCTGAGTTTCCAAAAGGCTCTTCCATAAAAAGATGGGGATGGAGAACAAAACTGTAATCAGAATGTATTAACCTGAAATGAAATTCTGTTGGTCAGTCACAGAAAATGGATATTATTAATAAATAAATTAAAAAAAAAAAAAAAAAAAAAAGGAATGTGTGGGAGAAAAGGGTCTAGTTATAGTTGTGATTTTTCTTTACTCTCCATTCTAAATGCCAGATTTGCATGATGTTAACAAACATGTAGTCGGTAGCTTAACTATGGTTTTGTTACAATCAGTATTAAACCTTCAGAATGTTTTGTGAAACCAAGGTTGTTTGGTTTTTGTGGGTTTTTTGTTGTTTTTTTAAACTCTTAATTTATGCAGTTTCACAGCATTATCTGTATGTAGTGGATAGAACGAGGGTTATCTTGTTTTGCTTAAGATTTGAGGTTCAGAAATCTCTAAATTTCATGTTCTTCTGGAAATTTCCTATGAAAGTTTCACATTTCATTAAAAAACATCCCATAAGTTTTAGGAAAAACTTTCAACATGTTCATAAGATGTAAAGACAGCTAAAAATTCCTGTTCGTTAATACATGCCATTAAATTAATAATTAAAGCACCATTTTCTGTGTGTTAGGGAACTTTGCAAGCAGCACTTATTTAAAAAAATATTCTTTTAATCAAAGTCTTGCTGTTAAGCAGAACCTACAAAAGACGGCCTGCTTATTCTGACAGATTTTATCTAATGCGAGTGTTCGATTTATACATTTCCTTATTTTTAAGCAGTGACTGTGTTGGCTCAGAATTGATACCGTAAGATACTTCACTTCTCTACCCAGTTTATAATCTAGTAAAAACATAGTACTCACTAGAAAAATCTCAACAAAAATGTAATTTTAGATTTTTTTCCGAAGTACTTGAAAATAATTCATCTATGCTCCCATAGAGGGAATTTTGATCTATAGTATATTAGTAGAAATAATTAATTTTAATCTGGATGCTGAACCAAATTTATTTATGCCTATACTTTCTATTTTACATCTTAAAAATAAGAGCTATGCAACTGTGAACAGCTTGTATTGGGTTTTTCATCAAAAAAAAAAAACCAAAAAAACCAAAACCTCAAAAATACCTTGTGAAATAACTTGTGCAATGAAACACTTTATGAAAAAAAATGTTGACTTCCTAATTTGTTCTAGTATTTTCTAAATTTTCCTGCTAATTTATAAGATTAATGAGATTCTTCCATAGTTCCTTTAAGAAGTCAGAGATTTTAGGGACAGAAGGGATAGAAATGTGTAAATGTTAATGGGTGTTACTTTGTTAGTAGGTGTAACTTTGCTTTGCATTTACAAGGTCCTGCGCTGCTAAACTGCAACCCAGCTAGACATTATAAATTTCTGGATCTCTTATGGCCATGTTCACCTTATCACATCCAGAACTGCCTTGCATTTCCCAGATCCAGATACATTTCCTGGCATCAGCCCGCATTGGACCAGATCTGGGCATCATTAAGTCCCATCCATACTCACACAGCTTCTTTTTCATGCAAAGAAAATGTGAGTACATACAAAGTACAGAAGCCACTGCAGAGTATCTTGAAAACTACACCCAAACAAACACAGCCTATATGCCCATTTGTGTAGAGGGTTTGTTGGTTTTTTTTTCTTTATGTTGAGAAGAAATTTAAATCAGGAAGAAAAGGCAGGGAGAGACTTCAGCTGTCCCAGCATATTCGTAGTGAAAAGTGTCGTGATCTCTCTAATGCTACTGTATCTAAAAAGACCCAACCTGCTTGCCGCATTTTCAGTCAACCAGTATAACTAGCGTTAGCTGCTCTGACCAGCAGTGTTTCCTTCAGTCTTTCTGCCTCAATACAATATTTGAATTGCATAGGCCATCTCTAAGTTGTGCAAGTGCCTGTCAGACTGGCCACATCTTAGAGGAATCACACAGTACATAAGCTCAGAATGCCTCTGTTGTACTCCCCAATTGCAGACACAAACCTGAGTATTGGTAGCTCTCACCATGACTGCTGTGCCCACAATTGAATCAAATCAGCCTCAAGTTTTCCTTTTAAAAGAAAAAAGGTAAAATAGACTTGGAAGAAATTATTGTGAAGAACTAGAATGTGAGATGCCTACATACAGCTCTTTCAATAGATTTTGTGCTTTGAGAGATAAGCTTAATGATAGGGAAAATCATTTTCAGCTCCTAAAAGCTTCACTACCACAGTAGAGATTAAAATGTCAAGGAGCAACCTGAGATATAGACGGTCAAGCAAAATTTGCAGCTTTTTTCTTATGCCCTGATATCAGATCTCTCAGGAAGATACCATGCAAGGAAATAGAGACAGCCATGTTGAGAAACATGTTAAAAAGCAACCAATCAATGAAAAAAAAAAAAAAAAAAAACAAACAAAACCACACACACACAGACAAAAAAAAAAAAAAAAAAAAAAACAAAAACAACAAAAAAAACATTCCTTGCAAGAATTATAGAACAAAGGCATTAGGAGATGGGTAAAACTAGAGTTTTCTTCAGTAATTCCAGCTTCCTGAAAGGAGCTGTGACTGACCAAACACCTCCTCATCAAAGGATTCCAAAGCAGGATTCCTACTTAAAGGTACTAGCCCAGTCTTGCTGCCTTCATTATGATCCATGTGGCAAGTCTTATTCTACATCTGATAAGAGATTTTAATTGTCTAAGGCATATATTCTCTTTCCTGAGCCTTTTCTGTGCTCACAATCAGAGCAGACCAAAGGCTGTAGTTAGTATAAGGCTTCCTCAGCTCCTAATATTGTTTTGATTAATTTCTGTCCCTCGTGTGCATTTGTGCAGAAGAGAAACACATGGATCTGCTCTCATACTTTAATCATCTCAATCAAGGCACCTCTTTCATCAACATCAGAAGTCACAGTACATTGCATATTCTACAGCAAGTAAGTGCAGGGTGTGCTGTGGATTGATATCTTAACGGCACATAAAAGATCTGGAGCACAGTTCAAAGAGGAAAATGTTGGGTTTTGGCTGGTCAGTAGTCTTGTGTTGTACTATATTACTCCTTTATGTCTTTGGCTAACAGGGCTTCTGAAAACAGGCTAGCTCAATGAGCTCCTGTGGGAAAACTCACTTTTTGTTCCTTGCCAGTTTTATTTGCTGGCTATTCAGAAAGCTACCACACAAAACTTTTATTGCCTATATTTTCGAATTCAATCATAAAATAGCTGAAAATAAGTATCCACACCACAAATATCTGAAACCATCATGGTGCTTTGGGTCACAGAACCTCATTTTTCAGCCCATCAAGTGCTTATATATGGTTTCCATTATCATGATTTCTCTGTTGAGGCAGTACTGCCATCCTCTTCACAGATGGGAAACTTGAGATCAAGCTTAAGATCAACCCTCAGCATCTTTCTGCCCTTTTCTCTCTGCAAGATATGCTGTGCCATGCAAGGATCCTACATCAGCTCCCAGTCTTCAGTCTGAGCTCCCACATATCAGAAAGTCTGTTCCTACCACATGGCTGTCAATTAGCAATTAGTCCTTTTGTGGCTCTTCTGAAAATTAAAGGCATTCCCCTCTTGTTCAGTTCAGCTCCTCCCAAAGCATTTGAAGCCTCCATATAAATGTGACTATTAAGGCTTGGGGTTTGTTTTCTTATTTGTTATTTTTATTATTATTATTTAGCTTTGGTGGGTTTTTTTTTGTTGTTTTTCCTTAATAATCATATGCTTTCTCTTTCTTCTGCACATTTTAAACTTTACAGACAGATGGTCTACTCATACATGTAAAATTAAGCATATGAAATAGCCTACTTGTATAAAATAAAGCATATGCATAGCTGTTTGGAGAATCATGGCTTCAATGTGCACATAATAAATCCAGAGACAGCTTGCCCGTGTCTCCTGCTCGGCAGCCATAAAATTTGGCATATAAGGAGCCATCAGACACTCCCCTTTCCTACTTTTTAAGAGTGGTCTACATCCCAAGGCACATACCTATTTGTTAGAACAGAAAAGCAGGTACTTCTTCCTGCGCTTCTGTTTCTCAGGTTCAAACTAGGGAACGCATACAGTGGGACAAGTAGCTTATTCCAAGTCACAGTGGTTATTTGCATTGTGGTCATCAGGGTGCAAGGCAGGACTGGATGGTGACTCTCAGAATTAAATACTTTCCTTTTCTTTGGATACTCAGCAGAGAATGAATAGCTAGTTAGTAATTTGCCTCAGTGCTGTACGGTCAATGTGACTACCCTTGGATTTGTTGTTTCATTAAGCTGAGAGGAAAAAAGATAAAATGAAGTGCAAAAAGCCCTGATGCATTTTTTTTCCTCATCCATTTCAAACCCCTGTGGTCTTACACAGGACCTCTTGGCACATCTGAACGCCTTTGGTTAACCCTCAGAGCAGGATTTAATGGGGGCACCCTTTTACTGTGGTTCACAGAGACTTCATATGCTGGCTGCAAGATGTGTCCTTATTGGGCTTTAAATTTGCTGATGGTAGAGGAGTAAATGCCTGTGAAGAAGAAACACCAGCATGCTCGTCACCTTTTGCTGAGCATATTTCCATGTTTCACCAAGCCTTTGTAAGCACTTGGTAGAGAGACAGCTCTGTTTATTGGAGGTGCTTGCTCCCTAAGCTCCTGGGACTGTGCCCAGTTGCAATCACAGCAGTGTTATTGCAGTTCCTTCCTGTCCCTTTGATGTAGCATTTGCTTTTTAAATTCCTGCTGCTTTCACTCATTTTTCCCAGTCTGCTTTTTGGCTTGTTTTCTGAAGGTACTGGGGCTCTTTCAGGGATAAGGCTTTAATAAGGAGTGCATGTTTCTCCCACCTCACTGTTTTGCTAATTCATGGTGTTAAAACCTGATCAATTTAGTAGCAGCAACAACCCCCAGAAGCACAGCAAGGACAACATCAAATACAGCATCCACTATATGATGCTTACAAGAAGTCAGTTTTAATAACCAAGAAACTGAATCCTGTTTATTTCCCAGATTCTCTCCTTACTCCCTCAAATTACTGCAAGAGTTTAAAGAATTTAGGACCATGGAAGAGGTACTTGGTGCCTTGCAGGATGAAGCTATTAAATGTTGAATGCCTTGAGGCAAACAGTGTAGGAAGACAGCTATTAGCAAAAGTGAATGGACTCTCATGTATTCATTTTCACAGTCCAAGAAGACCAAATCTGCCATTAACACTGAAACTAAATTAACCTAAATAAACCTAAATTTTGAATTAGCTTTTTTTCAAAGTGCTCTATGTAATTACAAAACTTGTTTTACAATTTTTTATTATCAGGTTGGAGAGGTCCTCCAGCTCTGCACAGGATTTTTAAGGGCATTACCATGTCAGAAAGCAATTTGCATTTCTCTGTATATGGAATGAGGATGAGGATATAAAACTCAAACTGAAAAAAGAAGACATCGAATCTACTGCTTTATTCTTAAAGTTAGCATGGCTACCTTTAGGAAATTATATACTCAACGTATGCCTGGAGGGATTTATTTTGCCTTACAAAACTCTTTAAAACTACCTTTTTTTTAAAATTTTTTTTCCCCCCACAAACACAACATGTGAGAGCTCAGGATTTCACAAACAAAGGGAAATTTGCTGTCAAATCATAGTGGGATTGAAGGAAAACTGTAAATGTTATGTTTTAATGGACTGAGCACACTTATTGATCTTGATGTTAGCAGTGTTACTTCTGCATTCTTGGGCAAGCAACTTACTTACCTCAATGTTTGTAAAATGGAAACAGCACTCATTTCCTTACAACACAACTTAAGAAGGATTCAAGTCACACTCATACTCCAATGAAGTCTAGTAGGCGGAAGGTGAAAATTCATTTTTGGAAATGTCGGACAAATTTTACCCTCAGTTAGACCCGATGGTCTAACTCTCTTCTGTGGGAGTGAGAGGGTGGCATGAGAAGCAGAATTACTCTGTTGTTCTTTCCTATTCATGCTGTGTCAATCATCACAGCATCTGAACACTTTCCCAAATTATGACTAAACAAAGAAGACTAATGTCTGTCATGTGAAATTTTCTCCTTGTTCCTCCCCCACAGAGAAAAGTTATGTGGATGCTGTGTAGGAGGGATGTTATGATACTCACATTAAAAAAAAAAAAAAAGGTAAATGCATACTAAAAAAAGAAAAAGAAAAAACCCAAACAGACATGCTTATTTACTGCCTGTTGGGAAAGAAAAAGTTGAATAAATGAGCTTTATAATTGAACTGGAAAGGCTTCTAGTTCATTGACATACTGTTTTGAAACAGATTTTCAAACCCCAGACCCAGTTTTCATCCACAGCAAACTTTCAATAATGAACCCTGGGGGCAAGATGAGGGAAGGCTAACAACATGGACTTATCAATGGAAAGCATCACTATAATACACTAAAAAGAAAAAAAATAACCTGAATGACATCTTCAAATCATTTGAATTATTTACTAAAATTTACAGTTACATTGTTTGTACTTATTTTTAGTAAAGAACAAACAATAATCAGTAATCTGTAAGATGGGGAAACTCTGAAGTATCAATTCACTTGGGGGCCATCAATAGCAATGCAGACACAAACCCCGTGTTGTGGCTTAAGCTTCTATAAACTCACGCAATCACTCTCTCACTCACTCCCCACTCTTTCTTCCCCCAGACACGGGGCGATGGAGAGGAGTATCAGAGGAATGCAACTCCCACAGCTTGAGATAAGAACAGTTTAGTAACTAAGGTATAACACAAATCACTACTGCTACCACCAATAATAATAATGACAAGAGAAAATACAAGGGAAAATAATACAATTTCTCACCACCTCAAGCCCGACCATGCAGTGCACCCCCACCACTGAACCCCCACCCTTCCGCGTCTCTGCCCTCTGTTTTTACATCCTGGGCATGACGTGCTGTGGTATGGAATACCTCTTTGGTCAGTTTGGGTCGGGTGTCCTGTCTCTGCTTCCTCCCGGCTTCCCCTCCTCCCTGGCAGAGCATGAGGCTCAGAAAGTCCTTGGTCAGACCAAAATGTTCTAAGCAGTAACTGAAAACACTGATGTTATCAGCGCTGTTCCCAGGCCCAAAGTCAAAAACACAGCGCTGCACCAGTTACCGGGAAGGAGAAAAATGACAGCTACTGCTGAACCCATGACACCCCGGCAGTTGCATTTCTAGCCATCCACCCCAAAAGTTAGACTTACACATCCTCAGGTCCAAGTCATCTGTTAATTACTATATCTTACATGATTTTAATGTCCCTGTGAATCCATTAGTTGACACAGTGCTTGCCTAGACGGTTTGGTTTGCAGACTTGCAGAAATTTTGTGGTTACAAGGGCAAACATCACACAATAAGGTGAAGACAATGCAGAGACCGGAAGGACATACTCCTGGCCAATGCACATCAGATATACACAGTCTCACCGCTGCATTAACTAACAAATCTCTACCAAGTTGCTGGAACATTTAAATAGGATCTTGCATAACATCTAATTATACTGAAATGGCATTGTTTTTGCTAGTCAGAAAGCAGGGAGGCTACACAGTTCCTAAAGTGAAATAAGACAGTCCTTTCCCCAGTTATACATGCTGTGCCCTGGCTGGTTTCAGTAAATACACTAAGCACTGGACTTGTAAGTACTGGGTATTCCAACTTCAGTAATTACAGCTCTTTCTCTATAAGACAAGTGTGGATGTGCACATCTGTCTGTCCCTATAGTCTGCGCTGGTAGCTTTTACACAGCTCTCTGCCAGCAGCAAAGCTTCATGTTCCTTTCTTCTGGAGGAAGGAGAGAAAAGTACAACATCAAAATGGTCAAGGAACAGAATGTATTTATTTGGAAATGTGGTTAAGAAATTGCTCAAGTTGATACAGTTTAAGACCTTTTACACATTTTTCCTCTGATTTTTTTTTCTCTCCTGCTTTCCTTCTCATCAGCAAAATTCTCCCACTCCTACAACTGCATTTCTTCTGTGTTGATCACATTGTTATTCCCTTAAATTGGATGTTCTCAACCCTTCCTTTTTTATTTACTTTGAAACACAGACTCTATTTCCAATTCCAACACAATAATTCTACAGCAAAGCCCAGGGGAGCTTTGAGTGGGTAAGAACTGAAATACCAGATTAGTAAAATTAGCTGAAGCCACCAGTTTACTTTCCACACATATTTTATAAAAGAATCACATCCAATAGCATTTGGTTTCATTGACAGGATTTTCTGATATGCTCCTACATTTGGACTTACCTTTGGCTCACAGCAAATTGATAGATGGGGTCAGGGCTTAAGAGCTTTTGTAATTAAAAACTTCCCTGCCATTTTCTGTAAGCAGATTATCTGGTGCTGCAGAGATCCTACAAATGACACTCTGGCTGCCAGCATCACCACAAAAGTCAGACACATTTCCTTGTACTAAAT
Organism: Amazona ochrocephala; assembly: GCA_039720435.1. Classification (NCBI taxonomy): domain Eukaryota; kingdom Metazoa; phylum Chordata; class Aves; order Psittaciformes; family Psittacidae; genus Amazona; species Amazona ochrocephala. The sequence goes on from CM077878.1 coordinate 83,279,725, forward strand.
TCCAAAATAGTACATGGTCTAACAGCTTCTAAGAGACGCTGTCGAAGAAGACAATCACTGACAAGGTCAAGCCTGGTCATAGCTGGAGAGATGGGGTTTATTAATAAACAGAAGAGGTCTGGAAGGCAACTTGGCTTCTAATGTGAGCAGCTTTCAAGCATAAAAGCAGGCTGATAAAGTGGCTTGCCCAATCCCAAGGAACTGAACTGCATCTTCATCTACTCAGTTGTGAAGCAGAAATGAATTTGATGACTTGACTTCCAAGCTGAGCTTATACAACTGAAACCACAGTTTATCCAAGATCTGAATTTATAAAGGGCTATTGAAAGAATGGCCTGGCCAGTTGCTTGAGTCATTTTTTTCATCAAAATGATTTCTCAGAAAGCCCACAGCACCAAAGGCATTGTGTATCCGTGCATGCATGTGCAATACCATTCGTATTATTTTCTCCTATGGCCAGTGATTATGTATGCCTCTTAGAGGCTGCTTCTGTGTGTAATATGACAAACAGAGCAGAAATTATTTTAAAATACACAGACAATGCTTATAGTCCTCTTTCCTTACTATTGGCAAAATCACAAATCCACTACTAAGAAAGAAAAAATTTATTCGTTGTTGGGTTTGTTGGGTTTTTTTATTTTTTTTAAAAAAAGATTGCACAGCAAAGGTTCCTTTCTTGGTTTACGTCCTCATCCACTGAGAGATTTATATGAAAAACAAATGCTTTCATTTTTCTGCCTATGGGATTTAAAATGTGCTGTGAATCGTACCCTGATCTGAATTAACGTAGTGCTACTGCTCAAAAAATTCTATTAAATTTGTGGAGCTTTTTTATTTTATAGCATTATAATTGAGATCAAACTGTGACTGCCATTTTTATAAAATGGTGAGTGAGTTAGAGTGACCAGCTGAAGATGTTTCTAGAAGGCCAGCTTTTCAGAAACTTTACTCCTCTTCCATACCTTCTCTCTCAAAATGAGAGACTTTGGGGTGTCTCAGGTTGTTGAGCCAAAATTATGACTCATTTCTGAAAAATGATTATTTTTACTGTTGGCAACCTTATCTACCTGCCTGTGACAACACACCAGCCATGAGAACTGCCTGGATCTTGTAAATAACAGTTGGTCAGTATAAAAGAGGCACTACAGTTTAAGGTGCTTTGATGTTATTTCATTTTACACCCTTTGATTTGATTCATAAAGTGGTGCTTAGGAATTCTTTGTAGTGTTCCTTAGCACGGTTAATTTTCCAGATGCTTTCCCTCCACTATTGCTCTGATTATATCTTGGGAATGGGCCTTCTTGGTTAGACGGTGCCATTTTTAAACATTCATTTTTCAAGCTCAGTTTGCTGTTCAGGTTCTGGTGTGTTGCCTTCTGGATTGTGACAGGCATTGAAATGCTCTTAAAAACAGTGATGCAATTCTTCTCAAAAAGACTGTTTCCTCTCATTTGTTGCGTCTAAAGCATTTTACTGGGCAGTATCAGCTACATGCCATTTATTGAATTATTAGGCTTCTGACTGGTTTAGCAAACACTGATCTTACAAAGCTGTATTTTAACGTATGTAAACAGTGGTGTTGTCCATGGCATTTCTTAGTTTTAAGACAAACTAATGTTGACAAGATACTGGATTTCATGGAGGGGAAGAGCAAGAATCTTGGTGGGCAGATTTTTACTTCATACAGATACAAATTCCCTAGCTATTATCAGTTATGTTTATTATGGAAGATACACTCATACCTAATACATCACTCTATCATTCTAGATTACATTAAATTTATTAGTTCCTCAGGATATACAATAATATACCCTAGATTAGATTCTAGCCAATGATTTCAAAAGGCAGAAAAGGTTTTGGCTGATTTTACTTTAGGAACCCGCACTGATTCTTCCTGAACAAAGCGTGTGAGTTCACATTTCTCTGTACAGTATTTCTGTAGTCATGTTTATGGATTAGCTCCATCAGACTGTATAATATTAAACAACTGACACAATGGCAAGCTTTTTTCTTGCTCTCGGCATATGTGTTAGAAAATAACATGGAGTCTTGCATAAGAGAAATTACATGTTAATTCAAAATAAGAGCAACAGAAGAAGATAAATGCAGGAAATGTTTTGAGGAACAGAGACTAAAACAGGAAATAATGACCTTATGTGGCTATCTGGGTATAACTTCAAAATTGCTTTATCATATTTAAGTAAATATAGACTACTCTAAAAGTCTTTAAATAAATAAAGACTAATCCAGGAGCCTACTTGGGGAAGTGAGTTTTGACAGGTACGTAATAACCATATATGAACAGTAACTACACTCAGCCTCTCAGACCTTCCAGTCATGTGCTCAGCTCATTAAACCATTATGCTTAGCTGAATGACAAATTTACAGGTCTTGTAATTTGGATTGATGTCATAATTATGACATAAACAAATGTAAATGCTTTCAGTTGTGCAAGTAAAGCAAATACTTTTCTCTTTTAACCTCTACATGAACTGTAAGTTTAGGACATGAAATGCTCCTAAAAAAAATAAAGAATTAAGACTAAAAGCATAGTAGCCAGATGCCACGCTGCTCTGCTCAGCCTTGTTACAGTTGTCACTGCTTGGCAGAAGTCCCTGAATAAGGCTGCTAATACACCTCTGCTATAGGACTGTTTGCATTTAAAATAATATATAGCTGAAATAAAGGACTACCATTTTTGCTTGTCCAGTTAGAGTGCAGTTTCCAGTCTTCCAAAAGGAGTCATAAAATCAGAGGTCAGTAAGATTGCAAGAGTAATAACAGAAGCAAGAAGCTTAAACAAGTTCAAATGCAGCCATAAAAAAAGCCGTTTTGCACAAACCAGCATATTTTCAAATCAGTGTTTTGCAAATTACTGGACCTACACCCCTTGCCCTATTTCTCACCTGCTGCAATTCTCTCAAAGCATCAGTAATGCTGTTGGACTAAACACTGCAGCTTGCAATGGTGATGTTGCGATGAGAGCATGGTGTATGTCGCTGCTTCTGAGTTTCTGGTTGCCTCAGAAAATAACTGTAGGGAAAAAGGAAACAGAACACATCCTACATACCTGAACACCTGAAATTGTGAAAAGAAACTAAATTGGGGAAAAACAAGCTATATAAGAGCATTCAGAATTTATACTGATTTTGAGCTGAGTGTAGTAATGCTGCACAGACACTGGGATGTTTTAAAAACATTTAGACAGTCTCTAATAGTTGAGAAACACTGTCCTCTGATCAGCTGCATGTACCTCTCACAGCTCAACATCATTCTGTTCTTCTGTTGGAAGGATGTGGAAGTAAGAGATGTCCCAATCTCTCAGTGTTTGGATCAAGCCATTTGTGTGCAGACTAAAAGCTAAACTGATCATGTAGGAAAATCTGACAGGGAAGCTGTCTCATGGTTTTCAGAAGACTATTTCAGAAGTCAGAAAATTGCCACTAAATTTCCATTTTCCCACAGAATACTTAAATTGAAGCAAAATGGTAATTTTAATGGAGCTTTGACAGAAGCTTTCTTTGTATTGGTTTTCCTGACAGTTATTCTCAATCAAAGCAAAAAAAAAAAAAATAAAAAAAAAATTAAGTGGGTGAGGAGGAACAACAACCAAAAAAAAAGCAGGCCCAAGAGTTTTTGGAGGACAGCTGCTATGAAAGGCATGGTATTTACATGCGGCATATCCCTTCTGTGAGGGGATTACATTTGCTGACAATATTGTCTCTCAAGTAGATGGAAAACAAATTTCTGTTCTACCTATAGGTTTCTCTCAAGGCCAAATCCGTGCCCATTTACAAAGTCTACTGTTAGTTAGCTAACCTGTGAGTTTTATCTTAAGATCGTGAAGTTGTTGATGTGTAAAGGACCAATGAAATTTGTTTTTATAACTTTTTTGAGAAGGTTATTTTCAGATAGAAAGTATTACTTCTGTAATACAGAAATTTAAGGCTTTCTGACCAGGGCAATAACCATTTTGTTGCTCTTACATGACACACAAATGCTGTCATAACATGTTTTTCAAATATTCAGACAAGCAATTGGACAGAGCCAAAAGCAATTAGTTAGGAAAATGACCCAGGAAAGGCCCCAAATGTCCTTGTGGGGAACAGACTAACTAGTCCCTTGCAATCCATTTTGAGGCCGTTTGTTCTGATTTTGCAAAAAGCTCCAATCGCTTTTGTCAGGCACTGTTGACAAGTACTTTAAATGCATTATCTGGAAGTATTTGCGGAAGACCCCACATATGAATGAAGTTTGTATTTCCATTTATTACTGGTTTGAATAGCGATACCATAAAAGGATGTACTACAGAATACTTGAGACATCATTCACAAGGACATTTGAGTGACATTTGCCTATTTTCTTGTTACATCTGCTAGTGATTACTTAGCTAAGTCACTTCTGTGACTGTGTGCCACTTCTACTTCAAAAAGTTTCAGCCTATACATTACAAAGAGGAAATAGCAAGCACTGAGCAGAGAAGGGTATTTTTTTGTGTGCAAACACAAATATCAGTAGAAAGACCAGACATCCTCTAAAGAAGAGTGTGTTTGTGAATACTGAGCAATCTACTGTGTTGAATCATATCACTGAATTATTTCACCCATCTGAAGGGCTGTGCACTGGTAGACCGCAGTGCCCTGGCACGGGAGAGGGAGTGCTCTGCTTCCATCTCTCGGTGAACGAGAGGAAGGGCAGCCAGACAGGAGGTCTGGACTCTTCATTGATTCAAAAACCAGATGAACAGATGCTTCAAAGGGGAAGACAGCTGCGCTGTGACAGGCAGGGGAGAATGGGTACAGATTCATTCACATAAGCTTTTCTCCCAGAGTGTTCTCACCACTGCTCTGAGACTCACCACAACCACAGGCACATGTGAAGCATACAGGTTGTGCTGCCAATCCAAGAGAGAAAAAATGTGTCTAGTTTGCAGTGAGAAATCTTGTCAAATTACTATCAGGTGGTGCTTCCTAGCCATTAAAATCGATATGACTTTGGAAGGGTTCTTCAATATGCAGTGACAAAGAGGGAAACAAGGACAAAGAAGGGCCTTTGCCAGGCGATATGGCATTGACCGCTGAAGCTAGCAAGGCTGGCAGCAGGACCAAAGCTGAATCCCTGTTGGTGGGCTAACAGGTGCAGCCACAGGTGACAAGCACAGGACACTTCCCAGCGGCCTAGAACCAAGGCTACAGTACATGTCTGGGGATTGTGGGAACACACAAACCTCTGGCAGCCTGCGCTGGACAGGCAGGAAAGTCACCTCTCTGATGCTGGTAGGCTCTGGGCTGAATTAATGAACTCCTGCCAAGTGTACTGGGGATGGATAAGAGCGTGACACACCATCCATAGCACAGGAAGCTGCACACCCTGCTCCTTCAGCTGTGTAAAACCTCTGGGGCTGCAAGCTGCAAAACCTGTCTCACAGGGTGCTGAGGAAATGGAAGGTCTCAGCCACAGATCAGACTCTCATCACCTTGCTTCCAGCTGCAGAGCATAGAGAGAAGTATACAGAATTAGATCCACACCAGTTTCAAAAGCTAAGAGTTCAGCAACTTCTAAAGAGATATCCTTTCTCTTGATTTCCATAACAGAAATCTCTGTTACGGTATTTCATGGGGTTTTTCCCTTGAAAAAGATCTTGTTCATTCTCTCAGAAACTCCAGGTGGACACCTATGTGTGCTTCCAAACCCAAGACTGGTTGTTCTGGCAGAAGAATTACATACTTTTCAAAAATAACAATGAAAAGAAATGGATTAATTTCATTACTAGACACAAAATTAATTTCTTCCTGTTACACTGAACACATTGCCTGTACTTACAACAGAGAAAAGATACTACCCAACTCTTCCATGAAATAAAATACCCAATTTTCTTCCAGCACATCTACCTGGTTCTATATTTAGGTACAATTCCCCTTCTGAAATATTTGCCTGTTTTAAGAGGTAGACTCACCTATATTCTCTGTATTCTCTGGCTTCAACTGTTTGCGGGTTTTAAGTTTAACCATATCATTTTGAATTTCCACAATGTAAACTCTTATAGCTGCTTTTCTGTTAGGAGGTAGAGGGGCTTTGGGGCTTTTTAATTGCTACTATTTGCACTATGACCTCTAGCTTCAGCTTAATTAAGATTTTCATAGAAATATCAAATAGACAAACTATACAGAAACAGAATATATAAAGGAAAAGTCTTTGTGCTTTCATTTTACCTTCAGTAAACTATATGGAACTATAAACTGTGTAAAACACAATAGAAAATACAAACTCCTACCTGAGAAAACAATCAAGTATGTGTTATTGTTACACAAATTCTTAAATACAGACTTATCTCTATATCTATATTTAAGTCCCATTTACTAGGAGCATCTAAGTGTTTAAAATCTTTCTTGACTCAGGATCAAATTTTAAAACTGTTACTCATTTTCTACTGAGAAAAAACAAAGTTTTAGGGCAATGGAATTATGACATATCCTATGACTTTTAAGGGTAATCAAAGATGTCATTAGAGCAAACATTAAAGAGTTTGTGGAAAGCAAGCTAAGCAAAAAATGGTATTTTGTTGTTGAACCTTAATCTTGAAAATTTAGTGTTAATTAATCAAGACTCATAACCTTGGGATTATCATTCGCTAGAAGCAGACACGTTCAAAATACTATGGACTTTTTGCCATCCAAATATCATTTCTTGGTAGATATAAGCGGCTTTTATGACTACTAGCCTTAAAAACACTTACCAGCTACTTGTCCTTTCTGGTCAGTTCCACTTAAGGATGAGAAGTGGTTTACTGCAGAATGCTGAGATCATGACATTTACTGAAGTGAATCTCCAACTCTCACATGCAGTGAAACCTTTTAAAACCTATTCATTATAGCTGCTAAAGAAGGGAGATAAAATCTTTTTAGCTCTCGGAATAGTGCTAGGAATCTGTCTAGCTTGTGATGCAAGAATGTATTTGCTGAAATGATAAAATGCTAATATCAGCTTATTACTGAGCTAGGATCAAGAGACCATCAGGGTAGCTCAAGCCCATAGGAAGCTGCCTCAAGCACCAGAGCTATAGTTCAGTCTGGTTTCATCAGTTTAGTGCCAGTGACATTTTTCTTCTCATTTGAGTCAACAGAATTTTGGGTTTTGGTTGCTGTTGGCACATAATACCGGCCTTTGAAATACTGATTGCTCAGCCAAAGTTAACAGAAACAGCTGCAAAACAAGATGTCATTATCTCTGGGTCTTGCTCTGAGTGAGCTACAAGTGCATTGCCATCTGCAAAGAGCAGTTCTTTAATAAGGGGACTTCAGAAGCCTTTGTTTTTGCATATAAACAAGACAAATTATAAATGTAGCTTGGAGAAATCTGAAACTGGACTCTCAGAGACAGACTCCACTTTTGTTCTGGTTGCTGTTACTGCAAAAATAATTCTCTGTAACACCAAGATGCTGTAGCTTTAATCACATTTTGCAAGCCAGCTTTCCATCCAAATAGCCAGATGAAGATGATCACTTCTTTAAATCATTTGCTTTGTGTCAAAGAGGAAGAATTAGGTTCATGGCTTGGTGGTTGAAGTTTGTTTTAGTTTTCATGTTTCTCTGCATAGAAGCATAGAAAGGTTTATTTAATTCTTTAAACTCTTCCTAATAGTGCCAAATAGCATCAGACAGCCTGACAGTTATAAACAGCCATGGCTGTAAAAGAACCATGGTATTGCATGGATATAGCTAAGTCAGATTCAAAAGCAGTATTTTGCATGAAGCATGCCATAAACATACAGTCATCTCTGTAATTACAGACCATTTTCTAGCCCATTGCCTACTTGATGTTACAATTGCCAGCGTCTTCAAATTGTTGCAATACTACTGCTTACAGACTGAAATATGTATGTGATCAGTGGCTAAAACATGTTTTAAATATTCCATTTTGTATCACATTGAAGCCATGCTGGAGGTATGAAAGAAGAGCATGGTTTTCTGATCAATTTGAAGCCTTGGGCTATTGATTTGTTTTAATGGTAGCTTTGATTGTTTTCTTCTTTTAAGTTGAAGATAGGCAGAGTCTGCTCTTAACTGAATGTAATCTTGAAGAGTTCATGACCATGACAAATTTTAAATGTCTTGCATTCTACAAATAAAATAAGAAGTTGACTGGAACTATACAGTCAAGCAATAAATATATATACTGAATACTGGAAAACAAGCAACCTAGTATCATGTCCATTACAGCAAATAGGGATCCAGACATTAGATCACAAAGTTGAAGTAAAATGATTTATTAGATTTATATGTACTCTTTGTACCAGAAAGTCTTCTCACATACACAGTGTTATAGATTTTCAGAAGTCCGTTTATAATGCCCTGCTCTATCCATTTCTCTTTTCTCAAAAGGCAGAGACAATCCATGGGAAAAGCAGTAACATGTTTAAATAAATAAAAAAAAAATAAAAAATAATAATAAAAATAAATAAATAAATAAATAAAAACAAACAGTAAATGCTCAGTAATATGGGAATCGTTTGGGTTAAGAAATGGGAAGAACCATGGAACAAGACACATGACCCATGAGAGGGGATAGAAAGGCCTGGAAAGAAAAGTCATTGGATGCAATTGTAGGGCTCTAAAACAAGCACAAAGATTAGGCAGTGGTCAGAACAGAGCATCTGAATAGCTGCTGAAAGGAAGTGGATTTATAAACAGGAGTTCAAGCAACAAAGAACGGCTCCAGTGCAGGAAACTATGGTAAATAGGAATGACTGGGCTTGCTCAGGGCTGTGGGAAACATTAAAAAGAGTCATACAATGCTTAAGTCTTTTATATATACAAACATTTTAAGCATAATATTTTCAAACTTATAAAATTTAAAATCTTTTTCTTTTTTTCCTAGTCAACGGATAAAATTATTTCCTTTCATTCCTACTCATTACTCAGTCTCCCTTTTAGGCTAAACATCTGCATACTCTATGTACTTACGTAATCTTCAGGAGAAGACACTTGCTCACAGTTTTCATAGCTTTTATCAGAGTAGAACTGTATTCCTAATATTAAGCAAGTACACAATCAAAATTTTAAGCAATTTACAAATTTAAGCAATTAAGAAATAAAACTACTGTTAACATTTCATAAATATGTTTTATCCTTTCTAATACTCTTTTGCATACTATTTCTAAAGAAAGGGGGTGTAAGCTAAATTTCCATAGACTTCCAAATTACCATACACTTGATACACTCAGATGTTTAACTTGGAGTGACACTTACATCTTTATTTAGGCAACTAAAATTGGCCCGATTTTCTGAGGGCAAAACTCTACTCGTAGGTAGCATTTTTATTAGAACACTTGGGATAGCTGAGGAAAAAAAAATCAGGCCTTCATGCTGTTCTTCAAGTCTTAAAAGCTTAAACATCAAGGTAAGTATCAGTTGCTCTTAGTTTAGTCATTTTAAATTAGCTGAACAATTCAAGAGAAGTCTGTTCGCATATGAGGAGTAGAGGGGGATGTTTGCCATGGAAAAGGTGATAAGGTATGAACACTGTAAGACAAAGAGGAGACACTGAAAAAGTTTTGCTTGGACAGAACATGATATAAAATCAGTGATACAAGTATGTCTTTGGTTAACCAGTAACTTCTGGTATCAAGCAGAGTTATGCCTTTCAGTTCCCAGACATCTCCTGCATGAGGATCAATAGCAGAATTAAATATAAGTGATGCTTAGGTGAGGAGTGACTTTCAGGGAAGTGACTTTGGTTCTTATGATTCAGAATTTGAAGCCTCTATCACAGAAGTTAAAATGGCTTGAGCCATACAGCCACGACTGCTACTGCTACGTTGTTATGTTAGCTATGTTTTGAATACAGATTCCCAGAAGCTGAGATTATTTGATATGCCTATGCTCTTATGGCTCTCATATAAATTAGCCCTCCTGGACAGCTTCCATAGAATCAGTGAATCATAGAACAGTTTGGGTTAGAAGGGACCTTAAAGATCATCTAGTTCCAACCCCCCTGCCACAGGCAGGGACACCTTCCACTAGACCAGGTTGCTTGCTCAAAGCCGCATCTAACCTGGCCTTGAACACTTCCAGGGATGAGACATCCACAACTCAGGGCAAACTGCTCCAGTGCCTCATCACCCTCATAGAGAAGAATTTATTCCAATTCTTTTCATTTCAGCCCTCAAATGTATGTGCAGTTTTCGCTTTGGTTTTTTCAGCACTCCACTTGGGGATCTAGATGGGCTACACAGAGATCTACACCAGTTTTGAGAAGAGAATTTACATGGGTTGTTGGCAAGGTACAGCACCACCTTGATCCAGCCTTGTGCCTTTCTGTATCATCTTGCCAGATTGTGTTGGTGGAGTGGTAAATGCACCAGTGTGCTCTCTCTTGAGGTATTAACATTTCTAGATTCGTGGTATGATTTGACAGGATCCAGATGCCAAATACATTATTTTTCCTGTGCTGTTGCCTCAAGGTGTATCAGGCTCCAGATTTTTAAGGTGCAGTAGGAAAGCTAAACAATATTCTCTGTTGAGACACAATTTGTAGAGTTAGAAAAGCTAGGACAAACAAACCGGCAGGAATCAGGATTCAGAGCCAGATTTTCAGAACATCCTGATCTTGATTCTCACGGTTGCAACTGACAGATCCACACTTTTTTATTTAGGCATCGTGCTAGAGGTGCCGGGTATCAAAAAGTTACTCAGCCACTAAATCCCTGCCTCAATCCGAGCTGCATGAGAAGAATGAAGAGTTGGATAGTGGTTTATACACCTACTTTTTATTTTTCCTTTATTTGGACATACCAGTGCTGGTCAGGAATAAAAGCAAGCAGCAGCGCACCACTGCAGCGTATTGCTTCTGCCCTAACGCACTCCAGGCCACTAGGACGCTGCCGTTCGGCGGACCCCGGCCCCCGCCGCCGCCCCGCCGCGCAGGAAGCCATGGCTCCAGGGGGAGCATCCCTAGCGCGACCTGCGGCGGACGCCGCCGAGCACTCCAGGGGCTGGCGAGCACTGGTGCCAGGCAGGGCTGTGACCCACCCAACGCCGAAAGGCGCGGAAACTCCCGCGGCAGCCGGGCTCCGCCGCCGGTGGCAGAGCGCATGTGCGGAGGCTCCTGCCTCCGCGCCGCTCCTCGCACCCTCCCTTTCCACCTCCCTTTCCACCTCCCTCCTTTCCCTCCCTCCCTCCCTGCTTCTCTCCCTCCCTCCCCGCCTGCTGCCCGCCCGCCCGCTGCCGTCTCCCTCTCCGTGCCGGCCGGGTGCTGAAGTTGGGCGGATGGCAGCGGAGCCGCTCCGCTAGGGACGAGCCGCACCAGCCCTTCCAGGGACCGCTCCGCACCAGCCGCACGCAGCCCGGCGGGGGTGGGTAAGGCGCTCCGCTTGCATTTGAGCTTGAACCGTGTTAAACGGCATCAACATGTCTGCGTTACACTGATGCACGGCGAGGGGAGAGACGGGACGGGGACGTGGGGGACGGGGGGAACCCCACCAACCAAAGGGGGGAAGAAGGAAGAGGAAGAGGTGGGAGGGAGGGAGGCGAGAGGGAGGATAGATGGAGGGCGGTGGAGCGCAACAGAAAATGCATTTACTGGGGGGACCGGCGCGTGTCAGCGTGTGTATGCGTGTGTAACAACGGCAGCTGCGGCGCCGAGGCTGTAAGGTGGGGTGCGTGTGTCTGTGTGTGTGTGTCCCTGCCCGCGATGCACAAAGGGGTGGGGAGAGGTGCCGCCGCACTCTGCCCGCGCTCTCCTCCGCCGTCTTTCCCCCCCTCCATCCTCCCCCGATGTGTGTCTGGGGTGCCACGAATCCGCTGGGAGAAGCGGGGGAGCCGGGTGGGAAGGGACCGGGCCGCCCCCGGGGAAGCCGGGGGCACGGGCTGGCGGTGTGACAGCCGCCAGCTTCTAGATGAGGCAGCGCTCCTCCTGCCTTTCCTCTTGACCTTCTTCTCCCTCTAACGTGGGTCTGTTTGGCTCTGTGTGTGTGTGTAGGGGTTGTAATTATTATCATTATTTTTGTTATTATTTTAATCCGAAGAGCCCGCGAAAGGTGAGGGTGAACAAACGAGTCATTGCTCTAAGATTAAGAGTTGCTTTCCTATATCTCCATGCCCATTGCCCCCCTTCTCGGCTGCCCCCACCGCGCCGGCGAGGGGAGGCAGCGGGGGCTATTCTCCCGTTACCCCTCCCGCCGGTGCCGCGGGCACTGGCCGCGCCGCTCTCGGCGGTTCCCGGGCGGCACCCAGCCTCCCCCGCCCGCCGTACCCTGCGGCACCGCCATCCCTCTGCCTCCTCCCGCCCCTCCCCTGGAAATGTCGGCGGGATGCGGGCGGGGCGGCGAGAGGAGCAGGTGGCCAGGCGCGGCCGGCGAGGCTGGGGATGCTGCCGGTATGGTCCCGGTGCCGAGGAGGGCGGGACAGCGCAGTGCCGGCGTGGCCCCGAACAGCACAGGGCTTCCCGGCGCCCGGGGAAACACCCGGTGCCGCCGCGTCCCGGTGCTGCGGGAATGCTGTAGTGCTGCCCGGCCCCGAAACCCTCGATGTGCTGCGCTGCTCCTGCGGTTCTTCACCTCTTCTTGGGATGAAACCACCCGCAGTTAAGAAAGCTGAGGCTGCCTAGCTTGCTCGGCTGTCAACCCTGTAATGCACAATTCATAGCTACTTCTTGATGATTTAGAAGGAAACCTTACCCGCACTGTCAGGCTTGAAATTGTGAGGGTAAAATTCAGGATTTTTTGGTATTTGGTTTCTTCATTTCTGTATCTGGATTTTCACCAGTGCGTGTCATAGGTTTGCAGACAGATGCTTCTGCAAAATGGATGAAATCTCAAATACACTGCTAGGTAAATGCAAGTTATACATCATCTGGCAATACTGTTAGGGATAACAGGTGATAAATAGCTTTCTACACATGTAATGTTCATGCATTGCAAATGTGGGGAGTTCTATAAAGGAAGTTAATTCCTTTTTGCATCAATGGATGCTGGTGTTATCATCCTTACATAAATCACTAGGGGATTTTCCTGTGGCACAGGACATTTAGGCAAACAAATTATTTGATCTTTATTGAGAAACTGTTACACTGTTATCGCTGTTACCAAATACATATTTTTATTTGATTTCACCTTCAGAAGAAGCAAAGTCCTAATAAAAGATGCATGTGCCCCACCCCAGTAAGTTTACGGCCTAAGACGCATAGGCTGGGGTACACACAAGCACTTCTCTCCCTAAAATTCGTGAGTGTTAGACAGTTAAATGCATTTCTCCATCAGGGCCTTAGATCTTTTTAAATAGCCGAAATAATAACATAATTTAATTAAAAGCATATGATCAAAAATATTGCTATAGTGAGTTGAATATCTATCCTGGCTTTGGCTATAGTCAATAAGAGATGCTTAAGGGAGAAAAGCATAAGGAATGCTGTTGGTATACAGCAGTCTTCCTCGTATATCTTTTCAAGTTCCAGCAAACCATAGTACAGGGATTTCTTAAACTGGGGGTTGGTCCCTGCCCATCATATTTAATAAGCCCTTGAATTTCTCTACTCCCGTTTTTTAATCCGTTTATGCTTTGGTCTCAACCACATTCTGTGGCAATGAGCACCACAATTTAATTATGACTTGTGTGAAAAAGTACTTCCATTTGTTTGCTATGAACCTGCTGCTTGATAATTTCATTCAGTTTTCCTTAGCTTTCCGATGTGACAAGGAGCACATTCTGTGTCTGTGCAAGGTGCTAGGGGTGCCCTCTCCCACCAGAGCTGATACAGTGCTGGCATTTCAGGTACCTTTGTTGTACCTGTCAGTGAGTTGAGAGGTCTACTGGGGGGTGTAAAGCCATATTCAGCTCTCAGTCTTTATGTTGAAATATACGAATAAGAATAGTCATTCTTTTTCTTGTTATGCAACATGGACACTTGTGCACAAAGAATTGCCCTGAACCCATGAACTCATTTCAAGAATGAGCTGTTGAAAATTAACTCCCTGCACTATTGATTTGAATCGAAATCTGACTGGCAGCTTGGTGACAAATTTCCTACCCTAATTCAGTTTTCTGTCTACTCCGAAAAGATGAAATGTTTTATTCTTAAAATGCAATTCTTCATTTTTAAGAAGTATACTAAATACAAAATGCAAGTGATATGTCAAAAGGCATGTATCTATGAACTCTGTATATTTGAATTAGCATCACTTCTAATTGTCCTGTGTAACAGTCATCATAAGGATATGCATACTGAACAACATTGCCGTAAGCTTCCTTGATCTCACCACCACCAGCCCCCTCCCCCACTTTGAGTTCCTCACAAGAATAATAGAAGAATGAGAGACCAGAGGACTACAAAAACACAGCCTGGACCCAAAGACCCAGAAGTTCTCGCAGTCTGAAATCAACAACGTACACAACTTGGAGCAACACAATCCACAGCAGAGCATGGACAAGCGAAGAATGGTGGAAACCCACGTGAGTTCTGAAATCCATCACAAAAAATAAAATACTGGGAACCTCAGATGGAGTAATCCTCATCTCCTAAAAGACTGAAAGAAGAAGAGACTGAGTGGTATAATTATGAAGACAGGATAGGAGGAATAGTCAGCCAGTCTCAGACTTAAACCAGTCTCAGACTAAACGTGAGAATGATTTTCCGCTTATGAGTGGCATATATGTGTATATATGCATGTGTATATATATATGTGGCAAATGATATATATAGTATATAAACTTTCCTTCACAGAAAATACATTAGCTTGAATAAATTTTACAATCCTAGAATCTTTTAAATAGCACTTTTTTGCTTGTATGAGTAAGAAACATGCCTTTAAGTCTGAAACATATGGAGATTCTTATGAATACACTAGAAGTGTCCTACATGAAACAGTATTAGTTGTCACAGAGCTGTTCATCACAGTTCCATTATCTCCCTCCTGATCATGTCTCCATGATGTCAGGCAGGGATTTCTTTTGCACATGTACCAAGGTCTCAGCTTCAGCTTTTGAAATGAAAAATACATCCTCACCATACTTGCAGTGCTTATTCTGTGAATACAGAATGAGTTTTCTAAGAACATAAAATTAACATGATAATTGGCTTGAGTTAAAATTAGTTAAAAACTAAAAATTTAGCTTTTCTGTTGACCTATTCTTTGTTCTCAGTACTCTTAATAATAATGTAATCAAACTTTTACTGTTAATTAAGTAAAAGCTTGTGCATAGGGTATAAAAACAAATGAATAGATTAAGTTGTAATTAAGTTTATCTATTCATTGTTATAGCCTAATGGCTATGATTCTATGATTCTACGATACTATACAGGCTGTAAGTAGGCTTGTTTGAGTAGCTTTGCTGCTGACCCCTGGGGGGTTACTGCACCTTCCAAAGGAGCTCAGCTTCTCACTTCTGCAGTTCTTGGCTGCAGTTGGACTGAGATAAACAGCTTCATGCACGTCTCACTCCAGTCTTCAGGCAAGGAGTGAATTAACCAATTCAGAGAGGTCTTTTCTGCAAAGACTTTGTCTCAACGCAAAGTTGGGTTTCTGTTCTCAGAAGGTTTCCCTTGGCACTTCTGCTGTCTCTAACATGCACAAAGGAAGCAGCCATGCAGTGGGACTGTGGCAGCAACCTCTGGGAATATTCATAGCACACAAACAGATGAACTCGGGATCTGCAGTGCTCCTGTCCAGCCACTGTGTAACCTGGGCCTTGGCAGAGCATGGGTTCTACAAACCAGCCTAGAGTCTTGATTCCCCAGCATGCTTTATCTGCTTTGCACAGCTCCAGTGATGCAAAATAGATGTAAACTCAATTTAAATGATGGGTGTGCTTTGAATAGTTTGTGCTGTTCTGATATATTAATGAATTTGGACTTAAATTAGAAAAAGAGAGAAATGAATGGATTTGATTTAAGATTGATTCTATCATATCTTCATATAAAGTTTGACTTATAGCTTTGTTTTTAAGTTCCTTGTTTATAAAATATGAATGACATATTTCATGCAACAACATTTTTCCTACATTATTTACTTTGTCAGCAAATGGCAGCAAGTTCTTAGAAATTAGTAAATTTCTAGACAGAATATATGTGGAGAATACAGGTAGGGAAGTAGAATAGAAATAAAAGGTTAATAAAATCTGAAATCCTGGAGCTGTGCATTACATATTACCTAAAGACACTCAGACATCTTAAACACTACATCTGTACTGCATAATCTTTCTCCATGGAAAAATAATATATACATGTATAGCCTAGTTTCTTCAGTAAGAAAGGGAGTGAATTAGTGAGTGATGCATTAGCATAGCTATGCAGCTTCTGCTACCAAAGCAGTCTCATTTAAGGCAGCTTGGTTGCTCTCTCTAGTGATGCCAGCTCTGTGCCTGCTGAGCAGGACCACTCTATATAGCCCTAGCTCTATATATACAAACTAGCAGAGAGTATACCAGAGTAATGCTGCCTTTAAAGGGAGACTGCCACTCTGTCACAGCTCCCTGGTGTAAAATTCAATTGATTATGTCACCTTGCTCTTTAATTTTAGTTAAGTGCAAGTCCAAGCAAGACTTGTTTTTATGCTGCTTTAGGAAGGCTGAATAAGGTTTGGGCTGCTGCTGTGCTGTGTTTTGCTGTGTTGTGGTGTGCTTTAACAATGTCTTCATTTATCAGCAGTTCATGTCAGTTACAGTAAAATAATCCTATGAGATAAGGCAATTAAACCTCAGGAATCATGGATGAAGGCTGTCATAGTATCCTTAGCACAGGACTTCTGTGCTTGCTGTGGTGCAGACAGCTTTCAAATGAGAGAGCTCAAATCAACTAGGCACCCCAAGAATGTGTCCGTGGCAAGGAGATGCAGGAATTTCTTACATTTCTCACAGTACCGCTGGCCAGCTAGTATGACCATATGCACACTGATCTCCCAAAAGCCTAAATTAGAGAGAAGTCATAGAATCATAGAATAGTTTGGGTTGGAAGGGACGTGAAAGCTCATCTAGTTCTACCCCCACACCAGCATGGGCTGGGACACCTTCCACTGGACCAGGTTGCTCAAACCTCCATCCAGCCTGGCCTTGAGCACTTCCAGGGATGAGGCAACTACAGCTTCTCTGGGTAGCCTGTGCCAGTGCCTCACCTATGTTAGAGTGAAAAAATGTATGGTAATTTTTTAATACCATTGTCATTGTTTGTTATTTAAATATGAGAGCAACCTTCTGAAGTAAGGAACTCCTTATCCAATCTACCTTGTTATGATAGCACTGCAGGCAGCATGCACTCTTTGATATTCACATTGTACCAGTCAGCAGTGTAGGTGGTGCTTTCTCAATGACTTGCATCACACAGAAATCAAGAACAGCGGGTAATAACTTTCTGTACAAAGGCTTCACAGGTAGCCCTGTTTTAATGAATGTAGGTGGGAAGTGTGGTCCTAATTACTCAGTGTCCCAAAGATACCTTTATTTCTAAGTCTTATTATCTTCAGAAATTGCGAAGTCCTAAAATATTAATTGGATATTTCATAGCTTTCAGGATGGTTTGGGGAAGAAAGAAGTGAAATGTGTGGTTTTTATCATTCATATAGAATCGTTTGAAAATATATCCACAATTTATTTTGATGCTTAACTCTAAATAACTTTGTTGTAATGCAGTTGTCATATAATGGTTTGATAATCTAACTGATGCAGCTTGATAATCTGGTAACTGGAGTCTGCTTTCTGGCATTTTTTCACTGCTATGTGCATTACATGTGTCCAAATACTTTCATAAACACCCTCACAATGTAAAAAAGCTCCACATGATAGTAATAGAATCTCAGCTGTAAGGTAAGCATTGTGCTGACCAGAATAGTCAAGGATGTTTTAACATTCTATATCTGATTATTTGATGTGCAAAATTAAGTCACAGATCTACCACAAAAAAATGAAGTACTCATGTAGCGATGCTCTTGAAAAGGATTGAGGGAATACCTCTATGCAGTGAAATAACTTCTTAAATTATGAAGTTATGAAAGTGGCAGCTTTGAGCTGATAGCTGGTCATTGGTCAGTGATTCAGTATACAATGATATGCTGTACAGAAAACTGACTATATTGGATTTGTCCTGTGCTCTCTCTGCAGAAGAACCATCCCATATCAAGTATCTGTCTCAAAGCTTGCACTGCAAATTGCAGTATAGGGTAGAGATACCTGAGAAAGGTTGGACACTTAAAAAATCTTGTTAAAGCATTACTGAACCCTGTGCAAGAAAATGACCTTACTTTAATTCTACTATCTGTACGTCATCTTGCATCTTGCAGCAAAGACTACTCAGAAACAGAGAAATCCACTCCAGAATTTTTTCTATTTTTAAACTAAATGGCTCCTGAGGGCATTTACTATGAGATGTGTTCCATACTCCTTCAACCATTGTCTTAGCTCTTATTAAACCTACTTCAATTGATCAATAACCCTCTTCATCTAAGGGCATCACAGCTGTTGTTTCAATAGCAGTCAGTGAAAAATACAGAAATAGCATGGTTTTCACATGGCTGTCTTAAGATTTCAGCATAACGTAGCCAAGGTAGCACAGCTCTGTTGGGTGCAGGGTTGCGCTGAGCACTTTGTTTACTTTGCTATGACTCTCAGTTCTTGTTAGAGTCTCAGGTTATGTCTCTGTAAAATAGTAAAAGCCTGAGCTTGTGCATCAGAGCTTGATTGTCTATGCACCAAAGAGTTAGAATGGTCTCAGACCTGTCTGGAAAATTACTGCAGTCCAGGGACCATTCCCAGTAAAATGTTTGTATGAGGCTGGCCTGTTATGCAGAGCAGGTTGGTCTAATTAGGTGAATATAACTAAATTGGCCATTTGGCCTCAGTGCAGAGAACAAGCCCGGGAATTGTTTAGCCTTCCAGTACAAACACATCACTTCTCTTCAGGATGTAGCCTCCAGCCTCTGACTTTGGCCTGCATCCTTTCTTCTTAGGTGTATGATACTAGATTCAAACAAAGTAAATCCATATTCACTGTGATTTACTTACCAATGGATCCGGATCACCTTAAATCAGTGATTTGTCCTTGTTAGCTTATATTGTTCCCTTGATATTCGCCTACTACAAAAAGTAGTATTATAGTTTTTGATGGTTCCATTTCATTCACAGTAGAGGGGAAGGTTGTCGAGTTGTACAGAACATATTTGTACAGGATCCAGTAAGAAACAGATCTGCTTCATAACTATTCCCAATTTTTAATTTCAGACCAAGACTTATCAGGTTGTAATACGTTTAATGTTTATAATTTTTATTCCATAATCATCATGTTGTGTACTAACAGAAGTCAACATATTTATATTGACAATATATCCGCCAACGTTAGTCATTAAATTGCTAATCTTCTCTAAAATATTAATGTAAACATCTTATACAGATCTCAAGTAGATGTAGTTTTAAAACTTGTATTTAGCCTAACTCATATTGAATGGCTTTAATTATAGTGAGTTCATTCAAGTCCTTAATGTGTTTATTACTGTTAATACTGTATCAAATCTGTGGGATGGGGTGGGTATGATTTATGTACAAAATTGATTTCTATTACACATAGCAGGAGAGAGAATTGTTCAAGTATATTCAGCAAGAAAGTATAAAGTTTAGGAAAGGGGAGTGGCTCATATTTGTACATGCATGATATAATAGGAAAATTAAATACCTTGTGTGACTTTGCTTCTGCTGAGCATTTTTCTTGGTCAGGCATATAATGCTGTGACAAATACTGTGATGTGGTTTCATACAAGGTGACATTTCAGGAATTTTTAAGAAAATAGAGGATCCAGAAAGTTCAAAAGAGTGAAAGAGGCAGGGACTATCCTTCATGTTATTGTCTTGAGAACCTAGACAATTTGGTAAGCACTGAGAACAAAAACAGAACACATTATGAAAAGGCTGTTGCTGGCTTTCCAGGTTTTTGGGGTTTAGACCTGGTAAGTTAAGGTAACTGTCCATCATACCATCTTTCCTAAAGCTCAAGATAGAGATCAAAATTGTTGTTGATTTCAGGGGTCAAAATTTAACATTAAGAATTTTGTCTTGCACTCCGCTTGACAGCTTCCCTTTTACCAAAGTAATGCTCATATATAAAGCATGAGAGCTTAAGATTCAGAAAATCTCCGGATCTGAAATTCTCCAGGATAAAACCAGGAACTGGCAGCTGGGTCACCAGTCAGTCTTTCTGATCATTCTTAGGCATTCTGAAGATGACTAGAGCAAAACCCAACCAATGTAATTGCGCTGTTCCCTTGAATATGTAAGCAGAATATCAATATGAAACGTGTCAGTTATGACCATGTTAGAAAAAAAAATCCTCGCTAAGCAAAAAACTTCAAAAAACATGAAGACTTTGGATGGTTGAGCAATGTAGCCCTACATTTTAACAATCAGGACAAGAAAATGGAAGTGTATAGCAGGTAGTACAATACCTTCTGTATATATCCTGACATTCATCTTATCAGTTCTTTAAAACAATCTGGGATTTTTTTGTGATCCATTGAACCATTACCTGTAGATCTGTCATCCTCATAAAATGAGGTAACTCCAATACAGTAAAGTCAGTCAAATGACACCTGTCCTAGCTTTACCAGATTAAGTATAAAAAAATTCTGTGTGCACTTCTTTTGGCTCAGGTGCTAGTTTTTATGATAAAAGATCCTGTAAGATCACAGTTATAATACACATGAGAAAATGTTTTTGCAGGTAATAACAGAGATTGGACTAATTAGGCCAACTCATAGAATCATAGAATAGTTAGGGTTGGAAAGGACCTTAAGATCATCTAGTTCCAACCCCCCTGCCATGGGCAGGGACGCCTCCCACTAAACCATGCCATCCAAGACTCTGTCCAACCCAGCCTTGAACACCGCCAGGGATGAAGCATTCACAGCTTCCCTGGACAACCCATTCCAGTGCCTCACCACCCTTACAGTAAAGAATTTCTTCCTCATATCCAATCTAAACTTCCCCTGTTTAAGTTTGAACCCATTACCCCTTGTCCTCTCACTGCAGTCCCTCATGACGAGTCCCTCCCCAGCATCCCTATAGGCCCCCTTCAGATATTGGAAGGCTGCTATGAGATCTCCGCACAGCCTTCTCTTCTCCAGGCTGAACAGCCCCAATTTTCTCATCATATCTTCATACGAGAGGTGCTCCAGTCCCCTGATCATCCTTGTGGTGTTCTAGTAATGAATGTAGCATACCTTTTCTAACCACAGATTACTGTGAATTTTAACAACACCTCGTCTTTGGGCTTTATCAGAGCTTGTTCCAGGAGAGAGTTTTTAATTAATCTATATCAGCATGTACTTTATATACGCTTATATGTATTTCTTAGTAAATTAGCCTAAGATACTTTGAATTGCCTTCTGCTTACCACAGTGAAGGCACATGTGCATGGGCTGTGGCATAAGTTACCACCAATCAGTTCTTCCAGTAAATTTGCCCTGAAGTCAATGCCCTTGGGCTGATGGCCCAAGTAAGTGCAATGTAGTGTATTTCTTAATTAAAAGAAGTTACTGCGTGTCACTTCAAAGATGGAGGGAAAGTTCTCTTTGAATTCAAGTAACTATGGTCTAAGAGAACTTTTATGTAAGAAGGCTAAGTTTGTCTGAAACTGTAATTTATTGCAGACGCAGCTGTAGATGAGAATCATTTGGTTTAAAGTTCATAGGAGTTTTAAGACTCCAAATAATTGAATTGCTATTAATGTGTAAGACATTTTTCCATTAACTTGAATGGGCTTCAGTGGCAGAAACTATACTACGTGCAATGCTACCAGCACTCATATTTCAGATGTGTGATTGCAAGGCTCTATGTAGGCTCTGTTAAGTAGACCATGCTGGACCATGAGATCACATGCAACAAGGGGTCTAAATCCCAGAGACAGCCTGACTGAGTGTCCCCTGTGCTCTCAGTTGCTAGCTGCAATCACCTAAAGACAGTATTTTCTGTTTTAAAACCAACTTGGTTACTACTCCTGCAGATTTCCTTTTCTTTATTTTTTCTCTATGTTAAACCCCAAGTTATGTAGAATCATAGAATCATAGAATAGTTAGGGTTGGAAAGGACCTCAAGATCATCGAGTTCCAACCCCCCTGCCATGGGCAAGGACACCTCCCACTAAACCATGCCATCCAAGGTTATGTCCAACCCCACCTTGAGCGCCGCCAGGGATGAAGCATTCACAACTTCCTTGGGCAACCCATTCCAGGGCCTCACCACCCTTACAGTAAAGAATTTCTTCCTCATATCCAATCTAAACTTCCCCTGTTTAAGTTTAAACCCATTACCCCTTGTCCTCTCACTACAGTCCCTAATGAAGAGTCCCTCCCCAGCATCCCTATAGGCCCCCTTCAAGTATTGGAAGGCTGCTATGAGGTCTCCATGCAGTCTTCTCTTCTCCAGGCTGAACAGCCCCAATTTTCTCATCATATCTTCATACGAGAGGTGCTCCAGTCCCCTGATCATCCTCATGGCCCTCCTCTGCACTTGTTCTAACAGTTCCATGTCCTTTTTATGTTGAGGACACCAGAACTGCACACAATACTCCAAGTGAGGTCTCACGAGAGCAGAGTAGAGGGGCAGGATCACCTGCCTCGACCTGCTGGTCACGCTCCTTTTGATACAACCCAGGATACGGTTGGCTTTCTGGGCTGCAAGCGCACAGTGCCATCTCATGTTCATTTTTTCATCAACCCACACCCCCAAGTCCTTCTCCGCAGGGCTGCTCTCAATCTCTTCCCTGCCCAACCTGTAGCTGTGGCTGGGATTGCTCCGACCCTGGTGTAGGACCTTGCCCTTGGCATGGTTAAACTTCATTAGGTTGGCATCAGCCCACCTCACAAGCGTGTCAAGGTCCCTCTGGATGGCATTCCTTCCCTCCAACGTATCAACCGAACCACACAGCTTGGTGTCATTGGCAAACTTGCTGAGGGCGCACTCAATCCCACTGTCCATCTCACCAACAAAGATGTTGAACAAGACCGGTCCCAACACCGATCCCTGAGGGACACCACTCCTTACTGGTCTCCAGCTGGACATTGAGCCACTGAGCACTACTCTTTGCGTGCGGCCATCCAGCCAGTTCTTTATCCACCGAGTGGTCCATCTATCAAATTGATGTCTCTCCAACTTAGAGACAAGGATGTCATGTGAGACATTGTCAAAGGCTTTACACAAGTCCAGGTAGATGACATCAACTGCTCTGCCCCTGTCCATCAGTTCCGTGGCCCCTTCATAGAAGGTCACCAGATTGGTCAGGCAGGATTTCCCCTTAGTGAAGCTATGCTGGGTGTCACCAAGCACCTTGTTGGTTTACATGTGCCTCAGCATGCCTTCCAGGAGAATCCGCTCCAAGATTTTGCCAGGCACAGAGGTGAGACTGACTGGTCTGTAATTCCCTGGCTCATCCATTTTCCCCTTCTTTAAAAATGGGGTTATATTTCCCTTTTTCCAGTCATCGGGAACTTCACCTGACTGCCATGATTTTTCAAATATGATGGACAGTGGCTTAGCAACTTCATTTGCCAGCTCCTTCAGGACCCGTGGATGGATTTCATCCGGTCCCATGGACTTGTATGCATTCAGGTTCCTAAGGTGGTCCCGAACAAGATCCTCCCCCACAGTGGGCCCAGGGTCCCCACCCTCACCGTCCCCGCGTCTGCCTTCCAAGACTTGGGTGGTGTGGTCAGAGCATTTGCCGGTAAGGACTGAGGCAAAGAAGTCATTAAGAACCTCAGCCTTCTCCAAATCCAGGGTAGCCAGTTCTCCCGATAGCTTCTAGAGAGTGCGCACGGTGTCCCTAACCTGTCTTTTATTGGCAATGTACCTATAAAATCCCTTCCTGTTATCCTTAACATCCCTAGCCAATTTTAATTCTAAGTGGGCCTTAGCTTTCCTAACCTGGTCCCTAGCTTCCCGGACAACATCCCTGTATTCTTCCCAGGCCGCCTGACCTTGCTTCCACCTTTTATAAGCCTCTTGTTTCCTTCGAATTTTGCTCAGCAGCTCCTTATCCATCCAAGGAGGTCTCCTGGCCCTTCTGCTAAACTTCCTTCTAGTTGGGATGCATCGCTCCTGAGCTTGCAGCAGGTGATCCTTGAATAGGTGGGAGACAGTTTTAAATTGTGCTACAGTCATGTCCTCCAAGGTACAGAATGTATCCAGCAGAGTGCCAGGCATATCAACTGCTATCGAACCAGGCTGGCAGCGTGTGCTCAGCAGAGTTCTGGATTAGACTGCTTTTCATTAGGATGGCCAATTCCAGCAGGTGGCTTAGTAGTAGTTGTAAGAACATTGGAAAATAGGAGCGTAGGCTGGAGGGAACACCCTGGCTAATTGCATCCCAATCTCCGTCTGTTTTCAGCAAGCAGTTCCTACCTTTCCTTCTTTTTCTGGGTCAAGTTAATATTAAGTGCAGTAAGTTCTTTTTCACATCTATTCTTACTCAGAGGCTGTTCCAGAGCTTCTGTTGAAAACCTTTTTCTCATTTCCATCCACATTTATTCAAAGACAGCTTATTCCCCATTTGTTCTTGTGCAATCATCCATATTAAATTGGTCTCTCTCCCTTCCCTTTGTCCATTAATCTCCCTTCCCTTTAAATACTTTTTCCGGTAATGCTCTTTAGATCAAACAGAGATTAGATGATGGAGGAAACCCTCAGAATGCAAAATGTTTGTATCTGGTGAAGAAAGGAGACTCAAATGCCATGGCAGCAGTACTCCTTCCAATCACAGAACCCCTCCTCCAGCCCTTTCACTTAAGTAAGTTCATCTGCAGAGCTCCCTGGAGTAGGAATGAAGTAGGCTGTGTGACTAATCCATGAGGATCCTCTCACTCGTATTAGGGACTGTAGTAAGAGGACAAGGGGTAATGGGTTCAGACTTCAACAGGGGAAGTTTAGATTGGATATGAGAAAAAAATTCTTTACTGTAAAGGTGGTGAGGCCCAGGAATGGGTTGCCCAGGGATGCTGTGAATGCTCCATCCCTGGCAGTGTTCAAGGCCGGGTTGGACAGAGTCTTGGACGGCATGGTTTAGTGCAAGATGTCCCTGCCCGTGGCAGGGGGTTTGGAACTAGATGATGTTAAGGTCCTTTCCAACCCTAACTATTCTATGATTCTATGATCCCTTGGTAAGGAGGATTCAAGGTGCAGCTGACACCTGAAGAAATCT
Organism: Amazona ochrocephala; assembly: GCA_039720435.1. Lineage (NCBI taxonomy): Eukaryota > Metazoa > Chordata > Aves > Psittaciformes > Psittacidae > Amazona > Amazona ochrocephala. Next base: position 83,304,889 of record CM077878.1, read on the forward strand.
TAAGGTTTCTTAAGATTTCTGCTTGAGTTTCAGTGCTGTGACTCAGTGAGATCCTTGCTGGAAATAGTGGCAGCAAAAGACATGAGACCATGTGTGTGAGAAAAGGCTCACCTACCTAAACTTTGGGGGAGGCTAGAAGTATCTTTTTTGTTTCCCTCCACCATCACCAAAGTACATTTCCATGTTGATTTGGATACAAGAAAGCTTCAGTATTTGTGTAATTTGTCTTCTCAGGCAAAATGGCTTTTCCAAGAAATTCTTCAGCAAGTTACTTAAAAGTGCTTCTCAGTCTTGGCATCTGGTAGGACTAGACAAATAAACAAAATATTAATATAGACACTTAGATATTAGTCTAGAAGAGCAGGATTCTAGCAATAAAACTGTGATGCAAATACTTTGGTCCACCTATGTGAGATTGCAGGGGGCAACCAAAAATGTCATCACTTTGATTCGTTGCTGCATGAGTCACCTACAAAAGAAAAGTCAAATCACAAGAGAAAATTAAGCATTTGTCAAGGAAATGAAGAATCTGGGCCACTAGGATGAATTGGCTGATATCTTAGTGTTCCGTCCTGTTATGAACTAGGTATGTGAACTAGACCCATGTGCAGACCTGAGTGGAAGCGATCATGTTGCTTTGTGTGGGTTTCACATTGAAAAAAGTTGTCTTTACACTCAGGAAGAGGTTTGAACTACAATAAGCACGCCGTATCCTTTATCTTACTGTGCTCTGAGAAAAATGCTCAGGCCTATCTCAGGACAGGGACCTCACCGGGAACCAAAATTTGGTTGCACCCAAAATTATTGTGGCTGAAAAAAAGACCAGATGTCTGATGTGGTCAGAAGGCAGTAATGTCCCCCTTCCAAATGCAATTACATCATTACCTCAGTTTATTTTTTTTATTTTTTAAAAGATTGTATTATTCAAACAAACATAAAGCCATTTAGAAACTGTCTAAATTTGGCTTCCAGACTGTTTCAGATTTTGAATGCCTTGTCACTGCTTCTGAGTGATGCATAATGAGACTCTAATGGTCAGTGCTATTAACACATTGAAAATATTTCCTTCCTCATCTCCTTCCTAAGATGTTGCGTAGGTAACGCAACAGCAGGCAATACATCACGAGTATTCTCTGCATGTGTCAGAAAACAGTCCCCTGATCAGACAAAGGAGCTAGTCTGAGGTTTCAGGTATGCATACACCGTTTGTTAAAGGCTGGTCTGGAGCTCAGGCACCCCCAACAAAAATGTGGGAACAGCACTTCTGGTCTGAGTGTCCAAGTGATAAGCACTTATGCTTTGAGTATCCAATGGATAGTTACTCCATCAGGCATTCCACATCCCACCCAAGCCTGAGCGCCTCAGCCTTGCTGGCTCTGCTTCTACTGTGATACCACACACAGCCACAATAAATCTTGTCGTCTTGTTCACAAGACAGTGATATGGATGGCCCATGGGAACTTGCCATGCTTACAGTTGACACAGGCCTGTGGTTTTTGTCCCCTTGTAAGCCACATAGAATCATAGAATAGTAAGGGTTGGAAAGGACCTCAAGATCATCGAGTTCCAACCCCCCTGCCATGGGCAGGGACACCTCTCACTAAACCATCCTATCCAAGGCTATGTCCAACCCCACCTTGAACGCCGCCAGGGATGAAGCATCCACAACCTCCCTGGGCAACCCATTCCTGGGCCTCACCACCCTCACAGTAAAGAATTTCTTCCTCATATCCAATCTAAACTTCCCCTGTTTAAGTTTAAACCCATTACCCCTTGTCCTCTCACCACAGTCCCTAATGAAGAGTCCCTCCCCAGCATCCCTATAGGCCCCCTTCAGGTATTGGAAGGCTGCTATGAGGTCTCCTCGCAGCCTTCTCTTCTCCAGGCTGAACAGCCCCAATTTTCTCAGCCTATCTCCATTTCTTAAAAGCAGACAGAAAGCTTCCCTGGCACATATTTATTCTTGCTGGGACTCTAAACCAATCTGCAGCTCCCCAGAATAAAAAATTCAGGTGTGGATTTAGACAGAATATTGTTGGCAAGAATATCTAACCTTTGTCAGTCTTTCTCCAGAAGTCATCAGTCATAGCACAATTACAGCAATAAGTGTATAAGTTAGGGTGAAGCCACAGAAAGAAAATTCAAGAGGTTTTAAGACATTTAGATTGTATTTTAAAAGCATCTATGTTTTTTTCCAGAAAATGGGAATGGGAAGGTTAGCAATAGATCTGCAGTGGTATAGAGGGTCAGTGGCTGGAGATGGTTTCTGAGAGTAAGGGCAGACATACACTTTCTTAAAGTGCTTGTGCTACTGCATCCTGAAGGATGGAACAAAAAATATTCTCCGCTAAAGTGTCATAGTACTTGTCCATAGGTCTATCCCAGTGAGAAAACATGTGAGTTCAAATCAGTAATTGCAAGGCAAAACTCCTTCCTACATGTCCACACAGTGGAATGTTGAACATCAACACAGGCCTCCACCCTAGCAGAAGAATCTGCAAAATCTTACTTTGTGACTGAACATGAAGGCAGTTCAGTTTAATTCTGACTAGTTCTTTCCACAAAACTACAACAAATTTTTCTGCAGGAGGAAGTGCTTGAGTCAGCTCCATAGAGAACAGAAGTTCATCCTATTCACTAAGTGAAATGAATCTTCTATTGAGATGCTAAATGTTTCATTGCCTTCCATACAGACCTTCCATGAGATCTAAACAATTTTTTATGCCACATTTATATGCATTGTGAGCCTTTTGCCCCTGGCTCTCCAGCTGTTTCCTTGCTTACGTCCTGAGGCAAGAACTGCTGAACTTGAGGAGCAGGAAGACTGAATTGTTGACAGGGATGGTTGATAGAAAATTTTAGAGAGTGTGTACAACTCGGAATTGGTTATCCAGATCTTCCAGGAGGAGATAAAAATTTCAAGAGCAGAAGTAACAAACAGCACAGTCTGAGAGAACACAGAGATGTTAAAGGGACCTTTAAAGTGTGAAAGGGTAAGAAACAGGCAAAATAGACATAAACATTGTAGTGGTAGATAGCAGTTAAGGGTACTGAAGCAAGAACATGAATCTGGATGCAAGTTAGTGAAAAAAGAAAAAAAGGAAATTAGGGAAGAACAGGTGAACTAAATGGCTACAGTGATGCAATCTTGGAAGTATGGAAAAAGAGAGTAAGACACTGAAAAGTAAATATCAGGAGGCTGAGAGGCTTTTTACTATGGAAATGGAAGGAGAGAGTGATTTTAGAGATTAGAAAAATGAACAACGGTATTTTGCAACAGATGAGTTTATAAATGAAGGAGAGAGGAGTTGATGGTGACTGAAGTTTAAAAGGGTGGGAACAAAGTGATTTGAAAAATCATGGTGTAACACAGAGAAAAATTTGCAGAGGAGATAAAGACATTTTCTGTCTATGCAGTGAATTTAAATTGCCAGTGCAACATCAGGGAGAAGAAAGCCATTCATCGGTGGGTGGCAGGCTGAAAAGAGCAAGATCTAACCAACAGTAAACTGACTATCTGGGTTCCAGTGTAGACTTTAAGCAGTAGGAAAACATGTGGGAAAAAGAAATCCAGCATTAAAGAGCTAGAAAAAGAATCAGGAGATGCTGAAGAATTTTATGCTAAGGACGGAGGGGAATGGAAGAAATTTATTATTAGTCACCTTTTAAAATAAAGTGATTTCTGATAGCCTTTGATTATTAGATGTTCGTAGCATCAGAGGAATTCAGTCTTTAGAAGACATTTGTTCAGCCTGATTATTATGAAAAATATTATGCAAGTCCTGCTTAAAAAAAAAAAAAAGTGTTAAAAATTAAAATAATACGTTTGTGTGAAACAAATAATGACATATGGACATGACATATGGACAATACCTGAATGACCAAAAAAGCCCCACAAAACCTAGGTTCAGATTTCCTTTGTTATCTGCAACTAGAATTTCCTCCTAAGACACTCAAAACTGTGTGTCATTCAACTAAATTTTCTTGATCTGGGGTTAATAGATCACAACTAAAGAACTATGTAACACTTCTGTTCCCTCTCCCATCATTCCTTCTGATCCTACCCCACACTCAAAATAAATAAGATACCTCTGGCTAAGTAAGAGCAGATGACCTTGAATAGAAAGATCAGCTTTTGATAGCAATGAAAGCTTGTGTCATTCCTAGATTTGCTTTATGTGGCAAATCTACTGGAAGCTCATCCACAGCATGCTTTCAATTACAGGACTAAGGTACTAAGGAAAAAGTCCTCTGTGTCTAAGAACCCACAATGTTCCATTCTCCTCATACCTTTCGGTACCCAAATGTCCCCAGTCAAGTGCCTTGAATGCCTATTACTCATGCTTGTAACTGCTTCCAGCTAGGTCACAACCCGCTGTCATCAGAACATGTTTTCTGCCTGAGATCCCAAAGGAGCTCAGTCCAGGAGACATGCTGAGAGTGTGCTTCTCATTTCCTAAAAGAGCTGAGCTCGTCATAAAGGACAAGCAAACTGTTATTCAAAAACACAGCCAGAGAAGGAGATTGGTCAGAAGTAAGTTTTGTGGTGGTTTCATCCCTCCTGCCTTCACCAAAATTGTTGAAATTTTCTCTATTTTTCTTTCATAAAATAAAGCTCCTGCTTTATGTTATTTTAGAATGTAAGACACATGGGTTCCATGCCGTGTGAATCTGAGGGAATTCAGACCTTCCCTTCCCCGTCACAAGAACCATGCCAAAACCAAAGGGAGAAATGGGCTCCCTTTGAACAATTCTTGTTGATGCTATGCTGCTTTGCAAAAAAAACCATACTCAAACCCCTGTCAAACAATTAAAAAGTAATTAGCCAAAGAGGCAGCAAAGTACCCACCGTTACAATGTTCACCTAGGAGCAGGAGGAACACCTTGATTTCTCCCCTGTTCTAAGCACTAAAGAGTGTGGGAGCCACATTATTTAATTCTGCAATATTGAATAAAAAAGCAAGAAAGCACATCCATGGTTTCCTTTTTCAAAGCATACCCTAGTCCTTAATGTGTCTTTAAAAGGGGTAACTCAGGATCCTAAATCCAGAACAGGGCCATGGCTGCAAATCTTAGTCTTTCTGTAGTTCAGATTTGGGTTTCTCAGTCCCAGGAAGAGGCAAAGTAAAGCACTGTCTTGGTCACCAGTCTTCCACTCTTGTTCATGCAGCAGCTTAAGCCAGTCAAAGCCAGAACTGCTGCTGCTCTCTCCCGGCCAAATATAAGTGACCACAGTGAATCAATTGAGACAATTAATCAAATAGCTAATAATTTCTACTGAGTTAGTTTTCTGCCACAACGCCTATTTGATTTGGGTTACCACCTGGGTACCACCTCCAGAAAGCAGGAGTTGAAGGACCAATAGCTTGGACTTAGGTTGACCAAAGCAGCATTCTTGGGGTGCTGCCTTTGGGAATTCATTCTGAGATGTCTCATCCTGTCAAGGTATTACCCGTGCCTAGGTACTTTTTACAAGGCTGTTCCCTTCTAAGAGGAGAAAACCCAAACACAAATAAGAAAACACAACAACGACAAAACCAAACAAGCCAAAAAGCCCTAAAAGCAAATGGCTTATTGGCTTTTCGCAGCCAGAGCTGCCTGGTCTGGTACCTGCAAGCCAGCTGAGCAGGGCCAGCTTTGGGAAACCCAGGGCTCCCCACAGTGTGCTGGAAGCAGGAGCGACAGGCTGGTTTTCTAATTTCCTCATCTTGGTAATAGTGCCTGTGTGAATTTTGATTTTTTTTTTCTGGTGTTCTAGTTTTAATAGGCTCCATTTTTAAGTTTTGGGGTTATGCTCATTTTTAATATTTTTGTTATCTTACAGAAATGTGATCATATATGATAGGATTAATATACAAGTAACCTAATAAAGATAAAAATGTGGTGCAACTTATGAACTGTTGTTGCAAGGAATGGAAAATGTAATTAAGGAGAACATTAAAAAAAATGAAGTCTGGGTGCCTGCCTGGAATCAAGACTAAACCCATAGTTAATGTTACATGCAACAAATAGCCTGAAAAGTTCTCTTCAAAGATCTGCAGTTATTAAGTGAACGTTCAACCTGATCAGACAACCTAAAAGGTATTTATCCTTGCATAGGAGTTCTGCAGCTATGTGGTTATCCTAAACCCATAACTAGCAAATTAATTTCTCCTCTACCCCTTAGTTTCTCTGTTTTCTTTTTTATAGGTAGAAATATAATCAATTCTCTTGAAACGTCACCTGGGTGAAGATATTCACCAAACCTGGATGGAGAGTGCACTGAAGGCAGACCTTTTCCAAGCATTTCTTCTAATGCAGCATTTGGTCTGAGCACTTCTGGGAGTTGTGTCAGACAATTTTGGAATTGTTGCTTTCTGGAAAGAGACCATTTGTTTTTAATCTTTCAAATGCCATGGGGACATCAAACAAGACTGTAAGAAAATTACTTCCTGGGGTCAGGACCCATGCCGATGATGACAGAATGTTGATGGATTTAGGAAACTCCACTTAACAATTCTGATTTATCTGTCAGTCCCTGCTCCAGAGACCCATGGAAGAGACAAGAGTCTGTCTGTGAAATTATTAGTATGACAGGAGTAACATATGGGATATGAAAGCTGTTGTTTAGAAGTGGTTGTAAGACTGAAACAAATAATGTACACCACCTTTGATAATTCCAGACAGGGCTCCTTTAATGCAGCCAGGTTCACTGTTGTGGCCCCATACAGTAGCTTAGAGAAATGTAAACAGTAAATTTTTGCAAGTTAAAAGTTTTTCTCTATTTATCGACATTTTTATGTATCTGTCATTATTGTGTCCATGAGCCTCAGAATCTTAAAATCGATGTCTCAAGTCCAAGCTAGGTTTTTTTACTTGCTAGTCAAAAAAGACAAGACTTGCTTATGCTCATCCAATAGTCAATCACTGTTCTTCCATCTGGATTTCAAAAGTAAGTTTTAAGTTCACAGTAAGCACAAAAGCACCTGCATCTCTGCATCCCCTAGCTGTGTATCTGCTGCAACCTGTACACAAGTGAGAGGTCTGGAGTCAGTTCCAAACTGGAAAGATTTTAAAATCAGAGGTATGTTTCATGACATGAAAAAATTGTTTTGTACATGAATATCTGAAATACATCATTTCACAACCTGTAGTCTCCAACTGATATTGAAGGAACTTTTTAAGAGACAATAAACAACAGTTTAGTCAGGCTTCTTAAATTTTGGGATAGCCATCTGCTACTAGATCATCTTTCCTCTCCAGTTTGTTGACTGTCTCTGACCAACTGGGCATGGTGCCTGGCTTGGGCAATGGAACTTCCTTTATTAACTGTTTATTGAAGTCATGGTGAAAGGCTGTTGTAGAAAGTTTGAAGCTTATATTCTTCAGTGTGAAACTTAGTCTTAAAATACCTCTGGCTCATCTACAGACACACTGCCAGATGTGAGTCATAGCAGGATTGCCTGCTGCCGTCTTTGTAGAGTTTAACACACTGAGAAAGTGTCCTCATCTCCGTCACCATATTTTCTAATTAGTTAATGTAAACATTAACTCTGCACTGCTGTTTTTTCCTGAAAGGAATGTCTTGCTTGTACGCTGTCAGATTTTAGGTTACGAGAGAGCAGTGAAGATGAACACTGACAGAAAAATCGAAGAAAGAATCAGTATGGTCTCTTAGAAGGATACAACAACTTACCGAAAGGGAATACCTTTAAAACCAAAGGGCAGTGAGAGAGGGTTTTATGTTATCAGGATTGCAGCTGGAGCACAGAACTTATCTCCAGTTATGAAGCATGCAAGTATCTGTCTGTGAGGAAACCAACTTCTTTAAGCCTCCTATGAAAGTGACACAAATGCACAGAAACAGGAATAAATGAATAAATGGGGAAGCAACATTTTTCTCCATTGCTGCAATACCTTAAATGGAAAAGGTCATACCATTAAAAGAAAAAGGGTTATAAAAGCATATCACTAGACCGCTAAGTTTGCCTTGTACTTTGCTGTAAAAGCTAGGATCATCAAGGCTGAGTGTTCTGAAAGCTTCTCCATTCCGCAGGACTCAAAAAAAACGATTCCTACATTTTGTTATGAGTCAGGCCAGCACGATGTTTTTAATGGGCTTTCAGGCTTGATTTTGGAAATATCGTAGTGTCACTTATGGTAAAACTAGAACAAATAATAACAACTGTCTTGAATATAGCTATCTCAGTCCCATTACACCATAGCAATGCCATTAGCAGCGAACTGGTTTTCCTACCCTGTCTATTAAGTTATCTTCCAAAGTGAGAGCATTCCTACCAGGAAAATTCACCATGTCTAAAGAATGATTAACTGTTTATATTACTTCAGCTTCTCCATCTATTGCAGTTCCTCATTTCCTTTGGTTTATGTTTTGAGTATCACATTAAAAAAGTAATTTATTGCCCCCATTTGATAGAAATAGCCTCTGTACCTGAAGGAGGGCAATGTTTAGTTTTCATCTATGTTAGCGTAGTAGTAGCTACACTACCATATGGAGACTATGGATTATGTACTCCAGATTTGGAGAAATTCAGCTTTTCAACAAGATATGGCATATGAGCTTTGTTGCTAAATTTGGGCTTGTTTTTTTGTTGTTTTGGGGTTTTTGTTAGGTATTGTCCTGCTACCTTTCCAAAGCAAGCATATCAGAGTAACCCATGTAAATTGAGGGTGTGCTCCCAAGGTCGTCAGTGTTAGCTGTCACAGAAGAAAATTATTGAGCAACAGTGTACATTGTACAGTATGGGATGAAAAACTCAGAATCTCTTTCATGCTGTTCTGGTGACAAAATCTGACTTGGTTCTGAAGACCAGTGCGTTATTTTCTTGACTGCAGCTTAGCCTTCATAAACTCACTTAAACTAGTGGATTTTCAGAGCTAAGGTACTAGAAAAGCATAGCTACAGCAGGAAACCAGACCGAGATTATTCCTGAAATCTTAGGCCAATCTGTTAAAACTGCACGGTTTCCGAATCTCACTGACTCAAATTGCAGCTTCCTGATGTTATAGAGCATAAGCGATCTTCCTTTTTGCCAAGTCACTCTGAACTGCCACTGGGGCCCTACGGTAGGTATCTCTGTGACTGAAGCATAAGCACTCTCTGAATAGCATTGAAACTGTGTAAGGGAGGATGGAGTACAGAAAAGGGAAACAGAAAAAGCTGAGACAGCTGGCAGAGCTGCTTTTATAAAGGAAATCAAGGTGAACACCTGCAAACTCCTGCATCATATGTCATCCTCTTGAGCAAGGAGTGGGGAGTAAGCTGTTTTCTGCATTTGGCCAGGAATAATCCTGACTCATTTAGAAAACACAGTGTATCTGAGCTATTGCTTGGCTTTTGATAGAAACAACCACTTTGTCTCTGCTTGTTCTATAGCAGTTTGACATGTCAGTTCTCAGTATCAAGCTTCTTGACTATCAAGCAACTAAGGCAAAAATCTGAGTCCTAAACTATTCCTAATAATTCTAGATGTATTTATGGTTCAACAACCTTAGAAAGTAGCTACACAAATAATAGATAACCTGTCTTGTGACAGAAATACCAGGGAAATTTCTTAATCTCTGAAGACTTTTCAGGCAGCAATCACTGTGTATCACTTAGTTTTGCATCCCTGACCCACCCAGTTGTCCAGACAGGCAAGTTTCCAGACAGTTCATGTGCTGACATGCAATCGCGACTTGATACCGTATCATAATATTCAGTAAATTTGGTTTTGGTCACTCAGTTGCTGTAAGCATGGACAGGAGTAATTACATGACAACTTACTGTTCTTTTTTTTTTTACTGTTTTTTTACTGGTTTTTTTTTACTGTGTTTGCTTAAACCTCAGATGCTATAATTATTCTGATATCTGATATTATAATATTATTATAATCCTCCGAATACTCCTTGACCGTTTGATACTACTTGACTGAGCGAAGCTCGAGCTTTTCTTCCCCATTATGTCCAGAGGATCCCATTCCTTCAGTTGTATCGTCTACTTGTCTACTGAGGTACTCAAAAGGGAATGATGTAAGGAGGAGAGGTAGCCTAGATGTTTGTAACAAGAGGAGATTAAATTATTAAAAATTCTAAATATTCTTTTTTTCTAATTATTATTGTGAGATACTTAGAATAACTAACCTGCTTCTGGCTACAATGTATTTGCTCTAGAGAAAAGAATACAACCCAATGCCTTTGTACATACTATTGCCATTCAAGCGTAATTGTTTTAATAAGTGGAAAAGCTTTGGCAACCTAAAAAGCTTTTGTTAGTATTTGCTTTAAGTTAAATACATAACTTGCTATGAAGGAACACTGTTTTTCTGCTGTAAAATAACCAGGTACACCCTACTGAATCAGTAGCAGTTGGTTAATTAGATTCAGACTTAAGGTCTTTGTTCAGATCATCAAAAGCAAGCAAATATGGTTTGGGTGCAAGAAGAACTTTCAGTGTATTCTCTAAATATTGGTTTGGTTTTTCCCAACCAGCTATTTACTATTTCTATAACTTGAGCTCTGATTTCTCCTCTGAATTGTTTTCCCATTTTTAGTCATACCACAGCAGTTTTCCCTATTCATGTGGAAGCACTCAGGGTTTTTGAGAACAACTGCTTGAAAACAAGATAAATTGGATTCCAGAGGGGAATACAACTTTTAAATATAGTAAATTAGTGGTTTATAGGCAAGTGGGAAACTTACATTGTCATAAAAACATTATATTCTACTTTTAACTTGCTGGGGTCTATAGGAATGAGTTGACATAGAGTCCTGAACAGTTCCAGTCTAGAGGCAGGGACAGAAATATTTGTCCTGTCCCGTGAGCATCAGTAACATTATCAATAATGTTCCTGACCTGAACAGTGAAAAAAAAGTTTCTCAAGCATAATAACCCTTCCTGAATAGAAAATATGAAAATTTGGTTGGATTATTTAAAACATTTGGGGTTTTGGAATTCCTTTATTTCTATTCCCAATATAAATTGATTAATTTCAAACCAAAGGTTTCTTTAAATGAAAAACCAGCCTCCATAATACAAAACCAAACCAAACCAAATCCAATTCAGTGAGATGCTTTGGCAACTTCCAAACTTTCTCTGAAAGAATATTTTCTTTTAAGAGGGCATCTATTGAGAGCAATTGCTTCAGCAGTCAGTTTCGGTTTTTACAAACTTAGACTTTTCTAATTAATGTTTAATTGAAAACTTACTGACCAGGCCTGTTCTAGACTGATGTGGGAATTGGCTAGCAGTTGGACACTGTGCAAAGGAAATATGATATTTGCAGGACCCAAGAAAGAAATGCAATCTGGGGATGAAGGCATAAAAGTAAGGTGATGTTATATAAAGCAGCTTCTTTCCTAGAAAAATCTCATAGTGAGCAGAAAGCATTACTGATTTTGTTTACTGTGACAGCAAAGGGAACTAGGAAATCCAAATTGGGATTGGTTAATGCCCTTGCTGTGGAAAGCATCTGCACTTACTAATGTGTCCTTTGCTGAACATAGCTGTAGTGTATCAGCATGTACAGTGCCAGTGGTTAAAAAGTTGACATTTCACAGGAAATGGATGTCATCAATATTTGAATTTGATGGAAAAAATATTAAAATCTAAATTTCCCATTACTCCATGGAATAGCCTTTCTGATGGTAATGTCCACTAAACAGCTTATGTTCTGCTTATTGCAGGGCTGCAGAAAACTATGTATGTGCACATAGCTGCAGAGCTTCATGTTCCTGTTGAAACACCTTAACAGAATAATTACTTTGCCAATTACAAATTAGCTCTGCTTATAAAGCGTCTCCACATTTGTAGGCTAAATTTTCAAGAAAAACAATATGGGGGTGTTCTTTGCTGCTGCTGCACCTCCCACCACCTTTGTTCCTGCTGCTACTACTACATCTACCTCACAGAGGAGGTGATAAGGTTCACTGAGACAGCAGTGGTAGTTGCAGCAGGAGCTGTACGCATGGAGGTGGAAAAAATGCAATGATAAGAGCAGTGTCAAAAGAGTCAGGCACATGTAGGACGAGTGGGAATTTATGCATTCCTAGGAAGAGGAAATGAGATGCTGGAGAGATTACTAAACCTTTTTATTCCTCCAAATCAAATCTTGCTTTCTTTTTTTTTTTTTTTTTTTTTTTTTTTTTTTTTTTTTTTCCCATGGAATCATAGAATAGTTAGGGTTGGAAAGGACCTTAAGATCATCTAGTTTCAACCCCCCTGCCATGGGCAGCAGCACCTCACACTAAACCATGTCACACAAGGCTTTGTCCAACCTGGCCTTGAACACCACCAGCGATGGAGCATTCACAACTTCCCTGGGCAACCCATTCCAGTGCCTCACCACCCTTACAGTAAAGAATTTCTTCCTCATATCCAATCTAAACTTCCCCTCTTTAAGTTTGAAACTGTTACCCCTTGTCCTATCACTACAGTCCCTAATGAATAATCCCTCCCCAGCATCCCTATAGGCCCCCTTCAGGTATTGGAAGGCTGCTATGAGGTTTCCACGCAACCTTCTCTTCTCCAGGCTGAACAGCCCCAACTTTCTCATCCTGTCTTCATACAGGAGGTGCTCTAGTCCCCTGATTATCCTCGTGGCCCCTCCTTTGGACTTGTTCCAACAGTTCCCTGTCCTTTTTATGTTGAGGACACCAGAACTGCACACAATACTCCAAGTGAGGTCTCACGAGAGCAGAGTAAAGGGGCAGGATCACCTCCCTCAACCTGCTGGTCACGCTCCTTTTAATGCAGCCCAGGATACGGTTGGCTTTCTGGGCTGAGAGTGCACACTGCCGTCTCATGTTCATTTTCTCATCGACCAACACCCCCAAGTCCTTCTCCGCAGGGCTGCTCTGAATCTCTTCCCTGCCCGACCTGTAGCTGTGGCTGGGATTACTCCGACCCAGGTGTAGGACCTTGCCCTTGGCATGGTTAAACTTCATCAGGTTGCACCAGCCCACCTCACAAGTGTGTGAAGTTGCCTCTGGATGGCATTCCTTCCCTCCAGCATATCAACTGAACCACACAGCTTGGTGTCATTGGCAAACTTGCTGAGGGTGCACTCAATCCCACTGTGCATGTCACCGACAGAGATCCTGAGCAAGAGCAGTCCCAACATCGATCCCTGGGGGACACCACTCGTTACTGGTCTCCAGCTGGACATTGAGCCACTGAGCACTACTCTTTGCATGCGGCCATCCAGCCAGTTCTTTATCCACCGAGTGGTCCACCTATCAAATTGATGTCTCTCCAACTTAGAGACAAGGATGTCATGTGAGACAGTGTGGAATGCTTCGCACAAGTCCAGGTAGATGACATCAACTGCTCTACCCCTGTCCATCAGTTCTGTAGCCCCACCAGAGAAGGCCATCAAATTGGTTAGGCAGGATTTCCCCTTAGTGAAGCCATGCTGGGTGTCACCAAGCACCTTGTTGGTTTTCATGTGCTTAGCATGCCTTCCAGGAGAATCCGCTCCAAGATTTTGCCAGGCACAGAGGTGAGACTGACTGGTCTGTAGTTCCCTGGCTCATCCATTTTCCCCTTCTTAAAAATGGGGGTTATATTTCCCTTTTTCCATTCTTCGGGAGCTTCACCTGACTGCCATGATTTTTCAAATATGATGGACAGTGGCTTAGCAACTTCATTTGCCAGCTATATAGATATAGTTACATATAACTATATAACTTTTTTCCTTTTCTGCTAGAGTACAGCAGGGCAATAGTGATTACAGCCTCCCTGTGCAATTCCAGCTTCTTAGCCATATATCCACAGACATTTTGAGGGTAGACACAATTAATCTTTTCCTTGTGCCCTTGAGAATGCATTCAGATACTCTCCAAGTCTCATATTCAGCAGACACCTTTGTTCCCCGGGGGGATTTATTCACTGCTACGAATCACTCACTTTGAACATCCTAATCAATAGGTTTCAAGAGAGTTTAAGTGAATGAGGTTTGAAGCTCTGATGAATAATTCTTCATTCAGAAAAAAACTGACTGTCCGTGAGAGGGAATGCACTATTTATAATTTTGGAGCAGTACTGAAAAAACTGACAAAGACCCCTTATACACCTAATTCACTAATGCAGCCAGTCTTCAGTGGGAATTTTAGGGAATGATAAACCAAAAAGAGGCTTAGGTTTTTAGTGTCGTGGGAGAAGTTATTCCAACTGTAACAATAAAACCGGTTACATTTGCATAGTCCCCACTGGCATTAAAGCCCTAGGCATATCAAGAAGACAACAGATGACTGTATCAGCCTCAACAGGTAAATAAGCACGCTGGGTGTTACTACCCTCCTTTCCCAAGGATTTGAGGACAGAAAGAAGACGTGAATGTCACTGTTACAGGTATCCCTTGTAACACCCATATGTTGATTAAAAGTCTCATCATGTGTGTACATGTGTGTACAGGAGTAAGGAGGGAAAGGGGAAGGAAAAACACAGGGTGTGTTGTGGCTATAAATTTCTTGACCCAGCTCCTGCTTGATTTACCTCAGCCTACCAAAAAGCTGACTAAAATGGGGGCTGTGGTCTTGAACTGCTGAATGAAAAGCCTTTACGCACAGAGGAGGAGTCTTTAGAAGTGCCAGAGTGGCTGGCTTTCCTGATTTGTGCAAGAAAACCCAGGATCACAAACATCTCTGCAAAGAAAAACAGCTGCAATAGAGTCAGTGGAGTAGTCCCATTTACTACTAAACAGGGAGATCAGAATTTGGCCTTTTGTCATTAAAGTGGCTATTCATGAATACAAATAATAGTTTCAATATAAACAAAACAATAAATGATGTGAGTAGGAAAGGATCTGCTCCTGCAAAATTGTTCTTCTGGATTAAATTGAATTTGAGAAGACCACAAAGGTGATAGATGTGCCGGTGGAGTTTTTCATTCCCTCTTCTGGCTGCAAAACAGGAATTAACTTGGGCAAAAATGAGAATATCAGTCCAGTGGAAATTCTTCTTAAACATTTGCGTTCATCTCAAATGATTGAAATAATTCTGCAAAACTTCTGAACTTTGATGTAGAAATATAAAAGCATCATTTGAACAACTCCAGACAAAGTATTTCAGGCATTAATTGCAGAATAACACCAAGATCTTCTCTACCCACCGTTTCTCATTATGGACTTCTAGTAATGGGACTTCAGTGATACATTATGGGATTTAGGCAGCAAGAGGGTAACAGTGCATCATAGGAGATAATCTAGCAAATACTCCCAGCATTACAGTAATTGATGAACCATGGCATCAGTGGCAGAAAGCATCTAATGTTGAGCTGGACAAATCTGAAAGGGGATGGGGGTGTTTCCACAGCCAGAAACTTAGAACACAACTAGCAAAATCTTTCCACCACTACCACACCCCTGGAAACCTGTAATGTTGCAAAAATGTCATTTTCCAGCAGTTGCAGTGAAAGTCATTAATCCTTGGCAGAATCAGGTTAAATGTTTTTCAGTAATGTGCAGCAAGACACAATTGTTTGTTTCTGCCGAATCTTTTTCATTTTTTAAACTATAGAGCTTGAAAATATCTCTGAAATATCTTTGCTATCATCAACAGCATTTAAGTTCAGTCTATTTTCCTGGGAAAAAAGTGCAATTGTAGTTGTGAATATTTTTGAGTGTTTCAGGATAGAGCAGGTTACTTGGAGGTTTTGTTTATGGATAAATTAATCACAGGTAGAATATTTGGTGGTTTCATGAAAGCCTAAACAAGACTAGGCAGTTACATCACCTGCCTATTTTTTTCGAAAGCCACTTTTGGTTTAGCTGAATTAGCTTTTGTGTCAGAGCCCATAGTATCAATGGAGTACACAGCTTCTCGGTGCTCATAACTTTCATTAACTACATTCAGATTATCTGTAATGATTAATCAACTTGAAAAAAATTGCCTGGCAATGTGCCTTTAACCACTTCCTGCTTGTGAGTCATTAAAAGCACTGCCTTTACATGGGAGGGAAGAGTGGCAGATGTATTTACATCTGGCAACATGAGGGAGATTTGTTTTTTTCTATTTGCATGTATTTATTTCTATTTACATACAAATAGGGAAAAACAAATCTCCCTCATGTTGCCATGTTCCTCCTGCAGTAAGAATAGCTTATGGAGTTATCTCAACCCATACTGAGGGACCTTGTTATTAAGGATGCAGCATGGCATCCTTAGAAGGGCTGGAGGCAGGGAGGGAGCCACATGTCTGGCTTGGAGGAGGGAGGTCATGCGATTGCCTCACGAGGAATGCAGACTGCAGCCAGGCACCAGTTCAGAGCAGCCAAAGTAGTAATGGAAACTGTTACCCCAGCTTTAGGGGAAGAAAGGAGCAAATCATCTTCCACTGAGAGCTGAAACTCTGGAGATGGGGAAGGATAATGGAGAAGTTTCAGGCATTCCTTCATTATGGTAGGAGTTGTTGCTGTCTGAAGATGGTCAGAAGCATTCATGTTTCTGAAAGTAGATGGTACTGAAAAATCTATTGGTTTTCATTATTTTTACTAGCTTGAGTAGAAATAGTTAACCACCACACTATGTTCATTGCAGGGGGGTTGGACTAGATGACCATTGAAGGTCCCTTCCAACACAAGGTATTCTATGATTCTATGTTCAAATTGGGGCTGTTCAGCCTGGAGAAAAGAAGGGTGCGTGGAGACCTCGTAGCAGCCTTCCAATATCAGAAAGGGGCCTATAGGGATGCTGGGGAGGGACTCTTCATGAAGGACTGTAGTGAGAGGACATGGGGTAATGGATTCAAACTTAAACAGAGGAAGTTTAGATTGGATCTGAGGAAGAAATTCTTTACTGTAAGGGTGGTGAGGCACTGGAATGGGTTGCCCAGGGAAGTTGTGAATGCTCCATCGCTGGCGGTGTTCAAGGCCGGGTTGGACATAGCCTTGGATAGCATGGTTTAGTGTGAGGTGTCCCCGCCCATGGCAGGGAGGTTGGAACTAGATGATCTTAAGGTCTTTTCCAACCCTAACTATTCTATGATTCTATGATTCTAAAATATGAGCGCTGTACAAAAATGAGCCCCAGAAACAACGTGGTTTAAAAAAAGATACACATGCAAGTAAAAATGGAGTTAATGACTGTTCTAGCTTTCAAATGTAATTTTGGGAAGCTGAGTTCAGATACAAAACCAGACTAGGACTGCAGTTTGAGGAAAAGCCCTTGGCCTACTGAAAGATCTGGAATTAGCTCTTAGCAATATGTTTATTTATGGGCAAAGGAAGTGCCCCTACCTGAAGTTTTGAATGATAAACAGGACTCTGATACTGTGGAAAATGAAGACAAACATAAAATGCATTTAAAATTAGACCTGAAGTAGAACAACATTCAAAACAAAGGGTCACCATAGGCAGGATCCTGGAAACAAGACAAATGTGTCTAACCAGTGTGGAAAAACTGAAGGAACTGTGTTAGAATTTGCCCTTAGGAAGACTCTGCAAACTTCAGGAAAGTCGCTGAACAGCTTTCTAACAGTCCAAGACAGCCCTGGAATAAAAGACAGCTGGATTGTTAACTTCAAATACATGGAATGATTATTGATCCAATGTTGAATGCTGATGCACAAGTTAGTATAGTGATGGAAGTGCTGACAGCATCTCAGAAAGAAGAGCAGCAGATAGTAGCAGGTAACGAGGAATGAGGTTTTCAAGATGATTTTTTCCCCATGAGAGGGCAGCTAAGTAACAAATGGAAAAGATAATGCCTGCAGTGCTGCTGGGGAAAGGTATTGTTAGGGCTAATGCCTGTTCTATCTTCTCAGTAAGCTGTCCTTTCAGAAGAGACTTCAGGTGATCTCCAGTGGAATGGTAGTCTGGACACCTCTGCCTGCATGTGCTCTGCAGGTGCTAAGGGAGCCTGCTACATCAGCCTTATTTGTTCCACATCTGCGAGCTCCCCTTTGCAGCACAGGGCAATTCTTCTCCAGCAGTTGTCTCCGAGCATAACTGAGTAACTGTACTGGGATTTTTTTGTTGTTATTGTCTATAATGTGGAATGAAGGCACTTGAAGAGATGTGTATTAGAACTAGCAAGGACCGTCAGACAGGCATTAGCCATGCTGACTTGTGTCAAGCATGCCGGGGAAAAGTGCTGAGTTTTGCCTTTTCAGTTGTGCATTCACTGCATGTGCCAGAACTTTGCAAGAGGCATGAGTCAAATATAAAGCATAACATGAAAACATCGTTTAGTTTGAGAGCTCTTGAAACAAAGCAGTGGTCTCTTTTATGGAAAAATATTGTGTTTAATGTCCCTCTGTGAGGCCTCTGTTCTTATCGCTGCACTCAGTTGCACACCATTCAGGTATCAACAAAAAAAGACATAGTAGATCTCTGAGGCTGCACAATTCTGTTAAATATTCATCTTTTGCCTCAAACAATAAGGATTTTTTTTTTTTGCTGTAGCAAGTGTAATGTCTTTTGCTTCTCAAAAGAGCTAGAATGTCAGAGGAGGAACATTATGAACATGAGGAACATTATGAACATAAGGAACAAAAGAGGAAGCAACTTATGTCTAATACTTAAAACAGGTAGGTTTGCAGTAAATAAAATTAATTCCATGCAGGTTTCTGTGATTTACGCATTTTTTTAAAAGATTCTGTCTCAAGAATCTTTTTTCTGCCTAAGAATGTATTAAGAGTACAGTGTTTCAGAGATGGTCACCTTCTTCAGGGTGAGAGCTTCATCTCACTTTGCTTTAAATTAGAGGAGTTTTTAGGAGTTGGTTCTGTGGACGAAGTATATTGCAACCACTGGATATTTTTGAAAGTCCTATCATACAGTACATGTTGTATCTTTTCATAAGAGAAAAGATTCTTGTCCATAACAAGCTCTGCATGCTACTAACAATATGCCCTAATTTCTAATTTACTCACTCAAAAAGGCTTCATTATTATTTTATTGTAAAGGGTTTTGGAAGAAAAGATTCTACCAGTAACTAGTGCAGAGATTTTAAAGCAACTGATTTAGTACTTATTTCTAATAACATAAGTTGTATAGAATGACATACTCTACCCTTTGCCACAGGAGAATCAATTGAGGCAAATGAAAACCAGGCATAAACATTTTTGCCTGAAGTGGAAGCTAGATAAGGTGCTTCAGCTGGAATATTTTGAGGTTTTGTGTCCTACAGGGCTAAAAAAAACAATAAAAATAACAGTCTAAAGAAAAGTTGTTTCTAATTTTTGCCTTTTTAAAAAAGTGAATTAAGTTGTTCCTAATATCAAACCTCCTTAGCCTGCTGCAAAGTTTGGTAACTTTGATCATATTTTCTAGTCTTATTGCATAACTATTTTCCCCTCCCAAAGCATGTGATGCAGCTGCACAATTGTTGAGACTGGATTTAGCCTAAATACTACCAATGCACAAAATAAACCTACAGTGGGGTCTGGCTCTGCTTTACTCAATACAGCTGGGCTAGACGGTGAGCACTACTCTTCTCCTTCCACACCCTTCCCTAACACCACCCTTCACCCTTTGCCTCAATGACTGACAACAGCTCCTGCATCACATCTGTGGATGGGAATTTATTATTCAGTGGTGGGTTATTCCAGGCCATACTGCTCAAAGCTCTTCATATTAATCTGTTTTTTGACTTGCTGTTTTGGTTTCCCAAGCTAATGATGCTTGTGATGCCTTTCTGTATCTGCCTGTCTGTCCGGCTCTGCTAACTTTAGATATGTCAACCAATTTCAACAAAATGACAGGCCAAACTTTCAAATACAATCTCAAAACCAGAAAATTAAGCCAAATGCATGGAAAAAAACCCCAGCAGCCAAGTCAAGGAGAGCCTGTGGAGAGGTCTGGTCTACAAGTTTTACCTTTGCTGGCCAACACAGGCTTTGTATAAACCCCTGCTGGTGGAATAGTTGCTGTGACAGCTCACCGAGAAGGTCTTCAGAGAGAATTGGGGTGTGAGGTCTCAATACAATTTGGCCTTGTATCCAGGCTTGTTCCCAAGATTCCCTCGTTCCGCATTCCCTTACAGATCTTACAGAAAGGTCCTAGTTTCAAAGAGAGTTTGGGACAGAAGTCAATGCCCAAGTCACAATACAGTTGAATGCCTGGGAGAGAGCAAATTGTGGAGCTGGGAAGGGGTAGCTGCAGACAGATGTCTGGGCCCTCTGTGCCATGCTCATAGTTCTTTTTAATCCACTTAATGCCATCCTTTAAGATGCAGTCATCAGGCTGCCCAGTATTCTTGTATAATTACTTTAAAATTGAAACGTTTCCTTGTCCTCTTATCATTATAGACATACTTTTCTTCTGAAATTCAGCAAGAAAACTACCTAAGTGTATTTCACTGGCTAGAGGAAATACAGCTTTTCATGCAAAACTCTAATTTTTTTAACGTTACGAAATTATGCATGAAAGGATGCTGATGAACTTCCCTTATGGAGCTTATATGCAGCAGTAAACAAGGACACCAGACAGGCTGCACTCTCAGTGAGCAAACCTTTTCTAGGAAGTGGGGTGGTAGACCAGACATTCACATCAAGCTTCACTCAGTAATCAGTGAAGACAGTTTTCCAAGAGGTCTTGCCTGCTGATCTTCAGGGATCCATTTATCTAAATTAAATCGGTTAATTCTATCCCATTGCATCCTCAAGTGGAAGAGCTACTTTAATGCCTTGCTGTACAGTAACATAGCTGGTTATTGTAATTCTGTGCCGATGCTCAGCGTAAGACAGCTTGTAAATGATCTGAATAGATGCGACACTTTCATACCCAAGTTTGCATATTTCCAGAGGTTATGAAGGTTTCAAGTTTTCACAGCATGTTTTTAGCCCCTTGCACCTTCATGGTAGATTTTTTAATATTAGTACAATAGTTAGACTTGGATTATGAAAAATCATGAAATTTAAATTTTGGGAGGGTAGTTTCAAGTTTCATCCTTTAAACTTTATAAAAATGAGGTGTTAAAAACAGACCCTTTATGTAAGACTTTTTTGTAATTCACTTATAAGTGGTCTTCAAAAGGTTTTTCTGCATTTGGGTGTATTTTGCTTTTTTCTGGGCAGCAAATAATTTGCAAGTCTCTTTCTTTTCTTAAACTTTGAAAACAATGCAGTAGCACCACAGACTTCCCTAAGCACATACTGCCTCAAGTATACCATTATACAAAGAAAAGGGGGAGCAAATTAACTTCTGGAATATTCCTTACCATTGGTGTCTGTCCTCCAAAGTAAAATATCCTTTTTCAGGAGGAAAAATGGTGAAGTCTTTCTATGCAAATTTGCATGTAGCATTTTTAGAAATTCTAAAAGAATTAACTCACATCCTTGATAGGGTTAAAAAGAAAAAAAAAAAAAAGAAGGAAACCCTGCTATATTGTTTTTTAATATGTAAGTTTTCCCTAGTACAATAGCAGGAACAAATAATTCTGCAAGAATACATAATTTATTCTTTTCTGTTGGTGAACATGAAAGAATACATGCCCAGCTTGCTGTAAAAATTTGTTTACTGGGAGGGTTGGAAATATGTATTCTAAAACCCAACACATTAAAAAGTTATCATGGGAGGAGAAAGGAAAGGAAAAGAAATCTTTTGTTTTCTTTCTCTGAACCTCCACACATACATTCCAACACTCAGCAGGCTAACTAGTTTTAGGGACTCCTCCCCACACTACTCTCAAAACATCTCAAGCCCTCTACCTCAGTGTGGTATTTTGTGAATCAATATGAACTTAGAGACACCACTGTGACTCCTAGGCATTTTCTGTATAATTTAGACATTTGTGTCTTTCTTTTGCTGCACACTTGCATCATACCTCTGTGTTTACAGAAGAGGACCTGTGCTACAAGTGCTCACTACCTGATGTTACAAAGTACCAACAGCCACATAAATCTGTGGTAGTCAGAAAGTGACCTGTGAGTAGCTCTGGAGAAACTCATTCTTCCGTGCAAGTTAGCAAACAGGACACTATTGAGGATTCAGGCAGCTGAGGCAGATGCTCAAGTGATGAGGTACACGATGGAGGCTGCAGCTTTCTATGTGGGAATCCTTCCAGCAAGGGAAGGGGTAAAACAAGGACAAGAGAAAGGAAAGAAAACCTGCTTTCTGTCACTGAAGAAATAGTGAGTAGGTTCTAGAAAGCTCTTGTAATGGCAAGGGGATTTAACCTGGAAGTCTGATATTTCTTTTTCTCCACAAATCTCTTTATTTCCTGTGCTGCCTAGTGGCTTTGACAGATGAATCCAAGTGAGTGTTGTTGCAGCAGCAGCAACAGCCACAGATCTGCCTGCCGAATTGCTCTGCAGGTCATCAGTTTCACGGCAGAGCTGACAGACATCTCAGCCTGGGAACGCTACTGACCCTGGGAGCAGGAAGGAAAGTACACCATGGAGACGTTGCTGAGCTGAGACACTGGAGCCAATCTGGAGGAGGCAAATGTCCGATAAAAGTCTGTCACTCTGCTGTCAGCTGTATGCATCCTGAACCCCTGCAGTGGGTTGCTGCAGGTGAATGCAAATCAAAGCTCAAAAAGCACAGTGTCATCATTTTTAAATACTCTGTGATGCTTTTTTCTGCTGTCAAGGAATCTCAGAAGCAAACATCTCCAGGGACCAAAATAAATATTGTTGCTGAAATGTTTATTAACATGTATACATAGTTCAAGGCACTATATATTTAAAATTGAAATTTGTGTGTCAAATTACACACAAATTAAAATCTGAATACTCCTATTAAAATTTTGCAGGTTTTCAAGCCACATAGCTTGTCACCTCTCCAACACCCACTCTGATTTCTTGCTCTACAATGGGTTTAACCCAGGATTTAGTCAGCTAAATCCATGTTTTCTGTCTTCCATATTTGTCTGTTGTCTGCCCATTTTTCCACTATTGTCAGCTGCTCTTTTTATTTCCTGCCTATTTTTCCTGGTAATTTGCTGAACAGCACAAAGGGAAAAAGGAGCCCTTGATAGCTCCTCCCAAGGACTGTCCTGTGCTTGTGGCTGTGACCAGCAGTTCCCACCTCTTTCTGCACTAGTGAATCCCTAACCATGTGCCAAAATAAGCAGTGAGGGACATGGAGCCTGGGGAAGGGAGAATACTAATTACAGGGATGTGATGAAAGCTTGAGGAAGCTTGTGGCTACTGTAACACCTCCGCAAATCCTTCTACTACTAAAGAAAAGGGCCACATTCAGTTTACAAGTGGGGAACTCTCATGTGACACAGCATGAAGGACATAAAGCTTGGTAGCAGTAGATGGAAAAGTGAGAGTCACTGCATGGGACATGTGACTGAAAGGTAGACAGAACAGCATCTAGTGCAGAGCAAGCAAGTATAGGGAAAGAGTGAAACCAGTGGAAATATGGGATTTCAGAAAACATGCCTTCCTCAAGCATGGGAACAATAGCTGCTTCTGTAAAAAGAGATGAGCAAATGAAGGTAAAGCTTTGTTTTGATGTGGGGATTCATAAAAGGGAGATGGACAGAGACTACAATATTTATGTGAAGAATAGTGCCTGAAACACAGAAACAGCAGAAACTGAGTAACAGGAAAAAAAAAAAAAAAAAAAAATGCTTCTTTTTCTTATTTATTTTCACCTAATATGTAGGAGCACAGAGGGAGCAGATGTTCATGGCAAGAAGACTGGCATGAGAACTTAGGAGAACCTTGGTAATTTTGGAAATTGTGTAAGATTCCATAATTTAAAACTGCATAACATGAATAATATTTTATTACAATTTGTAGCAAATATTTGGGTGGGGATAGTAGATTCCATCCTAAAGCTGTGGTTTGAAATGTTCATGGCAACAGAACCATCCAGGGAATGATTAAAATATCTGCCTAAAGTGAAAATAAATAATCTGTATGGCCCTGGTAGAAACACAGCAATTAAGTAGAAAGACATACTAAAGAAATTGCAGACAAACCTGGAAGAAGTCAAGAGCAAGCCTGTTTGCTTTTAATTATATAGATGATTGTTAAACCACATCCCCAAACTGAGTTGGCAACCTGGAAGGTACTTAGGCAAAACTATCATAACAAGTTCATTATTTTCAAAAATGCTTTATGCTCTTATCATGTGCAGAAGTATTACGGCACCCATGGTGTAGCACCATTCCTGGTACCAGTGAGCATAAATTGTCTTTACTGTCCGGAAACAATGGGAAGATCTTGTGAGCAGTAAAGCTAATCAAGAGATCGCCAGAGGTTAAAGAATACATGGAAAGGGATCTCTCCTCTGTCATGCTGAATCATCCCTTGTACCTTATCAGATACTAATTATAACCCTGCGCAAACTGATAGGTGAAGACCTGCCTATTAGAGTCGAACACTTAGAGAAATGCTTGACGTGACACAGACATTATTATAGAAATGCTAAGGAATAAAAGCACCACAAATCTGAACCTGTTATGCAGGTGAGCAGATGGCCACCCACAGCATAAGCAAGAAACCAACACCTCAAGCTGCCGTGGACTGCAGGTCACTTAAAGCAGCTACAGACTTGGGGTAAGAGTGAAGTAGAGGAAACCAATGACAACTGTGGAGTAGTAGTAGAGTGTCACACACAGACGTACAAATCCTGGGCAAACTCTTGAAAACCTTCAGTTAACAACTAAATAAGAAGTCAGAAGTGATAAGATAATGTGTTGTCTGGAGGTAGCAGCAATGCAAAGGAGCAGAGAAATAGCAAGGTGGAAGCAAGAACCTTGCCAACAGCACAGTTTACTAGAGTCAAGGCTTTAAACTAACTGCTATTGATACAAATGCCAGCATGATGGGGAAAAGCACATTGTTTGTACAGAGTAGACAATCCTCTCTTTTTCTTACAAAAGCAAGCATTCATGCTAACTAGAATCATAGAATAGTTAGGGCTGGAAAAGACCTTAAGATCATCTAGTTCCAAACCCCCCTACCATGGGCAGGGACACCTCACACTAAACCATGCCATCCAAGGCTCTGTCCAGCCCAGCCTTGAACACCGCCAGGGATGGAGCATTCACAGCTTCCCTGGGCAACCCATTCCAGTGCCTCACCACCCTTAAAGTAAAGGATTTTTTCCTCATATCCAATCTAAACTTCCCGTATTTAAGTTTGAACCCGGTACCCCTTGTCCTCTCACCACAATCCCTTAATGAAGTGTCCCTCCCCAGCATCCCTATAGGCCCCCTTCAGGTACTGGAAGGCTGCTATGAGGTCTCCACACAGCCTTCTCTTCTCCAGGCTGAACAGCCCCAACTTTCTCATCCTGTCTTCATATGGGAGATGCTCCAGTTCCCTGATCATCCTCGTGGCCCTCCTTTGGACTTGTTCCAACAGTTCCATGTCCTTTTGATGTTGAGGACACCAGAATTGCACACAATACTCCAAGTGAGGTCTCACGAGAGCAGAGTAGAGGGGCAGGATCACCTCCCTCGACCTGCTGGTCACGCTCCTTTTGATGCAGCCCCGGATACGGTTGGCTTTCTGGGCTGCAAGCGCACACTGCCGGCTCATGTTCGTTTTCTCGTCAACCAACACCTCCAAGTCCTTCTCCTCAGGGCTGCTCTCAATCTCTTCCCTGCCCAACCTGTAGCTGTGGCTGGGATTGCTCCGACCCAGGTGGAGGACCTTGCACTTGTCATGGTTAAACTTCATCAGGTTGGCATCAGCCCACCTCACAAGTGTGTCAAGGACCCTCTGGGTGGCATTCCTTCCCTCCAAAGTATCAACTGAACCACACAGCTTGGTGTCATTGGCAAACTTGCTGAGGGTGCACTCAATCCCACTGTCCATCTCACCAACAAAGATGTTGAACAAGACCAGTCCCAACACCGATCCCTGGGTGACACCACTCGTTACTGGTCTCCAGCTGGACATTGAGCCATTGAGCACTACTCTTTGCATGTAGCCATCCAGCCAGTTCTTTATCCACCGAGTGGTCCATCTATCAAATTGGTGTCTCTCCAACTGGGAGACAAGGGTGTCGTGTGAGACAGTGTCAAACCTTTGCACAAGTCCAGGTAGATGACATCAACTGCTCTACCCCTGTCCATCAGTTCCGTAGCCCCTTCATAGAAGGTCACCAGATTGGTCAGGCAGGATTTCCCCTTAGTGAAGCCATGCTGGGTGTCACCAAGCACCTTGTTGTTTTTCATGTGCCTTAGCATGCCTTCCAGAAGAATCTGCTCCAAGATTTTGCCAGGCACAGAGGTGAGACTGACTGGTCTGTAGTTCCCCAGCTCATCCATTTTCCCCTTCTTAAAAATGGGGGTTATATTTCCCTTTTTCCAGTCATCGGGAACTTCACCTGACTGCCATGATTTTTCAAATATGATGGACAGTGGCTTAGCAACTTCATTTGCCAGCTCCTTCAGGACCCGCGGATGGATTTCATCAGGTCCCATGGACTTGTATGCGTTCAGGTTCCTAAGATGGTCTCGAACCAGATCCTCTCCTACAGTGGGCCCAGGGTCTTCATTCTCGCAATCCCCGCGTCTGCCTTCCAAGACTTGGGTGGTGTGGTCAGAGCATTTGCCGGTAAAGACTGAGGCAAAGAAGTCATTAAGTATCAGGAGCTTGCTATGAGTTTAATGGAAGTAGCTTGTGGGAGGGAAGCAGTGATGTGCTAGCAGTGGGTATGCTCCCAGTCTGACCACTATCTGTTAAGGGTAAATATGCGTTTAGTTCTACAGCCATGAACTTCATGGATATTTTAATGTGACCAGAGTGTGGTACCTGTAAAATCCCCACCCCTGCCTCTCTTACTGGAAGCAGCTTGGTTTTGCTCAAGCCTATCCACATATAGTGCTTGGATTAAACTTCTCTCACTATTCAAAGCAATCCAGAAAGACCCTAAGCCAGTTTCTGCCTCATGCCACCTTCCATTCCTATCCTTCTCAGTTTTGCTATGTTAACCAAATACCTTCTGCCTGCCACGCTAATCTCTTGGTATTGTTTATTATACTTTTATTTTTTTAGTGGTGGCTGAGGAAAGGAGGGCTGGAATACACAGAGATCCTGTTAGTCAGAAGTCAGTTAATGAGAAGTCAGAATACTTCAGAAGTCAGTGAGACTAAAATCAACGTGATTACCAAAACACTGTTTCCAGAAGGAATTTGAAAATGTAAAATGCCTTGGAAGTAGAGGATGCAACTCTTCATTTTGCAGTGAAGAATGCCAGTTGTGTCACTTCAAAGACTAGAGCAATTTCCAGAATGGTTTTAGAAAAGCTGTTCTCACACTAAAACAATTTTCCTAATACCTTCCTTCATTTTTCAGCCTGTAGCAGCACATGCACTATAAATGAAAGTTGTGTGCATTTATTTGATTAAATGCTGCCATTTCTGTAGATGAAAATTTGCCAGAATGGTATTATGTGCAGAAAAAAATAGTTCAAGAACATTAGAGCTTGTATGATACTTGAATTGCCCTTGCAAATCCTTTTACCCTAAGTTAGCTACGAATTCTTCTGCTGGCCCTATGATTTTTTTCTTAAATTTTTGCTGCAGTTTGTTCATAATCTGTGCAGTTCACATAACCCCCAAATGACATCTGACTTTTTACACAGAGAAATGGCTTTTAGCACAGGGAAACTTACTTAGAAATTACAGTGCTAATGCATGCAGTAAAGCTCTCTGTGTTCTCAAGAGTCTTCTTAGTGTTCTCTTTATGGGGAATTTCATGGACTTTAAGCATTTTCCTTTCCAGCAATATGTATTTCCCCCCTGTGAGGAAAGTATCTTCTCAGCTTTCCAAAGTATGTCACGTGTCTAAGTCAGCTGCAGCCATGCTAGACGAGTAAGTAGATAGATGTAGTGTGAAATGGGATTCTCACGTTTTTCAAACGCATACCCATAAAAACATACTCTTTAAAAAGATAAAAGGTTTCCTGATGAGTTTTACATTTTGCTTTTTATAAAATGTTCCTGAAGACTGTAGAGTGCTCTTAATCACAATTTTAGCAGAGCTCCTTAAAAACCACATGCAGGCATCTCAAACTTTTCAATAATGCATTACTGTCAGGCTTAATGTTTTGTTACTGAGCAGTAATGACTGATTCAGAAGTATAAATGCATATCTGCTTGATGATGTAGAAATTTAAGCAAGGCTTCCTCAGGATACTAAGTTTGCTATAAAATAATAAAAAGAAATCTTAGGCATCCTTTATGAGCACAGAAGCTGTCTGTCAAAGTAATAATAAGAATATTACTGCACACAAGGCAAGGATTTTATAATGTTCAGCCAAACTGCAATTTCAGTTTAAATGAATATTCACATGGCAGTGTTCTATCCTAATAAAACATTTAATGTCTGAACACTTTCTGCCAATTGTCCACACAATTTCTTTTTCTTCTTGTTCTATCAAATGGACAGAATGTCCACTTTATGGCTTGCTCTGAAAGACTTTAAAAAGAGTCAAACATCTCCAGAGAAGAAGACCTGACAAGAGAAAGATGACTGTGTGGTAGAGGTGTACATGTCTTGAAACACTTCACTGATTTGCAGTAGCCAACAGAAGAGCAAGATGTTTTGCTGTAGACACTCAAGTCTTCAGTTCCCCAAAAGTAAAATGTAGTGGGTGCAATAACCTGTTCTCTGAGCCAGTAAGTATTCAAACCCTGCAGTTTCAGCCGTTACTACCAAAAGGTGGTCTGCCACATATACAAAAAGAATGACAGAGTGGAGGCCATGTGATGTCTTGTGCACTTCAAGCTACTTAAGAGAAATAAAGTCCCTCCATGATTCTGCCACATTGGTAATAGTATGGGACCATCAAACTTAAAAGCATGGTTCATACAGCTTGATGTGGGCAGCCAAGCTTTTAAAATTAAAAGCTATAATATATGCATACCCTTTATTGGCTGAGCACAGAATCTGTGCACTGACCTGTATGACATATTAACATGGGATAGATATGCGGTATGAAGGTCTAGTTACAAATACAAATTCTGTTTTGATTCAGACTTTCTTACTCTTCACAAATTCTTAGAACTTGGACATGATGCAAAATACGGTTTCTGAGAACCCAAAAAAACAAATCTGTTAAAATTCAAAATTCAAATTCTGAAGTGATTGCCATTAACCAGACTAGTTTTCAGAAACCGCCTTTTGCATTGATCTTTCTTTCCAAAACACAAATTCTTCAAAATGCAAGCATTTCAAACATTCCATGCTGCTGCAATTGATCGAAATTTTCCATGTAGGCTATATTTAAATCAATTAAGGTGCAATTAATGTTCCATTGTTGCCAATAGCTTCTAATTGTACTGTAATAGACTACAGATACATTGAAATAAGTAAATGGAGCCTGAGGTAACTCAATTACACTTTTTCTGGTAGACTTATTCTTCTCTATTACTTTACATGAATTTATTTGTGAAATACTGAATGGTTTTTGGAAATCAGTGGCAAAAGAGAGAATGTGCCCATGTCAAGGTTTCTCTTGGGCAGAGTGACCAGTATGAATGCCATTGTTCTGTGAAGACTAAGTGGTCAGAAGCACTTAAAAGCCTGCCCATGTCTGTGCTGTTTTGATTTTGCTACTCACTCAGCATTGCAGGGGGTATATAGAAATCTTTATAGCTCAGAGACATCTGATAAAATCTCTCAATCTGTCTTCATTTAGATTGTGGTACCCTGAAGACACCCCTCTAGATGAATGAAGACAGCACAAATAAAAGTGTTATATTAGGGCTGTCTTTGCATTGCAAGAGCAGCACATGCATCTGTGAGATTATTTAATTGGCAAGTGCATTGGGGCTGTGTTGCACTGTTCTGGTATGCTAGTAAGTCTGTCCTTAAAATAACTATGGCTTTAAAACAGCATATCACAGGCCATTAGAAGTAACATATTACGACATTCTCTGAGGGTTTTTACTTAGTGTTTGGAGTTAAAAATATGTCTTATATACTAGAAAGTCAATAAAACACCTAACTCCTCTGAAAAAAATTATATTTTAGGGATATTGCTGTCACTCTCCCATTGACAGTTTTAGAAAACTAAAACCTGAGCCCATAAAAATCTGTAAAGATCACTCCAATTATGCCCAAACAACTCATTAAAAAAATAAATCAAGGAAGTGTTAATGTAACTCTGTTATAAATGTTGAGATTTTCCAAATATGTAGAAAATCTAAAATGATAGTTGGAAGTCTTGAATCCACAGTACACAAGGCCTTCCTTGGTGGACATTTATTTCTTACAATGAAGCCTGAATGGGGTCTTAAATAGATAATGTTTACCTAAATGCTTAGCATTTGAAGGCTTTCAACATCCCTAAATTTAAAACCAACTCTTGTTAGGAAACCATGCACCAAGTGAATGCCAGTTAAGACAGTGAAAACATGAAGTATGGTTAAGAGATCAACAGTCACATCTGGGGCTGTTACAAGGTTCGAATTTATGGAAGTTACACAGTTGAGGTTTTCCTCCTTTATTGGAAAAGTTAAAGGAAGCAAAGCAATGCAGAAGAGTTGATATGATAGATCTATCCCCCCTAAAAACAGTATTTTAAGGGCTAAGTTTCTTGCCTGCAGAGCAAAACACCCTCAGTATCCTTAAGTCATTGATTGCGCCTTTCTGATGCAAGGTGATTTTTCTTGCCTATTGCAGAAGTATGAAAAAGATTCCTCTACCTGATTCTGCTCCAATTCTGTCCTGAAAGTTAAAACCATTACGTGTCATACCTTCACAAAAACCAAAATGCCCTTCTCTGATGTGTAAACTGGTAGTGTGCGTTTATCCACACCTTGTAGGATATCTCTCTTTCAAAACAGCCGTTAGGGAATGGCTCAAGAAGATACAATTAAAAAATTCTTAATCCCTAATGGAGTTTTTCACAACTCTGTAGGGCATGAGCTTCCCCAGAGAATTGCCTCTCAATCATGAGGGGGGGACAGAAATGCTTACAGGAGGGTCATGTGCAAAGGGGGAGCCCCAAAATGAGCAGAGGGGGCTGGATGGAACAGTGCCAAGAGTTCAGATAGTTTGCGGGGCTGTTACACAGAATCACAGAATCACAGAATAGTAAGGGCTGGAAAGGGTTACAACTGGCTTTGGGGGAGGGAGGGAGGATGGAGGAGAGGGAAGCTTGCTTATGCCTTATCAGAGGATAGGCATCAACGGAGCCACTTAAATTACTGAAATGATGCAGCCTATGTTTTGTGCTATGTCCAATACCTTGGAAATTTCGGGGGAAAATACTGTAAAACCTTAGCACAAGTCCTGCAAGAAGTGCAACTGTTCAGAAATTAACCTCCTTTTCAATTTCTAGAGGCACCTTGTGGAATTTGAAATTACTGTAGTCTGTATTCAATAGGTATAACTGTAATAAACTGAATGATTCTTCCATCAGTTATTCCTTTTTGAGCTCTCTTCCCAAGGTACTGCTCTGTGTACAAGGGGATTTCTGTAATAATTACCCCTGAGTGCCCAGTGGAATAAGTGGTAATTGCACTCTCTAAACGTAGAAATAGAAACTCATGCCATTGCTTCCAAAACTGACAGGAAGCCTTACCCCAGTTTTTTAAGGGTTTTTCAGTTTTCATATTCCTCTAGCATTGCAAGACTGAAGAGACACACAGCATTGCACAGAATTCCTTGCTCTGCAGCTTACCTGAGCTACCTGTCTTGTAACTTGCTTAATAAACAGTTGCTGTACCCTAGGGTTCCTTTCCTCAGCTGCAGAGTAGGGACAGCAGATGTTCTGCAAAATTAAATCCTTTGTGATTATGGGATTGCTCAGAGGGCCATCATACCTACCCACCCCCAAGAGAATGAGTCAGTCAAGCAAATGAGAATTCTATTCCTCTTTCCTATCAGCACAAATGGAAATCGTAACACTGTTAGTAAATCATGCCACCAAATGGAGACAAAGAGCCAGGTGCAAAACTGTCAGGAGAAACATACCTGTGTTGTGATAGTGTGAGAGTTCGTATAGAGTGGCAAAGAGAAAAATTATGTTGCTGGACAAAGGCCCACCACCTGGTATTTTTACCAAGGTAGAGGGTCTCAGGAATAATATGACAAGGTTACAAAGCTAAAAGGGAGGACGAAATCTTGTAGACAGTATGTGCAATTTACACTGCTATCCTAGAAGGTCTGCTCAATATCAGTTCACAATATTCTGCTGCTTCACAGTAATGAACTTTCACACTTAATTACAGAAAAATAATTTATCTCATCAGACTGACTTGCTGAATTAAAGATTCTAAATCTTTTTTTGGGCCAACGCACCAAATATAAACCTTCCGTCTGCAGTGCAGTCTCTAAATTTAGCCAAGAATTAAGATACTCCTGCTTCTGCATCCTGAATAACCTAATGGAATCAATTATGGTTTTGCGTAGATGGCATCTGGTATTTACAAATACAACACAAAACATGAAATAAGCATGAAACTAAAGTTTTCATCCATCCTGCTTCATCCTCAGTAAATATATTATTGTTTTGCATCACAGGGTGGATTTTTTATATTTCTTACAGATTTCATAGAATCATAGAATCATAGAATAGTTAGGGTTGGAAAGGACCTTAAGATCATCGAGTTCCAATCCCCCTGCCATGGGCAGGGGCACCTCCCACTAAACCATGCCATCCAAGGCTATGTCCAACCCCACCTTGAATGCCGCGTGGGATGCAGCATTCACAACTTCCCTGGGCAACCCATTCCAGTGCCTCACCACCCTTACAGTAAAGAATTTCCTCCTCATATCCAATCTAAACTTCCCCTGTTTAAGTTTGAACCTGTTACCCTTTGTCCTCTCACCACAGTCCCTAATGAAGAGTCCCTCCCCAGCATCCCTATAGGCCCCCTTCAGGTATTGGAAGGCTGCTATGAGGTCTCCACGCAGCCTTCTCTTCTCCAGGCTGAACAGCCCCAATTTTCTCAGCCTCTCTTCATACGGGAGGTGCTCCAGTCCCCTGATCATCCTCGTGGCCCTCCTCTGCACTTATTCCAACAGTTCCATGTCCTTTTGGTGTTGAGGACACCAGAACTGCACACAATACTCCAAGTCAGGTCTCACGAGAGCAGAGGGGCAGGATCACCTCCCTCGACCTGCTGGTCATGCTCCTTTTGGTGCAGCCCAGGATACGGTTGGCTTTCTGGGCTGCAAGAGCACACTGCCGTCTCATGTTCATTTTTTCATCGACCAACACCCCGAAGTCCTTCTCCGCCCAATCTGTAGCTGTGCCTAGGATTGCTCCGACAGCTTAGAAGCTCTCCAAGGGAGTGTAACACAAGCAGAAGAAAGGGGCTTTTTTCTTCTTTCACATACAGCCTAAATAAATATAACTGTACCTGCAATCAAGGACTCTTCCTTGAGTCAGGAAGGGTATGGTTTATGTCCCTCACCGAACTCCAGAGCAGAGTCAGCGCATAGCAAAGCAGGAAGTCACCTTCTAAGGACTGGCTAGCCTGTGACCTCTGAGCAGCCTTGGAAGAGACAATGCACCCTGAAATGTTCGACAGTGAAGACCCATGTTTCTCTCAACCCCTACTGCTATGGTTTACAGCCAGACTTGCAAGCCTCTGAAACAGGGTTTTTTTTTCTTTCCCCTCTGGGTTAATTTTAAATCACATGTACTCTTTTATCCAGTTCAAGTACCTGCACAAATGCTGCTGCCAGCACAGAGAAGGGGACAACTCAGTTGAGGGAATGAGTGGCTGTAAGCTTTGCAGGAGAAAAGGGAGAGTGATATTTATTTGGTGGCAGCAGCAGCTTGTGCTGAGTTACAATTATTGTGAAACTACAGCAAAGTCACAAACTCTCATCGTGTCTGAACGGATTAGTGCAACAGATTCTAGCCATAGTGCATTTTACATATGTATCTAAACTTATGTATGAAGTACATGAGCTTAGGTTCATAGGTGGAATACATGGGGTGTTTTTATTCCAAGATTACAACCCCACACCTAAGTATGGGCAATTTCAGTGGTTTCTAAAACGAATACATTTTGTGGGTTTATACAAATGTTTCTAGAATGTCTATTTTGCTTACAAGAAACAAATGTTCCCTGTGAAAATATCTGGCTTTAATACTTTTAACCATAGCTGTTGAAATTGCTGAAGCAAGTACTGATCACAGCATGACACAGCCATCTATGAAATAATTTAACTGCATCATGTGCAGTCAGCAGAAGTTCAGCACTGTAGTTTGGAGGAAGTGACTCCATGCTATAATTCACTGTCTGAGCTGCATATTATGCTGCAACGCTTTCTCTTTCTTTCCCATCTATCATAAAAATTGGAGCAGTTTTTCAATCATGTCAAAGCATCCCTTGCTAAAAGCACATGTTCACATTTGCTAAAAAAAAAAAAAATAAATTAAAAAAAAAAAAAAAAAACAAACTTTTTTTGTGGTATTTTTAGTATGTCATTTTAATCTTCACGAGTTCAGCAACTATAAGCCGTATGAAGTAATATCAATATCATAAGCCACCACAGGTAGTTAAAAGGTTCTTCATTGTTTGATTTGACCAGACACTTCAGAAATTACTTGATTCTACTCAGTGACAGTGTACATGGAAGTTAGCTATGCAAGAGGATGAATTAACCACCAACCTGAGTTTTGCAGCTTGAGTTGAGTTCTGAAGCTTAGTATCCTTGCTACACGTTGTTGTGTATAAACTGGCTATAAGGATACTGTTACAGCAGAAGAACTTCAGGAGTTTCAGCAACCATGTAAATGCCAACTCTCACAGCTGCTGCTTGAATGCATGTAGACAGAGCAGCGCATCTCTGAGTTGTCTGTGCATGATGTATCCATGTCGCAAATCAACCAGAGCCTGCCCTTCCTCAGCACTCCTGGCTGCAGCAGGATGCCCTGGGGCTGTGGACCATGGCACATGCTACTTACACCAGACCATCTTCTAGCTGCTTCTGTTTTAACCTGAACTTCTCCCCAGAGTAATCTGTACTTTTTGAAAGGCAAAATTTATTGTCATTTATATATGCATGTAATAGCCATTAGGCTGGGAAATGTGTCGCACAAAGATGTGAACCATTAGAAGAATCCTGACATCTAAACCTTCCTAATATAACATAGCAACAAATATTTTAACCTTTTTTGAAAACTGAGCAATGCATAGAATATTACTTCCAGCTGCATATTGCAAGTCACTGGAAAGAAAAATATCTTGGCCTAATAAAAACTAGGAAAGACAGGCAATGACCATAGAAAATCTTCTGGGACCAAAATAGTCCCAAAGTTGGAAAAGTATTTTGGAAATAAGTATTTATTATTCATTTTATTTACAGAGAATAGCTCTAAAGTAACAAACCTCCCAGTTATAACACTTACAGTAATCTTGACTTTAATCAGACAACTACTAGTTCCTGTGATATAATATTACTTATATCAATTTCATTGGTCCAGCATTGACCAGAGAAGTCAAAAAGTGAAAAAGATCAGTTTCCAGCTCATGTTTAAAGTGAATAACCATCCCACTGTATTTTTAGTACAATGGAAAGAGTTGTGATAGTCCAGTGGTAAGGAACAACTCGGTCTCTACCAAGTGCTACACAAGCTGTGTAGTTTGCTGTTCAGAAGGGTAATAAACAGTCCTTTTATTCCAGCCAACGCGATAAGAATAGACATGATTCAATGGCACATTTTAGTGTGTCACTAAAATGTGATCTTCTGCAAACTGCTTTTAACACAATAGGACTATTACTTGACCAGCATATTTGATGGTCACATGCTTTTGTTGCCATGAGCTGTGAGAATCAGTAGAATCAGAATTGCTGTAGAAATGTGAATGTACTTTATGACGGTCTGTAGTAATTCTGTACATCTCTTATGTCTGTGTTCTTATAGCCACTTGGGCACTGAAGTAGCTGAAATGAGAAAGAGGCAGCAGTCACAAAATGAAGGAACATCAGCTGTGTCTCAAGCACCTGGAAACCAAAGGCCCAACAACACATGTTGCTTTTGTTGGTGCTGTTGCTGCAGCTGTTCATGGTATGTTCTGTAGTCTATTTGGTTCCATATCCACCACAGGTAAATGATGAGAATGGAAAGTGCCAAGCACTGGGAACATGCAAACATGTGGGAGAGGATTGCTGCCAAGAGGCACAGTTTAACATTTCACTTAAGAATTCGATTAAACAGTTCCCTGATTTGGTTGGACATCTTGTGAGGGGGAAGAGGAGAGAATAGTAAATTTGAGCTATATTTACCATACTTAAACCATAACTAAATGAGGAAATTTCAGTTGTAAAACTAGTATGTGTGAATGATAGACTTGGTACTGAATGCTTTATAATTTGCATTCAAAACATTAATTTTTCCTGCTTGTAGTTTTGATATTGCAGTTCTCTACATTCAGGAGCATAAAAGGGAGATAGATAGTAATAAATGGGAATATAGAATATGTGGTAACCTGTTTTACTGCTTAGTTGTCAAATAACATATATGCTCTAAATCTGAAAACACAAGCCTTACATTCCACTTTATCTTTTAATTGTGTATCATAATTTTAATGGAAAAAAGGCTCAAAAATTGTCATTGCTTGTCTCTTCCTAAACAAAGAGTTCATCTGGAAATTTAAGGAATTGAAGCCAGTTTCAGAAATAGGTTTAAATTCTCAGTGTCTTGAGATGCACCAGGTCTTTATTTCTTGTTGTCATGAACACAGTGTTGAAATATAAAGCAACATGTAGTACTATTCGGAGCCTGTGCATCCTGTTACATACATAGTTCAGTCTTTTTGGAGTGATTGTTCCTCTGTGTATCTGTGTCATTTTCACTTGAATCAGCCATCTGGCACCAATCTAAAACCTGAGGCTATTTGCCCTCAATGTATTTTTAAATACATACCAGCATGTATGCACCAGGCCTCAAATGGGACAGCTTTTTCCAAGATGCCCCATCCTGGAGGCAATACCAGGGTGGACCTGCCTTGGCTGTTACTTCTGTTTCACCTGGAGGCGGAAGATATTTGGAGCAAGGATGAGTGAGAGCTCATTGTTTTCTGAAGTTACTTTGCAGTGTGTTCAATCCATACAGCAAAGAGCTGGAAGTGTATTAAATGGGAAGAGAAGGAAGGATGTTTTGCCACTGTTATCTCTGCTTTTGTGACAAGGGCACAATGTAAGATTAGCTTTACTGTTACAGAGCAGAGGCTCATTTAGCTCAGTACCCTATTTCAGGGAGTGACCTGTAGTGGATGCCACAAAGAAAGGTTAAAAGGAGTGAACATGCACCTCCTCAGCCTACCCACAGCAAAACTCCTCACAACTTCTGGCAATCTGCAACTTAGGGACTTCTTGGCCCAGAGCTTATTTCTGCGTGTTTTATAGCCCTTGATGGAATTTTCTTTCATTAATTTGTCAAACCACTTTCTGAAGCAACTTCCTGAACTCATATAAACTTTTGGGATCCCAAGTTTCCTGTAGCAATAAATTCTACGAGAGATCTGTGCGCTCTGTAAACTGCTGCTCCCTTTTGTTTTAACTTGCTAGATGTTAATTTAATTTGACGCTTCCTTGTTCTTATGACTGTGAAGAACAGTGAGTAATTGTTCCAAAGATGATGATTTTATAGAGCTCTCTCAAATGCCCCTTCAGCTGTCTTCTCTTCCATAGTCTTCTCTATTTTAATATAGAAACTGCCCCAGACCATGGTTTATCCTTATCTCTCTTCTATCTATCCACCTACCTTGTGTCTTTTTATGTACCTCTCCTATTCTGTTATCTCCTGTCTGAGATGTGTGACTAGATCTGTTGCAGTAGTCAAGACATAGATGTACTATGTTTTGTGTTTGGTTTTTCATTATTAATTCCTAGCTTTCTGCTTGCTTTTTAACAGCCCCTGAGATTATGTTTTCATAGGATTATCCACTCTGACTACAATATTTCTTTATTGAATGGAAATAAAGCCCATCATTATGCATGTACAGCTGGGGCTGGCTTTGCCTTGTATACTGGAACATGAATGGCCGTAAAAGTAACAGCCTAATTTCTAAAACTTAAAGACAACTGGTTTTATTTTTTAAGCATGCTCAAGAAGTCTTATTTGACAACTATATTTTGAAGCTTTCATAGGCTTTGTGACTCTTGGAGACCCTGCTCTCCTTATAATGCAGTACCATTATATATTTGAAAAGCTTATGCATCTAAATTAGAGCAATTATTGATTTAGTAATTGTTTTTGCTAATACTCTGACTTTCAGGGGTCTTAGGTGGTTGAGGGCTTTGTTTTTTGGTAAAGTAGATTAGACTGAGCATGGACAAATCCTGTCAATTTGAGCTAGTTTTCAGGATTAAGTCAAAGAATGAGTTAAAGGATAATGGCATCACTTGTGTTTTTAAAATCAAAAAGGTAGAACACATGATGTACCAAGTCTTTTCAAACTCTGTCTTCTGTGATTCCATAGTGAAAACTCCATGAAAGGAGAGATGGGACAAAACTTTGAAGAAGATGATATGAAATGTCTCAGAATCTTAGTTAAAATGGAGTCATTTGTTCTGGGGCCAAATTTGTTTGGTTAATTTGAACTGTCCAGATAAAGTATGATTACTGTTCTTGCCTCAGTTGCGTACCCTTGAAAACCCAACAAAAATTGTTTTTAAAAAAATATATAACTTAGCTAGTCACTCATTATATAGGGGATTCTAGGTAGGTAATTCTCTAGGGTAGTTTTCTGTAACAGAAAAGCCAAATCAATAATTCTAACAGGTTCTCTGGGCCAAATGCAGTTACAGGCTTTCCCTAGTTCCACAGGTCTTTGTATTTAAGTAACGTGAATTTCTCAAGAGATACCTGTCTGGAAATGTTTCTGGATTCCTTAATAGTGATGAAAATGCTGTAGCTGTCAAGATTAGGAGACTTTTCTTTTGTTTTCCCCTAGCCTGTGTGACTGAGGGCAGCTCTTATATCACAAACCTCTTAGTGCCTCGACTTTCTCACCATTCATAGAAATGAAATGGGGGGGGCTTTTAATAAGAAGCTTTCACTTTCATCTATTTGAAGAGTTGGTTCAATAGTTCATATATCCAAACAAATCATTAGAATTCTAAAAATATCTTTTGTGAATCATGTCATATTTGTTTTCTTCTGTTCCACCCTGTGTTACAATCAGAATACACATTAAGTCTTCTGTTTGCATAACATTATAGGCAAATACTCGCACCCTTGTTTGGGGAAATAGTACCTTGCCTAATACAGACTTGTTAATAGCAAAAAGTTAGATTAAAAAGTTATTCAATATATCTTCTTCCAAACTTTTTTTACCCCTCATAATTCCTTCTTAAGGGTAACAAATATTTGGAGTACTTCTCCAATGTTGTGGGATAACCGTAGGCAGCTCAGCCCCACACAGCTGCTTGCTTACTCCTGCCCAGTGGGATGGGAAGAGAATCAGAAGGAAGAAAGTGATAAAATTCATGGGTTGAGTTGCAGACAATTTAACAGGTAAAGCAAAGCTGTGTGCACAAGTAAAGCAAACCAAGGAATTCATTCACTGCTTCCCATTGGCAAGCAAGTGTTCAGCAGGGCTCCATCATGAGTAATGGTTACTTGGGAAGACAGTGAACCTCCCTCCTTCCTCCTTCTTCCCCAGCTTCTATTGCTAAGCACAATGTCACATGGTGTGAACTATCCCTTTGGTCAGTTGGTGTCAGCTGTCCTGGCTGCTTACCCTCCCAGCCTCTTGAGTACACCCACCCTGATTGCTGGCAGGGCACAGTGAGAAACAGAGAAATCCTTGATACTGTACAAATGCTGTTCAGCAACAGCTAAAACATTCATGTGTTATCAAC
Organism: Amazona ochrocephala; assembly: GCA_039720435.1. NCBI lineage: Eukaryota > Metazoa > Chordata > Aves > Psittaciformes > Psittacidae > Amazona > Amazona ochrocephala. Next base: position 83,344,558 of record CM077878.1, read on the forward strand.
ACTGTTTTGGTCACAAATCCAAAACACAGCACCATATGGGCTGCTAGGAAAAAAATTAACTCCATCGCAGCCAGACCTGGTACCTCTATTAGCACTGGAAATTGTCATAACGGTAAATTGCTTAGTTCACAAGGGCAAAGCAGGGCTGATTAGCCAGGTTTGCTCAGATTGGAAAAGGTGGAGATAAATAGGCTGCTTAACTTGGCCATTTTCTTGTAATAGGTATGGTCAGAATGCTGCCAAACTAGCTTAAGCCTTGAACTGGTGCCTGACCATCAGTAATGAAGGAAGCAGTCCTCCTTAATGGAGAAAATAAAGTGCTTCTAAAGTTCACAACAGGAAAAGCTTGTCCACTTACTGCAGAGGCAGATGATATAACTCTCTGGAGATCTTCTATAGGACCTTCCTCTCTCTGTTGACCAAATATAGATCTTAGGCACTTACTTCAGGAAGGCTGCCTCATTAAAGTATCTAACAGAGAAATACCAGTCAGTCAGATACCTAAGGTGCTGGACTGCATCTCACCCTGTGTTTTAAACTCCCCCAAAATACCATTCCCACAACTGACAGAAGAGCGAGGTTCCTTACTAGGTGTAATTTCAATGACTCAGGTAGCCTGAGGGTTGCAACATTTACAGTAAGACTCCTAACATGACAGTCGATAATTTCCTCAATTAGTCTATGTTTAGAGAAAGTATTTAGTGCTATGGCCTTGCAGTTTTGAGCTCAGCTTGGCAAGGTAAGGGTAGACACCTGCTATTTCCCCTCCCCAACCTTATTAGCAATCCATTACTCCAGCTTCCTGAGCAGACATGAAGTCAGTCGTTCTCTTGCAAACACTTGTAAATCACATTCTTCAAAAAGCCTCTCAAGCACAGGGAGGTTAGCTATTCTGCCAATTTTATTTCGCTCTTGTCTCCCACCCAGAGCAAGAGTCATATATTTTTATCCTCTCTTCATTTCATAAGGTGCTCAGTGAGTTTTAAAGCTGTGGGACAAATTATGCCTGATAATCCCTCTTCTTTTACCATACACAGAAGGCTCAGAAGACATCTAACATTTGCCCTGCAAGAGATTTTGCAGTACAGGAGTCTGGGGAGCATGAAAAGGCTTCCAGGGGATAAGTGAAGATGATCACACCACTTCACTTGGTTCTGTAGCTCAATTTAAACATGTGAGCTGGAAGGCCTTTACTGCTGAAGACTCCTGTGGAAGAGGGAAAGGGACTCATGGCCAGTAGCTCTGAGCTGTGCCCTGTATAAAAGCCATGCCTGCCATTTGATTTCTTGTGAGACTTCTGTGACTAGTTTCCCACACCCAAGAGATGCCAAAGAAGATGGAATATTTGCCAGCTTGGCAGTAAATGAGAGTTGCTCTTTGAAAAAAGTCTCTCTCCTCCAGTTCTTATAACTTGCCTATGATGGCTGTGAGTTACGGCTGTAAGTGTGAAACTTCTTCCTGATAACCATGTTACACAAATATTTTTCTTTAATAAAGAGAATATTTTCCTTGCATGGGTCTAGCAGTTGTCTTGGGCCTACTCACTTGTGCCATGAATGTGAGATGACAGATAAAGTTCTAAGGACAATTTTAAATTAGATTACTATTTTTTCTCTATGGAATTCAACATTTTCCTCCTAACAAATAGTGTCCATGGGACTCTAAATGAAAAAAAAAAAAAAAGAACAAGCCAATACAATTTCCATTGCAGTTCCCATCTCTCTAATACTTTGAGATGAATAGTTTTTTTCCTGGCATACTCAGTTTGCTATCAAAATTATGTTTAAGCTTTGCATGACTTTACACAAGATAATCCCTGGGAGTCATAGTCATGGCTGTATTCTCTTATTTAACTGTTATAGAAAGCATGGAGGAGAGGGAAGCAAAGGAAGGATGAAAACAAAAAAAAAAAATAAATGAATGCAATAAATTATAGCCACATGTTCTGAAATATATGGAAAATAAAATCCTTATTCCCATAGAGTCATAGAATCAGCTAGGTTGGAAAAGACACTTAAGGTCATCAGTTCCAACCATTACCCCAGGACTACCAAGACCACCACTCAACCTTGTCACTGAGGGCCTCATCTACACAGAGTTTGAATGCTTCCAGGGATGGTGATTCCTCCACTTCCCTGGGCAGCCTGTTCCAATGCCTGAGCACCCTCTCTGTGAAGAAATTTTTCCTAACATTCAGCCTAAACCTCCCCTGGCCTTCAGTAAAGTTTCCCAGTGAATTCTGCCAACCAGCATCCTAAACAGGCCAAAGTCAGCTCTCCAAAAGTCTAAGGTGGAGGTTTTGCTGACCTTCCTGACTTCTCCAAGGACTGAAAATTCACTTTGTGATTTCTTTGCTGAAAACAGCCTCCAACCATCACATCACCTACCAGTCCTCTGTTTGTGACCAGCAAATCTAGCCAGGCATCTTCCCTGGTTGACTCACTAACGAGCTGGGTTAGAAAGTTACCTTCCACACCCTCCAAGAACCTCCTGGATTGTTTCTTCTCTGCTGTATTGTACTTCCGGCAGACATCTGGTAGGTTGAAGTCTCCCGCAAGAACAAGGGCTGGCAATCCCATGCCTGTCTGTAGTGGAACTTTTATGCTACGGGCAGACAAGAGGTGGGCTGGTACAAAAATACTTACCCAGGCTCCTGGATTTTGTTAAAGCTTTTGGCAAGAAAAAAAATTAAATCTTTGAAACAAAACACACATTTTGAAAAATAGTTTTGGCCTTCAATTTTATTTTATTTCACTAACCAAATTTTTTAATTCTTCTTTTCCTCCCTTAACATGTAGGACACCACATCTGAAACATGTACTCAGCTCTCCACATTTTAACTTTCTCAACATTACACCTGAGAAAAGCAAATACAGAAAAGTGCATTAGGAATTATTGTACTTTAGTGCAGAATGCAGAAGTGCAGGCTACTGTACTGTATTTTACTGAAGTAGAAGGTGATATTTTTAAAAATAGCTAATGGGAAAAGATGTTCCATTCTTTTTATCCTTTAAAACATCACAGGACTTCCTTCTGTTTTTATCATTTGCTGTTGCAGAGGTCAGAGATTAAAACATTCCCTTTCTTTCCTGGAGAATAATTTATTCTGAGGGATAGCAGCCTTAGCTAGCACAGGAACTCGTGCTTTATGCATCTATGGGACAGCATCATCAGTATCATCCCAGTGCAATGGGCAGCACTGGTGCTTTCTTAGGGAAGACATACCAGTTTTATTGACAGGTAGAATTTAAAGCTAGGTAAAATCCATTCTATGGCCTGTCACACAAACTACTGTGATATAATGTGATAGACTAGAAAATCAGTCTTAAATCACCTTGTCTTTAAGTCCACATATCCACAGTGCTGAGGCCATGCGAGAGAGCTGCTTGGCAGACATTTCTGTTGTCACAGGAATGCACTGTGGGGTGAGTGTGGAGTAAGGATTTAAACACTTAGTCCTCAGAAATGGGCCTCTCAAGGCTCCCTGAGCTACTTAAAGTAGGAAATTTAAATTCTCGGCATTTGGAAACACAAGCAGAAGACACTCTAAAAATAGATTGCTTGTCAAGTATTTTTTTCATACTTTTGTAAGTTATGTTAACAGTACTTATTAAATAACACCCAAGTAAACCATTTCTTTTACCTTCAAAGGACAAGAAAGGAATGATCTCTAAAGTTTAAATAAAATCAGAGGAGGGAATCATGTCTTCCTAATGGGTATGATATTTAATGGCTTATTCTGCTTTATAATTTAGACAGAGCACATGATTTTTCTGGAGTTTTATGGATGTTTAGGTCCTCAGGGCAGGCTGGGGACAGGTGGCTCTGTGCATGCTTGTTTACACAGCTCTCCTAGGGCATCACAGCCTGATTTGCCAACCTCTGTGCTTGTGCCTGTCTGTGACACTGGGCCAGATTGTCAGCGTTAGCCTAATAATTCCTGTAAGTCTGCTCTCTCCTTGAGCCAGAACACAAATATACCTCAGATGTAACTCAATATATGGCTTATCCCAGAGCTCCAGAGATGTCAAGTAAAGGCAGCTTTGACCACCTCCTTCACCTCCCTCTGAAGCAGATGTGAAACACTACCATCTGAAAGAGGGCAGCATATTTATCCTATGTCAATGATGCCACAAGGTGCAAAGGTATGCTAGAGGAGGTTTAAGTTATACTAACTGCAGCAGATTATTTCTCCTTCATTTTTTCTGCATCTACTTCTAAAGAGTAAGATGCAAATACAGGAAATGAAAATGTTACCAGCAAGCCAAAAGGAGTACAGAAATAAAATTTACAAAAAGGAAAATTTAATGTGAAAACAACTAAATAAAGCTTAAAGTTAACCTGTTAAATCTCATGAGAGCCTGCCCTGGTCACTGTATACCCCTGTCCTAAATTAATCAAATACATCTTGTCTCTCCTTGTCAAAAAGCAGCCCAGAAATACCTATTTCCAAGCTCATCCACCGCCTTTTATCTCCTTCCTTCCTCTTTCTCAGCCCTCTGCCAACTACGTCCAAAACCGTGTGAAAGCACAAGGTGTTGCACAGCCTTGGAGCAGGGTCAGGAACTGTGAGCCACCACCTCCCATAGCAACAGTGTGTTTCCACGGGTCGCAGAAGCAGCTTTGGTGCTGGTCATTGCTTTGTAGGACATGCAAAGTAAACCAAAATCACACAGGTCTCTCAGAGAAAGCTCTAAGATACACACTGCATTTATCTCAGCAAGTGTCTGCAAACGGGTGGTCACTAAGGCGCTGCTGGCCTACGATGTCATGGTGGAAGCACAGACACTATGCAGATATTCAGCATGTATAAATCATTTTAAATTAATTTTTAGCCAAGAACTCTGCTTTGAGTAAACTTCTAATACTGTAAATGGAGTCAACATGTAAACTGATAAATGTTTCTATTTTCAAAGATGTAAGGTAACTTGTTCCTCCACATAATAAAATAGACATCTAATGCAAAGAGTAGAGCTTCCTATGCAGCTGGTCTGTTAAATCTGATCACAAGCCAGTGGCAGAATCCTCTTTAACATCAAAACCAGCCCTGTGCTCTCTGGACCAAGCTTTCCTAGTACCAGGATTTTATTCTTAATATTTTAAACTTTGGAAGTTAATTTCATTTTGGGGAATAGATGAAGGCTCCTAGTTTATTGACATTGTTACCCATCTGTGATAACACAAACAAGTAGCGAATGGGTAGAACATAAACATAATATATTAGCAAATTAATGTTTCTGAAGCTTCACAAACCAAATGCATAGATTCCTATATGTATAATATAGTAAAGATAAGAAAACCTTTCAGAAAATAGCCCTATCTCAGGCAAGCAATTCTGTAAAGAAAATTGGAATGAAAAAAAAAATCAGAACTGCAGTCCTCCTAAACTGAAGAATAAATACATGCTCAGAGGGGATTTGGGATTATACAAGGCTCATTCTAATTCAGCTCCACATAAGATGCTGACAGTAGCTCCTTAGAAGGAGATAGAAGACTAAATCTAGTTAACTTCAGAAAATGATCTTGATTCTGCGCCGGCACAGCACACAGAGTGTATTCAGGGACAGCTGCTCCTGAGGAGACTTGAGGGGAGGGAAAGCAATGGCAGAATCACCTCCACTGGGGTAAAGCAGCTTGATGTCTCCTCAGAGGCTGTTTAAGAGATCGATTGCTTCAGAGCATCAGCATCTTGGCTCTTCCTTTCCACTCATGCCTGCCTCCCACCTGCCTGTGCCAAAATGCTGTTCAGCTTGGTGTCTGCAGAACAGTGGCTGAAGGAAGATTCTTAATGTCATGACAGATTTTCTGTCACCAGTGCACAGCTTGACTGTTGCTGTGGAAAAAAGAAGAAAAGGGGAAAAAACAAGAGTGCTGAGGATGCTTGAGTCCAGTTTACTCTGTGATTTTCAGCTGTCAGAAATTTGGAGCCTTTGAAATCTCCCCTGATAGGGTTTGGGCTGATTTACTGTTTCTTTATTGCAGATTTGACAATTATGTATTTATACAAAGATGCATTAACTAAGGAGTCTCTGGAAAATTACAGAAGTGAAGAAGTGTGTGAAAGGTCAGAATAGGTCTCAGATCAAAATATAAGCTGAAGTAAGGCTTGTTGACAAATAGTGTCATTTTAAAGGTGCCAAGGTGGCCTTGCAAATCCTCTGAACTTTATTCATCATGGACTGAAAAAAACTTAAATATTTAACAGGCAAAAACAACAACAAAAAAAGTCTTTTCCAAATTAAACACACCTGCTCTGTCTGTACTAGTAAGCTAAGCATGGCCAGGGTCTAATATGGGCTCAAGCAAGCAGCTGTACAGTTAAACTGTTAGCAAGTGTTAACTCCCCAGCAGAGTTTTGGTCAGTGTAAAGTGCACTGTCTCAGGCAATGATGCGTCACTGAAACCCTGTTTTGGGCATGGGCTTTATGGACTTGGGCTACATGGTGCCAGTCAGCCCCAGGGCAAGGGAACTCTCCCAGCCCATTGTATCTCTGCAAGAATAAATTCAGTCTGCAGTTCCAAGCCATAAGAGGAAAAAAGGAAGAAAAAAAAAAAGCTACTTAAATCAGCAAAATTTCCATCTTACACAGGTTTATTTTTTAACCGCGTATCATTCTAAATCGGTTTAAAATGACAGTTAAAACAGGAATAAATGTCTAGCACTTTAAAGAGAAAAAATGAGAGAATGTATCATGGAAATGAGTCTTTTCCCCTAATAGATAACAGTTATAAGATGGTGATCCTCTCACTAGAAAAGTCAGTCAGACATTCATTGTGTGAGACAGAAAGGCAAAGGAGATGCAAATCTTACCTAGTCACCCTTTATAGTTCCATAGCACATATATTTGTCTACCTGGCAACTCTGGCTCTTCTGAAGTAGCTGATCGAGGGCCTTATACCAGCAGATGCTGAACACCCATTATGGAGCACTGGATATCTTCAGTTCCTGTTGACATCCAAGTTGAAAGTGCTTCCCACCTAAGGGCGTTGTTTAACAGAAAATCTGGAAACCAGCAGCTAACATCCATCAAAACCGATAACTGTAACATACACAGGCTGGCAAGGTGGTTCTCAGTCCTTTTGAACAGATGTTAAGTGGAAGATCCCCCATACTATTTGACTGTAATGTAGATAAGCGTAAACTAGTTTGATCCAGGCTAATTTCATAAAATATGGTGTTCATAAATTGTGGTAGGAATTATTCTTTACAAAACCCTCTTTAATTAAAGAACTTCACAACACCTTATGAAAAGAAAAAATGTTCCCAGGCATCTCTTCCCATTTGAAACTGCAACTAAATCTGTGAAATCAAAGGAGTGACCCCAGTCAGGCTCAATTCTTTACAGTTGCTGCTATTTTCATCTCTGCAAATGAAGAATAATAAAAAAAAGACAATACAGAAAATGAGGCCAAGGACCATTTATCAGAATTAATTGTGACTGTTAGGCTGGCTTGCTAGTGGATTGGAAGGTATTTATTCATCCAGCTACCTTTTCAAAGAATACAATTTCTATTTCTTTGAACACTAGACTACTGTCACTTTTAATTGTCTCATATATATGAAGGAATTGCTTGCAAAATAGCTGTAGCCAGGAGTAAGGACACTGCAGATTGTCTAGTAATTAGATGCATCCATTGTGCAAGATGGAATATAAATGGTAATATTACTCTGAAAGAACAAATGGAGTTGGCAGCCAGACTAGTGATCCGTTGGGTGACCTGTCAAGCGAAATACACCCTTAGTTGAATCTTGCCTAAAGCAGAAACCAGCTCTACAGTAACGAAACAAAGCTAGAGTAACTCCATTAGGGATCATTGGCAAGCAAACTTTAGCAAGCCACAGATTTCTTACCTATATAAAAATTGCATCCCACGTCAGAGCAAAAATCACAAAAATTTATCCCAGACAGGACTAAAAGTTTCCAAAGGTTGAAATAGCTCGTGGTGTGGCTATCATTATAAAAAGCAATGCAATCTCTTTAAAATAGAATCCAGCAGGGATTTTCTTCCAGATTTTCAGAAAAAAAAAAAAAAAAATTGAGAAAAAGGAGAGTTTAGGAAAGTCATTGCTTTAAATGACTAGTTCTTTCCTCTCTTGCACAGTTATAACTTTTCCTCAGTGCTAGTCTGTTTGAGAGAGGTACTGTCCTTTATTTCCAAAGTTCAAGTACAGTGCACACTGGTAGTTCCCATCTGCTTTTGGATGCCTGCTGAGCTGCAATATCTGTAGCTAGGTAGTTTAGATGAGTCACACAAAAACAGAGGAAAGAGAGTTCAGAAAGGACGACCATTAAGAGGACCAGTCTCCTTTACATACCTTTCAGCCTGCGTTGACCTTGAAAGCATTTAATTCCTTCACCCTGAAATCATCCCGAAGTGTAAATATTACATTTCTTTATGTAGCTCCCCCAATATTCTTCAAGTGCAGTCTTTCTTTAACTGTGACTGCAGTAAATGTGTTGGTTGTGGCACTGGTGGCCACAACTGGAGTACTGTGCCCAGTTCTGGGCTCTTCATTTCAGGAGATCTGGACATACTGGAGAAATTCCAGCAAATAGGGCTACTAAAATGAGTAGAAACACCTCTCCTATAAGGAAAGGATGAAAGAGCAGGAACTGTTCCACCTGGAGAAGGCTCAGGAGGATCTTATTAATATGTACAAATACCTGAATGAAGGGTGTGAAGACAGTGCCAGGCTCTTTTCAGTGGTGCCCCGTGCCAGGACCAGAGGAGATGGGAATAAGCTGAAACACAGGAGGTTCCCTCTGAACATCAGGAAACACTTTTTTACTGTGAGCGTGACCGAGCACTGCACAGGTTGTCCGAAGAGGCTGTGGAGTCTCCATCCTTAGAGATATTCAAAAGCCATCTGGACATGGTTCTAGGCAATCTGCTTGAGCAGGGGAAGTGGACAGGATGACCTCGAGAGCTCTATTCTTTCCAACCTCAACCATTCTGTGATTCTGTGCTCAACTTGGCAAAGACTAAACTCAGATTCTAAATGTTTGCAAAATATTTCAGGACATACTGTGGGTACCTGAGGAGAATGTCCCTTTTGTCAGGGGGTTTCCAACAGGTTAGTTTTTCCACTACCAGTCAGCTTCTGAACATTTTCTAAAAGAAGAAAGAATCTGTATAAAAATCACATGAAAGATCACATTGCAAATTGCAATCTATGATGGACGATGTATTGACACGTGGATCTTTGATTCCACAAGGCTTTGCTTTCAAGCTCTTCACAGGGTCCAAAAGGAAAATGCAGAGTGTGGTCAAATTTGAAAGCTTGTCTGCCAAATGTATACTGAATTCAACTTTTATGAAAAATACAGCAGGGGAATATAACTCACGGCTTTAAAAAGAGACTATAGTCCAGCTGTCCCTTATGAACAGAAAAGGTTACCAGACTTTTGATCTATTCCATTTTAAATTGTTAAATATACAGGAAAGGGAACAGAGTGGAACACTGCAGATTTGGTAAAACCTTTTTAGGTACTTGCTTTACTGAGCACATCCCTCTATGACTTACTTTAGCTTAGCATTCATATTGCAGTAAGGATGATTTACCTGCACAGTGGCATGTGGGATGCAATTTAATAACCTTATATAATGAAGTTACATAAGCTCCAAATTCTTGGCCAAGACTTCCTATTAACAAAGAGATGATTATACTCTTAAGCATTAGATCACTTGGGTTCAATTCTGCTTTTACTCAGGCTGAGGGGTAGGACAACACAAATAAGACTATCAGGACGAAGCTAAATATCTTGAACTGATTAGACCTTAATAGCCTGAGAGGCTTCAAATATCTTAAACCTTAAATTCCACCAATCTCCTTTTTCTTTAATGGTTTATAGTTGAATCTGTAATGGCATTGACCAAGTATGCTGAATCCAGCGCAGTATTAAGAAAGCACTGTGATTGAAAAGCAGTAGGAAATTCAGCCTGCCCTCCTATACCTTCAAAGTGTGGCAGAAACATACAACCTCAGATGAACTGAGAGTTTCTTACTTTTCATGGGGAAGTTCACAACTCTGAACAATGATCAGCTGGCCTTATCATAAACCTTTGAACAAACAAATTCGCAGACCTTAGTCCAGGCTTTCCCTGTTCATCTCTTATGTTTTCAAGAGTATTTCCTTCTAAACTCTCAAATGTCTCACAGGGATAAATGTTATTCCTTCACACAGAAAAATCTAAATAGCACTGCAAGAGGAGTGCTATGGAACAAAGAATTGTCAGCTAGTTCCTTCAGTCACCCCTGGACTGCTGCTAAGCATAGGTGTCAGAAATAGCACAGTGAACAGGCCAAGATACCTGAGTATCTTGGGGGGTTTGACCACATCTCCTTATTCCTGTGTCCATACACTCCACAAACATACAGTCAATGCCACTTTTCTAGAAGTCTCAAGACTGGTTTAGGGAAGTGAGGATACTTCAAATAACTCAAAACTCTGGACTGTGATAGATGAAGTTCTAATAAACCCCACATCATGAAGTTAATAGTTATAGCTGCTGGATTTCCTGATGAATCTCTTTTCTTGTAATCAGAAAGCTTATGGGGAAAAACATCTACTATGATAGAATGTAATTTTTCTAAAGAGCTTTTAAAAGTTAAGCACAGTATTTGATTTAAATCTATTATTTGAATACATTAACTAGAATTACTTACAAGACTAGTTAGAATAAGAGTTACTAACAATGAATGAAGCAAAGGCAACTGATTATTTAATTTTAAAACATAATGCTAATTTTATTTAAAGCATCAAAACAAAATACGGAATTTCATTAGTCTTAAACTTTTCCACAAATACTATTTTGTGGAAAATCCAATTCAGAAGTAAATTAACTGTCAAATCTGTGTAGAATAGACCTCAGTTCCAGTCAGCTGCACTGTCTATGAAGCCCTAGTGGAAGGGCCTGCAGCCATCCTAGGTAGCAAGAATCAGACCAGAAAATTTCCACCTTGAGCTCCCCATTGGCCCAAAGGATTTATGACATGCAGAAAGGTGCATATGGAAGCCAGAAGTCTGCCTGCATTTACTATTACTGGACCCTGTGCAGACACTAAGCTTTTCAGTTGAAAGCACATTCACGGCAGACACAAGTGCCCAGCTGTCTATTACAGACAGTTTCTCTGCTGTATTCTCTTCAAACAAAGAGATAGAAAAAAAGGGAAAAAATCTGAAGTACACCACACATAGCAAACAGAATCAAGGGGGGAAAATACCACCAAGGAAAACTGGAATAGAAGAAATTAAATGTTTTCTAGCCATTGGAAGAAAAAAACCACTTGATTTTATAATTTATTTCATTTTTCTTTTACTTTTCATAGCCTATGAGAAAAAACAAAGAAAAAAAAAAAAGGCCAGTTATCACTGCGGCTTTTCTGGTTACAGGTCAAAATGATGAGACCATGGTTTAAGCTGAACAAAGAGCTGGGAGGTTTGTGACTCTACATTCCTTCCCCTATCCAAAGCTTTGAAATATTTGAGGGTTTTTAGCTGTAATACAGAGTAGCCAGAATGATAAACTTGCAAATACTTGCATTATTTAAAATGCAAACCAAAACATTTGTTTGGGTATTTTTCTGACATGAGTTTAGACCTGCAGAATCAGACCTCAAGTTTATAAATTGACTGTGCAAACACTTTTTTTTTCACTCTAAAACAGCTGAGTCCAAGCTGTTTGTTTTCTTCTTTTAAACACAATTTGGATTATACATCTTGCACCATCTTTTCACCTAAGGCAAATGTAATTCTGGCACTCAAGAAACTTAGCACTACAGGTACCTGGACTTTTTGAAAGGAGTTTATAGTTTCAGCAGATGCTGCCAAGTAGGCTGATTACAGCCTTATGGTGATTTTTGGCTTTTCCCCAACACACTGCTTTCCTGTGTCAGACCACTAAACAAAAACTCCATCATTTAGTTTTAAGCACAAGGCAATTCATTTCTTCCATAGAGGAGGTTGTAGATATTTTTCACGAAGACTCGTTTTCAGTATAAAATGTTACATCCTTCATTTCTGTACTGAATTCAGTGAAGATCCATAAATCTTGTAAAGAACTAGGATGGACACTAATTAAAAGAAAAAAAATCCTTCACATTTTTAAATTTACCATATTCTGCTGACTGAGTTAAGACCAGATTCTGATCAGTTTAAGTAAATGACTCCAAAGTCTCTTGACCACTGTTCCCCTCCAGAGTTTGTCACAGACAACCAATGCAGACATATGGAAATACCAAATTTGCAATGTTTACTGTTTCACATGTGTCTGTGGATGAACTCTACATCACTTAGGTTGACCTTGCAGAACTCCAGGGGTCCACACAAGCCTCACTCTACAATTCGCTTAGTGCCACTAATTTGGCTGAAATTGGCTCTGTACTTCCATGCTTTGCATATACTCGCATTATTACAGCAGTGTAAGTACTTTATTCTGTCTTACTAGTCTTACAAGAAGATACGTTCTCAGAGGCCAGAGGTAAGAGACCGCAACACATGGCTTTGATGGCCGATGCATAACCTTTCTCTCTAATATAGCCAGGGGCCTAAAGGATATAAGTTAATCTGAGCCTGTGCACATACCTAGTGAAAGGCATCCCTTCTTCATAAGAATCATGATTCTAGCTCTAGATTTTCTCAGAATAATCATTCTGGACATTATTCACTTATAGTAAAAAGAAGTGAATTCTTTTCCTAAATTTGGTAGAAGCAGGTTTGTTACCCTTTACTCAGCTTAAAAAATAAGTTAGAAAGTTATCCTTGGATAATACTGTTCATGTAACATTTCATTCTCATGGGTGCCTATTTTTGTGTGATTGGAGAGATACAAGATAGTATTAGTGACCAGACTCTAAGTGATTATGAGATTGACATAGCTGTATTTTTCTTTCTGAATAGATCCTTATAATATTGCACTTATTTTTCATTATTATTGCTTTGTACAGTATAACAAAATCATCATGCTTCTCTACTCATGAAGAAACACACCCCTGATCAGTTTTGACTGCCGTAAAGTTTAAATACTCCAGCTGTCAGAAAAACAAGATGTCTGAAAATAATTTTATCTTTGGTTCATAAAAGATATTAAAAAGTGCTCATATTGCTGTCTGTTGCATTATCATACAACATATAGGAACCGGATGCATTTCTGACTCCTGCCAAAGCCTGCCTCAGCATGTAGGAATGAACTGGTAAACAGAGCTGTGCAAACAATTGATTTTTCAGTGACTGATTGCTGAACCACAGTATTGAAGACAGTCTGGTCACATAGAACTACAATCAAAAATTAAAAAGAAACTGGCATGCACTTTTTCTGCATCTGAATTAAAAGCGTGAAAAATATGTTTCTGTTCATAAAGCATGTTTTAAGACAGGCACTTATAGTAAAAATACAGGAATCAAAGAGGTCGGGGACAAATAGGGGCACAACCACTTTGTATTGAAGAGTGAAGGTATTTACCCAGAAAGATGAAAGATCCAGGGTTGGTGCCCATCTTCATCTCAGAGTTTTGGAAACCACCTTCCCATCACTTCGGGGAAAATGCACTAATCATATGTTCTTGTTTTCAGGCTCTCCCCTCATTGGTATATAAAATACTGTACTTTATGTGAAATTCTTAAAAGTACTCATTATGTGGTTATTTGCCATGAAGTTAGGAGTCTCCTGTTTCTATCTTGTGCAATGAGTATTCTGTTATTTTCACCAAAGTGGAACAGCTTCAGCAGAACAGCATGAAAGACATCTACCCCATCACAGTCCCACAGGAAGGGTGTTTCAAACCTTGAATGAGTGCACTAACCTGTTCTTTCAAAGGAGGACTTTTCATCCTCCAGAAAACCCTGAAAGAATAGTTCCCATCAGAATCTCTTGGTAAATTCAGCCTGTGTTTGTCAACATTTTAGGTGAATGGCCATTTTACATCATCTGCCAGTGGAATTTTAAAATCACAGTTAAATCTTGATCTCTTGTGTTTTGTTTTGCTTTGCTTTGCTTTATTTTGTTTTGGTTTGAGTTTTTTTGGAGGGGTGGTTTTTTTTAAGCATACACCTAATCTGCATCAACTAAATCACTATTACTTAAGTTATGGAAGTCCTGCCTGTAGCTCACTTGCACTGCAAGCTGGACTCAAGCATAAACAAAATCCTTCTTGGCTTTTGGACCTCTGACCTAAAAATATTTTGTTTCTTGGTGTGATAATAAAAATTCCTAGGAGTAGGATAGGGTGAAGAGTGGTGCTGGTAAGATATGCTCTTTCGAAGGGTAGAGCGGTGAAAGAAACATGTCAAAGAATCATAGAATCATAGAATAGTTAGGGTTGGAAAGGACCTTAAGATCATCTAGTTCCAACCCCCCTGTCATGGGCAGGGACACCTCCCACTAAACCATGCCATCCAAGGCTATGTCCAACCCCACCCTGAACGCCGCCAGGGATGAAGTATTCACAGCATCCCTGGGCAACCCATTCCTGTGCCTCACCACCTTTACAGTAAAGAATTTTTTCCTCATATCCAATCTAAACTTCCCCTGTTGAAGTTTGAACCCATTACCCCTTGTCCTTTCACTACAGTCCCTCATGAAGAGTCCCTCCCCAGCATCCCTATATGCCCCCTTCAGGTATTGGAAGGCTGCTATGAGGTCTCCACGCAGACTTCTCTTCTCCAGGCTGAACAGCCCCAATTTTCTCAGCCTCTCTTCATACGGGAGGTGCTCCAGTCCCCTGATCATCCTCGTGGCCCTCTTCTGCACTTGTTCTAACAGTTCCATGTCCTTTTTGTGTTGAGGACACCAGAACTGCACACAATACTCCAAGTGAGGTCTCACGAGAGCAGAGTAGAGGGGCAGGATCACCTCCCTTGACCTGCTGGTCACGCTCCTTTTGATGCAGCCCAGGATATGGTTGGCTTTCTGGGCTGCAAGCGCACACTGCTGGCTCATGTTCATTTTCTCATTGCCCAACACCTCCAAGTCCTTCTCTACAGGGCTGCTCTGAATCTCTTCCCTGTCAGAACATCTGTTATCCAGAGAATGCTAACCAAATATTGATTTTTGTCTGAAAACCAAATTTTGCCTTTAGATTCATATGTGCAACTCACTTCATGTAGCCTTTGGGCTGGAATAAGGGAAGTTTTGATGTTTCGGTGGTGGCTGGGGGACTTGTGGCCCTACCGTGTGACATATGCAGGTTCAGCCTAAAATGCAATCATTGTCCTGCGGAGCCTGGCATCTACAAACTTCAAGTAAGAATCAGGATTCGAGCACAGATCTCCTGAATGGCAGCTAGTTCAGAGCGTCCCAGTTTGACTTCTTATCTTCATGGCAGCACGAAAGACACCACTAAGGCAATAGTTTTTAATTATCATCTCGTCTTCGGTGCCAGGCATATTTGCAAATTAATGTGAAGGCATACTACATATGATGTACATAACTGAGAAAATACCTGAGTGAATAGTGACTGGTGTTAGCCACGCATGGGCAGAATATTAATCTTAGTACCTGTCACAATGGCCACAGTGATAACAGCAATTTGTCAGAGTCACCAGATATAGGCTACTGAATGACCCTTGGGAAGCAATTAAAGACTATTTGTTTACTGGATATGCAGAGAATAAAAGATCAGGTTCAAGCCCAAAACAATTTTCAGTTTCTTAGTGGCAGTGGAAGGTAAGTGCAGCAGTAGGGGTGCTAAGCAACTTTAAAAACAGGCTGAAACCACTGGCTAACAACATCTGGAGGAAGAGTCAGTGAGATTTTTGCTCTTAAGTCCAACTCTCGTGATGATTTTATCTATTTAGCTTGGCTCTTTTACCTTACCATGCACCAGTGCCCTGCAATATTGATTTAGCCAAGTAATTACTCAACAGAACAATTATTTAATTGCTGAACATGAATATTAACAGCCAAATGATAGCTGACTATATATTATAGCTATATATAAGAGCTAAATAAATAATTATAGCTAAATAAATAAAGATTTGTTTTCTGAACTTGGACAGTTTAACCTTGTATGGAGTAATTTATTAAATTTGTATTCTTCTGTAGTCCCGGGTCATTAGAATTTTTACTTATAAAGTCTGTGAAGTTGCAAAATGGAAATGCACTTACTGCAAGTAGACATTACTCATAATAATACTGTTGCAGTAGTTATAGAAATTACTGGTTTTGTAGAAGTCGAACCCAACATATATTTGAAAGTTACATTGAGCTCAGGCCACTTGGGTTTACTGGAGTGCTTTTTACTATACTCTAGAACAGTAGAATCAGCATAAGAGTGGGCAGAACAAACCTTCCATAAGAACAGAAAACAAACCAGTGCTTGTGCTTTCCACTTAAGCTTTGCCTTTAGACACCCCAAATTCTCTCTTTTTAAGGCATATTTAGTTTTATTGTATCATGGGTAATTTCCAACTAAAATAATTTTGTTTATTCTGTTACTTTTACTCTGTTTAATTTTACACTATGCAGCGTAATTATTCTGCCATAATCAGCTAGCTTTCATGATGAAATAATGTATCAAGGACACCAACTCCAGGTGTGCAAAGTGCCTTTGCTTCTGAGGACAGAGAAAATTCCACAGAGAAATGTGAACAGATAGGGTATTTTCAACTGGAGATAGCAACATAGCAAATAGCAACACAGCTTTGTCATTTTGAGGTAAAAGGTAGCAATCTGTTATTGTGATCAGAGTTATTTAAAGTCTGCTTTCAAATTAGCTTTGCAGTCATCAATGTGTAAATATTTAATTTTTTTTCCAAGTGAACATGAACCAGTTCCTTGAGTGAAAACAGAACATGTCTGAATTCACTGTACTTCTATATAAAAATGATGGTTTCTTTCACAGGAAAAACATATCAGAAGTAATGTATCCAATAGAACTTCAGGCTTGACAGATGTAGATAAATGAAAGTTGAAATGTAGTGCTAGTGTTTGTCACTGGGAACATAATACAGAATTTAGGCCAAGATGTATTATAAATTTAGCACAGTCTTAAATACAATACCCAAACTTGAGAAATCATTCCAACCAAGTATAGCACTTCTTTCTTTAGAGTCTCCCCTGTTCTGTAACTCTGACTGACTTCAACCATTGAACTCCAGATATGCATGGTGAGGTGAAGGAATTAGGGCCAAGTGTGTAACTCACATTGTCATTCTGGTATAGATGCCAGAAAACTGCACGCCACACTCTAGGCTCACCATTTGAACTTTTTACTGAGGTGTAATCTTACAGAAAATCAAAATGCATAGGGCCTATCCATTACTGCTTTAATTAAAAAGTGCATTGAAGTCAACAGGGCTTTCTTACCCATTTTCGTTTTTCTCTTTCTTCCTCACCACTCACTACTTCTATTCCACCTTCATCGGCCCATGTTGGTTTTCCTAAGTTTAGCAGAGATTTTGCATGAGCAAAACAGAGTATTTGGTCTTAGACATCAAATTAAATTATCCATATAGATGAGTCCCATATATTTTCAGATGAGTCACTTTCTACTTCCAGTAAGACTGTGCATCCAAACCTTAGATGTCTGCTGCCTGACAAGTAAATTATCTCAGTAAAGCTTAGCTGCGGCTCATGTGATGGAGGAAAGAAAGCAGGCAACTTCGTTTCCTTTTGGACTGACTTGGGTGAACACCCTATTATATTCCCAACTTAAGTAAGTTGTTTCTTCCTTCCATGGTGTTACTCTGCCATGAAATCAAAGGATACTCAGTTCTTTGCACCCAGCAGACAAGACAAATGCTGTTCTACTTATGGACTGCAAAGAAGAGAGGGAGAGAGAGAAGCTTTGTGCTTTTCCTGCTACTCCCTCCTCCCAACTTTGTGTTCTGGCCAGATGCGAGGTTCATGTGTGGACTTAAAAATTACAAGACAGAAAGTGGATGGTCCCTTTTTTTTTTCTCCTCCTGTATATGGAACTCCCATTGGCTTTCCTTGGTGCTCCCTCTATAGAGTGATGAGCAACAGATCAGAGGAGATGAAAGGCTTTTTACCTGCCAACCCCAGAGTTCAGGATGTGTTGTTTCTCCTGCAGCAGTTGATGACACCCTAACACCTTAGCAGCACAGGAGCTGCATTCCTACGCTGTAACAGGGGAAGCAGGACCAAGGGCCTGAACTAAGGTCTTGGCAGGTAAGTGAAGGTGCAAACAGTATCAAACAGCTTTGTTTGAAAGTGTATGTCTTTGTAATGTTGAAGTCTTAATATGTTCTATGCTTTACCTGGGAACCTAAGCTTCCAGTTTTCAGAGGAGTATTTGAGATCACATATTAATTCTGCCAAAAGCTTGAAAAAATGTTGAAGAACCTCATAAATGTTGAAAAAACTCATAAATGCATAAGGGCTGGAAAGGTTAAATGTGCTAAAAATGTCCCAAAGCTGGGATTTCTTCTCAGAGCTAAGCCAAAGTTATTCAGGTTAGTGAGGGAAGAAGCTTTATGCTACCAACATATTTTTGTATATAACCACTTAGGAGGACTGAAAATATCATTTTATGGTGAATATTCAATATTCAAAATATGAGCCGTCTTGGGTTTGGGAGGGAGAATTTTTTTGCTTGGTTCCCTATGTGTCTCAAGTGGACACATAGGGAACACCCAATAAAGGGAAAACTCCATCTCCTTATTACGTTCCGCTTCTTAAGGTTAATTATTGGAACCATGTTTCCTATATGAATATTTATGTTTTTCAAAACATACTTTATTTCAATAGTTATCAGGAATTGTGTTTTTGCTGGCAATACATGTTCCAGAACATTCATGGAGAACACACACAGAGGAAGTCGCTACCACTAAAGCAAATCCTATTAAAAAGGTATTACAGAAAAATAAGTGATGTTAGTTACCAGCTCAAAAAAGAAGAAGAAAAACCCAAACAAAACCACAACCAAAGCATACTCACATAAAGGAAGTCTTTGTTTTCCGTGCTTGTGGTAATATGAGGGTAATGGATGCCTTTCATTTGAGAGGCAGTAAATTTTACTTTCGGGAATGAAAAACAAATTTAGGTCAGAGGAGGAAATCATAAGAAGCTGCCACATGCTACATTCTGTATCTGAGTCATCTACTGCCACTGTATCCTGGAGAGAAAAAAAGGGAATGTTCCTAAAGAATTAACAGCCATCCAGAACTGGTGGGGCACCAAAGTCTCATCAGTGTCCAATTCAGATGTCCCTTCTCTTATTCTTGCCAGTATTCTCATTTTACTGAGTGAAATTACTCCAGACAGAAGTGACCTCTAAGTTTGTGTCCCTCTTTCAGTGGATAAACTGTGAGCTTGTAAAAAAAATACATATGCTAATAGGAAATGTTAATTGCTATTTATCAGAAATAAGGAAAAAAGTAGTTAAAAATTCCCTCCAAAATTTTAGGGGCAAGAGTGAAAAATGAACCACTTTACATAGGTTTATATCTTTTAAAAGTCTTCATTACTGTAGTCATTGTTTTAAGTTAACTTTCTCTAGACAAAATAAAGTGTTGTACTACATTGCAGCCTCACTGTTAGGAATGAAGACAGAGGAGACAATGCAGGAAGGCCGACACATACAACCAAAATGGAGAGTATCCAAGTCATAGAAGAATGGTAAGTTGGTCAAACCATTGTCTAGTATATGTTTTTATTTGCCTATAATTAATATCAAGAATTGACTTGTATTTTATGCTTCAGGAATGTCCTTTTAATCACTTTTCCTCCAAAAAAAAAAAAAAATCTATACAAAAGGAAGCCAAATCTGTCCTTACAGTGAAATGCCAGCAGAGATATTCATAAGGCTGGCTTACTTACAGTTTCTTATTTGTGGGGAAGAGCTGCAGGGAGGAATGGGAGGTACATGGATGATTCCATAGACCTGTAGGATCATTTTCTTCTGTTTGTCCAAACAAGAATAAAAACTAATGGGCACAAGCATACTTCACAGTCGGATTTTGAATGTGGCTATTTTTCATAAAACATCTTGGGCTATGATTTCACTGGAATACACCAAGGAAACACATACCTTGAAAAATGGGCAAATACACACCAAAAGTCTGAGCTTCTATTTTTGTCTAAAGCTTGAGCCCGTGTTTTTTGTGTTGGGAAAAATGCTAGCCTGTCGGTGGCTTTGATTTCTCTGATCCCATGAAGAGTAAATTAAAACTCAGCTCTGGAGGATATGATTGATGGAGAAAGAAACTCAAACAACTCATCTTCCTTGCTACTCATGATCATTTATAAGACGACAATGTCAGAAATTTCCACAAAATACTTTCCACAAAATACTGAAATTCACACAAAATAGTGAAAAGAGCTTCCCTCTAGACAATGAGGGATCACAAGTTGCTTGTCAGCTCCATCCACCTCAGCAGGTTCTTTTCACTCTCCTCAGACCTTCAATTCTGTATGTTAATACTTTCTGGTTCAAATTACAATTATTTGCTTGGATAGTTTAAATGTTAAACACTTTCTCATTTATTAGATCTTTTGGACTCCCAAAACGTTATTACAAATAGTTTCCCATCGTCCGGTCTGCCTTGCATGCAGAGTAGGAGCTGCTAAATGGCCTTAATGAGAAATCATATACAGAAATATCACTTATTGTACAGCATGATTACACAGAATCTGTTAAGAACAGCTAGTAAATCTCTTGTGTTGGATCCCATCAGGAAGTGGAGGATGAGCACTCAGAGTTAAGTTTAGAAATCATATTTAATTGTTGGCAAGTAACTTGGAATATTATCTTCTCAAGCTATTAATTGGTATATTAATGGATCAGTGATGTGCGTTAGTCTTCTGATCACTTATCCAGTGTGTTCTCTGTTACAAGCCACAAATAGTTTCCCTCAGAAAATGGGAATAAGGACTTTTTCCCATTTCTTCTCTCTCCAGTTTTGCCAACAACATCCACCACATCTCATGCCAATGGATCATCATTCAGGTCAATAGCACCAAACAGAGGGAAACTTAGCAACCCTTAGGTACAAGCACAGAGAAATATGCTAATTTAAAAGCTCTCTGAATTACTATTTTGTTGGGCCTCATTAGTATGCTCTTGGCTGCCAAGAGACTTTTGTTTTTCTTGTCCTTCCTGAACCAAACCATGTGGCAACTAGTGGCTGGCCAAGCACCATAAGGAGCAGGCGGGGACATCAGGTATCATCTCAAAAAAGAGATTCTATGAAAGAAAGTCTGTTGCCAGCTCCCTGAAAGTGCATCTCCTTTAACTGCAGAGGGAGGAATCCAGTGCTGTTATGGGATTTTGTCTTTGAGTCTGATTGCTAACAACACTAATAGAAAACTTGTAGAAAGCCAAGTGTATGTCTTGTAATATTAAGCATGTTTAGTGGGCTATTGAGATAATGAATGCACAAGTGAAGAGTGAACAATCCCGTCACTGCTGAAGCTCTGTTACTTCCAGTTTTCACTCTGGACTAAAGTGCAGTTGAAAGGAGAATTTTTTGGACAAATGTATTAAAACACTGTTACAAAAATAGAAGCGTATTTGTAATGATACTTTGCTTTTGCAGCCAAAACCCTACTGCAGAAGAAATTTTGTCTTGGGCTCAGAATTTTGACAAGATGATGAAAACACCAGCTGGGAGGAACCTTTTCAGAGAGTTTCTTCGAACAGAGTATAGTGAGGAGAACCTGCTTTTCTGGCTTGCATGTGAAGATCTAAAGAAGGAACAGAACAAGAACGTTATTGAAGAAAAAGCAAGACTTATATATGAAGATTACATCTCTATACTATCACCAAAAGAGGTAAAGCTGTGAATGTTACATTTACAATTTCTGTTCTTCCAGAGCAGAAATATTATACCCTGGATTTTCACATAGGGGTCTGAAAACGTGCCTGATCTGTCAGAGGAAAGTCTTAGTGCGAACATTAAATCAGGAAAGAAAAGGACACACAAAGTAGAGACAGAGGTGCCAGGCCATTTAGCATCACTGGCCACAGCACCTCAAAGTTCTCTGTAAGATTCAAGCAACTCCAGTAAGAGAAGGCTGAGAAATAGGTATGCTTCTTTAGTAATGCAACATGCTGGCCAGAGAGAGGACATAATGAAAATGGATTTCTGGAGAAAAGGCACCAAAATTAAGGAATTTAAATCAGAATCATGATAGATTTATCTGCTGCAACAGCTGTCTGGGAGAAAATCCAAATCTGAAGCGGTTATTCCTATATGAGAGTCCAGGAATGGAGACCCCATTATTTTCTGTAATGAAATGTGTGATAATACCTAGGAAATTATGTAAGATTTTCATCAACCCTTAAACTGAAATAGACAAATTCTGAAATTATCTTCACCTAGAAGAAAGAAAAAGCATCCACTATCAAACCACATTTTGGAATGGGGAGAGATAGAAATGCATAAGCACTACAGAAGAGTCTTTCTTAGGCCAAGTCATGTATTTAGCTCCTTTGCCTTGACTCTGTGCATTGCACCTGACTTTTTACTCAATAGTATTATGCTAATTTATGCTCACTGTGAACCTTGCTTCCTACATTTTATTTCTGCACTGCATTTAGTAATAATTTGAAATTTCATTCATATGAATGAAGCCAACAGCTCCATTATTTTCTCTTGTGCCATAGGGTATACGTTTGGAGTGAGATAACAGCCAGTACAGCAAGCCAAGAATGAGTTTTTATTATAATTTAATATCTCTAGTACATATGTATATGCTGAATGCTCAGTTGTCTTTTTAGGCTAAGATCACTAGCAGTTAAAATTCAAACACTGCGTGTTGTTTGACTTGGGGTTTAACAAAGCTACTTACAAACTTATGATGCAGATATCATAAATCCAGTCGCTCCTGCCCCCACTGGAAATCTTATGAGGCAAACAAGAACTCTTTGCCATGCTTTAGCTCAGCACTGGAGCTGAAAAGTTCTTGTTCATCCATCCGTCCTGTTCCAGATGTTCTTTTCTGGCACAAGAGCTGAAATATTTAGGATCACTTGTTCAGTAATTAAGTTATTGAGGCAGAAGGTCTTAGTGTTCTAAACAGATACCTTGTATTCATCTATTTAGCAAGGAAATACCTTTAGTAACTCCAACTGTTTTTGCCATCTGGCTTTAGCCCCTGAAAAAATACAATGTAAATTAATTTTTCCAAAATTATTTTTTTTTATTCTATAAGTACAACTAACTTTTGTTACATACAATGGCACAAAACCTCACCATCCTACCAAATTTGAGCTTTTTATCCCAGCTGTTACATTTCATAATAAAGAACCAATTAGCTAGCTGCATAAATTGGTTTTGCTAAGATACATGTGTGTATGTCTGTGTCAGGGGAAGAATTGCTTAAATCTTAGTGTGCCATTTCTGTGCTACAGAAATTCAAGGATTTAAATCTATTCAAATACATTTCAAAGACACGTGGCTGCAGCACTGCTTCTCAAAACTGACATAACATTACACCCTCACATGCTGTTGTGTCTAAATGCTGGCAGTAACTGGCCAAGCAGCCCCACTGGTCTCTTCATTCCTGCTGTGCAGTCCGGTCTGCTTAAACAGCTATATTAGTCAATTAATTCAATGAGAAAAATGCCTGGGTTGAAAAACAGCCCAGAAAATAAATGCCATTTTCAGGTGGATCGATTCCTTAACTCAGCTAGCTGTGGAGCTGCCCAGACCAAGGCAAGCACTGGGGGGGGAAGGGGGGAAGATTGTTCATGGCAGCTGATGCAACACCACAGCCGATCAGTAATGGAGACATACAGAAGGGACCCCAGGGTGCTGTGTGCAGGCATAGAACTTATATATGTGCACTTAGATGGACAGTGTGCATTAAGCAGGTGTAATAGCTGTTCTGCAGGGAGACCGTACTTGAGTAACAGTTATGGTTTGCTAGCATGAATAAGCAACAATTTACTCACAGTTAGGCTGCATCATAGTTGTGTCTTGTGACTGATAATCAAGTAACAGCAAATATTGGAGGAGAAAGAGCTTGCCTGATGTGACAGTAGTATAGTCCAACATGCCAACAAACCAACAATGCCAGATTTTACAGCTGATATTGAAAATGCAATGAAAATGTATATTTACTACTCAGTACCATATTGTACCACTGTATTTCAAATACTTGCTTTACCATATATAAAAAAAACACAAGCTCACACATGCACACGTGTTCTGAGTTCTCATCTCAGTTAGCCTCCTTCACATCTCAAGGTATCTTGGTATGTGAACTCAGACCTTCAGACAGTATGAATATCTATTTTTAAGGCTGCAGAGTAGTAAGGTCAGATTGCAACCTGATATAAATCATAGTAGCTTAACTCATCTATGCTTGGTATTTCTCTACTCTGTTTTAGCCTTTGTCTTCTTAGCTGAGTAAACCCTTGCTGGCCCCAGTGGCTTTTCCTGCTACTGCCATTTCATTTAATCCAGAAGGCATTAATTTTACTGGGCTTAGAGCATTTTGTGGATAAGCTGTACATTCATTCAAATTTCTAAATGATATTCTAAAATCATCTGTACATTCATCCCAAGAATAATATGCCCTTTTCTGCCTAAGCACAGGAGTTCATTACAAATGGAAAGTAAATACGAAGCTAAAATAGACACCTGCTAACAACTTCAATATGGATACATGATATCCTGAAAGTATTAATTGTATAAATCACCAGATGTTAGAGAGTCTTGGAAAGAGGAACAAATATGAAATATTTAAGATTAATGGGGAGATTAGCATAATAACAATGATTAAAAACTCTGGGCAATTTGAGAGTAATAAGTGTAAGTGCCTGAAAAAAATGGGGGAAATATCCATAGGGCAGCCAGATGAGAGTGCTGAATAGAAAGCTTCTAAGGATTTAACAAGTGGTCAGGAAAAAAAAAATTCAGCTCTCTGAGTGAGAGTCATTCATTTCAGAGAAATAATTTTAAATATGTATTTTTTATATATAAAATAACATATTTGGGGAAATACAGGTTACTGGAGCTATTTATTTAGCTGAACTATATTTATTCTGTTTTACAGCTGTATTTCATTTACAGATCTTAAGATGGATGCACAGACTAAGTCAAAACTAAAATAGAGTTGATGGGCTCAATCTGTAATTGTGTGTTGGCTCTGAAAGAAGCACAGGGCATTGCTTGAATAAACTGATAAACTTGGGGTGTTCAATGGTGCCCTGAGAAATTAAGATGCAATACAACAGCCTTTCTGATATTACTGTTTAACATTAGTCTGTTCTCATCTTCTTCAGGTTAGTCTTGATTCCCGGGTAAGAGAAGTGATCAACAGAAACTTGCTGGATCCCAGCCCTCACATGTATGAAGATGCCCAACTCCAGATATACACCCTAATGCATAGGGACTCTTTTCCAAGGTTTTTGAACTCTCAGATTTATAAGTCTCTTGTTGAAAGTATTACAGGCTCTACTTCTGAAACTTAGTTTTAATTTTCAAACAAAATAACTTGATTTTTTTTTTGTGGGGGTGGGATGGAAGAAAAGTAGTTTAATAACATCTGGAGCTGGGTTCCTGGAGAACTACAGTTTAGCACTACTCAGGCTACTGTGAAGAAAACAAATACATATTATGGTCTCTGTCTACATTTTTACCAAGGTTCTCCTTGCTCGAGATGGCGTGGGAGGGGAACAGTGGATTTGCCAAAATGCATTTGTTTCACACTCCTTTCACCCTACTGCAGTCAAGATTTCAATGATGTATTTGTAGTTTTATGAACAGTCTCCTTGTGTATCCTCACACTGCATGTGCAAGGTAAAACTGCTTCACTTACCACTTAGTTGTTGCAATATTTAATCCAATAACATAAATTATATCTGTATTTAAGAACTTTTTTTGTGCAATACAGTCTTATGGTACATAGAAACAATTGCAGCAAACCAGAAAGAGGCTTGCATTTTTTAACACCACTAACTGAAAAAAGCCAATTTTTAAGGTGTAGCATTACTCGACATGCTCTACTGAGTACAATACACTGACTTTTTGAAGCCAATATTTCTGTACAGAAAAAAAGAGCTATTTATCACTGTTTATTTAAAATAAATCAAGCAGAGGATTCCTCTGGTTGTTCACTGCCAAAACTGTGGCATTTTCATTACAGAGTTTGCAATGTCAAAAAAAGCAAAAAAAAAAAAGCAAAAAAAAAAGCACAAATCACTTAAAGGGATCCATATCTGGGTGACACAATCTATGCGCTGATATTGTTTAATTGTTAAAAGAACAAAGATTTTCAATGTACGTTTCAGATGTCAGATACTGTAATTGATTTATTAAAGACTGGCTATCCAGTTCTAACACTGTTGTATAATGTTATGTACTTCAGCAAAAAAAAACAAAAACAAAACCACACAAAGCTTGATAATTTAGTTTTTTGAATAAAGAAATTTAATAAAAGATTGCCTACATGTAGCATTTTAGAGCATTTTAGAACATTTTGATGAATTGCATCTGTCCTGTAAAATATTTTTTTTGAAAGCTAAATCAAGTAAAAAATGTTTTTAAACAAAGTAATGTTTTACAAGGTGGTGGGTTAAAAGACTTATCTTAACTTCTAGCCTGACTGATTTTGAGTAGCTCCTTGAAAACAAGGGGTTTGGAGAGTAATATTAAACCAAACTTCAAGGGCTCCTTAAACTACAGTCCTTACCCAAGCAAAATGCCTACAGAAATGCAACAGGTGTCTTTCCTGGGTAAAGAATCTGGTACTGAGCCCTTATAATCAGAGCTAAGGCAGCATGGTACCCCATCACTTGGCTGCCGTGGTGTTTTTAATAGGTGTTTGCTTGGACTTTTTATCAAAAACTGTCCAATTTTAGGACACATTTTGATGTTTAAAGAGACAGTGATGCGGAACTTAAAAAAAACCCATCTTCATTCCTACCATAAACAAGTAAAATAAGTGTTAGCATCCCTCACAAACTGCTAAAGATAGACCAAGAAATGGTTTTGAATACTTGTTAAATATATATATATGTATGTATGTTTGTATGTGTGTATATATATATTTAATACTGACAACTCTGGTCTTATACTAAGACTCAAGAGGCAAGGTTCTTCTCAGTTATATAGGACTAAACATGGCATAAGTCCGTTGCTTTTGATGGGACTGGAAGGTCTGGTGGTTGTGTCCTTGAGTGGAATCTAGCCCCAACACACTTGGCTTCGACCCCCAGTTACTCCTTGCAGGCAGCCTTCAGTGACAGCTCTCCCTGGAGCAGCTGCTGCTGAGGCAGGTCTGCTGTTATACAGTAACTGGTAGGATGCAGGTCTTAGTTTATCTTCTGGGGCTTATTTTTTTTCCTTTGTTTTACTACCTCTCATTTTTTTAATTTATTGAACATGCTTCAAATAGCAAGTCTGGGGAATTTTTTAATCATTTTTTTTACTTGAAACCTGTGTGCTTTTTTTGGATATATATACGAACAATTTAATGAACTGTTTCTTAAACTCATTTGGTTTTGTAATTTATATAGAATTCAGGAGATGATTGAAAGGGCTATTCTCTATTCCCTATGCAAATATTTTAACTGTTGTAGTGTTTGACAAAATGGGATCTAAACAAAAAATAATCTTCAAAGTGGAAAAAAAAATTGTTTACAGTGGCGTTGCTGACTATCCTACCATATTCAGCACTTTTAAATATTGTTATTTATGAAAATGCAGTTTAAAATGCAAGACAAAATATTTATAAATGTTTCTTTTAATAAATACCTGTTTTGTCTGAAAGTGTTACTGTGTTATGACAACTTTATTCATGTTGGTTAGATACTTACCATTATGAATAAACTATTCAATTATTATACTGATAGAATAATAGCTATGATGTTTACAAATACTGGGAAGGGGGGGGGAATTCACTGAGTAAGGACTGCCTCCTACTGTGAAATATTGTTAGAATAAATGATTTTTTCTGGCTTTTTTTTAAATTGGAATTTATGGTCCTACATATGTCTAGTATCATTTGATTACAGTTGTATTTACTGTGGTACTAAACATATACAGCATCATATATGTATATATATTTACATAGTGTAATTTCAAGTTTGTTTGTGTTTGAGGCACAATAAATTTAAGTCCACACATCTCAACAATGTGTATGAGACAAAGCTGTATGCATAAGTCTTTACAAACGTAGACTTTAATAATGTTACTATTTGATGGTGACCTGCTAGTCGTAAGCTATCTTTATAAGATATTTCATGCAGGTAGAAGTTCCTGTCAACATAGACAAGTCATCCTTTCAAGAACAGTTTTAAAGGTAGATGTGTGGGTCCTAAAATATTATCTTAATTTCTAGCATAAGATTCCAAAATCTGTATTTAAAAACTGTTACATCATTGTGAAAAATATTACACCAATCTTCAGTGTAATACTGCAATGAAATCACGTTCAAAATTTATTGTTTTAAATCCTCTATTTGGAGGGATTTAAAAATTGAATGTAACGTGACTTTTCTTTCTTGGATCATATGCTTATATTAAAATGTTTAATATACATTTTATCAATCAGTTTGGATTTCTCAAATTTTTTAATCAAAAAATTGATATGGTCCAAATGGACAAGTTGTGCCATAACATGATCTCATTGCTTATCATGCAGTTCTTTGAACACAAATTGTAAAACAGTCAAGCAATTAAACTGATTTATTCTGCATGCAGTGTATAATACACTTTGAAAAACTGCCTAAATACACTTATTCTATAGCCTGGAATAAAATAAGTATGTATTTAACTTGCATTTTAGTTTTTCATAAGAATGTATATAGCAAGTGCACTACAGAGAGTTATGCTTTTGTCACTTTTGCCCAGTGTTTAATCTATGCTGTCAAATACAGCCTAATGCCAAATAGGCACAAATAAGCAGAGCACTTGTGTACACTCCTGACCTTTACGTTTCGAAGAAACTGAATATATATTATATTATGCATGTGTTCGATTTAGTTGTTTACAGTCAACTTTCGCATAATTGAGCTGAAAGTTTTATCCTGGGATACCGAGGGTAAAACAAAACCCACATGGAGTATCAAGAGTGCTTAAATTAGTCTGAAGGCACATACAGTATGAAGGAGACTAAAGGTATGAAGAAGAAAAGACAGGTCAGTGACACAGGTGGCTGGGCTACGTGTTAAGCAGCTGGGTCCACAGCGCTGTGGAAATATGGCTATAGAGCTTCCAGGCCCACAGCCATCAACTACTTGTCTGAGCACCTGTGGAGTCCAAATAATCCATTTGTAGGACAACAGAGGGTGGATGCAAACCAGAATTAAGCCAGTAATAATTGTGTTTCAAATTAAAAGCAAGCTAAAGCATCTGATTGACTGTGGTCTAAGCTAAGCCACTAGAAGAGGCCTACATTCTACCTTAAGCAACCAGGGTTTAAGCTGTCACCTGATGCAAAACTGGCTTCCCTAGGCAGCAAATTCGATCACAAGGAGCATCTGCCTGTGGAACCATATCTAAGAAAAAAGTGGGGAGCTCTTTCAGTGAGAGCAGCATGCTGGACTGACCACGTTGTGAGCCCACTCAGGAACTGGCAGCTTCTGTACGCAGTAAGTGCTTACAAAAGCCACTTAGAGTAAGTATTCTACGGCACCAGTTCAAGAGCAAAGCTGACACAAGAAAATCTCTTAACTACACCACAAGGAGTAAAGCTTACACCTCTGCAATGTCTGTGAGTCTGCTCCCTACAGCATTAACCCCGCCAACAATAGCTTGAGTCCTTAACAAATCTATAAAAGCAAAAAATTAAGGTTGCATGTGGACGGACAACTGCAATATCTGCTACAAGTTCATTTGAAACACGTGTAACTACCAGCTTCAAAATAGCGCTTTTCTCAGGCCGTTCTTCTGTTATTTTTGGAGAGACCCAAGAGTAGCACTGTAGCGCACCCTGGGACATGGCTGCAGTGACGAAGGTCAACTCCTGTTCACCAATACCCTGCATACATTTGCAATGACAAAACAGCCCTATTCACATAGGTCCTGAATACTTCTGCCAGCAGCAGAAGTGGCATTTGTGGGATGAAAGAACAAAGCAGTAATGATGCCAAACTCAGCTGCAGCAAAACCTGACATAAACATTGTCTGCATATTACTTTAATGTTATACCAAAAGCCAGATTTTGCTCCTTACTTTATCCACAAACTCACTCTGTGGAGATCCATCCTTGAGACTTAAGATCAGGTGATTCAAAGGCTGATCATCAGCCATTGACTCAAGCTATCTTTTTTCTTCTCAAAAGCTTTACATTAAACCACCCTTACTCTAGATTTCATGAGTTCTGCATACTTCTCTCACAAGCAAGGTTCACACAGCTGTTAAAACTCATAATTTCTTTCATTGTTACAGAACACCAAAATTTTTGGTCTATTAAAAGCATAAATTTGATATTTTTTCCTTTACCCTTCTGAAAGAAGGCTTTGAGGAGCTTCAAGGACAGGCAGCAGTGAGTGCAAGGTTAGCTCTTGGTGGGTGAGATATAACCAGCAGCCTGGGCTGTTTATCAGTGCCAGGCTAGCTGCACAGACTGCACATTCTCCACAAAACTCTTTGAGTGGGATTTTTACTTATAAATTATTACTACAGTGTATTTTGCCAATAAACCTTATTCAGAGTGGTGCATTTACAATCATAGGAAAATTTTTCTATCCAGCCATTCATTTCAATGTTTAATATTCCGATTAACAAATTCTCACATTGACTGTATTACCTTTGGATTTCCAGAATGGAACAAACTCACAAGTTTTCATTTCTAACTACCAAAACTACTTAGCTGTGCTGTGCAAGCATTGCTCTTACTTTTAATATTACATTCATAAAAATAACAGTTTATTAATATATCATATGGAAGTTACTATTATTTCACCTGTATAACTTAGTTGTAAAGCATAACTACCTGGTTCTGTTAAGACATGAGCAAGGACAGAAGAATAGCAAACACCTGACTGACACCTCCAATGATTGTAGTATAAAATGCTGCCTAATAAAGTTTTATGGATAGTTGCACATTTTTATAATAAAGTATATTCTTCAAACTGTTTTGAGTTCGGACAAGAATGTGATTAATGGACTTCAGGGCCTTGGGGCTGCTGGTTCAGGGTTCGGGAGCCAAAGTAGTGTTCTCATCCCTCCTGCCAGTCACAATCAATGACAATGTTTACATCAGAAAAATCTCACTAATTAATTTATGGCTCTGTGACTGGTATCAGCGCCAGAATTTTGGGGTTTTTGATCATGGGTCAGTCTATATAGTGCCAGGCCTGCTGACGGCACATGGGGTATGCCTGTACCAAAGGGGGAAAAGGATTCTAGCCCAGGAGCTAGCAGGGCTTATAGAGAGGGCTTTAAATTAGGTTTGAAGGGGGAAGGGGATAACATCAGTCTCACTAAAAATGAGTCATGGGGTAGCATACCGCTGTTGAAGTCCAGATATACAGGGTGTCGTGGTTTAAGCTTCTATAAACCCATGCAGTCGCTCTCTCACTCACTCCCCACTCTTTCTTCCCTCCGCTCCTGGAGGGATGGGAAGGAGAATCAAAAGAATGCAACTCCCACAGGTTGAGATAAGAACAGTTTAGTAACTAAGGTATAACACAAACCACTGCTGCTACCACCAATAATAATAATGACAAGAGAAAATACAAGGAAAAAGAATACAATTGCTCACCACCCGATATCAAGCCCGAGCAAGCAGTGCACCCCCCACAGTGCACCTCCACCACCATGCACCCCCACCCTTCTGGGTCTCTGCTCTCCATTTCTACATCCTGGGCATGACATGATGTAGTATGGAATAACCTCTTTGGTTAGTCTGGGTCAGGTGTCCTCTCTCTCCTTCCTGCTGGCTTCCCCTCCTCCCTAGCAGAGCATGAGACTCACAAAGTCCTTGGCCAGCCTAAACATCACCAAGCAGTAACTGAAAACGCTGGTGTTATCAGTGCTGTTCCCAGGCCCAAAATCAAAAACACAGCGCTGCACCAGCTACCGAGAAGGAGAAAAAATGACTGCTGCTGCTGAACCCAGGACACAGCAACTTAAATTCGTTTATGCCAATGCCTGCAGCATGGACAACAAACAGGAGGAGCTGGAAGCCATTGTGCAGCAGGGAAATCATGACATAATTGCCATCACAGAAACGTGGTGGAATGATTCACATGATTGTAGTGCTGTAATGGATGGCTACAGGCTCTTCAGAAGGGATAGACAAGGAAAAAGAGGAGATGAGGTTGCATTACATGTCAGAGAGTGCATTGACTGCCTTGAAATCAACATTGTGAGTGACAAGGCTGAATGTTTGTGGGTGAAGATCAGGGAGAAGGCCAACCAAGCAGATGTTCTGGTAGGTCAGCAAAACCTCCACCTTAGACTTCTGGAGGGCTGACTTTGGCCTGTTTAGAATGCTGGTTGCCAGAATTCCTTGGAAACTCTTCTGAAGGACAAACTGGGTCCAGAAAGGCTGGACACTCTTCAAAAATGAAATCCTTAAGGAGCAGGAGCAGGAGCAGGTGTTCCCTATGTGCTGAAAATCAAACCAGCAGGAAAGAACAGCGTGGCTGAACAGGGAGATATTGGGAGATATTGCTAGAACTCGGGGAAAAAAAAAGAGAATTTATCACCTGTGGAAGAAAAGACTGTAATCCCATGGGAAGTACAAGAATGTTAGGTTATGTAGAGAGAAAGTCAGAAAGGCGGAGGCACAGATGGAACTAAATCTTGCCACTGTCATTAGAGATAATGTTAGGCAGGTAAGCCCAACAAGAGAGGTAGTGGTCTGTGGTGGCTCCCCCCTCCCCTCTTCCAGTGTGTCCTGCTTTGGTTCCTCCCGGGAAAGTCCAGCTTTGGTTCCTACTCGGAAAGTTCCGCTTTAGAACTCCCCGGAAAAGTCTCGACCCTTGGGGACCTTTCTAGATATTGCGGGCCACTTCTTCCGATGTAGGCTGGCCCCCTGCGTCAGAATGAGTGTGCAGTTTTGTCAGTATAAAAGTCTGAGCCTCATGCGATGCGAGGTCACAGAACTTTGCGCCATCCAGGTCAATGTTGCCTGCGGGGGGGATGCCCGCCACAGTAGAGTGTGCCTCTTCGCACTGCGATGATGATCCTCGGAGCTGGTTTCCTGATCATCTTCACAGGGTCCTTGGGGTTGGTAATGTATACATTCTTTGGAAGTATCCTTTACTGTATCTGTTAGATTGTCTACATTTTCCTATATAAAAAAACAAGTTGAGAGTTCTCTATTTGTCTCTCGTTTTCTTTCACCTGGAATCCTCGAACTCTGGAACATAAATGGAGACGAGGGTGGGATTCTGGGTCTGAGAGAGGGTGAGTTAAATAGTTGGGGATAAAGAATTAGTGGCGCTGGGTATCTGAGTGCACCGCTACCAGGTTATGCCATACTTTGTGGTAATGACTTTTAATACGGGCAGGCTCCGGCAGCAGGGTGAGATGGATGTGGCCATGTACTTGTACCTGACCGTCCGGCTGCTCTTCACTGCCCTGGACCTCGCGTCTGTCTTCATGAGGCTGTGGGGAGCCGATGGGGGGCAGCCCTGGGAACTGCCGGTGACCAAACCAGCCCAGGTGCGCACCCTGTCGGCCAGGAGGCCAGGAAGAAGGCAGCAGAGGAGCTGAGCCCCATGGCCAAGCCCAGCCCTGCAGTGGCTAAGAGCATTCCCCAGCAGCCGCCCATTGAGCCCCGCGAGCCCGAGCCCCAGGAGGATGCAGGAGACCACGCAGCACTTCTCAGCAAGGCAGAGGAGGAAGATCTGGACTCAGACAAAGAGAAGCTGGTGGTGAGAGAGCCGGCAAGCACAGCAGCTACACCAGCCCCAGTGACAACTACAGCAGCGACATTTGAGAGTTCTGAAGTTTTTGAATGGCCTTTGGGTACCCTTGAGACCTGCCTGCTGATTGTGATGGGGATCAGCATGTTGCCACGCATACAGAGTGTGTTTTACCCATGACCATTTTGTCTGGTCCCGAGAGTTAAGCAGAGTGGGGTGTGGGACAGTATGGGCAAGTATCTAGTCCACTGGGCCCCTCCAGTGCTTTGGAAGCGTCGGAGATGGAAGGCAGCTGTATGGAGTCCCCAGTGACAAGCTGCAGAAACTGCTGGAGGGGAGGGTGAATTATTTTGAGCCTGGTGGACCCACGACACTTCAGGCCATCAGGGCAGAGATGTAACATACAGATGGACTCATAATCGAGGGGTGGACTTAGCAATGGACACTATTGCCCAGGTTGTTCATGAGTGTGAACACTGCACAAAGCCTTTCCTGCTCTGAAAGACTGTTACAAGAGATGGAGCCTGATATCATGGACTGGATGGACTCAGCAGCTTTATGGGGATTGGTCCATGCACTAAGGGATGATCTCTCTCCCTCTGTGTGTGTGTATGTATATATATATATGTATGTGATGGTATATTGTAAATGTGGGATCTGAGCATGACGTGAATGGTATGGAATAAGGGGTGGATACTGTCCTGGGTTCAGCAGTAGCAGTCATTTTTCTCCTTCTTGGTAGCTGGTGCAGCACTGTGTTTTTGACTTTCGGCCTGGAAACAGTGCTGATAACACCAATGTTTTCAGTTACTGCTTGGTAATGTTTTGGTCTGACCAAGGACTTTGTGAGTCTCATGCTCTGCTAGGGAGGAGGGGAAGCCAGCAGGAAGGAGAGACAGGACACCTGACCCAAACTGACCAAAGAGGTATTCCATACCACAGCACGTCATGCCCAGAATGTAAAAAACTAAGTGCATAGACCTGGAAGGGGGGGGTTGCTGCTGGGTCAGGCTGGGTATTGGGTGGTGAGCAGTTGTATTCTCTTTCCTTGTATTTCCCTTGCCATTATTGTTATTGGTGGTAGCAGTAGTGGTTTGTGTTATACCTTAGTTACTGAACTGTTCTTATCTCAGCCTGTGGGAGTTGCATTCTTTTGATTCTCCTTCCCATCCCTCCGGGAGCAGGGGGAAGAAAGAGGGGGAAGTGAGTGAGCAAACTGCGTGGATGACTGGGCTTAAACCACAACAATAACTCAACTAGTTTTTCCACTGAAGGCTCGTACGATTTGCTTCGGGGATGATGCACAAGCGGACCACAAGGTGGCATGTGTTAGGCGAGCCTAACACATAAAGTAACAGCCTGTAGCAGCTTCCCCCCCCGCCCCTCCCCCCCCCCGCCCCCCCGTGTGTGTTCTGCTTTAGCTCCTCCCCGGAAGGCCCTGCTTTGGTTCCTACCTAGAAAGCCTAGCTTTGGCTCCTACTAGGAAAGTTCTGCTTTAGAATTCCCCGGAAAATTCTCGACCCTTGGAGACCTTTCTAGATATTGCGGGCCACTTCTCCTGATGTAGGCTGGCCCCCTGCATCAGAATGAGTGTGCAGTTTTGTCACTATAAAAGTCTGAGCCTCATGGGATGCGAGGTCACAGAACTTCGTGCCATCCAGGTCAATGTTGCCTCCAGGGTATGCCTGCCATGGTAGAGCCCACCTCCTCGCACTGCGATGATGATCCTTGGAGCTGCTTTCCTGATTGTCTTTGCAGGGTCCTTGGGATTGGTAATGTGTACACTCTTCGGAAGTATCCTTTATCTGTTAGATTGTCTACATTTTCCTATATTAATAAACGAGTTGAGAGTTCTCTATTTGTCTCTCATTTTCTGTCACCTGGAATCCTTGAACTCTGGAAGAGAGATAATAAAAAGTACTTTTACAAATATATTAGCAATAAAAGGAGGGCCAAGGAAAACCTTCATTCTCTACTGGATAGTAGGGGAAACCTAGTGACTGACGATAAGGAAAATGTTGAGGTACTCAATGCAGCCTTTGCTTCAGTCTTTAGCAGTCACACTAGCCACCCTCTGGGTACTTTTTCATAGTCTTTAGAGGAATGGCTGAGTGACCTAGGGTTGTTTAGTCTGGAGAAGAGAAGGCTCAGGAGGGACCTTATTGCTCTCTACAACTACCCAAAAGGAGGTTGTAGTGAGGTGGGTGTTGAGATAAGGAGCCACCAAATGTAATCACTTCTAAGTAACGTAAAGTCTGGTGGCTTTGTAATGGAAAATAACTGAGGTGCTTGAAGATAGTTGACATAGTTTTAGGTCCTTAGAACCTTAGTACAAAAAGGTAAGAAAACCAGTAGAAAAACGGGACCTGGGGATGGGGAGTATCTGGGACTAGCAGATATTAATGAATCTATTAAGCTGGTGTAAACATCTACTGTGGAGTATCCGGGACTAGCAGATGTCCAGGATGGAAGCAGTGAAACTAGCTGCTCAACAGAAGGACAGGATGATTGCTATGTTTATAATGTTAATTAAGCTGGTGCTTCAAAGACTGCCAGCAGTTATGAAGACTGTTGGAAGAAGTAAACGACCCTCAAAGACCACCACCACATTTTTGTACGTATGTGGGAAACTTTCTGGAAAATGATGCAATTCATGTGTAGCCTCATGAATATGTATGTATGCCCAAGTGACTATATAAGAATGGCCTGTGTGGCAATACGGGGACACACGTTAGGAGGAGCTATCCCCTGTGTCTCCCAGAGCCGCAATAAAGAATATCTGCTTGTCAACTTGAAACTTTCCTGGCGAGTTTGTTCCTGGAGTTTTCTCCAAATCAGTGTTGGTCTCTTCTCCCATGTAATAAGTGATAGGACAAGATGTAATGGCCTCAAGCTGCACCAGGGGAGGTTTAGGTTGGATATTAGGGAAAATTTCTTCACTGAAAGCGTGCTCAGACATTGGAACAGTCTGCCCAGGGAACTGGTGGAATCACCATCCCTGGAAGCATTCACACTCTATGTAGATGAGGCCTTCAGTGACATGGTTGAGTGGTGGTCTTGGCAGTCCTGGGATAATGGTTGAACTTGATGATCTTAAAGGTTTTTTCTAACCTAGCTGATTCTGTGACTCTAAGATTTAAACAAGGTTACTCTGCCACCCTGTCTGCATATCAGAGGGGATTTTCCAAGATCATACCACAACTGTCCTTTACATCACATTTACTAAATGACCATATCTCCACTGCCTTTCCGTTGAAAATTGAGGTGTAAGACACCTCCTCCAGTGAAAACCTATGCACTCCCACGGGCTCAAGAGCGCTGCCTTGAAGTTGTGGTATGGATGATTTGGAGCTCTTTGCGGGCTTCTTTCTGTGGTCAGAATGAGCACAAAACACCCAAGCGCTTACTCCGGCAGGAACACCCAGAGCTTTTCAGGTGCCTCTCTCACAGCACCGCGTTTCAGCCCCATTACCTCGTGCAAGACCTTCCCCTTATCCTACTCCGCCAGCGCTGGCCAATCAGAGCGCTTTCCCCTCAGGCGCAGCCCCGCGGCTGAAGGGAACCGAACTGCTTCGTCCCTTTCCGTCAGCGCAGGCCCGATAACTTCCGACTATGCCCGAAGTTAGCACCGAGTCTCTTCGGCAGCTTCCGGAAAGCCGTAAGGGGGGAGGTGGAGCGCGTTCGGGTGTCTCCGTCACGGTCAGGGTTGGAGAAGGAAGTGCCCCCGAGCTGCCGTCTTGACTGGTCATGCGGCTGCTCTCGCGAGCTCTCCGGGCGGCGCAGGGCTGCTGGGCCGCCGCGCTGCTCCATCCGAGCCGCCGAGCAGCACCGGACAGGGGTAGCGCGGCAGGGACATGCCTGCTGCTGCTGCGCTGCGGCCTGACCGCCCGGCCCGGCCTACAAGAGTTGTTGGCCGGCCCCGCTTTGCGCCGCCTGCTGGAAGCGCGGGGCGCGGGCGGGGTGGGGCCGGAGCTGGCGGCTCGGGTCCAGCGGCTGCGCGACAAGGAGCAGGAGCTGCGCGAGACGCGGGAGCTGGCGCGGCAAGGTGCGGAGCCGCGAGGGGCGGGAACGCTATTTGCATGTGCCGGCGCAATTGGCAGTGAGGCTCGGCGCGGTGGCGGGAGCGCGCCGAAACGCGGGAGGTGGGGGACGAGCGGGGGAATTGCGGGAGGGCTCCGTCGTGCCTTCCATATCCGAAGGTAGAGGCCTGGGTGCAGGTGCGTGTCAGCTGACGCTTGAAG
Organism: Amazona ochrocephala; assembly: GCA_039720435.1. Classification (NCBI taxonomy): domain Eukaryota; kingdom Metazoa; phylum Chordata; class Aves; order Psittaciformes; family Psittacidae; genus Amazona; species Amazona ochrocephala. Next base: position 83,382,534 of record CM077878.1, read on the forward strand.
GGGGAGCAACAGCATCAGTGTCAAGTAAAATAATGATAATAAATCTGGCACGGAAAACTTTTTTTTATTATTTTTTAGGTTGGATGTAGGCCTCAGCATGAGTTCGTGCTGCCCCCACCCTGCGGTTTAACTGTGTATTGCATTAGCAGCTACACGCTAGAGTTCCCGAATGGTGAATATTTTTTACCCTGAATCAAGCTTCATTTTGATAGCAGTTAGAAACCAAGATGCAGAAAAGGAGTACTGTAAGATCAGTAAGCACTCACTAGATCATGAATTGTTCCCTAGATCCATACTTTGCTAAATACCGAATAATCAAAAATGTTAACTGTACTCAGTTTTTCTGACTAATGGAGATGGCAGACACTGCCTAAAAGTAAATGGTATTTTTTTTTTCTTTTTTTTTTTTTTTTATGCAATTCATTCTCTCCCACGTCAGACTGAAAAAGGAGAAATAGTTCCTATGAACAAACTAATCATTGACCCAAACTGACTGAATAAAGTGGAATGGAAGATTATTTATTTCTCCTTTCAGAGCCTGCTAAAGAAGACAGTGCCATCAAAACCAGGTTTAGAATTTCAGCAAAGTGAAGTGGTCACAAGGGCTTAGTAGCTTTGAGCACTTCTGTAGGTCATCCTTTAAAATATTTATGTTCTTTTAAACTGATTTTAGAGCCTATATTACATTTGCATTTTTAAGTATGCAACTGCTGTTAATTGTATTAGATTATTTCTTAACTGCATAATAATTGCATTATCTGTAACTCTTTTGACTCAGATTTCTAATTCCTTAATTCTTATCCTTCCTTATGTTAGCCTTAATGACTAGCACTTGATCATTCAGTAGTTATTGTGAAAAAAATAAAGAGAATTGAAGGTGATCAAGTTGACGCATTTGAAGAGTTGCAGTCAGGTAGTCAACCATGCATGCGCTTAGCCAGCTGTAGGTAAAGCATACTTGATGTTGAAACCAGTTTACACATGATAATCTTTTTTTCTTTCCTTCTTACAGAAGGGGCGGGGAGTGTAATTCATCTACATTAAACCTAAATTGTGAAGTCAAAAAGTTTCTTTTAACACTGTGCTAGTGACTAAATGCAGTTATAGTGCTGCAAAGGTGTGGCTTTATTATAAGAGTGCATCTCCTGTCTCCACTGAATGCATTTAAAAGCTTGCTGTACATAGAAGAGAGTCTAGTATTTTTCTTGTTTTGCTGCTGACTGTGCAGTTACGTGTCCCTGTGCCTGCCCGAGTTCTCCCTTTTCTACTGTGTGTACCATTTTCTCCTTTTTGGGGTAATATTTTTTTCTTCTGAGCAAGTGAGCTGAATCAGTGCAGATCAGAGGCTGCTTAAGATACTGATTAAAAAAAAAAAACACCACACTTTTTTTTTGGGGGAGGTGGTGATGTTTGATAATGACCAGAGAAAAAAAAAAGAAAGGAACATTTTAACATATCAAAACTGTACTACCAAAAAACAAGCGTTAGTATTGATCAGTTAAATAAGACTTAAAAATTGCAAATCCTTCTTATTATGCAAGATTTTTTCCATACCTTTGTTTTTAGTCATGTGTTGGAAGATTTGCAGCTGCTTTAGAATAAACTGTCAAAGACAAAATACTTAAAATTAGTACTAACTATCTTCAGATTATTACATACAATGATAGGGGTAAAAGTCCTTTTAATGAAGAGTTTCTATTGTGGGGCTGCTGTGCTCTTTAAATCCTTGGATGTTCCTATCTCACTGAGATACAGAGAGTAATTTCTTAGCATTGCAGAATGTTTGAGGTAGGAAAGGACCTCTGGAGATCTCCCAGTCCAAACCCCTGCAAGAGCAGGTTGCTCAGGGTTGTGTCCAGTTAGGGCTTGAATATCTCCAAGGCCAGAGACTCCGCAGCCTCTTTGAACAACCTATGCCACTATTTGTCCACTAGCACAGGAGTTGCTAGGGCATATTTGTTTGGTCAAGTGTTGTGTTTTGGTTTGGCTTTTTTGGGGAGGTTCTTTTGGTTGGGTTTTTATGTTTGTTTTTTCTTTTTTTCTTTTTTTTTTGGTAGGGTTTTGTTTGTTTCTCTTTTGTTGGTTTTTTGTTTGTTTGTTTGTTTTTTGTGTTTTGGGTTTTTTTATGTTTAAATGGAAATTCTTGTATTCCAGATTATCCAGTGTCTCACATCTGAACAATATCTGGAAGTACTCTTAATACGTTATTGTGTATCTTCATTGCAGATCATATTATTAACCTCTTTTTCTGGCAGGTTTAGTGTGTTGGGGAGGTGGATGGATTTAGGGTTTGGTTTTGGGGTTTTTTGGTTTTATTTGTTGGGGATCTTTTTGGGTTTTGTTGTTGTTTTTTTTTTTTTTGTTTTTTTTTTTTTTTTTTTAGAGTAAGTTGTTCATGTAGTTATTTTTCAGAAGGTTTTTGACAGTGACACCAGTACAAGTCTGAGGATTAACCATACCAAAATATTCCAGATGAGAGTGAAGATTTGCAGAAGCTTGCCGAAAAGGAAATTGCCGCCTGTGAAGAAGAGATAGCTGAACTGAAACAGCAGGTTAGATATCCTTTAAAAGCCTCTATTTCCTTGCCATTCTTTAAATTAACAAAGCCAAATTGTCTTCTCATCAAAATAAGATATATATGATAAACTCTTCTTCTCCTCCCCTACCTGCCAATAATACTTCTCAATTAGCATCTGCTATCTAAGGAAAATTAAAAATGCAGATGGTATAGAGACAGCCTGAAAGTGTGTGCTTACTTCTTCCTGAAATTGTTTGAATCAATACATCTTTATAAATAGGTGCTATAGCTTTTCTTGGCGAAGTGTAGATTTATGGATGTCTGGCTTTTTTGTCTGTTGGAGGCATTAGACTTGTGTAGTATGATCCACACTCGAGGTTTTTGTTGTGTGGTTTTCTTTTTTTTTGAGTAAGCTAATACTATGTAACTACTTTAGACTGCTACCTTATATAGGTTCTACATAGTATCTATGTTGTTTAACAGTAGTGATCTTCACATAAACAGTTACATACTCTCAATGTTACTGGCGAAGTAGAAGCTGGGATTGCCACATTCTTTATTCCTTCAACAACAATGCAAGAGTCACTTTATAAGTATTTTTGTAAATATTTATGATTTTGACTAAAGAAGGAGAATTCTGTGGAACAAAACATCACCTTACTGCTAGTAAGGGAAGATGATTGAAAAGCATTTGCAAATCATCCAGAGTTTTGATCCAACCTGCAAAATGGCGATACAGGTTTTTTGGCTCTAGCATGTCTTCTACAGATCAAGATAAGGCTGGCTCTCCCTTTTTTAGTAAAGAAATTAATAATACAACTCGGTCGTTGTTGGACTGTCTTCCTGAACACGCTTACCTTCTTAGCTCTGCAATGGAGACTAGGTTGAAAGGGAATATGATGATAAGGGAGAGGCTCATCTGGCTTGCAAGAACCAGTGTGTATCCTGTGGTGTCCAAATGATGCAGTGCTCCTGATGGGTAAAAATCCCTGTAAAGTTTTGTAGGTCTTGAAAGAGACTGATGTAGCTCCAACAACTCTGAACAGGCACAGGGAGCATCCTTCCCCACCTCTTCCTCACTGCTCTTTCTTCACTGCAGGAGCATGAGAATATTGTCCTCACAGCAACCAGCAAGTTAGTGCAGAAGAATGCAGCCTAGATTGATTACAGGCTTGTCTGGTATTTTTTACTATCGCAGTGGTGGATAGCAGTGTCAGAGGAAAGTCTTAGCTGGGTGTTTTTGTATTCACAGATAGTGTTGCTTTTGATTCCTTCAGAAGAAACAGACGAGAGTGATCTTGTCATGGAAGTAACCGCTGGAGTTGGAGGGCAGGAAGCCATGCTGTTCACCTCGGAGATATTTGATATGTATCAACGATATGCTGCCTATAAAAAGTGGAAATTTGAAATATTAGAATACTTTCCCAGTGAAATAGGTCAGTAATGAAAATGTGTGATCTTTGTAACTTTTTAATTTAAGTTGAAACATTCATTTCACACTTGCGTTTCCTGACTAGAGGAAGCTAACTTGCGCTAACTTGCACTAACTTAATTTTTGAAGTGGAAGGTTGTACTCAGATATTTAAACAATTTTTCTCAGCTTTTGTATTTGAGGAAATAGAGAAATTTCATTTCAGAAGTACTATTAAAATACCAAAGTGCTTATAAATAAAATTTGTCTTTCAGTAGTTTCAAAAAGTAGAAGTGAAACTAGGTGGTTGGCAGAAGAAGATTCAGAAAGTGATGAGCATATGTTGGTTTAGCTTTATAATTTTTACAAATACAGACTACATGTACTTTGTATTTGGATATGCTGGTGTACTTAAATGCTTAGAGTTTCTAGTGTTTCTAGATCAGTTTGGTGGCAGGTTGAAAATCTGTTCATTATTATGGATCCCTTGGCAGAGGGGGATCAGTATAATTAAAACTATTCTTGAGGTTTAATCTAGAATGCTCAGAATTTATCCGAATAATATAATCTGCAGATTTGTGTAAGGAAATGGGATGTTTGGGTATAGCTCATCTGTAACAGCTAATGGATGAACAAAGTGAAGGAATTGTGGAAACTCCTAGAGGAGAGATAAGAGATCTAATTCTTTATGAAATGCTCCAACTGAAATTTCACAGGTAATCAGTTTAACAGCTTGATGCCAGTAAGAGGTCTTGTTTCTCCTTTCTCCTTACTGCCTCACTGCCTACCTGAGTCTGAGCAGTCCTACCTTTCCATTTTTTTTTTTTGTCTGTTTTGATGTCCTTTCACTTAAACTGGCAAAGACTTTGCTTTTTATGACTGGGATGGCTTTTTGCCTAGTTGATGTGTTAATTCAGTTCTGAAGAGCCTTAGAGATAGCATAAGATAAGCAGCAACATGGAGCTGAATGCAAGTAAGTGGAAAAACTGGATCTTCTGGTGATGATGAGCTGTGAAGTTGGTTCACTGTTTCTCATGGAAAACAGTGTCCTTGCATCTCATGGAACAGTGTCTTTGCAAAAATGGGGGTTGATAAGTTTACATAACAAACTGAGGCAGTGACACATGTTAGTTGATTTCAGTTTAATCCAGTTAGTGTATGAAGTTGTTTCACAAAGATCAGGCTGTCTCTGTGTTACTGCTGACTTCTTTGCATTGCACTTGTGATTATGCATCTCTGCAGTCTCATCACCAAGTCAATCCAACTGAAAATACCACAGCCCTCTTCTCTCCCAACTCCCCTGATTAGTTTTAATGTAATTCAGCGCAAGAGGAGAGATGCTTATGGGGAAGTGGAGGCAGAACTGTGTGGTTACTGGTGGTGGTAGTGAAAAAAACAGGACCTCCTTCCAGCAGCGAGACGTTCAGTTGTCTTAAGCCAACTGTGAAACTGCAATCCAAAACATGCCCAACCAGTGACAGGGATTTGGGTTTTGATTGACATATTGCTAGCCACGTTTCTCAGCAGGCTGGATTTGCTAAGTCTGTCTGCGTTAACAGATCTGCAGGCTTACTGTTATCCATGCTGCTGTGAGTAAAGCTAGCACATTTTGCTTACTTACATGTTGTTATGGAGGTAATGTATCATAGTGGGTATGGATCAGTAGACAGGCTTGTGCAGCTTACTGCTCCTAGCGCAGATTGGTTGTACAACTCTACCTGTATTCATACTTTCATCAACATTTTTTTTTCCTTTGTTAGTGAAATGTTGAAGAAGAAATGAGAAAAGCTAGGGTGATAGGATATGCAGTCTGTCAGAGAAACACTAATTTCTTTTTTCAGTCAACACAATGTAATTACAGAGAGATTTTTAGCAGACTTTGAGAGAGGTGAAGCATCTTCTAACACTTCTGTTTACTTTATGCCATATTGTGGACTCACTTATATTTTCAAGTATCTTGAACCCTTTCTGTTCCAACTGTATAGAAGTTAACAAGAAATAAATATGGAAAACCTACACCCTCAGAGGCACTTTCTTTTATGCCTTAAGTGGGAAATGGAGGTAATAAATTAACCTAGTATATATCTACCTATATTTTCTTTTTGAAACTGCTAGGTTTTTAATGGCTGTATTTATTTTAAACTCTTGGGCTTGCTGAGGGCTTGCCTGTGCAGGGAAATGAATGTTCAGGAAGGTAGGATGCAAATTTAGAGAAAAATAAAGTTAGCCTTAGCCTTTATTAGCCTCTTGCATTGTTTTTTCTGATCTTACTTGCATGACCACATGTTGCCAAAACTGAAGAGCTAGAAATAAATCATGAGGCAGGGGCACTATAGTATGTTTGTGCCCCCAGGTTCAAATTGTCTGCTATGCTGAGTAAAGATGAAGTTAAGGAGACTTGCTGGTGATACTAGGATATTGCATCCCATCCACACTCCATATTTGTGGAATGCATGAGCAGAGGAAATGTCCTACATTAAAACACTGAACTCCCACATATCACAGAGCTGCAGAATTTGACTGAAATCTGAATGTGGACATTTTTTAACAAGGTGAATGTTAAACAAAGCTGCAATTAAGAATTGGTTCCAGTCCACTCTTAACTGACTTTATTCATGTACCCCAAGGGATGCCACTGTTCAAAATCAGCATGCTCAAGATTTACTGCTCATGTTAAAGTACAAAGCCACATGTCATTATTTCTCCACTGTCTCTGACACTGTAGTGGCAGACAGAGATATGGGACTTTGAATCTGGGTGTGAGATGCCACATGAAGAATGATTGCAAACTCAAACCCTTGTTCTGTGAGCATCAGCTTTCAGGATAGAGAAGAACATCTGATTTGAAAGAGGCAAGCACATAGTAAGAGCTAACCTTTGACAGACTAATATTTGACACGTCTGCCAGGATAGAGGGTTTGCTGAAATATCATTGTATTTAGCTGAATTTCGTATTAAACCTGTGTTCGTAATAGTTGATTTGAAGCAGTATAACTTAAATACCTGACTTTTGAACCAGTTTCATGGTCATCTCATGTGAAGTGCTATAGTGCCACTAGCACACTGTTGTCTCTAGTAACTTAAACTCTCGTACTAAATGTCACAGAGGTGGCTGCAACTCAGACAGACAGTGTGCTTAAGTATTTAAGTGGTAAATCAATGGTTTTAATCAACAAATTACAATGATGTCTAAATACAGTGCTTAAAATATCACAGCATAGAGCCAACAAGTTTTTTTACAGGTTTGCAGATGGCTTTCTTCTGTATTTAAGGTGGCTTAAGGCATGCTGTTGCCAGTATAGCAGGTCTTGAGGCTTACAAGTACATGAAATTTGAAGGGGGAGTGCATCGTGTTCAGCGGGTACCAAAGACAGAAAAACAAGGACGCATCCACACCAGCACAACGACTGTTGCAATATTACCCCAACCCACCCAGGTAATATTTATCTTTTAGTATAACAGACTTTACTATGAGCAATGTTTTTACATGCTGTATTGCTAATACCTGTGTTTTCTGTCTCTCTCTTGTTATTCTGTCAATGATTTTTTAAAATCTTAAGCTAAATAATATTTGTTTATTTTGTTTTTTGTCTAGGGGGTGAAATAAAGAACTTCTGGGTTTTCTCGTAATCGTAATCTCAAGAAAGTCACTGACAGTTTACTTCGCTGTAACTTGAAAGTTCACTCGTCTCTTGCATTTTTGTAGGCTTTACGTTTTTTGCAAAGTAACAAAAGACTGAGTTAGTTTACAGAGCTCAAAGAGATTTCTTTTAGCACCTCTTCTTCCCCATTTTTGTGGTGTCCTCACTTTCCAAAGTGTGTAGATGATAACTCATTCTTGCCATGTTTGCTCAGTTACAAACAGCTGGCTAAGAATTAAAGCTTTACTTTGATCTTTGTTTCATGTTGACCTAGCAAGCAGCCAAAGATGTTACAGCTTCCTGTTCTCTCCCAAAGTTGTCTTGCTTCTTCCTCCCAGAGACCATCACCCCGTTCCAGAGCCAAAGGGAATTACCTTCCATTTTATCTAAAAACCATCTGGTCAAGTTCAAATATTAGTTAACTCTTCCAGAAGAGGGTGCAGAGCTTTCAGAAGAGGGGGAAGATCAGTGCTAAGTGGTGGTTATGCCTTAGGCTGCTATTTGTTTATTTGCCAGTTTCCGTCATGTTGCATTCCAATTTGGCTACAAGGATTTGTAAATATGTTTGTATGTGGAGGAAAGCTACCACTCATAAACTTTAAAAAGTTTGATCTTGCCTGAATGTGCCTTATAAAATCAACCAGCTTTATGTATCTGATGTCTGCCTAGATAGAAACAGCATAAATTTGTTCTTTCTTTTTTTTTTTTTTTTTATCCCTGTCTCCCATGACAGATGAAGCTGCAAATTAATCCAAAAGATCTACGGATAGAAACAAAGCGAGCTACTGGAGCTGGAGGCCAGCATGTCAATACCACAGACAGTGCTGTACGGATAGTTCATATTCCAACAGGTGCTTTTTTTTACGTTAGTACAAGATCTGCATTGCAAAGCCACTGTCACAATTTATTTTGAAACAATGGTTTATTTTCAAACCTGGACAACAGTAGAGCAGAGTTTTCATGTGTGTTTGTAGTACTCTAAATACACCATCGTGTACCCACTCCAATTTGTAATAGTGAAGATTACTGACTTCAGCAGATAAGCAATCCATTTTGCCATTGAGCATGACACTCTAAAAGTGTCCAGATCAGTTTCTATGAAAAAAGTTATATTTGCACTTTCAAATAATGAAAAAAAACCCCTGAGAAAAACAGAATAGGTTAAAATCTGATTATTTGCCTTCTCTTTACTAGTCTCTGAAAGAGAGATTGCTTTATTTACATATTAAAATGTTGCTTTTCATTGTAGAGAAATTGTTCATTTTCCATTTGTCTGTTGGCTCCTTTCCCATAGGTTACACACATAATTAGGAAGCCCATGCCCACAGCTCAGGTTAGGAAACATAGGAGGGATAAGATATACCTTCAAATACTACCTGATTTTAGCTATCACATCTTTTTTCTTAATTGCCGTTCTTAAGCTTTTTACGTCCTTTTGAGCAATCTACAACAGCTGCCTTAGCTTTCATTGCTTTTTAACTTTTCCTCTCCTCTACCACAAACATTAGTCAGGCTTTACAACCTTAGTGTAATCTTAAGTGCTCCTTATCTTCACATATCCAGATTTTTGCCACCGATTTCTTCATTTTTATTGAAGATATTAATCCATTCTACACTTGTTGCATCACCTCAGCAAAGCAGAAGGTAAACAGTGGAGAGAGTAGCATTCTGTTGAAGGCAAAAAAAGTTCTCCAGATTCAAAAAGTTTGGATTTCCTGCACGTTTGGAAAAAAAAAACCCAAACAATAAAACCAGCAAATTATAAACTATCTTATTTTTTTCCTAAAGGCAGTTATTAGTATTTGTTACAGAAATCCTAAATTTTTTGCATGTTTTTGTTGTGGTTGCACACTAGAAATTGTTCATAGGGGGCTTTGTGTTGCTTTATCTCCTGACTTTTTTCTGTTCCACCTTTCCCTTCCTCATTCCTTTTGATTTGTTTTCCTTTACAACTGTCCTGTTACTTCTATTCCCCTCATCCTAGCTATTTTTATAAACCTTCACTGCAATTTGAAGTTCTTTGCAAACAGGTCTTTCATAAAGTAATACTATTCAATCTTAGAAAAGCATACTGTGGTCTTAAAAGAGCTACTCAAAATAAATCCTAATAACAAATAGCTTGTGCTGTCTTCTGCCTGTATTTCTTCTCCCTACTCCTTTCTTAGGTTGTTCACTTCTCATCTTAACTTGAATTATATGTTTTGAAGGGAGAAACTGCACTTTATTTTTTTTTTTTACGAAAATCATGTCCACATTTGTAGACTCTGATCGTATTCTATATACTCATTATCTCATGTATTTTATTACTCCTTAAATTCTGAATTTCCTGGAACTGTGGTGAAAAGTTGCAAGTATTAAAGGTTCTTCTGTAAGTCAGCCCCAATATGTATCTTTTATTTCATTATTTACCTGCTGTCTAAATTTCTTGTCCTATGGGTCAAAGCACCTGTACAACTCAGCCTGCACTTCTCTCCAAAAATATATCATTAAATGTTAATAAGCCTGGACTTTTATATTCCCAATCCAAAATACATTTTGAAGAAAGAAGCAGCTTATCGTAACATAATAAAAATCTTACAGAAATTGCAAAAGTATGTGTTAATGTTAAGTGTTAAATATTGCGATATTTTTGGCAGGGATCGTGTCTGAGTGTCAACAAGAAAGATCTCAAATTAGAAACAAAGAGAAGGCTATGCAAATGCTATCTGCTAAACTATACAATGCCAAACTGGAAGAAGAAACCAGAAAGAGAAACAGTGTTCGAAAGATTCAAGTAAGTTTGACTCAGTAAAGATATAATTCTCTATGACCAAAAGTTGTTAGGGTAACTCCTGTGTTGAACTGCAAATAGTAAATGAAAGTATAGAAGAACATGAGCCCAGAGAGGACTTGCACGAGGCAAAAAAATCGCATTCTACTTCAGCAGAAAATGTTGTCTGTTAGCCACTTAAAATTTCAGTAGTATGTAAACTCTAGAGATCTAGTGAAACAAACTGGATTACAGCAAGAACAAGAGTAGTATTGGAAAAACATGCAGTAAAATTGTTATTTAATATGTTTGAGAATAGTTACTGCACCTACTGAACTGATCTGAGTACTCTTCTCTGACCACACCACCCAAGTCTTGGAAGGCAGATGCAGGGATTGTGGGAATGAAGACCCTGGGCTCACTGTAGGAGAGGATCTGGTTCTAGACCATCTTAGGAACCTGAACGTATACAAGTCCATGGGACCTGATGAAATACGTCCACGGGTCCTGAAGGAGCTGGCAAATGAAGTTGCTAAGCCACTGTCCATCATATTTGAAAAATCATGACAGTCAGGTGAAGTTCCCAGTGACTGGAAAAAGGGGAATATAACCCCCATTTTCAAGAAGGGGAAAATGGATGAGCCGGGGAACTACAGACCAGTCAGTTTCACCTCTGTGCCTGGCAAAATCTTGGAGCAGATTCTCCTGGAAGACATGCTGAGGCACATGAAAACCAACGAGTTCCTTGGTGACAGCCAGCATTGCTTCACTAAGGGGAAATCCTGCCTGACCAATCTGGTGGCCTTCTATGATGGGGATATGGAACTGATGGACAGGGGTAGAGCAGTTGATATCATCTACCTGGACTTGTGCAAAGCATTTGACACTGTCCCACATGGCATCCTTGTCTCTAAATTGGAGAGACATCAATTTGATAGATGGACCACTCGGTGGATAAGGAGCTGGCTGGATGGCCGCATGCAAAGAGCTGTGGTCAATGGCTCAGTGTCCAGCTGGAGACCAGTAACGAGTGGTGTCCCTCAGGGATTGGTGTTGGGACTGGTCTTGTTCAACATCTTTGTTGGTGGGATGGACAGTGGTATTGAGTGCACCCTCATCAAGTTTACCAATGACACCAAGCTGTGTGGTTTGGCTGATAACGCTGGTGGGAAGGAATGCCATCCAGAGGGACCTTGACATGCTTGTGAGGTGGCCAGATGCCAACTTTGTGAAGTTTAACCATGCCAAGTAGAAGGTCCTCCACCTGGGTTGGAGCAATAGTAGGCACAGCTACAGGTTGGACAGAGAAGAGATTCAGAGCAGCCCTGCGGAGAAGGACTTTGGGGTGTTGGTCGATGAAAAAATGAACATGAGCCACCAGTGTGCGCTCGCAGCCCAGAAAGTCAACCGTGTCCTGGGCTGCATTAAAAGGAGTGGGACCAGTAGGTCAAGGGAGGTGATCCTGCCCCTCTACTCTGCTCTTGTGAGACCTCACTTGGAGTATTGTGTGCAGTTCTGGTGTCCTCAACATAAAAAGGACAGGGAACTGTTGGAACAAGTCCAGAGGAGGGCCACGAGGATGATCAGGGGACTGAAGCACCTCCTGTATGAGGATAGGCTGAGAAAGCTGGGGCTGTTGAGCCTGGAGAAGAGAAGGCTGCGTGGAGACCTCATAGCAGCCTTCCAATACCTGAAGGGGACCTATAAGGATGCTGGGGAGGGATTATTCATTGGGGACTGTAGTGATAGGACAAGGGGTAACAGGTTCAAACTTAAACAGGGGAAGTTTAGATTGGATATAAGGAGGAAATTCTTTACTGTGAGGGTGGTGAAGCACTGGAATGGGTTTCCCAAGGAAGTTCTGAATGCTCCATTGGTGGTGGTGTTCAAGGTGGGGTTAAACAAAGCCTTGGGTGACATGGTTTAGTGTGAGCTGTCCCTGCCCATGGCAGGGGTTGGAACTAGATGATCTTAAGATCCTTTCCGACTCTAACTATTCTCTGGTTTTATGTAACTAACATATTTTGGATAAGCATGGGAGGAAGAGAAAGTTTTTGCTTTAAATGCTTGATCAGTAGTTCACCCTTTTTATAAAAGGATGATGATGATGATGATAAACTGATTTTTCTTGTTTGACAGATTGGGACTAAAGGAAGGTCAGAGAAGATTAGAACATACAACTTTCCACAGGACCGGATTACTGACCACAGGATAAGCAGATCAGTGCATCATATTGAGTGTTTCATGCTAGGCGAAGAAAAGCTAGATGAAATGATACAAACTCTGAGAGAAAATGCTGATTATGAATCTTTAATGGAAATTATTTCAGAAAATGAAAAAAAGAATCTATCATAAACATTGCTCTTCTCAACCCATTACAACAGATGTGGACTTCTGTCTGCAAAGGAGCTTCTTGGCACACCACCCAGAAAATTTAACTCCTTTTCAGATCCTGAAAGACACCACAACTTGTTTCCTCCTGACTGATAAACAGTTTTCCTACTTGCTAAGTAAAAGACCTTATTACCTTTATATAAGACATTATTGCTGAAGCAGTCCACTTAAAAAGTAGATGCATTTGAGCCGGAGGTAGCTGCAGTTTTTAACTTTCTCCACTGGGAAGATGCTGATGCACCATTCTTGAAAGGTACGCATTAAACAATTAGCTATTTCTAGTTCCAGTTTTCATTTAAACAATAGTTTAAGCATCAGTACAGTGTCAAATAGCTTACTTGAGAGAAAAAAACAAATGCTATTGTTTGATTGAAACAAAGTAATAAATGGCACCTCTACTAATCTGCATATTTAATTACTTACATGAAAAAGAGTCAAAGTGTATCTCTTTTGTGTTTTCATGACCACCTAGCACTGATTAATAAACACAAAAAAGAATGTTTGGGAATACCCCTTGATCCAGGAAAAGAAAAAAAACAAAGCTGTGGAAACCAAATGTCAACTTATATGAATTGATTTTGAAAGGGATGTTTCTGTTCCTTATTCAAAAGAGAAAAGAATCATGAGAATATTGTTTAGCTGGTATTTCCATTTGGCTTCAGTTCTGTTCCTCATTTATGTTTTTAATCGAGTCTCCAGTTTTTTGATTTTTCTAAATGTTACACAGTATGAATGGCATCTTGCTGGTTTTGTCTGTTTATTTAAAGCATTTGATCTGTGAAAGCTAAGTAAAACTTTTTGCCTTTTCATTTTACTGTTGTATGTGCATGCGTTCATAGCTGCAGGTAAAGAAAACTTTAACTTTTCTCTTAAATTACATTTTACAATCCCAAATACATAAAGCAATACAAACCCTGCAGCTTCCATGCCACATTATCCCATCATGTACTCTACCTACACACACAGAATGTATTGGAAGTATTAATACCAGTAAATAAGAAATTGGAACCTAGGGAAAAATATTACCATGAATATATGAGTGTTCACTTTCAGACTTCTAATTAAAATTAGTGTAAGAAATCAGAGTAGGAATAAATAAGTTTGCTATAGATAGCTTACAGAAATGTATTATTTAAACGTCCTCTATAAAAATCAACCAATTATCAGTTTATTATCTTTTATTACATTTTAGAGTGCAGTTTGAACCACTTCATGTCAAAAGACTGTATAGAATCATTTAATATATTTATCAGCATTGTTTTCTAGGAAATACCGCATAGTAACTATGATAATGTTCCAAATCTTTCAATTAAAGGTGAATACATTAACTTCAGATCAGGAGCGTCCATGCGTATCGTGAGGCATACATATTTCCTGTTGGTAAGTGTGAGACCTAGGTCTAGATTTACTAGCAGATATACAACTCCCAGTTGGCACCTAAGAAAGTAAAAATAAACATTGGTGCATTTTGTGTTTAAAATAATTAGATATTGATTGGAGCAGAAATGAGAACTGAAGTCTTTATTCCTACCAAATCAGTACTGTAAATGGAAGACTACAGAGTGCTTGTGACAGTCTTCCTGACTTCACTTAGAGCCCGGCTATCTTATGACAAGTGATGGATGGAGTTTGTGGTTCCTTCTCTCTAACTTTAGCTTCATGTTCCTTCAGACAAGTGAGGGCCATCAGTCAGGTCTAACCACTGGACTGCTGCATAAAACTTACCTGAGCGTTGGGAGTCTTTGTCACCCTAGACCTTCCCTGATATTCTGGCTGGTGACCTGGCTGGCTACATCTTGCCTGGCTACATCCTGCCTGGTTCCACAGCCTCCCTGTTCTTGTCTGGCTTCTGAACAGACAGTGAATGCATTGTTGCCTTGCAAGTTGCCAGCCTCTGATCAATGTGAGAAAAACCGTGGTTCTTGCAGGAGGCTGACAGAGGTACTCCAAAACTGACATGTGACAGTGCCATACAAGGCAGATTTCACTATCTTGAGTGGAACCTCCGTGGCCTGTCTTGGCGAGTTTTACTGTGTGAAGACTTTAAATCCCGTTCTTGCTCCAAATTAATTTTAATGTGAGGTCTGTCTCATTGCAAATGCAAGCTCCCTGAGCTGTGAGAAGGTTGTATTTTGAACATAGAGGGATCCCTGTGCTAGTATCCTTCATTGGTTCCCAGTAGCGCTCCCCTCCCGCTGCCCACTACCCATAACCTCTATCGTACTGCCCGATAAGTACAGTTCTTCCACGGGGAGGAACCCAGATGTAGGATCCACTGCGCGACTTAGGGAGCCCTTTTCCGGTATAAAGGAGCTCTGCATACTCTGGGCGTGCAGTCCGATTGTGCAAGTATGGGGGCAAGATCCCAGTCGCGTGCATTTAGAAAAGAAACCCCAGATGTAGTTGAGCGCCAAGCAGCACTTAGGCGCGTGTGTTCCCCCCGCTTTCTCCAGACCCGCAGAACGAAAGTCTGTTGCTCTTTTAGGAGGGCGCCGGGAGACTGTTCGAGGGACGGGCGGGAAAAAAGGGGGAAGGCAAGAGAAAGGGGGTAACCCGGAGACGCTGTCGGCCCCGCTCGGCTGAGAGCCCCGTCTCCCGCGCTCCGCCCCGCCCCCCCACCCCCAAGCTCCACCCATCGGAGCGCGCGCGCGCGCCACCTCCCCACCATTCGCCTCTCTCCTTGGCGGCCGAGGAGGGAAAATGTGATCCGGGACGGCTGCGCTCGCAGCCGCTCTGATTTGGCCCCCGCCTACTGCCCGCCTCCCATTGGCCGCCCGCCGCCGCCGGCGGCTTCCGATTGGGCGGTGCGATTTTGGATACCAAATTCAAAGTTTAAAGTACCCGGCGAGAGCAACCGCGCGTTCACTGCCTGCTGCCGCGCAGCCCTGCAGGTGAGCGGGAGAGCGCGGCAATGGGGGGTGGGCAGCGGGGCTCCGCTCTGAGGTCTCTGCGGTAGGATCGGCTCTGCTCGGGGCAGCGGGGCTCTGGGCTGAAGGCTCTGCGGTAGGCTCGGCTCGGGGCAGCGGGGCTCCGGGCTCTGCGGTAGGCTCGGCTTGGGGCAGTGGGGTTCAGGGCTCTACTGCCGGGACTGTGGGTGCCGCTGGCCTACGTGGCGGCGGGACTGGGGATGCTGACGGCGCTGTGAGGGGCACCAGGCGGATCGCACACGGGGGTCCCTGGTGGCCGCGCGGCCCTGCCGCCCTCCGCAGCCTTGCCCGCAGCTATCCAGCCGGCGGGACTGGATGGATGGATGGATGGATGGGTGGGATGGGACGGGACGGGACGGGACGGCGACGTATGGGCAACCGCAGAGTCCCCCTGTCCTAGTAGCATGCGGGACTCGTGTCCGCGCTGGGGTGGGGAGTGTGGCTCCCGCCGGCAGGCAGCGGCGGGTGGGGAGGTGCCGCGCCGCGCTGTCTCCCGCCCGGCCACGCCGTCGGAGGGGGACATCCCCTGGCGCTCTCCTGCCTGTCCCGCCACCACCATTTCAGGGGGGATCCTCTGACGAGGGGGAAAGCGGAGACCTCCGAAGGCGCAGGGTGCCGTTGAAGGGGCCCCTGGCACTGCAGGACTGGGAGCCGATCTACCTGCAACCCACCCGGGCCATCTTGAGTGCTGGGCGGGAGCAGCCTGACTGTGCCCAGGGGGCCAGCGGCTGAGGCCGCTGGCCGGGGGACTGGGGTCGGCCCTGATGCCCCGAAACGTGGGGGAGGGGGAAGATACATTTCCCAGTTCTGGGGGGTTTCAGCCCAAAAGCTCCTCTGCTCGCTGGCGGGAAGGGGAGGAGGAGACCTAGTAAGGGCTTGCAGCTCTCCCCTAGCTCACACTGTACAAAGCCGTGAGCGTATTTGCGCCTTTCTTCCCCCAAACTAAGGTACGGAGAAGCTTTCATGAGACGCTCTTTTTATAATACTTTTTCCAAAACCGCTGGAAGTGCTGAAATCACTTAAAATACCCGCTCCTGTTTGAAATAAGGGCAGCTTATTTTTTTTTTTCCTTATAGATTGCAAAGCATGTTGAAAATCATTTTCCCCTTAGATTTAACACAACGGCAATGGCTTCCTTCTCCCCTTCAGCCCTCGCCCATCCCCCCGCAATTGTTAATATAGATAGCACCACACCTCGGGGGGAGGGGAAAGGAAAAAGGCAAGAAGAGATCTGTTTCCCTAAAATTTCTTTTGACCTTCTTAAAATTAAGCAACCTTTGTTTCCCTTTGATCAATGTTTAAGGAGTGCTGCTTTTCATTGTAACACATGCATCTGAGCACCCAAGCTTTCCCTGTGACACCCAGCCTCCTCCCCTCTTAAAATGCCCCATCAGATACCTGGCTGTATGAGCAGCATTGCCTCTGGGCTTGTATGCAGACTTCAGGCTGCTCTGGCCTGGCATACCCCTACCAGGGCCTGCTGTCACTCATGGACCCTCTAACACTGGGCTCTCTTGCAGGGACCACAAATGTGCTGAGTATATCACTGCATGTAGGGTGGGAAATGGAGGCACCAGTCTGTCTTGAAGTAATCTGTACTGGTGGAAAGGTGTAAAAAGAGTAAAATTACCCAGTCGGTTTTCCCATCCCAGAGTAAACCAGTGTAAAGCTCCAATTTTCAGGAGATAGATTTGCATAGTGGTTCTTACAGATGCTTAGTTCCACTAGTTGTCTCTAGTTTAGACACTGGAGGGCGACCTAGATAAAAGGTTAAAATTCATAATGCAGAAGGAAGTCATGGTTGATTCTTTATAAGAAAAAGTATTTGTGATACAGTTTAGCTGTGATGTAATACTGTCCTTGTTTCTTTGCAGGATACAAACAAAATAATGAAATCAAACCTTAACCACTCTTTCAAAATGAAATGTGATTTTGGTTGTATGTCTCTTCATGCTGGGTTTGCACCACTGAAGTCTACGGTGGAGAAAACAAGACTAGAAAAATCCTGCCCCTTGAATTATGAGAAGGGTTTTTGTAAAAGGTGTGCTGAAGAGCATCAGAAAATACTCCTTAGTGACTCGTACCATGTGTCCAGCAGAAATCTAAATCCTGAAGATGAAGGAAGACCTGTACATAACAAAGAAAACAAACAAGTAACCCAGGGACTTGAAGGTATCTATGAAATGGAGGCACTGGAAAACAGTAAATTTAATGAGGACAGTGGTTATTCCTCTATATTAAGTAATCAATACACTGATGCGATAGAACATGAGGATATTATACCGTTGGCTGGAAATCTCTGTGGAACACCAGAGCATTGTCTTATGAAGAACCAAAACCAAACACAGTTTTCAAAGAAAGCTTTGTTGCCAGTGATCCATTATGAAGAAATGATTTGTTCAACTTTGAAAAAAAATGGTAAAAGAAACCTCAAGTCTTGGGCTGCAGTAGACAAAATTGTTTTTATGGGAAAGGTTGAACTTTGCAACCTAATTGGAAAGAAAATGGGATTAGATAGAGTAGACATTCTTGCTGAACTCTTCCAAAAGGACCTGAAGCATATATTAGCAAATATTTTAAGGCATCTTGGTGAGATGGACTTAATCAAGTAAGTATATTAATCTCATTGTGTTTCGTTGGGAAAGGAAATGGTGCCTAATCAGGTGGCTTAAGAATGTTTTACATATGGGGCTTGTGGCATATGCTCAGTGGTCAGTACTATGTAATAATATATTAAAACATGAACTGTCAATGTAAGGCATGATATATATGGGGAACGTGTCTTTTCCTTAGAAGGCAAATTTATAGATTACAACTGTGAACATATTCTGTCTTCTACATGAAATAAAAAGATAACAGTTGTTCCCACCATTAAATAAAAAGTTTTTCACTTTCCTAAGAGGTAACCGATATGTTTGTATTGTCATTGCAGTTTTGCCAAAGTCAGCACAACATGGCAGAAAATTCTACAAGAAGATAAATGGATTTTCCAAATTTATACTAAGGCTGTGGAAAACCTTTCTGTAAGTTTCTGCACTTGTTAGATATTGCAAGCCTAAACCAGCTATTTCAAGATTCCTCCCAGGCCTAAGCGATTGCGGAAGAGTTTTTTAGGCTGAAAACATTGTCACTGGAGTATCTGAGTTTGTTCTGTTAGGATGTCCTGCTTCAAGTGTTGCTGGTCACTTCACCTTTCTTTGGAGCCCAAGGAAG
This sequence comes from Amazona ochrocephala, assembly GCA_039720435.1. NCBI lineage: Eukaryota > Metazoa > Chordata > Aves > Psittaciformes > Psittacidae > Amazona > Amazona ochrocephala. The sequence goes on from CM077878.1 coordinate 83,401,387, forward strand.
GTTGATAAAGAGGGCCTCCCAAAGAGGGAGGCAGATGTTCTTAAGAGCTTCCACATGTCCTGTTACAGAAGAAGGCAGGAAGGAGAGTGTCAGTTCCAGCACTGCCTGCTGGGCAAGCCCTAGAGGCTCTAAGCAGAGGCTTGCTTACTTCAGCTACTTCAGCATCTCCACTGATGCAGAAGGGAGAAAAGCCCTGAAAAAGTGCAACATGTTGGCTGCAGAAAACAGAGCTTTTTGCACTGTGAGCTATTCCTAATGCCTATTTGTTCTATGAAATAAACATTAAGCATTGTGCTTTACCGTGGCAGGACTCTTTTAAAACACTAGGGGTGTTTTTCTTCCTTGAGAGGTGGAGATACAATGAAGCAAGACTTAGGATCTACAACAGAATCAGATGATCACCTAGTTAGGATTTTATGTTGTATTTTATGGTTCTAGCCTGGGGGTGAAACAGTTGGACATCACTGAACATTCATCCCATAAAGTTTGCTTTCCTCCCTGCCATTGTATGCTTTTTTTTTTTTTTTAACCTGAACTGCAAACTTAGAAAGTTGGTGGGAGGAGTTTACTCTTTAAAGCTTCAAGCATTCCTGTTCCCCATAATGAATTAGAAATATTGCTTTGTGCTTTCAAACGCTGCAGTGACTAGCTTACATGCTCCACCTACGTAATTATGTGTTAATGTGATAGTACTTTTCATTATGTAACAGAAGATGGGTGGTTTTGATGGTCTGAGCTAAAGCTCTGTTCTATGCATTTACGACAGTTGTTGCTCAGAAAGTGAAGGTAAAATAAATTGCGTACTACTTGGTATGAAACTTTATTAGTGGAAACCTGGGCAGGAGGAAGGATCAAAAGTAAGTTGTTTGCTTCTATTGAACAAAAGCTCAGCATCAGATAAGTCTCTTCTCAAATTTTGTTCTTCTTTTTATTAGAATGGTACTAAGGCACCAGAGCATGCTGCAACAAGGGATTATATTCTCTGTCGAGCAGCTTTAGCTGCCATTCAGAAAGCAACCCCACTGAAAAACTTGAATAAAAAGGGCACCAGATCCAAAGCATCTAAGAATCACAGCAGGCTGATGGAGTTTTCTGAGGTAACTGGTGATTTCTATTCATCTTTAATTTCTCACATGTTGTCTGGCACACGATCAGCTTTCAAAGTGTGTTTCTGAAAGTAGTATCTCCAATTTGAAGTGCTTGTAAGTCTTATTAGTATTTCTGCCAGATTTTGTTTGCTTGCCTTTGCTTATTTCAAGACAGTGTCACAAGCAGAGAGTATCAATACATTGGGTTGTTCTACTGTTGTTTTTTTTTTTTTTTCTTCACAGATACCCTCAAAATGCCTTAGTAATGTTTTGGGGTTGATTTTATTTTTGGCTTGGATCATGTATGAAAAAGTTCAGTAATTTCCTCTTCGTTTACATGGGCTTATGATGAATCATGTTTTCCAGATAAGCTGGAAAACTGACAACTTTGCTTCAACACTGGTGGGCAATAAAAAATAAAGACCAAAGATGAAGTAGCTCTTTAGGTCTAATTGTTTAAAATAAACCAATGGATATTTCTTCTGTTTGTTCTATGGTTTTTGTTTTGGTTTGTTTTCTTTGTAATTATCTAACGTTAAAATTTTTGGTGTTTTTTTTGATTATGTAGTTTTAGTGTGACGTGCATTTGGAATTGTCAACAAGTGTCCCAACAGCTTTAAGTTTCTTTTCATCTTGTTATTTTTCTAAAGCATTTGTGTCCCCCACATATAGGTGTAGGTCTACATTGCAAGTCTTATAGGACTGGAAAATATTTATTGAAAGTCATTAGTTATTAATAAGCAACAGATTTTCCTAGCTAGAAAGAGACTTCATACTCAAGCTAAGAAGTCTTATTCTGCAACTTGCTGCAATAAGAGAAGATGATGTAATAGCACTGGAAAGTATGATGAAGCTGCTCTAATACTACTGTATAGCACTTTATAGCATTAAGAATCTGAAAGTTCAACTGTACACTGAAGTAGCAGTCTAAAAGCACATAATTTAGTTACAGAAACATTTTGCTTTTAACAGCTAAATGGTATAAAGTGCTATACAGGTCTTTAATTTTCTGATGCTGGATGATTTTGGATAGTGAACCTGTTTTTGTGTCAAAATATGAGTTAATTTGAGAGAATTAGTAATTGCTTTGCACTACAGCTGAAATTTTTGGGACGTATTGCTTACTTTCCAAAAATGTTAATGATTTAAATGGTATTCAGATGTATTTTCTTTTTTTTTTTTTTTTTTTTTTTTTAAACTGAAGCTAGCTAAATCACCATCTTTGAATGAAGTTTGGAGGGTTCAGGAGGGCTGTGTTTACATTTAGTCTGTCCTTTAAATTTAAAATTTAAAGAATTTTAAATTGGCCACCTCTATCCCTCTACATCTCTACTCCAAAGTACCTGCAGCTGTAGCCTGATTATTCCTGTTCAATCCCCCATCAGAATTTGATATAACCAAAATTAGGTTAAATCTGTGATTTATCTTTCTAGAGTAGGAGAAGTTACAGTATGTTTTGTGACATGTTAGAGAACATCAGGGAACGTTTGGGGTCTAATTTTTACCCTCCACTCACGATTTTCTTGATATGCTTTTTCCAACAGGCTGCTAAGACCCTGAAAACCACTGAAAGCCTTAAAGCCTGCCACCACTGCGGCTCCCCTGCAAAGTATGACTCCTATCTACAAAGAGCGATGTGCAGTCGTGAAGGTTGTGGCTTCGACTTCTGTACAAAATGCATGTGCAGCTACCACAGCTCCAGTGACTGTATGAGCAGCAAACCAGTGAAACCCAGCTCAAAGTTTGAACTGCTTCCTGGGACTAAGAAAAGCAAACGCAATCTACAGCGATTGTGATCCATCAATCCCGATACAGATTGTCAGGGTTTTGGGGTATGAGGTTATCTTCAAAGAAAACCGAACAGGAAAAATGCTTTCTGCTATTGTGTTTTTTTTTTTTTTTTTTAATTAGTTTTATTACTCCTCTGTGCTATATGGTTGTGTTAAAATTCCTAGGAATCATTAAAAAAATTATTCTAAAAACTCTTATTTATTTATAAATGGAAAAAAAAATCTGGATATGAATTGGTACAACATTTAAAATATTGTCCTGGCCATCTGTCTTTTGAACAAAACAAAATAGTTTTGGGAAGTAGCCTTCCATGTGTAACCCTAGCAATTCTTCAGTGACAGAAGCAGAAGCATAAACTGTTTTATTCAAATTTTTACTCTTGTTCAAAAGTCTCTTAAAAGCATTTAGAATGAGAATGCCAAGTGAGGTGGGTGATGTCCCTTTTAGCATAAAATTATGAGGGAGTCTAGGTTTTATGTTTCTCCTCCCAAGGCTTTGCCTTAATTTTAAAATGTGAAAGGTCATAATGCCTTTTCCTCTGATGCCTTATGTTATGTAAATCTTTCATTGTTGGTCTTCCTTCATTTCTTCATTCAGAAACTGTAGGTTTTCCTTGAAATGAGGTGATAATCTTTCCAACGTCACAAAAAAAAAAAAGTACTGTATTTTGGCTATAGTGCTAAAAATTACTTTGCCAGTTTATTCCAAATAAGATATTTTTTTAATATTTGTACATTTGTAAATAAGACTTTAAATATTATTCATGTTTGTCCTGTAAATGTAAAAATAAATTGCTGTTTTAAACTACAAAATCTTAAAATTCCTGTTTATCATCTTGAAAGATTACTTTTCATGCTCATTTCTCAAATTTTCTGGTAGGTGGTGCTTAAAAATGCTGACTTGTTAACAAGGAGCAGATACCGAGGTTTTGTGTAAAATGTACTGAATCCATTCTCATGCTGCATTCCTGCAGCTTACCTAAAGGCTTTTAGCAGTAATTGCTGATAGTTTCTGAACTAATGCATTCAATGGAAATTTTCTATGGTCTGAATTTGTGCTACTCCTGCAGAGCTAGCACACTGTCAGCAAAGTCTTTGTGATTCCACAGCAAGGACTGATCACTTTCTGGAAATGCCTAGGGCTTGGGTGTGGCTTTTCCCCCATTAGTAAGTAGATAACAGACTGGGCAGGCAGCATTGTAGGTCTTGCTCTTTGAAGTAGGACAGATGTTCTGTACTGAATGGCAACTTTTCCTGCACTTGCTAGTTTTCTGTTTGTGACAACAGTGGTAGAAACAGTTGAGCCAGCCCTCTAGCATTCTGCTTTTATGTGGCGAGCTTAATCCCCTAATCTAAACCTGGGATTTAAAATAAAAGGCTGGCTGAGTTGTATCAAGAACTTCCGAGAGCATAAATCTTTTGTCTATTTAAGTCTACTTGCAGATATGGTCAAAATGTGAATGACTGGTGGAAGTCTTCCATCCTGTTATACCTTACTCCGGTAATTAGACCATACCACCTTTACCAACCAGGCAAGAGCAAGAATGGTGTTTGTATATGAAGTAATGGTCCTGGACTACTGGATAGTGGTGTCTGCAGTATTTGTGAGATATGGAAAAGGCAATAGTCAGATGCTTGATACTCATGCAACGGCAGTGAGTCTATGAGGCAGAGCACAGACAGACAAATATTAAAAGCAAAAGTCTGTTCATCTGTTACAAGCTTAACAGGTTTACTTTTCAGGTTTTGAGTTTGCTGAGGGGAACTATTCACTCTCTAGTAGGCCTAACAATATGTACACAGAGAGAGTGAAAAGCAGCTGCTTTCTGTGTGTATGTTGTTTTGTTTCCTGTTGAAATTTATCTGTTTATGTAGAATTTTGAGAAAAATCCCTTGTTACCTCCAGATAAGGGGAATAATTGGACTGTATGGCTTCAGGGGTCACAACTGGAGGTGAACAATATGAAGAAACATCTTTCGTTAACTTCTGAGTGATAAGAGACAGCCACCTTCTACCTGAAACCTTGTTGGAAAGGTCAGGTTATTTGACCTCTAAGAAATCATTGGCCAAGCTGTACTGGGTCTGCTGCAAATCATTGTGTTGTTTCTTCTTGTCCAACCATTTTTGTCTTATCCTGACCCTCAGTCCCTTGCCTAAAACTTCAGTGTTAATAATCAAAGTCGACATTCAAGATTGCAGTCTTCAACAGGTGGGTGACAGCTCCTAAAGGACCTTGGCCTCTTGCCAATGCTTTCAATTTTCTTATGCAAAGCTTCGAAAGAGAAGCATGGGGGTCTGTGGTAGCCTTGCAGCTATTTCTTCCTTTAGGGTAAACTTGCCACACGATTGTTGGTGGTGTCATAACTACCTTCAGTAAATGGTGTACGACAGGAAAATGCAGAATGGACAATATACCTCTACCCAGGCATGCTGGCATCTGCTGCAGAGTGAGAAAGCAGCTCATCAGAGAGAGTGAGGGTGTTGGATGTTAGTACTAATGGGTGCCCCAACCAGTGTTGAGGAGAGTGATTTATGTGCCAAAGATAGGAACAGAGTAGCAAATGCAGATTGTTGTTAATGTCTGTGCTTGGCCTGTCTTGAACCTACCTTTGATGTGTAATCAAATGTGAAAGTTGTACCTAGCACTTGCCATATGGAGATGAGCCAGTCCCCAACTACCACATCTGTGCTGCCAAAGCCACTTTCGAACTCAACATTTGGCAGCTCCAGTGACACTGCAGGGTCATGATAAGCTTCTTGCTCACATTGCATGCACCTTTCCAATCTATACAGAGGGTGATAAATACCTGCAGGCTGACAGAGTCCCCTGGCTGGCTGGTGCAAGAGTGCAGATTTCACCCAGTTACTTGCTTATCTTTAGGCATTGCTCTGCGTGTTGAGGAAGAGTGGGATGCTTCTCTGCTCTGAAAATTTCTGTGGCTAGCAGCATTTCCCCTGGCCTGACCAAGTATGGAGCCAGAATGTTCCTTATTTCATCCTGACCGTAGATGGGAGGCAGGCAGAGATAGGGGTTTAGGACCTTCTGAAATCCATATTTAACTTCCATGTATTTCAGCTCTTCTCTCGCACTTAATGACGATGTCTTGAAAAACCCAAGGAACTGCTTGAGATGCTTACATCTTTCTACAAAGCATTAAAGTCAATCTTAGCTGGCCTACCACAGCTACTAGAGAAGCTGGAAACAAGTGTCAGATAACGGTGATTAACTTGGTGATAACATAACTTGTAAAAACAAGGGTGAGTTTGTGTGCATTTATCCATGTAATTTATCCTCCAGGAGCAGCCTGTGTGCTTTGAGGTAAGCGGAACATGGAAGAACCAAAACAGAAAAAAAAACCCAACCAACCTCTTACTACAAATCTGCAACTGCTGGTGCCTTAGCATGGAACACAGCCTAGTTGTTCATGGAATCATAGAATAGTTAGGGTTGGAAAGGACCTTAAGATCATCTAGTTCCAACCCCCCTGCCATGGGCAGAGACACCTCACACTAAACCATGCCATCCAAGGCTATGTCCACCCCCCCCTTGAACACCACCACCAATGGAGCATTCAGAACTTCCCAGGGAAACCCATTCCAGTGCTTCACCACCCTCACAGTAAGGAATTTCTTCCTCATATCCAATCTAAACTTCTCCTGTTTAAGTTTGAACCTGTTACCCCTTGTCCTATCACTACAGTCCCTAATGAAGAGTCCTTCCCCAGCACCCTTATAGGCCCCCTTCAGGTATTGGAAGGCTGCTACGAGGTCTCCATGCAGCCTTCTCTTCCCCAGGCTGAACAGCCCCAACTTTCTCATCCTATCTTCATACGGGAGGTACTCCAGTCCCCTGATCACCCTCGTGGCCCTCCTCTGGACTTGTTCCAACAGTTCCATGTCCTTTTTATGTTGAGGACACCAGAACTGCACACAATACTCCAAGTGAGGTCTCACAAGAGCAGAGTAGAGGGGCAGGATCACCTCCTTGGACCTGCTGGTCACGCTCCTTTTGATGCAGCCCAGGATGCATTTGGCTCTCTGGGCTGCAAGCGCACACTGGTGGCTCATGTTCATTTTTAAATTGACCAACACCCCCAAGTCCTTCTCCACAGGGCTGCTCTTAATCTCCTCCACGCCCAACCTGTAGCTGCACCTGGGATTGCTCCAACCCAGGTGTAGGACCTTGCACTTGGCATGGTTAAACTTCATCAGGTTGGCATCAGCCCACCTCACAAGTGTGTCAAGGTCCCTCTGGGTGGCATTCCTTCCCTCCAGCATATCAGCTGAACCACACAGCTTGGTGTCATCAACAAACTTGCTGAGGGCATGCTCAATCCCACTGCCCATGTCACTCACAAAGATGTTGAACAAGACCAGTCCCAACACCGATCCCTGAGGGACACCACTCGTTACTGGTCTCCAGCTGGACATTGAGCACTACTCTTTGCATGCGGCCATCCAGCCAGTTCTTTATCCACCGAGTGGTCCACCTATCAAATTGATGTCTCTCCAACTTAGAGACAAGGATGTCATGTGGGACAGTGTCAAACGCTTTGCACAAGTCCAGGTAGATGACATCAAGTGCTCTACCCCTGTCCATCAGTTCCATAGCCCCATCATAGAAGGTCACCAGGTTGGTCAGGCAGGATTTCCCTTTAGTGAAGCCATGCTGGCTGTCACCAAGGAACTCGTTGGTTTTCATGTGCCTCAGCATGTCTTCCAGGAGAATTTGCTCCAAGATTTTGCCAGGCACAGAGGTGAGACTGACTGGTCTGTAGTTCCCCGGCTCATCCATTTTCCCCTTCTTGAAAATGGGGGTTATATTTCCCTTTTTCCATTCGTCGGGAGCTTCACCTAACTGCCATGATTTTTCAAATATGATGGACAGCCAACTTGAACGCTGATTTCTTATGTTTGGCATCTGCCAGATATACTGTCACTAACCAAGGGTTCCATACAAGGAAGCAACATTTTAACCTGTTGATTGTTTTATTTGAGAAAAATATTTAAAACCCAACGATTTGGCAGTGATCACTCTCCACAAAGCTCAGAATATTTAGTGGTAAAAAAATAAAGTCAGCCCTCACTCACAGGGTTTAAAATAGGAATCTAGGTTAAGATTGTGATAAGAATTCCCTCCCCATCTTCCAAAGTATCTACTCCTAAAGCCAAGGCCTGAAAGTTCTTTTGAGGAAATTATCCTGTGGTACAGAGACTTAAAAAACCGAAATATGTTATGCAAAGGGAAAGCCACAAGATGGTGCTCTTGAAACACTGCAAGAAGCCGGATTCTCTGAGTTCCTCCTTGCTTCGTCCATGGAGAGTGTTATTTCCTCACCCTCCCCTGACTGCAGCTATCAATCTAGTTACTATGGTCACAGGTAATCACGTTAAATCTGCTATTAAAAGAACAAAACCCCAAACGTGAATTCAGTTACTGATTTTAACTTTTTTTCTTTTTCAGACATAATTGTGTAGGTTATGTACCCATTTGCTAAACTTAAAAAAACAGGAGCCTTCTAAAAGAGTTTTATCCTGCTGCTAAATTCACATGCCTTCTTCAAGGAGTCATTTGCTGCCCTAGGAACATAACTTTTGTCCACTTTGTGCCCGTGGAGTGACAAGTGGAAAGCAAAGCCACCACTCCAAAACAGTGGGTACAAGTCAACCCATCAAGCCCTCAGCACCAGTCTGGATAAAGCAGCAAGCAGAGCTTTGCCTGGAATTAGACACTGAGTTCCTGATTATGTGGGTTTGGTGAACACCTCAGCTGCATGGCTGCTGTGGTGTGGCCTGGATGTGTCTTCTGGCAGAAGCTAATGGTGCTGACTTGCAAAATATCTAAAAAGCATAGCATGAATATGCAACTTCTATACAGTGCATCCACTGTGGTTAGGAGGAGCTGGTGTCTTGAGTTGAAATGCCTGAATGTAAGGATGGGCCAGGCAATTACTGGGATAGATCCTTGATTTTGGAATACACTTGTCATGACAGAAAAGATTCCCCCTTTAATACATTTAAACTTTGGAGCAGGGGCTGAGATGTTACAGATGTGGTCAACTGCTGAACGTGAGTCTTTACCAGAGGATGAAAAATTTGTCATGTCAAGTCCACTCAATTTTAATGTTACCTTGTTGAGTGGTTTCTCCTCTGAAGGAATCCAGGGGAATAAAAGGAAAGAGAAGAAAAACAGTGCTGATATTCCTAGCAGGAAATAAAAGCAGCAAGGGTCTGCTTGAGCCTGTTGGCACATGAAGAAATAGTCGCAAGGTTCAAATGAAGGAATAGACATTCTTGCTACTGAGATCGTTCAGCCATTGAGGGCTTAGCTCCTATGCTTTAGTATTGTTCTGCTCTTTGCATTAGGAACTGCCTTCAGAGTATCACAGCACCACAGCACAGCACTCAAGCCAAGGGCTTGGGAGGAATTTTGAGAAATCAAGATTGGAAAAAAAAAAATGCAATTCCCTATGTTTTCTGACTGCTCTGGAAGATTCAGTTTCATGCTGGGGGGATGCAAAAAGCCCTCCAAAGCCCTTAGCCAGCTGCAGTGTCAGGGCCAGGCCTGAAGCCAGGAACATCCCTGAGGATGTCCCCTGGCTTAGCAGGGGAATGGCTGGGGAAAAGGAGGGATCCCTCACCCTTCTCTGCCCCATTTTCCACCTATAAGTGTTGGGCTAGCTTCTGTGAAAGGCCAGAAGTGCTGCTGCCCTTGGCTGGTGCAGCTGCGGCTGGATTGAGGCACAGTGGGGAGCAGCAGGAGAGTTGGGAAAGTTAGCTGGGGGGGGGGGGGGGCGGGGGGTGGCTGTAAGGCCCAAGGTGAAGGGCAGACTTTGTGCAGGACTTTGGGTAGCTAACATAGCATGTTGTATGCGTATATGTTCCTTGAAAAGCAAAAGCCTCTGGACATGTGATGCTACCTTGTAGCAAAACCAGATAGTAATGGTGAATGCGGGTGTTGCATTAAGTAGCCTAGATACAATGGCTTCCTCAGCCTATGTAGGACCCATGCCGAGAGGATTGTGAAGATCGGAGCTGGCTCTAACCGGTAATATCGCATAGAATCACAGAATGGTTTAGGTTGGAAGCGACCTTAAAAATCGTCTAGTTCCAAACCCCACTGCCATGGGCAGGCGCATCTTCCACTGGACCAGGGTGCTCAAAGCCCTGTCCAGCCTGGCCTTGAAAGCTCCCAGGATAGAGGCATCCACAACTTCTGTGGGCAACCTATTCCAGTGTTTCACCACTCTCACAGTAAGGATTTTTTTCCTCACTTTTCCTTTTTTTCCTCACATTAGCTGTGGGCATACACAGTTCAGGCAGTCCTCTGCTGCTGAGCAGAAGGACCGAGCTCGGAAGACACTTCTGCATGCTGCAGGAGGAAGTATAGCTCTTCCACAGGTAATGTGTGGCAGCTACAGCTTCACATGAGAGATTTAGGAGGGGTACAGCTATGGTGGTGTGTCTCTGGCTGCCACCTCCTGCAACTCTTGTTTTTTGCCCATGTCTCCTGTGTGCGCCCGCCAGAGAGCGCAGTGATGAAAGCTCTTTCCAGAGGCTTTGACAGTAGCTGGCTCATGCATGAATCATAATGCAAACATGATGACACAAGACCTGTGAGACTTACCTCTTATGTTTAGTGTCACTTTATGAGGGTTTATCTAGACTCAGTTAATCACATTGTACAACAGATTTTCGTTAGTCATATATAGATCTAATTTTCGAGATTTTCCCTGGATACCAAATTAGCAGAAAAGACATCAATTGCAATTTGCTTGCAAACCTACTTTAAACACGAGCTGCTTGCAAACATACACATAACGTTTTTAAATTAAAAAGCTCTGTGTTGCCTTAAAAATACTCACAGCAGGCAGCGCAATAATATATTTACTCTCTGCAATGCATTTACTTATGTACCCCTCCCTAGCTAAAAAAGTCTATGAAACCAGAAAGTTTGTGAATTTTTTCATATCCATGTCATTCTTTATGGCACACAGTAGCTGTGTAATAAGTCACGATATTAAACTGTGGTAGGAAAAGCCCACTAAAGCAGGGTGAAAAACCATGCAAGGTGTCATCTCTTACAGGTAAGTAAATCAGCGACGATACTGCAGGACTTCCAGTCTCTCTGTATACATTTTAGAAAGTATTTTGGAAAAGTAAGCAGTTCATATTTCTTCTGGTCTCTTCACCTGTGTTAAATGCAGTTATATTCTCAGTATTTGTACACAAGCAAGATAAATGTTGTTATTCTGTCTTAAATGTAAAGCAACAGAGTTATGCGATGCTTAGTCCGTGGCCATGCAGTGGTTCAATTACAAATATGGCTTGGACATTATGACTCCAAATTCTGGCACTATGTCTTCTGCTACCCATGCTGCTTTTCATAGTAATTAAAGTAGTAAATCCAGAAATATTTTGTGGTTTATGATACTTGGGGCTCAAGCAAGAAATGAAACTTTTATGAATGTGAGGGCTTGTCTACTTAAGACAGACTACTGATTTAATTTGGTAATATTTGAAGCTGGGTCACTTACATTGACAGAAAAAAATATATATATACAAAAGAGGTTGTCTAAAATGATAAAACCAGGCACAGGTCATGCCTCAAACACTTGTAAGACCAAGTAGAGATGGGAGGCAAAAAATATCCTTTTTTATCACAAATCCACTGCTTGTACAGCAAAAGTTATACAGTAAACAGCAGTTTATGCTCCTATATAAAACCAGGACAAACTTTCATACTGCTATCTAGCCTGAAATGGTTGTCAGTCAAAGTGAAAAAAATGAAATCAATGTGACTTGACCTGTGGCTTCCAAAGGATAAAAGCTATTATTTATGGAGAGGATGGTAGAGAGCAACTATAGGTTTTCCTCTTCTACTGTCTGAATCAATTAAATACATAATTTAATATGGGTTTACAAGGATTATAAACTGAAAAGGAAAAGCCATCAGCTATATTACTATTTAATTCTGTTTGATTTTAAATTAGTATTTTTTTTCAGAGAAATCATTAAATAAAATTGCAAAGTTCAAAAATGTTGTTTTCATTGTCATATGCACAGAAATTCTTAAATATAAACCAGAAAAACTTTTATTCAGGGAATAAAGTTAACAAGGTTCTCATATTTCAGGGTTATCTGTATACTTAAATATAGCGCTTATCCACATAAAATTTAGTCAATTTTAAAACAAAATAATTATTTTGTTTGAAAAAAATCTTCTAGAGGTAAAATATTAATTTTTATTCTCTGTAAGCTATTATGATAGGAGCTAGTCAAAAGAAAGATTTCCTCTTGCCTCAGGCCCCTTCAGAGAAAAGGGGAGGAGAAACATGCCAGCTCTGAGTTAAATCTGTCTTCCATATTTGCTAGAATTTAACAGAAATTTCTGTTGGAACTATGCTGAAAGCACATCTGTTGTAGAAACCTGTAGCCAGAAAATGGTGAAAGAAAACTAGCCTCTTAAAAAAATCATAGTTTAAACTGGTATGGAAGTGAAAGTGCGGTGTTCCCTTTTAGGCCGCTACAAATATCACAGTTTGCTGGTAGCAAACTGTGTACCTAGTAGTAAAAGTTTGAAGGATTAGAAATTAATAGAGGCCAGCATCTGCTTTGGTTGCCATTTTTAAGAGCTGTTCAAAGCCAGCAAGAGAGCATTTTAAAAATTAACGTGGCAGGAAACACAACCCAAAAGGCTTCTCCTGAAGATTGCCCTTAAGGGCATGAAAGAAGCTCAATACAGGACTGTGATACACAGCTTGTGGGCAAGAAATTGATCCATAAATCTCTGTAAATTAAGCCAGCATTTGTGTTACTGAAAAATGGATTTCATCTGCTGGTGAACTCAGAACACTTAATGGCACAATATATCATCAATATGAATTTAGTTTAGTGGTGCTGCTCTATTTTCATAGCAGCTGCTGCAAAAATGCTATAAAAATTATGCTTATTTGTTTGTATATTTTATGTCCTTCTAGCCTGGATGTGTTTTACAGGTAATAAGTGTTAACTCTGAGGAGGATGAAAAATTATCATTGTCATTTTTGTACTAAACCTCAGTTACCATCAGTTAATTTTGAATTCAGAGTAGTAGTACCATGTAGCTTTTTATTTTTGCTAAAATAGGAACAACATGAAAGGAGCATAGAATATATCATTTAGTTATTTTGAGAGATCATAGAATTTAGTTTAGGGAGTGGAGAACATGCTTTTATTGAGACTTCCTTGTCTTCCTTATGTACTCAGTGTGATTTTAAATTTGTTGATTTGAAGCACTGTGCAACCTTAATGTAGTCTTCTGCTTAATAATTCTGATTTCCATCATATTATTCCTTCAATGATAAGGACAAATTTGAATACTTTCAAGAATATTTTGCTATCTTTCAAGCTGAGACTTTCTGAATCAGCAGGCTCAACCCCTCACTCTTACTCAGTGACCACTGGGGAATGCTTACAAAGGAAAAACTAATTTGAAACAGCACAGAAAAGTTCTAGTAAAATTTTCTGCACCACGGAGACTGCAGAAATGATGATGAAATGGCGCAAAAGTTGAAGAAGTCTGGTATTTGCTGCTCTGTCTGTCAGTGTAATTTCCAAATCACGCATGCTTGTGATATTAAACAGTATGACTGGAAAGAGGTCTAAGTCAAGGTCTGAGTCAAGGTCTGGTCCCTCCTTAACTACTAAGTGACTAAGTGATTCTTATCACTTCTAAAACTAGTTCTCAGGTAGCTCTTTTGCCTGCAGTATGAGTATGGGATGAGAACACATCTGTAAAGCATTTCTCTTTCTATTTTTCCAAACAGACTTGTGATTTTTCTGCCTTGCTCTGAACTAGCAGGAAGCATGATGGGTCTTATCCAAAACCAGGCATGTAACTGAGTTAACACCATCCTGAATGCATGCTGGTGAATTAAGGATTGCCCCTTGGTTTTACTCTTCACACTAGTAAGACTGAAGTGACATCTATGAACATGTGTATCATGCTCATCCCCTGTTTTTCTCCTGTCCCATCATTCACACATGTAGGCACTGAATACACAAGTCTGCTGCTCTTGTCTTACAGCACTCTAACACCCTTATTGTTAGTTTCTTCAAAGACCCAGGGTGATAAAAGACTTGGTTTCCCTCTTGGACTGGATCATGATGGGAGCAAACAAGGGCTGTGCTTGAAATAAAATGTCAAGTACCTTTGTACTCCCCCATTTCTGGCCACCCAGAGGCAAACCGAAGCAGTCTGGCAAGGAACAGTGCTATTTCCCACTGCTGTCACAGCCAGTGAGGTAGAAACAGACCCACGGCCTCGCTTCCCCATTCCAGCAGCTTTCTCCCCGGCAGCAAGGAAAATGCAACCACCCACCTTCACACCAGAGGAACCGTGGTGCTCACGCCATCTTCTGCAGCAGCTGGAGACTACTCTTTTGAAAGGCTTTTTAAAAAACCTCGGTCAGCACTTTGACGTCAGAGCAGAGAAGACAGAGCCGTTTTCTTACCTGCCCCCTGAGTGGATTTAAAACAAGCAGGTGAAAGCACACGCGCATATGGCCCTTGATCTCTGGCCGTGGCAAAGCTTGTGCTACATGGTTTCAGCAGACACTTGTGTAGATCCTCCTTGTGGAAACTCTCACTGGTACAATCTTACAGAACCTGTGACAGAAACTCCGCGATGCTGCAGATTTTTCTTTCTTGGTGCAAGGTTTGCTACAAAAAGCATTGGAGTTCGTGTTTCTCGTGCCATGACGCATTGTTGGTACTAAACTTGGCCCCAATTTCAAGCTTGCTATTGTAGCAATTGTCCAACTTTGGGCTATCATTATAGCTATGCTTTATTCTTTGCACTGCTATAAGTGCATATAAAATCAGACCTAATTTCAGTAACTTTGACAGTTTCCACGATGCCAACAGCAATACCAGTACCCATGCATGTATCTAAAGTAAGGATCCTCTGCTAAAGAGGAGGAAGGCAAAGAAAAGATCTGAAATAAAGGAAGAACCAAAGATTTTCCCCTTCCATTAGGTGTTTGTCATGCATAAAACTTTCAACTCCTATTTTGCAGTCAGTTCCAGCAGTGTCCTATATTGTTGATTATCATTAATTTCCAAAATTCATTTGAGAAAGTTATCAGAGTTCAACATGAGAAAATACAATTGAATTTATCTGTATATTGATGTATTTATGACCTCTTTTTAAAACACACATATTTCTAGAATTCTTACTTTGTTTTATAGCCAGTGATGTTTAGTTTTAAATATTACTTCACTGAAGTTATTTTTGACTGTCTTTCAGTTTCTAATGCTTCCTGTCTTATTAAGAATGTAAGGCTGTTGCACAATATACAGTCTTGCAAGTATAGTGAGCTGGATTCAAAGTTAACGAATCTTCCTCTTAATTTCAACCCCTGAATATAATAATGACCTTCTCCTCCTACAGTGCTGAATTTCAATGAGGTTGGGGGTGGTTTAATCTATTGATCCAGTTGTCCATGATGACTTTGCTACATTATTAATTGAAGGCATGGACTGCGTGTGCATACTCATCTCTTTACTCACAGAAGAGATACTTTTCAAGCTTTATGTAACAAAGTCATGCTTTAGCTTCTAACTGTCCCACCTTAGGATTTCTAACTGGAGTATGTGCTTAATTTGAAATGAGATAATAGTCACCATAACAGCAATATATATTGCAAGCCATTCATAACATAGGCTATATTTTAGGCATCAAATGTATGAGTGTATTATAGAGGTTTGAGAAAGTATTGGATATCTGCTGGGTGAGGTAAGAGTACTGGGACTCAATCTTTGTCCCAGTTTTCACAGTGCACCTTATCTTAAAAGCCATCCAGTGGGGTTTAGAGTGATTTTCTCTGCTTTACAGTGTGAGTGGGCTAAGAGTATATATACAGTTATAAGCCATGTTTAAGCTGGAAAAACAAAAATGTCCAGAAATGTTGATAGTAATCGAGGCTCACTAGTACAAAAGAGTCCATGTCTATGCTGACAAATCCCCTGAGTGTCCAAAAGAGGTTGCCTATGTGCACATGAACTCTTTGTGACAGTCTCCATGTAGCATTAACTTGTGAGCACTATTCAGGAATCTTCTGGGAAAAAGTTAGTTGGTTCAGACTAATGACATGGCTCTGGTGCTACAATACAGAGTGTGCCAGTGCTCAGGTAACTTCTTCGGTAACTTCTAATTTGCTTTTATAGAGGTGACCAGCTAAACTGCTGTAGCACAATCAGTTGAACTCAGAGTAGAGCATGACCTTTGCTGAAACTATGACACTTTGAAAGTGTTTGGAGTTTGGTCCACACTCCCAATTGCATTTATAACAGAGCAAATATGTTAGATAACAATCAGTACACGTTTGGATCTTTAACCAAAAGGGTAAAATTTAGGGAAATCTCTGGAACCCAAGCAAGACGATGGAGAGAATGTGAGATGGGGGTGTCAAGAGCAGTCTTCTGTCAGTCTTTGGCAAACTGTCTTATATTATTCCTTTTTCCAGTGACTGAACCCTACTTAAGAGAGAAGCAAAAATGCATTATGCACGTCCCTAATACTGAAGCAATGTATGCAATTTCTGTAGCTTCCCAAGGGATGGTATACCTACTTATTAGATAGATGGATTGCAGGAACTCACAAAGCAATTATAGTGACCAAATTACTATGTATGTATAGATCTAACACAACTCTCAGGAAAGATGCAGATCCCTAACAATGTCATAGAAGAAAAGTACTGGAATGATACACATCCTCAGATAACAGCTGAGTGGAAGGGGCTCTATTCTGCTTTCCCCAAAGCACATGGAAAGAAAGGGGAGTGTCCTCTCGGAAAAAAGAAACAGACAGGTAAAAAAGGTTGTTTACCGTCGGGGCAATGCAGGAAGAAAAGTCTTCCAGTCATGAGCAATGTCAAGGAAAGAAAGCCTCTTTTCTGAAATCCCTGTTGCAAGCTTGAAGTATGGCTTTACTTACTGAACATCTTGCATTGGTTATGCCTGAGTATAACCTGCAGTGCTCAGGAACTAAATATTTTGATTGATGATACAATCACAGACTCTGCATGTGAGAACAGCACATAGATTCTACGTCAGCTGAAGCTTTACAGGATTTACCTCTCACATGAAGCCTGTAATTTAAGCTTGGTGGGACAGAGTTTTCAGCTGTATAAATCAAAACGTCTACATGATTCACAGCATATGTGGATCCAGTCCAAATTGTGTATAGATATTCTCCATTATGTAAGAAGGATTTCATGAGGGGCTGTAGTGAGAGGACAAGGGTAAGGGGTTCCAACTTACACAGGGGAAGTTTAGTTTGGATATGAGGAATAAATTCTCTACTGTAAAGGTGGTGAGGCACTGGAATGGGCTGCCCAGGGAAGCTGTGAATGCTCCATCGCTGGCGGTGTTCAAGGCTGGGTTAGACATAGCCTCGGATGGCAAGGTTTAGTGTGAGGTGTCTCTGCCCATGGCAGAGGGGTTTGGAACTAGATGATCTTAAGGTTCTTTCCAACCCTTACTATTCTATAATTCTATGATTCTATGATTCTGGGACCTGTTTTTCTTGTGATTCCTACTAGGATAATTTTGGCATAACTGCAGTGAACATAAAAATATTTCATCATTGAGTGAGAGGTAAATTAGCTTCACTATGTACATTGCAAAGATGTAAATGTCAGATCATGCTGTGTTTCTTGCTATCATTGTCAAGTTTAAAACCCAGCAGACATGTATTTAGGTTCATGACAGGCTTGTTAAATTGAGCCCATTATAGAATTAAACATACAATAAATTTGTGGTTAAATCACAATAAATTATGTTGATTCTTCCTTTTAGTGCTTTTACCGAGAAAATCACTGATTTTTCAATTCAATTTCAATTCAATGTTGAAATATTAAGAATATTTTTGAATGAAACAGGCATTTTTTTAAGCAGAAAAGTAAGCAAACACATGTAAAATTCTTAAAAATATTCTGAGATGTTACTGCTTTGAATAATTCAGCAAGGAGTTGTCATCAGATCTGTAGAAGATTTTTATGAGATGGTGACTCAATAACAGTGTGTTTAGAACTGGTGGCCCCCTGCAGAGTATTTTTTACAACTATTGTACTGCTAACAGATAACACGTCTGCCTGTAGAAGAAGAAAATGTTTTCTATAGCAGTAAAGTACAGCTGGTGACACATAAAATGGATTTACACTCCAGGATACTTTTGCCCGGCTCTTCAGTCTCTCCTCAAAGGAGTGGTTATTCAAGTAACACAGATAGCCCTGTAATCCACCCAGCAGTGCTCCAGCACAGCACGGCAAGCTTCTGTCACTGTGTCACTGTGAGAGGACAGGTAAGAAGGGGATGAGGTGTTCTCCTGTGCTTTCACATGCTCTACTATGTAGACTTGTTTCTGGAGAAAGCCAGCCCAGAAAGACATTCATCAGCTTGGATACGAGCCTGGTGCTGATGAATTTCAGGCTGCTGTCTGAAATTTAATTTCATTTAATACGTATAACTAGGAACCTGGGAGAAGACACTTGGAATGTTGCTTTTCAAGATGCATGCGAAGTGCTGGCATGAGAAATCAGACCCAATAAAAAGAAAAGGGAAAGGCTAAAATAGAAGTAATACCTATTTATTAGCCATTTGTGAAAGGCATTGGCCATCATGCGTGCTAAGTGGTGATAGTTATGCGGTGTGATGTGATGCCATGGTGACTCAGAGCTAACTTCTTAGAAGGCTGACTTAGAAGCTGACTACTGTGTTTCTAGCTGTCCTCTTCCCCACTACTCGGGAGAGCTGCACAGCTGGAAAAGTGTCAGATTTGCCCATTCTGCCCAAAATAGAAGCCTGGAGGCTGGGGAAAAGAAGCAGGATGTTAGGATTGTGTTCTTATTTCATTCCTCTTCTCCCTGCATCGCAGTAGCTCCCTCTACTGATTGATGGAGCAAAGTCAGAGGGGACTGCCTTTGGTACTGGGGTCTTGCCGGGAGCCCCTGTAAGAAGTTATTGCCCTTCCCTTACCAGCAGCTGGTAGCTTGGCACTTCCACCACAGGCAAACCACAGAGGTCTTGGTAGCCTCAGGGGATCATGGCCAGCAGTAAGATTTGGTGCCCTAGGATTTTATTAGATGCTGTTATTCACCATAAGGGGGAGTCTGCTTTGAAATATGACAGGCAGATCTTTCAAAACACCCGGAGGTGGAGGGGAAGGTGGGGGAGTACAGGATGAGTTTCTTTCTTCAACAGGTAGAGAGAGGGAGTGGGAAGGTGTGTGATATTGAATCATATCTACACATTTCTTAGTGAAAAATAAACTGAGAAGCAGCTCTGGTCCTGACACAGGCCTTCTGTCAGCAGGTGCCTGAGGCTTCTCAGAGCTCATGGAACCATCTCACAAGGTTTGCTGCCATTAGGGCCCACACATGAAGTACTTCTTGCTAAGTATATCTGTGTTATGTTTTTTTACTTGTTTGTTTTGATTTTAGAAACTGAGGTCAGTGAATAGCAGCTGCACTTTAATAGGCCTGGGGTACACAAGACTGTTGCAAGCTTCAGTGTGTGGTACCATGGTTCTAGAGCAGCGCTGTTCTCACACTTCTTCTCGAATCATTTCTACATTTTCTATCTTCCATACTTCTTTTCTGCAGAAATGGTTACAAGCCAAATCAATGTTACACCTAATGTTACTAATTTGCTATTGTAGGTACGTATCATCTTGTTTCTGTCCTCATCCTCCCTTCCCAGCCTGACTCCAAGCTTTGCTGCTGCTGGTGTTGTTCACTTTCTGTTTACAAAGTACTCAGCGTACTTTTGGGATGCTGGGGCAAACACTGACATCCTGTTGCAAGTTGTTTTTGATGAGTAAATGGATAAAGGGCACAATGGTAAAATGGATATATGGCTGAAAGGAGTGGATGGTTTGGTTTCAAGCAACCAGCCATGTCCAACTAAGTGACTAGGTGTGTGTTCATACATTTTACAATGTATTGATAAATGGTGTTGGCCTTTGTGAAGACACAAGCTTTTCTGTTGATGGTATTTAGCACTGGGCTGATGTTTTCATTATCATAATTTCATCTCAGAGAGATCTTTACATTTATTAAGCTAATTGGAGTAGAAATCTTCAACAAAAAAACCTCAAACCAACCACAAACCAAATGCTTTGTATATTGCGGGCCAATATAAGCTCATATACTGGGAAGACTATTTCAGAGTGAAGTTCTGCAGTCACCAATTTTGGGTGATGACAATTAAGCTCAAACTACATGTGAAGTTATATTGTATAAAGACAATCTGGGAAAGATAGGCTGAGAAAATTGGGGCTGTTCAGCCTGGAGAAGAGAAGGCTGCGTGGAGACCTCATAGCAGCCTTCCAATACCTGAAGGGGGCCTATAGGGATGCTGGGGAGGGACTCTTCATTAGGGACTGTAGTGAGAGGACAAGGAGTAATGGGTTCAAACTTAAACAGGGGAAGTTTAGATTGGATATGAGGAAGAAATTCTTTACTGTGAGGGTGGTGAGGCCCTGGAATGGGTTGCCAAGGGAGGTTGTGGATGCTTCATCCCTGGCGGCGTTCAGGGTGGGGTTGGACAGAGCCTTGGATAGGATGGTTTAGTGTGAGGTGTCCCTGCCCATGGCAGGGGGGTTGGAACTCGATGATCTTGAGGTCCTTTCCAACCCTAATTATTCTATGATTCTATAAAACAGCTCCCACTGTAGCCCCTGCATGCTGCCTATTTAATCTCTGTAATTGTCCAGGGAAAGCTTGTGATGCTTGATTCCCCTGCAAGACCTAACCCAGGGGACACAGCAAGGGATGAAAAGTCATTATGTATGGTGCTCTGGTTGATGTGGACGTAGATAGCCTAAGAAGGGCTGCAGAGTCAGGAGGAAGCGGTTACATTACTGAAATCACAACACAAGTCTTTTCTCAGGAGCTCCACACTGGAAGGAGCAAAATCATTGGCGCCACCTAAATCCTGCGCTTCTTTGATTTTGCCTGTTCAACTATCTTTCCTGATACCCTCTTTGATGGTTACATCCTGAATATGTATTAACTTCAGGGGTTTCAAAGCTCTGTGTAATCATACTAACTCTCAAACTTATAATCTATTACATTTCACAAATGAAGAATCAGAAGCAAGAACTTATGACCAGCTGACAGCTCACTTCAAACTGTTTTCAGAGACAGGATTATAATTCAGGAATGTTGACTCTTACCCTCATCTTGGTCCTCATACAGCTCCATTTCATTTATTTTCATCTTTCCTTTCTAAAGACTAAACCACTACTTCATAAAGGCCCCAAAAATTTACGTACAAAGCTTGAATCAAGACACAATGAGCAAAATAACTTCCGATTGTGGAAAAGAGTTCTTCTACATGCCCACTAACTCTAGCAAATATTTCAGTCATTATAATGACTTACAGGCTTAAAAATTACTCAGCCAATCTATTTTAGATTTTTAGTAAGAAAGTAGACATGGAGACAATCTGTAAGAAATGAGATCATTTCCTGCTTTGAAACCTCCTTTTTCCAAGCTGCCTTACTGAGTATGTTTCAGACATCCTAAGGAAAATATTATTCATTACATAAGCTGAAATTTCTGGTAGATAGGTTGTGTGTGGAGAGAGATAAAGTTTGGGGAAAGTTTATTTATATCTATATTACAAGGGAACTAGAACAATGCTTTTTTGAATATTAAAGAATACTCATCCAAATACATAAAATCAAGCAACTTTTGTTCAAAGTGAGAAAATGTAATTTCTCTATTTTTTCCCAGCACAATTCTAGGCGGCGTTCAAGGTGGGGTTGGACATAGCCTTGGATGGCATGGTTTAGTGGGAGGTGTCCCTGCCCATGGCAGGGGGGTTGGAACTCGAAGATCTTGAGGTCCTTTCCAACCCTAACTATTCTATGACTCTATGATTCTATGACTTCAGTGGAATTATTCCAGTTTACAGTTATCTAAGGGTGGAAGTAACAGGCTCTACCTTTCTAATTCTTGATTCTTCCTCTTCTGATAGTTGATTCTCATACTATTTTTCAGTGTTTACCAAGGATGAGTGAGTTTTGTTGCAGTGTTTGAAAAATTCTATGCAACCTCTGCAGTTTGTCTGAAAGCTTCTTGAATACAGCTCTGCAATATCAAACATCTTTGATTTGATTTGGACTAGACCAGATGTCAACAAATTGGAATTTAATGTTGTTGAGACAGATGACAACGTAGGAAACATAAAGTGATTCATTACAAATTGGAATTAAAGGAAACATTCAGATGCAGTTGTGCAATTTTTATTCACCACAACTTAGATCAATTATAAAAAAGTCAGAAAATCTCTTTTTCTCTCATTTCTTATGAAGAAGTAAATGGGAATGTAGGACTTATATCGTAAGGCACCAGTATGCCTTTTATTTATTTATTTTTTTAAAATCAGAACTAGTATTTTTCAAATAATAATTCATGTCTCTTTCAAAATATACACACTCGGACTTGCTTGGCAGAAAATGAGACACAAACTCATCAAAAACCCAGTGTTAAGGAGTAAAAACCGACCTTTCATAGAGTTTCAGATTTATCTACAGTAGTATAGGTATATAAACCTGGTGAGGATCTTCATTTTCTTCATGTCAAAAGCAGTAAATATGCAAGCAAAGGCATTTTACATGCACAAGTGATTGCAAAGCAAGTTCTAAATGCACAGAAAATAACTGTTACAGTTTTCTGTGTGAACATTTGTCAAATGATGATTAACCATTGGCTTAGCTATGCAAAAGAAAATGCAAGCAAGGAAAAGACTCTCCCCGTGGCAGGAAAGCTTCCTCTGCAGCATGGCATCTGCCTTGCTGCATAAGGCTCCTCTTCCCCTGGATCTCAGTGGTGGCACAGGGGTTTCTTTCTTCAGCCTTGACTTACCAGTAGTACTCCTGGCTGGCATCTCAGAGGCAGCTTTTTTCTGCCAATCAGCTTTCCCCTCAGATTTTCTTCAGGAGGGCGGGTGATCTGGCTTCCAGGGAAATGGTTGTAATGGGCTGTGGTGCTGATGGGAAATTGAAAAGAGACAGAAAGGGACCAGGAGCAGTTTTCCTCAGTCTGAACAGTCACATCCCCCTCCTGGGGCAGTGTGGTGGGAATTAGCAGACGTGGATAGAGGAAGCAAAATCCACAAAGGGCACAGGTGCGTAATTCCCTTTTATACAGCACCCAGGGGCTGTCTGAAATACATGGATCTGGTTCCACCTAATGCTGATTTCCATTTTGGCCAGACCTGATACAGAAATTTAAACTCTATATAAGTATATAAACTCACTTGAAGTATACTAAACTTCGAGGGTTTTTCCTGCTTTTAGGCACGAAGGTGTGGCAGCCTTGACTAAATAAAGACTGAATGAAACCTGACTAACAGCTAAAGGGTTAACTTGAGGATTGCCTGAAATATTTTGACTCTTCCACATATAAGAGAATCAAATTTCATTTTTTTTTTCTTTTTATCATGAAGGACAGGGAATTTGTCTGTTGTGGCCATTGTCTGTAAGGACTGAAATATGGGTACCTCGAAAAGGTCCATCCAATTTTCTCTCTTGATACAGAACGTAAATAAAAAAAAAATTTGATTCTTTTTCTGAAGAATGTTGTAATTATACAGTGCACCCATATACAATGTGTATAAAAAATGCATGGATCTTTGCAGAGTAGGGATGCCATGTAGAGATTGTTTCTAAAAAGATGCTACAGTGATAGGTTAAAAGGAGTAATTGTAAAAAAATTCTTTTCTTTTTCTCTTTTCCACCTTATGAAACGCGCACATAATTTGTTTTTCTTGGTCTCAGCCTCATATACAACTGTATTAATATTTCCAAAGGTTTGTTTGTTTCTTTCTTTCTCTGTTTTGTTTTTTATTTGTTTGTTTTGGTTATTTTGGGGTTTTTTTGGGGGTTTTTTTGGGTTTTGGGGGGTTTTCTTTTGGGGGGTTGGGTTTGTTTTTTTTGTGTGTTTTTTTTTTTTGTTTGGTTTGGTTTTTTGTTGTTGGTTGGTTGGTTTGTTGTTTTGTATTTTTTTTCTGTAAGGCTGTACACAGCTCAGAATGCATTAGCTCTGCACACTGTGTTAGATGTCTGAGGTTCAAGGCATCTTTTTGTTGAATTCAGACAAGAAGATTTCTGGAGTCTAACCTTAGAAAAATCAGAAATTCACAGGATTGTCTACAGTGTTCCCCACGTTACTGATCAATGTTATAAGAAATATTGTTTCTTGATTTTATACATACCTTTGTAGAGATACATCCTGGTATGTCTTCAAGGAAATTATGTTACTGAAGAGGCACTTAGCTATGCCCTTTTTGTTTCAGATTACTGAAAAAAACAGTGGTCAATTATACTTTCAAGCTTCACCCACCTCCTAGTTTTAACTAAAGTTCACAGTTGATAAACTCTTGTAAGAACTTTGACAAAACCAAAAAAGGATGTCTGAGAGTGGTGTCCACCAAGTTCTTATGTGAAGTAAAGGATAAATAAAGTAAAATAATAAGTACAAATCTCCCTCATTTCCATAGACTGCCCATACAGTAAGAGTAGGTTTTCTGGCTAGGTCTCTTGTTACCTAGAAATGCAAGTCTTACCTAACAATGATATTGACAGTTAGTTAGAATAGTAAAAGCTCCTACTAAATATCTCTGCTCTTATAGAACCCAGTAAAGATTGACTTCATATCAGACATAAGTGACAAAATTAGGATTTCTGAGATTAAACCTACTGAAGCACATGGCTTTACTCAGCGTCTCTAATCTTGAGCCTAGGATTGATGTTGCAAGAAAGAGCAGTTCTTTTGGTAATCCACAGCTGATTTTATGCCTCCTCTTTTTTTCTTTTTTCTTTTTTTTTTTTTTTTGACATTACATTAAATGTAACAGACGTGTCTGTCTTTACGTAACTAATTTTGTAGACATTTTTGAAACCATTTAGAGCATGTTCTGTCAGTACCAAGGTACAGCAGCACCACAGTCTTCCTTGCTAAGAAAAATCAAAGCTTGAATTCTCTGCTTCAGACTGCCTTTTTTCTTCATCCACCTTTTATCACACCTATGATGGTTTAGAGTAAAATAAAAGCTTTTTTATTATTATTAGTCCAAATGTCTGAAGAAACAAACAGGAAAGAAAATACCAGAAAGATAGCACAAACACAGAGGCAGAAAGTTGCATATGAGGCTTTATATGTACTCCAGAATAGAGAATGTCTAAATAACATCCTTTGAAAGAGGAAAAACATGGCAGCTGAATCTATTGCTGCAATTTAAGGCTGTTCCTACTCACGACTGAAGCAAAGGGCAGACTATTCCCTTCTTTTCTGTGAGATTTCTGCAAGTTTGCTGCTCTTTATACATCCCACAATGATTTTGCTGCTTTGGCAACAGCCAAACATTGTTAACTCATGTTAGCTGTGATCCTCTCTACTCTGGCTTCTTTTGCGGAAACATGCAGGATCACAGGATGAATCAGGCTAGAATGGACATTGAGAAGTGGGTATCTAGTCCAAGCTCCTACTCAAGGCAGGGTCAGCTCTATGCTCAAACCAGGTTGTTCAGGCTTCTCTGCCTATTATATCTCGTCCTCCTGGTGTCCCCTGCTGTGAAGAGCCTGGGTCCATCTTCTTGCTGATATTCCCAGAGGTGCTGGAAGCTGATGATAGGTACCCCAAAAGCCGTCTCTGTTGCAGCCTGAACCAACCCTGGTTTCTCAGTTTCTTCTCACAAGGCTGAGTGCTCCAGTCCCCTGCCATCTGAGTGGCCCTCTGCTAAGCTTGCTCTAGTTTATTTATGTCTTCGGTACTGGGGAGCCCAAAATGGAACACAGCGCTGTAGAAGCAGTCTAAGGAGTGCTGAGTGAAGGGAGACAAATGCCTTGCTCCAACTCTGGCTATTCTTTGAGTCATACAGCCCATGATGTTGTTGGCCCTCGTTGCTGCCAGGGGGCACTTCTGGCTCATGCTCACTCCCTGTCTGCCAACATTCCCAGCATCTCTTCAGCAAAGCTGTTCCCCCCAGTCAAGCCCAGCCAGCACCACTGCAGGAAGCAATTCCTTCCCAGGTGCAGAACCTTGTGCTTGCCCTGCTGCAAGATGTTTATAAAACAAATCTGTGTGAATCAGGAAGCATAATCTCCTCCAGACTACAGAGCCTTGGTAAAACCGATTTCTTCAAAGGACTTCCCAAGTGGGGCGTATGCTTTTGTTTTGGCTTGCCTTTTTTTTTTTTTTTCCTTTTTTTTTTTTCCTTTATTTTTTCTAGGGAGCAAGAGCCTGTCATGAAACAGAAATACAGCTTCAGGAAACCAGGCATGTGTCTTTCAATTAGAGGATGAAATTTCACTGTTATTTTCCTCAGAACAAAATCTATCGGACAGAGACTGTTTTCTTTCTGGAACTGATTTAAAAACATTATGCTAACACTTCCTGGGTAGCAGACTTCTGCATCAGAATATGCATATCCCAAATCTGAGCAATGCCTACAATCTCAGCTAAGAAATAGGGTCTTGAAAAAAGGCAGGACAAACCTACATGAGCACTTTTGCTTCTATTGTAGAAGTCATCACTGACTCCAAAATGCAATGCAAGTCTATAATGCTCTACTGAGGTGTAAATTCAGTTCTCTTGAGAGAGAGAACCACACCCTGAAGTTATTCATAAATTAGCAGGTGTTGTGATAATGTGAACTTCACGTGGAAAATTCCTCTTTGCCCCTTCGTGCCTACAGTTTTGTCAAGATTTGTAAGCTGAAGTTTACCAAATTGTCTAGTTTGATAATCTCTTTTTACCATGCTCATCACCATGGTTTCTGAACATTTCTCTAATTATTAAAGCTTTATTGTGTTTCCCAAGTGTTTGATAGGAAGAAAACAAGTTGTTTCTTATTATCCAATCTCTGATCTTCAAACAGGATGCTAAAACTGGCTAACTATTACCCATCATATCAAACAACAATGAGCACTATATAATGGTACTTCAGTTCTCACACCTTTATGCAGTGTAACTGTAATTATATTACTGGAACATGCAGAAGTGCAGGTTGCATAAGTGTATTCTAACCCAATGTAAAAAAAAAATAATCTTCAATTATTACTTCCTGTGCTTGTTGACTTCATGTTCCTTCTAGAGAGTACATTGTATCATTCCAGCATGAAATTAATCTCTTGATGAAGAAGATATTTTTTTTCTTTCTAGTTATCTTCTTGCTTCACTATTCATAAACACTTTATTTTAAAGAGGTGTATTTTCTTAGAATGGCTGACCATCTTGAGCATTTTTAACTGGCTGCCCTTTATAAAGAACTGCTGGATTAAACCTGCCTTGACTCGACCTGCTTTGAGTGAGAAATTGGAGTAGATGAGCTCTGGAGGTCCTTTCTAATGTACATGATTCTGTGGTCAAAAAACATTAATTGTTTCCAATAATCTCAATTTTCCTTTATATTTGTAGGAGATTTCATTGTATTTTCAATTTCCAAAGTTCTAATGTATCTCTGGAATGACAGAGGAATAATTTTGATTACATAATCTCAGGATCATCTCCTTGTTAAATTATAATTCCTAAATTCTTCATGAACATACAGTCTGAACATACAAATTAATTTACAGGGACACCCCATAGAGGTGCCCAATGTGTAGCCGCCATGGGCAGAGATATCCCCCCGGCCTCCTGGGCACAGGCACTGCCTCAGGGCCAGCACCCTAAATGCCCTTCTCCAGGGCATGCTGGGTGAAGTGGCAGCAGCAGGGCTGTGGGGGCCCCATCACCACCATGTCATAGTGCCACCACCCACCAACGCAGCATCACAATGCTCTGGGGCAATATAAGGCAGCACCCTCCCGTGTCCCACTGCCAGAGTGCCCTGCGCTGCCACCAGGACAGAGCTGGCAGCCTGAAGACACCAGAGAGGAATTCCTTGAGGCACTGGTGGAATTACTTGGAGGGGCTGAGGGAGGAAGACTGCCCGAAGCTGCTGGAGGTTCTCTGCTGCAATTCCAGCTACTGGAGGGGCCACACTCATAGCTCATCGGATAGATGGATGGATGGAAATCCTGCTTCAGCCTTTGGGGAGCTTGCCGTCCTCATCTCCTGGGCAGATAGCAGCAATAGCCATAAGAAATAGGGTCCACAGATGGCTCAGTGCCCTCCCCCACTGCCAGGCACAGGAAGGATTCTTACAGCCAGGGTTGATCATGCCAGCAGTATTTTACTGTTGTTGGCAGCCCCTGAGAGGGCTCCTGGTGCAGGCGGAAAAGGTAGTGCCAGTGTCCCCTTAGAGGCATAACCAGCCGGTGGACCAGGAGCAGGTCTTGCTCACATGCTCAGGGAGCAGCTGATCGCCAGCACTGGGGTCAGGAAGGAATTTTCCCCCGGGGCAGATTGGCACCGGTCCCCGGGGGTTTTTTGCCTTCCTCTGAGCACTGAGCATGACCACTTGTCAGGGCTCCTCTGGTCCTGGTGCTCTGGGTTATCACCTGCTTCTCATGCACCACAAGCATGGCCCCTCGTGTCCTGCATCTGGGGGGTGAAGGCTTTTTTCTCCCCAGGGTGGACCAGCAAGTGTCCCCAGGGCTTTTTGCCTTCCTCCGCAGCCGAGCACAGCCCCTTCATGGGGTTCCTTTGGGTTATTGTAGCCCAAAGGCAGCGGCTCGTGCTCCACGCAGGTGGCCCTTGTGCCCCGCATCCAGGGGGAAGCAGCGTTCTGCACTCCCAGTGTGGCCCCGGGACTCCCAGAGTGGCCCCAGCGTGGCCCCGGGACTTGTTGCTGTTCTCTGTAGCATTGAGCACCACCCCTAGTCAGGTCTTCCCCAGCCCATTCTGGCTGGGCTCTTCCTCTGCTCTCGCACCACCACAGCACTGCTCCGGCCCCGGCTTTCCTTCGTCAGGCTGCAAGGGAGGTTTTTTCCAGCTAAACTGAAGGGCCTGTCAGCCTGCTGCTGGCTATGCACATGCATCGGGTTAATGCTTGTGGGCTTCAGCTCTGAAAGGTTTAGAAAAAGAATACATAATCTAGAGGAAACTAGACTAGGCTAAAATTAACTCAACTGAGCTAAACTAAGCTAAATTAAAATAACTTTATTTATAAATAAATACTCTTTCCACCTGTAACCTTTCTGATTTGTGTCTTTGAAAGTGGTTTTGGTGCTGAAAACCCCTTAGCATTTCAGGTAAATAATGCTGTCATCATACAACTCATTGTGAGTGTAGGGAAGGGAAGGGAACGGAATGGAATGGAGTGGAGTGGAATGGAAAACAAGAGAATGGAATGAAGTGGAAGAGAATGGAAGGGAATGGAACAGAATGTAACAGAACAGCTGTGATCGGTTATGCATACAGTTCTGCATGACAAGCTCAGATGGAGGTCTGAGGAGGTATCTTCAGTGCAGTTCTCAAGGGAGGCCAGTTCCAAGCATTGAGGCCTATGAACATCCTCTGGACCCTGACGCAAGTAGACCTGCACTCCCCATATACCCTTCTTTAGACACATATGGGGTGCCACTGGAGAGTATTGGGACAGATGGACTCCTGATGGAGCGTTGATGCTCTCAGGAACTTGTGTTTTGCTCTGTTTCTCCAAAAGAAACAACTCAGGCATTTTTACAATCCAGTATTTGGGGGAGAGATGGGCTTGGGAGTGGGGGGAAAGCACAAGGAAATGAGCTGGTGCTGCCTGCACAAAACAAGATTTGCAAGCATTTAGTTCAGGAGCACATCCCGCTTCAGGCTGAGGACTTGATCTTGGAGCCTCACTGATGTCAGAGGTGTGGTCTTTTGCTACCCTGTGGAAACCCAAATAAATGGATGAAGACAGAAGGGTTTCACAAACCAGTTCACATGCGGTTATTGCAAATCTGTTCAGATGCTCAAATCATCTAAAGACAATCGACACCTCTCACCCCCATCAGAAGGCACAGGCCTCCTTCCCACAAAGTGACAGCATGTATTCCTCAGCATGTATTGTTAGGGAAAGAAGCAAATAAGGAGAAAAACATCAGAAGTTGGAAGAGACCTGCAATGATCATCAAGTCCAACTGCTCGACCACTTTAGGGCTGGCCAAAAGTTAAAGCACGTTATTAAGGGTGTTGTCCAAATGCCTCTGAAACACTGATGGGCACAGGGTGTTGGTCGCCTCTCTAGGAAGCCTGTTCCAGTTTTTGGCCACCCTCTGGGTAAAGAAATGCTTCCTAATGTCTATTCTAAACCACCCCTGGTGCAGCTTTGAGCCATTCCCACATGTCCTAGCAATGTATCCCAGCGAGAAGAGATCAGCACCTCCCTCTCCATTTCACCTTCTTAGGGAGAGCTGTAGAGAGCAACGAGGTCACCCCTCAGCCTTGCTTCTCCAGACTAGACAAACTCAGTGTCCTTAGCCGCTCCTTATAAGACATGCCTTCTGGCCCTGTCACCAGCTTTTTGCCCTCCTCTGAGCACATTCAAGGACCTTCATGTTCTGCTTAAATGGTGGGGCCTAGAACTGCACCCAGTACTCAAGGTGAGCCTGCACTGGTGCTGATTACAGCAAGACAATTACCTTTTCTTTGTGTGATTCTGTGTGTGATGCACCCCAGCATGTGGTTTGATGTGTGTGATGCACCCCAGCATGTGGTTTGCCCTCTTGCCTTGCCAGGGCACATTGCTGACTCACACTGAACCTGCTGCCAACCAGCACTCCCAGATCCCTTTCTTCAGGGCTGCTCTCCAGCCACCCCTCTCCCAATTTACACTTGTGGCTGGCATTCCTCCATCCTGGGGGCAAAACTCAGCATCTGCTCTTGTTCAGTTTTATGCCATTGATGACAGCCCACCCAATGCTCCAATCTGTCTAGATCTCTCTGCAAGACCTCTTGTACTCTCTCTTGTTGAGAGAGTCAACAGCACCTCTCAGCTTAGCATCATCAGTAAATCTGCCAGTGATGCATCGAACGCCTGCATCCAGATCATTGATAAGAAGATTGAACGGAACTAGACCTAAAATTGATCATAGAATCATAGAATAGTTAGGGTTGGAAAGGACCTTGAGATCATCTATTTCCAGCCCCCCTGCCATGGGCGGGGACACCTCCCACTAAACCATGCCACCTAAGGCTCTGTCCAGCCTGGCCTTGAACACAGCCAGCAATGGAGCACTGAGGAACACCACTGGTGACCACTTGCCAGCTAGATGCAGCCCCACCCACTACAACCCTCTGAAACACTGATGGGCACAGTGCACTGAACACCTCTCTAGGGAGCCTGTTTTCCCCTCTCAGGACGGTGGCTTCCCTCCTGGCGCCGCCCCCTGTGAGTCCCTGCTCTTAGCAGAGCTGCCGGCTCCTGGGCAAAGCCTGGCCGGGACTCAAGGCTCCCTTGGTGGTTCTCGCTGCTCAGAACTGAGGCTCCTGAACACGGGTTTCCCCTCACTCTGGTGCTGAAGGCGCCTCTCTGGAATATCATAATGAGTGAAAATAGGCCAGTGTGATCTTAGGGAGAATTATCTCTGTTCTTATTTTGGGAGTTACAGGAATTCAAAAGCTACTATGTTGAAGATTTTCGTATGAATTAATAAAAATGGCTTTATAAAAAAAATAAAGATTTTCAGTCTTTGTTGCTGGCTTCTGTGAACAAACAGATTTTTAATTTTGTTTTAAAATGCAAGAGAATGTTGCAACATTAATATTTAATGTCACTGGGTTAAATCTGTGTTACCCTTAGTAGCTTGCAACTTGTAAGTTCAAATACTATTATGCCAAAAAGTAATTTTGCTTTTTTTGTTGTGTTTTTTTTTTTTTGTTTGTTTGGTTTTTTTTGTTTTGTTTTTTTGTTTTGTTTTTTTTTAATCTCAGAATATGCCCTTCTCATCTTTCCTCATCTCTTCCCTAGTTAGCAGATTAGCAGAATAGGATTCTGAATAATGATAGGTATAAGAACTCATGAAGTATATGGTTTCCTACAAAAAATTACAGTTGTGTTTTTTTCTAATTTTCTTTGCATGTTGTATGTTTGCTTCAGCAGATCCCTCTTAAGCTTTAAAAATTTACCACTAGTTTTATAGTTGTAAAACCTATTTTTCAACCAAGCACTTCCTAATGATCTCTTGTGTAAACAAAAGTCTATCAGGAAGGAAATCAAAGCTACTAAAAAGCTATGATGGATGGTAGCACATAAGTTTGGAAAATCATATCCAAATTGCTTAAAAATAGAGCTGGTCACTGTTTGAAGTACAATGTATTGCATGGCTTCAGGGGACTTTCCAATAGCATGACTTCAAAACTAAATTACTATTTCTGAACACCTGGATCTTGCTCCAAGGGCTCAATAAAGCCTACTCATTAATAAGATCTACTCTTTAATGTAGAAAACCTTGTGCAACCCATTGATTATACATCTGTGTTAACTTAGGATTCTCATAAATTTATTTTGTTTCTGATAATTCAGAGGGGTTTTAACAATGGCTTTTTGCAATATGGAATTAAAAAATCATGGCCACAGAAATACACCTGGTTTATTTCTATGTTCCTAAAGCAGACCCACCTGCACTTAAACTGCTCCTGATGTTCTTGTAATCCTTCGAATGGTGGAGATGCTACAGTTCCCATAAACTATCTATTCTATTAGAAAGCTAAATCTGTCCTACTACAATTTAAACCCATTACTTGTGCTATTAAGAGCAAATAAAAAAACTCTAACAATTTATTCCTTTCTTCTTTGAACCAATGGCCTAAATACATGAAAATCTTTCCTCATAAATGGCATCTTCCAGATATTTTATTCACTTCGGCTGGTCACATCTTTCAACACAGCAAAAACATTCACTGTACAAAGGTTTTTCTCCCCCAGTCCCCTATCCCATTAAAGAAAGACCTTTACGATGATGATGGTGAGCACTGAATTGGAGATCATCTGCATTTGAGATATGTGCTCTTTATCTGCCTTTGCTTTTGAGGAATGCTCACAGAGGTTCATTTCTGAGACCCCTTCAGATTTCTCATAGCAGCAATTAGTGTGCTAGGCCTGAGCTGTCTTTATCCTCAGGCAGTAATGGTACAGTCAGAGTTTTCAAGTTCATGCCTTGGCTACGATTTAACTAGGACTGGATGAAATTTTGTTTGAAATTTTTAGTTCTGGAAGTGTTCTAAGACGTAGCACAGTGAGGCAGCAGTAGACTGAAATGTAAGATTGCTGTGAATACTGAGTAGGTCACCAACAATTTATTTGGCTTAACCTGGGTCTCTTCAGTGTACATAAAAGATAACAACTTGCCTATATGGCTGTTAGGCAATAAATGATTTAGGAATTCAATGAAAATACTCTTCTAATTAAACAAATAATTCCCAGTGCACTGTCCATCAACATTTGAGGCAGTGGAGTAGCTCAAAAGTCCAAACGTTGCTGCGTTTTATCAAGTGCTGCAGAAAATTCCTCCATTTGGGCTTCCCTGGAGGTGGTAGGCACAAGAACTTTGACACAGCATGGGTTCGGCTCAGTTACACACCATAGCCTCATCTAGATGCAGATTGGGTCAAACTTTCACTAATGGGATGAGCTTCCCTTACTTAGGGGGATATATACTGACTTGTACCAACCAAATGCTTGTCTCTCAGTGCCCAGAAAATGGTTTTGAAGAATTTTGCACAAACTTGTCCCAGTTAACCTTTCTAAAATGCCCCTTCCTATTTCAGTCACTGGAGGATAATGCAGAGAGCAGAAAAAACAGGAGTAGAATGTGACTTTAATAGCACAAAAATTGGGGGGATCTCAGCTGCAGGGGTATGTTTGTCACTACATTTGATCAAATTTTTTTGCTACTTCTAAATGGGTCAGGTCTTAGATTATGATGACATTTTCTCAGTGAAACAACTGGTAAGTATCATGTCATCGGTGATCAGGTGAAGCACTGAATAAATTCGGTGAGCCTGAAATATATAAATAACAAGGAAAATAGACATTTAAAAATAGCTTTTCCAATTATGGATGAATATCAGATGAAAGAAATAAAAAATAGAAACAGAACAGCCTTTGGGACATCAGTGGGATCCATCAAAGTCTAATCATTATACAGCTCTGGCATTTTGCTTCGGTGTAGGGAATCCCCCAAGCACTTCTGGTTGGTGGCTTGCTCAGTAAATGTCATTCTAATGCTCTTTTCCTGTGTTTGTGAAAAACTCCTGTAGGCTGTCTTTTCAGCAAACCAGTTTTATTATGTCCCCACTGCCTCTAGTCAAGCATAAATGTTAGTTCTATATGTAGCTGCTTTCTTACTTTATTTCTTTTCATTCAGTGATGTCAGGTGACGTCAGGCTTTTAGTATTGAAGGTCTAAGACCAGCTGGTTTTGAACCATGAGCTACTGGTGCCTTTGATGCTTCTTGCTAATCGCATCACTGGGTGCATATCACTGAGTTTGACATGCACACAGTTATGACAGCTGCTTTAAAATTATTAGTTCCACTTTAAACATGATCCATAGGTAATGCAGCCCAGTGAGTGCGCAGGAA